>JAPYKT020000024.1:255000-1710000 GCA_028749325.2 Caryopteris x clandonensis | reverse complement strand
TAACAGTCTTCTCAAGTATAGACTTGACTTCTCTATTGGATATTTCAGCCTGCCCACTCGTTTGTGGATGATATGCAGTTGAAACTCGATGGGTAACATTATACTTTTTCAATAAGGCTTCAAACACTTTGTTGCAGAAATGAGTGCCACGATCACTCACTATTGCCCTTGGAGTCCCATACCTAGCAAAAATATTAGATTTGACAAAATCTACAACAACCTTAGCATCGTTAGTACGAGTAGCCTTAGCTTCTACCCATTTCGATACATAATCCACAACAAGAAGAATGTAAACATTACCGAAAGAAGAAGGAAAATGACCCATAAAGTCAATCCCCCAGACATCAAATATTTCACAAATAAGAATGGGGTTAAGTGGCATTTGATCTCTATATCCTAAGCTTCCAGTTTTTTGGCATTGCTCACAAGTCTTACAAAACAAATATGAATCACGAAACAAAGTAGGCCAAAACAATCCACTTTCTACCACCTTACGAGATGTTCTTTTTGGACCAAAATGTCCTCTACATGCATAAGAATGACAAAATTGTAAGATGGAATGAGTTTCATGTTCGGGCACACATCTTCGAATAATTTGGTCTGAGCAATATTTCCACAGATAAGGATCATCCCAAGTATAATATTTGGCATCACTTTTAATTTTATTTCTTTGGGCTCTAGACAAATTACTTGGTAAAGTTCTAGTTACTAAATAATTAGCAATGTCAGCATACCAAGGATTACTATTTTGAATAGAGAAGAGATACTCATCTGGAAATTCATCTTTCAGTGGCGATGCATTTTCACTCGTGATCAATCTGCTGAGATGATCTGCTACCAAGTTTTCTGTGCCCTTCTTATCACGTATCTCCAAGTCAAACTCTTGCAACAAAAGTATCCAGCAAAAAAATTTGTTGGCTGTCGAGACCAACAAATAATAAAACACTTGTTATTAAAGATTTGTGATAGTGATGAACAAGGATCGTATCCACAGAGATTGGTAGTTTTTTTTTTAGTCTTTTGTTGTAAATAAAATCAGGGGGGTTTGAGGTTTGGTGAATAGCAATATTCAATTGAGTAAGAACAATATGTAATGTGAGTAAAATTCAGTTTAAACAAATTCAACCAAGGGTTAACTTCAGAATATGTTCGTAGAATCGATCATGGATGCAAATATGGTTCTTTCATTCAATCATTAAATTGGTTATAGTTGCTGGTACGACCAAAACAACCTATCTCTCCTTAGTTGTTCGATAATCAGGGTACGACCTCTAATTATTTCCCTTATCAATAAACAATTCTAGATACGATCATAGAATTTAATTTACCAATAGCATTAGGTAGAGAGAGACCACCAATTCTAGCCAACAAACACACATGTAGGTTTATTTAAGCTAGATCATATATCTCCATAACAGATTGGTTCAAATAATCATGTTATTGTACCACTTATATTAGAATGGTTAAACAATTACGGGTTTAACAATCTAATTAGCACCATATTGTTTCAACAATCAAAAGATTGGCCACTCATTCAATCATCAAAACAATAAGATTTATCGCACACGGAAGATATATGAATAACGAAAATGAAAGAACAAATAAAAACTAATTAGATCTCACAATTCGGATGAACATAGTTTTCTGTAATTTCCTTGGATGAAAAGATGAAGCTTAGCCTTCCATTGAGAATTGCAGCCAAAATAAAAGTTAAAAGAGTGTATCAAATTCTAGGTCCCCTTTCTCTCCATAACTCCCCTCTATATATAACCTCTCCTACTACCCACTAATTCTAATAATAATTATCATCATAAATCAGGCGTAACTGCCATCACTTAGTGGGGAATTAAGAGTGGGCAGTTATGTTCATTTCCGTTAGTGGGCGTTTCGAGCTAAGGCGTGCCCACGCCTTATGCAAAAACTTTGGCTGGCACCAGCACATCTTCAAACCCGACGGTAAGGCGTGCCCACGCCTTACGGAAAAACTTTGGCTGGTCCTTTGACATCTTCAAATCCACCATTTTATATCCAAAATGCATCAATCCATCAAATTGCCCTACAAAACACAATCTTTAATCAAAACTCAAGAACTAAGCATGATTATAAACCAAAACCAAGGGAAATAAGATAAAGAAATATAGATAAAATATATCCTATCAATATATATATATATATTTGTTTAAGATTTATACTTTTATTTTTATTTTTTAAAATAATAAATATATTCTTATTATTGAGAAAATTAAAAAATTATTTGTAAAAAAATTCATAAATTGTTTTATACAACTTATAAAAGAAATTAATAAATAAAATTAAAGAAAATGATTACGCTCATACTAACTGTAAATACTAGTCTCATTTTTCAGTGGGTCATAACAAATGATTCTCATGAACAATTGCCATAGGGATGATAATATCACAGCCTGGAGAAGGGGGCCATGTGCATGTTGTTCTAATTAACTTAAGAGATTGCTTTTGATTAATGCAGTTGCATTTGTGAAGCCTATTACCAATTAATAAACTACAAGTGTACATGCTTGTGTATTTTAATCATATTTAGGCGAGAAATATCAGGATGAACTAATTTCCAATTATATCACAATCTAATTGTATGAAAGTTCGATGTTGGGTAGATACCCAATTTCTAAATAAAATGGATTGGGCACAATCACATGCATGAATAGGTAAGAAGACGAGAGGTTCCTGGCCTACGACAACGAACAACACAAAATTAACACCAAGAGTCTCAAAAGCGGCAAACACAAACAACAAAACATTCAAGTTCACAATCTAAAGAGTTTTGAGTTAAAAATGATGTCGTATAGAAATACCGTTGTCGCTTTATTATTATAAATTTGAAGAATTGTTGGTTGTAATTTTTATAATTTAATTGTATTGTTATTGTTTGTATGTGAAATTCGTTCTCTCCATAGTTTTGTTTATCAATATAAAAGCCCATGTTAATATAATCTTATATTTCTTGATTTACAATGTATTATGGATATCAATCCATGGAATTACTATGGCCAAGTGACCCAAAAGTTCTCATCCAACAATCTCAACAAAAGTTCTTGATTTGAAATTTTTCTTTTTGTAAGTAAGGTACCAATGGAAAACAATAGCGGAAAATAAAAATAACACTGAGGGTAAATTTTCACAAGTCAAGAATGACTTGTGAAGCCGACAGGGCGTAAAGTATTCACTGATTTTGGGTGAATTACAAAAAGAATCGAATGAACCTTCTACGATCCTTAACGTACTTGAAATTCAAAATGAATTTCAAGCCGACTAAACTAACTAAGAAATCAAACTTAAAGAAAACAATATTCACTCACTAACTCTCTCTCAATTTCGAAGGCAGCAAGATCTGAATAATTTGCTGCACATCAATACAGAATGTTGAAGAATGAATGAAAGCAACTTTCTTAATAACACACGGTTCTGCTTTGCAGAAAAATATAATCTTATTCAGCGTGCTTCTTCTTCTAAGAAATTGGCAAAATAGCTATTCCAAATAAATTAAAAAATTCACATGTCAACACTTCCCTTTTAGACGATGTGATAATGATTTCTGGAAACTGTTCGAAGATGAAATGTCTCACCCATCGTGTTCTACACTTAGTATTTCATATGTGGTTTTATGGTGTATATAAATGTGAGAGATTTTATCCTAACAACTAGAGAGGTGACGGATACTGTAATGCTCGGTATTTTATGTGATAATTTATTTGTTAAATTCATTCATTTTCATGCATAACATTATTTGTTAGATTTAAGTCTCATAACTTGAAACCAATTTCATAACTAGTTAAATGAAGAACATTAATATAATTAGAGTTGGGCCCATAATATATATATATATATATAGCTTTCAATAGATTCTCGGCCCAAATTAAAATAAATGAGATTAATAATTTGTTGGTCCAGTTTTATATTTTTAGCCCAAGATATTTTTTTAGCTCAAATCATTAAAGGAGCCCTAAATCCTTTTAAGCACATGTTTCTTACTCCAAATGATACATATATACACATACAATCTTTGTATTTTTTTACACGGTGTAAATTTTCAGGTGAGAGAATGAGAGGAAGATCTTTTAATTTTCTTAATAGTTAATTATTTATTTATTAGGTTTAAATATTTATAATATAGGAACGGACAATTGAGGTTATGAGGTTTAACACCCATTTATTAAGGCATTTACCATTCAAGTCTGCATTTCATTAGTTTTTATTTCAATATTGTCGAATTTAAATGCTTAGATTGCTTTTGTTTTATATATGTGCTATGTAATTGTATGTGATCCGTTAGTCCATCCAACAATTTATGTGATCCGTTAGTCCATCCAATAATATTATGTGATTCGTTAGTTGATCAAACAGAGATATGTGATCCATTAGTCGATCTTGCAATTTATATTGTTACGATGCATATTCTGCTATTATATACTACTTACTTTCTTGTAAGTTTGACAATTTAAACATCACGAGTTGGATGTAGCTTACCCCTATGAAATTTAATATTTCAGGATAAAGGAGCAGGTGGTGAATCGGATGGATGTTGGTGTGATTTATTTCGTATTTATGAACAAGAATCTTACATTTATGACTTTTTGGGTTCTTTTAAAAGATTTACTTTAATTCCGTATTATGCTTATTATTGAACTGGTTTGAATTTATTGAAAAATCAATTTACTTTGGATTTTTATCAGTTACTATGTTTTAACAGCCTAGAACTACGTGGAGTGTGACTATTGTTAATTTTATTTTCTCTTCTTTTAAAAAAAGAATATAGCTTTTGCGTAGAAAAATATTTTATAAATTACGGGCTGTTACAGCTAGAGATTCACACATTTCACTTACCCATGGACGACAATCACTTTTATAGATGGCACCATGATATGGGGCTTGCCTATTAAAGGTAAACCAGTTTGTGGAGTTGGTCTTACAATGACTTGAGCATTATGCAGATTATTGTCATGTGTTTTTATGTTATAAGCCCAAAATAAGTCATATTAGAAGTGGAAAACTATGGGTGAGTTATCTAGCAAGCCATATAAGTGCTCATACGATGACTAATGATAGTACAATAGAACATGTGAAACAATATGTAAGAGCTTCCACTTTATTCCTATTATGCAGTGTCATATGCCTTGATGCAAGTGAAAACTTACTACAACTGGGTAGAGACATTTTGTCTCTCGTATCATCATTTGTGCGATGGAAGTTTGAATGCAAAAGAAAACCTTGGTGGACCAATTCAATTGTTACATCAAATAATTATAAACTTATTGAATTATTTTGATTTCAAAAAAATAATTCTATACTTATTGAATTGTTTTGATTTAAAAAAAAAATTAATAAATTGGTCACACCGCTATTTTCTTTCTATACGCTATAATTATTTCATACGCCACTAAGAATTCAAATTACAAAATTTTTATTATATACTATAATGAACCATTTTTTCTAACTTTATATAAGTCATATATTTTACAATTAAAACACTGAAATAAATTTCATGTATTATTTAAACTAATTCTTCCTAAAATCAAGTCGTTAAAAGGGAACCACATAGGCATATCAATCATTTCAATCACTAAAATAAAATACTAATAAATATATTTCGTAATATGTTAAATCTATCTAACATGTTGTCTTTAATTTGAACCTTAGAAAATAATATTACAAAGCATGTCACAACGTAACAATCAAGAACCAAAAAAAAAAATAGTAATAATCAACTAGACATGCTTGTTAAATTCAATAAACAAGTTCAAGCTAATAATATAATGTCATTCAACCAAAACAATTTCATAATTAAAAGTTCAACCTACGCATCAAATTCAATAATTTCTATCACAACTAATCACAATAATAATTTACTATATATTCAAATCTCTAAAAATCTTCAATATATTAGTAATTAAGACGACAATATAATTAGAACACTTATGTAGACAATTTACTGAACTAACAATAAGCATTCTGAAAATGATAATCAATTAAAACCCTTGATAAATAATTGACATAAGAAAATCCTAACTATCACTAGTCACAAAAGACTTAACATATTCAAATCATTTTCATAACCACTCGAATTAAATAAAACAAATCATACAAAGGTAGCGATTTACACGTGTAAACTTTTTCCAAATATATTTAAGCTAGCAAATACCAAATACTTCAAGCGATTAATTCAATTAAATAAAGTGGCTACTAGACCTTATTTCAAGTATATCATATGTTGTTGGCTCTGCATTGACTCCACAAATCGCTCCATGCAACATAAAAGACTTTCCTTAGCTCGTAAAAAATCATGCATGTCAATATTAATCACAAATGAAGGCAGTATCATGAACAATCAATTATAACTTGTATTTATAATTATGGCATATGGCATATAGCATATAAACTTAAATATTGATCAAGAAACTTAAAATTTAGACACTAGAACTTATAATATAAAAGACATCACCTATAAAGTTCAAATAATACAATTAAAGTAACTAAGTAAGATTTTCCACCTTAATGAATGATGCATGTAATGAAACCTGAACTTATGAAAATGCCGTGTCATCGTGCTTTTGTTCCTAGCTGCCAACAATTATAGAGTCATACGTTTTAATATTATTGCTACTAAATCTTATTGAAGAAATTTAAATAATGAATTTAAAGTATTAAAAAGGTATTTGACTTAGCTTTGGGCTTGATGTAGAAACTGATGTGAATGATGTTTATTATGGTGGCATGATGGTGGCTAGTGACAGTGGAATTCGCTGGTAGTAGGAGAATAGTAGGGGTGACATCAATTATTCTTGAACTTTTGTTTGTTACACTTCCAACATGGAGAAAATATATATGAAGACTGAATTTTCTGACATTTTAGGTATATGAGCGGTGGTGATTAAATTGAGGGATGAAAAACAATGGGTGACATAAAGCCATCGTGAAATGAAGGATGTTCGTGATTTTGATGATTTGAATTAAGGTTTAGAGTTTGTTGTTTTTTAGTTTGATGAGGATGGCTACATGGTTGATTCTTCGTAAGATTATAGTGGACGTGGGTGATAGCAGTAGGTTATCACCAATAGTTGTCGTTGGCAAGAATTAAAATGAAATGAACAGAATTCCCTAACGTGAAAAGCTGATGTAAACTTGTGATTTTTTGTTCATATAATTTCTTTGCTTGCTTATTTCTCCATGATCCACTCTTCTCACTTACTTATTAACACTCTGCTCTTCCTACCGACTCATTAACACTCCACTCTGCCCACTAATACCCCTCTCTAAAAACTGCATAGATCTTACGTTAAGCTTAATCCTCATTTTCTTCCTTATCCTCCTTCAGGCATTAACCTTCAACCTCTGTTCTTCAACAGCTTGGAAGAAATGACATATGCCGCAAGATTGAATCTATAAATGTTGAAGGAACTTAAAAAAAAGACTAGTGTAAAATACGAATAAGGACATCTTGTTATGAAGAAAGAGCCCTCTGACAGTCATTGTTATTTTCTTTCCATTTTCCCTGCTTTAGTAGTTGATGAGTCAGGTGCACATTTTTGTGTGGGTGCATTTTGATATTTTCTTGACATTAAAATATGTTGAGTCAGCATGAGCAAGGATAGAAGAGGGAAGCATGCGTTCGCCATGTTATCAGAATTGTACTCACTTTTACTCTTCTCTCTCCCAATTTCTCCCTCTATTCTTCTACAACAAGTTAGTCCATAACAACTTGGCGTCAGAGCATTGATTCTGGGCTGCGCAATTCTATGGAAAAAAACCATAGGATACATTAGAGCAACAGGTGGCTGATCTTATGAAAATACAATCAACATTCATAGAGGGCCAGACAACATTAGCTCCAAGTCAGAATGCATGAAACAACAGATGGAAAGCTTCATGGAAACTATAAGAGCTTAGATTGGTGAATTAGCCGTGAGGTAAGGAAAGCATGAACTCCAACGTTGTGAATCATAATGCATCGGGGTCAAGGCGAAGGAATCATTTGGATATCTTATCGAGTTCCAAATGGCACAATAAGCACCTAGGTTTGAATTTCATAAGTTTGATGGTGAGAAGAATCCAAGTGTTTGGCTTAAAAAATGTCAATGATATTTTTTGTTCAATCCAATGTATGATCTCCAGAAAATAATGACTGCTGCTATGTATATGGAAGGTTTAGCTGATCACTAATGCGTGGATTATGTGGAAGGATGTGAGAATATGGCGTGGGATAGTTTTTCCGAAATGGTGATGTCTAGATTTCAATATACTAGATGTCCGCCCATGCGATGCATGGAATATAATATATTTTATTATATTAATAATATATTATAAAATTATATTATTGTTACATAAGATATAAAATATATAAGTGATATGAAAAAATTAAAATATATAATTATATAACAAAGCAAGAGATCATGATGCAAACAAAATACTTATGAAACATAAAATATAAAGAAAAAAATTAATAAATTTACATATTTGTACATAATTTTTTAACATGATACCAAAAAAAATTAAAATAACACATTTTCAAAAAACATTTTATGTGTATTTATTTTTCTTTATAATTTAAGTTTTTGCCTGTTTATAAAATCAAACAGTTAATTGTATTCGCAATATGCAATAGATATAAGAAATTGGAAATCTTAAATTTTCACTCAAATAAATTTAAATATAGTTTCATATATATAATGCATTATCATTCTAAAAAAATCTATAACTTTAGTAAAAACATATATAACGAAGTGAATTTTATAATTCAAATTCAATCCAACCTACAATAATTCTCAAAGACAATACAAATATTAAAAATTAGAAAAAAAAATGAAACAACTAAATATATACTTGAATAATATAATATTTTTAATTTATGAAAATAATTTATTATTATTCTATAAAAATATTAAAAAAATATTTATTATTTATTATTTATCTTAAATTCATATAAGAATTTAACCCATTTTTATTCAAATTTAACACATATTTCAAATAAAATTAAATAATTTAACTCATAAAAAAATTATTTCATATTTTAAATATAATATTTTATTTTAATATATACAATATTGATATCAAATTAAAGATCGTAAAAAAACAATTAATTTGATATATCACATGTCAAAAAGGGATTTGTAACAAAAAAGGTTATTTGAATTTTAAAATTTTAGTTAAAAAAACTATTTTTTTACATTAAACTACTTTCTTTTTCTTTAATGCACCATAGAGAAAAAAAGAGAAACTGATACATGTTAATTAATTATAAAGAAAGATTAATGAGAAGAGAATACACTTTTTTTATATTAAGTATAGATTTTAAAATTAATAATTTAATGTATAAATTTTATATTTCATCCATAAAAATTATATTCCATAATTTTAAATAAAATTATTTATTTCAATATGTACAATATTGGTGTCAAATTAAAGATCACAAAAAGAAGAATAAGTTGATATATCATATTTTAAAAACGGACTTAAAACGAAAAAATTATTTGAATTTTTATACTTTAGTAAAAAATTAAATAGGAGAGAGAAAAAGGGAGAGACTCACATATGTATAGCAGTTATAACGAAAATATATATATATATATATTTAAAATAAAAGGAATAAAAAAAACTACAATGCATCATATTGCAGAAAAATATTGAGAATTATCATTGAAGTAACACGTGGCAAAAACCAACTTTTCAGATTTCTTCTTTTATATAGAGAATGACGAATAGGGGAAATATCATTGGACAATTCCATAAGTTGGTTCGAAGGGTTTAATACAAGAATACATGGACTTGAAGACACTTAAAAGAGGAGATTGGACAAATGGTGAAAATTCTAGATCCTGGAGATTTACTGACAGCTATGCAATTGGTTGTTAAGCAGGAAAATATGTTATTCAGAACGACTAAAAACTCCAAACTAGTTAGTAAATACATCACCCTTGCTATTGGTTGGAAAGGAACTCTGAATGTGAACAATATGGGGAATAAGAGTAAGATCACTTCTCCAGCTACAGTTAACAAGTATCCCCATTAAAAAAGCTAACGCCAGAGGAAATGGAAACGAGGAAGATGAATAATCTACACTTCAACTGTAATGAGGTGTATCACGTAGGACATAAGTGTAAGAGGTTGTTCGTAATATGGGAGAGGAATTGAATAAGGAAGAAGAGGAAGTACTGATTGAGGAAAACAACCAAGAGGAGGAAGAAATTACAATCTCGGTTCATGTCTTGGTAGGGTTTGTAGCAGCTGACACCATCAAGTTAGTAGGGAGAGTTGGAAAACACATCATAACTATCCTTGTAGATACATGGAGCACCCATGCCTTCCTTGATCCCTCTACGGATAAAAAATTGGGTTTTACTATTGACTATACCCAACCTATGACTGTAACAGTGGCTGATGGTGGAAGAATCAGTTGTGATGCAAAATGTCCTTCTTTTGAGTGGGAAATGAATGGATGCAAATTCAAAACATCAGTGAGACTATTGAAGCTTGGGGGTGTGACATAGTGAAAGGGGTGGATTTAATGCAGCAGTTGGGGATTGTGTCCTTTGACTATAGTAATCATTGGATACATTTCAAGAAAAATGACAGAGATTGTGCTACAAGGTATTACTCCAGAAGTGACACTCAAAATGATGAGTAGAAAACAAATTACCAGGTTGTTAAAAAAAGGGAAGGGACCTGCTTTTGGATGGTGAGTTCCATCTCTACAATGAGCAATGAAAAACCTCACAAAAGCCATGAAGACCTCGTTCCCGTATTAGAAGGGTACCAGGACATTTTTGAAATTCCGAGGGATTTATCCCCACAAAGGAGTGAGGACCATAAAATTACTATCAAATCGGACATGGGTCAATCAAGCAGCACCCTTATAGATTCCTTTACTTGCAGAGGATGGAGATTGAAAAAATGGTGTAAGAGATGCTTCAAACTGGAATCATACGCAAATTACTAGTCCTTTTTCCTATTCTGTTGTGTTGGTTAAAAAGGACGGCTCTTGGAGGTTTTGTGTAGATTACAGAAAGTTGAATGCCATAACAGTAAAGAACAGTTTTCCCATTCCTTTAATAGACGATTTGCTGGACGAATTAGGGACTTCCACTGTATTTTCTATGATTGATCTTTGAGCTAGATATCATCAAATAAGGGTTCACCCACAGGATGTTGAGAAAACACCTTTTGTTACTGTGTTGGATTTATATGAATTTAGGGTCATGCCCTTTGGTCTTACAAACGCTGTAGCTACTTTACAATGCCTTATGAACCAAGTCTTCCAATCACTGTTAAGGAAGTGTTTGTTGGTGTTCTTTGATGATATATTGGTGAATAGCAAGACAATGGTTGAGCGTCAGGAGCACGTTAGAGGAGTCCTCCATATCTTGAAAGAAAATCAGTTATTTGCCAAAATCCTCCAAATGTGTGTGTTTGGGCAGAACCATGTTGAATACTTGGGGCATATAATCACTGCTGGGAAGGTTGCAGCAGATGCAAGCAAGATCAAGGCCATAACGGAATGGCCACAACCAAGATGTGTAAAAGCATTAAGGGGATTCCTTGGAATGACTGGATACTACAGAAAATTCATAAAGAATTATGGGATCATAGCAAGGCCTCTGACTGAATTGACAAAAAAGGGCAATTCAAGTGGAGTGAGCTAGCTGTAGATGCTTTTGTAGCATTAAAGAAGCCATCGTGGTAGCTCTAGTACTTAGGCTACCAGATTTCTAGAAGGTGTCTGATGCATGTTATAAGGGAGTGGGGGCAATGCTAATGTAAAACCCCATCCCTAGCTTATCTTAGTAAAGCATTGGGGCCAAAGAGCAAAAGGTTATCCATTTATAAGAAAGAATTTTTAGCAATTATCATGGCCGTAGATAAATGGAAATCCTACCTAATACACGGGACTTTTGTGATTAGGACATACCAGCAAAGTCTTAAATATTTGCTGGAACAAAAAAATTCCACTCCTCTTCAACATAAATATTTGTCTAAGCTGCCGGGCGTATGATTACAGGATTGAATATAAGAAAGGGGTGGAGAACAAAGTTGCAGATGCTCTGTTCAGACAACATCATGTGGAAGGAGCATGTCAGACTATTTCTAGAGATGGTCTGCTCATGTTTAAAGGGAAGCTATATGTGGGGGAGCATACTTAACTTTGACTCGATATTGTGAATTACATGCATTTTTCTTCATGGGGCGGGCATTCAAGCGAAGCTGTGACCTTGCAAAGGGTGAAAACAGTCTTTTGGTGGCCAAAAATGAAGAAGACAGTACATGCTTTCGTGTCATCTTGCGATAGATGTCAATTATGTAAACATGAAATGAGTGGATTGTCGGGTTTGTTACAACCTTTACCAATACCAAATTAGGCTTGGTCACACATTACCATGGATTTTGTGGAAAAGTTACCTAATTCTAAGGGAAAAGATACTATTTGGGTGGTGGTGGATAGGCTGACTAAGTATGCTCATTTCATTCCTTTGAGCCATTACTTTTCCGCTTCACAAGTAGCTGGTTTGTTTGTACAAACCATTTACAAACTCCATGGCCTTCTAGTAAGTATGGTCTCCGACAGAGATAAGATATTTACAAGCTGTTTCTGGCAACAACTATTTAAGAGTTTGGGGGGTGCAACAACACTTAAGCACTGCGTACCACCCTCAAACTAAGAGTTTGGGGGTGCAACACTTAAGCACTGTGTACCACCCTCAAACTGATGGACAGAGCGAGAGAGTAAATCAATGCCTGGAGAGTTATCTAACATGTATGTGCAGCACTAAATCCAAAACAATGGGTGCATTGGTTAGCAATGGCAGAATTCTGGTACAACACTAATTTTCATACCACAATTACTATAGCCCCTTTTGAGGCTTTGTATGGATATAAGCCTATTCCCTTTGCTTTTGGACCCTATGTGGAAGTATCAATTGACATAATTATCAAGTCATTATAGGAGAGGCAGGAAACACAACAACATTTGAAATTATTGTTGCAGCAAGCACAAGACAAGATGAGATCACAAAGACAAGATGAGAGCACAAGTTAATAAACACTGAAGGGAAACGGTTTTTGCTGTGGGTGCATTTTGTTATTTTCTTGTCATTAAAATATGCCGAGTCAGCATGAGCTAGTATAAAAGAGGGAAGCATACGTTTGCCATATTATCAGAATTGTAATTACTTTTACTGTGCTATTGAATTTCTCTCTCCTCTCTCCCAATCTTCTGTAACACATCTTCACTCTCCTCCCTTTATTATTAGACAATGACAAACTCTAAACTTAAGATCGTTGGAAATCATACAACACAAAAGAGCCTTGTTTGGTAATGATCAACCGAACAAGGCTCATGATATTCAACATGTATCTTCAAACAATTACATTAAAAAATTTCTTTTTCTAAGAAAAGAACATAATAACACATGAAGTTATAGGAGAAAATATTTGACTCTCTTTTTTCGATAAAATTGAGGAGTAAATATTTGTCCGTTAGCTAAATATAATGTGATCATTTAAAATGGAAAATTTAAAACCTTAGTTGTATTTCCTTAACTAAGAATAATCTGATAATTTGCTCCACCCAGCCCGTTCTGTGGTGTTTGCAGCAGACTAAATAAGCAAACTAATGTATTGAATATCAATTTTGGGATTATATTAATTCTAATAATTAAAAATAAGAAAATGGTCACATTTTCGTTGTTAGATAAATTTTGAAATATGAAGTCAAACCGCGCTCCACTATTTAACTATGTATAAAAGAATAATTCACTCATTTCATTATTCTATCTTTCCTCGACAAGCTACTACTGATAATAATAAAGTGATTATTCATTGCAGCCTAATTAAGTACCAGACAGATTTTTAAATAAGAAGTCGAAAAAGATAGTAAACAGAGAAAAAACATGAATAAGACGGCAGTGTTTGTTCCATTTGGTGTCTTTACTGCTGCACCACGGCACCGAGTCCATTTTATTTTATTTGAATTGTTATTTTATACACGACCCACATAATTCCTTACAGTGAAAACATACTCATATAAACAGATTCCTATTTTATAGTCTATAATCAGAAATACATATTTTCAATTTCCACTAGAAAGCCAGCGGACATCCTCATTTTCATTTGAAAATGAAACATTTCTAACATCCTACTAAAAAGCAAATCCAAACAGCCCCCATTGGCTACTTGCTAGCAGCAGTTGAAGAAAAACCAGACAAGTTGTAAAACTAGTAATTTTTTTTATAGAAATTAACAGATGGTAATTCACAGCACAACTAATAACTTGAGCAGAGAGGTCAACAAGTTGATCATCAATCTCATAGATGAATTTTGGTCCTTCTACAAGCAGTTATATAACATTCCACGCATTCTCTAGATCTCAGGAATTACTTCTGCATGACACACACCCCAAAAATGTAGGAAGAAACAATTACTTTTTTCGGTCATAGGCAGCTATATTTTGGGGCTCGCATTCAGCGGAGAATAGACGAACTAGCAAAGCCGTTGTTGCGCTTGTTGATACAGCCCCACAAGCAGCCCATCTAAGAGCTCGAGGAATTGTGACTCTAGGACCTGCATTGCTATCAAAACTAGTTAATTATGTATCATCTCCTTTGAAAATGATAGAATGAAACAATGATGGAGCACCAAAATATATCATGAACAAAAAAAAAAAAAAAAAATCCCAACGTCAGCAATGAACTACAGGTCCCCCTTGAATGAAAGCATAACATTCGATTCCCCAAAGAAAAAAAAAACATGTAACATTCAACACAAAATTTAAAATTTATTAGAAACCTAAATGTAGAAGTCAAACAAACTTGCTTTGAAAGTTCCTGATTCTTTCAGTTTTTTGAAAGTGAGAAGGAAAAAAGAAAATCAGGAAGAATATAAGTTTACTTTGAAAGAAATCAGATAATCTGCAGGGGTAATCTCCATCCTAAAAGGAACCAGACAAGCATGAACAGGTAAGGTGTATATTTAAAGAGCTACAAGAGGCATCTAATCATTATTGACTTTTTGGAGAATGCTTTGAAATCAGTGCCTATGTACAAATTGCACGTCTTGACAAGTATGCTTCTTAGGCAAAAGTTACAGCCCCAGAAATACTCTATACAACTATCAGGAGACAAAGATAGAATGTTTCAAATCAAGAATCATTTTGCTCTTTGTTTCTCGACAAATACTGAAGTGTTAAAAAACAACAACTAAGAAATATCGAGAAACATGATAACACTCAGAACAACAAATATAGATAAAATACTGGAGACTACTCTTCCTCTTTTGGTTTAGAAGTCTTCATGAGGTCTCTGTCTATAGGTTTAATACAAGAGATTTCTATAATAAAAAAAACAGAAGAACTATCATAAATTAGTAATATATTTAACATACATTTAAAAGAATAAATGATCAATAAAATATATTTTACAAAGTTTAAAATGTAAGAGACCATGTACTAATATAATTCTATCAAATATCAAGTTTTGGAAGTTTTAAAACAAAAATTAATAAATAAATATATTGCAACGTTGAACAGGTCTGAACTGTCTTGCTCGCTCAAACCAAAAACTTCAACCAATCAAAGCCCAATCCAACCAAAACTCTCAATTTTTTATTCAGACCAGATCATCTGCAGGTTCTGCTTCAATCGGTAGTCCAATCTGGTACTGGACACAATTGAGGGTATAGTGCGTGTCAGCTTCCCTCATTGCACATGACACTTGTGCCACATATTCAAATGCTTTGCCTCAACTTTTTGAATGATGGCCTAATCAAATGTCATGCCTCATGTTATCCAATGATGTGGGTAATCACTTAATAAAGTAAATATAACTAAGTGATTTTCTTCTGCATCATTTGAAAAGTTTAGGCCTAGCATTCGAATATGTAGATTGAATCATTGAAGGATGCTATATGACAATGACAGGGAACCAATATGCATCATACTTTTTTCCTCGACCGTGTTTTTATCCCACAAGCATGAGCACTTTTATTGAGGCAGTTTATATGCATATTAGACAAGAATACTGTACTTTTTTCTTCCAATGAGATAAATTTTGTAATTTTTTTGCAAAGATGGTGTTATGTATGTTTGAAATTATGTATATCGATATGATCTACATTGATAGAAAACTAATTTAAAAGCAGTAAACCAAAAAAATTGTCTACTAAAAAAGATCATTGATTGAGTGATAATTATATTTATGAATCATTAAAATATCTCCTCCTTTGAGCTTAAGAAGTCCTAATGATACTTCGACATGCAAAACATTGGAAAGAAATAAAACTCATTGAAATTTCTAACTTTTATCTAAAAATGACCTAAAACACTTGAAAAGAAATTATGAAAAAATGATATGTTATACTTTCATATAAATAAAATTATGCATCACAACTGATCATGATGACGAGATATGATCCACAGATGCTTAGGTGTGTTTCTTTTGGTTGTTGTTGGTGTTGTAGTACCATATTTCTCTATATTTGTTTGACTAAGATTAACAAATATAGAAAAAAAAACATGAGACAACTAAGAATATAGAACAAAGATAGACATTTTATTTCTCTTCAAGTTCTTAAGTGTATTTATAAATCATCACATATGAATATAAGTTTAATATAAGTAAATAATAAACAAAAAATACTTTTATATCTCTGACAATATTAGTGCATTATATTGTTGTTAGTGGTGTCACTACCTTTATTATCAATTCACACCATCAATGTACATCTGTTTATATGTGTAACAAGAAAGTAAATATAATTTGAAAAGTTAGTTCCCCTCCAGATTAATAAAGCCAAGAAAAGATTTTCTTAGGAGCATAAGAGAAGGATAACCATCTGATTCATCATATGACTGAGTCCTTAGTGATAATTGAATCAATCATTCAAAAAACATCACATGAATGATGAAGACACACACAACTACAATATAATATGTCATCTCTTATCCTGTGGCACAGGCGGAAGGGGGGGAGCGGTGGAGAACAGAGAAAAAAGTTTGAAATTAAGATTTGGTATATGAATTAGGTATCAGATTATGAAGATCTCTACTATCTTTATGCAATGTGGCAATGGACATTCCATAATAGAACCTGAGAAGATTGGTAAACAAAGGTCTGCAATGAAGAAAGGTAAATTTACAGAAATAAAACATCCACAGGGACTAATGTTCTTTCTGATTTAGGATTACAGAATATTTTTGGCAGGAGATTCAGCAATAATTCAAAGGCTCTAACTGTTCTCCAAAGGTAAATTTAGGGGACAACATGATGAATAAAACCTTTTAATCAATCATGGAGTCCATTGGTAAGATATTCATCTTAACGAAAATTTCTTTATCAAGAGATCTCTTTATGAAACAATTTAGCATGAAGTCGCAATCCATACATCTTCTATGGCATCACGTCTGCAAGACTCAACTTTCAAACAATAAAATGATGTATTCTCATTATATGTGTAAACATTATGCAGAAAAATGAATAAAATTTCTGCCAGATCTCCAAGAAGAATGATGACATTGAACAATAGAATTGGTAACTTTTAGCTTTCTACTTATCAGGGTATCAGATTTAGAAGACAAGCACTTCACCACAATTCAAAAACATATTACTCTCTTCAAATCAAATATAAACAAAGTTTTAATATTAAGAAATGCCAACAAGGAAAAAGCAAAGAGAAGAAAAGGAAACAGTTTAAAAACAGACCGTAATGCAATCGGCACAGAACCCAGAAGCCTAATGCTCCTCCTACTGAAAAAACACCAGCAGTGTGCCTCATCAATCGGGAACAAGGTTTCGCATCTGACCTCATCAGCTCTCCATCAGAGAATCCAAACATACGCCTTAGGGCCATGGTCTAGTGTCGTTCAAACACTTGGTCTCCCTAACAAATAAAAAATAATGATATTAAATAAAAGTTCAATATAGTTTAGCTCAATCGTAATGGACAACCATATTCACATATCAATAGATTCCTCACGGAGAAGCAAATCATACTCTTATTTATTTAGCTTTTCAACATACGCTGATCACAAATACATCAAAGGCTCCTCCAGAACACTAATCACAAGTGTCAGAGCTATACAGTATCACGTTATGATATTACCAAACAGCCAAGCATATAACTGAACTTAACAGCAAACTTGACAAACAGCTCAATTAGTCGGGCAACTTAACACACAACTAGAATTTCAGTAGAAGTGATCAAAACGTTTTTACTTTCCTGAAAAAAAAAATGAAGAAGTTCAGGATGGCGCTAAAATTATTGGGCGTTACAGTCAGTGAGATATTTTGTCGAGCAGTTGCTCGGCAATCGGAGATACCAACTACAGCCTACAGGTACTAAAAATTATGATGTAGAATATGAAGCAAAAAGTACCCGCTGTGAAGCCTCGGGAACGTAAATCGAAGAATTTGCGATTCACTCTCTCCTCTTGAATAAAACACAACCCCAAAATAATTCTCGATGGATTTGTGGCGACACTTGCAGAGTTAATTTGGTTTTGAATGTGGGCTGAAGCTGTTGGGGTGGGCCTAATTCATATAGGACTCATTATTTCCAAGTAGACTCGATAAGCTATTGTGGGCTAATTGAAATCGGGCCTCTCAATTGGTTTACGACGTTAACTATCTACCTATATATCTATATCTATATCTATATCTATATCTATATCTATATATTATACATTATTACATTACATTATACGCAAAAAAAATAAAAATAAAATTGAAAATTTTTAAGAGTGCCATTTTTCTGCTTAAATTATAAATTCTGTATAATAATAATAATAAGCATGCCTGTAATTGGCGCTTGTTGTGCTATGCTAGAAATTCTACCTTGCCCACGCTGGTTATTACTTATTATCTTATTCATCATACATTACATTATTCTTGATCTTTAATCTTATATTTATACATCAAGAATGTCTAAGAAAAATTACTCACCAAACCATGCATCAAGGGTGTGTTTACTTGCCATGATAAACCTATATACGATAAAATAATACAATGATATCTCATGTTTGCTTGGACTGATGAAAAATGCGGGCTATCCTTGAAATTCGGGATAAATTTAAAATTTTGAGAATAAATGGTTGATTCTAATCCGGGCTTCACCTATGTGATAAAAGTCATCCTGTTTGATTGATTATGTAAAATTCTTTTTTTATTCCATCTTACATGTTATCCCATTTTTTTATCATGGGAAGTAAAATTGAAACTTTCAAATTTATCTCATTTTACATTTTATCCCATTTTTTATCAATCTAATCTAATCCCATTTATCCAAGTATACAGAGCCCAAGTGTACTGTGAATTTCTTTGCCGCATTAGTCATTGCAAATGTGAGCTTCATGCTGCAGGCTAATGAATCAATGAGATTTTTAGTCTTTTTATATTTTTTCAACAAAAAATTCAAAATTTATATATTTTTTCGTCTCAACTCAGTCTTTATTAAAAAATATATCAAATCAAACTTCTTTTTTAAATTCTCAACTTGACTTTCTATTGCATAGATTTAAAATGATATATCAATTTTAAATATAAAATCATTTTTTTTAGATTAGCTATAATATATTTTTAACTAAAAATTTTATGTAAATAAAATGTGTGATTACTCAAGAAAAATATTTTATTTTGAAAAAATAAATGGCTTAGTTTATTTTACATTTTTTACATCTTCATAATTGTTGGATTGTTTTAATTATTTTGTGAAGTTTATTTAGTTTTTCTTAAAGCTGAATAGACAAAAAAAAATGTATATTAGTCAATTAATTATTAATCTAATTCGTATGAGTTCTTATAGGAAAAGAAACATTAAGTTAACCACCACAATCACAAGCTCAAAAAATATTTAATTGTGTGAATGAATTTATTAAAAACAAATAAATGGGTGTATTAATAAATAGAAATGCAGATGTGCAAACAATATTATTGGTTTAATACTGTAGAAAATTCATTGTAATTTATCAACAAACGTTGTTCTTAAGGCTAAGTTATTCACCATCTTCCTATTAGGGCTGGTTGCAATGGTGGTGGGTGAAGTTAGGTAATAAAATTAAGTTAGTTTCACCACCCTTGTATAAAAGTTGGCTGATGTCGGAAATGTTGCATTGGCGATCATCACTATGATGCAGTGGTTTGAGCAAAAAGGAGTGGCTGAAGCATATGACTTCTTATGGGAGACGGGCAACACGTTATCTTGGCACCGGGCCATTTGGAAGTCATTCATTCTGCCGAAGTTCACTATGACAGTTTGATTGGCAATGAAGGGCAGATTGAAGACTTCGGACAGATTGCAATTCTTGAATATCTCTCAGGTATGTCCGTTATGTAATGTGATGGATGAATCTAATAGTCACTTATTTTTCAGGTTTGGTGCATCACGAGCTATTTGGAACAAAGTGAAAGGATGGCTTCACATTGATAGGATGATGTCCACAGGGAGTGCCCTCAGATATATTAGCCGTAGCAAAAGGGGGTCGGCGGTACGCCACAAGGCGAGATGCCTCTCCTTGGCAGCGACGGTGAACCATATATGGTATGCTCGAAATAAACTTGTGTTTGAAGACATACCGTTTGATGTTGAAAATATCATCCGGACTATTCAACGAGAGGTATATACTTGTTTGTTTAATTTGTATTCGATAGATCAGGTTATAGGACATTAGAGGACCATGTGCATAATTGATAGAGTATCTAGTTGAGATTGGCCTCTTGATGTATTGGGCCGTATGTATTCTCTGGACTTGCGATCATGACATGTGGTCTTGTTTTTTGTTGGATTATGGAATAAAATGGGATGTGTGCGTGCGTGGGGCTACTCGGCCCAACCGATGTAGTGCACCCATGTAGCATGTGTGTGTTGTATTGTCTCATCCTTGATATTTGCATTTTATCAGGGTGCTTTTTTCCTCGTATGGTTGCGATGTTTTTAATGAGGCCCGCCCCGCTTTCAATTGGGGTTTTTTCTGCGGATTTTTCACTGCATAGGGTTTTGTGTTGGGCTTTGTATTATGAGGCACATTCTGTTTATACATTGTTCTAGAACTATGTTGAATCCCCGGACTAGGCAAGATTGCCTTGGTTTGCACACCCTCAAGTATTCATGAGTATTTTGTCAATCATATTCTTTTTTATTTATCTAATTCCGTATTTTCGATCAAAAAAAAAGTTGGATGATGTCACATCACTAACCCAATTTCTAATAAAGGGAGCCAACTCCCAACCTCCTTCTTTTTTTCTTTCTAGCTAAATTGAATTCAAAAAAAAAAATCTCTCTTTCGATCGAATTAAATTTTAAAAAAATTTCCTTCAATTTTACCTTTTTTTGTTCTTTAATTTTTTTATATGTTTGATAAATAATTATTATTAATCATATTGATATTAATTGTAAGAATAATAATACCATTTTATACTATTTCATTTTCATATGTTTAAACATGTGACATGATGATTCATTATGAATGTTGTATTAATTTCATTTTACTGGAAAAAAAATATTTTATATTATTTTTTAATTAAATTAATACATAATTCATAATTTAAATTTATTAAATAAGATGATCATCATAAATGTATATTTAGTTCAATATAATGCATAGATGGATGGGATCCAATAAAAAAAGTTAATAATTAGATTTATGATTGTCGAGAAAAGTTTATAAAAATGAATGTGATGATGACGTGGAATTGATGTCGCACAAAAGAATTGTTTTTTTGTATTAATGATTCAATTGCTCTAAGTATGACTTTTGCTAAAGTTCATTGGTATCTCGAATAAGTGATAGATCAAGCTTATGTTATATTTAATAAAAATAATTTTTTAGCGAATATTAATTTACAGAAAAAAAAAAAAAAAGATCTTACTAGCAATTTTTAGGGGTTTTTGACATAATACAGTTTTTTTGAATTTTTTTTAACAAAATATAGGTTTTGTGGAGGCATTAAAATCGTAAGTAAAGTCGCCCCCGGTGGAGGCGACTTTCAAATTCAACCAAAATAATTTTTTTTACCCAGAAAAAATAGGAAAAATGCATCACTCGGATGTCTCACTCGGTCAAGTGACCACTCGAACAACCGAGTGGTATCTGTAACTTTGCCAAGTCACTCGGCCGACCGAGTTAGAGGCATTCACTTGGCTGGAGCACTCGGTCGGCACTCCACTCGGGGAGCCGAGTTCTGAAAACTTTCTGGAATCCATGCGAATCTCTCCACTCGGCCGGAGCACTCGGTAAGAACTCCACTCAGCTGGCCGAGTGGAGTTTCTCTTTTCTTCATCTTCTCGATTTTTCATTCGTTCTTCCTTTTTTGTCCCTTCTCTTGTTTCACCATTTTGATCTATGAATTTGTGTATATCACACCAACTATTTCTTCTTTTAATTTTTATTTTCTCGTGTGCTAGTCGAATTGCTTAATTTATTGAGTTTGATAAATAGTCCATGAGTTTGGTAAAAAGATAATGAATTGATGAATTGCTTAATTTATTGAGCTCCAACAAATAACAAGAATTACGGCTTACAAGGGAAACTTTCAAATCAAGTTTTATACTACTCAAAATCATCAATAAGCAACAAAGTCAAACAAAGCCAAATAAACATGCAAGAGGTTTAAATCAAAACAATACATTCTTAACAAGTAGTCATTTTGTCATACTATCCTATCAAAAGGGATTAGGACGTGCTCACTGAGGTGGTCGGTACAGTGTGTTGGATGGGTTGAATGGTTGATAAGTTGGGTATTCACGCTCTTCAAATTGGCCTTGTTGCACATGCCACTCATATTGTTGCTTTTGCATGTCAAGTGCAATTGGAGAATTTTATGTTTGACGATGCACATACTCTTCTAGGTTGGCAACACGTGCATCCAAAGCGTTTCTCCAATCCGACCAATCGTTCCACCCCCTTAAAACTGAGGTGGATGATGTGGTTGCTGTGAAGTTCCGACTTGAGCGTATGAGGGCAGTGGTGCTTCCCCTATCATTTCATCCCCTTGTTGTTCTTCAATATCAAGCTCCATAGGCTCTGTTTGGGTATTCGTAGTTTTTCTCCTCCTTTTTCTTCGTTCCTCCTCATTCTTCAATTCAGATTCACTCTTCTCGATGGTTTCTATGTGAACCGAGCCATTCAATAAAATATTTTGGACCTTCCCTCTAGCAACATTTGTGAGGCGAGAATTAGGCAGTGCAAACCTCTTTTTATCTGATAAAATCAAATACAACTTTCTAGTGCCGGGATGTAACAGGCACATCTTCATGTTGCAAAGCAATTTGAGGTTTATAGTGGTCTCGCTTGGCATCTCTTCCATCCCTTCCAAGTTCACCCCTAAGTGTCGAGCAATTGGAGTGATCAAACCTCCAATATGATTAGCTACTTGATCTTTTGTTCGCACAAATTTCCTTAAGAGCATTGGCGCTATATTGAACTTCTGACCTTTCATCAAGCACCATAGTATAAACAGTTCATCTAAGTTAACCACCCCAGACTCAGGTTTAGCAAAATTGTACTGGAGATGAACCTCTTAAAATATCGGATGACCGGGCTTCAAATACTCGATGCTTTCGATCTACTAAGGTTTTAGGCCAATAACTTATCTGGAAAAGCCTCCGTTATTTCCTTCCAAAAAGTAATTGGGTTGAACTCAGGAAAATTGATCTTGGGATCGAGTAGATTAGAGTACTTCTTCTTCGAAAATCCATAAATATCATTAATATCTTCGGCCAAAAGAAATTGGTACTCGTTTTCCAAATAAAAGATCATGGAAGTCGGCACCGTATCATCGTATCCTGTATCAACTTGTGAGAAGAAATCTAGGACCAATGGCTTATACGTCTTCTCATGCATGGCAAAGAATTTACTCCACCCTATATTCTTGCACATTTTTTTCAGATACTCATAGATGCCCATTTCCTTCATGCATTCTACATCGGCAAAACGAGTCGCTCGTTCTTTCTTCCTTTGGACTTCAAACCACCTTTCACTTGCATTCTCCCAATTTCAAAACTGTATTCTGTAGGCATCCGATATGGTTGATAGAATTTTTTTGTACTCCTCTTGTTGTTCTTCGATGGAGTGTTGACCCCATTCGAAGTCAGTATTTACAACATCCATTGTATGATTTTGGAGACTCAACGGAAATGGATACGTTGTTGGTACCTAAATGACATGGAATTAGTAATCTATTCATATCAAGCATATATTCAATATGATATTCATTCTCAAACATATATTCAATACGATATATCATGGGATATTAACATCATTTGATCATTGTTCTAGACAAAATCATGCCATATTCCCAATTTATATGATGCATACCAAGTGTTTGATAAAAAACTTCAATGAAAACTTGCAAAACAACATAACATGTTTCATGCCATAATACTCCAAATTAGCTCCTTATCAATATATTCAATCAACAAGAGCCATGGTAAATGAAAACATACCTAAATAGAGGAAATGATGATGCATACCAAGTGTTCGATAAAAAAGTTCAATGAAAAATTGCAAGAAAACATAACATGTTTCATGCCATAATACTCCAAATAAGCCCCTCATATACATACAACAAGAGCAATGGTAAATGAAAATATACCTTAGGAGTGGAAAAATGAAAATTGTTGTTCTTGCTTGAATCTTTCAAATCTTCACCACTTTTGTGAAAAATTGGAATGATTTATAGTTCAATGTGATTTCTTATTTGATTAGAATGGAAAAGTTAAGTTGTATGATGATAATCTTTCGAATTTGTGAAAAAAAAAAAAGGAGAAAATTGAAGAGGCTAGGGTTTTGGAAGTGAAAGAATGAGAGAAAATGGGAAAATTGTTTAAAAACTTTCGTGGAGCCGCACTCGGCCGAGCCACTCGGTCGCCCAAGTGATGGGTCTTACTCAGCCATGTTAGTGTTATTATCACTCGATCTGGCACGTCACTCGGCCGGACGAGTGTGAAAAACTCTAGAATTCGACCACTCAATCAGCTTGGTTGTGCCACTCGGTCTGGCACGACACTCGGCTGGCCGAGTGGGTTTCAGTCTTTGTAATTTTTTTTTCTTACCTTCTAAACCACTACAAGTTTTTTTATATTTAAGTTGCTGAAAGAAATGCACCGTTTGTGGCCATCACTACATTCTCGCATCTCTTGTGGAAATGGACATAAGTTATAATAATAATAAAAATATTTAAATTAATTAATGGAGCATTTAATTACATAGAGAACAAATTAATAATCATAATGTGATCCTATAAAACAACGACGCTTGATTTTTTTCTTTTGCCTCTACCTCGATCTTCTTGTGGATCTGGTTCACCATTTGATTCATTATCATCTGTCAAAATATTCAAACTAAAAGATGGACGACCCGATGATGATGATGATATAGTCCTCGAAGTCACATTATCATGCATTATATTTGAAGTGGTGCCAGGTTGAGGATATGAAATCGGGGATGAATTGAACTGTGGCCGATAACTTCAATAAGTGCATGATGAGGGCGGCAGAGATATATACTACCCGAACTCTAAAAGGGAAGTGAACGACTGACCATATGTCATAAAATCCCAATTAGGAGTGGTGAAAGGAAGTTGAAATTCTTGTGGGGGCACATAAGAGTCAGTCTGCATGTCCATACCAGTAGAGAAAAATGGTTCTGGGCTATTGTGCGACGTAGGTTGTGGTTCAAGATCATGTTGCGGTTCAGGATCATGTTGCGGTTCAGGCTTATATTATGATTGATGGAGTTGGAATGATAGTCGACAATCATAGAAGTGAACTCTAGCATGTTCGTATATATCTTCTATTGATCATCTAAATGGCTCCTTAAGAACGGTTGCTCGTGTATGACAAGTTTATTCAAATTTTCTCATAAACCTTCCTGTAGTTAATTGACAATATAAAACATAAAGATTAAATAAATAAATGTATAATAGAAACCTAAATAACAAAATACAGCCACACACCAAAACTTCTAAAGATGCATTTGATTGTGGTTGGTACCCCATATGCATATTGAACCCTGGAGTTATTAGACGTCATGTTATTCTTTTATACCAGCTCATATATCTATGGTCGACGTCTGACTCATTCCAACCAATAACAGGAGTTGAGACAATATGACCATCTTTGTTGAGCTACCATTCTACAAATGAAGCATGAATTTCAGCCCAATTTGTAGTGGATCGCCCTCTACGGCAGATATTAAGCAATGTATCGTGCACATCAGGAATCGCCTGTGGAATTTGTTGTCTCATCCCAAACTATCTCAATATCCGATATGGGTAATATAACTCAATTGAATAATGAATCATAGGGCATTTTGACATCTACATATTGGAGACTCTGATAATTCCAAGGTCAATATATGCCCTCTCAGTAGTTTGGTATGGGTCATATGGTTGCCAATTAAACTGAATAAATATAAAGTTAATTAAAATTTAATAGAAAGATAGCAAAATCTTAATAATTAGTTATCATACCTCTTGTGGAGTTTGTCTGTTTAAACTCTCCCGTAAAGTCCTTAGGTTGCTCGTCAAACTATTAGTAAAGTTGTGGTATTGTAAGCACTCAACACCATATAGTGCAACAGGAAGAACTCTATCCACACCAACAATTGGCGTTGTATTAAGGCGTCTAACTCTCGACATTTGCGGCGTGAGAAAAGTAATTCTCGACCAAGCCCATATCTATTATGGAACAAACATAATTAGAAATGTTTTCCTCATTTTAAAAATAACATATTGAAATGATGCAATAAATAGACAAATTTACCTGCAATAGTTGCATTGGCCCACCAATTTGCGTACGACCTCTATGTGCTGGATTGCACAACTGATGGTACAAATAACCTAGTACCACTGAACCCCAACTGAAATTACAACATTCATCAATATCTTCCAGCTGATTCAAATATAACAATGACCCCATATTTCCAGAAGTATTTGGGCACATTGTGGATTCTAACAAAATCAAGGCACATCCACGTGCATATTGCACAACATGTTGTTGTTGGTTGTTATCAGTAACAGGGTGAATGCTTAGATGTCTACCTAATACTAACAGTGAAAATCTTGACCCTTTTAAGTCTTCTGCATTAGGGTCTCATCCGAGAAGCACCTTACAATGTGTAGTCTAATATGACCTTCCAGTTGAAGTATGTGAACTTATAACGGTCTCACCTTCAATTGGTAGGCCCCAAATAAATGCGATATCTTGTAATGTCACGGTTGCCTCTCCAACTCTAAAATGAAATGTATGAGTTTCGGGCCACCACCTCTCAACCAGTGCAGTGATTAATGATTTATTAATTGTAAAATCACCATATCTGTAAACACCATAGAATCTCATACGATACAACAAGGATATGACTCGGTAATGCAACCTCTGTGTACGTCTGAGTATTTCCCTGCCATCATCGTCTGGGTCGTCTTCATAAGGATCATGGTCATCAAGTCCCCAAAAGATACCACTTCCGTGTCGGGACTTCAATTTTTGGTCAACTTCTCCTGCAACGACATCCTCAGATCGGTGTAGATGTTGTTCTCTTAAAATCTCACCCTAATAGGTCTATATTCTCCGAAGTGCTCCATACTGCAATAAGATTAAATCTATTAGAAGAATTCAAAATAAAATCTCAAACATAATAACTTCTATAATGATAAAAACTAATAAAAAATTTATCTTGTATAAAAACCCAAAACTAATAAGTGTTAATTCAAACTTGAATACACATTATATTAAACAAACCAAAAATTTATTACAACTAAAACAAACAGCATTACAACATTCTATACACAACAAGCTTATCTATGGTCAAATGAAGTTCATGTCTGGGTAGCAGTTTGATCTTGTGCACGATATTGTTGCCTAGCACGTGTTTGTGCCTAATCCATTTCATTTTCAATTCTTGTAGTTTTGCCTCTTTCTTTATGCCTCTTTTCTCGCAATGCTGGATTATGACACAGTTGAAAGGAAGCCTCATCCCAATAATATTCATCAGGCAATGGCTCAAACTTACCACTATAGGTGTCCACATACGTACTTGTATTGTAAAATGAGTTCATGTAAACCATCGGGTTGACTTCAAAATATCGACAAGTTTGCATTGCATGTGAACATGGTATGCCGTTTTGCTTCCAGTCTCCAT
Source organism: Caryopteris x clandonensis (assembly GCA_028749325.2). Lineage (NCBI taxonomy): Eukaryota > Viridiplantae > Streptophyta > Magnoliopsida > Lamiales > Lamiaceae > Caryopteris > Caryopteris x clandonensis. The sequence goes on along the minus strand of JAPYKT020000024.1, from coordinate 1,681,853 downwards.
AACTACACTCTTTGAGCATCAACTTTACAATGTTTATGTAGCATCTCGTTGTTCCTGGCACAAACGTTTTCACTGAAGATGTTTGATCAGTAAAATCAACCTTATATACTTGATGTTCCATTGTCTTCCGTTGTCGTTGATCATACTTCTTGTACACCTCATTAGGCCATGGTTGGTTCCTTTGTTGCATTTCACAGGCCATTATCAATCGATCAAGAAAATATTTTATCGATCAATAAAATGTAGCCTACACAATCGCACAAATTGGGAGCCGTCGTGCACCTTTCAACATGCCATTCATGCACTCAGACAAATTTGTTGTCAAAATTGGAAGCAAAACTTTCTTCGTCCACAAGTACATAAGCCAAAGGTAAAAGATGTTGATTTGCATCCATGGAAACAACAATTAACATCTTGTGCTAGTGTAAAGATGAGTTCAATCAACACTAATAATTTTTCGATAATGCTGGAACCCATCTATACATGGCTTGAATGCCCAAAACACATATTTCAACATTTTGACATCATTTGTCTCTTCGGGCATGTGGCGCCACTCGACATTTGTGCCTAGATTCCATTTTTTTAGAGCTCCCAAAAATTTGGGTAGTTTTGAAACTGAACTCTCCCATGTACCATACATATTTTCTTTTGCTCGTTTCAAACCATGCCATGCATTATGATATGAGATTTGTATATTGAAATTTATCATACACTTGTTGTTGAACACACTTAATCTCATACCCGGGATCTGTCTGAACCATTCCAGTTAGCAATGCAGCAATCATGTTTTTGCACAAGTTTTGATGGTCAACGGACACCGCGTTCATTAAGCACGTATGAGGGCCTCCATACTTAGTGATTTCCTACATATCAATCTTCTGTTTGTATCCTGCACACAACCACCAGTTGCAATGTGTAGTCTCACAACTATTTTTGCATTTGATTTTCCATATACGAGGTGTGTTTTCCTCTACTCGATACTCACGCCTCGCTATACGAATTGAAAAGTCTTTCACCACAGACTGCAAATTCTTCTTATCTTTGAAAACCATCCCTTTTGTGAGCACTCCTTCAGTAGCATCATAATACCTAAATTTTTGCGGTAGATCAAATAAGTCCACAAGCGTTTTATGTGATGATGCATTGAAGAACGGGATATTCGGATGCATGGAATATCTCTGAGCACTTGATGGAAGTGGTGGTTGTTAATTGGATGGTGATCTTGTTAAGTTGGATCGAAAGATATTTTATTTATATCCAGAAATAGAGTTATATACAAATACAAGGTGTGATACTAAAGTATGTAACCGATGTGGGAGAACGGACAATACAATGACAAATACATATTTACAATTACTCCTAATATACCCCCTCAAGATGGCGGGCGGTTGAGGACGCCAATCTTTTCCATAAACAAAGTGAGACGATTTCTGGATAGAGGCTTGGTAAGCGCATCAGCAAGTTGGTCAGCGGAAGAGACATGAGAGACGCAAAGTTGGGAAGATTTGACCAAGTCCCGGACGAGGTGATAGTCAATGGCAATGTGCTTCATGCGAGAGTGAAACACTGGATTGGAGTAGAGATATGTAGCACCGATGTTATCACTATAAAGAGTAGGAGTGGCCGAGGTCATAGGGGCAAACAATTCTGCGAGAATGGAACGAGTCCATTGCAACTCAGCAGCAGTAGCAGCAGCAGCAGCAGTAGCCCTGTATTCGGCTTCTATAGAGGAACGAGCAACCGACCTTTGCTTGCAAGAACTCCAGGAGATGGGATTAGCACCAAGAAAAATAATAAAGGCTCCAGTAGAAGTACGGTCATCACAGTCACCAGCCCAATCAGCATCTGTAAAACTGTGAAGAGAGAAAGGAGAATTACACCGGAGATGAAGAGCATAATGACGAGTGCCATTAAGATAGCGTAGGAGGTGCTTGACAGCACCCCAGTGAGAGTCGGTTGGGGCATGCATAAACTGAGATAGTTTATTAACCGCGAAGGTAATGTCAGGTCGCGTGAGAAGGAGATATTGAAGACTGCCAATAACTTGACGATATGTAGAAGCATCAGACGGGCCACTACCATCAAGAAAACAAAGCTTAGCACGGGGTGCGAGTGGAGTTTGCACAGGTTTAGCATCAAGCATGTTGTGACGAGCAAGGAGATATGTGATATATTTATGTTGCGATAGATAGCAGGAAGAGGATGTACGAAGAACCTCAACCCCAAGGAAGTAGGATAGAGATCCGAGATCCTTAACAGAGAACTGAGAGGCCAGATCAGTCACTACCCGTGATAGAAAACAATCATCGCTGCCAGTGAGAATCAGATCATCGACATACACAAGGAAGTAAGCCAGAATACCCTGACGGTTGTAGACAAATAGGGATTCATCGGACTTGGTGCAAACAAAACCAACAGATTGGAGAAAAGAACGAAGGGCATTGTACCATGTGCGTGGTGCCTGCTTCAAACCATAAATAGACTTACGCAACTTGCACACAAAGGTTGGATGATTAGAATCTGAAAAACCAGGAGGATGCGCCATATAGACCTCATCAAGGAGAGTTCCATGAAGAAATGCATTGTTCACGTCAAACTGCCTAAGTGGCCAATTGCGTGAGACAGCAATGCTGAGGACAATACGAATAGTAGCAGGTTGACAACAGGACTGAATGTCTCAAAATAATCAATGACCGGGCGCTGGTGGAAGCCCTTCGTCACAAGGCGAGCCTTGAACTTGTCAATAAACCCATCAGGTTTCCTCTTGATACGGAAGACCCATTTACAGCCTACAACATTCTAAGAGTTATCAGGAGGAACAAGATCCCAACTGCCATTCTGAAGTAAGGCAGTGAATTCAGAGGACATCGCATCACGCCATCGAGAATCAGCAAGGGTCTGAGAGACAGTGGCAGGTTCAACATCAGAGGAAAAGAAGGATGTGAGACAATACCTCGGATTTGGTTTGCTGATGTTGTTACGGAACCTAGTCACCATAGGATGATGAGTGGACGGAGCCGGAGATGGTGGCGGTGAAGGAGCATGTTGGGAGGACGTTGGTGTAGGCAGTGGCGCAGGTGGGTCAGCGGGAGCAGGAATGAGAACAGGAGGCGGCTGAGGAAGAGCAAGGGAATGTGTACCCGGAGATAGAGGGGGAGAGGAAGAAGGCAAGGGAATGGTGAAAGGGAAATTGTCCTCAATAAACTCAACATGACAAGACGTGTAGAGCTTGTTGGAAGAGTGGTCAAGACAGAGGTAGGCATTTTGGGTGAGAGAGTAGCCAACAAAGACACACGGTAAGGAATGTGATTCAAGTTTATGAGATGTGTAAGGGCGTAACCATGGAAAACACTGACATCCAAAGACACGCAGTTTGGACAAATTGGGAGGGTGATGATAGAGTTTTTCATAGGACGAAATCATTCCAAGGTTAACTTTGGGTAGGCGATTTATCAGGTAGGTGGCTGTGGAAATGGCATATGGCCAATATTGAAGAGGCATAGATGCCTGATGAAGAAGGGCAAGGCCAGTGTCAACAATATGCCAATGGCACCGTTCAGAAGCACCGTTGTGTTCAGGAGTATGAGGTGGAGTAGTGAGATGGGTGATGCCATGAGTTACCAAAAAAACACGAAGAGCTAGATATTCCCCCCCATTATCAGAGTAAAGAGTCGTAATTTTAGTTCTGAAGAAATTTTCAACTAAGGCTTTATAAGCAACAAAGGTTGGCAAAACATCAGACTTCCGTTTTAGAGGATATAGCCAGACGTACTTAGTAATGATCCACAAATATGACATAATATTTATAATCATCACATGATAAAATAGGAGAGGTCCAAACATCAGAAAAAACCAGTTGTAGCGGCATAACAGAAGTTAAAGACGACTCAGAAAACGGTAGTTTGTGACTTTTGATGCATTTACAAGAATCACAACTAAAAGAGACCAGTTTATTGAAGGACAAATTATAACTAGCAAGAGTATAACTCAAGATTCTAGAAGAGGGATGACCGAGACGAGCGTGCCAAATAGGAGGTGACCGAAGTGAGAGCAGAAGACGCTGGGAAGGAACTGACACCAGTCGGCCACACATATAACCCATTAACGCGTGGACCCCGTAGGAGAACGCCCCCTGTATGACTGTCCTTCACCTGAAATTCTGAGGCAGAAAATAAAACCACAACATTATTCTGCTGACATAATTTAGAGACGGACAATAAATTCTTTGACATGGAAGGAACAAGTAACACATCCGTAAAGGTGAGTGAATTTAGATCAGGAAAATGTAAAGTTCCAATGTGAGAAATAATCAACTTGTTACCATCACCAACAAGAACATTATCATTTCCAGTGTAAGGAGCATGCAAAGGCAGATTGGCCAAATCAGTGGTGATGTGATGCGAGGCCCCCGAGTCTAGAATCCAACTAGGTTCAGAAAGAGCAGAAGCTGCGGAATGAACCGACGGGGAGGAGTATGCAGGCTGACCCCACTTTCGAGTCGACGAAGATGAAGGTACATAAGATTGTATTTCAGGGCAGCGACGGGCAGAATGTCCTTGAACACCACATAGCTGACATTTGCCTTGATATTGCCGAGGAACCGAGAAACCGGGAACCTGCTGCTACTAGAAACGAGAAGTATTGGTTACTTGCTGCTGAGAATTGGAAGAGCGCGGCTGTTGGGTCTGAGAACGGCCGGAAGACGACGAAGACCTGCGAGAGGATGAGGCTGCAGGAAAGACTGTAACAGGCTGTACCGGGGAGGCAGACACACGGGCAGCAAGTTGTGCCTCAGCACTGAGTAGTTTTTCGTGGAGTTCCTCAAAGGAGACGGGCGTGTCACGGGCTTGGATGGCATTGCCCAATTCCTTGTACGAATCATCCAAGCCATTGAGGACCTTGACAACAAGATCTTCAGGGTCGGTGGCAACCCCTAACAGAGAGAGTTCGTCAATCACCCCTTTGATGTCGAGCATAAATTCGGTGATGGAGTGAGTGCCCTTGATCGGGTTGTGGATCTGATTCTTGAGGGCCAGAATTCGTCCCCTTGACGATTTCCCGTAGATAGAAGCGAGAATGGTCCATGCTTCATGCGAAGTGGACGCCGCGACAATGAACGGAATTAATGATGGGGTGATCGAACCAATGATCGCACTCAATATCAGTTGGTCCTGGCGAGACCAATGCTCGTAAAGGGGGTTGGGGTCAGTGTTATCTCCAATCAGAACGGTAGATGAAGGGCATGGGAAGGAACCATCAACATACCTAAACAGATTGTAACCTGAAAGAAGGGTTCGAAACTGGAAACTCCAAGCTACGTAATTGACAGAGGTTAACTTGAGAGGTGCTTGCGACGCGGTGTTGAACGCCACGAGCTGGAGTACTGTACCATCGGATATGGTGATTGACAGGGGCGGTGTTGTCATGGTAAAGCGCAACAGGGAGTGGAGGCAGGGAAAATCATGACCCGAAGTGAGGAACGGGTTGTAGAAGGCTGCGTATGTGAGGCAGGTTTCTGGAAAAAAAATTAGGGTTGCGTACGTGAGGCAGTTTAGATCCAAAATTTTAGGCAGAAATTAGGGATGAGGATCGAAAAAAAATGGGCTTTTGCCAATTAGGCTCTGATACCATGTTAAGTTGGATCGAAAGATATTTTATTTATATCCAGAAATAGAGTTATATACAAATAGAAGGTGTGATACTAAAGTATGTAACCGATGTGGGAGAACGGACAATACAATGACAAATACATATTTACAATTACTCCTAATAGATCTCTCTTGATTTGGGCAATACATAGTTCGAATATCACCAATATCCACCCCATCTTCATCTGATTCACTAGACAACTCGTCTTCGTCAGGTTCAGAGTCTTCTAGTTCATTCACACCAAAATTGTCAATCAATGGATCATATGGTTGATCCTCTGTGTGAGCATTTTCTCTTTCAGTTGGAATATTGTCATTATTGGACCTTGAGGTTCCACCAGTAAGGTCTTACGTAACAAGTATTGAATTATTAATGTCATCACCTCTTAAGTAAGAAGCATATTGATAATACTCATTGCTTGGGAGAATATCTGGGAGAGCATTATCTTGCAATTTTTCCGGATCAATATGAAATTCTACATATTGTTTATCCGCATCCGGTGCAAAGAAAAACCATAAATTATCATCGTTGTTGATTGGCATACGATGATATCTGTTGTTTGCATATAGTGAAGCAAATATGTTGAATTTATATTCATTGCTATCGATCCTTGTCAGTTCAAAGAATTTTGATACCAACCCAAAATATCCGATGTCGCGAGGTACTCTTGTTGCACAAACAGGTGTAACATCGCTACTATCCCTAACATAAACAACAATAATGACATTGTTTGAAGATTCCATATCTTAAATAATAAAGATGTATTAATGAACTTAAAATATGGAGTTAACTATTTTTTTGCATGCTAGAGGTATTATTAAGCAATATAATTACAAAGTATAATGAAATTAAATTTAACTAATAAATTAGTAAAATTCAAACCTGATATTGAAATGAACCAATATCCCAATGCAACGGCAACAATTTGAGGGTCATGATAAATGCACAACAACAACAATTCCCAGAGTTCCTACTTCAAATAATGAAAAAATAAAATTATTAACGACAAATCTATAACAATTTATATATAATAGCAAAACATTCAACAAAATATATTAAAAATTAAACAAATTAAACCGGCCGACATACACATACCAAAAACACAGCACACACGCACACATCACACAAGCACACACACAGAGCACACACACAGCACACACACACCAGCACGCACACACACAACACACACACAAGCACACACATGCACACACCACACACACCACACACATACACACACACCACACACACCAGCACACACCAACACACACCACACACAAACATCACACATCACACATCACACACATCACACACACCACACACAAACAACACACATCACACAGAGCACACACACACATCACACACACCACACACAAACAACACACACCACACACTAACAACACACATCACACACACCACATACACACATCACACACACCACATGCACAGCACACAAGCACACAACACACACTCCAGCACACACAAAACACCACACACACAAAACACCACACACACACACAAAAAGAACAATGAAAAATAATTACCTGAACAAATTTTACACAATTTCTAGAGAAAGAGAGAAGAAAGAACCGTGAAGATTGAAGAAAAATTGAAGGAGAATTGAAGAAGAATTGAAGAAAGAAATAAGGAAGAGAGAAGTGTGAGAAATGTGTGGTGTAAGTTGGTGATATAAATGAGAGAAGAGGAATGTGTGGCAGCCTTTGACCACACATTCAATTTCAGATATATTTCAAAAAAATATTAAACAGCCGAGCCAAGGATTCCAGAAACTTTGCGTCACTCGATCGTCCGAGTTAAGTGGCCGACCGAGTGCTCCGGCCGAGTGAACGCAATGAACTTGGTTTGCCGAGTACTGTCCAGGCCGAGTGACTCGGTCGAGTTACAGTTACCACTCGGCTGTCCGAGTGGTCACTCGACCGAGTGAGATGTCCGAGTGGCGCTTTTTTCTTCTTTTTTCTGGGTAAAAAAAATTTATACAATAGTCGCCCATTTTATGGGTGACTTTAAGAAAAAAAAATTATTTTGGTTGTCGCCCTATAGTCGCCTCCACCGAGGGCGACTTTACTTACAATTTAAAAACCCCAAAAATCCTGTATTTTGTTAAAAACACTATATTTAGTCAAAAGGCCCCAATTTTTAATACTGTAAAAAGTTATAATAAAATATTATTAAATATAAAATAATTTTATAGTAAGCATATATGTAACTTGAATACAATTATAAATATAGCATGTCTATTAACATTTCAAATAGGGACAAAAATTAAAATAATATTTTTTGTAATTTTTACAAGTTTTTAAGTTTTTTTTTTCTAGTTTGTTAACGTTTTTTTACATTTTCCCCTTTATTGACTTTTATTTTATAACTTTCCTTACTTTTCTGAGTTTTAATTATTTGACTTTCTTGCAGATCATTTCTAGAATTTTAATTTTAATGTCATTCATCTAATTTTATTCTAATCAAAATCTTTAAAATAAAAAATTCAAGCTACTTAAAAATTTGAATCATTAATGATGACACAAACTTATTTTAATTTCATGTTATTCCATCCAAGCTGACTCGAAAATTTAAATTGTGTGCCATTCCCATCATGATTTGTAAGAAAATTAGAAAAGTCAATAAAAGAATTAAAACGTCTAAAAATATTAGAAAACTAGTAAAATAAAAAATAAAAAATGTTAAAAAAAACTCATTTAAAAGTTACAAAAAATGTTATTTAGATATATTTTCACTTTTAAATATGTACTTTTATTTGTTGTATATGCATTACTCGCTTGTCGTATTTTGTTGCAATATTCAAATTAATCTAACGTAGAAATTACAATTCACGTTGTTCGATCCAACCCATCAAATCAAGGAGCAAATTATAACATGTTGAATTCTCTTGGGGCCATTAATTTTGAAGAAACTGAATTATCTTTTTATATTTATTATATTTTATATTTATACTTTTTGTATTTATGTAAAGGTAAAATGCTTGTGTGCACCATATGCATTAATCTTTTTACATACAATGAGTTAAATCAAAGCTTAAAATAGGAAAAAGAGCAGATCTTAACCCATCCATATGAATCCATGCAAAAACACACAAATTTAATATCTATTGTACGAGTGCTCGCGTATATATGGATCTAATATTTTTCGAGAAAAAATATTACTTTTAATGAGAAAAGAAAATATTTTTTAAGATTGGTAAAACAATATTACCGTTCTTGATAAAGTGTTATTTTTTTATGAAGAAGTATTATATTTTAAATAACGTGTAATAATATACCTTAATAAAAGGTGTTGCTAAACAATATGCCAAATTAGAATTTGTGTTATTTTCTAAATTATATATAATAAGACTAATTATCAATCAACTACGCAAAAGGAAAAAATACAAACATGATCTACCACAAACTTTTTTGCGCATAAAATTGTTTCCGCACGAGCGCTAACCAATAATCAATATCATTGAGCCATTCTTTTTTGTGAAAATGATACAAAATCACATGAATTATAATTTCAATAGTCATAACTGCAAAATATTTACCAATTATGTTAAATTTGAGGACTATTTTTCAATCAAATCAGAAATATTATTACATTTCAGCAATACATTTTATTCGTCCGCTTATTCTCTTTTTTTTTATCATTATCTTTATTGGTAGCTTCTTCTCGATATATCTATTTAAGAATAAATTTATCGTTTTGATGTTGCAAGAAATTTTATGGTTGATTTGTTTTGTGTCTATTCTTTAATGTTACGGTTTTCACATACTTGATTTTATTTACGTGTTCTTGTGATAATTGAGTCTAGAAAAATATGTGTGTTTAGCGGAATTATTATATAATTAAACATTAATACCTTGCAATACCATGAGTAATAATACAAACATTTTTCAATGTAAAGAATAGTACATTTATGTTTAATTGATAATATGTTTCAGCACATAGAATAATATCTTTATGGTTAAAAAATAATATCTTTCAACAAAAAGACTAATATATTTACGGTTATACAATATTACATTTCAACACATATAGTAATACATTTACGGTTAAGAAGTGGTACATTTCAACACAAAGTAATACATTTACGGTTAAACACTAATACGTTTCAACATATAAAGTATATATTTACGGTAAACAAATAGTACATTTCAAGACAAAAAGTAATACATTTATAACAATAATATGTTTTAATACATAGAGTAATGCATTTTATAGTTAAACAATAATATCTTTTAACACAAAGAGTCATATATTTACGGTTAAATAATAATACATTTTAATATATAGACTAATACGTAGCCACATAAAGAGTCATACCATTTATGATTAAAGAATATTCCCTTGCAATATAAAGAGTAATACATCACGATTAAGAAAATATGAGCTCTCACTAGCGTAAGTAATACTTTATAGTTAATCCAATAATATTTTTTAACTAAACATGTAATACATTTCGATTAAACAAATAATAGCAAACTATTTTTTGTTTTATTTTCATTGAATATATAATAATATAATAACAAAGCAATCTGAAAAAATTTACCATCCATTCCCCCAATAAATATTAACTATATCTTTTAAGAAAACTTATTAGAATTTTATTTTTAATATTAGTTTCAAAATAATATATTTTAAGTAAGTGAATAATATTATTAAAATTTAAAACAATAGGATTTAATTAAACATGTAATATATTTCAATAAAATAAGTAATATTGAGCAATTTTTTTGTTCAATTTCTAAGCACGTATAGACGCAAGCTGCGTGTGGCTAGATATGAATCTTTTATATTTAATATAGTTTGGTGCGTATTTTGAGGCATACCCATAAATTTTAAGTGAGGTTTTGAGTGGGCTAAGTTGCACGTATTTTAGAATTTATGTAATCGATGTGAAAAAAACCTACTCGATTTACAAATGTGAGGCATAAACCAGTTCAGTAAATACATAATGTATATTTCAAAAAAAAAAAAACGTTCTGCCAACAACCTACCTAAAGACCTACATACTATATACCCCAATTCTAAAATAGACATAACCCACAAATTAAGTAAAATATATCTATTCTTCATCTTTCATCAAAAGTAATAAAGTAAACTATATGAGAAGTAGATGAATTATGTTTAGTGTGTTTTTATTTAATAATATAAATTATTAATTCTATAATAAGTTATCATTATTTATATAATAAAAATTATATATACACACACTGTGAAAACCCGAATTTTTATTGCATTGGTAAAATTATTTAAATGAAAATACTAATGATCATAATTTCATGATTAATAATATAAAAGTTTTCTAAGATCTATAACTTCATAATGAAATATTCTAATTGATATCGTTATGATTTTATTTTTGAAATTGAAGTTATAGCATGATTAAGTGATTCAATAGAAATTTTCATGATTTTTGTGCCATTATAAGATTTTGATTTTCATGGTTTATGTATGATTAATTGCCTTAAATTTATAGAATGATAATTGAGATCATGAAATGTTATTATATATATATATATATATTAATTTTTATGATTTCTTGATTTTCTAAAATCATTCCATGATTTAATTTGCAATTTCTGAAAATATTGTAATTAGATTATTTTTATAATTGTATAATTTTCATTGAAGAATGAAATTGACCTACATAAAAATAAGTTTTGCCAACAAACTACTTAAATACCTACATACTATATACCCCAATTCTAAAATAGACATGACCCACAAATTAAGTAAAATATAATCTATTTTTCATCTTTCATAAAACGTAATATAGTAAACTAAATGACAAGTAGATGAATGATGTTTAGTGTGTTTTTATTTAATAATATAAATTAGTGATTCTATAGATAGTTTATAAGTTATCATTATATATATAATAAAAATTATATATACACACTGTGATAACCTAAATTTTTGTTGCATTGTTAAATTGCTTCAATGAAAGTACTAATGATTATAATTTCATGATTCATAATATGAATGTTTTCTAAGATTTCATTTGGGAATTTTATAACTTCTTAATGAAATATTTTTATTGATATCGTTATGATTTTATTTGTGAAATTGAAGTTAGAACATGATTAAGTGATTCAATAGAAATTTTAATGATTTTATGTGCAATTATAAGATTTGGATTTTCATGGTTTATGTATGATTAATTGACTTGAATTTATGGAATGATAATTGAGATTATGAAATGTTATTAAATATATATTAAATTTTATGATTTCATGATTTTATAAAATCATTCCATGATTTAATTTGCAATTTATGAAAATATTGTAATTAGATTATTTTTACGATTGTATAATTTTTATATGGAATGAAATTGAGAAAAAACATGATTAAGTTATTTGATTAACATTCGGCCATGATTTGAATTTATTAAGCTATAATTGGACTTAATAAAATTAGATTTAACATTAAAAGTCCATAAACTGAGGCCCGGAGCCCAATAGGAGGACCAGACTAGATATATAAATATAATAAGAGGATTAATTATAGATTCATACTCATGAATTAGGGTATATCATTGTGGTTCTCCAGTGAGACGTCGTCGTCCATTCAATATCCTTCTTAACTTCGAGGTACTCTTATTGTAAAAAAATTGAAAGGCTTATTTTTTCATCTCCAAGTTCTATAAAATTTTAATATGTTGTTCCTTATTATGATTTTGAGACATTATTAAAATTCCAATCATATTGGATATGTATTTTATTTTATAGGAATTTTCTACCTCTCGCTATCCATATTTACAAATTCCAGCGTTTATTATTTTAAAATTCATAATATATGGTTATAGATATCTGAATCCCTTGAATTTTGAAAATATCGTTCATTCCTATGATTTCAATTCACATTAAAAATTTTAGGTCAATTAAGTATCAATTTTATTTGATATGAAATTTCTATTACTCAAGATCCAGATTTATAAAGTGTTACATTTCTAATTTGAAAATTCGAAATAAAGGTTTATAGCTATCCAAATATCTTAAATTTTTATTATATAATTCATATAGGTGTTATTCATCTATCCTAAAAATTTTAGGCCAATCAAGTTTATAGTTTATGAGTTATGATTTATTTTCTACTACTGTGCTGGATTTACAACTTCAACTATTTCAAATTCAAATATCCAAAATCAATAGTAAATATTTTTAAAAAGATACGAAAATTTTGTAGCATACTTTCACATGATTCTAGTTTCTACAGTTCAAAATTTAGAATTATAAAATATTAATTCCTTGTTGCGCAGTGAAAATATATATCGAATAGCTATAAAATCTTCGTTTTTAATCCGATTGAACTCAAATCAGTGGCAAAAAATCACAAATTTCATTATCTATAGTTCGTGTTGAGAAAAGGGAAGTTTTCATATTTATATATTGTGCATGAACTTCGAGATCATAATGTGTTTAAGTTAAGAGAAGCTCGTTGTGAGAACCTTTATAAATATTAGTCTCCGTTTCCACTTCTTAAAATGTTTTAAGTTAATTTATACAATTTTCCTGTCAGTAGCATCTCAATATTTATAAATTAAGATTTTATTTAATTTAGGGGTTAATAGTAAACAATTCATCCCTATTGTAGGAGCTCCGAAGACCTCGGGTTAAGGATAAGGCATTATTGAAGATATCATCCCTACTACTTTAAGAGGTGGGTGATACTCTCACACTCATTATATGTTGTGATTTGTCAAATTACCCTCTAGAGAAATATGCATGATTATATGGCATTTAGTTATGATATACGTTGGTATTGTGAATGTTAAATGTAACATGATGATGGTTTGATGACATGATTCTATGAACATAATGTTTGAGATACATATGTGATGTCTTATCTGCAAGATTCATGGTAGAGCCGCACAATGTGTAAGATATATGGATAATATCGTACATAGATATGACTAAGATTTGCGGGTATGACTCGTAAAAGATTCTGATCGAAAGATCACTTCGGTTAGCTCCCGAACTCATGATGCTCGAGCGGGAAAAAACGGTCCCAAGCAAGATTGATGTGCTCTTATGTGTACTATAATAAATATATAGTATTCATATTACAATTTTTTTATGATTTATGGTCATGTGTAAGTGCTTCAATATACAATGTGCTTATATACGATGATCATTGTTATGTTTTCATGTGTATGCGCTCTTGTGGGTAAAAGAGTTAGCCCACAGAGTGTGTTCCAACACTCACCCCTCATCTTTTCAAGTAAAGAGGTTAGGAAGGATGAGTTTTTCCGTGATCTCGACTTCGACTGTGTAGGTTTCTCTAATTAATGAAGTGTTTTAAAATTTAAGTATTTTATCAAAACTTTTTATATTGTGTAATGAAAATCTTGCACGAGCTATATTATATTTATTTCCGCCATATGATTTCTCAATTAAACTTCTCTCTTTTAAAGTAACATCTTTTGAAATATTGAAAAATATTTAATTTAATTGTCAGGTAGTAATATTCCGAATATGAATTTGAGACGATACAATTTAGTATCAAAGTGGGTCCACTTTTCTGGGACTAGCTCACTAATGTTTTTCAAGAGAAGGGATTTTTCTACAATGTGAAGTTATAGAAATGCTTTGAAAATAATAATTTTGCTTGGAGAAACACAATGGAGACGAAAATCATAGCCAAATCATCCCGCCTCATCGACTCGGTATGACTATTTGAGTTGATTTAATTATTTGATACTTTGTTTAGTATCAACAATATTTTCTTGTTAGAATGCCCTAATAAGTTTGCAAGCTCATATTTTAAGTCTCTAAGTTAGTTTGAAGGCATAAATTTTAGGATTTGATTATGAACTTAGACAACTTAGTTGAAAACTTTAAGGTGGACCACAACTAATGACAAATATTTAGATAATTTGTAGTAAGTATACTCAAGGAGACTATGAATTGTTGTTTCCACCAATCAAACTTTTTTTCACAAAAGAGATCCATATTTTTTTTCAAACTCATGTCCAGAGTCAATTTCTATCGATTCATTAACTCAAGTATTTCTCCTATCCACTAAAATTTCAAATTCATCTTCACAATCCGTGTCAAAATGATTCCAAGAAAAGATTTTCTCATTCTCATTTTAGAGTCTATTTTAAATCTCCTATTGAGAAAATTACTTTTAGACTCCACGGGCTCCTTAATCTCTGATTTTTGAAATGATAAAAGCTAAACTACGATTTTATACTCCTAATGTTCATTCGATAATGAATTTCAATAAGTTGTATGATTTTCAAGATCTTTTTTACAGTATTATCCAAGGGCTACTTCTAAAGTGAGATTTCTCAAATTATCTAAATTTGTATTCAATATTTCAAATTTGTATTTATGATGTAATGTGAAAGCTTATTTCATGCAAATCTATGTATTTTTCTTTTGTACTATGATGTTATGACTAGGAGTTTGATAAAAGCAGAATTTTCTATAAATTGTAAGATTTCAAATAAATGTTTTGAAAATTCAAGTTCATAACAAAAAAAGAAGTTTCTTCAACGTCAGGAGGATATTATGTGTTATACATATATATATATAATATAATAAGTCGATATTTTCAATAAAGTTATAAAGTTGCTCTTGTTTTGTGAAAAATAAATATATTTTTGAAGAAAAATCATTTTTTGGATTTCATAATTAAAAGATCAGATTTATAAAGTACTTGTTTTGTGAAAACTTAAAGTATGTTTAGAAAAAGCAGCAAATGATGTAACGAAGGACCTAGTGTCACAAAGACACCCCCAAATGTCCTAAGTATGGCAGAGACCAATGTATGTTCAGGTCTGGTTGGTTGCCGATGCAGTAAGCCATGTCATAATCCTTATAAGTGTCCTTATTCAGGCTTTAAGAGGATATTGATATTTTGAATTAAGGAAAATATTTTAATCTTTCGAGTTATATGAGTGTATGAATTTCACATTTCTTAGAATTGTTAAATAAACATACAAGCTACTATTATTATTAATCTTCTTTTAAAAATAAAGTAGAGTAAGAAAATATAGAATTTAAAGATAAAGATCAATAATCTATGGGTATTATGATTTATTCAATAATTTTAATTTTTCCCTTGAAATGTTTTCCAATGATTATGAGAATTTTAAATATCTTTCGAGTTGATTAATTTATTATGAAAGGACTCACCTTTCTTATTCCACTATTTGAAGACAGAATCAAGTCAAGATTGTTTTATCATCTTGAAGTAAGGAGACTTGGCAAAATAAATTTTAGAAATTCATCTTAAATTATTTAAGGTTTTGAAGGATCTCAAAGCATTTTTTCCTCTTTAAAGTGTCTCTTCATCATATTCCGACATGTTTCCTTCATTTTGAGTCAATTTGATTTCAAAAAACTTCTCTTCCAAAATATTATTGTTTTAACTACGCTAAAGCCCAAACATTTCTTTTATTATTGATACTGTTTTTTTAAACTAGTCATCAGATTGTGATTAAATCACTATTCACCGTAGGATGTAATTTTCACTTATTCAAAATTCCAAACATGTTACAAACATGTATTCATCTCATAATGTACCCTTGAAATTATTCCCTTTCAAAGTCCAACAATAGAAGGAGAACCCAGCCTTCTAAGTGTTTATTAAACAACACATAGGGTTAAGGATCTATCATTGAGTTAGTTCTTGAGGTTTCAATGAACTATTGATGTGTAAAGTATAAGGTGTATTCATACAAGCTATGTGATGCTCAATTGTTTAATGAATATTCTGATATGGTTGTAACTTATTCATGAATGATATGATTTTGACGATTGGTGCGTGCACCACATGAGTTAAAAGGATACATTGAATTGCGATATTATCATTGAGTGATAATCTATGTGGTTTTACAAGATGATCTCGAACATTTTTAGCTATTTCATGAATATTCGTGATATGATTACAATTTATGCGTGAACTATGTGATTCATGAGAATGTGTGTAAGCATCACATATATGTAAAGATGTATGTTATTAGGATGATTATATAGAGTTAGAATTTTATATGTTCAATATGTATATTGGGTTTTGATAATGTCACTAGTAATTGTCCGCAACAACTCTCTATAGTGTTATATTGGGCTCAAAATAGTCACATGCCTTTGTCTGCGGCAGTGTGTTCTGGCGTACTTGTTTTGACCTACTTGACACTTTTCTTAGATATATGTGCATCTAAATATAATTATACTAGCTATTACATGATTTATATTTCACTACTACACGAAGTCATGACTTTCCATACCTGTACTTGACTACCATCACGGGACCGTTGACTGTAACAATGTGTACTCGTGTACGTGTATTAAAGGTATATTTGTCTTTCAGAGTGGTGCTCGTGTCACAAATCAAAACGTATAGGCATTCATGCATAAGTTTTGAAGATCATTGTAGCATTCTTTATTAAAGGGCATCTCTTGCATTTGAAAGCATAAATATTTATTTAATATCATTTTTAAATTAACCAAAGTTACACTACGAAAAATTCTCGTCCTCCTCATAGACAATTATGTTTGCAATTACCGGTGTTGTACCTATACAATTTTCAATGTGTGACTTTGTGTCAATTACTATGTCAATCTCACCATTCATTATTCAAAGACATTTCGCTTTCACAAAATTCATTATTTGAGATTTCACTCATATGATCTAAGTTTATTTCAAAATCGTCTATATCCTAAAGGTTTAGTTGTCAAAACATAACCTTCGAACTTCAAGGTTTTCAAAAATGTTCTTTAGAATTTGGTAATAAACAAGATACAATCATTTTTTATCCAAAATTCCCACTAAGTTTACAATATTTCAATGGTACTCAATGAAGTATAAAAGATTCCTGATTCTAAAATTTATTTCCAAAATTTTATGAAATTATGGTTTTGATTTTATTCCAAGTCTGTCAATTCAAAATTTCATACTCCTCTTTTCATAATTTTCACATGTGTTAAAAAAACTATTAAGTTTCATTTTTATCAAAGTAGACACAGTGTTTTGATTTAATGTCCACTTTCAAATCTTTAACAATTTCAAATTCTATCCTAATTTTTTGCTTCACCTTTTCTTCATCTTATTTATTTCCAAGTTTTCTCTATATTTTATAAAATCATTATAAATTCTTGAGTATATTCATGGTTTTTCAAGAAGGTATTTATTATTGATATCGATTCTTAAGTCCTTATTTACTTTCAAAATAGCTCAAAATCCACATATTCATCCTTCACTTTTTGATGCAATACCAACTCAAAATCTAGTCAATAATAAGACTCACTTTCACACAATAAGATATGGAATTTCGAGGACAAAATTTTTTTGTAGTGGTGGAGGGTGTAATAACCCGAATTTTTATTGCATTGGTAAAATTGTTTCAATGAAAGTGCTAATGATCATTCATGATTAATAATATGAAAGTTTTCTAAGATTTCATGTGAGAATTCTGTAACTTCATAATGAAATATTCTAATTGATATCGTTATGATTTTATTTGTGGAATTGAAGTTAGAGCATGATTAAGTGATTCAATATAAATTTTCATGATTTTATGTGCAATTATAAGATTTTGATTTTCATGGTTTATGTATGATTAATTGACTTAAATTTATAGAATGATAATTGAGATTATGAAATGTTATTATATATATATATATATTGAATTTTATGATTTCATGATTTTATAAAATCATTCCATGATTTAATTTGCAATTTATGAAATTATTGAAATTAGATTATTTTTATGATTGTATAAATTTTATGTGGAATGAAATTGAGAAAAAATATGATTAAGTTTTTTGATTAACATTCAGCCATGATTTGAATTTATTAAGCTATAATTGAACTTAATAAAATTAGATGTAATATTAAAAGTCTATAAACTAAGGCACGAAGCCCAATAGGATGGTAAGACTGGATATATAAATAGAATAAGAGGATTAATTATAGATTAATATTAATAAATTAGGGTATATTTGTTTGGAATCTCCAGTGAGCCGCCATCGTCCATTCAATATTCTTCTTACTTCTTGCTTCCTTCCTTCCAACTTCCAGGTACTCTTATTGTAAAAAAAATTGAAAGTCTTATTTATTCATCTCCGAATTCTAAGAACTTTTCATATGTTGTTCCTTATTATGATTTTGAGCCATTGTTAAAATTTCAATCAGATTGGATATGTATTCTATATTATATGAATTTTCTACCTCTTGCTATCCAGATTTACAAATTCCAGTGTTTATGATTTTAAAATTCAAACTATATGGTTATAGATATCTAAATCTCTTGAATTTTGAATATGTCGTTCATTCATATGATTTCAATTCATGTTTAAAATTTTAGGTCAATTAGGAGGTACCGATTTTATTTTATATGAATTTCTATTACTCAAGATCCAGATTTATAAAGTGCTACGTTTATGATTTGAAAATTCAAAACAAAGGTTTATAGTTATCCCAAATATCTTCAATTTTTATTATGTCGTTCCTATAGGTGTTATTCATATTAAAAATTTCAAGTCAATCCAGTTTATAGTTTATGAGTTATGATTTATTTTCTACTACTGTATAAGATTTACAACTTCAACTATTTCTATTTTAAAAATCCAAAATTAATAGTAAATCTTTTAAAAAAGATACAAAAATTTTATAGCACACTTTCGCATGATTTAATTTCTACAGTTAAAAATTCAGCTCGTTCCTCCATATATTTTGTGAATTAAAAAATATTAATTTCTTGTTGTGAAGTGAAATTATACATCGAATAGTTATAAAATCTTTGTTTTAAATTCGATTGGACTAAAATCAGTGGCAAAATATCAAAATTTTTATTATCTATAGTTGGTGTTGAGAAAAATGAAGTTTTTGTATTTATCTACTCTACACGAACTTCGATATCAGAATGTGTTTTAGTTCAAAACGAAGCTCGTTGTGACAACCTTTATAAATATTAGTCCCTGTTTCCCTTTCCTAAAATATTTTAAGTCCATTTATACATTTTTTCAGTTAGTAACTGCTCAATATTTCATAAATTAAAATTTTATTTAATTTAGGGGTTAATAGTGAACAATTCATCCCTATTGTAGGAGCTCTGTAGACCTCGGGTTTAGAACAAGGCATAATTGAAGATATCATCCCTGCTACTTTAAAAGATGGGTGATACTCTCACGCTATTTGTGTATTGTGGTTTGTTAAATTACACTCTAAAGAAATATGTATGATTATATGATAGTTATTTATGATATGCGTTGGTATTGTGAATGTTAAATGTAACATGATAATGGTTTGATGACATGATTCTATGAACTAATGTTTGACATACATATGTGATGTCTTATCTGCAAGATTCGTGGTACAGCCACACAATGTGTAAGGTATACAGATAATACCGTAGATAAATATGGCTAAAATTTGTGGGTATGACACGTACAAGATTCTGATCGAAAGATTACTTCGGGTAACTCCCGAACTCATTATGATCGAGCGGGACAAAGCGGTCTCAAACAAGATTGATGTGCTCTTATGTGTGCTATAATAAGTATATAGTATACATATTACATAATTTTCTTGATTTATGGTCATTTGTAAGTGCTTTAATGTATAATGTGCTTGTATGCGATGATAATTGTTATGTTTTCATGTATATGTGCTCTTGTGGGTAAAAGAGTTAGCCCATGAAATATTTTTCAACACACACTCTCTCACATTTTCAGGTAAAGAGGTTAGGAAGGATGAACTTGGCCGTTGTTTCGACTTTAACTTTGTAGGCTTCTCCAATTAATCAAGTGTTTTAAAATTTAATTATTTTATCAAAACTGTTTATATTGTGTAATGATAATCTTGCAAGAGCTATATTATGTTTATTTACGTCATATGATTTCTCAATTAAACTTCTTTCTTTTAATGTAACATCTTTTAAAATATTAAAAATTATTTAAATTAAATGTTACACACATTATATTATATGAATTTTTAACAATTGATTGAATAAGCTTAAAGTGTTTCTTCAATAGCCTAAATCTACTTCATAAATTTTTTAAAAATATGAATTTGATCTATTTATTAAATATATAAAACTCAAAAGTATATTAGGTGTAAACTCGTCTGTTGGTTAGCCAAGTCTATTTCCACGGCACGTGGCACTAAAATAAAGACCGGAGCACTGCTCCAGGAGGAAGCCGGGAGACAGGAATATCCGAACCAAAAAAAAAAATTTCAAAAGTTGGGTGACTCAGTCACCTACCTGTCAGGAGGAAGTTTCTAGGCAATTTCTGCAAAGTGAGAAGGTACACTTCCTTACGATAACTGCAGCGCGTGGCTGTCAAGTACCGGAAAACCAAACCTACGGGCTTGTGAAGACCTCCACGCGCCGCAATTTACGTGGCCCTCCCTTTCACCACTCATATGGAGACACATGTAATATCTAAACAATACTCGCCATTCTTTGAGACAAAAAAGAGTATCTACTTGGCCCAGATACTATCTAATCTAATCTCAGCCTCCTTTTCTTTTGGACTGTACAAAAGTCTAGTTCTATAAACTTCTACTACTTGAGTTGCACTCACTTATTAACAAGGTTTGAAATCTAATCTTCTTCGTCTATTACTTTCTTGATTATGTTTTCTATTTTCATGATCAATCATTTTTTGCAAGATTCTTGATGATTTCGTTTGTTGTTTTTATTTTGTGGTTGTTGATTTTGTAATATCTAAACTCAGGTATTTTAATTACAAGCTTTGATCCTCTCCCTTTTCAGGTTTTTCAATTACAAGCTTTGATCCTCCACCTTTGTGGGTGTGTGTGTGTGTGTGTGTGTGTGTGTTGAGCTCTTATTCACAACTTACTTTCCTTTCCTTCCAGAGGAGAAACTAAAACAAACGTAGCTTATATCTAAACTGTCAAATATGCTTTAGGTCCTTCAACTTGTTACTGGAGAATATATAAGAACTCTGTTTTTGTTACTGAAGTAACCCATATTTTGGGAGCTCTAAATAGTCTAGTAGCTTCTTTTTTCCTGGACATTCATTTTGCCACTCCTCAATATGACGATTTTGAATGATATAAAAAGAATAAGGTACATAGATCAAACTTAGAAAATGTTTAGGGAGCACAGGGGAGCTCTTAGGATTTCTATTATTTTTCCTCCGGAGCATTCTTAAAGGTTATTCTTTAATTTTCTTCCTTGTGTGTGTGTCTCCTGAGGAGATGATCGATGATAGTAAGTTTTTGATGTATCTTGTGTTGGATTCAGAATCCTGTATATGAGATACGGAGATAGTTGTTGATTTGATCGAGAAAATTCATCTTGTATAGGATATGCACATCTCCATATCCGATGTTGGATAGCTACATCCTTTAGACTATTGGCCGTGTCTATCTTTGCTTCGACTGATATCTTTATACAAGATATCACACCTTTTGTATCTCAGTAGCCAACAATGCTCATCTGTTGTCTCGTAGTTGTAGAGGAGTGTTGACCGCATGTTTTATCTGTTGGGCAGGTAAATTTGAAGCATGAAGCTCCAATACCTGCTTGCTGTATTGTGTGTTTGGGCCATCACATGCTCCTTACTTCCTTCTTCTGATGCTCTGAAGAGAATTAATCTAAAAAGGAGGCCTTTGGACCTGCTAGGCATAAAGGCTGCCACACGAGCTAGATTAGAGGGGAAGTATGGGATAGGCTCAAAAGATAGACAGATCAAACTGGCTGATTCAGATGAAGACATAGTGTATCTGAAGAATTTCTTGGATGCCCAGTACTATGGAGAGATTGGTATTGGCTCGCCCCCTCAGAAATTTACTGTCATATTTGACACTGGCAGTTCCAACCTATGGGTTCCCTCCTCAAAATGTTATTTCTCTGTGAGTAATGACTAATTTTAAACTTCAGCTGCTTTTTTCTTTTATTCTGTTGATAAGGTGAACTTTGTATGCAGATTGCTTGCTATTTCCATAATAGATACAAGGCCAGCAAGTCCAGTACATATACAAAGAATGGTACAATGTATTTGATTTTTGAATTTGCTTTTTTCTGTTATTTATTCTGTTTCTGTAATCAATTTGTGGTTTAAACTTTAAAGATGTTGATGTAACATAGTTATAAATATGTTCATTTTTTTCTGATGTCTGCATATGCAATTCACACTTCCATGATTCAGGAGAGTCTTGCTCAATTCATTATGGCTCTGGGTCAATCTCTGGCTATTTTAGCCAAGACCATGTTGAAGTTGGTGATGTTGTTGTCAAAGATCAAGTTGGTTTTCATCCTTCATCTTTCTTTTTTTCACCCCTTCCTCTGCTCATATTCTCAGTTGTAGTTGTGCTCTAAGATTATGATTATTGTTTTCAGGTTTTCATTGAGGCTACTCGGGAAGGCAGCCTTACCTTTGTCCTGGCCAAATTTGATGGAATACTTGGCCTTGGTTTCCAGGAAATTGCTGTTGGCGATGCAGTGCCAGTCTGGTATATCTTCTCTCTCTCTCTCTCTCTCTCTCTCTCTCTCTCTCTCACACATCATGTCTGCTAACCGATTTGTATTGCAAAATGACAGGTACAATATGGTGGATCAGGGTCTTGTTGACGAGAAGAAATTTTCTTTCTGGCTTAATCGTGACCCAGAAGCAGAAGTGGGAGGTGAGATAGTCTTTGGTGGAGTTGATCCAGACCACTACAAAGGAAGTCATAATTATGCTCCTGTCACACAAAAGGGGTACTGGCAGGTATATGGAGATAAATTATCCCTTGTATTAGAACCATGGTGACATCCATTTTTCTTGATGAAGCAAAGATTGTTTTTGATATTTTCTTCTCACATAATTGTCTAAATCTTGTTTTACCAGTTTGAAATGGGTGACTTTCTCATCGGAAACCAGTCAACTGGTAAGTTATTCTTCAGTTAGACAGAACTAAAATTTATACCAAATTATGATGCTGTGAAAGATTTTCTATTCTTTGTATTTCCACTGATTATATTTGGTTCAAGTTCTTAACAAAGTTGTCTTGTATAGTGCTGCCTTAAGTTGCACATTTTCCGTCTTTTGTGTACAAATGTGTTGCCATGCAAAGCATTGATAACAAACTGTTCTGGAATTAGGTTGCATCATAATCTTTGGCTGATAATCATGTGTCTGAAAATCTGAAAGCATCCTTTTGAGTCTTGATTTGTTCTCTCATCAATTGTTGTTTCAGGTTTTTGTGAGGGCGGTTGTGCTGCTATTGTGGATTCTGGGACATCCTTGCTTACCGGTCCTACTGTATGTGTTCTGATAGAGACCCCCCCCACCCCCAAAAAAAGGGGGAAAAAACTTCTATTGCACCGTCTCATCCCATACTGCATATTAATGTATTCTGAATGACATAATTTTCAGACCATTGTGACTGAAATCAACCATGCCATTGGGGCAGAAGGAGTGGTGAGCACCGAATGTAAAGAACTTGTCACTCAGTATGGAGAGATGATATGGGAACTCCTAGTATCAGGGGTATGCCTTGATTTATTACCTACTCTCTCTCTCTCTCTATCCCCCTCCCCCTACTCACACATGAACTAGCACTCACATCCGTTGCTGTGTTAAGCCTACTTCAAGCTTCAGGACTGAAAACAAAAGTATGTTTCTTGTGCAGGTACAACCTGATAAAGTTTGTTCCCAGATTGGTCTATGCTTCTCCAACGGTGCCCAGTCTGTGAGGTCAGAACTATTGGTTTCCCATTCTACAATGCTGTCACCATTTTTTGATGGATTCAATTTATGGAAAATATTCTCTGTACTCTTGTAAGTATAACTGATGGGATTTCCATTGCAGCTCCAATATTGAAATGGTGGTTGATGAAGAAGGAAAATCAGTCGGCGAAAATCCATTATGCAGTGCATGTGAGATGGCTGTTGTTTGGATGAAGAATCAGTTGAATAATGATGAGGTGAAGGATAAAGTGCTGCAATATGTGAATCAGGTATACTTTATAATTTGAAAATTCTTCTGGAAGCGAAAGACCTGATGTGGAATTGTTACACTTAAAAACATCATTTCTTTGTTTGGTAGCTTTGTGATAGCATACCAAGCCCAGGAGGAGAGTCTCTTATAGATTGCAATGAAATCCCAAACATGCCCAACGTCACCTTCACCATTGGCGGAAAACCATATGTTCTCACTCCGCAACAGGTTTGTCATTTGAATCCTCCTTCCCCTCTTCTTTTGAGGAAGCTCTTCGTTTCTATGTGTTCGGTTACATTAGACTGAGCAGAGAAGTAGGTATGAATTTTCCTTATTTAATTTCTTCTGGCCCGTGTATCTTGTTTGCAGTATATACTAAAAACTGGCGAAGGCGTTGCTGCTATTTGCATCAGTGGATTCATGGCTTTGGATGTACCAGCTCCTCGAGGACCCCTCTGGTATGTGGAAAATCTTTCTTTGTGATTTCTTGAAATCTGTTAGTCACCAGTAGTTAAACGTAATGACTGGCATTGCAGGATTCTTGGAGATGTGTTTATGGGCGCGTATCACACTGTGTTCGATTTTGGCAATCTCCAACTGGGCTTTGCTGAAGCTGCCTGAACATATGCCCCAGGAGTCGTGAGTTGTTTTAAGGAAAAAGGCTACAGGGGCTATGTCTGTATGTAATATAAACTATGGTATGGTGTAGGTTTAGTTCTATCATGCAAAACTTTCTACTGTATTTCTGGTGTTAAACAAAGAGGCACTACCACTGGCTATGTCTTTTCTGTTTCATATATTGCTGAAAAATACATAGTTTCTCTGCATGAAATTTTATAATAATTGACACTCTAAATAGCTACAAACATCAAAATTCAACACAAAAAGATGAAGATAAGAAATTAAGTTGAATAGTCTTCGTTTTTAACAAAAAATGGATCTCTAAAATTATCTAGAAGTAGTTATAAAGTCACAAGCCCAACATGCTCCAGTCAATTACAAATGCTCAAGAGGGATTTGATGAACATCCTGCAAACAAATAGTATTTGACAATATTTGTTGAATGTTTGTTCACCTGTTCGGCTGGGTATCTTGAACGAAGTTTGGACAGATTGAATATAAAGGTAATCTAGTAATGTTAATAATGTCTAGTTTTATTAAAAATATTAGGTGTATTTAGAAGATTTCGGGGCACTCTTTGATAAAAAAATGCGAATTTATATATCTGTCCATATAGGTGTGTGTGTGTGTGTGTGTGTGTGTGTGTGTGTGTGTGTGTGTATATATATATATATGAGTTAGTCTTCTGTGAAACTGTTGGATTCACGCAACCACAACCGAAATCGGTCTGACCCGATCAGTCGCTACCCATTATTAAGTAGTAGTCAACGTTGACCAAAAACCCCTAGCTCATAATAACTACGGCAGAACCACAAAACCAAAAAACTAGTTGCAATTTCTCAATTTCAAGTTTGAAGTCGAGAAACGCAAGGACTCTTCATTCCAACAGAGCGGAATTTGTTAGAAACATTCCCGATTCAGAAGCGATAACAACAAATTGAAGGCAAAAAGGAACAACAAATTGGATTGAAGAAATTTGAAGTTGAGAATCGCAAGGATTCTTCTTTGCAGTTGCTTCGTCGCATTCATCATCTATTGAATTTATAATAGAAATCTTGCCCACTATGAAGAACACAAAATCATTCCACATTGAGGCAATCATCAATCATGTTCGAAATTGATGAAGAAATACAAAGTATAAATAAAGAAGGTAATTTCTCATTATTCACAAATTCACATAAGTATTCTGGAAACACTTTGGTACAAATATAGGTATTTTAACGTATTGTTGTTTATGCTTAATGTATTACATGTTTTGAAATAACGTATCAATATACTTGATGCTGGTATCATTGCTTATTCATAATTACATTAGTCTTATGTTGAATTTCGTTACATGTCACATGATGCTGGGGGTGAAGAAAATATTGGTCACACAATAAAAATATCATTTTAACTACGTTAATCGTTTCAAGATGAAGTCAACAGAAGGAGGCAACACACATAGAATAATAGAAATGATACAAGAGCAAGCTATTAAGGAAGAAGACTTCTTTTTATAAAGTTAGATCAGATGATGAGTGAAGATTATCTAGTATTTTTTGAGGGACTCTATGATGAAGGAAGATTATGACATGTATGGTGATGTACTCATTTTTTACAAAAGATATAGAACAAACAAATATAACTTGATATGTTCTCCATTTGTTGGTGTAAATAACCATAGGAAAAATGTGATATTTGCTTGTGTATTCATGTTTGATGAAAAAACTGAATCATTTGAATGGGTGTTCGAAGTATTCAAGATGTCGATGAGAGAAAAATATCCAGTAAGTTTGTTCACCGACTAAGATCTTGCAATTGCTAATGCAATAGAATATGTACAAATTACTTCACATAATTTTAATGTATTACAATAATACTTTTAATGTAATACATTAATTCATTTAGATATTTTTTTTTCTTGTATTACAATAATACTTTTAATGAAAATGCATTATAGATTTTTATCAGACAAGGCATAAGCTATGCCCTTGGTGCCTTCAACAAAATGTAGTAAGTAGATTTGCTTAGCTAAAGAGTGACACTTTGTTTAAGGATGCATTCAATAAATGCTTGTCAGGTTATATTGATGAAAATTACTTTGAAAGATGCTAGACAAGTTTGATAACTGAATATGATCTTCAAAATCATCCTTGGTGTTGATATGTCTTGAATCACACACTTCGCAGAGCTATATATATCAAGGAAGAAAAGACATGGCTAAAAAATAAGGAGAATCAAGAGTAAATCTGGGAACAAATCTTAGAAAGATATGATGAAGATATAAGATATGCATATCCAGGACAAAGATATGCATATCACCAATTTCGGTGTTTTAGGTTTTCCTCAGTACTATATATATGGTCCTTGAGATCTGTAATCTGTAACACACATACCACATAATAAAATCCGTTCTCCTCTCTGCCCGTGGACGTAGCCAATTTATTGGTGAACCACGTAAATCTTGTGTCTTCTTTACGTTTCTTGTTTCTTGTTTATGCTCTATAATCATATTCTGTCACAACAAACTGGTATCAGAGCCTGGTCGTTTCGATCAGGGTATTTTCCGCACTGTTAGGGTTTTTGGAGCCGATCAAGAATGTCTGCTTTCAACGTAAAGGTTGACAAATTCACCGGGAGAAATAGTTTTGGCTTATGGCAGATCAAGATGCGATCTCTGCTGAAGCATCAGGGTTTGTGGGCGCCGCTATCAGGAAAACCTAAATCTGAGGATGTAGATGAAGAAGAGTGGAATACCCTAGAAGAAAAGGCCCACTCGACTATCATGCTATGTCTGTCTGACGATGTTATCATCGAGGTTGCGGATCAGGAAACTGCCGATGGTCTCTGGAAGAAGTTAGAGAGTCTCTACATGACGAAGTCTCTAACCAACAAATTGCTTCTGAAGCAACGTCTGTTCCATTTACGCATGCAGGAAGGTTCACCTCTTCGGGATCATCTAGATAAATTAAACAAAATTTTACTAGATTTGCGTAATATTGATGTTAAAGTAGAAGATGAGGACGCTGCTTTAATTCTGTTAGTATCTTTGCCTGAATCGTATGAGAATTTTGTTGAATCGTTTATTACTGGGAAAGATACTTTGTCTCTGGAAGATGTTCGATCTGCCCTTCACAGCAGAGAAGACCGTCAACAGGCAACTGGCTCGGCCACAGAAAATCAGGCATCGGGGCTGTTTGTCACGGGTAAGGGACAAAAGAAATCTGGGAAGAAAAGTGGGAAGCCGATTCAGAAAGGTTCAAAAGGTCCTAAACCCGATGACATCTGCAATTACTGTAAAGAACCAGGGCACTGGAAGAATGATTGTCCTAGGAAGAAGAGGAAACATGAGAAGAAAGAGGGTGTCGGCGGTTCTGCAGCTGTTGCAGAAACTGATACAAATTCTGAAGATGATCTGGCCTTGGTTGCAGCTGGACATTCACATCGTAATGATGTGTGGGTTCTTGATTCTGGGGTATCATATCATATTTGTCCTAACAGGGAGTTCTTCTCGACCTATGAGCAGATAGATGGAGGAAATGTTACCATGGCTAACAGTGCTGCCTGCAAAGTGGTTGGGATTGGCTCAGTCAGGATACGGACACATGATGGGGTATTCTGCACCTTGAATGAAGTCAGGCATGTTCCACAGATGACGAAAAATTTGATATCATTGAGTCTCCTTGACAGCAAGGGTTTCAGTTTCAAAGGTGAAGGTGGAGTTATGTATGTCTGTCAAGGTTCAAAGGTGGTTCTGACAGGCTTGAAACGTGGTACCTTATATTATCTACGAGGTTCCACTGTGATAGGTTCTGCTGATGTTGCATCATCTGAGGTTCAGACCATGGATATGACCAGGCTGTGGCATATGAGGCTCGGTCATATGGGAGAAAGAGGGATGCAGATTTTGTCAAAACGGGATCTTCTTTCTGGGCATAAAGTGCAGAGTCTTGAATTCTGCGAACATTATGTTTTTGGGAAGCTTCATCGCAGTAAGTTTCCAAAGAAGGCAGTTCATCAGACCAAGGGGACTCTTGACTACATTCATATGGATTGTTGGGGTCCGTCACGTGTTGAGTCTATTGGAGGCCACAGATATTTTGTGTCTATGATTGATGACTACTCTAGGATGACTTGGGTAATTATGATGAAACACAAAAGTGAAGCTTTCAAGAAATTCAAGCAGTGGAAAGCGTTGGTAGAAAATCAGACTGGGAAGAAGATCAAGCGACTGCGAACTGATAATGGCCTGGAGTTCTGTTCGTCTGAGTTCAACGAGTTCTGCAAGGATGCAGGGATTGCTCGACACCACACTATTCGACATACACCGCAGCAGAATGGTGTGGCAGAGCGCATGAATCAGACATTGCTGGAGAGAGCGAGATGCATGCTCTCGAATGCTGGTTTGGCTAGAAAGTTCTGGGCAGAAGCAGTAAACATGGCGTGCTATCTGATCAACCGTGGTCCTCACACTGGCATTGATTGCAAGACATCTTATGAGGTATGGTCTAATAAACTTGCAGATTATTCACTGTTAAAGGTTTTTGGTTGTAATGTTTACTATCATGTTAGTGAGGGTAAATTAGAGCCAAGAGCTAAGAAGGGTATATTTGTTGGTTTCGGGGATGGAGTTAAGGGATATAGAATCTGGTCACCTTCAGAAAATAGAGTTATATTCAGTAGGAATGTGATTTTTGATGAGAATTCTATGCTTAACTCCACTGTAAAGTCCATTTGTACAGAAAATTGTAGTAGTGTTGATAAACAGGTGGAGCTGCAAGTCACTCTCGATGAGTGTAAATCACAACTCCAAGGTGGAGAAGATCAACATACTACAGCTGAAAGTGCAAGTTTGGATGTTCATCCAGAAGCTCGCCAGACAAGCATAGCGGTTGATAGAGCTAGGAGAACAGGTGTGAAGCCTCCGGTGCGGTATGGTTTTGAGGATATGGTGACTTACGCATTACAAGTCGCTGACGAGGTGGAAGAGGAAGAACCATCTGCAGGTGAACCATTCACATACAGAGAGGCTGTTTCAGGTAGTGAGTCGGCCCAATGGTTCGCTGCAATGAGAGAAGAGATGGAATCACTTGCTAAGAATGAGACTTGGGAGCTGGTCAAACGGCCTAAGGAGAGAAAGATTGTTACTTGCAAATGGATATTCAAGAAGTTGAAGGATCTGCTCAGTGCTGAGTTCGATATGAAGGATTTGGGTGCTGCCAAGAAAATTCTGGGTATGGAGATATATAGGGAAAGAGAGAAGAAGAAGCTTTTCTTGTCACAGAAGAGTTACATTCAGAAGATCTTGTCTAGATTTGGCATGTCTACCGCAAAGCCTATTGATACTCCAAGTGCTACAAATATTCATTTATCCACTGATTATGCACCGAAATCTGTAGCTGAGCAGGAGTACATGTCTCGAGTCCCATACTCTAATGCAGTAGGGAGTTTGATGTATGCTATGGTCTGCACTAGACCAGATCTTGCACATGCTGTTAGTGTTGTCAGCAGGTTCATGGGACAACCTGGAAAGGAGCATTGGCAAGCTGTGAAGAGGATTTTCCGTTATCTCAGAGGTACTTCTGATGTTGGTCTCATTTATGGAGGTGATGCTCACGTTTCTGTGACTGGTTATTCTGATTCTGACTATGCTGGAGATGTTGATAGTAGAAGATCTATGACTGGTTATGTTTTCACTCTTGGTGGTTCTGTTGTTAGTTGGAAGGCAACTCTGCAGGCTACAGTTACTTTGTCTACAACTGAAGCAGAATATATGGCACTGACAGAAGCTGCTAAAGAGGGAGTTTGGTTGAAAGGGCTTGTAGGTGATCTTGGTCTACATCATGATCAAGTTATTGTATTCTGTGACAGTCTGAGTGCAATCTGTTTGACCAAAGATCAGGTCCATCATGAGAGGACCAAGCATATTGATGTGAGGTATCATTTTCTGAGGATTGAGCAGAGAATCAAGGTGATGAAAGTAGGTACCGCTGATAATCCTGCTGACATGTTCACCAAGCCGGTCCCGCATAGCAAGTTTCGACATTGTTTGGACTTGCTAAATGTCAAAAGCTGTTAGATGCCCAAGGAGGGCAAATCTGAGGCAGAAAGAAGGAGTCTGTTCATCTGGCATTGTAATGATGCATCTGCAAGGAAGATTCAAGTCAAGGTGGAGATTTGTTGATATGTCTTGAATCACACACTTCGCAGGGCTATATATATCAAGGAAGAAAAGACATGGCTAAAAAATAAGGAGAATCAAGAGTAAATCTGGGAACAAATCTTAGAAAGATATGATGAAGATATAAGATATGCATATCCAGAACAAAGATATGCATATCACCAATTTCAGTGTTTTAGGTTTTCCTCAGTACTATATATATGGTCCTTGAGATCTGTAATCTGTAACACACATACCACATAATAAAATCCGTTCTCCTCTCTGCCCGTGGACGTAGCCAATTTATTGGTGAACCACGTAAATCTTGCGTCTTCTTTACGTTTCTTGTTTCTTGTTTATGCTCTATAATCCTATTCTGTCACAACACTTGGTTTACACGACTTCATGGATTAAGAGAAAAATGGTGTACAACACTGAGTAAGGACTTTTTTTCTGCTGGGATAAGATCTTTAAAAAGAAGTGAAAGTACAAATCATGCACTTGAATTCATTGTTAAAAAAAAAAAAAAGAACAAGTTTGACAGAGTTTTATTGTATTTTCAAGTAAACAATAAAGTATTGGAGGACTAAAGAAAAACATGATAAGTTCCAGTGTTCTAGATCAGTTCCTCTATTTGTACTACTAATGACTGGGATATTAAAATATGCTTATGAGGTATACACACAAACTCTTTTCAGGGATTTTGAAGAGGACTTCATGAAGTGCATATCTAGTCATTCTACTGTTGTAGCAATTGAAGACAACAAGATGGTTTATGATGTTTCATTTGATAATTCTATTGGCCAAACAAATTGAGTACTTTTTTATTATATTATGAAAATGATCACATGTACTTGCAAAAAGTTCGAAGAGGCTGGTATATTGTGCTAGCATTCATTAAGAATATTTCATATAAATTATGTACAAACTATACCAGAGACTTACATCAAACACATATGGACAAAACTTGCAAAAACAAAGGTATGGAAAAGTTGAGGAACACGACGGGAAGCTCAGAAAAATCTGATAATTGTATTCCTTGGAATTATGAAATGGTAAGAAAATATTATAATCTGATCTTGAAATGTCAAAGAAATCCAAAGGCAAGAAAAATCGTGGGAGAAGGTTATAATAGAGATTGTGTTGCTCTTAATTCGATGGAAAATCTTGATCCAAATCGTTCAATTACAAAGGGGTGAAGACAAAGAGTTAAAAGGAAATTTCCAAAAAAAGAAGAAGAGTGGATCGACGTCATCAAACTCAACTGTACGCAAGGAATTCGGTTCTACAACTTCAATTCCTCATTTGTTTTGGTAATATTTGTATTACATGTGTCATGTTGAAGTGTTACTATTTACATTTTATACTATTTGTAGTAATATCTTTTGAATAAGAAAGTAATACCTTTTAATTAAGAAAGTAATACTTTTTGAATAAAAAAGTAATAGTGTATCAACGAAATGGACAATCCTAACAACTTTAGATTAACAAACACATCATCACCCCCATCACCACCCATCTCCCCCATAAAGTATTACTAGAATTTAACAAGGAGTCATGTATTTGTTTAGTTTAAAAATTCTATATCTATATAAAAGCACGACTGTTTGGCAAATTTACAAGAATGTCATTTTCCAGCAAAAATCATATTTTTATTAATAAATTCTGAATAAAAAAAGAGATTGGCAGCTGTTATTGAATGTGAGGATGTGGGATTGTGCATAAATTGTTGGCCACTGACCTTTTTTACTTTTTTATTTTATTTTATTTTTTCACCTCAAATTTTAAACGCTTATAACTTTTACGTCTTAAATTATTTTTTCATGGAAAATATATTTTATCAAGAACTTTAATTTTATATCCATATAACATATATAAAAATAATTTTTTAAAAATATAAAATATTTTTTAGATTAATTGTAATATATTTAGATATTTAAAATATTTTTAAATAAATAAAATTGTGAGATATTTTTATACGAAATAGAATTATATTAAAAAATATATTTTATATATTATGAATTTTTATTTTAGAAAAAATATATTATTAATTTACAAAATTATTTATTTATTACATAAAAGTAACAAAATCTCAGATGGTGTGATAATGAGACACAAAATAAAATGCAAAATTTAATAATTAAATTACTATTAATTATAATTTACTAACTATTATATTATTACAAATATTATAAATCGTGCATTTCTACGGGAGAAATACTAGTAAGAAAGTAATACCTTTTGAATAAAAAATTAATACCTTTCGAATAAGAAAGTAATATTGTTAATATTCGACCGAAACAACAATCCTAACATCTTCTAATTAACAAATACACATCATCAAACCACCACCACTCCCCGCTACAAAATATGTACTAAAATTTAACAAGGAGTCATGTATTTGTTTCTCTGAAAAATAAGTAGTAATACATTTTGAATACGGAAGTAATACCTTTTGAATAAGAAAGTAATCCTATTAATATTCCACAAAGCGAGAACTCTAACATATTCATATTTACAAACACGCATAATTCCAGCCATTATAAAATATTTAACAAGATTTTAACAAGAAGAGATGAATTTATTTCTTTTAAAAATAAATAGTAATACATTTTGAATAAGAAAGTAATACTGTTAATATTCGACAAAAGCAAGCTAGAATCCTAATATCTACAGATTACACAAATACACATCATTCTGTCCCACTATAAAATATTTTTTAGAATTTAAGAAGCAATCATGTATTTCTTTCACTTAAAAAAAAAGTAGTAATACCTTTTGAATAAAAAAGTAATACGTTTTGAATAAGAAAGTATTATATTTTGGATAAGAAAGTAATATTGTTAACTTCAACAAAAGCGAGAATACCAATATTTTTAGATTAACAAATACACATCATTCCACCCTAAAATTTAAGAACCAATCATGAATTTGTTTTTTTTTTTTAAAAAAAAGTAGTAATACCTATTGAATAAGAAAGTAATACGTTTTGAATAAGAAAGTATTATATTTTGGACAAGAAAGTAATATTGTTAACTTCGACAAAAGAAAGAATACGAACATCTTCAGATTACAACTACACATCATTTCACCCCCTATAAAACATTCTCTAAAATTTAAGAAGCAGTCATGAATTTGTTTTTTTTATTTATTTTTTAATTTTTTTTTAAAATTAGTAGTAATACCTCTTGAACAAAAAAATTACCTTTTGAACAAGAAAGTAATCCTATTAATATCGACAACAGTAAGAATCCTAACATGTTCAGATTAACGAATACAAATCGTTTCTCAACAATAAAATATTTCATAGACTTTGATATCCTTATAATCAACAGTTACACACTATTGTTTGAAAAAAGAAACAATATATAATTCGTCCATAGTCATGTTTTCTTCTCTTTGTTTGCATCTTGCTTTTTGTTTTTTTTTGTTTTTTTTTGTTTTTTTTTGTGTCATCATCAATTTTCTTTCTTTCAAAAATCTTCCTAGCAGCAATCTTCTTACTCTTTCAACAATCTTTTTGTACTCGACAATCTTTTCAACAACAATTTGCTTCTTCAACTCATGTTTGTTCAGGTAAAATTGTTGAACGTTTGATATCAATCTAACCTCAAATTCTTTATGTCAGAAAGAATGATGTTGGCACATATTTCGGCTCTCAATACCCGCCTTAAAACAACCTTTATTTAGAAAATAAAAATCATCATTGGAATATAAAAGATATAAGTAATAATTATAAAAACAATTAACAACCAATTCTATTTGATATTTCTACTTAAAATAATACCTCAACAATAATACCTTATCTAATATATAGTAATATATTAAAGAATATAAACTAATACCTTTGATAAATTGGGAGTTGAGTACGTTTCTCCATCAAAGTGCCTCAAGTGGTACATCAAATATACACCACAATCAAATTCAGCTTTGTCTGATTGTCATTTAAACAAAACATTATTGAACTTGTATTGGAGAATTTCTTCAGCTTTTACATGCTTCTTCTCTTGCAGAAATTTTGCCATTTGATTTACCTGTAAAAATAATATAACATAGCAATAATTAGCATAATATATATAAAAACATAAATAACACTTTGGAATATTAATGCTTGTTAAGAATAATACTAACCAAAATCTTGGCACTCTCATAAAATTCATTTTTTCATTAGCATAAATCATGTTATCAAGATACTGTGTTTTTCCTTGAACAAAATTAACTACAATTGCAGTATAGTGCTCAAACAAACAAAATGACACTAAAATCTACATTTCAAAGTATAATAGAAAACCACAAGAATAAAATAGAAAAACACAAATTCATAAATATCAATATAAAAAAATCTAACCATGTCATCTGAATTGATTACATCCTGATTGGAAGTCAACCAAAATTCCCAGGAGCCTCTCATAAGTTTCTCATTATCACATCACTTTCGGAACAAATAATTTTCTTCAACACTTCCTATTAACAAACACATAAAATTTCATATACAAAAAAGAAAATGAACACAACAAAAAAGTATAAAATCATATAACTTACATTGTTTTCCATATTGAACACAAAGCGACTATACTGAATTTCACCAACACCAACATTATTAATCAACAAGCATCAAGCACTAATAACAAAATGGGAAATTTTGTCTTTCGAAACAAAGACATCATATCCACTCTTGGTAAGTATCCATGGTGAAATAGATTATCCTTAAAAAATAAAACTAATTAACAAAAATTGTAATACATCTTGCATGAATATTAATACTTTATGCATGTAAAAGTAATACTTTTACATAAAAAAATAAATACTTACTCTATATTATCTTTCTTGGCATCTACGTAGAACACATAATCAAGAACTTTCTTGTGCATTCGATTCATTTCAGAAAAAAATATTTCTTATTTGAATTCAATAAGACATAAACATATCCAAAATCCTCATTTATTACTAACAAATCATCAACACTCTCTTTACCCTAATCTTTTCCTCTAGAGCAAACATATTCATAGCATGTAAAAGCTCTTCATTGCAGACATCATCTTTCCCCATATCTTTCTTTTATAACCAACTTCTTCCCTAACATACTGCCATCGAGCATCCTCACCACTATGTTTAGCTCGTGTCTTTGAAGTTAGCAATTCAAAATTGGACATTTTAGATTCAAATGTTTTCATTATCATGAAATTCTGGACCACTTCATCAATAAATTTATGGACTTTTTTCATCAGAAAAAAACTTCTGGGACTCGGTCGTTTCTGGTGATGAAATACAAGCTTCTTTGTAGTCTTTTGATTTCTTTTTCA
This sequence comes from Caryopteris x clandonensis, assembly GCA_028749325.2. NCBI lineage: Eukaryota > Viridiplantae > Streptophyta > Magnoliopsida > Lamiales > Lamiaceae > Caryopteris > Caryopteris x clandonensis. Next base: position 1,645,223 of record JAPYKT020000024.1, on the reverse strand, counting down.
CCTCCAACAGTTTACATGTGTAGTGGTTAGAGACCATTGAAATATCTGTCTTGAAAGACAAAAACATTTCATGAAACTCTTACAAACAAATAACATTATAAAAAAATTAATAATCTTTTACCGAATGCAAATAATACTTTTATACTATTTAGCTTGAAAGTATTATCGATTTAATTAAAAGCTAATGATTTTCAATACATAAAAATACTCACATATGTGGCCATTTTCTTAATGTCACCATCTGGAAGCACAAATTTAAATCTTTGAAATTCATTAGTATCAACATTCTTGCCTTGACAACTTTTTTTATGAGCCTAATTCCTTTGATGCTTTCTCATTTCAACTAAATCTTTGATTTCACCATTCAAACTTAAAGGATATTTATCCGATATTATTCCCCATTACCATAAACACCTGCAATGACTTCTTGCATACATTTAGACTGAATTTTAGAATCAGTCCTGTGACGGATCAAAGGAAGAGAATATGGCTCGACAACCCCTTGTCATTTTAGTCTATGTAAATAAAAAATTTGTAGTACGATAACAACCGCTAACATTTGTAGATTTAATTTATGCACAACATCACAGTGTTTATTCAACATGTACGTATACTAGCCAAGCTTAGAAATATTGCCAATATCTTCAATTGATTTTAAAACATTCATACTTAGAAGATAGTTTAACGACGGTGTCAAAAAACAAGATATAGAGCAAAGAAAAAATATTTGCTTAAAACCATCACCACCCTCATAAAATTGATTTCTAATAGCATCAACTAATAAACCTAAAGGAGCATTGGCTGAATACCATAATTTTTCAGACGGTCTAATATAACACAAATTCTTCACTCCGTGCATATATAACAATTGTGGACCCTTCATTCCTAAATAGCATAAAAACATCATAAACATCATCTGCTGTAATAACAAAAATTCGGTGACTATCAAAAGATAACATCTGACTACTATTGTTAAATTTTCTAATATGCTACTCCAACATCTTAGCGTTCCAGCAGTGAGTCATAGATAAATGTAAAAGGCCACCAAAATCAATACTTTCAGCATCAGCCTTTTGTTTATCAAATTATGCAGACCATTTGGTCTACATTGTGAAACAAACCAAATGCAAAATAAAAAGAATATAAGAAATTTATCAATAAATCATAATAATACTTCTATTGTGTTACAATAGCACTCTTAATATATAACAGTAATACTTTTGATGTATAACAATAATACTTTTAATGTATTACAATAATACTTTAATCTATTACCATAATACTTTAACGGCAAAATGTATAACAACTTCACATACCTTGGAATATTCTTCCCTTTTTCAACATTAAAATCTTTTTCTGTTTCATCTTTATCATCACAAATATCTTCATTAGCTTCCGATTTCTTGATCCGCTTGGATATCTTCATACTTCTTCTTCTCATCAATCTTCTCATTGTCATCAATTTTCTTCTTGTCGGCAATATTCTTCTTGTATCAATCTTCTTGCTCTTTTTCTCAACAATAGGACTGCTCTTATTATCAACACCAACTTCAAGAAATTCTTTATCCTGCACATACTTGCTTCTCTTCTCAGATAGATTCTTTGTGTATGAACTCAATCTCTTCTTTCTAGACTTATCAACCAATTTGTTTGCTATTTTCTTAAAGCAAGAAGCAAACTTAGACAGTCTAGGCTCTCCAAAATCATCAGCCATTTTACTCTAAAATACTTTAGCATCACAAAAAAAACATCATATTAAAAATTTATAAAATACTACTTTAGAAACATAGTCGTACGCTACAATAGCAAATAAACGAAGAACGAAAAACAAAAGACATTAACATATACTGATCCAGAAACGGTCTACAAATACACAAAAATCATAAATTACAAAATATCAAAAAGGAAAAAATGTAAAATATATACATTCGCATATAAACTAAGAACAAAACCCTAAAAAGTCAAAAAATGCCCACAAAATATGCTATGTAATCTATATTTCTACTAATATATAAACACAACAGCCTAAAATTATATTTGTGCTATCTTTAGTTTCTATAAGCGAATATTTATAGAAAATGATTTGTCAAATTTTTATTAGTCTAATTTTCTTTTTCTTTTTTTAGGAATGTTTTTTTTAATTTATTAAAATATAATTTGTTCTAATATTTTTTAAGGATAATATATCAAATTAATTATCTTTTCACAACTTTTAATTCTACACCCATATCGCATAAATTAAAATAAGACATGCAAAGAATATTGTTATTTTTTGATCGATTGTTTGAATTATATTTGAATATATATAGTGGTAAGATTATTTGTGGTTGATCTAGGCTACAAATAAATATTAAAAGTATTTTTAACAAACTTATCAACTAATTTAACAAACTTATTAACTAGTTTAAATGTTAATACAATTAATTTATTTCGGAAGTTCCGGACAAAGAAAACATATATTTTTTATATGGTTTTACTAATAAATTAAATAGTTTAATTTGCTCAAAATATATTATACATATACTTATTTTCTAAAATTAGATATAATACTAATTTTGTTAAGAGATGGATGTACGGTAAAACATGAATAAATGCATATTTTTGGGATTAAAAAAATCATTTAAGGAGATATAATTTATTGATGTTATTTGATTTGAATACTATTATTAATTGGATGTCCAGCACTGATTTAGGACTTAGGAGGCATCTTGGTCGAGTGAGGGTTGTTGTGTCACTAAGCCCAGTTTCTTATTCCTTTTGGATTAGACAGAATTATTCTTAATTTCTTTACTAATTACTTCTGCGAATCATCATTTACGGAATTTATTGGACGGCCGTATTCAATAATTTAATATATTAAAGAAAAAAAGGAAGAGGAATTTATATTATTTCCAAACATTATATATTGATGAAAAACAAGATTTAGAAATTTAAGTAATGTAGTCTTTTATTCTACATTTTGCTAACTGTTATTGTATTTTTATTTAACCCTATTTTCAGATGCTATGCTATTTTTTTCTTTGTTAATTCCTTTGAAAAACACACACACACACACACACACATATATATATATATAAGTATATATTCTTCTAACTTCTTTGATTCAAGATGTGTCATCTGAATATCTGTATATTATTTTAAAACTATTCTGTAACTTCACAATTCCATTCAAATTATTAGAATTTATTTATCGAAGGTCCCCAAATCTGAATAGAATAAAACAAAGAGTAGCAATCCATCCCAAAAAAAAAAAAAAAAAAAAAAAAAAAGGAAAAAAAAGCATAAGAGAGAAGAACAAATCGTTAAATGCATGCACAATAGCACATCGAGCCAGTTATTTGGATAAGCCCATTATAATATAGACTTGCAACGTTTATCAAATAAGAGTAAGGTGATCCTACTAAGCTACCACGACCCATGAAAGTCCAATTTTGAGCAGTGTGTTTTTGATTATTTTATTTAGATATAAAATTATTTATCTTCGAACCAAATGCAACCTCTAATGTTAAATCTAGCATAAGAGTTTCGAATATGCTATCACTCACATATACATCCGTATATATTTGCGCAAATTTACGATGATAACTAATATTTTAACGCCAAGAATAGCATCTAAGACGCAATTTTAAACATTCAAATGATTAAACATTAGTAAATGCATTATTAACTAACTAATTTAAGTGACAAGGATTGAAATAGGGAAGGAGAATATTGGATAAAGAAGGCAATAATTATACTAAGAAGGCAAAGAAAATAAAGTAGATGGGATGCACGCAAATCATGCCAAACATATAAACACCAAAGGTTCTATGCCTAATCCTAATGGAGATTAATGAAGTAGCTGCATGTCTATGTACATAGGTTTAACTGATGCTCTTACCTTTTATATATTTGATTCTCAACAAAAAAAAAACATATATTACATATAATTATATAATAGAATCAGCCCAAAAACTGGATTTTTATACATAAATTAAAACTCAACTTTTTTGGATACCTTCTGCAATGCCCCTTTCCATAGAATGGGTCTCAAAACTCGATTTTGATACATAAAACCTACTTTTTTAATTAAAAAAAAAAAACAGTACGAAGATTTTCTCTCACTTTCTTGCACGTATGTATTACTTTGAGGAACAAATATGAACATTGTCATGCACATTTAGGTTGTGTCGGGATGAATTGAGTTGAATTCAAGCTTTAAACAACGTTTTAATAATTGTCAATTAATCTAATATATTTATAAAAATATATTAATTATATCTTTCATAAATAGTTATTTCTCTAAATTTGTCTACAACAAAATTTCACGTATTTTAATGTTGACTCAGAAAATCTCACCTCCCCCAACAAGTAACACTACAAGTGAGTGAAGTTAAACGTAGACATCCCACTCTTCTTTTCCTTTATCCTAGAGATTAATTCTATGAACCCATTCAAGAAAACACAAAGACATTCCACTATTCTTCTCTTCATCCTCGGGTTTAATTCTACAAACCCATGTCAAGAAAACACATAGCATCCCGCTCTTCTTACCATTCAAACAAGCACAAAATCAATCCACAACCTGACAGTCATATGACTAAGTCGTCATAATCAATTCACTTACAATGAGCATGTTTATAATCGAAGGCGGCAATGGATCAGTGGGCTTAGAGTCTCTATCCAGAGACTTATCGTCCTGAAAAAGCAGCTTGTAACCCGCGTCAAAAGCTACCATTGATGCCATGTCAAGTGTTGAGATTGTGAAATGAAAAATTGATGAACATTGTGATATTTGCTTGGCAAAATGAGTGGCGGGAGAAACTGCTAGATTTTATTGAAACTGTAACAAGTCAGTTTTGAATTCTATGAATTGGCATTGAAAAAAAATGGACATAATCGGGATGATGCTAGATTTGACTATATCTTGTGTTCATGTGAAGAATTTGTAAAATAATATATTTGGAAGATTTATAAAGATTTATATCTTTATAAATAAGAAAGACAAATGTCTATTTCCTCAATTACCTTGTGAATCCAAGTCTATCAAAGAAAGATTTATAATGTCATTAGGAAAGTAAATCTACCGAGGAGTCTATCAAGGGAAGACTCCAACTAGCATTATGAAATCAAATCAGCCAAGAAAAGCGCAAGAGATCTTATAGGATATTCATTGTTATCAAGAATCATCTCAACAAGGAAACAATATCTTAAAGATATGCACATATTAATTAAGGAGATATCTTTCATGTAAATTAGATTGGGGGTTTCCATGAATTGTATATAAAGTGGACAATCCACACTAATTGTTTTGTCGAGTTTTAGTTTTACTTCTATAAAATTGAGAGAGAGAGAGAGAGAGAGTTCGGTTTATTATATTTACATGAGTGATCTGAGTTCTACGGTCTGTTAGAACTCAGATTGCTTTGTCTATCTCTTTAAATAGGGAACTGAGTGGTCGGACTAGTTGTTAGGGGGAGTGTGCGTGAGATAAGTAACATAATTCGTGAAGAGGGAGTTTACATTATTGTAAATTCATACTTTTACCTTGTTGAAAAATAAGACACTACTCTACTATACTTGACTGCAGAGAAAGAAGAGAGTTTTTCTTCAAAAAAACACTTAAGTCTCAATTTATTTATTTTGTATTATATTGAGTACAAACACAACCAATGCGTATTCTGATTTTTTAGAAACTATATTAAAAATTTGTTGAAAATGAATAGGGTTTTCCATATTTGTCGATTCAAAATGTTGGTGGATGAAGATGAAGATTCGAGTAGGAAAAATGTAGGAATGTGATGGTGGAGAAAGGCGAGGGATTTTGGTGAGCTTTAATTATGGCCTCTCTTGAATTTCTCTCGTTAACAGTATTACAGGTTGGAGGGACGTGAGATCTTTTGAGTCATAATTAAAATTTTATTTTTCTTTAGGTAACCTTTAGCACTCTGCACAGCTCTAACTCTAGACTATTTTCAGCATTCACAACTTTAATATATATTTTGCACTATTTTTAATATAAAATTCGTATTTCATCTCCGGCGCTTCCACTAATTTCTGCTTTGAGAAAAATATTTTATAACATTTCTTATAATTTGTTTATTTTTAATCTTTATTTTAATTACTTTATATTTGTTAAATACATAATATGTAATCTATTAATTTTTTTTTTACATATGTAACATTTTAACTTTTTATTTATAAAATGAATTATATATAAAAAAATACATATAGAATTGACCAATAATAATGCAAAATTAAAATTGATCTTCATAGGCTGAGGCAACAAATCAACACACAAATACCCTTAATGTGTTCGGAAATTTTTTCCTAGCCTTCGAGGATTCGGAGGTGGTCTTTCCGATTACTAGAAATTATAATTTAATTTAGTAGCATATGTATTTTCTATAAGTAATTGTGTTTTTAGTTATGTTGTGTAATTTATATTTTGTTTGTAACTTTATAATTTTTATTATTGTAATTGCATGTTTTGTCCATTTATAATTTTATTTTATTTTAATTTGTATGAGTGATAATTTATGTGTAGTATTTTTAATTTTATTGTACTATTTTAATTTATGATTGAATTACATATTTTATTATTTTATTTATTTTTATCAAATTTAAGTAAAATTAATTTAATTAAATTATTTGCAATACTTAAAATATAATATTCATTGTAAAATATTTAAACTAATTAAACAAGATATTCAAAAAAGTAAAGAGTGGTGCAGACTAAATCTGCCCAATATAAAAAAAAAAAAAAAAAAAAAAACTTCATTCCGACGCATGAGAAAGGCACTGTTGGAGAATGAAATTTGAGCTCCAGCGCCAGTTTACATCATTGCTGGAGAAGTTCTTAAAACTTTGTAATACACTGTGTAATTTTGCTTATCATGTAGAAAATTTTAGACAAAAAATTAATAAGGATATAATTGATGTTTTTAGGGTTCATATTAGAAACATATTGTTTTTTTCATTTGGTACTTGAGGTAAAAAACATATTCGATTGCTTCATGTTCTATATAATTTTGACCAGTTACACCCTGTATTTTTTATATGGTTTTTTTCTGGCGAAAAGAACAACATGTGAGTTGCACATATTTTTTTTAATGGTATAATGCTCTGTTTAAGTTGGCATTGAGAGAGAAACTCGTCCTTTTCAAACTCATCCGTTTATAACAACAACCCTTCAATATGGGGCTTAGGGCATGAAAGAAAGAACCTCTATCAACATATTCTCCTTCAGGCGGCTGTAGATCAATTCCATCAACACCTTCACCTCTTCATCTCTGTCAACAATCTTCATTTCCCAAGTTGACTCTTTGCGTCGTCGAAAAACTTCCCGCAGTCCTGAAACCTCCAACACTGAATCTCTAAAATTTCATACTGAGTAATGAATTCTTCACCACCACAAAGCTGTCAAAAATGATGAATCTTTCCAAAACTTTCTCCTTCAACTTTCTTCTCTCTTCATTTCTTCATATAGAATTTACATTATATTCATGAAGAATATGATTTCACCCATCTGTTTATGGATGCAAAAATTCTCTGCCTTTCTCTCATTTCTTTCGTCTTCTTTATATAAAAAACCTTCTCATTAAAATTTCTGCACTCTTCTTCCTCGACTTTCATTTTCGTCAATTCAAAGTGCATAAAATCCAAACGAGGGATTCCACAGTCATGATTGGAGTCATTCCAAAAACTATTTATCCCTCCTGCGTTCCCCCTACCATGGATTCCTTCGTCGCGAAAGAGAAGCCTCAAGAAATGATCATCTTCATCGATGTTGTAAATTAAAATCCCTTCTCTCAAATCAAATGACTTTTGGGAGTTGGAAATTCAGATAATTATTCTTGGTTCGTTACATCTACCTTCTTGCTTTGACATGGATAACCAACAAATTAGAAAAATGCTGTTAATTACTAAAATAGAAGATGAAGAATAAGAAGGAAGTGCATATTTCTTTTGCCCCCACTACATTTTTCTAAAAGTTCAGTTATCGTCTTTGGGAAGAAAGTGTTGACAGGGATGAAAAGACGATTTTATCCTTAAAACAGTGTGCAAGTCACGTGTTATGATTTTTAGCCGGAAAAATAAAGTTTTACAAAGATTAGGTTGTAATTGGTCAAAATTGTAAAGAATAGGTAGGGAAAATTGTAAAATTAGTCCTCTACTTGTGGGCGGTCCTAAAATCAGTTCTTTATCTTTTTGATTGCTCGAATTTGGTCCGTTTTTAATCAAAATTAAAAAAATTACCTGATAATTACACTTATACAATGAATAATCACGTCACATTAGAGATTCACATACTTCTTGCTAATATGAGTTCTATATGGTCAATTTTGATGTGTCTGATGTCATATTGTTTATTACAAAAGACATGTCCATTTCAAAATGAAAACTCTTATTTAACATGGCAATGTGTAGTGCATGTGCAAATATTCAACAAGAATTTTAAAATTAGGCTAAAAAAATGTGTTAATTGAAGAAATTAAATAAGAAAAGGACCAAAATTGCAAAAATAAAAAAATAAAGGACTAATTATGGGACCACCTATAAGTTATATGATTATTTTTGTAATTTTCCGGAATAGGTAGCAATCAAAGATGTTTTTCACCTCTGGTACCAAATGAAAAAATGCTAGAATTCGGTTTGATTTATCATATTAACCATTTTTTCAATATGTTATGAACTAATTGATAATTATGAAATATTTTGCTAGAAGTGTTAAAATTATAAAACATTGGATTATTGGAATATATATTTATAAAGTTTACCTATATAGTATCGATCATATGGGCTCGACAAGAAATGTGAGTCTAAGCTCTAGTTTCTTTGGCAATTGAGCCACGTGTATGCCATCACGCTGACAACATGTTTTGTGTGAGATCATTGCACCATACAATAAACGAAAATAGTTTTTAAGTATATAATTTACTCTAGAGATAAACATATAAAAATATTAATTTAAAAGAGTTTATGACATTTTACTTGTAAATTCTTACTACATTTGTTGGCAAAAGATACGACCCATCTCAGACAAGTTTGTGTTGTACATTTATTGATGTAATTAAATGATACCAATTATAGTGACTATGTAAGTCCTATAAATCTTCATCCAGATTATTCTTCAACTAGAAACAGGGAAGAAGTTCCAAGAAACAGGCTAGCAGTAGCAGGCTCGCGGTGATCCACCATATTTCCCAATAACCTAGTTTTTTGAAAGAATAAAGTAAAGACAGCAAATAGACACTATCTGCCTACCTAACAAGTTATGTAATAATAAATGGTAGAGTATCAATATTCTTAAAGCAAATTGTAAGTATGAGTTCCGTAGTTCCTAAGTACAAGTTGGACGACACCAATCTGTGGCTCTTTGGCTTTGTTTTAGGAGAATCCCAAAAGATAGACAGCTTGCAGGCAATGTTGGAAGCTCCCACGAACTCATCAACTCTCTACCTTTTTCTTTTGTGAAAAAAGGTCCTGATGGGAAAAGCCATAAACCCCCTTTTCCTTCGACCCTTTCTCTTCACTCTTTTCATCCCTCCTTATACCTCTTTATTGCTTCCTTTCTTTCTTAATTAATGCTCCACCCAATTTCCTACGCGCTTAAGCCCATGCACACCTTCTTGTACCTTTTTCCATTTTCTTTTTCTTTTTTGTGTTTCACCAGTATTTCATTAATTACTCGTCTTGAACCGTTTAGACGAGGGTTGTGCCGATCTAATTTAATCAATTATTTATATATTCAAAACATATAATGGAGGGTACCCATGGAATCAACCTAATCCTTGGGTGGTCAATACACTCAAATCAGATAAAATATGATTCTTTTTGCCCGACCAATTGCTTTGCTTTCAGACTCACAATTCAGCAAAATTACCTACCTTATTTGGACTCGGATGATCAATGAAAATCTAGACTATTCTAGAATTTATATTTCCATTTCTTTAAAATCCTAGCTAATTGTGATTAGCTTGATCATTAGATAATGAGATTATATATATTATGCGAAGGTCAATTGTACCTAACTCAGTACCTACCATTGCCTTTCTACAAACGCCGAAATTCATTAATATGCCATCGACAAAATATGCAAACTTATACTTAATCAAGAAGGAAAAATATGTATTTTTCCTGTAAATTTACAACAATAAAAAAATATTTGAATTAAACTAGTTGTTTTGTTTTTCTTACAACTTCTCTCTCTCTATGAAGCAATAATATCAAACAACGTGCTCTAAAAAGTAATTATCGGAAAGCAATTTGTAAGGGCATAAATGAATGAAATGCACCTTTTTGTTTTGAAAAGACATGAAGGGGAGGGGGAAGGGGTGAGTTTAGTTGAGCTTCTTACTCATCCAATCACAACGAATCATTGTCTCTCCGAAGAAATGGGTCAATGAGAAGAATTTGTCGGGAAAAAAACAAAACACCTGTCAACATACATCCACATAAACCATGCTTATTTACTTTGCTTGCATTATGCCACCAATAAAACCATCATCTGGGGACTTACATTTCAGTTACATCACACATTATATTTTCTCGTTTACTTTTATATATACAGGTTGGGTTCATCCCCTCCAATTCCCCCACTTTATCTTTTACTCACACTCAGCATGAATGTATTTTGAATTTTTTTAAAAGACCTTGTATTGATTGAGATTTATGTTTCCAAAAATTTCTATCATTATTAATTTATAAGTCCAATATAAAATTTATTTAAGTACATCGACAAACAAAAAAAGGGGCATCGCTTGCTCCACCACCGTAATTGGGCTTATGTATTCCATAAAATAATAGAGACATATGATCTTTATAACTATGCTAAATGGTTTTTATTTATTTTATTTTTTAGGGGGGGGGGGGGGGTGGGGGTGTGGTGTGGTGTGGTTTAAAGTATTAAGCATGCTTAGTTAACTTTCCGAACTGCGGTTCGAATTTTATATTCTTTACCTTATTTTTTAGATTCTCCACCATTGGATCAGCTGCAAGAAACCTACTATAAATTGGACAGAACTTCAGAGGCACTGGCAAACAAAGAAACACAAACACCTTCTTACCTAACTTGCTCTCTCGCAGACATAAATTCAAGGTTGTCTGTTCGTTTCTTGTAACAAAAACAGAAACATTAAAGATGGGAGGCAGGCAAAAGAAACAGTCTGGCTCCTCTTTCTCTCTCTTCAGTCTATTCAAGAGCAAGAACTCATGGTCTAAGAGGGCGGACGATGGCAGGGACGACTACGTGAAGGCCTACAAAGTGTACCCCAGCGACGAAGACAGAGGCCGGTGGGTGGCTGAGCCGGGAATCGACAAGAAAGCTTCTGCTTACATTTCTTTAACCACCAATAAATGGGAGAAACTAGACAACTAGCTTCTTGGACTCCTTAGTTTCTGTTTCAGGTTCTACATTCATTGATATGTCTGAATTGTAATTTTTTTCATTGTTGATAGTGGTAAGGACTGGTTTTCTTGGCTGTGAATTGCAATAACACGATGAATAATATCAAGATCGACCATGTTCTATAGGTTGAAGTCCTGTTTTTTCACTTTAGTCATTTCATTTAACCATGCAATATATGTATATATTTCATGAAAATGAAGCCGTTTGGATGGACACCCATGGATTTCAGAACCATTCGTTTCGATTTCTCAGATCCCTCAATCCAAATGCAATCTTAGAGAATTCTTGTAGAAATGGGATTCTTGGGCAAGCATGGTTGTGTTTATGCAATAATTGTACGGTGAGTTGTTGTATTTATTGATTATTGTTTTGGAGTGGAATGCGGTTTGTATGAGGATCCATCCTGAGGTTAATTGCATGGAGGGGGTAATTTTGAGTGTCTTTACATGTTGCAAATCCATTGCGTACAGTACACTGCCAGATATTTGCCTCTTCACTTTTATTTGTTCCAGCCGACATCTTTTTGTTCCTTTGAACCCTATACTATTCCCAAATCCCAACAAACACAATTTATTAAAAAATTAATTAATCAACAAAACAAACCAGAACCTACAGCTATGATGATGACTAAACCACACAAAGAACACGAGTAATTCTAATGTAGAAAACCTCCTCGATTTGATGAGGAAAAACTACGGGACTAAAGTCCACCAAAAAATCTCTACTGTAATAAAATAATCTGAGCAATGGGAAGCCATAAAATTACAGCCTATAGTTCATGGCTTTTCCCGGCACTGCAGAGCTCCAAATCAGATCTCCACCGTTTGGATTGTAGCACCACAAGTCTTGAACATGCTGTCAAAGGTCAGCTCAATATAAGGGTTGAAACTCCAAAAATGCTTCTGCAGACTTGGTGGTTCGTGACAACTCTTCTCCCTCTCTCTCATACATATTCCAATAGTACTAGGGCAAGAACGTACAAGTGACGCTGTCATATGTTGCAGTGCAGAAGCATAGCCAAAGGAAAAGAATTTTACCACATGAGACTGCCCTCTTTCTAATATTACTTTGAACTTTGGGATTCTCTTTTCGCCTACTCCTCCACTGCAACCCAAAACCATTCTTTGTTTCAGAATAAATTGCAAAATTAGTACCATAATTATAGAACATTAAAATTTTAGTCATATTCAAAAGTAAATTTACAATTATGTTCCATAATATTTTTGAAAATTTAATCCTAATTTTGAAAAATTTTAGAAATTTTGGGAATAATTAAGAATTTTGTGGGAATTTGACATGTCCGTCTTACGTGTTTTTTTTGAAAATTTTTTTTTACGTAATTTTTTAGTTTTCACACAATCTGCAATAAAAAAAACACACACACACACAAAGCAACATAAAAAAAATTGTCTTCTTAAATGAATAACCTGTAAGTAATCAAATGTAAATGAGCTAGGGTTTTTGATCATTTACGAATAGTTTTTCGAAGACAACCATTTTCTATTAAAGTATTTTAAATTCCTTTTGTTTATTTGGTATATTCTTTTATTGTGTCTGTGTGTTTTTTCTTTTTGGAGGTTGTGTGAAAATTAAAAGTCACATCAGAAAATTTTCGTTGGAAAAGTCACATGAAACGCATATGTCAAATTCCGAAAAATATTTCAATTTCCATCAAATTTAGAACTAAATTTGCGAAATTCAAATTATTATAAAATATAATTATAAATTTACATTTAAATAAAACTAAAATTATAAACATCCTATAATTATTGGACTAATTTTGCAATTAGATCCTTTCTTTCATATCCTCCACTTTTATTTCCTTCCTGCGCTCTAAGCTATACTTTTCTTCTTTTGCCTTTTTCGGACCGCAAATTTTAGCGTGAATATTCCAATTTAGTTGAACTAAGGCGAATTACTTCACATGTTCTATTACTGCCATCTTCACTATCTATGACACATAACCCATCTTGCGTGGCAACAACATTAGAAATTACAAAAATATTTAATCAATTTGATTTTTAAATAAATACAAAAATTCATGATTTTTGAAAATTACTTATAACTCCACCAAAACAATCAATAATATTTGAAAAATATTTACATAATTTTAAAATTGTAAAATAAATCTTTTAAAAATTTATTTTAAAAATCTGATAATTAAAAATAATATCTGTAAATTATGTTAAAAATAAATATTAAAGACAATCATAAAATTAAAATATTTTTTAAATATGAATATTAAAGATAAATATATGTAAATAATAGAAAATATCTGTTAAAAATTTTGAAATCATTATAATAAATATTTAAGAAATTTTAAACTCAACATATAATCAAAAAATATTTTTAATAAATATAGAAAATTTTGTTTATCAAATATGAAAAGTTTTAAATCTGTAAATTCCCTCCCTCCTCCGCACCAACTTATCTTTAGAGTTTTTTTTTTCAAAATAATGCAAAAAAAAAAAAAAAAAAATTTAAAAAATAGGTATAATTTTAAACAGTTTTTAAAAATAGATAAAACGTCACCTCGGGTGACGTTTTTTAGATAAAACGTCAGCTGGGGTGACGATGTAGGTTTTAAATAAAAAAAACATCAGCCCTGACTTTCTTATTTTCAAAAAAAAAAAAAATATATATATATATATGTATATATATATATGCAACTTTGCATACATGCATGTATACACACACATACACCACACATGCATATATATATACATATATATATATATATAATCGCACACATAACAATTTATGTATATATATATAATATGTAAGCATTTATATTTATAATATATATGTATGTATATATTTGTTTTTACATTATAAATAATTATATTATTATTAATTTTTTTATATTTATTAAAGTTATAATATTATTAATATATATAGAGGAATTTATGTATATATATTTTTAAAAAATAAATAAAATTAATATTTTAAAATATAAAATATTATATGTTATTTAAGATAATAAAAAAATATAGATTTTAGAAATAATTTTTAATTATTATTATGTAATATACATAATATATATTATAAATATATATATTATAAATATATATTCTGAATATGTAAATATATATTTTTATTAGTTAAGTAAATATATAAAAATCTATATTAAATTATAATTATAAAAAGTAAAATATTATAATTTTATTTAAGATAATAAAAATATTTATTTAAATTAAAGAATAATTTTTAATTATGAATATGTATAATTTCTGAAAAAAAAAATATATATATATATATATATATTTTTAATAATACATATATATATACAAATTATTAAAAAAAGAAAAAAAATTAATAAACGTCAACCGCACTGATGTTTTAAAAAAACGTCAGTTGCGGTGACGTTTTCTAAATTTATATAATATATATTATAAATATATCTACATATATTTATAAAATATATATATTCTAAATATATATTTTGAATATGTAAATATATTTTTTATTTATTAAGTAAATATATAAAAATATATATTAAATTATAATTTTAAAAAGTAAAATATTATAATTTTATTTAAGATAATAAAAAAATTATTGAAATTAAAGAATAATTTTTAATTATTAATATGTATATATATGAATAAATAAATAAAATGAAAGAAAATTAATAAACGTCAGCCGCACTGACATTTTAATAAAACGTCAGTTGCAGTGATGTTTTTTAATTTCTTTTTTGTTTATATAATATATATATATATATTCTAAATATATATTCTGAATATGTATATATATATATTGTTATTTATTAAGTAAATATATAAAAATATATTTTAAATTATAATTTAAAAAAGTAAAATATTATAATTTTATTTGAGATAATAAAAAAATTATTTAAGTTAAATAATTTTTTTTAATTATTAATATGTATAATTTCATATTCCAAAAAATAAATAATATATATATATATATTTTAATAATACATAAATATATATATATATATACGAATAAATAAAAAAGAATATATATAATAGTAAATATATATATATATAATTATAAAAAAAGAAAAAAATAGACATAGTCAGTCGCACTGACGTTTTAAAAAAACGTCAGTTGCGCTGATGACATTTTTTTATTTAATTTTTTAATATATGTTTATTTATGTTATATATATTATAAATATATATTCTGAATATATATATATATATCTTTTATTATTATATTATATTAGTTATGTAAATATATATATATATATATAAATTTATGTATATATATTTTATAAAAATTATTAAATTAAAGATTAATTTTTAATTATTATTATTTGTAATTTCAGTTTCTGAAAGTAATAATAATATATGTATATATATATTTTTAAAATATATATTAAATTATAAATTTAAAAAGTAGAATATTATAACGTTATTTAAGATAATAAAAAATATGAATTAAATTAAAGTATAATTTTTAATTATTATTATTATGTGTAATTTGAAAATATATATATATATATATTTTTTGTTTTTATAATACGTAAATATATATATATATAATGTTAAAAAATGAAAAAAATAGAAATCGTGAGTCGCACTGATGTTTTAAAAAAACGTCAGTTGCGCTGTCGACATTTCCTTTATTTTAATTTTTGATATGTTAATTTATGTTACATATATTATAAATATATATATTATAAATATATATTCTTAATATATATATATATATATTATATTAGTTATGTAAATATATATATAAATTTATGTATATATATTTTATAAAAATTATTTAAATTAAAGATTAATTTTGAATATTATTATTTAAGATAATATAATAAAATAATTATATAATTTAAGGCGAATTGTTTTCAATAATTATTATAAAAAATATGTCTATATATTTTATAAAATATAGATTATTTATGAATAATTATAATCATTTTTCAAGTTTAATTATAGTATTTTATATATTATTATTTATATAATATATATATATATATATTTAATTAAAATAAATAATAATTTCTGAAACGAATAAATAAAATGTCTTTCAATTGTCAGATGAAACTGTCAGTCACCAGTTTTGTTACAGAGTCTCGTGAATTCAATGTCAATCATCAGTTTTGTTACAGATTTTGTGAATTGAGGTTACTTTTTTTGCGTGCACGTCTTCTCAAATTCGAATAAAATTTGCACCGCATTGTGTAGTCGATTCAGGAATAATTCTATTGCTGAAGTAATATAAATAGATCGATAAACTTTGTATGTGTTATATTTATTGGCTCGTATGGAAGTTGATGCTGATGACTTTGATGTTGAAGCCATACCTATCAAATATAGTTTATAAGGGTTATTATAGTTATTAAATTTATATATTTTTTAAATATCCTATAGTAATATATTAATTATAGTAAACAATATTTATTTTGTCAACATAATATAACGTAAATCAGAACAAGTTAAACATACAATACATGCAACAACAAAAATATATTAATCATAATAAACAAATAAAATTTAAATAACATCACATTAATAAATACAATAAAATAATTAAATGACACATAAAACAATACACACATATTATTAAAAATTAGAAATCTTATCATATGAATGTATATACGAAACCAAATAAATATTCACTTACAACAATAAATTATGTTAAAAATAAATGATGTATATGTACACAAACCTTAGTTTAGTTTACGAAAATATTTGTGGAAGTTGAAGTTTGTCTTCTTGAACACAATCTCCACAATATAGCATTAAAAATAAAAAAATTGACGATTAGTGTTTAAGAAAAAAACCTTCTCATATCATGCCAAAAATTAAGAAGATATAACGTTAATTGGTGATAAATAAAAAACGATTGGGTCACAAGTAGAACAAAATTAAATTAAAGCATGTGAAATGAAATATAAAAGAACTAGAATCAATATTTGGCTCCAAACTACATACCTTTTTATACAAAGAAAATAGAGTCGGGATAACAGCAATAACAAATTCTCCAAATAAAGAAGATAGCAAGAAGAAGGTTGAAGGAGAAAATTGAATGAGAAATCTAAACAATATGAAAATGAAGGAGACGAGAGGGAGTTGAGTGAAAAGAAGAAAGAGAAAGTGAGGAGAATTGAGAGTATGTGAGTGATTCATTCAATTTATAATGAATTCACTCACTCTCCAACTCATGTAACCCACGCCAAAGTCTCTTCTGCAAAGTCTGAAAAATTGATGAACCCATGTCAAACTTCCGCAAAGCCTGAAAAGTTGATGTAACAATGTGTCAAAATAATGCATGCCAAAAATCTGTTGAAATAATGCATTTATGACAAAGTGTGTAAGTGATATGACAAGTGTAATTGATAAAATAATTTAAATTGTTATAAGATGTATCAAATGGTATATAAATGATAAATACGAGTACAATTTTTTATCAGTTTTATTTTATTAAAATTACAGTTTTTAATTTATATAAAAAATTATTTTATTAAGATAGTGTATTTATAAATAAATACAGTGTAAAAATATTTAATATGTGATATATTTATTATAAAAAATATAATATGATGTTATGGTATTGTAAAATTATATAAAGTGATAATATGTTTTTATAAATATATATATATATATATATGATAATTTCATAATTTTAATTAGCTTATTTTTATAATAATTTTAATTTAAAAAATTGTTTTTGTATTATGTATATAATAATTTTTAGTATTTATAATTAATTTAAGAAAAAAAATATCATGAATTATTGCATATATATTTGTAAAAGTTTATTAAAATGATAATTAAAATTAAGTTTAAAAATAATATCTAAACAATATTCAATTTTTTTTATTATTTGTATATATATATATTATTTTTTAAGATAATTAAATTATACATATTAATAATGAAAAATTATTCTTTAATTTAAATATTTTTTTTATTATCTTAAATAAAATTATAATATTTTACTTTTTAAAATTATAATTTAATATATATTTTTATATATTTACTTAACTGATAAAAATATATATATATACATATTCAGAATATATATTTAGAATATAAATTTATTTTATATATATATATATTTATTTATTTATAATATATATTTTATATAAAAGCAAAAGCAATTAAAAAACGTCACCGCAACTGACTTTTTTTAAAACGTCAGTGCGGCTAACGTTTATTAATTTTTTTTCTTTTTTAGTTATTCGTATATATATATATATATTTATGTATTATTACTATATATTATATATTATTTTTTTCAGAATATGAAATTATATATATTAATAATTAAAGATTATTCTTTAATTTAAATAATTTTTTTATTATCTTAAATAAAATTATAATATTTTACTTTCTTAAATTATAATTTAATATATATTTTTATATATTTACTTAACTAATAAATATATATATCTATATATATACATATTCAAAATATAATATAAAAGAAAAAAAATTAAAAAATATCACCGCAACTGACGTTTTTTTAAAACGTCAGTACGGGTGACGTTTAATAATTTTTTTTTCTTTTTTTAATTATTTATATATATATATTTATTTATTATTAAAATATGTATAAATATATATTTTTTTCAGAAAATGAAATTATACATATTCATAATTACAAATTATTCTTTAATTTAAATATTTTTTTTATTATCTTAAATAAAATTATAATATTTTACTTTTTAAAATTATAATTTAATATATATTTTTATATATTTACTTAACTAATAATATATATATATATATACATATTCAAAATATATATTTGTAATATATATTATGTATATAGCATAATAATAATTAAAAATTATTTCTGAAATCTATATATTTTTTTATTATCTTAAATAAGATTATAATATTTTATATTTTAAAATATTGATTTTATTTATTTTTTAAAAATATATATACATAAATTCCTATATATATATATATTAATAATATTATAACTTTAATAAATATAAAAAAATAATATAAATAATTATAATGTAAAAAGAAATATATATCGATACATATATATTATATATAAAAATGCTTACATATTATATATATATACACATAAATTGTTATGTGTGCGATTATATATATATATATAAATACTATTGTGTTGTGTATATATATATATATATATATATATATATATATGAATGCATGTGTGGTGTGTGTGTGTGTATGCATGCATGCATGCAAAGTTGCACACCCATATATATATATATATATATATATTTTTTTTTTTTTTTTTTTGAAAATAAAAAACGTCAGCTGGGTTGTCGTTTTTATTTAAAACCTACATCGTCACCCCAGCTGACGTTTTGTCCAAAAAAGTCAACCGGGGTGTCGTTTTACCTATTTTTAAAAATTGTTTTAAATTATACCTATTTTGAAATTTTTTTTTGCATTATTTAAAAAAAAAACCCTTATCTTTAACCAATTTAAATATAGTTTTCTTTGATTGTTCTGGTGTTTTACAAATTAACAAATTTTCAAATTTCAATCTTAATATTTATTCAGTTTTATTATTTGATAATTTTCAAATATCTTAAATATTTTTTTTATTTTTTTATAATGTTTTCAGAATATTGATTAGATTTTTTTTTATTTCTAGAATTTTCAAGATTTTCTTTAATATTCAATTTTAAAAAAAAAATCTCATTCAGGTTTTTTATAAAATAAGTTACAATTTTTTTAGCATTCATATTTTTTATTTTATGATTTTCTGTAATATTTTTGAAATATTTTCTGAATTTTCTATGATCATTTTTCGGATTTTTACATAAATTTCAAGTAATTTTTTCAAATTCTTTTATATTTAAAAAAATCAAATTTATTATTATTTTTTTTAGAGTTTTCGTTTGTTACCACGTAAGATGATTACATGTCATAGGTAGTGCATGTGGCAATAACAATAAATGTTAAGTTGTGCACGTCATCAATTTCAACCCAAAAGACCCAAAATTGGGTCATTACCGTCTTTGAAAAATGATCAACAATTGCAAAGATAAGAGTCATGATCAAGTTGAATACATGACAACCCCAAAAAAATGTCAACACCTATGGTTGCCTAAGGCCGAGAATGAACATGGTGAGGGTGTTATAGGCCGTCACAGGATGGGGTACCCTTTTCAGAGGGTTACCCATCATAGGATGCTACAGGCCAAACACATAACTTAGGAGTTCTCTTCATATTAGAACTATAATAAGAACACATATCTTGTGTCGGTGTTTACTTTCAAACATATGTATTTAGGTGTATATGATAGATGTGTGTTATTTGGGGGATATATAGGCAGATTAGGTATCCAATTCTATGTTTACTTCATAGGATTTATTGGATATGTTATCCCTATCAGTCATCTACTTCACGTGATTGCAGTGGAAGGCTGATGTAATTTACCTAAATACCCTTGTGGTTAAATAATCAACAATTTACTTCATATTATTTTCTTTCACTCCACCGACGTTGTTTAGAGAAGGTTGGTTTCATTTCTTCTCGTTGCACGCCCCGTTATCGTCTGACCCTTTAAATCGCGGCAATTGTGGGAAAGCTGGATCTCGGCGGCTTCATGGTATTCTGGAAGGTATCAGTCCTCCTTTTCCCCAATTTTGATTGTTTGTGGGTATTGTGTGGTGTTTAATCAATCTGTATAACCCTAACTTATGTTTCATGGTTGAGTCGCTTATAACACAAATCCATGGCGAGAAAATCATCAAATATCAAAGAATCAGATGTTGGTACCATCCGTGTCCTCCTGTTTGGATTACCCCCATCTCATAAACCCCTTTCATGTGAACCACTTCTAACCTAATTTGTTGTTGTTGTGCGGAAAGAAATTTATATGAAGTATTGTGCTTAGTCATTCTCATTTCATGTGGATTTTATGTATACCTATCCAACCTTTGGTGCTGAAAAAAAATTCTATTTGGGATTTCATTTCAGATTGTATTTAGTTTAGCTTGTCTGCTTAATTTTATAAAACAATTCCACCATTATTGAATATGTTGTTTTCAACTGCTAACATTCATTTCATTCCATTTTCATGTAGCGAGCACGATAAGTTATGTTTCAATTGTCGGCTCAACAAGCGTTGTCATTTAACAATGACTGTCTGACAACTATGCCATCCACGAGCAGATGGAAAGATAGTAAATGGGATGGACAAGATGTGTTTACCTACACTCGACGTGGTTGTATTGTTTTTAGAGAGTTTTCTTACTGAAACAATTGATGAGCTGAAGGCTAAGGAGATGGATTTAGAGGCAAAAATTTGGCGTTTGATACAGGTTGTATTGTAGTTGGTTGATAATGTGCATAACATGCGTTGTAAATCCGGATGCTTGTTGTTTTGCTACCCTCTTTTGCATAATTTTCATGTTTCTAGAACTAAGGATGTGTTTAGTATGTTATGGACATCGGTATCAATGACAAGTACCAATGTATGTGGTTATAATTTATTGTACATTTAGCTAGTTTTATGGCTTAAACAATGTGCATGTTAGAGGAATATGGTATTAATCGTCTAACTAACTATAGCCGGAGGCTGTGTGTGGACATCTTAATTAATATATATGGTTAGGTGTAATTGAGGTCTTATACACAACACATGAGAGTGGATGCATACACAAGTGTCTTCTGCTGTGTATGACAAACAACATGTCAATGGAGTTCTTAAGTCAAATAATAATAATTGCACACATGGGACAAATAGTATGATAAGTCCTAGAGGTTTCTATAAATAATTATACCACCAGCATTACCCTCACACTTTATTTCTTGGTTCCTTAGTATCATTGTCAACCCAAAGTCTTCCCACAACCAATGGCTCCTAAAACAACTCAAGAAAATGTATTTTTCACACATGAATGGACTAGGGAGGTGGAAACCAGGTTCATTGATTGTCTCCTTGAACAAGTGGAGGCTGGTACGTGGATTGTTGGGCAGCTTAATTACCACCCTGTGCTGATAGCAATGGGTGTTGTGAATCAAACATATAGTACAAACTTTTCCTATGAATATATTATTGATTGGCTAGATAAACTGAGCATGCGGTACAAGGTATTCAAGTGGCTCACTGAGACAGACGACGTCCTTCATAACCCCACCACTCATCAGGTATGTTGGTTGGAGTCATTGTAGACGATTATATGTCACGTGAGTGTGTTTTAATGTTACTAAGTCATTATTTATTTTTAACTCAAGAAATGTAACTCTACAAAATTATATGTGAAATTTTGATATGTTGTTTGTTTTAACCACTGTTAAAAGGAAAAAAAAAACTAACAAGGTTGTACAAACGAGAAGGAGAATCAACATTTGATGCATGTGTCTCCCAACTTGTGGCCTGAAGCATATGGTTGTAAGCATAGGTACATTACCGCTCGGCCTCTCTAATACAAGAAATTTGTTGTTCCATTGCATCCTCTATACATCTACAAAATAACTCTAGGTTCATATGGACACCATACTCAAAATCAACGAAGAGCAGTCAATCATAGACAGACTATGCTGTTGAATTAAATGCTAGACTTGTATAGATGAGTGATCATGAATTTCTCCATTAAAAAATAATTCATTATTAATTTAATTTAGGATATTTTATTTTTTCATATGGTTATTAATAAAAAAATTATATCAAATATATGATTAGTGGTCAACCAAAAACAACCCATTTTTATATTCGTTATTATCATTTCTCCCACTCATTTGTTCACAAATGGAAAGATCGATTTATAAGAATAAACTAATATATATAATAATAAACTAACTGTTATTTGTTATTATCATTTTCTCCGCCCATTTTTCTTTCTACAAATGTATGTTCGACTCAGCTCGACTCGTTTACACCCCTACTTGTAATTCGTTCTCAATTTAAGTCAAATATTTTGAATAATTGCTCAAACCCACCCACCCACACACACACACACATATATATATATATATATATAATTACCCATGAATAACTAAAAATCACCGAAATTGTTTAAAAAATGCATTAATATAATCACTTGGGTTATGATGTTCTTATTAATTACACTAATATTAAAAACAAATATTGCGTATATCTTGCATGACAATGAAACTGAATTATATAATCAACGTGGCCGAAAAGTAGTCATAAATTCAAAAAATAAATCTTCAAGTCAAATATTATATATTTCTGTTACATACTATAGGATTCATTATTTAACATTTCATGAAATAAATATTATATATATGAATTAATGAATAATTTAATTATATAAATGACAAAGAAAAAAGACAATGGCATATCAAAATATCATCTATTTATTGGTTAATAGACTTGAAAGTATCTAATTTTCAGTCATTTGACTCATTTGATCTCTCTATGAATATAGTAAGTTGTATAATTATTTAAATTGTACAGTAATTAAGCAAGTTATGCTTTAGTAGGATAGAAAAATACACATTTTTTTAAAATCACAAATTAATTATGTATTATAGAAATTGATTTGAAGCCCATCTGTTTAGTGTATAAAATGAAAATTATGAATAAATATATAAATACGTTGAACAATCAGTGGTTGTGAATCATTGGGGAAAGTTAGATTTTGGCATTTTGGTACAAATTTTATTAATTTATTACAATTTTGACCGATTTGTGCGATATGATTGCAAAACTCACTAATTAATTACTGGAAATAACCCAAAATTAAGTTGAACTTGAATATATATTACACTTATTATCCAATTTAAAACTGAGTTGGGTAGAATTGCAGGAAAAATCAATGTTTTGAAGAGAAAAAATATGCAATCTACACAAAAATTTCTGATCAAACATAAAATTCCCCGACTTATGATTTGAGAATTAATCAAGATAAACACTTCTTGATTGAATCGCAACAAGAAAACTGTTGGTCAATGTAAAAGGAATGAAAACGGGACCCCGGAGAGAGAGAGAGAGAGGGCCAGACCGGAGACACTGATCAGCCTCAAGGGAAAAAGACATTAGACCACATGGCAGCATGAGTATTCCCATCATTAAACGGCATAATCATCTCATCGCCGCCGCCTCCACCGCCCCCGCCCCCGCCCCCATGGCCGAATATCTGTTGCTGATTATCACTGGGGTTCCCCATCCACTCCGTAAACCACTGCTGCTGCCTCTGCATTACACCACCATCCAGGCATCCCCCGCCGCCTGCCTCCACCGCAGTAGATGGCTTCTGCTCCACCGCGTCCCCCGGCGCCACCACCTTCTTCAGCCCGTCAATCCTCTTATATATCTCCTTCAAGTTCTGATCAATCAGCCAACCCATGTCATTCAACTCAGGCAAGCCCAACCCCTGCAGCCCTTTTCCGGTCAAACACTGATACATCAGATGAGTGATCTCCTTCTCCCTGTTGTCCTTATGGAGCTTCTTGAGCTGGTCCGCGGCCTTGGAAATGCGGTTGCGAATGAAGGTCTCTTGGTTCACCATCTTCTTGCTCTGCTCCATCTCCGGCATGCGTTTGAACTGGGCGAGCACGCGGTGGGCGCCGCGGGCATCGGGCCAAACATCGGGCTGCGACTCGTACGGGCTGTAAATGATGGCGCAAGATTCGATGCCGCAAAGCGTGCTCAGCTCGCTCACCTTCTTCATCAGCCCTTTCTTTCGCTTCTTGAAGGTGGCTTTTCGGGCGGAGTCATTGGTGATGAATGCCAGCTTCACTTTTTTCCTTGTCATGGCGATAGCAGCAGTGGAGTGCAGATGCAAAATATTTGGAAGGAATGGTGAAGAAAGAGGAATGAAGTGATGATATGGTAATATGGTGTTGCTATATATAAAGGTTTTGGGGATTTTTGGAATAAATAGGCAAGATTTGGAAATAATGATTTCCGAATCTCACATTTTCAACATTCCACTCATAATTACACCATCATCTCTCTATCTACATTTGGAAATTATATTATTGTAGTGTAAATTTCCCAAGTATTAATATTGTGATGTTCATTTTTAAATTTATAGATATTTATACTTATTAAAATTTCAATTATTTTTTATTGAGTTTTCTAAATATTCATTTTCATAATTTAATCTCAATTTCAAAAGTTACGAGTTTAAGACAAATCAAATCTTAGTTCCAATTTTATCATGAATTATATTTTTTTCATTACTTTCAAACTTCTAAAATTTTCTAAAAATTAGTAAATGATATTCAAATTGATTTTCAGCAAAGTCCTTTATGTTTAGTAATTCATAACATTAACTCCAAACTTTTCAATTAATTTTTCTTTTCTATATTCAGGTTCAATTTTCAATAAATAATATCAATATTTATGACTTAGCTCCTAGTCTCTTCCATATTTATTAGGATCCAAAACTCTAAACTTCTTCTAGGCTGATTTGTTTTTTGAATTGTCATTATTTAATAATTTCTATATATATATATATATATAAAGTTAATTATATTTCTCATTTCATCACTTTCACTTCAAACTTCTCATTTTTCTTTTCTTTTCTAATTTCAATATAAAATTTTCCATTAACACCTTTAAATTTAGTTACTTACAAATGATTTTATCTTTAGTTTAGTAATGTTCCCTTACATGATTCTAATATATATATATATATATATATATATATATTATGCCAAATGTTTCAAATTATTCCAAATTTTTGTCTGAATTCAAAATTATAGTCCTTATGAAACTATTTTCCAATTTCTGGTCAAAGGCAAAATTACATTTCAGCTTAATTTACATTACTCCAAATTACTCTACGTATTTATTCATCGATCATGATTCCCAAAACTTCATTTTTAATTTCAAAGGTTAAATGATTTAAGATATTTTTCTAAAGCATGCATATGTTATTAGTTAAGTTTGAATTTTCGTCGACGAAATTTTTTCTAACAAAAGTAGAATGTAATACCCGACAATTTATGTCTTATTTTTTTTGTTGTATACATTTATTTTTTATGCATAATATTAAATTTTAGGTTAAGTCAGTATCTTGAAAGTCCAAATCCATAATCTACTTAATGATGTTCATTAGCATATTATTAAAGGCATAATAATCTGTGTTTAGGATGAAAGCCAAATTATTATTGATCCCAATTCTATTTATTTGTTTTGGTTGAAAAAAAATATTTATATGGATATTTACTATATAGCAAAAATCTTAATTGTTGATTTATTTCCATTTCACTAATTCAGCACATTTTCATTATGCAAATCACGTTTAATATTTACATGCAATTCAATGGAGGAGATTATGGTAGGGGATATTTTCATACCTTCTTAAAACTAAAATCTTGTCTATAAATGTACAATCAGGCAGTCATCACTATCATTAATAAAAGATAATAGATAATTATGTTGATTTTGTATATTTATATCCCTAACATAATTATAACATATATATATATATATATATTCTTGATTATTTTGTATGTATATCCATAACACTATCTTATACGGAAAAAAAAAAGGTCGTCGACCAATTTGTGTGGTTTACTACCCGCTGCCGGCAAACCCCTCCACCACTGTTTTCCACCGCCTCTGCTCCCTCCTACCAGTTTACTCTCAAAACCAGATGCGCACACCCCGTCTGCCGGCACTGCGGCAGTGCCAGTCTGTTTGAAATTATTGCACCGTCGCCCCTGCCGAGGAGTTGCATTGTGCACCATTGCCGTCGCCTGCTCTTTGTTCTACCCCTGCAATATTATTGGGATGTGTGTGTGTGTTTGTCGTTTGTAGAAGGATTTGGGGAGGGCAAAGTGACTGATGTGCACAAGGGAAATTGGTAAAGAAATTTCAAAGTTTTCAATCCATCTTCACAAAGAAATGCCACGTCTTTTGTAAATTTTAATCTTAACCTTCAAGCTCTCAATTGTTTTGGAAAAACCCTTAAAATCGTAAATGTTTCAATTTTATATCGAATCTTTTCTTATACCTATAAACAACCCACAAAGTCTTGGAATATTAATTTTTTATTTTGTCAATAAAATTTTACAATGATTTCAAGAGAGCCTGCATTTCCCACCAATTTATAGTTTTATCCTAAAATTATCCAAGTTCTAAATTTTATGCGTTAGGTTTCTTTTTATTTTGTTTTATTTAAAATATAAGACCCTAAAACATATTATTTTATAATATAAAATTGGACAATCAAGAATACGAGTTTTAGCACGTATTTCATTCACGCATTCACTGCTCAAGTTTAAGGTGGGGATTTTCTTTTAAGATTGTTAACTTTAAATGCTTAGAATGCTTTTGTGTTATATATATATAGATATAGATATATTTATATATATATATATATATATATGTGTGTGTGTGTGTGTTGGGGGGGGGGGTGAACTATGTGGTCTGTTAGTTAATCCAACAATGTGACTCGTTGGTCAATCTAATCATGTGATTCGTTTTCAATGTTATGAAAGTTATGCACATTATGCTTGTATGTATATGCTTACTTTCTCTATGTTTAATTTTGACAATCAATCCCCACGATTTAGATGTAGCTCACCCCAATAATTTTCTCATTTTAGGTTGAAGGAGTTGCACGGGAAGGCAAGATTAGACAGTTGTGGCATACGATAAATGAGAAGTTTCATATTATTCAAATATTCCATTACATATGTTATTTTTTTAGAAATATTGCTTGTGAAATATTATTATTTGGTAACTAATGTGGTCTTATTAAAGTTATTCAATTATTATGGATTTATGAATTTTTTTGAAATTGTAGTGTGATTTTATTATCTAGAAATTTAGATTATTCTATTCGAAATAAGTCTTAAGATGTATTAACTTATTTAAGTATGAATAATGATTTTTCTCAAGAATAATGCTGTCATTGTATTTAAGTTATACTTAATATTTTATTATATATTTTGATCAAGTTAAAGTATTAATTTAGATGACCTTGCTTCTGCATAAAATCTATTAGTTATTATTGATGTCAGGGGCCCAGAATTTTAAGTTATTTTTAGGTTTGTTTACTTTTGAAGAAAATAGAAGTATTTTAATAATATATATATAGATATATAAACAAAAATGTCTAGGAAATTCGGGTTGTAACAGTTGGTATTAGAACAATTACGCTTCTGCATACTATAAATGTGTTAAGAGTAAAAAAAAAAAAAAAAATTATAAAGAATTAATGTATATTTAGAGTTAATTAAATATTTTGGTAGAACCTTGGTTTTGGTATGAAACATTTCTTTAAGTTTCAGTTATGAGCAAATGTTTTTAATTCTTTCCCATTATACCTCACACCTAACCTCATTTCAAAATGAATCTTTATCTTGCTAATTAAATTGTAATCAGTTTTCATTTAATCCATCTCTAGTCCTCTAACGTTTGGATACCAGTAATTCCTCAACTTCTACCTATTTATAAATTTTTTTCTCTAAACATTGGTACCTTACTCTTATATTTTCAATTGGATATGGATGTAGCCCCAATGTTTCAGGCCATCTCAATGAAGCACTAAAACTTTTATTTTATTCTCAAATGAATCTAGGATTTCCCTTTTATTTTATTCTAATGTAGGAGTTACCCAATTATCTATGGAACATGTAAAAAGTTTTTTAATAAGAATTAGGTAGGTGTGAATGATATAGGTAAATTAACTTGATTCATTTACAAGGTCATATGGCCCAAGCCTGCCTCTATTTTCTTTAAATTCAAATGGAGGTTCATCTCTTCTTCTCCAACCCTGACTAGTAACTGGGTAACTCATCTAAATATTCCCCTTAGCCTTAGGTTCTACATATGCTATACAGTTTACCTTTGAATGATGGCCGCTTGTTTATCCTATTGCATGCAGCATAATACCACAATAAGAAAAACCTAGTAATAAGTTCAACTTTTTATGTAGGCAATCATTGAACAAACGTGACTAAGCCATCAAATAATTTTTATATCCTACACTAGTGTTCCATTTGTGACGTCTCACTTGCTAAATTGAATTCTTTTATTTGTTTTTGTAACGTCCCAAATTCACATTTAGAACATTACTACTTGACACTTAATTTAAATATTTTTTAATATTCCAAAAAATGTTACTTTAAAAGAAATAAGTTTAATTGAGAGATCATATAACGGAAATAAACTTAATATTAGATCTTGTGAAATTTTCATTACATAACATAAACAATTTTGATAAAATAATTAAATTTAAAACACTAGATTAATTGGATTAATTTTAAAACACTAAATTTTTAATAAAGTTTGTCATATAGTACCTTAGGCCTCCAGAACTCCTACAGTAGGAAATTTTTTTTTATTAGAGTCTTTAAAATGGTGCAGAGGGTTATAGTCAACTATTAAGAGAAACTTGAAAGTCTTACAATCTTATAAACTAATTAGAAGATTTTAGGAAGTGAAAATGAGGACTAACTTTTATAAAAGTTGTGAAAACAAGCTTCCTATTGAACTTAGACACATTTTGTTCTCGAAGTTTGTGTACAATATACAAATAAGAGACTTTCACGTTTTCAATACCAAACTATAGATGATGAAATTTGTAATATTTTGCCATTGACTTGAGCCTAATCGAACTTAAAACAAAGATTTTATGATTATTCGATATGAGCAAGCAATGAAGTTTTTATATATCACAAAATATATGGAGGAAAATGATGAATTTTGAACTGGAGAAACCTAATCCATATGGAAGTATCATATAAAAATTTTGAATCTTTCTGAGAAGAATTGCTATATATTTTGGGTTTTTTTAAATTGAAATAGCTGAAAATATAAATTTTGAACAGTCGTAGATTAAATATCATAACTAATAAAATATTCATGGGATTTACTTGAAACATTTATGAAAGATAAATAACATGTATACGAATGACATATTCAAAATTCAATAGATTTGGATAACTGTAACAATATATTCTATATTTTCAAATTAGAAACATGGAATTTTGTAAACTTATCTACCCTAATTTTCTTTACTATAAGATATAAGTAAATAAGTATTAATCCTTAATTAATCTTCTTATTCAATATATATATATATATATATATGTATCCAATCTTGGTATCCTAACTTGGACTTTTAATATTAAATCTAATTTTATTAAGCCCAATTATTGCATAATAAATTCAGATCATGGCCCAATGTTAATCAAATGACTTATGATTTTTCTCAATTTCATTCCACATAAAAATTATACAATCATAAAAATAATCTAATTGCTATAATTTCTTAAGTTGCAAATTAAATCATGAAACGATTTTATAAAAGCATGAAATCATAAAACTTAATATATATAATGACATTTCATAATCTCAATTATCATTCTCTTTATTTAATTCAATTAGTCATATATAAACCATGAAAATCAAGATCTTATAAGTGCACATAAAATCACAAAAATTTCTATTGAATCACTTAATCATGCTCTAACTTCAATTACACACCTAAAATCATAACGAAATCAATTAGAATATTTCATTATGAAGTCATAGAATTCTCACATGAAATCTTAGAAGACTTTCACATTATGAATCATGAAATCATGATCATTAGTACTTTCATGTTGATCGTAGCGTAGATACGGTAGAGCTTCCTCACCCGGATCAGTGAGAGAAGTAATTTTGACAATGCAATAAAAAATTCGAGTTATCACTTTCTTACAGATAATTAGGTTTTTGGTTCACTAGTTAGAATTATATAATTTTATGTATAATTTATGAGTTTATAACTCATGATTTATAGTTTATGTGTTCGTATATAATTTATTATTTATGATTAAAATTTTAATATTTTCAGTGTGCAACAGCATGCAATATTAAAAGAGTTGGACAAAAATTCTAATCAAATTAAATAATAAGTTAAATTCTATGCAGTTGGTTTTCGAATATTTGCCCTAATAATAAAAGGTCTCATATGTTTAAAGCTCTAATCCATTTAAATACGCGTGTGTGTATCGTTGGACATAATTAATTTGGACTAGGATTAATGGAATGGATTATATAACTAAAATATGCCATGAATTTATGTATTATGTGATTAGTTAATCAGTAGCGGAGGTTAAACGAATAATCTCTAAATATGAAATGTATACACTATCTCCCACTTTCTCTTTCCTTTGTAGGGAAAACGAAAATTAAAAAAAATATACATATATATATATGTATATGTATATATATATTTAGTTGAGAGAACATGATAAACTTAGAAACAAATAAATGTCTTTGAGAAACTTAGAAACAAATAAATGTCTTTGTGAAACTTAGAAACAAATAAATGTCATTTTCCACTCTTAGTATCACAATGCACTTGAATTGTGGTAAGAGATGGATTTTCGCACGTGACTTCCATACAAAGAATGAGTACGAAACTTAAAAAATGAAGGTTGTGGTTCAACCCATTGAATTACCGTATGATTATTTTTGCTAAAATTATAGAGGTATTTCATGTGTATCCTATATGCACTAAAAATTAAGCTTGACTCTTTTTTTTTTTGTCCAAAAAAAAAAATCAATTTTAGAGTCATAAATTAATTTTAACTCGTACTTTATACTTATTAAAATTTCAATTAATTATTATTGAGTTAGCAAAATATTTATTTTTGATAATTCAATATCAATTCCAAAAGTTTCAAGTTTCAGACAAGTCAAATCTTAATTTCAATTTTGTCATGAACTATATATTTTTTTATTAGTTTCAAACTTCCAAAATTTTCTGAAAAGTAGTAATTGATATTCAAATTGATTTTCGGCAAAGTCGTTTATGTTTAGTAATTCATAACATTAACTCCAAACTTTCCAATTCATTTTTCTTTTCTATATCCAGGTTCAATTTTCAATAAAATATATGAATATTTATGATTTAGCCCTCTTCCATATTTATTAGGATCCAAAACTCTAAACTTCTTCTAGGCTAATTTGTTTTTTTGAATTGTCATCATTTAAAAATTTCTTTATATATATGTATTTGTATATAAAGTCAATTATATTTTCTCATTTCTTCAATTCCACTTTAAACTTCTGATTTTCCTTTTCTTTTCTAATTTTAAAATTAAATTTTCGATAGACACCTTCATATTATCTCATCATATCATTCGTATTTATTAGGAACTAGTATTATCTAATTTTCATAAAATTCAAATTTTAATTTATTAAAAGTCTCTTAAAAAATTCTCAAAATTTCTCATCTTCATTTTATTAACTTCAACTAAACATCCAAAATTCATCTTTTGATTTAACTTAGAAAATTTCAGTGCATCTCCAATCTCAATTTTATTTTCTTAAATGCCACCTCCCCCCCCTATTTCGAACCTCATTTGGAACAATCCACGTTTAAGTCTAAATTTATTTGTAACAAATTCTAGAATTTTCTATTTCCATAAAAATCAAACAAAATTCTTCTCTATTCGATTTTTGCTAACTAACTTTGAATGGTGCTTATTTAAACCAACCCTAAATTTATTTGATTTCATATTTAGCCTGAATATATTTATCTTTTAAATGATCGTCAATTTTATATATTTGTAAATGAATCCCCAAAATTCTATTATCCCAAGATCTTAAATTTCCATTCACGTTAATTTACTCCTAATTTTCAACTTCGTCAAAGAAATCCCTCAAATTTCTTATAACAAATGTGACTCAAAGATTATTTTTATCATCCATTAAACTTCTTTAAAATAAGTCCCCAACTTTTTTAGTTTTTAAAATATTTCGATTTGAACTCAATACCAATTTTAAATTTAATTTATGCTTTATTCCAACTTATATTTAGTTAATTTACAAATGTTTTTTTTATCTTTAGTTTAGTAATGTTCCCTTACATGATTCTAATATATATATATATATACATAATATGCCAAAAGTTTCAAATTATTCAAAATTTTTGTTTGAGTTCAAAATTATAGTCCTTAATTTCTCATTTTCCAATTTCTGGTCAAAGGCAAAATTACATTTCAACCTAATTTACATTACTCCAAATTACTTTACTTATTTATTCATCGACCATGATTCCCGAAAACTTCATTTTTATTTTTAAAGATTACAAGATTTAAGATATTTTTTTAAAGCATGCATATATGTTATTACTTAAGTTTAAATTTTCATGGACGAATTTTTTTCTAATGAAAGTAGAATGTAACACCCGACAATTTATGTGTTACCTTGTTTGTTTTATGCATTCATTTTTATGCATAATAATAAATTTTAGGTTAAGTCAAGTATCTTGAAAGTCCAAATCCATAATTTAGTTAATGATGTTCATTATCATATTATTAAAGGCATGATTATTATTGATCCCAATTATAATTAAAAATTATACATTATCCATCTTATCAACGAATTACATAAAATGCCTACTGAGATGAAGTTTTATCTCTGCAGATTGATTTATATTCAACATGTTGTATACAATTAAGAGAAAAATTAGACAAAAAAATATTTAAAACAATAATTTCGTTTAAAAAATATAATAGAAGACATGAAACTCTATACATTTTACGGGCATTGCACTAAAACACCAATGCAAATGTGAGTGAATTAAATGCAAGACTTGTATAGATGAGTGATCATGAATTTTTCCATTAAAAAATAATTCGTTATTAATTTAATTTAGGATATTTTATTTTTTCATATGGTTATTAATAAAAAAATTATATCAAATATATGATTAGTGGTCAAACAAAAACAACCCACTTTTGTATTCGTTAGTATCATTTTTCCCACTCATTTTTTTTTCACAAATGGAAAGATGAATTTTTAAGAAACAATGTTATATTGCTAACCAATAAGCAAGTCATCTTATCTTTTTATATTTTTATTTGTTAATATTGACAATGTTACAAATTTTTATCAAAATTAATAAAAAAAACTTCATATATCTTCATAATTACTTGAATTTAACAAATCAATTATGAAATTGTGGCAGATTCGATGTTATATATAGTAATAAAAATCTTCACATTGATATACCAGATTTTATTCAATTTTCTTGATTTTAAAAGAAATTTCTATATATTTTGTAATTTGATGATTGTATTTTATAAACACAATTAATTAATGTTCATATATAATTTTATATATAATATTTATATCATTTATTATAATCATGCTACATATATAAATTATTGAACATAATTATATATATTTAAAAATATTAATTTTTATATTTTTAAAATTTAATAATATTATACTATAATAATTTGTCTGTGCATCGTACGGGAGAATATACTAATATATATAATAATAAACTAACTGTTTCTATATTTGTTATTATCATTTTCTCCGCCCATTTTTCTTTCTACAAAATGGTATGTTCGACTCAACTCGACTCGTTTACACCCCTACTTGTAATTTGTTCTCAATTTAAGTCAAATATTTTGAATAATTGCTCAAACCCACCGCCACACACACACACACACATATATATATATATAGATATATATAATTACCCATGAATAACTAAAAATCACCGAAATTGTTTAAAAAATGCATTAATATAATTACTTGCGTTATGATGTTCTTATTAATTACTCTAATATTAAAAACAAATATTATCGTATATCTTGCATGACAATGAAACTGAATTATATAATCAACGTGGCCGAAAAGTAGTCATAAATTCAAAAAATAAATCTTCAAGTCAAATATTATATATTTCTGTTACATACTATAGGATTCATTATTTAACATTTCATGAAATAAATATTATATATATGAATTATTGAATAATTTAATTATATAAATGACATAGAAAAAAGACAATGGCATATCAAAATATCATCTATTTATTGGTTAATAGACTTGGCATTTTGCTACAAATTTTATTAATTTATTACAATTTTGACCGACTTGTGCGATATGATTGCAAAACTCACTAATTAATTACTGGAAATAACCCAAAATTAAGTTGAATTTGAATATATACACTTATTATCCAATTTAAAACTGAGTTGGGTAGAATTGCAGGAAAAAATCAATGTTTTGAAGAGAAAAAATATGCAATCTACACAAAAATTTCTGATCAAACATGAAATTCCCCGACTTATGATTTGAGAATTAATCAAGATAAACACTTCTTGATTGAATCGCAACAAGAAAACTGTTGGTCAATGTAAAAGGAATGAAAACGGGACCCCGGAGAGAGAGAGAGAGAGGGCCAGACCGGAGACACTGATCAGCCTCAAGGGAAAAAGACATTAGACCACATGGCAGCATGAGTATTCCCATCATTAAACGGCATAATCATCTCATCGCCGCCGCCTCCACCGCCCCCGCCCCCGCCCCCATGGCCGAATATCTGTTGCTGATTATCACTGGGGTTCCCCATCCACTCCGTAAACCACTGCTGCTGCCTCTGCATTACACCACCATCCAGGCATCCCCCGCCGCCTGCCTCCACCGCAGTAGATGGCTTCTGCTCCACCGCGTCCCCCGGCGCCACCACCTTCTTCAGCCCGTCAATCCTCTTATATATCTCCTTCAAGTTCTGATCAATCAGCCAACCCATGTCATTCAACTCAGGCAAGCCCAACCCCTGCAGCCCTTTTCCGGTCAAACACTGATACATCAGATGAGTGATCTCCTTCTCCCTGTTGTCCTTATGGAGCTTCTTGAGCTGGTCCGCGGCCTTGGAAATGCGGTTGCGAATGAAGGTCTCTTGGTTCACCATCTTCTTGCTCTGCTCCATCTCCGGCATGCGTTTGAACTGGGCGAGCACGCGGTGGGCGCCGCGGGCATCGGGCCAAACATCGGGCTGCGACTCGTACGGGCTGTAAATGATGGCGCAAGATTCGATGCCGCAAAGCGTGCTCAGCTCGCTCACCTTCTTCATCAGCCCTTTCTTTCGCTTCTTGAAGGTGGCTTTTCGGGCGGAGTCATTGGTGATGAATGCCAGCTTCACTTTTTTCCTTGTCATGGCGATAGCAGCAGTGGAGTGCAGATGCAAAATATTTGGAAGGAATGGTGAAGAAAGAGGAATGAAGTGATGATATGGTAATATGGTGTTGCTATATATAAAGGTTTTGGGGATTTTTGGAATAAATAGGCAAGATTTGGAAATAATGATTTCCGAATCTCACATTTTCAACATTCCACTCATAATTACACCATCATCTCTCTATCTACATTTGGAAATTATATTATTGTAGTGTAAATTTCCCAAGTATTAATATTGTGATGTTCATTTTTAAATTTATAGATATTTATACTTATTAAAATTTCAATTATTTTTTATTGAGTTTTCTAAATATTCATTTTCATAATTCAACAAAAGTTACGAGTTTCAGACAAGTCAAATCTTAGTTCCAATTTTATCATGAATTATATTTTTTTCATTAGTTTCAAACTTCTAAAATTTTCTAAAAAGTAGTAATTGATATTCAAATTGATTTTCAGCAGTCGTTTATGTTTAATAATTCATAACATTAACTCCAAACTTTTCAATTCATTTTCTGACTTAGCCCTTCACTTCCATATTTATTAGGATCCAAAACTCTAAACTTTCTTCTACGCTAATTTGTTTTTTTGAATTGTCATTATTTAATAATTTCTATATATATATATATAAAGTTAATTATATTTCTCATTTCATCACTTTCACTTCAAACTTCTCATTTTCCTTTTCTTTTCTAATTTCAATATAAAATTTTCCATTGACACATTTAAATTATATCATCATATCATTCATATTTATTAGGAACTAGTATTATCTTTAGCCAGCCTAACTTTCATAAAATTCAAATTTAAGCTTATTTAAAAGTCTCTTAAAAAATCCTCAAAATTTCTCATCTTCATTTGGCTATTCTAAATTTGTGATCTCAGTTATTCAATTTTAACTTTAACTAAACGTCCAAAGTTCATCTTTTGATTTAACATAGAAATTTTCGGTGCATCTCCAATCTCAATTTTTTTTTCGTAAATACCAGCCCCCTCCCCTATTTAGAACAATCCTCATTTAAGTTTAAATTTATTTGTAACAAATTCTAGAATTTCCTATTTTCATACAAATCAAACAAGAAATTCTTCTCTGTTCGATTTTTGCTAACTAACTTTGAATGGTGCTTCTGTAAACTAGCCCTAAATTTATTTGATTTCATATTTAGCCTCAATATATTTATTTTTTAAATGATCGTCAATTTTATATATTTGCAAATGAATCCCGAAAATTCTATTATCCAAAGATCTTAAATTTCCATTCACGTTAATTTACTCCTAATTTTCGGCTTCACCAGAGAAATTCCTCAAATTGCTTATAACAAATGTGACTCAAAGATTCTTTCTATCGTCCATTAAACTTCTCAAAATAAGTCCCCAACTTTTCTATTTTTTAAAATATTTCGATTTAAGCTCAATACCAATTTCAAATTCAATTTATGGTTTATTCCAGCTTAAATTTAGTTACGTACCAATAATTTTATCTTTAGTTCAGTAATGTTCCCTTACATGATTCTAATATATATATATATATATATATATATATAATATGCCAAAAGTTTCAAATTATTCAAAATTTTTGTCTGAGTTCAAAATTATAGTCCTTATTTTCCTATTTTCCAATTTCTGATAAAAGGCAAAATTATATTTCAGCCCAATTTACATCACTCCAAATTACTGTACGTATTTATTTGTGACACCCCACCCTTATAACCACAAAACAAAGGTTACTTCTAACCTGTTTAAACCTGTACATTTTTTTTTTCATTAACCTGTAACATATTTACGATATATAATTTATCCCCGAAACCACAGCTCTTTCACACTCAAGAAAAACCCACAATAGATACAAACGTATCCATCCCAACCACACCATTATTTACATGTCCAAAATCAAGTATTAATATTCAAACACAAACAGCACAACAAAATAGAACTCAAAAGCATAGTACGCCCACGGTTTAGCCCCAAAGGTCGTCATCCATGTACACAGATCCCAAAAGCTTGTTGAAGCACGAACAACATGTCCGGTAAGCCGTAAGCTTACACATCATCAACATGCTCACCTACAATGCACAAACTAGGTGAGCTACAGCCCAGTAAGCAGAAATCATGCATGTACGATAATTAAAATGCTTGCAGAAATGTTAAATGAGATTTGATATCGATATGTATTCTACTGAAACCCTAACCAATGTTCTGGATATTTTATCTTTATAGGGCCCGTGACCCACCTACTGTGCACCGGAAAGAGCTAGCTCAATAAATAATCATAATCATAGAGTCTATCCATATATCACATGCCACCGGCCTGACAAATCGAGCCTATCCATGTTTCACATGCCACCGGCTTGACAAATCAAGCATATCCATGTCTCACATGCCACCGGCTTGACAAATCAAGCCTATTCATGTCTCACATGCCACCGGCCTCGGTACACTAGTAGTGGTTAACATTACATTTTTCGCTTCTTTTCACCACACAATGAATGCAAAGCAGACAATATACGACCCATGCGTACATATGCCAATGCTCGTTAATGTTATGTTTATACAATACCAATTCAATCAATCATGCCAAAACATACTATGTACAACTTATGCAATGCACATGCCCGTGCTCGTGAATATTATATTTATACAACATCGAATCAATCATTCCCCTCACGTAATTCATATCCATCAATATCAAGAGGCAGAAATCACAAATATTCCATAAGTTAAAATTCATATTTCTCAATATCAAAAGGCACAAGTCACACATATTCCATAAGTTAATATTCATATCTAACAATATCAAAAGGCACAAATCACAAATATTCCATAGGATAATATTTATATATATCAATATCAAAAAGCATAAGTCACAATTATTCCATACGATGATACAAACAAATACTACGTCTATGTATTGTAGGTGCAAATGGATTTCTACTTACCTCTTTCCCGATAATATATATCCGAGGCCTCCCTACACGTATGGATAAGCTAGTATTTTTTTCCCGGAACCGAAGGCTTGCGTTCTCTCCCCCCTCTCTCTCTCTCTCTCTCCCCGTAACCTCTCTTCTCTCCTTTCTTTTTCTCTTTTTTTTTTTTGGTTTTCTCCCTTTTTTTTTTTCTCTTCTTCTTCTTCGCTGGACTCTCTCCCCGTAACCTTGCGAAATGAACCTCCCTCTCCCCTTTTACCTTTTCTTCCTGATGAGGCCACCGCCTCACTAAATATATATATATATATATATATGTATGCACACACAACACACACTTAATTATATATATAGTAACACACGCACACACACTCATTAATTATATATAAATATATAAACATGGATTAGTATTATTTTATTATAATTATAACCTACACTAATCATATATATATATATATACACCACCAGCGAATATTATTATTATTATTATTATTATTATTATCTCGCCACTTGTGATCATATTTTATTAAAATTTGACACGTTATCTCTTTCAGCCTAAAGGGTTCTCACTTATAATGTAAACCCTACAAAATTTAATAGTAATATTCCAAGCATAATTAAATACGAGCTGCAATACCAATAAAATGTAATTTAAATATCAAATAAAATTATAAAATGAATGCAATGCATGAATTATATTGACCAGTGAGTAGTGAGAGACTTGGGGTATCACATCCTCCCCTCCTTATAAAAA
This sequence comes from Caryopteris x clandonensis, assembly GCA_028749325.2. Taxonomy (NCBI): domain Eukaryota; kingdom Viridiplantae; phylum Streptophyta; class Magnoliopsida; order Lamiales; family Lamiaceae; genus Caryopteris; species Caryopteris x clandonensis. The sequence continues at coordinate 1,605,339 of JAPYKT020000024.1, read as the reverse complement.
TTTCGTCCTCGAAATTTACTTACTTGAAGAGTTCTGGGTATTTCGACTTCATTTCATCTTCTCTTTCCCAAGTAGCTTCTTCTATCGACTGGTTTCTCCATAAAACTTTGACTGGTGGAATCTTCTTATTTCTCAGTTGCTTCACTTCTCGTAGTAAAATTAGCACAAGCATTTCTTCATAGCTTAAGTCTGTTTTTAACTCTGCGGGTTCATTGTTCAGAATATGAGATGGATTCGCTACATACTTTCTCAACACAGACACATGGAACACATTGTGAATCTGGGTTATTGATCCAGGCAGGTCAAGTCTGTAGGCAACATCACCAATTCTCTCAATAATAGGAAAGGGACCAATATACCTCGAATTGAGCTTTCCTTTCTTACCAAACCGCATTATTCCTTTCATCGGAGAAACTTTAAAAAATACACGATCTCCTACTGCAAATTCTAACATTCTTCTTCTTTTATCTGCATAACTTTTCTGTCGACTCAGAGCAGTTTTCATTCTTTCTCGAATCTGTGCTACAACTTCTGACATTTCTATGATCATATCTGGACCCAAAAGCTTTCGTTCACCAACCTCATCCCAATGTACCGGTAATCGACATTTTCTACCGTATAGTGCTTCATATGGAGCCATTCCAATAGTTGACTGATAGTTGTTATTATAAGAAAACTCTATCAAAGGTAAAAACTTGCTCCATTGTCCCTGAAAGTCTGACACACAGGCTCTGAGCATGTCCTCCAATGTTTGTATTGTTCGCTCTGACTGTCCATCTGACTGAGGATGATATGCAGTACTGAAGGATAACTGTGTCCCCAATGCCTTGTGCAGACTCTTCCAGATGGTAGAAAGAAATCTTGAATCCCTATCAGAAATAATGGACAGTGGAACTCCATGAAGTCGGACTATCTCTTGTATATATAGTTGAGCATATCGATCCATTGAATAAGTAGAACAAATAGCAAGAAAATTGGCAGATTTTGTAAGTCGATCCACAATAACCCAGATAGCATCATGACCTTTGACTGTTTTTGGTAATCCTACAACAAAATCCATAGTAATATTCTCCCATTTCCATTCTGGAATCAGTAAGGGCTGCAAGGTTCCTGCTGGCCTTTGATGTTCTGCCTTTACCTGTTGACATGTCAAACATTATTCCACGTACTGGGCAACATCCCTCTTCATGCCTGGCCACCAATAATGCAATTTCAAGTCTCTGTACATTTTAGTAGCTCCTGGATGTACTGAATACGGTGTTGAGTATTCTTCTGCCATGATATTTTCACGTAAATCATCCACATTAAGTACACATAATCGATTTTGAAATCGAAGGACCCCTTCTTTTGATGTTCGAAAATCTGATGCTTTTTCGGAAGCAACTTCTTCCTTTACTTTAGCCAAATATTCATCTGTGAGTTGTCCCTGCTCAATTCGATCAAGTAAGGTAGGTCGAAGAGTTAACGCTGCTAATTTTTCTTCCACTAATCCATGCATTAAAACTTCGACGTTCATTCTCTGCAGGTCCAGTAACTCCTGTTTCTGAATTATAGCCATCGCAGTAGTGTTATGAGTTAACTTTCTGCTTAATGCATCTGCTACAACATTTGCTTTACCAGGGTGATAGTTGATAACACAATCATAATCTTTCACTAGTTCCAACCATCTTCGTTGCCGCATGTTCAATTCTTTCTGTGTGAAGAAGTACTTTAAGCTTTTATGATCAGTATAGATCTCGCATCGTTCTCCATATAGATAATGTCTCCAAATTTTAAGTGTGAATACCACTGCAGCAAGCTCTAAATCATGAGTAGGGTAATTCTTTTCATATTCTTTCATCTGTCTGGATGCATACGCTATAACCTTTCCATTCTGCATTAATACACAACCCAAACCATTCTTTGAAGCATCACTGTAAACAACAAATCCTTCATTACCTGATGGAATTGCAAGGATGGGTGCTGAAGTCAATCTCCTCTTTAGTTCTTGAAAGCTTTGCTCACAGGCTTCTATCCATCGGAAGGTTACATTCTTTCTAGTCAACTGTGTCGGTGGAGATGCAATTTTCAAAAATCCTTCTACAAATCTGCGATAATACCCGGCTAGACCCAAAAAGCTACGTATCTCGGAAGGAGTAGTAGGTTGTGGCCAATTGTTAATTGCTTCAATTTTACTCGGGTCAACTGAAATTCCTTCTCCTGACACAACATGTCCCAGAAATACTACTCGATCTATCCAGAATTTGCATTTCTTGAACTTAGCATACAACTGTTTCTCTTTCAAAATTTTTAACACATTTCTCAAGTGGATAGCATGCTCTTCTTTGGTCTTTGAATAGATCAAAATATCATCAATAAACACAATAATGAACTTATCTAGGAGATCTTTAAATGCTCGATTCATTAGATCCATAAAGGCAGCTGGGGCATTTGTTAAACCAAATGGCATTACTAGAAACTCATAATGTCTATACCCTGGTACTGAATGCTGTCTTTGGAATGTCTCCCTCTTTAATTTTCAGCTGATGATAACCCGATCGCAAATCAATCTTCGAAAATATTGCTGCACCCTGAAGCTGGTCAAGTAAATCGTCAATTCTAGGCAAAGGATACTTGTTCTTGATTGTAACTTTGTTTAGTTCTCTGTAATCTATACATATTCTCATACTGCCATCCTTCTTCCGAACAAACAAAAGCGGTGCACCCCAAGGTGAAAAGTTGGGTCTGATAAAACCTTTGTCTAGTAAATCCTGCAGTTGTATCTTCAATTCTTTCAATTTAGTTGGTGCCACTCAATAAGGGGACTTTGATATCGGGGCGGTCCCTGGGTGTATATCAATTACAAATTCTATCTCTCGATCAGGTGGTAAGCCTGGAAGATCATCTGGAAATACTTCAGGATATTCTTTAACTATTGGCACTTCATCCACAGATAGACAATGTTATTCTTCAGTAGTCACAACACTCATCAAATAGCCCTTACAACCACTTTCTAACAACCGTTGTGCTCTAACTGCAGATATCAATGGGAATCTGAAGTTCTTCTTTACTCCAACAAAGATAAAAGGTTTCTCCCCAGGTGGCTGAAATGTATTTACCTTTTCTGACAGTCTATGGATGCATAATATTTCGATAGCCAGTCCATCCCAAAAATTACATCATAATCGTTCATATCATGTACAATCAAATTAGCATAAAGTTTTCTACCATCAATCGGGATAACACATGCTCTTAATATTTTATTTGTTTGTTTTGACTCTCCAGAGGGAATCACTACATTGTAACCATTCTCTGCTATATCAGGTTCTCTGCCTAGCCTGCTCACATACTCAGTAGATGCAAATGAATGCATAGCTCCAGAATCAAATAATACGAATGCTGAAGTACCAAAGATAGAAAATTTACCTGTTACTACAGATGGGTTTGCCTCAGCATCTTCTCTGGTCATGGTAAAGACCATAGCTGGTACTCTCCCTTGTGTTATGAGGCTCGGTTTGTTTGGGCACATAGTAGAGATATGTCCCGGTTGTCCACACGAATAGCAAGTTCTGGTACCCACAAGACAGACACCACTGTGTTGTTTCCCACATTTAGAGCAAAAGGGTAGTGGTCCTGGTGATTTACCCTGACCAGTTCTCAGACGCTAGCTTGAATCTCCTTGCTCCTTTCCCTGTCCCTGTCTAAGCTGGAAATTAGGTCTTGGGCCCTAAAATTATTATGGCCTCTTCCTTTCGTTTTCTACCCAACGCTGTCCCTGCCTTTGTGTGAACTAACGTCGAATCTCCTGTGCCTGATGTATCCTCTGTTCAGCTTGCTCTGCTACCAAGGACCTCTCAGCAACCTGTGCGTAAGTAACTCCCTGCATACCAGCCATACAAACATCCCTATAAAGTTCCGGTCTCAGCCCTTCGACAAATCTTTCCAATTTCAATGCATCTGTTCTAACCATGTTCTCAGCAAACATTGACAATTGCTCAAATTTGGAGATATAGTCCGTAACTGTCATAGGCCTTTGTCTCAACTGTATAAACTCATTCATTTTCATCGCACGAACTAGAACAGTAAAGTATTTGTTTCTGAAAAGTTTTTTGAACCTGTTCCAAGTCATAGTGGCTACAATCTCGATGGCCTTCATTGTGTCCCACCAGTATCCTGCACTCCCCATAACATAAAAGATACACACAATACCTTTTTCTCGTCTGGTACTTTGCTGTACAGAAACATGTTATCGATGGTTCTCAGTCAATCCTCTGCAGCTGTGGGATCCACTGCATTTTCAAATGTCGGCGGGTTGAGCTTTTTGAACCTTTCCCCGATCAGCTCCATTTGTTCTACACGAGGTTGTGGCTGGTTCATCTCATTCCTTTGTTGTCCACCAGCATTTCTTTGTTCGATTAGATTATGAATTTGTTGTGACTGTCGCTCCACTAATCCTGTCAATCTTTCGATAAGTGCATCGCGATCAGTGCCTACATCTTGTGAACTTTGTTCTGGAGCTCTATTTTCCCCATCACATTCACCTCTAGTCCTTACCATTGTACCACCGACTGTACTCCATCCTAGATCACAGGCCAATATAATTCATAAAATATATAATTCATCACAAAGATGAATAAAACTTACCGGCATGGTTGTGCTCCACAAGTTTGAGCTCGTATACATGGACAGTCTACAGGACATAAACCGGGCTCTAATACCACTCTGTGACACCCCCACCCTTATAACCACAAAATAAAGGTTACTTCTAACTTGTTTAAACCTGTACATTTTTTTCATTAACCTGTAACATATTTACGATATTTAATTTATCCCCGAAACCACAGCTCTTTCACACTCAAGAAAAATCCACAATAGATACAAACGTATCCATCCCAACCACACCAATATTTACATGTCCAAAATCAAGTATTAATATTCAAACCCAAACAGCACAACAAAATAGAACCCAAAAGCATAGTACGCCCACAGTTTAGCCCAAAAGGTCGTCATCCATGTACATCGATCCCAGATGCTTGTTGAAGCACGAACAACATGCCCGGTAAGCCGTAAGCTTACACATCATCAACATGCTCACCTACAATGCACAAACTAGGTAAGCTACAGCCCACTAAGCAGAAATCATGCATGTACGATAATTAAAATGCTTGCAGAAACATTAAATGAGATGTGATATCGATATGCATTCTACTGAAACCCTAACCAATGTTCTGGATATTTTATCTTTATAGGGCCCGTGACCCACCTACTGTGCATCGGAAAGAGCTAGCTCAATAAATAATCATAATCATAGAGTCTATCCATGTCTCACATGCCACCGGCCCGACAAATCGAGCCTATCGATGTCTCACATGCCACCGACTCAGTATATCATAAAGCCTATCCATGTCTCACATGCCACCGACCTCGGTACACTAGTAGTGGTTAACATTATATTTTTTGTTTCTTTTCACCACACAATGAATGCAAAGCAGACAATATACGACCCATGCGTACATATGCCAATGCTCGTGAATGTTATGTTTATACAATACCAATTCAATCAATCATGCCAAAACATACTATGTACAACTTATGCAATGCACATGCCCGTGCTCGTGAATATTATATTTATACAACATCGAATCAATCATTCCCCCCATGTAATTCATATCCATCAATATCAAGAGGCACAAATCACAAATATTCCATAAGTTAATATTCATATTTCTCAATATCAAAAGGCACAAGTCACACATATTCCATAAGTTAATATTCATATCTAACAATATCAAAAGGCACAAATCACAAATATTCCATAGGATAATATTTATATCTATCAATATCAAAAGGCACAAGTCACAATTATTCCATACGATGATACAAACAAATAATACGTCTATGCATTGTAGGTGCAAATTGATTTCTACTTACCTCTTTCCTGATAATATATATCCGAGGCCTCCCTACGCGTATGGATAAGCTAGTATTTTTTTCCCGAAACCGAAGGTTTGCGTTCTCTCCCCCTCTCTCTCCCTCTCCCCGTAACCTCTCTTCTCTCCTTTCTTTTTCTCTTTTTTTTTTCTTTTCTCCCTTTTTTTTTCTCTTCTTCTTCTTCGCTGAACTCTCTCCCCGTAACCTTGCGAAATGAACCTCCCTCTCCCCTTTTACCTTTTCTTCCTAATGAGGCCACCGCCTCACTAAATCTATATATATATATATATATATATATAGATATGTATGCTCACACAACACACACTTAATTATATATATATATATAGTAACACACGCACACACACTCATTAATTATATATATATATAAACATGGATTAGTATTATTTTATTATAATTATAACCTACACTAATCATATATATATATATATACACCACCAGCGAATATTATTATTATTATTATTATTATTATTATTATTATTATCTCGCCACGTGTGATCATATTTTATTAGAACTTGACACGTTATCTCTTTCAGCGTAAAAGGTTCCCACCTATAATGTAAACCCTACAAAATTTAATAGTAATATACCAAGCATAATTAAATACGAGCTACAATACCAATAAAATGTAATTTAAATATCAAATAAAATTATAAAATGAATGTAATGCATGAATTATATTGACCAGTGAGTAGTGAGAGGCTTGGGGTATCACATTATTCATAGATCATGATTCCCAAAACTTCATTTTAATTTCAAAGGTTAAATGATTTAAGATATTTTTCTAAAGCATGCATATGTTATTAGTTAAGTTTGAATTTCCGTGGACGAAATTTTTTCTAACAAAAGTAGAATGTAATACCCGACAATTTATATGTTATTTTTATTTTATTTTATACATTTATTTTTTATGCATAATATTAAATTTTAGATTAAGTCAATATCTTGAAAGTCCAAATCCATAATCTACTCAATGATGTTCATTAGCATATTATTAAAGGCATAATAATCTGTGTTTAGGACCATTTAATATTATTCCTAAAAGCCAAGATAAAATAATTAAATTTTAAAACACTTGATTCATAGGAGAAGCTTACACAGTCGGAGTCGAAACCACGGTCAAGCTCATCATTCCTGACCTCTTTACCTGAAAAGGTGAGGTGGTGAGAGTTGGAAAACACTCCGTAGGCTAACTCTTTTACCCACAAGAGCACATACACATGAAAATATAACAATGAACATCGTATATAAGCACATTGTACATTGAAGCACTTACACATGACCATAAATCATGAAAATTATGTAATATGTATAATATTTACTTATTATAGTACACATAAGAGCACATCAATCTTGCTTGGGACGCGCATTGTCCCGCTCAAGCATCATGAGTTCGGGACCTACCTGAAGTGATCTTTCAATCAGAATCTTGTATGGTTAATACCTGCAAATCTTAGCCATATCTATGTACAGTATTATCCTTATACCTTACAAAGTGTGCAGTTTTATCGCAAATCTTGCAAATAAGAAATCTCATACATATCAAACATTGTGTTCAAAGAATTATGTCATCAAAATCAACATCATGTCACATTTAACTTTTACAATACCAACGCATATCATAGATAATTGTCATATAATCATGCATATTTCTCTATAGGGTAATTTAACAAATCATAGTACATGATTAGTGTGAGAGTATCACCCACCTCATATACAGGCACTAATTGTTGTTGTTTTTAATAAAGTTTGTCATATAGTACCTTAGGCCTCCAAAACTCCAACAGTAGGAGAATTCCTTTTATTAGAGTCTTTAAAATGGTGGAGAGGGTTATAGTCAACTATTAAGAGAAACTTGAAAGTCTTATAATCTTATAAACTGATTTAGAAGATTTTAGGAAGTGAAAATGAGGACTAACTTTTATAAAAGTTGTGAAAACAATCTTCCTACTGAACTTAGACACATTTTGTTCTCAAAGTTTGTCTACAATATACAAATAAGAGACTTTCACTTTTTCAATACCAAACTATAGATAATGAAATTTGTAATATTTTTCCATTGACTTGAGCCTAATCAAACTTAAAACGAAGATTGTATGATTATTCGATATGAGCAACCAATGAAGTTTTTATATATCACAAAATATATGGAGGAAAATGATGAATTTTGAACTGTAGAAATCAAATCCATATGGAAGTATCATATAAAACTTTTGAATTTTTTTGACAAGAATTGCTATATATTTCGGATTTTTTGAAATTTAAATAGCTAAAAATATAAATTTTGCACTGCCGTAGATAAAATATCATAACTCATAAAATATTAATGGAATTTCCTTGAAATATTTATGAAAGATAAATAACATGTATACGAATGACATATTCAAAATTCAATAGATTTGAATAACTTTAACCATATATTTTATATTTTCAAATTAGAAACATGGAATTTTGTAAACTTATCTACCCTAATTTTCTTTACTATGAGATGTAAGTAAATGAGTATTAATCCTTAATTAATCTTCCTATGCAATATATATATATATATATTTCCAATCTTGGTATCCTAACTTGGAATTTTAATATTAAATCTAATTTTATTAAGCTCAATTATTGCATAATAAATTCAGATCATGGCCCAATGTTAATCAAATAACTTATGTTTTTTCTCAATTTCATTCCACATAAAAATTATACAATCATAAAAATAATCTAATTGCTATAATTTCTTAAGTTGCAAATTAAATTATGAAATGATTTTATAAAAGCATGAAATCATAAAACTTAATATATATAATGACATTTCATAATCTCAATTATAATTCTCTTTATTTAATTCAATTAGTCATATATAAACCATGAAAATCAAGATCTTATAAGTGCACATAAAATCACAAAAATTTATATTGAACCACTTAATCATGCTCTAACTTCAATTACACACTTAAAATCATAACAATATCAATTAGAATATTTCATTATGAAGTCATAGAATTCTCACATGAAATTCTAGAAGACTTTCATATTAGGAATCATGAAATCATGATCATTAGTACTTTCATGTTGATCGTAGCGTAGATACGGTAGAGCTTCCTCACTCGGATCAGGGAGAGAAGTAATTTTGACAATGCAATAAAAAATTCGAGTTATCACTTTCTTACAGATAATTAGGTTTTTGGTTCACTATTGAAGATTATGATTCAAGCTTAAGTTAGAATTATATAATTTTATATATAATTTATGAGTTTATAACTCATGATTTATAGTTTATGTGTTCGTATATAATTTATTATTTATGGGTAAAATTTTAATATTTTCAGTGTGCCACAGCATGCAATATTAAAAGAGTTGGACGAAAATTCTAATCAAATTAAATAATAAGTTAAATGCTATGCAGTTGGTTTTCGAATATTTGCCCTAATAATGAAAGGTCTCGTATGTTTAAAGCTCTAATCTATTTAAATACGTGTGTTTGTATCGTTGGACATAATTAATTTGGAGTAGGATTAATGGAATGGATTATATAACTAAAAAATGCCATGAACTTATATAATATGTGATTAGTTTATCATTAGCGGACGTTAAACGAATAATCTCTGATTATGAAATGTATACACTATCTCTCACTTTCTCTTTCCTTTGTAGGGAAAACGAAAAGTAAATATATATATATATATGTATATGTATATATATATTTAGTTGAGAGAACATGAGAAACTTAGAAACAAATAAATGTCTTTGAGAAACTTAGAAACAAATAAATGTCATTTTCCACTCTCAGTATCACAACGCATTTGAATTGTGGTAAGAGATGGATTTTCGCACGTGATTTCCATATGAAGAATGAGTAGGGAACTTAAAAAATGAAGGTTGTGATTCAATCCATTGAATAACCGAATGATTATTTTTGCAAAAATTATAGAGGTATTTCATATGCATCCTATATGCACTAAAAATTAGTAAAACATTCGTATGGATATTACTGATCAAACAATAGCCATTAAGCATGTATCATCCTTTGAGCAAAAGTTTTTCCTACTAGGAATTCTTTTCTTAATCTTCAATATATATTTTATTTACAAAAACTTAAATATTTCATAGATATATAGAGTTGATGTATGTAATATATATATATATATATAGTTTCAAAAAGTTAAAGTCTGGAAAACAACAAAATATAAGCTTTTATAGTAGAAAAGATAGGCCTATAAATAATCAAATATAAAGGTTTGGGGGATTTTTGGAATAAATAGGCTAGATTTGGAAATAATGATTTCTGAATGTTTCATATCAGATATTCACATTTTCAACATTCCACTCATAATTACACCATCATCTCTATCTACATTTTCCCACATTTTATCTTTCAGGAAATGATACTTGGTACCATACAATTTCCAGATATTATTGTAGTGTAAATTTCCCAAGTATTAATATTGTGATGTTCATTTTTAAATCCATAGATATTTATACTTATTAAAATGTCAATTATTTTTTATTGAGTTTTCTAAATATTCATTAATTCAATCTCAATTTCAAAAGTTATGAGTTTCAGACAAGTCAAATCTTAGTTCCAATTTTATCATGAATTATATTTTTTTCATTAGTTTCAAACTTCTAAAATTTTCTAAAAAGTAGTAATTGATATTCAAATTGATTTTCAGCAAAGTCCTCTACGTTTAGTAATTCATAACATTAACTCCAAACTTTCCAATTCATTTTTCTTTTCTATATCCAGGTTCAATTTTCAATAAATAATATGAATATTTATGACTTAGCTCCTAGTCACTTCCATATTTATTAGGATCCAAAACTCTAAACTTCTTCTAGGCTTATTTGTTTTTTGAATTGTCATTATTTAAAAATTTCTTTATAAATATATATAAAAAGTTAATTATATTTCTGATTTCGTCACTTTCACTTCAAACTTCTCATTTTCCTTTTCTTTTCTAATTTCAATATAAAATTTTCTATTGACACCTTTAAATTAGGTTTTTTTTTTATGTGTTAGGTTTTTTTTATTTTGTTTTATTTAAAATATGAGACCCTAAAATACATTATTTTATAATATAGGATTGGACAATCAATGATACGAGTCTTAGCACGTACTACATCCATACATTCACTACTCAAGTTTAAGGTGATGATTTTCTTTTAAGATTGTTAACTTTAAATGCTTAGATTGTTTTTTTGTTATATATGTGTGTGTGTGTGTGAACTATGTGATCTGTTAGTTAATCCAACAAAGTGACTCGTTAGTCAATCCAATCATGTTATTCGTTACTTGATCCAACAATTTTCAATGTTATGAATGTTATGCACATTATGCTTGTATATATATGCTTACTTTCTCCATGTTTAACTTTGACAATCAATCTCAATGAACAAGAGGTAGCTCACCCCAAGTTAAAGGAGTTGCGCGGGGAGGCAAGATTGGATAGTTGTGGCATACGATAAATGAGAAGTTTCATATTATTCAAATATTTCATTACATATGTTTTTTTTTTTTTAAATATTGCTTATGAAATATTATTATTTGGCAACTAATGTGGTCTTATTAAAGTTATTCAATTATTATGTTTTTATGAAAAAATTTAAATTGTTGTTTGATTTTATTACCTAGAAATTTAGATTATTCTATTCAAAATAAGTCTTAAGATGCATTAACTTATTTTAAAGTATGAATAATCTTTTTTCTCAAAAGTAATGATGTCATTGTATTTAAGTTATACTTAATATTTTATCATATATTTTTTATTAAGTTAAAGTATTTATTTAGATTGACCTCGCTTTCGCATAAAATATATTAGTTATTATTGATGTCAACGGCCCTGAATTTTAAGTTACTTTTAAGTTTTTTTTTTTAAGAAAATAGAAGTAATTTAATAATATATATATATATACACAAACTAAATTATCCAAAAAAATTTGGGTTGTTACAGTTGGTAGTAGAACAATTACGTTCTACATACTATAAATGTGTTAAGAGTAAAAATTTATTATAAAGAAGGAATTTATATTTAGAGTCAGTTAAATATTTTGGTTGAACCTTGGTTTTGGTATGCAACATTTCTATTTAAAAATCAAATTAGTTCTTTAAGAATCAATTTAAATACCTCATTGTCACCTCCTCAGCTCCAAGGTATATTTTAAGTTCTGCATATTTAATTTTGCGCATGACATGTGGAATCCATGGGTGTGATTCCCAACCATGATATAAGCGAGCATTATATACAATTTATGCAACTATGCACTCGTGCATTTGACTTTATAACATGAGACAACCCTAAGTTCCCTGAGAGCATGTTTACTACAGTCACTCGATAATAAAAATTATTATTATTATTACTATTATTTTTGTTTACTAGAAGACAAATCAACATCATGTCACATTTAACTTTCACAATACCAACGTCTATCATAGATAATTGTTATATAATCATGCATATTTCTCTATAGGGTAATTTAACAAACCACAGCACATGATTAGTGTGAGAGTATCACCTACCTTGTAGACGGGCACTAATTCTCGTTGTTTTTAATAAAGTTTGTCATATAGTACCTTAGGCCTCCGGAACTTCTACAATAGGAAAATTCCTATTATTAGGCCTTTAAAATGGTGGAGAGGGTTATACTCGACCATTAAGAGAAACTTGAAAGTCTTACAATCTTATAAACTGATTTAGAAGATTTTAGGAAGTGAAAACGAGGACTAACTTCTGTAAAAATTGTGAAAACAATCTTCCTATTGAACTTAAACACGTTATGTTCTCAAAGTTTGTGTACAATATACAAATAAGAGACTTTCATTTTTTAATACCAAACTATAGATGATAAAATGTGTGACATTTTGCCATTGACTTAAGCCTAATCGAACTTAAAATAAAGATTTTATGATTATTCGATGTGAGCAAGCAATGAAGTTTTTATAAATCACAAAATATATGGAGGAAAATGATGAATTTTGAACTGTAGAAACTAAATCAATATGGAAGTATCATACAAAAAGTTTGAATCTTTCTGAGAAAAATTGCTATATATTTTTTATTTTTGAAATTGAAATAGCTGAAACTATAAATTTTGCACAGTTGTAGATAAAATATCATTACTCATAAAATATTAACGGGATTCACTTGAAACATTTATGAATGATAAATAACATAATACGAGACATATTCAAAATTCAATAGAGTTGGATAAATCTAACCATATATTCTATATTTTCAAATCAGAAACATGGGATTTTGTAAATCTAAACGTGAAATGGTAGATAATTTATATAAAATTAAATAGTGTATGACTGGAATGAAAATTTAAATGTGACCCTGAATACTACCAATGAACTACACATTCAAAATTGAGGGGATTTGGATGACTATAACCCTGTACTCTGAATTTTCAAATCAGAAGCGTAACATTTTATAAATCTAGATATGGAGTAGTAGAAAATTCATATAAAATAAAATTAATATTCAATTGACCTAAACTTTTAAAAGTGACTTGATATCATAGGAATGAACAACATATTCAAAATTCAAGGAATCACATTGAAATTTTAATGGTGGCAGAAAATCACAAGAAGGAACAACATATGAAAATTTCATAAAATTATGAGATGCAGAAATAGGACTTTCGAATTTTTAAACAATAAGAGTACCTAAAGATTGAATAGATGGAAAAAGGAGATTGAGTTGACAATAGCGACTCAAACTGATCTATCCTAATTTTCTTTACTATGAGATGTAAGTAAATGAGTATTCATCCTTAATTAATCTTCCTATTCAATAAATATATATATATATATCCAGTCTTGGTATCCTATTGGGCTCCGAGCCCTTGGAACTTGGGCTTTTAATATTAAATCTAATTTTATTAAACCCAGTTATAGCATAATAAATTCAGATCATGACTCAATGTTAATCAAATAACTTAATCATGTTTTTTCTCAATTTCATTCCACATAAAAATTATACAGTCATAAAAATAATCTAATTGTTATAATTTCTTAAGTTATAAATTAAATCATGAAATGATTTTGATAAAAGCATGAAATCATAAACTTAATATATAATGACATTTCATAATCTCAATTATCATTTTCTTAATTTAATTCAATTAGTCATATATAAACCATGAAAATCAAGATCTTATAAGTGCATAAAATCACAAAAATTTCTATTGAATCACTTAATCATGCTCTAACTTCAATTACATACCTAAAATCATAACGATATTAATTTGAATATATCATTATAAAGTCATAGAATTCTCACATGAAATCTTAGAAAACTTTCATTTTATAAATCGTGAAATCATGATCATTAGTACTTTCATAGAAGTAATTTTAACAATGCAATAAAAATTCGGGTTATCACTTTTTTACAGATAATTAGGTTTTTGGTTCACTATTTAATATTATGATTCAAGCTTAAGTTAGGATTTATTAATTTTATGTATAATTTATGAGTTTATAACTCATGATTTATAGTTTATGTGTTCGTATATAATTTATTATTTATGATTAAAAATTACAATATTTTTAGTGTGACAGAGCATGCAATATTAAAAGAGTTGGACGAAAAATTCTAATCAAATTAAACAATAAGTTAAATGTTATGTAGTTGGTTTTCGAATATTTGCCCTAATAATAAAAGGTCTCGTATGTTTAAAGCTCTAATCCATTTAAATATGCGAGGTATCATTGGACATAATTAATTTGGACAAGGATTAATGGAATGGATTATATCACTAAAAAATGTCATGAACTTATATAATATGTGATTAGTTAATCAGTAGTGGAGGTTAATCGAATAATTTCTGAATATGAAATGTATAAACTATCTCTCACTTTCTCTTCCCTTTGTAGGGAAAACCTAAAATTAATATATATATATATATATATATATATACACTCAGTTGAGAGAACATGAGAAACTTATAAACAAATAAATGTCTTTGAGAAACTTAGAAACAAATAAATGTCATTTTCCTCTCTTAGTATCACAGTGCACTTGAATTGCGGCAAGAGATGGATTTTTGCACATAATTTTCGTACGAAGAATGAGTACGGAACTTAAAAAATGAAGGTTGTGGTTCAACCCATTGAATAACCGACTGATTATTTTTGCTAAAATTATAGAGGTATTTCATGTGTATCCTATATGCACTAAAAATTAGTAAAACATTCGTATGGATATTACTGATAAAACAATAATCATTAAGCATGTATCATCCTTTGAGCAAAAGTTTTTCCTACTAGGAATTTTTTTCATAATCTTCAATATATATTGTATTCACAGAAACTTATATATTTCATAGATATATAGAGTTGATAGATAATGTAATATATATATATATATATGTTAAATGGAAAGTTAAAGTCTTGAAAACAACAAAATATAAGCTTTTATAGTAGAAAAGATAGGCCTAGAAATAACCAAATGGTATTGTAGATTCATCATTTACTGGGCAAATGGTAGGATTGGTTAGGAATAGGAACAAAATCATGTCTTTTAGCCAATTGAGGTAATTATAAACTAATTATATTATAAATTTTAAAAGCATGATTTTGTTGTTTTTCCTAAGTAATTCAACCATTTTCCCTATGAATTATGAATCTACAATAATATCCAATTGTTTCTAGTTCTATTTTTTGTACAATAAAACCGTTTATAGTACGAATTTGTTTATATTTGAGGTATCTATAAACTAAAGAATAAATATAAATAAAAGCTTTATTATGAAAAGTGACTGAACCTAGAATAGTATGGGAAAATATAAATGAATAAATGAAAAGTGCTGCTAAAATGATATTTTATAGTGTTTACAAGTAATAAACGAGATGGTGCAATCAATACTAACATGTTACATAATTATGTAAACTTAGAAAAAATTTAAGTAATGAATAAACATTGTATTGATACCTTTATACTAAAAATAAAGGTGATACACAGAACAAGAAAAATCATATTATGTTCATAGTATGAAAACATGGAAAATAGTATTATAGACAATATTGAGAAAAAGATGAAATAATACAAAATCAAATTGCTTTCACAATAAGGATATCTATAATTAATAATATGCATTTATACAAAAAAATATTCTAGCATTACAATAAGACAAAATAAATTCCATAGATCACATTCGTTGCTAGAAAAACCATAAAATAAATTTAATAGTAGATAAAATGGAAAGTTTTGAAAAAGAATGTAGGACAAGCAGCTTGAGAAAACCTAGTAAAAGATGTGTATAGAATCGTAATAAATGATGTGAAAATGTAAGTGAAGATATAATATGAGTTCTTAAATGTTTATATGCCAACACCTGGTCAAGTATAGTTTTAATTTCATTTCTCTTTACTGTGATAATTGACGAGATCACTAGTGCCTATAAAATTATATACCTAAATGTACATTTGTGTACATATGGTATAAGTTTGATAGATTTGACAACGGAATAAATAAATAACAAGCTAGCTAGAACTAGGAGAGAGACATATGAATGAAAGGGTTTTACCATAATTACGAATATTGGTGCATATGACTCAAATATGCTAGAACCGTGTTATGCATACTTCGAGATATCTCCATGGTACCATAGTTTGGGGATTATTCTATTCAAATGCATCACCCAATCTGAGGTTAGTTGGTTTGCAACTACAAAGTATATATTTGATACACACAAAATAGATACATCATATATCTACTATGAAGTATTGTTTTGTACTACGCTAATAAAGAAATATATTTGATTAGGATCAATTTTAGAATATGTGAGAAATATCTTCCAATTGATACCTAAAATAGACAACCTACTATTATTTCAGAAAGATAATGCAATAGAACTATTTTTCATAAAAATATTATTTTTGTCATCATTAAAGTATTATGATTTATTAAAATAATATAACTTTTATTTGAGTAATTACTAGTTATAACGTAATATTTTTTTAGCAAAGAGTAATATTTTTAGGCAAACATAATAAGTTTTCATAAAAAAAAATCATTTTTGAACAGTTTAAAAAATTACCTTTTGTCAAAAAATTAAAATACACATGCCTAGAGTAAGTGCCAAGTCTATGTATTTTGATTGGATCCAGATTAAATGGGGTAGGATCTCCATGTTCTTTTATATTTTTTTGAGTTGGATCCAACCCATTGCATCAATTAAGATCCATGCATACAAGGCATATAAATTTTGTCTCAAAGGTATTCATAATTATATGATTACTATGATCTTTAACTTATATAAGAATTTATTTTATTGTACTAAGATTTAATTTTAATTTTTCTAATTTTCAACTTTGGTCTTTGGTCTTTGGTCTTTGGTATGATATATAAATCATACACATAAATTGTCATAGAGGCATCTATAAAATATTCTAATAAAATACTAATTGAAAACTATGTATAAAAGAATATGGGCAGAAAAAAAAAAAAACTCTTTTTGCTTTTTGAGTTTTTAAAAACATAAATTGTGAACGTTCTATCAAAGTGTCTAATATCTACATAAGTTTTAATTTACGCATTGACCCATATTTTTGGGGATCATTTGGAGTATAAAAATTTGATTTTTGATAGATCAAAATAATGAGACTGAATCCATGATGTCGAATCATACTTGGGAGATAGTCAATCTCCTATCAAGGTACAAATCTTTATGATGCAAATGGATTCTCAAAAGAAAATACAAAGCTGATAGATAAATCAACAAGTATAAAATTTGATTGATAGCTAAATGGTTCAAATAAAAGGAAGAATATGATTTCTTCGACACTTACTTACTTGTAAAAAAAATCACATCCATGAGAGTGTTCATAGCCATGCAATATTACAAAACCTTGAAATATATCAGATGAATGTAAAAATAACATTCCTAAATGAGGAATTGAAAGTGAAGATATATATGGAACAACCAAAATGGTTCATTTCACCAGGAAAAGAATACAAAGAATGCAAACTTGTGAAGTCACTATATGGCTGAAACAAACACCTAAAATATGGAATAAGAAATTTGACAAAAAAAATGTTGTCAAATAGATTTAAAATTAATGAGTGTGACAAATGTGTATACATAAAGGGCACACTAGATGAATATGTTATTGTCTCTCTAGATGTAGACAATATGTTGGTCATGAGAAACAACTCTTACATAATCGTGAAAACTTAAAACATGTTAAAGAAAAACTTTGATATGAAAGATATTGGTGTAGCAGACATCATACTTCGAATAGAATCTCTAGGATGTATGATGGAATTATCTTGTCACATTCTCATTATGTTCTCAAGAAATTTGAGTCTTCTGACTTACCTCTGGCTAAGACACCAGTCGACCTAAGTCTACACTTGGCCAAAAATGAATCTCTCAACTAAACTATGCAAGATCATTAGCAACTTGATTTGTGTAACAAATTGTACATGCCCTAACATTGCATATTCAATTAGTAAGCTTAGTTGATTTCATGAAATATACATGAAAAGATAACTAAACAACATAGATAAGGGTTATGAGTTATTTGGAATATATACGATTATATTTGAAAGATATAATGATGTGAATTAGATATGAGACACAAAAGACTCCAAGTCCACAAGTGGTTACGTGTTCACCATAGATGGAGGAGTTGTGTCCTGAAAATTTTCTAAACAAACGTGCATAGCTCGATCCACCATGGGATTAGAATTTATTGCACTAGATAAGGACAACAAAGTAGCTAAAACCATGCCTCCGGCTATGATACATTATAACAACATGTTAGCAATCAAGAGGGCACAAAGCAATATGTACAATGGGTAGTCTCGACACATTTTTAGAAGACACAACATTGTTAAACGATTGATCTTTGGTGGTATAATTTTTATCGATACATAAAATCAAAGAAAAATATAACAGATATGTTGACAGAACCCATACACTAAAGAACTTAAATGGTAGTAACTCAACCATGATGAGTGGAGATCTCATAAACTTAGGTCAATCAGACATCTAAGTTATGAATGATTTAGATACACACTTGGAGCTCATCCAATACCTCATTCTCGCAATTGTCCAAGTGCTAACCTGCAGATATGTGGTAAAGGTAAACATTTATGCTTTAATTGATTCTTATACCTACTAGAGGTGGAGTATTACAAGATAATATTTATAGAAGATCAGTTATATAAGTGTGAAGTTTGGCTTCTCCAAATAGAAAAAATACTTATCAATCTAAAATATGGTCAATGGAAGAATTGGACACAATATGAAAACAAAAGATATTAGAATTTTCATTGTGTAGATATAATGGTCATGATTTACATAAAAATTTGTTCAAGACATTATTTTCACTGAGGAGCAATTAAATTTGATAGCATCTTACGAGTGAAGGTTCAAGACTTTCGTAAGTGTATGCATACAAGCATACATTAATTATCATTCATATGGGGGATTATTGAAAATTGGCTTATAAAGGTTATTGTTGACCAATCATTGAGCAATTTTAAAGTTATGTTCCATTTTAGAAAAAAAGAAATAAGTTGCAAATTCAAAAAATATATTCCTAGTAGATGAATTTAGAGTATTTATTTTTTAAAATCTAATTTTAGGTGAACAAGAAATGAATATATAAGTTAGCAACTCAAACTTGAAAAATAATTGAAGAGGAATGAGATATGAAAAGCCACGTCCCACATAGAAAAAACTAGGAAGTTTATTTACCTCATTATTAGAAATACTTTGATAAGGAGTAATTAAGTGTATTCCTCCAGTGGTGTAATCTAGCGGTGTTTTGTGCTGACCTTGTACCTAACTCAATTGGCTACGAGGATGGTGCAATGCACGAACTCAAAAACATCGATCGAGTCATGGAGCATGGCACGGGTTGAGTTGGATCAGACTCTCGGGTCACATCTAATGCAAAAAGGTGTGTGTGCACCCAATGGGTGTGAGGGCGTCGGCAAACATGTGGAATGGCACCAGGTAGGTACAATGGCTTGCCGAAAAGGCTTGAACCAACTTTTTTTATTTTTATAAAATAATTATCTATATTTTTGTAGACTAAATTCATATTATTTTTATAAAAGAACTATGTATATTTTTGTAGATTAAATTCATATAAAAACTAATATATTATTTATTCAAATTCACACATATATCAAAATTTAAAAAGCCGAACGCGAGCGGCTCGCATTGGTTGGTCGAAACAATGCCTTATTCCGAAAAGACACCACAGCTCTTCAATTATTATAAATAGATGCAAAACTTAGATTCAGAGTCATTATATATTCGGAACAAATTTCTAGCCATGAACACTTAATACATGGCATTTCATTTTATAAAGAAATAGTCTAACTTTTATCTCGACTTTCTTGTCCCGTTTATTTAATCATCTCGAGTGCACCCTCCACCACACATAACAACAGTGATGTCATTTTTATATTGGTCCAGCTACATAAATGTGTATATTGCTACATAAGCCTTTCATTTTTTAATCATATTACATTTGACAAGGGGGAAGGAATTAGATGTAAATTGGGGAATGATTTGGGAAAAAGCAAGTCAAGTTCTACATACAAAACGCACCATATGGCATGGGCACACCTAAGCATTGCTGCCAATTGGTGCCTACTTTTAAAAGCAAGTCAAGTTCTACGTAGAAAACGCACCATAAAGCATGGGCACGCCTAAGCATTGCTGCCAATTGGTGCCTACTTTAAATTTGATCAACTTTAAATTCTAATATGAATTTTAAAATAGGTTAAGTGCATTAAAAAATCCTCATGATTTGATTATTATCATACTTTGTATATTATATTTGTTACATGATGCTAAATCTATAGTACATATTATTTACTTTGATTATCTAGAATATTTATTGTTATTTTGATGGCCCACTTGGTGTAGCCCAATAATATATTTTCTTAAACCAACGCATGCCCATGGCAACCCTAAGTCAACTCATATATCCTTATATATATGTAATGATATTTACTAACCTCGATATACGATATACCAAAAACCAGAGTGTGGAATTTTATTGTCTTCTTTATTCTCCATTTTCTTACTTTGTGTTCGACTAGTTGGGATACACTTGTTTGTGTAAGAGAGTGATAGTGAGTTACCGGGTTTTGAGAGTGGATAGGATTGGACCACATCGCATCACTGATCAATAACGAAGGGAACCACAACCTAAATCAGGCGAAGATCTCGACAGCAGTACCTAATAGTGGTATCAGATCCCGATTTAGGGTCTATTAGAACTCTAAGTATGCTTTGTGGTTGCAGCATATCGTAAAAGTTTTTTTCTTTGATGCAGTCATTCATAGGTTAGGGGTGTCAAGTAAGTATGTCAAATTCCTCAAATTAAATGAGATTTACATTTGAGGTGGAAATTTTTGATGGAAGGATCATCTTTAGCTTATGGAAAATACAAGTTAAAGGTGTGTTGATACAAGTCAGGTTACACAAGATTATAAAAGGAAGGCTAGTACCGGTGTTGTGTTATTCGAACAAGTTAAATGGTTCTGGAAGTTTGAGTGATAATTCTGCTGCGGAGATTCTACCACTGTTTGCTAGAAGAGTGGAGAACAAGGGCATAAAGTGAGACTATATAGGAAAATGTGGAGAGCTAATATGGCAAATAGCTCTAAACCTAAGTCTAATATCGCAACTACTAAAGACTTCCTCTGAGGAATGAGTGGTGTGCTCTTATGGCATGTCAATTGTTGTCATGAGGAAGAAGTGACATATTATTATGGCATATCAATTGTTGTCATGAGGAAGGAGCGGCGTATCCTTATGACATGTCAATAGTTGTTGTGGGGAAGGAGGTGGTGATGTTAGCTGGTCTATCCAAGACATTGGTTGAGCATGGATGCAGGGTGTAGTGGAAATCTTGTCTACACAGGGTATCGACTTGGCATTGATGCAGGGTGTAGTGGAAATTTTGTCGATGGCTGAATAACTTCCATGGGAGCCAAGAATGGGAGTATCACCATAAATCTTTAGCAAGGTTTTATCGACATGTGTCGTGGAAATTATTAGAATTGGTGATTCTAAGTGGACTACTTATATGGTAGAGTAGGATTGTTCTCTATCTTGAGAATGATGATTGTAAGTAAAGACAATGGATACTCTTTTATTTTTGTCAACGTGGAGTTTGTTGGGATTTGTACCAAAAATAAAAGATATTTTGTCAGTAAGATAATGGATGTTCTTTTATTTTCGTCAAGGTGGAGTTTGTTAGGATTTGTGCCAACAAATAAAAGACAATTTATCCAACATCGCTTTTTAAACAAACTCTAGGGATTTGTGATAGAGTATAAAAGATGGTTTGTCACACATCGCTCTTGAAAGAAACCTTAGAGGTCTCTTGAAGTTATTTAAGAAGCCCATTAATGTAGGTTTCAAGTACACCAAACTAAATACAGCTTAATCTTTGTATTTAATTCTTCTTAAATCCTTTCTTGTATTCTAAAGTATAGAGTTGAGGAGTTAAGTTGACTCTAGTATAGAGAGTTGAGAGAAAAGTGTGAATTAATCAAATGTTTGTAAGGGTGTTGTGGTTTTGGTGTCAAGAGAGGGAGAGGGTCTGTGTGATTGTAAGACTTTTCATACTGTAACATTTCTCTCTGTAGACTGTAGTTTTTTTCCAAATTTGGTGTTTCCACGTAAATTCTTATGTTGTGCTTGTTGTTATTTTTCATCTTATTTCTCAATTATTTATTTACTTACCCCTATGGTTGAATGTGGGATCCGGGGAGAATATTATTCCTCACAAGAATTTTATTCCCAATAATGGTATTAGAGCCACCGTTGTGTCGAGACAAGGCTCTCATTTTATTCTAAGTTACTATTCACGGGACAGAACATGGTCAATCCGCTACTGCCCCCTCCTACTTCCGTGTAGACAAGGGGGACTTCGTAGCAAGTGTACCAGTGTGAAAGCCTGCTTCCCCATTTGGTGCAGCCGGCCTGGGACCTCATCAGGTGTATTCAGAATAGGCACCGTGGGATTTGATATAGGATTGGCATTTGCTGCTGGTAGAATCCATAGGAATACGTGCTTGTTGATTTGCTGATAAATTATATCTTGTGTGACATTGGTTATTTATATGCTTTATTTCCGCTGTGTATATCAACAGGTGCTATGAGGTCAATATGTTTACCCTCTAGTGTTTGTATGTTCATGATTGTTTGTTTGTGAAATATTGCTACCTTATCCAATTTCTATCTTGTTATCTTCGACGGTAAGTCAGATTTTAGTATCTGACAACAGAAAATGAAGGGACTCCTCATATAACAAAAGGTGTATAAGAGTATTACCCTTGCATTTTCTGAAACTGAAACATAGTAGAGAAAATCTGATATGGATTCGTTAGCATATTCTTTAATTATCTTGAACTTATCCCATTTTGTGATTAGAAAAGTAGAGATTCCTCCAAAGAACTTTGGGGAAAACTAGAATATTTTTTTACCGACAAAAAAATTGTCATGTAAATTGTTCCTTTTGCAGAAATCGGGTCAAACTTGACCTAAACAAGGATATGGATGAAAATTTGGATAATTTCACGAAATTAATTCAAAATATCAAACAAACTGGTGATACGAACATTGACGATGATTCGCCTATTGTCCTTCTAAATGTCATTTCTGATACTTATGGGGACTTTAAGTCTGCTATTAAGTATGGCAGGGATGAAATATCGTTTGAAATCATTAAGAACGATCTCAAGAGTAAAGAGATGGCCAGCAATGATGTGTTATGTCAGATTGTTATTCTGATGGCCAAGTGGAGCCAATAATATATTTCCCTAAGTTGACTCAAGCCCTTGGAAACCCTAAGTCAACTCATATACCTCTATATATATGTGATAATATTCACTAGCCTCCATACACGATATACAAAAAATCAGAACGGTATTCTATTCTCTTCTTTATTCTCATTTTTCTTACTTTATGTTCAACCAGTTGGGATACACTTGTGTGCAAGAGAATGATAGTGAGTTATCGAGTTTTGAGTGTGATTAGAATTGAACCACATCGTATCACTGATCCTAAGTCGGGCAAAAGTCTCAACAGCAATTCCCAACATTTATGAATCTATATATAGATAATTATTTCAATTGTCATTAGTGTATTCGTCACAGAGACTAACACGTCAACTTAAAAAACCAACATCTCATTTAAAAATAAAAAGAAGTTGAGAACAAACACCCACAATATTTGAAAGAGACAATTAAAGAATATTGCAACTATATGAAATTTTGGCTACACAGGAGAGAATACCTCAAACTCAACAAATCACTAATCTTTACTAATATAAAAGACAAAATCTCTTAATTTAATAAGAATTTTTATTTCTCGCCTACCCTTATTACTAAAAATAAGTGAAGCTTTATTTGGCTACATATACTTTGTAACAATTGTAATTTTTAGATTTTTCTTAATTTTTAAAAAGTAAATGTGATGTTTTTTGTTGCTCACTCAATTCTGGATAATTATGGTATTTCTAATTATATTTCTTTATTTCTTTATATTTAGGATTTGGATCGACTTTAAAATACAATAAATTACATACATAATAATATATATAAATATATATCTATATATATATATTAAAACAAATTGACTTTTTCCAATTCTATTTTTCCGCCTAAACTTTATTACTTATTTAGAATAATTATATTATTATTAATTTAAAATTAGACATTTTTATTCTAGAAATTTTTATTCGATTTCAAAATCTCAATTATTCCACAAATTTAAGTGTTTCAAAGTTAGATGATATCAAGATGAATATACTACAATATTTAATACATGATTCGAAATCTATATATTTTACCGGATATTAATCAAATCACTGAATTATGAAATTAAAAAAATATATGAAATCTAACAAATATATGACTCAATTTTCTCGATTCATTTTATAAAAAAAATCTATATATATATATATAAGTAAAATTACTTTTTTAAATTTTATTTTTTCGGCCTAAATTTCAACCATATAAATGTAAAATTATATATATTTATGCAACTCTTTTAAGATACATTATTACAATTAATTGAAAAGATTAATTTTAACAATCTTCAAAATTTGTTTAGTTTCTGTTGTTCAACATAAATAAATTCGAATTTTAAAGAATTTTTGTTAACTCATAATATATTCAAAATAAGAAATAAATTTGTTAGGAACGTGAAATCATTGTAGTTTCATTATATTATGGAAAATCATTAATAATTTTTCTATAATTAAACTATCAATTATTTAAAATCACCCAATCGCGTGGATAAAATTTAATTTTGTCAAATATGAAATTAAATTTTCAACAATCTTACCATAATTCAAAATTATTTCTCATTTTTGTCTCTCTCTTCTTTTTATATATTTTATCAAGATTATTATTAAATATTTTAAGGTCTTTCTTTTTTTGTTCTCCCTCCTCTTGAAGTGTTTTGCGTTTTCTGTTTTGAGAAAATAAATGGTAAGACATGTACGATAATATGTGTCATATTTCAATTGTCACAAAAGTCTACACTCTTCAAAATATTATTTGTAAGTTTATTTTATTTTAATTTTTTTTATTCACCTGTGCTTTCAATTTATCATAAACATATTTAATTTTCTTAACTATTTTTCTTTCTTATTTTTAAACAAAAAGTTCGTCCATCTCTTTCATATTTTGTTTTATTATTCTTGTGATTTTCTTTTGAGATCTGCTAATTATTTCGATGTATAAGCACCGTGCGATTTTTCATTAGCTATCAAAGTATTTGTTTCTATCAAATTTCAATTTTTTGTAATATTATTACATTTAATTAGAAATTTGCAAAAATATTTGTGTCCTTAATTTGACTATGTAGTTGAAAATTTTTACGAGATCTATACAAATCTTTATTTTCTTTAATCTGCTGATATGGCTATTTTTTTAATTTAATTTGATTAACCTACTATAAATCGTGGATATTATGCTTATCAATTTGTGAACGAGGCTAATTCTAATAGAATAAAAGACAAAACATAAAATTACAACAAATTTCTACTCTTTATACAAAAAAATAATCACTAAATTACAAATATACACCTTCTATAATATACTATTTAACTTGAATATATAATTATATTACAAAATATTAAAAAAAAAAATCTTCTGTGCATCGCACAGGTCTCACACTAGTATATATTGGTAAAACATAATGGAGGCTTAGATTGTAAGCTATTATTTTTTATTTTTCTCATCCAACTATAAATTTAGACTGCAATATGTTTTTTTATTATGTTTCTTTTAACAATTTTTTTTCATTTTTTAAATACTAATATTTTTCTTAAATCTTTTTTATAATTTTTAATTTGACATATATATATATATATATATATCATATATATTAAAATTAAAAAATTAGATTCAAATACTCCAATTATTTCTTTAGGTTAAATTTTATTATTAGATGTGGTTGGAAAATCAATTTAGTTTTATTTGATTTTTTTTCTTTTTAAATTTATTAAATAAGTAAATCTATATATATATATATATATATATATACTAACATAAGTAGAGAGGTGATTATTATATAAAATTAATTAATTATTATTTCAATAAAAATATGAGATAATTTACATAAGAAAAAACTATTTTTCTAATAAGATTATTCAATTTCTTTTGATAGGTTTGTGTTATTAGATATTTATATTTTTTTTAAATTTGTAATTTATAGATCTATTATCATTGTTCACATAAGTAAAAAAAGGATATAGAACAACTACGAATGTGTTTAAATTTTATATAAAAATTATAATTAATATTTTATTTGAATATTAATTTATGAAATAATTAATTCAAAATAATATGCACGGAAAACACAGTAGTCCAATTAGAATCCGAATTCCCATAAAGGGAAACATTCAAATCCAACGAATACTACAAATAAATATCCAAAGTCATTAATTCAAATAAAATATAACATAACAAAAGTGTAGATTTAAGAAATATGAGGAAATCGAATTGCAAGACATGCGTTTTTCATGATTATCACTAATTGTCAATGTTCTGGAAAGAATACGTGATTAAGAGTAAAGCTTGTGATGAATTGATGGTGGGAGCAATTAAGTGTTTTGCAGGGTGCGGTGAACAAAGATTTGGACACAAACAACGTAGTTGTACCAAAACAATTTCGTAAGTCACAACCACTGATAAAAATCAGGCTAGGCGCCGCATAGGCCGCTGCCTCCCAACCCGATTATGACTAATCGGAGTGAAATCATGTGTTTTTCATATTTTCTAATTTTTTTTGTTGATATTTTCATATTTATTTATATTTTTTAAAATAACTATATTAGGTGTAATTTCTATCATGTTGTTTCATATGACTCAAATTTTATTTAAATATACTAATAGTAAATGTTATTTTATAAAAGAAATATATTAATTGAGAGTATAATTCTTTTTATATTTAATATTTTCTTCATCTCAAAAAATAAAATAAAAATGATGTTGAGATTATCTATTTTGATCTATTAGTATCTTGTATTGTTTATTTGTAATAGTCTTCTTCTCAAGATTTATTAATGTCATGTTTTTTAACAAAATTGAAAAAATAAAATTCTTACACACAAAAAATTTGTTTATACAATATATAAATAAAATAACTAATTCAAACATATTTATTATATATGAAATAAAAATCAAGTTCAAAATTATTTTAATTTTCGTAGAATATGTTGCCAAATAAACTTTAGTAGTTCTCATTTTTCTATTGCATCATTGCTATGATGTTTCCTACTATCGATAAGGCTACTACATATTTGTATATATTATTATAATTATTTTATGAAAATTAACACTTTATTCTGTAAATAATACTTCCTACAAAATTATGTCTTATTATCAATTTATCACATATTATAGGATTGAGAATATTTATAAAAAAAAAAAAAAAAAAAAGTCGGTCCATCTAACCGGCGTCTAGTCGTCGCCTAGACCGCATAGGCGCTAGGCGATCAACTAACGTCCAACTATCGATTTCGGACTTCTGCACCATTGGTCTCAACAATACTTTTGTTCATCCTAACATTATATTTCACTCTCAAATTTTCTTAAATAATTCTCCCTATTTATTTTTTGATAGCATGAGTTCATATTACCTTGACTTCAATGGAAAAGTATTTATAGGAAGAGGGAGAACGCAGTAGTGAAGAAAACTTAGGATGGATTTTTTGGCATTTTCAATAGAGTTGAATTCCTCGTATTTTCAGCGGATATGGAGAGGGAGTCTGGAGGGAAGAAAGAAAGAGAGATCGATAGACCTCACTGAGGAGGATTGATGAGGATGGAGGGGAAAAAGAAACGTGACAACTCCAAATATGTGTAGAAGAAAACTTCTTCCAACAAGTTAATCATTTAGGATGGAGGAAAAATAAAAAATAAAAAAAATATATATATACATATATATAAGAGAAATTGTGAGGTGGCATCCAAGTGAACTGTGGTTCGTTTAGATGGCCAACAGAGTACATATATAATAATATCATTAATTAATATATGTCGTATATTAAATATTTTGAAATAGACGATATAAAAGCAAATAGAAATGAAGTTTGGATAATAAATTTTATTTGCTGTTTTATCTTTTATTCTATTTTTTTAATACACGTCATGCGTTAATTAATAATGTCATTACGTACATATGGTGTGTGACGATTATTTTGAAATAGAAAATCAAAATCCCCTTAAATGAAAACTTATTATTGTGGTCATGTAAGATATGTATTTAAGTGTCATGAATGGATGTTCACCGTAGGCATGCAGAATAACAATCATACATACATATATATTTATATATATATATAATGTTTTTTTTTTTTTTTTTTTTGTAATACCAAATTAACTTTTCATCCTCTTGTTTCAAAAAAAAAAATCATTTTTTTATGGTTTTGATCTAATAAATCAATAATCATTACTTTTTGTCAAAATAAATTTCATATTCTACAAGTCATAGTTAGATGTTATATCTATTAGTAATTGAAAACAAAGAGTCATCTTACAACCAATATCAAATATATGATAAAAGCCCAATAAACTGTACCAACCTAACTATCCAAAATCTAAAATATATAAATCCTCCATAAACCAAAACATTAAAAAACAAAAGCCAAATGATTAAAAAAAGAAATAGAATAAGTTAAAAAAAATGTTTAGAAACATTATAAATGAAGGAGTCTTCAACCCTTGTCCTTCTCCATCATGCCCTTCCACTTAATATGTGTGGTTGAAAACACATCCACAATGAGTCATCCTTCAAACAAAATATCGACAGGGCTTCATTTTTATTTTGGCTAACAATTTAAATAAACAACAAGATCAACAATCCATTCTTTTTGGATGGTGTAAAATCACCCTATAACAAAGAAATGACAGATCATACATATAGTAATTACAAAAATTTAATATATATTTATTTCACCTTCTCATCTTTCATGGTTTTTCAAAAACAATTAATTGAACGACCTTGAATCATTAATAGCAAAGGCATATATTAAATTTCACATTAAGACAATAATACAATTACATACAATAAATTTACAATAGAACTATTTCTTTTCTTGCTATTGACCACAATAAACTCAAAATCCTGGAGCATCCAGCCAAAACTAAAAATCTTATCTTTTTCTGAAGACCGTTTGTTCTTCTTTTTTTTCTCCAAAAGATAGGTACATCATATGAGTCTGACGAAGTTTGAGTACCATAAGAACGGTCAAATAAACATTTTTAATCAAGTTGAACAGGATATTCATTGATTAAAGATGGCTATTTGGACCAATGAGTATAAACCTAAGAAAAAATTGAAATAGTAGTAATTACTCGTAAAGGTTAAAAATAATGAAACTTAAGAACAATATGTTGGTTATAACATCCACAAAATGTAAAAAATAAGAAATTGAACTTGTTACTCCTTTTCTTTATCAAATTCTAGAAGAGTTGAGGAGCGGTGATCCTTTAACTTCTAGGCTCAGAAAAATGCGTTGAGTTACTTCTCACTATAATATCCATAACTTCAAGAGATTAACTTTACTATCTGAGCCAATTAACAACCAACAAAGCTGACAAAGGCCCAAACCTAAAGCCCAAAGCCTAAGGTTCACAACCATGCTTGAGTCCGAGATCGAGCCGAGCATCCGCACCCATTTGTAACCCTACTGGTCCGCTGGTGAAAGTCATTAAATTATATTATAAATGTTCTAGTATTTATACTAAAATTAATGTCATCATTAATTCAATTAGAGATGTTAAACGGGTTAGTCATATTGGTTTTAGGCTAGCTCTAACGGGTTCCTGTTAATCGGGTCTCAGTTTAATCTGGCCATTTAAACGAACTCGTAATATGGTAAACCTAACTCTAATCCTACCAATTTTTAAGCTAATCGGGCCACTATCAAGCTATGAGCCGAAATAGTCAAATTACATTTCTTGAATTTAAAATTTTAATTAAATACATATAATATTCTATTTAAATACAATTTTAGATAATATTAAAAAATTATATGTTTTATACGGTAATTATGATATGCCCACCATTTATGTGGCATGCCACATCAACAAAAGAGTCCATCATATTACATATTTTTTTCCTTCATTTAATCTATTTTTCCTATTTTTCTATTTTTTTTGTTTTAAGCCCCATCTTATCAATTAGAAAATAGGTTTTATTAATTTTAAAAAAAAATAAAACTTTTTTACTGCAAATGCAGGTTAAATCAACTAACCTACTTTTCGTTTAAAAGAAAATTCCACATCGAAATAATTCAATTTATCAAATTGGATCAACTTCAAGTAGAGTTGATTCTTGGATAGATATCAAATACATGCTGCTGCCAACCTATATAAGAATATTATATTTTAAGAAAAAATAAATGTTAATATAAAATTATTGTGTGTTTTGAATTCTAAAATTTTAAAATATGGTGTGATATTGCAAAGCATGTGAATTATTTTATGTTAGAATTATATTGAAATAATTAAACATCTTTTGATGTGGAATTATGTTGAAACGTAGAGTAGGTCGGTTGATTAAACCTGCATTTGAAGTTAAATAAATTTCATTTTTAAATTAATAAAACCTATTTTTAAATTAATAAGATGGGGTTGAAAATGAAAAATAAAAAAGTATGGGAGTTAGAAGGAGAAAGAAAAATATATAATATGATGAATTATTTTGTTGATATGGCATGCCACATAAGTGGTGGGCATATAAATTGGTGGGCATATAATCATTACAGATGTTTTATAACATTTATATCACTATACAAAATTTAAAAATTCAAAGATTGAACTGATATATAGTATTTCATGTTCTCATTCTAACTTCAAGTGCATCCACGTTATGAAATTTAAAATCACGTTTCATTTAAGTTCTAAATTTAAATGATAATATTTAGAATCTTCTAGTAATTAAATATAAACTTTAATATCTTCTACTAAAAAATAATTATGTTATATGAAAATTAATTCAAAATGGTATATGTTATTATTTCAATACTAAGAAAAAGACAAAAAAAAATGGGGGCTATCAAGCTAGCCCTAACCCTAAGCGGACTAGCCCAATGGGCTTTGGGCTAATTTGGCTCGGGCTAAATAGGCTAATAAAATCAAACCATAATCTTATTATTTTTCAAGCTAAACGGACCGGCCCGTCAAGTCATGGCCCTTTTAACATCCTTAAATTCAATGCAGGATGAATTAGTATTAGGCCTTTTCCATATCCCCACCCACATAACACCCTTTATAAGTAGCAACTTAATTTGAGCATTAATTTCTTGCTCATCGAAAAATTGGTGTGAGATATTCAACTGACTACAATTATCTACTCGAAACGTACAGTAATTATATGCTATTTAATTCCTCTAAAATTAAATATTTAACCACGTAAAAAATCAATCAAAATAAGTTTGACACCCACATAATAAACCAATTTTTCAACACAATATTGGATTCATATTTTCATGTAAAAAATAAACAAATATCATGAAACTTAAGAGAAAATAAGATGACATATATATAAATAGACACACACATAAATACTCTCTCGAGATTTACACAGAAAAATATAAGAACCAAGGAAGTGAGATTCTTCTGGCCCCCACTCCTATTTATGTTGAGGTACAATACGCCACACCCCACTATAGTTTTATAATTCTGTGTGACACCTCATCATGATTTAAAAAATTATGTAAATTCTCATATGGTATCATTAATCCCTTACACCTCCTTTTTTAAAAATAAACTCTGACAGCATTCATGTTTTGGTGACTCTCTCTCTCTCTCTCTTCTGCAATAGTCGTGGAGTTTCTCTAATCTTCAAACCCCATTATCAAGTAAAAATTAGTGTAGTTAAAGTTGGAAGTTCTTGAGATCTGATTTTGTGAAGAACTCAAGCTGTAACTCTCAAACCCCGTTAAATCCGATGACCCAAAGAGTTATGCCGGAGAGGGATCCATGGAACGACTGCCTCAAGGCATTCGATTTCCCCACAATAACGTGAGCTTTCCATCATTACCAGTGGCAACATTTGTTTCCAGAATTAGAGACTCTAATAGGCCATAATTAGTGGATCCCATATTTGGATAATTTCTTGAGTCTGAGTCTTTAATTTTCACTTTTGTCTCCCATAATTGTTGGGAACCGAAGATTATAATCTATAATTGATTTTGAGGGTTTTGGTGATAATATATATTTCCATGGTTGTTGTTGCTTTCATTTCTCCATCAATTTGTTGTCCTTTTTTTCTTTTCTTTTCTTTTTAACATCAATCAACAATTTCACTCCTCTATACTGAATGATTTGATTCGTAAGTTTATCATTGGATTTTATTTTTGTTACACTTTCTTTTTTAATCTATTATTATACATCTCTTGATGAGGAGAAAGAGAAAGTACAATTTTTTTTTTCTTCCCTCTTCTTTTCTATTTCTTGATATTGGAGTGATTTTTTCATGGATTTATCTCATCTCCATCCCAAAGACAGCGATTCTAAAATTTTGATGCAAATGTGTATTGTGTGTGTAGAAGTTAGAAGGGGGAAGATAAATATTGTATGTCTTCTTGGAGTAAGAAAATGAAAAGAAACAAAAAGGCACAGTTGTCCATTTAGAAGGTATAAAAAAAATGACAATATGTAGCAAATGCTCGTGCATTTTAAATTTGTCAAAACTGATAAATTTGAGAATTTCATGCAGAATTCATGAAATTACATAGAAATTTCACATAATTTTAAAACCACAGTGGGATGTGGAGCCTGAATTATAAACCATACGTGAGTGTTGGGAAATTTTTTACATACTTATATTGTGTTGTGCCTAAGAGTAAAAGGTTCTATCATACACCTTTTTTAAGAAAAAAATTTAAAAAATAAATAAGAGAAACTACCAAAGATATATTTAATCTCATTTTTAGGAATTCAGTCATCATACTTTTTTTGCCAGTGCTAATTATGAAAATTACACAATTCATTATATTAATGAAACATATTAAATATATAATTATATTTAACAAATCATATCTTTCCAAATCATATAATTAAGCACATGTAAAATTGTGGTGAATTTTTTTTTTTTTCTTTGAAGCAAATTATGGTAAGATTAAATACCTTATTCCTCTTAATTTATGTCGTTCAAAATAATCTTTTGTCAGATTTTCAATTATAAATTCTAGTCAAATGTCAATGCAACTCATAAACATTATTTGCTATAAATTAAAATTGCAAAAAATTTGAATTTTTTTTTTTTTTTCCAGTGTACCTGACAATTTCCCTTTGAGCAAAAGCCCCTTGGCGCCACCCCAGGACGGGAGTGGAGTTTTCGCGCTCCTCCACCAGCCAGTGTTAAAGTGAGCATTCTGCTTTCTCATTAAAAATTTCATCCTCCAGAAATTAAAATTACACAAATTTCAGATTATCAACAAACTGAAATCCCATTATTTATTATTTGTTATTGCTATAGTATGGGGTGCTTCAAAAATCATGGATTGAAGGCACGAGCTTTGCCAGAATTGCATGCATATATTTTTGGTAAAGATATACTCTAGCGACTAGGGATGTCAATGAGCCGAGCTGAGTTTGAGCTTGGGTAGGCTCGGCTCGAGCTCGAGAAGTTGAGTTCGGGTTTGGCTTGAGTTCGAAGCTCGTCGAGCTCAAAATATTAGGCTCGACTCGAATTCGTGATACGCAATCGCAAGCTTGGCTCGAGGCTCAAAGCTCAAGCTCGGCTTGGCTCGAAACTCATTTATTTTTGTGCTCCATTAATACAATTATGTTTCAATATTTTTTAACAATTTTCATCCTTCTCAAGAAAATAACATGAACTTAACATTTGAAAATAATAAATTTAAGAAAGAAATGTCTCACATCTCACAACAAGCCTAAGTAAATTTGGCTCGTTTCATTAATGTTTTGAGTCCAACTCGAACTCGAGCCAAGCCTAATCGAATCGAATTTTAACCGAATCGAGCTCGAGCAACTCGCGAACCTGATTAGCTCATTGACGCCCTAGTAGCGACAACCATTACCAATTTGGTGTTGAATGGAAAGAATTAAAGTGACTCTCTTCAGGTCGGCCCTGATAATTTGGGGGCCCATGGCAAAATAGAAAACGGGGCCCCCTATAAAAATAAAAATACAAACAAAATACACATGTAACTCAAGATTAAAGAATCATCATTCAAATATATATATATATTTAATGTTCCTTACAAGCTAACATTGAAGTACAATTTCATTAAGTTGCAAAAATTTACTTTCATTTTTTACTTCCTATCTTACACAAAAACAATCATAATTTTGTTATCCAATATGTAGGATTTTGAAAAAGTGCAGCACCTGCAAATATAAAAGTTAAAATCAGTATCAATTATAATTGAAAATATCTAGATCTTCTAGCATTTTGAGAAGAAAAATCATCGATAAAGTTTTCAAAATCAAGATTTTCCAACAATTTATTTTCAATGCATAATATTGTCAATCCATTTAATCTTTCTTGTGACATAGTTGAATGCAAATATGATTTAAAAACTTCTCTCTGTCGATGCCACCGTAACTGGTAGAGTAAGCAACATTATGTATGCAATAGCAATATGAGGAAAACAATTGAATGCTTGTACAAACTCTAGAACTTCAATGGTAAGAGCAACTTGAAGATTAATACAACAGTCATGTAATCTTTTATCATCAAGTGACAACAATTTCTTAGGATCAAATAACAATCCAAATAAATTTTCAAATAAATTCAATTGTTCAAATCTACTCTCCAAAGATGTAATAGCAATATCGATTATAACAAAAAAATAGTTGATCTTAAAAGATTCCTCTGCAGATAATGAAATATCTTCATGACAATCTTTATGAAAATATTTTTTCCTACAAGTTGTACGTTTTTGGGGAAAAACAAGTTCAATTTCGAGCTTAGATGCGAGTTCTCTAGCTAATGTTATGGCATATTGAAATCCTTCTTCCCTACATGTTTTAAAGTGAAAAATCAGACCCTTCAAGGTGGTTATTGCAACATCAATTTGCATATCTTCAGATTGTAATTTTTTACTAATCAAGCCAATCTTCTTCAACATATTGTGTCATATAGCCATACCCAACAAAAAACTCAAAATAAGGTCATGCATTGCTAAAGATTCAACCTTGCTCTTAGTTTTGGCATATTCATTAACTCTAGATAATAAAAACAATGCTTCACTGCTTTCATGGCTGTAACACAATTAACATGACTTTCCCATCTTATTATTAATAACAATGCTTCTATGCAACAATTAATCTATATATTAGCAACAATTAATCTACTGATTGACTAATTGTTAATAAACTTCACCAATTAGTAAAATAAAAAATATATATATATATAATAAATTAAATATATAAATATTCTTTGATATATTTTCAAAAAATATTTTGAAATAATATTTCTTTTTTTGTAAAAATTAAATCTAACATAATAATAAGTTTATTTTATTTATTATATATTTCTGTCTGTGTACTTCACAGGTGGAATACTACCTTTCTGACTCCATATTCATCATAATCACATGTAGTGACAAGATAA
Source organism: Caryopteris x clandonensis (assembly GCA_028749325.2). Lineage (NCBI taxonomy): Eukaryota > Viridiplantae > Streptophyta > Magnoliopsida > Lamiales > Lamiaceae > Caryopteris > Caryopteris x clandonensis. The sequence goes on along the minus strand of JAPYKT020000024.1, from coordinate 1,569,336 downwards.
GTTCCAATCCGAAATTTCATGATCATTTGTCAACTGTTGTATTCGTCGGATACAATCTCGAATCTTTAAAAAATAAAAAAATTAATAATAAAAATAAAAAAATTAAAGAAAATGAAACCTTTCTCACTTAGTCAATCAGTTTCTTGAGACATCAACTAACATAGTGTGCGAATGTGTAATTTTTATTTTATTATTATTTTATTATTATTATTATTATTATTATTATTATTATTATTTTATTTTTTTGTGGGTCGGGGTGGAGGGGCCAGCCATGGAGCAAAAATTAAATTTCAACAATACATGCTAAGAGCTGTGCCTCATCAGTCAGTTATGTCCGTTACATATAGTAGTATCTCTTTCAATACTATTGCACATTGCTTCATGTCGAACCATGCCCACCTCGAAACATCTACTCACATAAACTTTCTTACTTTTTAGTCAAAAAAATTGAAATGCATGAATGTCTAAATGAGTTGCCATAAAATGGTAAAAATTATTAATTAAGACTCATACTAGCATTTGTAGTAGATAACGGGCAAGTGAACATAAACTTTGATTAGTGAGTGTATTTAGTACGATACATTGGAAAAGCTTGAGTTGAGGATGTATTGCTGTGAGACATCCACACTTCATGAGAGAGTACGCTTATTGAAAGATTCAACTGTCAGATTCGCTGTGAAGGCTGGAATTGAATTCATCTTCCGTATAAATATATCAACCTGTAAACAGTCATTTAAGAAAGAACAAACATTTGAGACGCAACAAAACAGGAGTGAGATTTTCCATCTAATTCAAAGCATTGCTTTCGTTTATTCAGAAAATTTTGGGACAATGTAGATCAGCCTTGGAGAATCCAGTTCTATATTTGCTTGTCCTAAGACAAGAATTGCACCAACAGCGTTACATAGAAAAATAAGGTTTGGAAGGGAGAAAGGTGTGTAGGCTGAATAGCATAGCCATTAATGACAGATGCATCACAAAGAATTAAAACCATGTATTAATTGTTTTAACCCGAATATAATAATGTCTTTCAGATATCGCATGTCACTAAGATGGGAATTTAGTGTGTGAGGACCATGAATTATAGAAACACATAAAGACTTCTAAATTCTCCCAAAAAACAGATACTCTACGGTTTTAAATGATTCTAACAAGCACCAACATTTTCCTCATTCCATGCCCGGCACCTATTCAAGTTGGTGGAACAAAGGGATGTATCGTTTAATTCTTAGGAACGACCTTTCTGAAAAAAAAAAAAAAAAAAAAAAAAAAAGAAATTTCAATCTAATTATAAACCTAAATTGACATTTTGTTCAATAATTTAGTAATGTTGAATCAGTAAAAGAAATGATAAATACATAAAAGTAATATAGATGTGGGGTCACTAGAGAGCTCCAATAAATATTTATGAAGAATAAGCTAAGATAAGATTGATATGAAGCATAATATAGATGATGACATCAGAAAACATGCGATTTCCTATAAAAGAAGAGGGTATTGGATCAAGGATTGGACCTTGCAAAGGATCTCAAAGGCCAAAATATTCTCTTTGATATTGAAAGGTTACTCGGATGATGGCTTTGATAATAAAATCAATGCAAGGAGATGACAGTTGATGAGAATGATGGACTCCGGACTCTTTTAGTGGCAGTATGAACTGCAGAGACTTTCTGCCTGCAGGATCAGCAGCGGTTCACTGCTACAAGATATCAGGTAAGAATAGATCTTACCTAATTTGGTCTACTCTGAAGTTGGTGGAAGTCAAACATATGACTAGTGGAGACAGCACTTTAATTTGAAAACAGCCAGTTGGAATTTGACACATACCTAGGACCCAAAAGGCTGTAAGAGAAGGTCTGTGAAGAAACTACCAAAGGAGATAATCCCAATGTGAAAGGTGGTAGGTGAGACCAAGAAAGAAAACAGCCTAGACAGTGGAAAAGCTGAAAGTGAGATTTGCCTCTCTTCAACGAATTAACGGCACATTTTAAATTTATCATAAACAAGGTTTGGAGGAGGAGGCTGGAAAAAAATTCTTTTGGAAGTCCATGAATGCATCAACCTTGGCGCTCAAGAGAAAATAGATTTCAAATCCTACTCTCAAACAACCCAAGCTTGAAAGATTTGAGCTTAAACAGGAAAACTTTCCTACCTTTTCCAAGGGGTTGGGAAGTGTCTTCAAAAAAGTGAAGTGAATCCTTAGAAGTACAATCCTATGTGGACTTGAAGGAATGCATGTGTTATAAAGATTGGTGAAAGAGACCTATGCAATAAAGCTGTGCGATCAAAAAGAGTAGAGAACTACTAGGTTGGGTAGTTATTGTGCATTGAAATAATTAATCAAATGGATTCCTCCTGGAGATAGGAGAAGGCAGAACTAAGTACCCACTTCGAACATCTATTAACATTATGTTGTGTGATTAGAGTTATCTAAGAGTGAAGAACAACTAATGTTGGGTAGTTACTACGCACTGTTAGTTACTTAATGAATTCCTCCAAGAGATCGGAGAACAGATGACTAAAAGGATTGCATTTCATTAACCCACCTTTGGACCCATATAAACTGTGGTTTAGCTCCTTTATTTATTGCTTTATTGATTTGCTTATTCACAAAATTTGTGCTTCTCAAAGAGTGAACGGAATGTTACCAGACATACAGCTATAGTCACAATACAACATTTGATCAAGCTTTGGAACAAACTTGAAAAGTATTTTTTTCTGAGAAATGCGCTTCTATGTTATTTCTAAGTCAATAACTTTGGTAGTAGTAGACTAATTCTATAAATAGAATGCTGACTGGCTAAGTCTGTTGCAGCTTTTGCAGAGCTTCAAAATTGTATAGTGGCACAATATTTTGAGAAGATCCACAACCCACCCACCCGCACCCTTTTCTAGACTTTCTGCAGTTCGGACAAACAATGAGCCAAGTAATACAACCTTCCATCATTGCCTACTTGCTAGGAAGCTTTACATAGCAAATGGGTACGTCCAATAGCCATTCAAAATCTATGTTTGAGTGTTGTAGATCTGGAAAAATTCAGATGCAGTAAAATTGTTTTGTGTCAAGGTGAGTAATAAGAGGGCTAAAAAGGACCAAATCAACAAATTGTTTGGTCAGTAGTCACTAAATGCAATAAAGGTTTATTTATTCTCTTAGGTCGGAATGGGCTCCTTCCCAACGAGTTAACAGAGAGTTGGTTCACTAGTGATCTTACTAAATTTTACCTAGTTCTCCATTATTTCAAACAATAAATCTTGTAAGAGGTATATCATCAACAAAATTTACATGTCCAACACAAATCACTGAATTATGAAAGTGCTAAATTAGATATGCGGAATTAACACCAGCACAAATCAAGAATTATCAAAGTACATATGCTTCATGTGCAGCAATATCATGAGATAATTAAATAACTCACAGCATGACAGACCAAATGCTTGTATTATGAGTAGCTAAATTATCCTAGAGCTCCTAATTTCTGTTTTGTTTTAAATGTCAACTATGAAGCTTTCAAGTCCTCCTAGTCCTCATAAATGTCAAAGTCCAGAACAGCCACCAAGTGGGACATAAGTTATCAATTCTGAAAACCTGATTTTAATCAAGGATATTGTTAGAGATAAGAATTAAGTTACTGATTTTTTATTAAAAAAAAAAAATGGTTTAGGACCAGAACAAGGAAATATGATATTTCCCCCCAACAGGATAGTGAATACTATCCCCAAGGCATATTTACCTAAGTAGGATATTTTCTGAATGCCTTCCTAACAATCTAAAGCCTTTATTTGTACTAGTACTTAAATATTATAATAGGTAATAGATCTGCTATCTCTCCTTGACTTGAGTCAGTCCAGATCCACCAATTAATCCCTGTGATTCAGTTTTTTGCCTTAAATAGCTAATCCATGAATTATGCTCCTAAGAAACTCCTTTCCTATCAAATATATCTTTAGGCCCCATTACACAAACATCAAATGGGACATTAGTTATTAATTTTGGAAACCTAATTTTAATAAATAAAAAAATTACTGTCATCTCTTTAGGCTACATAGTTGTTAGAAGCGGATCAAAGGCATGAGATGGATGGGGTACAGAGACTAGAGAGTCTCTACAGGCCAAGGCACAGTACGTGGGGTGTGTGCCTTTCTGCAACACTGCCACTTTTTTTCCGATGGTGGAGGCATGCCTAAGGCACACTTCTTGAACAGAGAGTCCACCTCACCGCCAAACACAACTTCACCTCTTTCTTTTACAAAAAAAGTTTTAGTTTACTTTTTCCTTTTAAAGAGAGAAGACAGAATTGGGACTTATGTACCCAAGGGCTTGCTTTTATTTGGGAATTAGGGTATTGCAAAGTCTTTAACACACCAAAGAAAACGAGGAAGAATGATGCCCACTGCACTTCCTGATTCCCAGGGGACTCCGACCACCGCAAAACCACCACTGCTAAAAGTACTTATTTTAATATTTTTCTATTGATAGTGTAGTTTTTCAAGTTATGCATGCTAATTGCTATGTGAGCTGTGAAGAATGAATTGAGTAGTAATATTATGTTGGTAACCATTACTCTTTGCTTTCTTGGCATAAAACAGATTATTTTCCCATTCAGCTGACAATCATCAAAAAAGAATGTGGTGATAGTGCTGGTTATAAGACATATGCATCAAAAGATCTGGGATGGAAGTATGTTACAAGGGTCCAAGCAGATAACAAGAATTATTTGACTAGTAACTTCAGCGGACTCACTTTCAAACGAGCTACTTATCATCCAAAACAACATCTTGGTGGGGTGATTCAAAATGCTTCAGCTTGCAAAAAAATGTCAGCCTTGTGCACGTGAAGAAATTATATATTCATGAAGTATAGGCAAAAATAGATGACCTTTCCGAGGTTGCATCTTGGACTTTGAAGATCTAGATCCTATTGGTATATGCTTATTTAAGGTAAAAGGCGCGGCTGAGGCGCACACCTCTTGAACACAAGAAGAAAAACCTTAAACATATATATATATATATATAATAAATCATTGTAAGGCTATAAAAGCATCGAAAAACTTCATAATAGCTGTAAAAAAAAAAAGAGAATATTAATAATAACTGAATAATCAAACATCAAAAAAGCACTAGAGCTGAAAAACTATCATCATCACTATCATAATCCTTCTCTTCCTCCTCTTCCTCATCATCATCAAATTTTACATCTTTCTCCTTAAATTCTTGTTCTTCTTCACTTTCCTCCTCTTCATATTCACTTTCATCATCCTCATATGGGTGCCGCCGGTGTAGCGGGCAGAGCACAACACAACCTCTCCCTCAATTTTCTTTACTCAAACCCTAGCTTGTTCCAAATTGTTTGACTAAGAAATATGATCGTTGGCAAGGAACTAAGTGATCACGTGTGTTTTTTTTTTTTTTTTTTAACACTAAAAATGCGTTTAAGAACTAAGGTAAAGGCTGGGGACGAAAGGCGTGCCCGAGGAGCATAAGAGGAGGCACACTAAGGCATGTGTTGGAGTGAAAGAGACAAAATTACAAAATAGTACACACGAGCACAACGGAAATTACCGTCCCACGCCTTAAGGCTGAATTTCAATATGCAATATCAGATATCCATTCCTTTCTTTTACAGAGTACTTATAGCTTGTCAAAGACCCTTTGGTGTCTCCTAATACATTCCCCCTAATTAATAAATAAGCCTCGAAACTATAATAATCAAATAGTAATCAAAGGCTTCGAAACCAGAATAACAATAAATAATTGATAATTGGTATATGACCTTAGATTGACTTTTCCTTCCTCCTTCGATAAGTCACTAGTGCATCAATTCCCTCCCCCATAAGATAGCCTTGTCCCCAAGGTTAAATTCGGAAAATTGGCTGCGTAACCGATCAACATCGACCCAAGTGTTGTCTTCGTCGGCACGTCCCTCCCAAGCAATAAGGACTTGGGAGACACGATCGTCCCCTCGCCACACTTGACGATGGCGAAGCACCTGAGAGGGTATGAATGTGGGAATCGACCCGTCGTCATCCAGAGGTAGGTTGGGATCAACTAAAGCATCTCCCACAAATGTCTTGAGCTGCGACACATGGAAGACCGGAAGCAAGCGACTCCCACCGGGCAATTGCAAGCAATAAGTAGTTGTGCCAACTCGTTGTTCAACCTCAAAAGGCCCGAATAATCTAGGTGCTAATTTGACTCCCAAGCGACGAAAAAGCAAGGCTTGGCGATAAGGCCGAAATTTGAGGAAGACCCGGTCACCAACCGTAAACTAGACATCACGTCTATGTTTGTTGGCCTCTCTTGCCGTCCTCTATTGAGCTAGTTCAAGATGGAATTTTAAATTTTGCAATATGGAATCACGTTCCACCAACTCGTCAAGAACAGCCTTCACGCGAATCTCCCCGGGCAAGAATTGGGCCAGCAAAGGCGGTTTCTTCCCATAGAAAGGGAGTGCAGCCCGTAGACGAGTGAAAACTCGTGTTGAAACAATATTTTGCCCATGCCAACCATGCAGACCAGCACTTTTGATTATCCAAAACGGAACACCTTAAATAAGTCTCTAAGCAATGATTCATGACTTCGGATTGACCATCCGTTTTCGGATGATACGAAGAGCTCATTTGTAATTTAGTACCCGTTGCCTTAAAAAGCTCTTGCCAAAATGCATTCGAGAAGATAGTGTCACGATCCGAGACAATTGAACAAGGCAACCCGTGCAGGCGGACGACCTCCCGAGCAAAAACAACCGCCACATCCTTGGCTGTGAATGGGTGTGAAAGTGTCATAAAATGCGCAACCTTTGATAGGCGATCCACAACTACCAAAATAACATCAACCCGATTAGATTTTGGCAACCCCGTGATGAAGTGCATGCTAACATCTTCTCAGATACGCTCCGGAATGGGTAATGGTTCGAGCAGCCCCACGGGTTCCCGAGTATCACATTTGTTACATTGACAAACAAGGCAATCCACAACAAAACTTGTGACCAATATCATCATTCCTGGCCAGTAAACATTAGCCGCCAGTCTCCTATAAGTGCGAAAAGCACCTAAGTGCCCACCGGTAGGTGTGGAGTGAAATTCTTGTATGAGTTTGTTTGTCCAATTTCAGGTAGGAGGAATAGCAAGCCAACCCTTCAAATATAACACTCCATTGACCAAGGTGTAAAGGGAGAGACACTAAATCGCCCTTGTCCAGGGACCAAACAATGGGAGAAAATATAAGATCATCACGCACAGCCTTGGTTAAAGTTGTCCACTCCACCCAGGTTGGCAGTGAGACCGCCCCAAGGAGTAATTCCGAATCACGACGAGATAATGCATCTGCAACCACATTGTTACCCCAGCTTTGTATTCAATCTCGAAGTCAAGCCCTATGAGTTTGGCCACCCAATACTGTTGGGCTGGAGAGGATACAGACAGTTGCAACAAGTGCTTCAAACTATGGTGGTCAGTGCGAACAACAAAATGTCGATCGAGAAGGTATGGCCGCCACTGAAGGACTGATAATACTAATGCCATCAATTCCTTCTGGTAAGTGGACTTGCTGGCATTGTGAAAAAGAGTGCCTTGCTGAAAAAGGCCACAGGGCGACAGTCTTGCATTAGGACATCCCCAAGGCCACGCCCAGATGCATCGCACTCAATGCAAAACTGCTTAGTGAAGTCTGGAACGGCTAACACTGACGCTGAAGTGATAGCCTTTTGAAGGGCCTCAAATGCTATCTGGGCGGCCGAATCCCACATGAATTTCCCGTCCGTGGCCTCTTTGCGGAGGAGAGATGTAAGGGGTTGTGCTATTTTCCCATAATTCCAAACAAAGCGCCTATAGTAGCCGGTCAACCCATGAAATCCTTGAAGCCCCTTAACCGATTTAGGCGTAGACCATTGTAAGACAGCAGCAACCTTTGAAGGGTCCATTTGAACACCATCCACAGAAACGTGGACCAAATAGTTGCTCGAAGTACGAGCCCAAGCATAGGTTTTTGGATTAACGACAAACGACGCAACCGATAGAAAGTGAAACACGTACCGGCGTAAGATGGGTCGAAATAGGTCGTTCATGAGAACTTGAAAGGTAGAGGGTGTGTTACACAATATAGAGAGAGAAGAAACCTGTTTCTTCTGAAATCCCCCAATACCCTACAAGCAATATTGATGCCCTTGGTGAACAAGTTTCAGCATTTGTGTGTTCCAGTTCACTTGAATATCGCCCGGTGCAGCCAAAAATGATACACCTAAAATCACGTCAAGACCACTCATCGAAAGGCATGAGCCTGAAAAATGAACCTGGCTGATCCCAATTGCATTTCGATCTTCGAACAAATTCCCACAGTGTTAATACTCTTGCCATCGCCCAAAGTTATGGGCAAAATGACCGAGCAACCAATTGGAAGGCCCAAGGCTTCAACTATCTGAGGAGAGATGACACAGTGAGTGGCGCCACTGTCCACCATTACCACGACTCCGGTTCCATTGATGTCCCCTCTAAACTTCATTGTTTGTGGACCGTCGAAACCTAAGCGGAGGCTGTTGATAGGAGCAATGAGTGAAAGCTCCCAGGATCAAGAGACTCCTTCAATCACATCTTATGGGTTATCAAAAATAGACATATCGAGCTCCTCGCCGGCGTCCAGCATCACCATGACCCATAGAAAAAGATTTGCACAAGCATAGGAAGGAGAATAGGGCTCTTTACATCTGAAGCAAATCCCCTGAGAGCGTAGATCGCGAAATTCAGATTGCGTCATTTGGCATGGTGAGCGGGAGGTCAGGTTTACAGAAGATGATGAATCTACAGCAGTAGAATACGTTGATTGAGCAGCAAACGAACGGCTGGGTTCCGGTGGACGAGTAATGTTTGAAGTAGCAGGTTAATGAGAAGGAACACCTGTCGAGCGGAATTAGGGTGGGGTAGGTGCAGGTTTATTTTTAGAAATCCCGTGTTTGATAGGCGAACGACAAGGAGACTGAGGATTCAACTCTGTTAGTTCTCATTCAATCTCACGAGCCAGATGCATTGTGGTGGCAAAGTCCTCGGTATCTTTGGTACGGATTCGCAAAAGAGTCGTTGCGGAGACCATGAAGAAATAACCCAAGAGCATTAGCATCACAATTGGATGATGAGGAAAAGGGGGATGTCGATGATTGCTTAGTATTATCATCAAAATCCTCATCTTCATCATCATGCATCCCCTTCAAATTTCTTTTTGGTAACCAGTCTTGTCCATAATATTTAAGAAATATGCTGGATGGAAGAGGCGGTAGGCTTACATTGATCCTATCAGTCTGGAGGGCCTTACCAACTTAGTACTTATCAACCTAGTACTCATCACTCTTCCAGATTCCAAAAAGGAGTTGCTGAACTTATGGAGAAGAGGGATGAGAGCCTTTCACTTGGATGGCCCAGACAGACAGCGACACACTCACTTAGGGGGTATTTGCAACTGCTTTTGCTTTTGAAAAAGTGGCTGAAATTAGATATTTTGGGAAAATCACTTATAAAAGAAATGGATAGTGTTTGAGAAAAAAAAAAAAAAAAAAAAGTGGTTTCAAACAAAAAAACGCTGCGAAAAGCATCAAAAACCAGCTTGGAGCTTCTGGCATATAATCACTTTTTTAAGCCACACTCATAAACAACTTCTCTGCAAGCTATAAGTTGATTAGTACTTTGAAAAAACTTTTGAAAATACCCTTTAATCTCTTGGGACATGGTTGCCAGCCCCAAAGAGTTTGGGCCGGCATGGGGATCACGAAGATTTCTGGCTTGTGTATTTTGAGTATTGATATTTCATATCTACATTGCCAAATGAACTAGACTAATAACAAATTTATAGATTTTTTTTTTAATTTTTGGGGTTTTTGTGCCTTGTGTTCAAGGCACAGCTCGGGCTTCAGAACACCACTTGTGCCTTCGTGCACCTCTCACCCTACAACTATGCTAAGCCTATCACTAAATTGATATTTTTTCTATTTGTTCTGTAAGAAGTAGATCAAACTAAAAAAGTTTGCAATCAGATATAAAGAAGCATGTTGTAGAATAACTGTCCCTGCTACTTGAAGTTTTTTCGGATGTAAATTCTTCATCTAGCATAACCACCCATATTAGGCAAGTATTAAGATGTATATCCAATTGACAAGGAAGTCGATGCAATAAATTGGAGACAGAAATGAAGAAAGCAAAAAGTTCCAAAGTTTTGATACAGACCTGCCGAGATATCTCAGGCTGTGAAGTGTACTCAGTCATCTGCCATTATAGAAAACAAAAGGAAAGAAAAAAAACGAATGTTTTAGTTCAAGCTTGATAAGAGCTCCCAGTTTAGAAATTATACATACGATTGATCATATTAAGAGAACTTGATGCATCAAGCACACATACTTATTTTGACAGGCATAAACCTAAAATTATTTACCTTCCTGACCATTTTACCATAACTCAAGGGACATCAGTCTCTGACATTAGATGCAACCCCTTTTGGAAAATAATACATCAATTAAGTATGTACCTGTCCGTACAGGTGTTTCAAAAAAAATCCCAGCACGCAAGCTATCATGATAGTGTCATTAAATGTAACTTGCTTTCCCCCTGAAAAAATGTTAATATTTCTACTTCCCATATTTCGCCCAAATATTCAATATGTATCACAGTTACTCCTTCAAAGTGCAATAGATATTGGACCAAGACTTTTACAGTTTTTCAACTCATGGAATGACAATAACGCACTGCTGAGCCCCACACCCAACCCACTAGAATGAAACCCCCTCCACCCAAATAAATTCGAAGAACCAAAAAAATAAATACATAAATAAATAAACACACACACACGCACACACACATACACATCCCCTCCTGATTATAGACCTAAAAAAATGAGTTTATCTAAGTTACAGAACTAGGCAGATTGCTTGAGATGTATCCATCTAAAGGTAGGTCGAAGTAGGCAGATTGCTTAAGATGCATCCTCTATAGATGGGTCGATTTCATTGGCCTGAAAGTTTATACAACTAGAAGAATAAGAAAAGAGAAGCAAAGAAATGAGTTTAACATGGCATCCATTCTTTTCTGGGTCTTCAAACCAGCTACCAACCCATCACCACAGCCCCCCCCCCCCCCAAAAAAAAAAACAAATATTGGCAAGCTTACCACAATGTTCGTGTTCCCAGATTCATATTCAAATTGAAGCTTCTCATCTTCGCTCATGGCATAAATAGAATGGAGAGTAAATCTTGTCACCGGGATTCCATCTGAGCGCTGATGGTCATCCATTACAATCTGAAGCACATTAAAAAGAAAACCAGATTATCAAATATTAGGGGGATACTATATGTGCACTGTTGCTAGCATTTGCCTTCATACAAGGCATGTTAAGTCCAAGAAAATTCACACAAAACCAATGTTGCTATTTAGGGAAGCATAACATTATCAGAAAACTTTATGGAACTATGTGAGAATTCCAAAGTCCATCTGAATGAACATCATTGGTTCTTTGGATGCTTCAAAAATTCCCTAGGAATTTTTACTCCCCAAGAAGGCATTAATATTTCCTTTCATGAATGTAATCATCTTGAATATTATACTCATTTATTTTTTACATAGTCATACTTCTAAACTTTTTTCTGAAGGGAAAAAGGATAATCAATTAGCATGAACTTTTATCAAAGTGTTGATGCTTCATTTCAATATTTCAGTTAAACCATATTATTTTAGAATAGAAAATACGTAAGTCCATATTAATGCTATTTGTTTCATTTCCCATAAATAGAAATGTAAAAAAGTACTTGATACCCCTAACCCTTCGGTATAAAATGAAAACATCAACATTGAATCAAATACCAAGGCAGTTTTTGATGGCCTCTCCCAGATTCATCCTTTACCCAAAACACAACCACTCACATTTGTTAGTAAAGTTTCTCAATATCCCCTAAATATCACCTCACAGTAACCCACAAGCCATCCAAACATAACAAAATTTTGGAAAGATTAAAAATGGAAAGTTGAACTAAATATTTTGATTTGGTTTTGGCACAAACTAGTTTCCACTTTCAAGTTGTCCAATCATTTATCAAAATATGCTTTTGTGGACTTGAAGCACCAGAACACTCTTATGCATGCCCTGTCATATGTTAATGGATTAACAGATTGCTTGACAATGACTGATGTGGATAACCTAATTGATGTGGATAACCTAATTCATTCAAAGCCAAAATTTAAAATCTCATTTGATCCCTAAATTACTCATCAAGAACTTCTAAAGTACTCTAGTTTTGCCAGGAAAGCACATGAAGAAAATTAAACAATTGAACTTTAAACCAGAGAATACTGGTAGGATTTTGCATCTAACAGCAGCAGGGTGTCAGAATAAAACACCAGGACCAGCCCTTAGACCTGCACCCATTCAGCGTATCACATGGTACAATGTGACAGGAAGTAAAGAACTCAATGTGGAAGTTTAAGGAATCGGAGGCCATCCAAATCAAAAAAAAACAAAATTCTTAAGATAATTGTAGAAAAATATTGCTGGTGCCATAAGTTTGGGATACATTTTTTTACATAGAAGCCATTTAAGTATGTCTTTGATTCTACTTAAGATGTACGCCAAAGAAAGTATCCAAGATAATAGCATAATCAAAAACTTAAGAAATGAGATAATTTTGAAACTACATACCTTATAACCAAAAAGTTCACAGCACGCCCTTCTGAAAACAGATATTCTTTCCGCAAAAACTGCCTTGTACCTGTTTTTCATCAATGGTCTAAGTTCCAAGCAATAACAACTAGAAGCTATACAAATGCTACAAAAATTATACCCACTCACCTCTCCTCACGTTTTTCAAGTGTTGCAATTTGCTCTTTTAATTGCTTGATCTTTCCAGCAACGTAGGAATCAACATGAGTGCCAGCATCAGCTATACAGCACAGTATTACAAACAAGAGCAAATCAAAATACCCTCAGAACCAACAGAATCAATTCAATTGTACATTATATTATGTATTATATACTAAAAGGCATTGAGAAGATTTTACAGCAACATCATTAGGTGATGGTGCATTTGATTGTTTTGCATTTGTGTATAAGCCGAATTCAGAAAAGGAAACACTAAGAACAGGCTATAGGCCATTTATGGACAAAAATATGTGGATCTTTTGGCCGCTTCAACTTTTATTTAGGTTGCAAAAAACCAACCTGCTTGATATGCGACTCTAGACTGACCAATTTAAGTCTGTTCAGTTCAGTTCATTTAAATAATGAACCAAGCTTTAATACATTCCATATTGTTATGCTAGGAAGTTGGATTAGACCTAAACGCAATTAGTAAAACAAAATAAGATAATTAAAGAAGTTAAGCAACTCAAACGCAGTTCATTCTTGGCTCGAAACGTTATCTAATGCTTGATTCAATTTAAAATCAAGCCAAACTCCAGCATAATTCTTTAAATTTGACAAAAATTCAAATAAGCTTAATAGAAAAATATTTCTCAACTCAATTTGGTTACAACTCTACATTTGATAGTTTCAAAAGTTCCATTAGATAGAAGGTAGGGAGGGCAGCAGAAAATAGCTATGGCTTTTCACCATGCTATATACTCCTGGATACAATCTGCCGCAAGCTTGGTCACTCTCTGAGTTGAATTTAGCAGTCAATAAATAAAGTTTAAATGTTGGTGTGCATCCTTATCATGAATTTGTCAGTTATTCCAATTGCAAAATATAATGACAGTTTTTCACTTCTTGTAGAATCACACTAGGCAAAGATGCTTTAAAACACTCTCGTGCACCAGTTCCAGTGTATGTTTCAAAAGTGGTCAGACTTAATATTAGTGGTGAGGGCACAAGAAGTGTAAGTAAAAGACCAAATTCCACTAGTTCAACACCATCTTACATACATGACTGATTCTTAAGTTCTTCAACAGCCTGCAACTTTTCCTTCGTCTTCTGCAGTTCATTTTGCAGAGCCTCTATAGTTTGTTTTGCCTCATTTTCAACTGCAAGAGTGTTGACCATCCGCAGAACTTTTGTGTTGGCAGAAGAAAAATCACCATGGCCCAGCTGCAAAGAAATTACAGGACTGTATCATCAAAAGACAACAGATGGAAGAAGAAGCATGACTATACAAATAAATCACTAACTGTAGGGGAAAAAATGCTTGTTTTGCCAACTGCCTCGGTAATTGACCAGATAAAATTTGGCTTCTTAGCATTCCCCGCAACAGAACGACCACTTCACTGAACTATGAGTTCAGAAATTTACTTGCACAGACTAATATTTCTAATGGATGCTCAACACGTCATACTTGAATCCATTTCTCTTGTTCTCTTTTAATCCCCCCGGGGAGAAATCAAAGTGTTAAGTGTTTTTCAATATCCAGTTCAAATCCTCACTAACAATCGCTGCTCTTAATCATACCACCAGGGCAGCTAAGATCTCAAACAAGAAATCACTTATTGATTGCACTATTGCTAAGGCAGTTAAGTACCACTTTTCAAATAAATACCAAGCTCACTAGGTAAACATCCTAGGAGAGGGAGTGAACCACAGTAGAAATATAAGCTTTACGTATCAGAAACCCAGTGATGCCAAAGCTATATTCTATAACATTTAAAAAATTTAGGGAATATACTTTCTACAATTATCAATTATGTGACATGTGGATATTTTTTTGGTTAACAGAAAATGGCTAACAAATCATTACGAGAAATGCCAAGAAAATTGGTTGAGTGAGAGTACACCTGGACCATTTAACTGTACAAGAAATTTGCAATGTTACTAAAGTATCCTGTTGCTAGAAGACGACGAGAAGGAGCTTTCTAATACTGATAAGTATTACATGAATGAACCAACTTTTTCAGGGTGACTATTGGGATGTACAAGCCTTCCTTTAACTTGTTAGCGGAAGAACTTTCAGCTTGGAACTTGGGATATCAGCGCGAGGATAGAAGTGAGATCTGAGCATTCTTTTGTCCAGCAAATGCATTAATTTTACTCTGAAGTGTCCTCATAAATATTTAATTCCTCACAGGATTTCTAAAAAGCTTTTTTAATTGTTATAATCATGCTGGCCTTCATATGAACAAGAATCGCAGATAATGGAACATGACCATCTATTGAGTATGGAGCAGCATGTCATTCTAAGACAGAAATATATTAGCCTTGGAACACGAACCTTAGACTCCAACAAAGATATATCAGAACGGAGGCGATCACCTTCTCGCTCTAACATCTTCACTCGTCTAGCTTCATTCGTCAGTCTTTCATTGAGTAGCTTTATCTCATTGTGCAAGCGACTATTAATTTCCTTTACTTCAGATAGGTTGTTCTCTAGTTCCCTGGCATAGGTTTCCTTCTTGTCAAGAGATGCCTCAAGCTCCTGTCAAGAAGACAGATAAATAACCACAGGAAAATACAGAAAGCTTTCCGGAAGTTTGAAGTCTACGACACTAGGTATACCAACCTGAACAATAGTTCCACTGACCAATCCAGTTTCACCTGTGAGACTCTTACGCTCTTTTAATTCCTTAACAACACTTTGTAAACGGTCCCTTTCGTCTTTAATCAAACCTAGCTACAGTAAAGTAAGAAAGCAGTTGAATAAAGTCTATGTAGGACAACCAAACAAGTTAACTTTGATAATATGTTACTACGAAGACTTCATGCTGGCAGGATCGACCTGCATTCACAGGATCAATCAACAATTTTTAAGCCATAGCTATTCGAAGAATTAATAAAAAGTTTATGTTGTGCTTCTAAAGCACGCCTAATGAGTTCCACGTTGAAGGATCTTAAGCATGCCTGATGAGTTCTATGAGAAGAATTAATAAAAAGTTTATACTGTGGTTCAATACTAAAAGGACAGAAATACACCAAGATTATCTTCAACTTCTAAACTATTAGAAGTCTGTACTTACTGTGAAGCTTATACTAGGGATTTCTCATCCCTTTGTACTTTCCATTATTTGATATATTAAATCTCTGTTTCTAATAATTTATTTAAAATAAAATAAAATAAAAAAATAAAAACTAAATTAACTAAAAACACAAAAAAACTAAAAAACTAAAAAACTAAACTATCATAAAGGTTATAGCTGAGAACCAAATGATAGAGATGAATTATCCTAGCATCAGGCTACTGAAAATCTATTGCGGTACTAACCATCACTTCCAGCCTTCTCATTTCTGCTTCATATGAATCTGCCTTCTCTTTAATCACTGCAGCCTCAGTTTCAGCATTTTGTTTACAAAGAATTGCTGTATCAAGAGCCGCTTCAACTTCTTTCATCTTAGCCTTGGCTTCGCCTTCTTTCATCATGCTATCAACCACCTCCCTGCATAAGCTCAATTAAAGAGGTCAGAAACAATAGATTAAAATAGAAATGAAAACAACTCAACGCAATCCAAATGAAGCTATGCATCAAAAAATTGGCACACAAACAGTAGGTATTATACTTGGAATAAGTGCAACATGAAGCAACCTCTTTCCTTGGAAACAAGGTGAACAGGATAAATATGGTAGAGCTTTGGTATACAGTTTCTTACCTCTAGATAACAGAAAAAGCAAAATAAGAGAAAGGTCCATACTTCTGTAAAGCTGCAAATTTAGGAGGTATATCATCAGCAGATGACACACCAGGAAGTTCCTTAATCACTGATTTCCATGCAGACAACTCATCCTCCAACTTTTGCATGTTTAACTGGATGTCAGATAACTTTAGTAGATCCAACTCTGCCCTCTCCCTGCGGCTTTTTTCTTCATATAACTTTTCTTTCAGCAACTCAATATCTTCATGAGAAGCCCTTATTTTCTTAGCTTCACGGACTTCAGACTCCTGGTAATAATATTGAGAAAGAACAATTATCCACATTCTTATATTAAACAGGAAAGGATGCATTTGTATGAACATATCAGTCATGAACCACATGGTATGCATGACATTTGGGCTGAAATGTGCCCAATGTGTTAAAGTTTGGCATGTGCAGGAATAATTCAAAGTTCAAACAGAAGGCTTCTGTATGATCAAAAGGATGTACTTCTCATCCCTTGCTCCCATCCTGTTTTGTTCTTTTTATTCTTGTATCTGTTGTCTTATTGCGTCTTTATGAACTTTCATTCTAGTATCTACAAAATATTTAGAACAGATAAATGTATTAAGCACTACCCAATATCAATATGTAATGGTTGGTGTGGATGCAAAGACCTGAATCAAGTTTTCATGCACTGTTCTTTTCCCTTTAGCTTGTGGAGAAGGGTGGTTTCCGAGTTGGGTCAATATTGGGTTTTGTCACATTCTATTTTGGATGTATTCACATCAAATCTATGAGGACTTAGAAACAGTAGAGTCCAAATTCAAAAGAAGACTTCTGGATGATCAAAACAGTGTATTTCTTATGCTTGCTCCCACCATGGTTTGTGTTCCCCTTTTCATTCTTGTATATGTTGTCTTGTTTCTTTATGACCTTCTTTCTAGTTTCTACAAACTATCTAGACCAAATGTATGCTGCATTTTCCAATATGTGATGGTGAATGTGAAATGCTTACATAGTTCCTCAGTTCCTCTTGCAAATGCTTCACCAACAAACTAGAGTCCTTAGAAGAAGCTTCTGGAGATCTGCAAGATAACTTTTTCTGCAACCCAAGTTTCTCCTGCATGCACTGGTGATGAAAGAAAATTGCATTATTATACAATTTTCAGAAAATTATATAAGAATTTAAGGAGAATAAGTGTAGCAAAGGGAATCAAAAAGCTGCTGTCAGGGTGCTAAACACAATTCATAAAGTGGGAACTCATGCACCAACTTTTTTTATTTCGTGCAAACATGAAAATAGAGAAACATTGCCTGCATTGACATCTAAGGGTTTAGTTCTCAAAGCAGTATTACGAAAAACAGCAACACATTTTTCACTTTAACCTAAAATTTGGTCCCACTATAATACTGAACTTATGAAATGAGGTTATCTTAACGGTATTTTCCAGGTATTGTAAAAATCCCCACCTAGACGCTAGGCTGCCCTTGGTGGCCTCCAACAATTTCTTCTCGAATGATTCCCACCAAACCCCATCAAGGCCCTGACTAACCCTTCACAGGCCTTTCCTAGGCACTTCACCCCGTCCCTGATACAGCATTGCATTTTCCAAATAAATACATGTTGCATTTTTTATATATTTCTAGAGCATGGACTTTAAAAAATGAGGAATACCAGAGGTCCTTCCCTAGAATGCCAATACAAACCAAGAGGATTCCACAAAGAACCAAACAGAGCAGCTGGATAATTGATAATATTCATCATGGAAAGAAATATGATGTTTCAAAAAAATTACAAAATTGATCCTCTAAAATGACAATTATTTTGAAACAGAGAGAGTATGTGAGATCTGATCAGCTTGATTTTAAAAAGCCTGTGCGCTCAATAAAAGTGAAACAGTAAAAAGGCTACCTCATCAAGTCGCGTTTTAAGTTCTTCCACCTGCCCTTTCAGTACTGCTGACTCTTTTTCCGCATTTTCAGCTCTGCATTCCATTTTCTCAAGCTGAAGAAAATATGATGAGGTACTGCATAAGAAAACCAACATGAAATACCAATGGTAAATTTTGAATTTTGAACTACTCACATCAGCATTTATTCTAGAAACTGACAGCTTCGATTCACTTCTCATTTGAGCAAGCTCATTCTGAAGACGATCTTTTTCCCTATCTATGCTGTCTGATAGAGTGCTTAGCTTTCCCTCCAAAAGGCTTGCTTTTTCTTCAGCTTTGGCTGCTGATAACTCTGCCTTTCCGCGTAGATCCATCTCCTTCTGGAACTTAATCTACAAAATGGAATAGGAAAGGTATTGTTTCAACTCAGCAGATTATGCAGGAAGCACAACTAACAAATATAGACGACCATGTAGTCTTCACAAATTCTTATCAAAAATTGTAAGAAAAAAGGTACTCCAACTGCAGTTGCCAATGAAGAATTCTCAACTGGCAGACAACACACAGATAACTCATGAAGAAGAGCAATAGCACAGTGATCAAATTAAGAAGATCATAAAAGAATCAGTATTATATCATTAATGGTGAATTGTATTCAGGAATTATCTGTCTAATACATATGAACTTATTAAACCACCAAACATGAAAGGCAGCAACCACACACTGTGTTCCAAAGCAAGAAAATGGCAGAAATAATGCAGTCATTCAAAAAATTTAAATTTATCCCAGTAGGCCAAGGGAAAAACGCCACATCATCAAGGATCTTCCCTGAGTTCCCTCATCTGATTTTAACACCATAAAAGCTGAAGTGTGAATACAAATGATGCTCGGTCATGCTTAATGCTATGGAGTTCAGTTGAACTTCATATTCATAAAGTTGGAAGCCACCTGGCCATATGCAAGAAGGTTATGTTATATAATTTAGGTACTTAAATTTCTTTCCCAAGTCTCTTGTACCAGTACTTAACTAACCACATTGAAGCCAGACCTTGAATGATCCAGTCATCTTTTGGGTTCCCAATGGAATTGGGAATTAAATTATAAATAAACAAAGTACACCAAAGAAAAAAAAAAGTATTGCAGAAATCACTTGGCTGTTTTTTCTTTTTTTTTTTTCTTTTTTTGTTAATATAAGAAACAAAAGTTTATTTATGTTCCAAGCACCTAGAGGAAACAAGAAAACAATTAAAGAGCATACCCATTTTCTGGTCAACTGTATCATATATACAAAAATATGCTGCTCTAAATATTTAACAATTTTTTTTCATGAGAAACAAATAATATTTTATTAAAAACAAGAAAAGTACAAAGGATAAGGGTACCAAACAAGTACACATTACAGCACAATGCTCCAATCTCTAACAATGTCTAATACAAAGAAGGTTTCAATTCTTTATGGACTGAAACTCACCACACTACTCTAAACTTAACTTTTTTCCTCACTTCCTCTAATGTTTTCTCACGATCTTAGAATACTTTCTGTTCCTTTCTATCTATAATGAGTAAAAAGAAGTTTCGACGGTGACGTACCATAATATTCAACAACTTACAATTAAAAACCCGGCAATCTTGTTTAATATTATTTATTTTTTTGATAGGAAACAGACTTTTTTATTAACAGAAAATATGGACGTACAAGAGGACGAGCAGTCCCAAAGGAAAATTAACGAGCTAAGGTACAACACTGCAATCTCTGGAGATATCAAATATAAAAATTCAAAAATTCAAATTAAAAAATAAAAAAAAATAAAACTTCTAAATATGGTTGGAGACCCACGACACCACTCTTAACCTTCATCATATCTTAAATATCATCTTAACATTCTCAACATCTTCAAACACTCTTTTATTCGTTTCAAGCCAAACAGACCAACAAAGAGATTGAACAAAGAACCGAACAATCTTCCAGTCAAATATACCATATATACAAAAATATATTTCTGAAATATTCA
Organism: Caryopteris x clandonensis; assembly: GCA_028749325.2. NCBI lineage: Eukaryota > Viridiplantae > Streptophyta > Magnoliopsida > Lamiales > Lamiaceae > Caryopteris > Caryopteris x clandonensis. The sequence continues at coordinate 1,548,914 of JAPYKT020000024.1, read as the reverse complement.
ACAAAATCTCGGGTCAAATATACCATGTTTACACATATAAATTGCAGAAATAATGAATCCACATTCGGAAATAGAAGATTCTGAAAACATTTTCTGAATAAAGTGTAAAGTAATAAAAACCACAATTTACTTCGCATCTGCCACTTTTGGATTTAGTCACATGTTTTCTTATAATATAAATAGTTTTATAATAAAATAAAATAATTGAAGATCGAGGCAACAAATGTACTTCACATCTGCCACTTTCCACTGGTTTTAGCCACACCTCTTTTTTATATAATATAAAGAATTTGAGAAAAAAATTGAAGAGCAAGGCAGCACCTAGCCCTCCCTACTACAGAAAAAGTGCAGCGGCCTATCACCACCTAGGCAGCTTTTTGAAACTGTGCACAAAAATTATCTAATATCTTTAGGCCATTCATAGACTAGAAGACAAAAATCCAATTATTCCCAGACCCACCTGAAGAAGAAAGGCGGACATTACAAAAAAGATGGTATGCAGCATATAGTTTCACTTAGAACTAAACAAAAAGCCCTGAGGTCCACCCTTGGCCTTAGGCAGCAACTAGGTGAAACTAAAAGATGAAAAATTAGAAACCAAATAAGTAACAAAGTACACATCTCCACTCTCGAAAAGAATCTGAAAGTGGAGAAAGAGAGCAGAAGGATCAATTTTTAAACTTGATACAGAAAGAGAAGTTGCCATGAAAGTACAACAACACAGTGGAGAGGGTACAAAAAGGGAATATCTTAGGATTTTCCACTATCATAGGTCTGGGAACTAGGAGTGTCTACACTTCAAAGTAAATCAATCTCTTAGATAATGCCAATTCATGTAACATATGCGCAGTGCGCAGAGGTGGATTTTCCTACATGAAACTCTAAGAATACAGAGGTTGGTGCCGGACATCCTTGCTTATAAAACCACTTTTGACAATCTATCAGTTCAAATCAAATCATGCCAGATGATATCCAATATTTTGACTGTTCATTCTCCTCCATCTATATATATGCTGCATTTAGTACTTGATAGTGCAAAAGAACATGACACAAACTCATATGCTTCATTAGTATATTCAATAAAGAATAAGCAAAATACAGGACAACACAGTAATAGAGCTTAAACCTATATAAAAATGACTGCACCTCAAGCTCACTAATGCCCTGTAGTTGTTTTCTGAGCTGTTCTTGATAAAACTCAACATCCTTCCGAAATTGCTCCTCCAATGTCTGCTCGTGTCCTTTAGCAGCTGCTGCTTCTTGCTGGGCATCAAATAATTTATCTCGAAATTTCTTTCTCTCAGATTCTGTAAAAAGTGAAGTTTATGTTTTGATACAAATTGCCATCAAAATATCATCATATAGACAAAATGCAACAAGCAAATTGAAGTTAACACTTTTAGAAAGATAAATAACCCAATAAATGGCATGAAGATTGGAGAAGGTGGTTCCCTTTTCCAGTCAAAAGATTTATCTCTCTCTATATATATGCAGAGCATCTTCGGAACAGCAAAGAAGAAGTATTCCAAGAAAAATGTTTGTAATCCAAAAAGAGAATTTCAGAACGAAATACTGAATCAGGTAATAAGGAAGGCAATATTCCTAAAAATAAAGAGAAAGTATGCAGGTATAATCAAGTGAAGAGGACAAAACTTGCATTTGAGAGAAATTGAGAGGGAACACTCCTTTAGTTGTGGTTGAGAAAGGTAACTTTTTGAGCTTTCCTAAGCCCATCAGCAAGGGAAACATAACGAACCGAGCACTTGTTGAATCTTCGATGGTAATGATAATGGGTTTGATTAAGGAGTCGGTGAGTTTGATTATGAAGTGTGATCAATAAGGAGAGAGTAGTTAATGAAAATGGGGGGATCATTACAATATTGTGGAGCAATTAACTAATACCAAGCATTTTTAATGGGAATGGTCCTCAACCCCAACCACTCATTCCCAATCCCTATCCCTTATACCCCAAACCAAGCACAAAAGAAGGTATGGACCAGTGGTTAAAAAAGCGCGCCTAGGCGCTAGGCGCCAACATTCCGGCAATGTCGCCTTATGGGGTTGAGGCGAAGCGACCTTGGGCGAGGCGCTCGCCTCAGGCGCCTCACGGTGAGGCGCAGGCGGCGCCTAGGCGCGCCTCGCCATATCTGATTTTTTTTTTTTTATAAGTTAAATATATCTTCTAACCCTAACCCTAGCCTAACACACTCAGTGAAGTGAACAAACAAACAGCAGCAGCCGAGTCCCCCAACACCCCCATTCTTTTCCTACACAAATTACCTATTCTTCCTATTTTCCTCACCGGCGACCCCTCCCACCAGCGATCCCCCACCGGCGAACCCCCCGCCGGCGACCCCTCCCTCCGGCGAACCCCCCGCCGGCGACCGGAAACCGGCAGCAGAAGCTCCCGTTCGGCAACAGAGATTTGTTGTGGTCTGAAGGATCGATGAGTTTATATATCTACATGTTTTTTTTTTTTTATGTTGGGCGCCTCGCTTGAGTGAGGCGAGCGCTTCGCCTCACGCCTCGCTCCTAGGTAGTGAAAGGGGTTTGGCGCCTCAGGGCGCCTTACGCCTTTTCAAGCACTGGTATGGACGTTAGCCATAAGATATAAGTAATTATCATATTGATCCTTCACATTATTCAAGTATAGTCAAGTGATATGCATACCCTATAACAACTTAAAAAACACCAACATAGAAGTTATGATGCTTATCGGCTTGTAGTGCAAGTCACAGTACAAGTACCAAATCCAACATAGTAAATTCAAGGTAGTCAAAAGCAAAAAGTGCACTTGAAGTGCAAAGGTCTCCATAACGCTTTGAGTGCAAAGTGCAAAAGAAGAGCGCACTTAACTGATGTGAAGTGCACTGTTTTGAAAACCTTGTGTATACTATTCTCATATAATCAAAACATGATACAAATGTAAGATCATATCCTAAGCACTATAATAACATAAATTAATCCATATAATGAAAAATAAATATATAATAAAAAGTGACATAAACAAAGAACAACAAAGTTTTCATCATCCATGACATTATACGATAAAAATCAAATCAAATGAAACACCATCTTTAAGTCCCTAAGCTTAGAGATCACTACCACCCTAAGTTCAGGATAAGGAATGTTGAATTCTTGTGTTCTCGTGTTTGCTCCTCAAAAAAAATAAGACATAATATTTTGGTGGCATTCTTGGAGCCCATTTTAGAGGGTTACTTATTTAAGATTTTGTTGATAAAGGAGGTGGCCGATGGGCTTTATAAATGGGTGGAGGCTTCACAAGAAAAACTATTACCAAGCCCATAAACAGAGGGTGGAAAGCCCAGAACAGATAATGTAAATCAAGGGCATAAAGTGCACGCTTTGGTACTTCTAACAAAATGAGTGTTTCAAGCATTATGGTGTGCTTCACTTACATCGATGAGCTTTGACAAATACAATGACCCAAGGACTTTCCCCTTAGCTTCATTTCAGCACTTTTGACTAAAATGGTCAAAGCGCTAGAAGGGTTTGGTGGGAGGTTTGGGAAAGGAACAAAAAGTGCATGCTTGGTATGGCGATCATTACCCTACACTAATTTTCTTATCCCAAAAGTGAGAATGGGCCAAACCTCTCAAAAAGGGGAGGAATGAAACACAACTATTATTGTCATAACCATTGTCACTCCCCTTTCATTACCAAGCACCCCCTAACGGTGAGAGAGGCCAATTGGATAAATCAAGACAAGTACAAAATACTAATACCATAGTTCATCAAGCTCCAACAAAATTAATAGATCCAGGGGCCTGCGACTAATATTAAGCATACCATTAGGAGCTCATCAATTTCATCGTCCTCTTTAATGAACAATATTTGATAAATATACTTGAAATTATATTTGTTTGATACTCACTCTTGGTTTTCTTAAGTATGAAATTCCTCTTAGCTATTCCTACCACATTAAAAATATTCATGATTAATCAATATCTATGCTATAACAGAAAAACCACCAAATATATCAGCTTCTACATTATGCATTTGTCATAAACAAAGAACAAAGAAACTGTTTCAGCAGTAACAAGAAACCAAGTATACATATTGAATATTTTCACTAAAGTTACAAGTGGATAATTGGTTCTCCAGTTGTAGATGAGGATAATGGAATGCCTTGTGCATTTAAGTCTAGCTTATAGGAACAGCATGAAAAAAAAATGGTAACACAAGGAAAAAAATGGTAACACAGTGCATCTAAATATTTGAGTAATCTTGCAAGTAATGTTAGAGTCTTGCACACTAATCATGTAATGCAACCTCACCAGCTTTCGAAAAATCTTCAGTCAGTGCTTCAAATTTAGATTGATAATCATGTGCTTGCTTTTCTGCACTGCTTAGGACATCAAAAAACTCGGATTTCACCTACAAAGGCCACTTTTGTCAGCCATGAAAAGTGCTAATAAAGGTTTCATGAGTACAAGTGTACAACAATCAACATACTAGATAACCCAAACAGACAAATTCTGAAAGTATACAACGGTTATTAAGAAACATCAATCAAATGAAACAAATCCAACACTAAAATTAGTTTCCAACTTTAAGAATTTCCATTATGTTCATTCACTGTGGAGGTTGAAAATAGATGTTAAAAATTGTTAAACAAATATATTACCATATGAAAATGTAATATTGAAAAGGACACTATTCAATTTGATAAATAAAGATATAGGCCACAAGTTATATCTTTTTCTTCACACCAAACTCAAAAAATTTAAGCTCTACAAAGGGTCATCCTACACTAACTTACGTGCATACTTGTACCATGCCCCTTTATAAAGTTGATAGAAGTTTACATTTGAATGGGAAAATTCATACATGCTACATGTGGCAAAGTTGTATAAGTGATGCTAATATTAAATGGCATCCTTAATCTTAATAAACTAGATCAGATCAATAGACATTATTAGGGCACATTGTATTGATTAAACTTATAGTAATGGGCCAAAAAAATTGTCATTAGAAGTACTGTTTTTTGGACATTGCCATCTAAACTACCTTTCGGTGCATATCACCATCCGAATATCCGATTCGCTCTTTACCATCTCAAGTGGAATATTCTAAGGACTATTTCGGTATAGATGTTAAAGCGTAAGGAGGAAAATGCAAAGTTTAGGACGCAAAATGTAACCAAAAATTGCCTTCAGAAAATCATTTGTCATGTATGTGGTGGAATCTCACAGGAATATAACGGTGGTGGTTGTATATGGTTAAAGTACAAATATAGTATATTTCAGATGATAAAAGTGGTTCAGATGATAATGTACTAAAATGCAAAGTGTTCGGATGGTAAAGAAAAAAATTCCTCAATCATAATTCTTCAACATCCTCGATCCACAGCGACAACAATGAGATAAAATGCATAACAAAGATCAACAGAACTATATTTATCCCATGCATGTGGATAAAATTATGATGTTTCACTACCCAAATAGAAAAAATATATTAAATAGTTGAAACTGTAAACTAAGCAGTTCATTCTTCCGTTAAATAATCAACCCTTGAAATATCCACACTTTGAATACTGCTTTATTAAGCATATATAGAGAAGTTGTGTGCAAGACATCTTTAGAAATCAAAGGTTTCGGCACTAGTAGCATTATCATCTAAATCAAAAGTAATAAATAAGTAGAAAATCAGACTGCAGCCACGGATGCATTATTTTATGGCACGTAGTCAACTCTCTTTTTCCTTTTCTTTTTTTCTTCTGGTTAGGGGCATGGTTTATTTAGTTGAAATACATGGCCATCCCAATTCCCAAGCAAAGACTTTAGCATAATCGTTCAAGCAATCTCTAGAAATGTCCAGGATAAGTGACATTAGGAAACTTAAGGTACCGGAAAGTTAACAGGTGGCATTAGAATTGTCCTATGAGGCACAATAAAGTGCTCACTTGCACTGGCAATGTCCTCCGCAGTTGAACCAAGAGCTGTCATGACTCAAGAATGATGCTGATAGGCCACCCAAACCAGATCCCATTCAATAGTAAAGTAGGGTGTGGTTGTTCGAAGGAGAACCATTAGCTTATTAACACTAAAATTTTGCATTTCTGTCTGAATGTGGAAAAAGGCTTTGTAACATCATAAAGACGAAAGGGGATGAATTAATGAAACCAAAGTACAACCAATAAAAGCGACAAGTGATGCAACTCCCAGGCATGTTAATTAGCTCCAACACTCAGGCCAACCAAACTATTCATATCAACCTTTCTAAGCTAAAATTATTCAATTAACTTCGTAGAGTTGATTCATTTTTTTAAGTCCCTACACCATAAGCAAGAGATTGTAATATTTTTTCACCTTACGAACGCACCAAACGTGCTCTCAAGGAGTCAATATTTATCTCAGTAGCAAGAAGGAACAAAAATACCGTCAAAAAAAACATGAACGAAACAAACAAGGATAAAATATTGAAGAAATAAAAAGGGAGCAGTCCAATTGGAAAGCAACTATAGCATACCATCTGACGGCATTGGTAAGTGCAGAGCATTTGGTCGGAGGTAATGGGGATTGAATGATCATGAGAAGATTCCGGCGCCGGCAGATCCTCGAAAACAAGTAGCTGCCCGTTGGAACTGGGGCTCTGAGTAGTATTATTATCTTCTGATGGCTGGGTTTCCGCGCGTCTCTTCCTCGGCGGCGGCGTTCTTAGAATCATTGTTAACCCTTTTATTTCTCAATTATCGCTGTATCTGATTGAGAGGGCGAAAATGGAAAAGAATTGGGGCTTCAACTGGTAAGATTGGAAAAAGAAGAAGTTTTTGAAAAGGAACGCGCCTATTATTTTCAGAATTTTGGGTGTACGGAGCAAATCCAGCAGCACGCAAACAAGGGCCACCTTAATTATCTCTCTAACACTGCGTTACTCGTTGCGGCACACGCTCAGAAAGTGTTTTCACCGCATTTTCGCAAGTCAATTAAATGCTAATTTCATAGGGGTGTTGTACTTGTTAGCACAATTCAGTGGTTAGCCTCCCCCACCCATATGACCTTAACCCTTTTCCACCATGGATTTTTTATTCGTACCCTCAAATTTCTAAATATATTCGAAGTTTAAATATACCCTATATAAAATTAATAATTTTCTTCTTTTTACTAAATATACCTTAATTATATTCATTATACCCTTTTCATTAAAAAATAAAAAACCAAAACAAAACATAAAATACAAAATGAGAAGAAAAGAAAAGAAAAGAGAAAGAATAAGAAAACAAAGAAAGGAAGAAGAGGAGGTTCAAATCATTTGAACAACTTTGGAAGGTTCGACATTTTCAACCAAATATCATAGATAGATTGAGGAACTTTGCAAGTATCTTATATATTCTTGACTTTCATGTTTTGTGTTTTATATATATTTCTAGGGTTTATATACAAATTGTGAAGTTCTAGTTTATTATTGAATATTTGTATGTTTCTAAGTATTTTTTATGAATATGATGGGTAAACGGATTTGGTTTTATCTTGTTGTTTTTTTGTGCGTTCTACCTTGATTTTGTTAATTTTGTCGTTCATTTTGTTTCAAAATTAGTTTTGGGTCGAGACTGGCAAGTGTCGAACAATGGGCTGATGTTCGAAACTTATGACCGAACACTATTCAGAGTGTTTGAAGCATAATTGTCGAACAAGGCGTGATCAAGGTTGTCTAGAAGGGTGTTCGGCACATCCACTCGAATGCATGAATGGGTGTTCCGTACATATGTTCAAACACTTACTCATGTGTTCGAAGGTTGTCTATTGAACACCACTTTACACAATTTTTCGACACCTTGTTCGACAGAAATATTTCGAACATATGTCTTCTTGTTGGAAATATTTGCTCGAACAATAAGCTTTCTATTCGAGCAAAGGTTTCGAACAGGAAGCTTTATGTTTGTTCAATCAATCGTACCAAATTATAAAACCTTTACTATTTGTTCAATTTTTATATCAATATTATAATGCTAATAGTTTCATTTTTGTTGATTTACAGGACGTGTTTACAATAGAGATATGGTACACTCAAATACATCTGAATTAGAAAGATTACGACCAACAATGTCAAACTGAAGGTGTCGAGCCATTTGGTCTCAATCTAAAGAAGTACTGGAGATGCTGTCAGAGCAAGAGACGACTCAACCCGAAGAAGTAGTAGAGCCAATTCCAATGCAAGAAGAGCAGAACATGCCTCACGAGACGCCCAAATTACCCGAATTTGATTATGATAATGATAAGGGTGAGTTGACATGACCATTTCCTGGTGGTCCACTGAACCTATTTTCATACCAAGCTTCAAGACTCATGTAGTAGCTAAGATTTTGAAGGGTCAAGAAAGAGAATTGCTCAGGTTATTGTGTCACACGACGACTCTTTTGGTATAGGATGTGACAATGGACCCCACAACTCGAGAGTGGAGAAGATTGTTTAAGGATTATAACTTTATATATCTACGGGCTACCTCTTACCCCACTCCAAACAAAACCTTGTTGTGTGTCTTTGTTGAGCGTTGGCAACGCTAGACAAATACTTTCCACATGCCGTTTAGGGGAGATGGTTATCACGTTGGATGACATGTGGTGTTTGACTGGTCTAACAGTGATTGGGGAGCCTGTTGAGCTTCCACATGTGGATGACGATAATTTGGAAGATGGTGTTGGTGTGGTTTATAGATTACTAGGAATTGCATGCAAACATGCATTCGAGGAGATCAAATCAATGAGGGCAGCTCAATCGGATTGGGGTGGCTGAGAGATAACTTTAATGAGGACATGACCTCAAATGATACATGGAGATTGGAGTGTTCGGCTCGTGATTATTTATGGTATACCATGGGTTATATTTTATTTCGTGAAAAGTGGCAGTCATGTTGGGACTCATTTTCTAAGATTGTTGGAGAATGTCGAGGATGCTCATAGATATGCATGGGGCACGAGTGTACTTGCTTTTTTATATAGACAGTTAGGGATAGCATTCAGACATGGAGTGAGACAGATGGGAGGCTTTCTACCCCCTTAATAGAGGTAATTTATTGTTTAATTCACAAATTTGATCAAACTTTTACTTTAACATTTTGTGCTAAATAAAGTGTCTCACTTGTAGGCTTGGATATATGAACACTTTCCATCTGCTCAGCCTCCACATAACACACAATACCACCCAAGGCGTCCACTTGCAATAAGGTAGTCTCCAACATCACGCTCTGGAAGAAGGGCGCAACAACTTGTGGCGCATAGAGAGATGTTGGATTCTCTTTCAGAATAAGATGTAAGACTTTCTTCTTCTTTAGTTAATCATATTTGAACACAAATATATATATATATATATATGATTATATGACTTGATTTAATATACAGGTGGACTAGAACCCTTATGCCGGTATGCGGGAGTATCATCAATTACAAGAAGTGTTGTTCTACCATGGATGCGTTCACTAGTTCAATATCGTGGAGCCCTACCATCTTGATCGAGTGCTAAGATAGTTTGGTCCGACCTATTCCTTCCATCCTTCTTGGTCCGAGTGATGTGAGTAGACCTAACAAAGATGGTGGTCGATATAAGCTTATTTGGGGCGAAGCTCTTGGAGGTTACTTTCAAACGTGGGATAATCACGTTCTATCTGATCACCGACATGGTCACATAGCTGCCTGGCTTGGCAGTTTGCTCCAGGATATGAGGAGTGGTACCTCGAACATTTCCATCCCACTGAGCAGAATTCCACTCATTCTTCCAATACAGCACGCCGACCTAGAACGACAAATATAAGTCAACTTTAGGAGCAGAATCACGATGCACTTACATATCTTAAACCTCCTATCGAGATGTAAAAAAACTCATGATGAGAATCTAACCTTGAATATGCAATGGCACAAATGGAGATGGCATACCTCACACTGGGAGGGAGTAGAGAAAACGAGGGTTCATCCGAACCTAAGTCATCTAGCCATGCTGGTAGAGGTCGGTCTTCACGACGAGCTCGACGGGAATAAAATAAGAGACAATTCATATTGATGTATTATTTTTTTATTGGTAGAGACTTTTATGTAAACTTCTTTTGATTAAGTCAAGTTTTATATCTTGATTTCAAATTGTGATCTATGTTGACTTGTTTTTTGTTGATTTAGTACCTATGTTAACTAAAAATGCCAAACTAAAAATGGAAATAAAAAATGTTCGGTAACATTTTGACAAAAACATAGAGTTCAGTAAAAATATTTGGTGAAAAAATTAGAATAATTCACAACTATATGGTGAACAAACAATTTTGAGCTTATGTTCGAAACAAAGATTCAAACACTTTGAAAAGTATTCAACAGAAAGTTTTGAACATGTTTACACATGTTCGAAACATATGATCGAACATGTTACTTATGTTCGAGACTTATAACCGAACACTAGTCTTATGTTCGACTGTTACATTCGAACACACCTTTTCTAAACTTCTAACACAAAAAATACAAATAAATCCATATATAGTTTGCATTAAACCAATAAAACGTTCAAATAACCATCCAATGTTTGTAATAAATCAATTAAACCAACAAAACTAGTCCGCTAAATTGACTACATGGTTGTATACATCATTTCCAGAACGAGTGAATCCTATAAGTTGGTTATGCAAAATGAATTGTTGTTGACAATACTACATCCTGTCCTTCAGCGTAATCATGATAACATTCGAACCACTTAGCAAGATGGTGAGGTAGTGGGTGTCCTGGACATAGGGATACCTACACAAAGAATAAAAAAAATGTAGTTTATATAAAAATAAAAAATAAAAACTAATATAAAATAAGGTTTAAAATTAGATTGGCGTACCACGATAAAATGGTTTATCTTTTCAACTAGTGCAATGCAAATGCATTGTGACTTTGCTGTGATAGATGTCCTGAGGGGCAAGAAGGTGTTGCAAATAGAATTTGACAACGTTACCAATATGACATTGTATGCACTTGCAACCAGGTGATCCATTTCCGACAACGTACGCCAATATTTTTTCCTAGCAAGCTGAGGGTCAAAATGATTTAATGTCATCATAATTTCATCAATTGCACCTATTTGGATGAAGACTTTTATATATATTGCTAAATTCTTCCATAAGGTCTCAACAAACCATATACCATGCTCCTTCTCCAAATCCCATGGCATAAGCCACAACACGAAATCCACAATGACCTTCCCCAACAACATTATTAGTTTCAATAACATGCTCTCGAAATATAAATGCTATATCATCAATAAAATGAATTGAATATGGTATTCTCATTTTCCTACGCACAACCTGTTAAACATAACATTTGAAAATATAATTATCAATATCTCTGTAACTTGAAAAATAATAGTTACAATGTATTACCTTTTGTTTTTGTCTAAGATTGGCACTAAATATTGGTTTTCCATGAATTGGTGCACTGATATTTATAGCATGTTTAGCTGGAAAACATCTTTCCTTGATAGACTAAACATATTCGAGTGCACTCGGGTCACTATTTGTTGAAGTTGAATTTCTTTGTCGTATCCCCTTAGATCGACCGCGAGTTTTCTTTTGAATCTCAAGATTAAGCAATGATGTTGTTTGTGGATCTGTGATTTCTCTCATCCTCTTCAACATCAACAACTGTTCTGACTCGCAAGAAGTGTAGATAATATTGGAAAAATATTTAATGCCCTCAGATATTTGAGAGCCAATATGAGAGGCAACATTCCCACCAACCTTTCTATCGATTGACATGGCTCCATATCTAACTCTTTTCAAAACTTGTCAATTTTTTCTAATGGAATGGGAGTGTCCATGCATTTGAATTCAGATTATCATATGCACACGTTAATCTACACGTCTTTCTCAGAATGCACCCACATAGTATGGGATCGACCACCATAACACCAAAACAATTTATCTCATTAAATATCTTATCCAACGCTTTGCTTGAAACCTCCCCCCCCTCAAAATCTTGAATATAGATGGTTTGTATCTATGTTGCACCACATGAAGCTTTCGATGTCTCAAGAAGGGAATGTATGTTAACCTAGCATGTCTCAGAGTTACACTGGCTTGATCCTAAATATCTTTTCAACTTTGCATGATAGCTCTCGCCCTACAAAATTAAATAAAAAAAACTTTTAGACATGTAAACAACATAGAATAGATCAACAAATTTAGATATAGATACCTATTTGTCGTGACATTATCGTAATGTATGATATCGTTTGTCCATGCCGAGATAAATTGTTCTTTGTATTGTGTGATCCATTGTTCGATCCAATATTGAACAACATGTCAACAATATGAGTAATCATGCTCAAACCTCCTTAGAAAATCATTGAATACAACTTTATTTCAATATGCAATAGCACATTAAATGAACTACTAAACAAATTCCAATTCACGTTGGAACGAAACTTTTCTTGCAGTTAGCCCAAATATTCCTTGAAATGTGCCACGTACATAAAAAATGACTGGAATTAGGGAAAGTAGATTGTATTGCATTAGTTAAAACTATTTCTCGATTAGTGACAACATCAGTGGGCAAAGATGATTGGTCCATCAACAATTTCAAGATCGTGCAAACCCACAAGTAATTGTCCTCACGCTCGGATTCCATATAAGCACATGCAATAAAAAACATCATATATGTCGACGTCACTCCCATAATTTCCAAAAAAGGTAATTTATAACAATTTGTCTTATATGTATTGTCCATAAAAAAACATTGGGAAGAGCATGCAATAATTCCACACTTGAAGGGTGAGCGAAGATTATATCTTTCACAACATTAGTTTTCTTGCATCTTCTATGATGAAAGAAATACCCATTTTCTTGCAATTTTCCCATGAGATATTGTAATTGGGATCAACCCTTATGCTCAAAAATTCTTTGGTCAGATGAGCATTATAAATAGTCTTAAGCGTGGGTACATTTTTAGATCATTTGCTCTTCAATCCACTCAAAATATCTCATAGTCTACTGTTACTTTTTTATAAATCAAGTATAAATGCATCTTGTTCTGGAGTTAAGCAACCCGCAAATGATTGGCCCTCTACGTACTGGGCAATTGGGTAATTACACGTGCCTCGTATAGCTTTCAATGCTCAATTACCATCTTTATCAATTTGGTTACCTCGTAACATAAAATGACAATTACATTTTTTGGTTATAGCTCTTCTTCTCTTCATCTTCGACTCATTTCCCTCCAACCCTCTCTGCAGTTCATCCATATTTATAGCTACAGGTACTTTCTTTTAGACTCATGGTAAACACCACTTCGTTCATAGGCTAGAGTCACACGAGGCTGTCTCCCACTTTCAGTATTGTCTGATCTTTTAACAATAACAACCATCCCATTTTCATTTGGCATATTGCGAACCCAATTTACCAAGTCTTTCTTAGATTCAAATAACACATTTGTCGTGAACAAATATCTATAATCAATCACCAACTAATTATTATCAACTTTCATGTTGCAAATATCTATCGAAAGTGCATTCGAATCCTAAAAACAAAAGTAAGAAAATATCACAAAACTGCACAACTTAACAAAAACAGGGTGGTGTTCAACACTAAGTTTTGAACAGATAAGCTACTATTCAAAAGTTAACTTTCGAACAGGAAACATTGGTGACATTCAAAAGTTATAGTCGAACATCTTTCATATGTTTGTTTTTTTATAGTCGAACACTTTGCGCGACTGAGTATCATAATATCACATTTTTTATGCAAAATATATGAAAATTACAACATGAAAAGGATGAAATACTTACATAATTATTTTATGTTGATATATCTTGATCCATAATTGAATTCTTTGAATTCATTGTCGCTTGGAGAAGAAGAAATCTTGCCTGGAGAAGAAGAGAATTGAAAAGAATAAAAATAGATTACTTTTAAATATATAAATATATATGGGTATTTAAGTCAATTTACATATGTCTAATTTTGTCATAATTATTATGGGGTATGTTTAAAGGTTTTTGGGGTATTAATAGCCACTCCCTTTCCATAATTCATTCTCTTTCACTTTTTCTCTATCCACTTTCACCAGCAATACATTGCAGGCTCTCTCTTTTATGGCCGACTAGCCACCCACCCCTACCGCAAGGTTTTTCAATCTCCCAACTTGTTGTAGGCTCTCTCTCCACCTATCTCTCTCTCTCTCTCTCTCTCTCTATAGAACTCCTCCTCTTCATGGATTAGCGTTTGTGAGTTGTAATTGTAGACAAATTAACTCTCTCTCCTCTATAGTGACAACCTTTAGTAATCTATAGTGACAAACTTTATTACTAAGTCCCAACAGCCCTCTGAGTTGTGCGTGTAACTCTCATGGTTGTTGTGAGTTGATGTTGTGGTCGAAGATATATTCTCCAACCACATTGTTTTTCTCTACTATTGTTGAGTCATTTTTTTACTTTATTGTTGTACTTTCCTTAATCTTGCAGATCAATACTTTTTTGTCTTGTTTATTTTGATTTATTGTGTATTTTCAAAGTTTTTTGTATTATAGGTGTTTGTATGTTTTTTGTTGTATTTAAAGGGGTAGAGATGGGTAAATCTGTACACACCTCTCACACTTTGTGCACAAGTTATACTTGAAGCCAAGATTTTCTCTGGAAGTGAAATTGTTGTGGTTATATTTGTCGTTGTGCTTCACTGAAATTTGTTAGAAGCTCTTTCTTCTTCTCGTCACAAGGTCACTTTTCCAGGTATTTATTATATTTTTTGGTGAAGTATTTATATTTTCTTATTATGTTGGTTATGTTATTTTGATGTTGTTTTTTGTTCTGTATATATCTTTATTTTGCCTCTTTTTTTTTGGAGTTGTGGTTCTGGTTGTTGTTTAACTCATTGTTCTGATTTTATGTGTTAATTGAAGTTTTTTTTTTTAATGAAATATTGGTTTGGGGCTGATTGTGCTAGTTTTATTTTGGTAATAAACATGTTAGCTTTGTTTTTGTAATAAGCATAGTAGTGAGCATTATATGGAAGATGATATGTTATGTGTCACCAGTTATAGATTTCTTGGGGCCAACTCTCATGATGCTGTATTTGTTATTATATGTTATTGTGTTGTTAATGCATGATCATGCTTATTTATGCATGATCATGCTTATGTTTTTAGAGGTTGAACTAGGGTGTTCTTATAACCATTTTCTCTATAATACTTTTAATTTATTTTCACTTACATGTGATTTTTTTCTCCCAACACCTTATGTCTAATAGAAAATTCATCATGATTGGGGTTACTCCATCTCTTAGTGGAAGAGTAAGTCATTTTTCTTACTCAATCCAAGATTCCCCTACTTTTTTATCCTTTTTGTTTTTTGCATTTTATGACTGTACTAATAAA
This sequence comes from Caryopteris x clandonensis, assembly GCA_028749325.2. Lineage (NCBI taxonomy): Eukaryota > Viridiplantae > Streptophyta > Magnoliopsida > Lamiales > Lamiaceae > Caryopteris > Caryopteris x clandonensis. The sequence continues at coordinate 1,533,568 of JAPYKT020000024.1, read as the reverse complement.
GCTTGCAAACCCCTTTGTATCATTTTTCCATTTTTTTTTTCATTTTTCATTTTTCATTTTTGGTTGTTTGACAACTTCTAGTTTTTTGTTGCATGTTTGTTAAATATAGTTGAATATTTGTTGTTATAGGAAATCCTTATAATAAAGTCTTGGCTTAGTGTGAGTACTTAAGTCAATTGGTTTATTCTTTGTCATATTTATGTAGTTTTTCACAGCTACATAAATTTAAGAACAAACCAACATTTTTTTTTATGATCAATGATTATGTTTAGTAGTGGGAATGGATAGTGGAGTGAATGGTAGAAAATAGTGTTATTGTAATGTAAAAAAAAAAAAAAATTGTTGGCTATTAATGAAATGATTTATGCTGATGTCTTCAATTTTAAATATACTTGCCATATTGTTTTGTATTTTATATTTATGTTTTGAATTTAGTTTCACTTTGTTACAACTAATTCTTTTTTCAATGTACGTGCAATAATAAAAAATACAAAATAGACAAAAGAATACAATCTCATATTTTTGTTTGTGAAATTGAAAAATACAACTAGTTTAAATTGAAAAATAATAATAGGATGGTTCAAAAAAATTGTTTGTGCCAATTCCAACAGACCTGAAATTACAAGAAATTGGAGTTGCATGTAATAATAATTATCAAAATTTACTAATAACCCCCACTTTTTTTAGATGCTTAGGAGAACTTTCATGGCCGATAAGGTGAATTGGACTCATAAAAATGAGGCACAATTCATTGTTTTTTGCCATTAAGAGTTCCTTAGTGTGAACCTCATTTAGATGTCTTTCTCAAACCTTGTTCTCCAAAGCATTTGTGATAAGCTGAATGTCGTTGCGAACGATCGCTTCCCCTACACATTGCACCATTCTCGTACCAAGTTGAAATATCTTAAGCAGGCATGAAGATATCTGTACAATCTGAGGTACAAGTGCGGATCGACTCTTGAGTGGATTCCTCAAATGATGGTGATTGGATTGGATGATATAAAGGAACATTTTTTGGAAAGTAATTACACATTTGGATTATTTCCATATTATTATTTAAGCTATTTCAAAAAGAATGAAACTCATTTATGGAATGATTTTTTTTATAGGAGCATCACAACAACTAAAGATTCTTGCACAGGGCATGCCACATTTCGACCAGCATACGGAGATATTTGATCAGAGTTGTACTTCACCTATTGCTACTAGTTGGTTTGTGCTATGATCAACTTCCCACTTCACACTCAACTGAGGGCTTGCGTATGGTAACACGTGTTGGATGTTTCTTGCATTATCTAACAACAAACATGCATGGGTGGGGACTTTCGAGCTAGGATGGGGTATTTGTATGATGTAAATTTATTAACATTTAGACATCTTTTTTATGCACTATATTTTATTTTATAATGTATGTTTTAGGTTTTATTTTGTGATGCGCATAGCGGCAAAATTTTTCGATGACTTATATTTATAATTCATTTCGGCTTATGGTTTTATTTTATAATACTTTCTTATGATGTTTATACATTTGAATGATGTATTATTGTCTTAGTAGGGTTACATATTGGATAAAGGCAAACTAGGATGATGAAGGCTTCTCTCGTTGCATTAGATGGTCTGGTATCTTTGATACTTCCGATGAAGAGGATATAATGTGTTTCGTGGATGAAGTTATAATACCGACCATACTGCATCGTGTTAGAGTTCCTCAAAATACTTCAAGATTGCCCAGAAGTAATTGGGTTGGAGAGATCCTTATGGGCACTTACAATTAGTTTTATAAGATTGTTTGAATAATAACACCGACTTTCCATGTTATCATTAATTTTCTCACAACTAGAGGGTTGCTGACTGATTTTCATCAAACTCGAGTTTCTTCAATCGAGTCGCTTATTATTTTCATGTGAACAATGTCAATGCACTTGTGCTAGTGAGATACCATGGAATGGTTCCAACATTTATTACTTTAGACTATTAATAAATATGTTATGCATGTGATGGCGACACTTGTTTCACTAGCTCCCGAGTTTATTGGTCCATCGAACTTTAATCACATTCACCCCAACATTTTCTAAAATCCCCACTTCTACCCCTATTTCAAGGTAAATAAAATAAAATTATTGACACTACTCCCAACTTCATCGATTGTTTTATGGATGTGATAAAATAATTACTTGCAAAAATATGGGGCATTGGAGGTTTGGATAGCACACTCGTTCTCGCATGGGTACCTGCCAATTGTGATAACATCTACCATCCTGCAAGCACACAAATCTAAAAATTGCCTGCAATTTGTGACTTTAACTTATAGTTTACCTATGTTATGATTGGATGGTAAGAGAGCACTTGTGATGCAAATATCCTTGTGAATGCTATGAGACTTGATCTTTTCATAGCCTTTAGATGGTTAGGTTTTAGAATAAAGTTATTTGCACTCATTACTTCTATGCAATCATCATCTTTACTTACTTAACTTGCATTATTTTAGGTTGATACTTTCTATATTAGATGTCTGATACGCGAACTATTCTCATTGTCTTGCTCCTTATAGGAAAATGCACTATCATCTCAATGAATTCAATTCCTTGGGCAACCAGGTACGCACACTAGTTGAGCTTTTCAATCATCCTTATGCTCGTCTTCAAAATGTAATCGAGCGCTGTTTTTGGGGTCTTGAAGAGTAGGCTTCCCATATTGAGATGAGGAATGTCGAGCTATAAAATCTCGAATCAGATGAACATGGTGCTTACTTGTTGCGTGAAAACATGATAATAGGCTTCACCGACTCCTTATTTGATGACACATATCCACATTATGAGGATGATGACTTTATTGCTCCTTGAGAATATTTTTGAAATAGGATTCAGGGCAACCAGGTACGCACACTAGTTGAGCTTTTCAATCATCCTTATGCTCGTCTTCAAAATGTAATCGAGCTCTGTTTTTGGGGTCTTGAAGAGTAGGCTTCCCATATTGAGATGAGGAATGTCGAGCTATAAAATCTCGAATCAGATGAACATGGTGCTTACTTGTTGTGTGAAAACATGATAATAGGCTTCACCGACTCCTTATTTGATGACACATATCCACATTATGAGGATGATGACTTTATTGCTCCTTGAGAATATTTTTGAAATAGGATTCAATTTAGGACTAAAGGAAATTTTGGGATGACATAGCCCAAGCTATGTGGGAGACCAAAGGGAATTGGGTTTGTTGTTTGTTGTTTGATTTTTGGACAATGTTGATCTGAGTATTTGTATATGAATTTGACTATTTATAATTTATTGTGATATGATACTTTCTATAATGAAGACGTGGTTGGTTCGAATAATTATTTACATGTATCTATCATGGTTTAGGGCGCGGTTTCTGAACACCCGGAGTGCACTTGTGGTGTTGGTTAGATGGTTATGCGTGAAGCTCACACGCTAAGTAATAGAGGACGGCATTTTTATTATTACCCCACAAGGGGAGATCATGTAGGCAATTCCGTGTGGGTGAAATTTTATCTCAGGTATAGAGTGGATAGGGTTGGTCGAATGGGCACAAGAGGTCGCCATAATTCACTATCAAATACTAATGGTGCACAATTTTAGCCAGAATATCGTACGCCATATATAAAGTATACTAACAATGCAAGCTCATCTCATATTACTCTTAGTCCACCTTGTACACCAAGCTCTTTCTCCGCTCATCGTACATACGTGCTTCAATTGACTTTACCAATTTATGTCCTAGTAGTTTCCATTTTGATAAAAATCTAGTTTCTTTAAACCTTTTGTTATTGTATTATGATGTTGTGTAATGTAAACAATTCAAATATGTTAGACCTTTTATTTTATTCAATTAGAAATGTAATGAGTTTATTTACAATGTGAAGTTTTGAAGACCTTCCTATTACATTGTTTAAATTTTTTATTATGATGTTTGTATATATTCATGAATATTACATTGTGTATTGCATTTTTTTTTATACTAATACATTTAAGTATTTTAGTTTTCTTATATATTATTTACGTGTTTAATATATTATTTAATAGTTTGCATATATTACACAGTTATATATAGAGTAAAGTTCACCATACCCCCTCGTGTTTTGGAAATATGCACAAAATCCCCTTGTGTTTTTTAAATTGTATTAGATCCCTTTGTGTTTTATTAAAGTCTGCATGAAATCTTCAATTCCATCCAATATAACATATTTGTTTTCCATGCAGCCAAGCTGTGAAAATGCTACATTTTTCTATTGTAATCTATATATATAATAGAAGAAGTAGAACCCATACATTTTTCCGCCTAAATGTCTTACTACTTTTGGCACGCCATGTTGCATTTTTTTTATTGGTCGTCATAAATTAATTATAGGATGTTATATATGCATAATTTATGGAATAGTTTTACTGAAATTATGCATAGAGTATATATGCATTAATTATTATTATCAATTTTGTATATTAAGGATCAAATTAATGCTTATATATTTACTAATAAATCCCCCTAATTATGTTATAATTTGGGTGGGTTGACTTAATAATTTTGGTAATGCAATTTAGTATGATGCATACATTAATAAGCTATTGTTAATAATAATAATAATAATAATAATAATAATAATAATAGGAGGAGGAGGAGGAGGAGGAATAATAATAATAATAATAATAATAATAAGAGGAGGAGGAGGAGGAGGAGGAGGAGGAATAATAATAATAATAATAATAATAATAATAATAATAATAATAATAATAATAATAATAATAATAATAATAATATATTTTTTGATCGACAATAGGTAATAAGTGACTATTGCATCAAAGAATATACATTTCTAATGAAAAAGTAAATAATTAAGGATCAAAATTAATACTTATATATTTACTAATAAATCCCCCTAATTATGTTATAATTAGGGGTGGGTTGATTTAATAATTTTTGTAATGTAATATATAGTCTCACGCAGACATTAATAAACTATTGTTAATAATAATAATAATAATAATAATAATAATAATAATAATAATAATAATAATAATAATAAATATAATAATATATTTTTTGATCCACAATAGATAATAACTAATTAGTTCATCAAAGAATATACAATCCTAATGAAAAAGTAAATAATTAAGGATCAAAATAATGCTGAAATAATCACATAGGTTATATAATTATTAGGAATATATTAGAAAATTATAATTATTACCAAAGCATATATAATACCAGAGGAAAATTAACACACTATCTTAAAATCCCAGCCAAAAACCAAAGGCACCTGTAAAGAATAGATGGGTCCATTACTATTTTATTTGCACAAGAAAGGGTTCCCATCACCCACCCGTGTTATAGATAGGTCCATTACTATTTTATTTCCACAATAATTAATAATTAATAGGTTATATATATAGTTGGCATATATATTGTTCAAACCATGTTATATTACTAATAGGATTTCAAATATAATTCTAACCTATTAATTGCAATATATATAACCTAATCAAACCATGTATAATATACTAATCAATCACCCTAATTCATACACAAGGTAATTATGTCGATATGAAATAAGAAGATGTAAATTTCAATTCCTATACCACGATTGATCAAGAACATTTGAGTAGTTTTTCTTCATAACTCTAATATTTTTTAATTTTTTGTTTTAAATTTTTTTTATCAACACAGACACATCGTCATACAAAGGTATGTTTTTGTTAATTTTAGTTATCAAACGATTTATTTTGTATATGAAATTCTCATTCGTTATTTTTCAGATGTTGATTCATTCATCCAAACCTTTATGCCAAGCTTGGGCTTATCATTTTGAGCTTATATTTAGGTGTTGACCGAGTGGCAGTGATGTACTTAGTGAATAAGTTTATTAAATTTGAAATATAATGTAATAAATTATATTTTAATATATTATTGATGGAAAAAATTGTATGTTACATTTTTCCTGAACCGTTCGTGGCAAGTGTAGGTGGATCCTTGCCATCAAAGTGTTATTTAATGCGGTATTATGGTGTTGAATGGTCTATATTCATTCATAAGGATTCCAATGGCAGTTTCTTTGGACAAGGATGAAATAAATTTTATGATGATAAGTCTTTTTGATCAATAAAATTTTTTTATTTTGTAGATATGATGGATATCTACATTTTTCTTTTATAGTTTTTTCACATAGTGGTTACTTTAAGAATTGTGCTGCAATGCAATCCAATTTTGTATCCACTTTATTTCATCCCGATGGTAAAGTAATGTATGTCATTTAATGTTTTAAATATAGCATCAGTATATGCTTTATTGAGATTATATTGCCAACAATTTTTTTTTTGTTTATGTTGAAGGAATTTCGAAACGTTTGCAAAGAATGTTCTACACAACAATCAATCTTTGATGTGACTAACGAAGTTTTGGTAAACAGACTATTAATATCAATATAGTCGAATTAAGAAATATTTTTTCATATTTTATTTTTTGAATTATCATTATTTATATTTCAGGTTATTCCTATATTTTTTTATGGAGTCTGTATTGTGGAGTTTGTCTTCTCTCTGTGTATTAAGAGGTTTAAGTGGTATTGAATGGAGTGTTTTTGCTAGAATTTAGGGATGTATGGGTTATTAAAATGAATTTGTAGATGATAATGGGCTCACTAATGGTGAATTTGTTTTTTTCACTACAATGGCGACAATCTTTTCGAGGTTAAAATATTCTCTAATAACATGATGTATAAAGAAGGGACACCTGCTATAAAGTACAAGAAGCGCAAGCGTGATCCAAGATCTATATCTCAAGTTATCATTCAAGATGGACCAAGATGAAGGTCAAGATACAATTTTTGTCCTACCCATTTGCAAGAATCTTTACATGAAACTTTTGAAATACAAGACACAAACTCATTTGAAGGGAAATGTCAATTGGTAATGTTCTATAATATATTCCTGTTATTTATTTCATACTCACACACACACACACACACACACATATATATATATATATAATAGTGGAAGCATTACATTTTTAAAAACTCATGTATTTTTCCGCCTAAATTTTTTACCAATTTTGGAATTACACATGACATACTATAATTACTCATTATAATTAATTAGAGGATTTTAATGAGATCAATTTTATTAAAATTTTGGTTTATCATGAATTGAATTATTTAAAATCATTAATGCGTAAATAAGTCAAACTTGCATCTATTTTTCATTAATTGCAAATTCTCATTAATTGCTATTCATCCCATATTTTCGATTTTATATATTAATTAATTGATAAAGTCAAACTTACATTCTATTTTTTAGAATATTTGTGGGTAAGATTTGTAAAATTACTCTTAAACAAATTTTGAATCATTTCTAATAAAATTTACAATAAAAACTATAAAATTCAAATGTTAGATTAGATGTTATCATTTTTTGATAATTAGATTTCTAAAGAAATTGTATATATTAACAGTTTATAGACATTACAAACTAATTTGGCAAACAAGCAAAAATTTTGAGGAAATCAAATTGACCTTTGCAGACGTAAATTCATTTGAAATCTTATTAATTTAATAAGTAGACATATTAGGAATATATATGGATTTAATTAATAGGTCAAAATTTTCTTCAATGAGTTTTTATTAAATTATAAGTCAAACTTGACAACATCTAATTGGACTATTTTCTATTACTAATTTTGTACTTTAAGTAGAAATCTTAAATAATGTGATAATTGATTGAATATTTGTAACTAATTTATTTGCATTAAATCATATATATGTTTTACTTAATTAAAAGGTCAAACTTTCCTTAGGTTCTTTTTATGGAAAATATCCAATTAATGTATAACAAATTCAAATAAATGCTTTTATTGACCAGATAAATGTTCAATTAATTTGATTGCATGTAGTATTTTTATTTTTTTAATTTAATATTTTAGACCATATTTTTTAATAAAATCTAAAAAATGTGTGGGTGAAATCTTATAATATTAAATATATATTTTTTAATTAGGATTATAATTAATATTTATTAACATTGTAATATTTTTATTAGTATTTATGTTATATATTTAGAAACATGTTTATGTATATGTGATAATACATATATGTACTTATATTATAAGTATTATATAACTATTATTTTGTATTTATATTAAATGATTGTATATTTAACTAAATGATTAGACAGTCCAACTCGTGTTCAAATCCTCACAAGCACAACGCCCTTCTCATTTAGTTTTGTTTTAATGTCGATATTCAAACCTGTGACCTCCAAGAAAGCCTTAAGGCTTCTAACCAACAAGTTAGTGTAACCACTTGAGAAACTTTTGAAATCCTATTAATTTATATCAATATATTAGGCACGTATACAACAATATTAAAATATCACTCAATTATTTAATTTTTTAAATTATTACAAGTACTATACAATAGATAAATTACAATTGTAATCACTAATAAAAATAAAATTTTATATTTTTTTTTAAAATTGATATAGTTTGTGAATTATATTTTGTTGATAGGTATAAAAATTAATTCCTATAAATTATTATCTCTTCAAATTCTAAACTTCACATTTTATGATTCTTTTTAATTAAGCAAATAATATTATCTTTTAATAATATTAATCATTTTCTTAAAATATAATAATTTGAAAGTAATATTAAACTTTTAAATTAAATTTAAAAATTATATTCTATTGTAATATACAAATTGGGTAGATTTCAAAATAAAATATTATTACATCCCTCTAGATTAATTTGTGAAATTAATTTTCAAATTAATTTTGATATGTCTTCATAAAAATATCTTTTAAAATATTTATTATATTAATATATAAATTATTTTAAAATATGAATGAAAGCCTAATTCATTAATTTACTTTTTTCTTTGTTTGTTTATATCTGTGTTTAGAAATTGAACAAAGAAAATTACTCAATGTTACTAATTATTTTTTAAAAGAAACAAACACTTGAGAACTTGTTAAATTCTAGTAAATACTTTATAGTGGAGGAATGATGTGTATTTGATAATCTTAAAATATCTAGAATTCTCACTTTTGGCCCAATATTTAACAGTATTACTTTCTTATTTAAAAGTATTAATTTCTTATTCAAAATGTATTACTTTCTTATTCAAAATGTATTACTGCTTATTTTTTAAAAGAAAAAACACATGCCTACCTTTTAAATTCTAGAAAATATTGTATAGTGAGGGGAATGATGTCTATTTGTTAATCTGGATTATCGCTTTTGTCAAATATCAACAGTATTACTTTCTTATTGAAAATGTATTACTTTCTTATTAAAAAATTATTACTTTATGATTCAAAAGGTATTACTACCAATTTTTTAAAAAGAAAAAAATATATGGCTTTTTTTAAAGGCTATGATATATGTTATAGTGGGGAATGATGTGTATTTGTTAATTTAAAAATATTTAGGATTCTCTCTTTTGTCGAATATTAACAGTATTACTTTCTTATTGAAAATGTATTACTTTCTTATTTAAAAGGTATTACATTTTTATTCAAAATGTATTATTACTTATTTTTTAAACAAAACGAAAACATGATTGCGTATTAAACTCTAGGAAATATTTTATAGTGGGGGAAATGATGTGTATTTGTTAATTTAAAGATGTCTAGGATTCTCGCATTTCTCGAACATTAATAGTATTACTTTCTTATTGAAAATGTATTACTTTCTTATTCAAAAGGTATTACATTTTGATACAAAAGGTATTACTACTTATTTTTTAAAACAAAAAAATACACAACTACTTGTTAAATTATAGGATATACTTTATAGTGGGGGGAATGATGTGTATTTGTTAATCTGAAGATGATTATCATTTTTTTCGAATATCAACAATATTACTATCTTATTGAAAATGTATTACTTTCTTATTCAAAATGTATTACTTTTTTATTCATAATGTATTACTAATTTTTTAAAGGAAAAAAATTATGATTGTTTGTTAAATTCTATGATATATTTCATAGTGGAGGATGATGTGAATTTGTTAATCTGAAAATGTTTAGTATTATCGCTTTTGTCGAATATTAATAATATTACTTTCTTATTAAAAATGTATTACTTTCTTATTCAAAAGGTATTACATTCATTTTCAAAAGGTATTACTACTTATTTGTTAAATTGAAAAAAGTAATAATATTAATTGAACAATTTTTTAGTTTAATTTGAATTGAATCTATGCTAATATAATAACAAATTAATCTAAAAGAAAATTTAGAAGCTATTACTTATTGAATTCTAGGAAATATTTTATAGTGGGGGGAATGATGTGTATTTGTTAATCTGAAGAAGTTTATGATTCTCCCTTTTGTCGAATATTACGAGTATTACTTTCTTATTGAAAATTGTATTATCTTATTATTCAAAAGGTATTACAAGTTATTTGTTATATTGAAAAAAATAATAATACATCATAATTTATCATCTATTCACACCGAAAAAATAAATATTACAAGTAATACTTTTTAGCTAACCCAATAATACTTTTTAGCTAAACAAATAATACCTTTAAGTTTAACAAAAAATATTGCAAAATTTTTTAGTTTAATTTGAATTGAAAACTTACTAATATAATAACAAAGTCTAAAAGAAAATTTTATCATCTATTTATAGTCAATAAATATTACCTAATAATTTCTTAGAAAACTTACTAAAATTTTAATTTTTAATACAATAAATCATTTTATATTTTAATATTAGTTTCAAATGAATATATTTTAAGAAAATGAGTAATATTATTAAAATATAAAGTAATATTATCTATTTAATGGAAAAATAATATTATTTAAATGTAATAATATTATTTGTTTAATTAAATTTTTTTTATCACAACGTGTGAAGTTTAGAATTTTTAGGGATAATAATTTATAGGAATGAATTTTAATACCTATCAAAAAATAATATAAATAAATTCACCACTAATATAAATAATCATGTGTTTGTTTCTTTTAAAAAATAAGTAGTAACATTGATCAATTTTTTTAGTTCAATACACATATATAAATATGTGAATTTTCAAACAAAGAAAAAAATAAATTTTATCATCTATTTACAGTAAATAAATAAATATTACCTAATATTTTTTTAGAAAACTTACTAAAATTTTATTTTTCAATACAATTAATCATTTTATATTTTAATATTAGTTTCAGATTAATATATTTTAAGAAAATGAGTAATAATGTTAAAAGATAAATAATATTATTTAAATATAATAATATTATTTTGTTTACTTAAAGAAAATTCTATCATAAGTGTGAAGTTTAGGATTTTAACGGATAGTAAAGAAAATAATTTATAGTAATGAATTTTTATACCAACCAACAAAATATATAAATAAATTCACAAAGTAATAAGTATATTAATTTTTTTATGTAAATAATTTTATTTTTAATTATATTGAATTTATCTATATTGAAAAATAATTGTAAATGATTCGAAAACTAAAATAGATGAGTGGTATTTCATCGACTTATTGGTAAAGGATAAAAAATTTAGGATATACTCTTATAGAAAATATAATATGCATTCATATCCAACTTAATTTATATATAATATTTTTGAATATTTGGTTAGGGTATTGATATAAATTAATATATTTTTAAAGTTTACATAAAATATGAACTTGGCCGGGTGGTTAGAGGGGGAAATAATATTTCCTTTCTTCAAGGAGGTCGGGCACCCAGGCCCAACCAAAAAGAAGCCCAGCTGCGCGGCCCACCGCCAGGCCCCTCCAGCAACCCATTTTTTCAAACGGTTCGGATTGACCCGCGTTGCACGGATCCAACAGTTTCACAAGAAACCAACTCCATTAATATTATATATATGCATTTATGTATTACTATTAGTTGTAAATACTCTTATTAATGTTGGTAAATTATAGAATAATGGTAATTTTATATAATTATTCATAATTATTTTAGTAAAATCAAATATATATGCATAAATCACATTAATTCAATATTTATTATATTTATTAATATTGACATATTTAATAATATTTACAAAACATTACAAATTAAATTGGAAATAAAATTGTAATATTAAGTAAAACTACCATAATTATTTATCATAAGTAAATTCAATAAATTGAAATTTTGGAACATACGTAAATTATCGATTATCAAAATTTATCAATATAAATTAGAATAACAAAAAATTCGTTAAATCCATAATTTTCAAGATAATGATATGTCCCCTCCACTATTTAATTATTAGGAAAATTAGGAATATATATGTATGTAATCATTAATTATCAATCTTCATTATCAACTAATCATTTTAATTTATTTTTATATTTTCATTCATTTTAAGTTAAAAAATCTCTAATTATTCTATCATATCATCCTATTCCTCATAAATCTTCTTAATTTCCCCATCTAGGTCATCTCCTAAGAGGAGACAATCTTTGTAATTTTTTCACTAAGAACACGAAATCTTCATAATTTTGCCACTATCTTTGTTTTGTTTATCATTTTTTTAAATCATCGATTTTTAATGTTTTTGTGTGCAATAGATCTCATTCACATCATTCACACTTGAAGCTTTTTTATATTTTACAAGAAATTTATAGTTTATGATAATGTTTGGTCGAAAATTTGTGTCTGACATTGGGAAAGTAGGGAAAATTTATGGGTGTAATATAGGGCAATATAATATTCTTCATTGGAAAAGTAAATAAATATTTTAAGAGTTTTTTCTTTGTAATAATAAATTGAAAAAATTATAAATATCATTGCCAATAATAAGCACACTCCACATACAATTTTTTTTTTCTTAAATGGCTTCATCTACTAAAGATTTTCTCTCCTAAAGAAAATTTGTTATAAGTCAGTTTTATATGATTTTAATATTTTCATAAAATTTTTTGTATGTTATGTAGGGTTTTAGATTTTGTATTTATTGATTCCTACAAATCTGATTTTTTAGAATTCTTAGAAAACAAATGTTTAAAGGTATTTTATTTTTTCTTTATGCATGTAGTTTGTACTTTTTTAAGTATTTAGTCATGATTCAAATTATTTAATTTATTTGATTGTTGTGTAATATATTTTTTCAATATTTGGGTCTCAACATTATACGTGCAATTTATGTTTTTTTGTATTTTATATTGTACTTATTGATTCCTATTAATTTGTTTTTTTTTCTTTTTTTGTGCTACATAGCATTCTAGAAAACAAGATCTTCAAAAGTATATTATCTTTTGTTTTTTGCTTTACTTTTTGTGTATGTAATTCAAAATTTTCTTAATAATTAGTAGTGATTAAAATTATTTAACTTATTTGATTATTGTGTATTATGTTTCTTCAATGTTTAGGCGTCAACACTATACATGTAATTGTGTTTTATTTGTATTTATATTTTTGTAATTTTTTATTTATATTCATTTGAATATTTTTTCTCTCAATTCTACTCAACATTCTCGAAAAATTCATATCTTTAAAAGTATGCTATCTTTTAATTTTTGCTTTCTTATTTATGCATGTAATTTTCATTTTTCAAAATAATTAGTATCGACTCAAATAAATTATTTATTTGTATACATAAATATATATAAATTATTTGGGATATTACATATTGGTGAATGAATATGTATGATCAACATATTTATTTATAATCTCAAATAAAGAAATTATTTTTATCTTTATTAAAGTCAATTAAAACGACAATAATACTTGCATAATAACAATTTATTATTAATTGAAAATGTAAGATATTAACCAATATAAGTATCTTGACATTCTTCTTGCTATAAAAACATAATTAATACATATTGGAAAATATGATGATCCCAAAATCAAAGTTCTTAAATTTTTTGTTGGTTATTTTATGTTTTATAAATTAAATATATATTTTGGATTTTTAGGAAATCTTCCATATTTATTGTATAGTTATCATCTAGACGGATTTGTATTGTAAATAAAATATGAAACATTATATTGATAAATAAATTTTAGTTTCAGAAATTTAGGAATTTTCCTATATATATTTAATTTTGTGAATATAGTCTTACAAATTTTACGAATTTATGTAACTTTAGTATATCAAAATTATCTATTTTTCTAAATTTTACATATTTTTACATATCTTTAAAAGTGAATTTGAAATGAAAATATGTTATAAATGATACGGATTAGTGATTTCATATTTTCTTAATTTTAGAGGTAATTATGACTTATTTTAAATTTTATCTATTTTTAAAATATCATATTGAATTATTTGAATATATTTATATATATGAATATTTTTTTATTAAATTTATTATATTAAAAAGTATAAATTAATAAGTATATTCAATTATAAATAAATATAATAATATTTTAATTTAAATATATTATTTATATTTTTTAAATTTTAAAATTATTATATGATATTAAATTATTATTTTTAATTATATATATATATATATTACAAACCGTACAATGCATGGGTGCAGTACTAGTAAGGTTAAAATAACCAAAGTACCCTCAATATACCTATAAAAATAACACCCTCTTCAATGTCTTCTTCTTCATTCAAGATTAATTCATTTCGGCATCTGCGCATTTCTCTTGAACGGTTTTTCTTTTAAAAGTAACATTTATCATATTTTAAAAATAACATAAAAAAAAACATACACCAAAACTAATATTCTTCTAAACTTATGAGGAAAAAACTACACTTGTAAAATGGTGAGATTAATCTGCAAAAAAACAAACACACACCAAGGAAAGAAAAAATGGGAGGCATCGAGGAGCAACAACACATAGTGATGTTGTCGGCATTGGTACAAGTCCATATAGTCCCATTTCGCTTTAGCGAAACAAATTGTTCAAAGATTTTGTTTCAATATCACTATCTACACCACTCCCTTAACGTCAACTTCCTTAGAACCGTCATAGCTAAGAGCTCAATGTTAATTCCTCATATCCATATCTTTGACCTTTGATTCAAAGGTTCCGACCATGGCCTCCTACAAAACACCAAGAATACAAAGTACTTGTCCTTAAACCAAATTATAAACATCTTCCAATCATCCACCTCTCTGGTAGCCCCCTTTTGCCGTCTACTTCACAATACAACCATCTCCGACGAGGGCCCGCCACTCAACTTAATCTTTGATGTTTTCATGGGGTGGATTACTTTTCAAATATTGCAGCACCGTAATATCAACTTCACCACCAACGTCACCCATGGAAAATGTTGTAAAGATTTGGGAATTCAAACCTCTCATCTCAGTGTTGATTCTCTCTCTAATTATTTTATGATATTTTTTGGGCTTTCATTTTCTATCACCATTTGGCTAATGAAATGCCAAATGGTCTCAAAGGTTTAAGGACATATAGGGAATTTAAGTGGAAAAATATTAACATTGTTACCATATCTTTTTTTTTTTTTTAAAAGAAGCGTCTGTAAACTTTGATAAAACACGAAAAGATCTGATACAATTTTAAAAATATGGGGGAATCTTGCACATAATTTGCAAAACACGAGGGATTTTAGTGCAATATACCCATTATATATAATAATATATTTATATTTATATATGTATATATATTATTCATATATATTACATATATTAGGTATATATATAAAAAATATTTATATAATTCTTATTTATTATTTATATATAGTGTATATATTAGGAATATGTGTGTGTGTGTGTGTGTGTGTGTGTGTGTGTATCACCCATCACCAAGCATTAAATCCACAATTTGACAATTGTAATCATTAACCAACTATCCAATAATTATACACATCACTTCTCACATTATTATTATATCAAAACCCTCCACTATAACTTGATGATTTCACATCTACACTAATAACATACCCTATCACAACTCAAAACAAACACCACTTTTTACTATGCATTTGGTTGTACATAGTTAAATTGCGCACAACCAGTTATGCTATAGAGGCCTATAATTGTTGAAATATATGTCATGACAGATAACTATTAGACTAGCCTAAAATATATATATTCCAAGTACGATCTTTATAAATTTAAATAAAAGTTTAAATTCATTTCTTCTTTATCTTATTCATTTGTGTTATATGAAATATGATATTGAAATTCCATAATCTAGTAACTATGAGACTTGGCCACGCATAGGCTAGTGGTCATGTAATGAGTCTCAGTGTTTGAGATTAAATGTTTCAAGTTAAAGAATTTACGAATAGGGATATCATAAGATTCATATAAGCTTGCATCATAAATGAATCAGGAAGTTAATATCTCATTCCATGGATATCAGTGTGGAGATATCACATAGGCTAATGGAGAAGATGTTCATCCCATAGAATCACATTAAATTATCTTACTGGCCTGCCAATGACTGGTTTCACAGTGTAAGAAAGCGATGAGAATGAGACTCACAGTGGTTGGATCTAGTGGTTATTGGGTGTGACTGAGTATAAAGCTTATGAGAGTATCGATGGGACTACATGTGGCAATATAAAGTTAGAGTGGTTGCACAACACATTTTTCCTAAGTATGAGACAATGGAATAATGGTACTTTAGTTTATATATTGAGAGCATATTTACTTTATACTCTAGGCTGCAGTATACTTTTGGAAAATACTAGTAATAAAGTCCACCCCACATATTTATATTTATTAGAACATATATTGATATGGTTCATACATATGCTTGGGAAACTGCTGCTATGGCTTACCTATATAGATATTTAGGTTTTCTTTGAGGTTGGAGTGAAAGCAAATTGGTGGCTATTTGACCTTATTAGAGGTAATTCAAACTTGTATATTTTGTATTTACTTAAGATGATTAATTTATTTTGTATTTTTTATATTAAAAGGCATGGATTTACAAGAATTTTCCAACACTAAGGCTAAGTTGGAATCAACTGGCACATGATGGAGCAAAGATTACTAACATCAATATCGTGAGAAGATTGATTCCATGACTATAAATGATGTAAGTAATTTTTAACTTACTCGGTTCATATGTAATTAGCTCATTCATTCAATATATTTATTGTGGATAATCACAGGTTATCTGAGACCAATATATTGGATTTAGAAATAGGTTTCTTCGTTCTGAAGTGATTATTTAATCACGTTTGTACTATTTGTTCAGATGTTGTTAAGCCATACCACCCAGATCGTGTACTACAACAATTTGGCCACGTGCAACCAATTCCACCTTACCCAATTGATGCAACAACTAAGAATTATAAGGCAGTGTGCTCGTTGGACAAAAGTGTTATTTGGCACAACCGCATTATCGACAAAATCATAGATGTAGCCTAGCCAATCCACCCTTGGAGAGTGGGTAGATACACAGAATGGTACCGCAAGATTTTTTGGCCATTGCTGCAAAACCCAACTTACCTAGCAGGTATGGTAGAGCTTGAAGTTGCAGAGGATGTTACATACCCATTGGGGATGATTGTTGCATCACAAGGATATCTGGTCCCAATAGTTGAAAGAGTGCGACGAGGTGAGTCAAGAATAATTGGGATTATGTGTGGCCATATAAGAATGGTGCGTATTGAGCTTTATATGGCCCACACCATCCAATTGAATGATGTCAGAGTGTTGGGATTAGAACTCTAACTATTATTATTAGTTAATAACACTATTTAATGCAAGTGTAAATAGTTAACGTATGGCTCGTGGCTACTTGCATGGAACTATACATGTATGGTAAGTATGATTTATAAGAATATTTCAACATGTTCTTCCTCTTTTATGGAACTCATATTTCAACAAAAGAAATAAAATAGCTACAAATATGAAGAAATATTTATAAAAAAAAATAATAAGTCAACAATGTCACACAATTCTTACCTATTACACTTGTCATCAATCCTATAAATTAATTATATCAAGTATGTTGCAAAAGCCTATTATACATTTGTATCTTTTTGCTATACACTACACATCTCATCCTACAACACAATCATGAAGACATCCGTACCACTTTTTGGCCATTATAAAAGGCAATGGATAACTCGGATGAGGAAAACTTGTGCATAAAACATCTACATTAGCAATTCAATGATATATTTCAAATTATATAAAAAAAAAATTCATATTGAAAACTTGGATGAAGGAACACTTGTATTCATTATGTTATTTGTTATATGATATTCAAATTCCATGATCTCGGTAACTAGGAGGCTTGGCCACACAAAAGCTAGTGGTCATTAAATAAGCCTTGGTGGTTGAGATCATAAATTTTCTAAGCCAAATAATATATGAGACTGGATACTGCAAGACTCAAATAAGCTTGGACTCAACAATATGTTACTCAGGTAGTGGATGTCCTGTTCTATATGTATCGATGCAGAGACACCACGTAGGCTAATGGATGTGATGTTCGTTCCAAATGATTACACTGAACTAATTTTACGTCATAACTCACTATTTGGTT
This sequence comes from Caryopteris x clandonensis, assembly GCA_028749325.2. Classification (NCBI taxonomy): domain Eukaryota; kingdom Viridiplantae; phylum Streptophyta; class Magnoliopsida; order Lamiales; family Lamiaceae; genus Caryopteris; species Caryopteris x clandonensis. Next base: position 1,515,164 of record JAPYKT020000024.1, on the reverse strand, counting down.
GCCATAGTGGTAACGAGAAAATTGAGGTTATTATTTCTATATGTGCTTTAATTAATCCTTAGCTATGCACATGTATGTGGTCCTGCATGAAGGAAGTTGTGTATTTCACTGGTTCATTAAATCATTCTTAAGAGGACAAATCGGGGCTTGTTGGTTATGGGAGAACTATGATTAAGATCAGTGTAGTGGCATGACAAAATGCGTTGGCCCACAGAGTGATCTGTTGGGATTGATTCTATATTTTCTATTCGCTTTGTATCCAAGTAGACCTTGCGCAGGGCATCAACAAGAACATAAGAGATGAGATCTTGTTATGAGCCTGCATATCGACAGAGTATGTGGGGATTATTATAATTATTAACGTCAATTATGGGTCCATATAAAATGACCAAGCTCTAACATTACTCGAAGAATTGAGCGAAGCGATCGCATGTGCACCCATTGCCTTTTGCAAACTCTACCAAAATTGTGAAGTAAATCTTGTGTCTCTATCAGAAATGATTGATACTGGTGTGATAACCCTATTTTTTATTGCATTTTTAAAATTGCTTTTATGATTCATAATATGAAAGTTTTCCAAGATTTCATGTAAGAATTCTATAACTTCATTATGGAATATTCTAATTGATATCGTTATGATTTTAGGTGAAGAATTGAAGTTAGAACATGATTAAGTGATTCAATAGAGATTTTTATTGTTTTATGTGCACTTGATAAAGTTAGAATGGTTTATGCATGACTAATTGAATTAAATTAATAGAATGATAATTGAGATTATGAAATGTCATTATCTATTAAGTTTTATGATTTCATGATTTTATAATCATTCCATGATTTTAATTTGTAACTTATGAAAATATTGCAGTTAGATTATTTCTACGATTGTATAACTTTTATGTGGAATGAAATTGAGAAAAAACATGATTAAGTTATTTGATTAACATTGGGTCATGATTTGAACTTATTAAGTTGTAATTGGGCTTAATAAAATTAGGTTTAATATTAGAAGTCCAAGTTCCAAGGCTCGGAGCCCAATAGGATGATAAGACTGGATATATATATATATATATGTATGGAATAAGAGGATTAATTGTAGATTAATACTCATAAATTAGGGAATATCAGTTTGGGATTCTCCAGTTGAACCGCCATCGTTTATTCAATATCTTTCTTTCTTCTGTCTTCCTTTCTTCCAACTTTAAGATACTCTTATTGTTTAAAAATTTGAAAGTCTTACTTATGCATCTCTGAATTCTATGAACTTTTGGTATGTTAGATTTACAAATTCTAGTTTTTCTGATCTTAAAATTCGCAATATATGGTAATAGGTATCCAAATCCCTTGAATTTTGAATATGTCATTTATTCCTATGATTTCAAGTCACGTTTCAAATTTTAGGTCAATTGCATATCAATTTTATTTTATATTAATTTTCTATTACTCTACTTCCAGATTTATATAGTGTTATGTTACTAATTTGGAAATTTAGAATATAGGTTTATAGTTATCCAAATCTCTTCAATTTTTAATATGTCGTTTCTATAGTGTTATTAATCTTTCATAAAAGTTTCAAGTCAATACAGTCTATAGTCTAAGAGTTATGATATTTGTCCAACGACTGTGCCGAATTTACAACTTCAGCTATTTCGATTTCAAAAATCCAAAATATGTAGCAAATCTTCTCAGAAAGATTTGAAATTTTTATATAACACTTCTATATGAATCTAGTTTCTACAGTTCCAAATTCATTCTTTCCCTTCATATATTTTTCGATTTATAAAATATTCATTCATTGTTTTGCAATGAATAAACACATCGAATAGTCATTAAATCTTCGTTTTGAGTTCGATTGGACTCAAGTCGGTGGCAAAATGTCACAAATTTCATCATCCATAGTTTGATATTGAGAAAATGAAAGTTTCTTATTTGTATATTGTATACGAACTTCAAGAACATAATGTGTCTAAGTTTAATAAGAAGCGCGTTTTCACTTCCTAAAATCTTCTAAATCAGTTTATAAGATTGTGAAAATTTCTAGTTTCTCTTAATGGTTGAGTAAACCTCTCCACCATTTTAAAGACTCTAATAAAATAAATTTTCTGCCTAAGGAACTATAGGACAAACTTTATTTAAAGCAACAACAATTAGTGTCCGTCTGCAAGGTGGGTGATACTCTCATATTAATCATGTGTTGTGGTTTGTTAGATTATCCTATAGAGAAATATACATGATTATATGGAAATTATCTATGATATACATTGGGGATTGTAAATGTTAAATGTGACATGATGTTGATTTTGATGAAATGATTCCATGAAGTTAGGCCCAATACATTGAGATATGAGAAGAGATGCATAATGGTTCCCAATACACAAGATCGACACCACTTTTGGGAAGAAGAAAGAAAATTTTGATCTCTCTCTCTATCTCTCTCTCTCTCTCTTATCATGTGTTGAGATTCTTAATTACATTTCTAAATCTAGATTATAAATTTTGTTCTAACAAGGTATATGAAAATCAAGCTACACCATGTGTCTATGCATTAAGGTTAGGCATAGATAAATTTAGAGAAAAGGTTTCAAAGGTCACTGACATGTGAATCGGCAAATCCCCGCTAAGAACGAGGAATCGTATATACGTATATTGCTAAATTATGATTTGAACTATGTATACGGGGATGAGCATTATTAGGCCTAAATTGTAGAAATAGTTTTAATTATTACTATTTAGCATATTTGGTATAATCAATGACCTATATATTACAAATTGCATCTCAAGCAAACTGAGGCAATATTCTTCAGTAAATGATTCTTCAAAATAATTCAATATTTTTCTATTTCCTCACCTGTCTTACATTTGCTGAATATATATATGCATACAATTGTCGATGTTATCTTAACTCGCTCAAAATGTCAAAACAGATCATAGACCACCCATTTTCGCCTTAGCCAAGTAGGTTGGCAACATGATAGCCACAACGTCCGTCTCCTACCACATTTTCTTACCTTAAATAAAGAGGTGAAAAATATGTGGTAGAAACTCCAAATTATACAATGAAGATGATGTTGTGCTATGATGAACAACCTCTTACTTCTCTTTTGGTCGCTGTGACCATAGGTTTCTCAAATGTCGTTCACTAGTGAAAATTATCTCATCATCAACTTCATAGCAACTAACATTGATAGACACGACATATTGAATGTACTTAGGTTACAATTAGTAGATATGGAGGATTTTTACCTTGGAAGATTTTGGGTGACCATGAGGGTGAGTGTTCACCTCTGGCGCAATTAATGAAATTGTTGATGTATTTACAATCTCTCTCATTCCCTTCCACATAAACAATCTCCTATACTTGTTGAAAACATTTTAATAGCATTGCAAACTATTTTTGTCCTTCAACTCCCAATATCCTCTCCAACACCACTATCAACACCCATAGTCGGCTCCATATCTAACTTTTCCAAAATTTGTCAATAACATCCAATGGTATCGACGTGCTATCCTACCCATACTCATTTGCACCCTTTTTTCCTCAAATATATTGTCCAAAACCTTAATTGAAACCATACCTCATATCAACTTGAACACATGTGATTTATATTGGTGTTGGACAACATTAACACTCTTTTCAAAAAGAGTTGATTGATATGTGTGATAACTCACACAAAGCATGTATTTTAACCCAACATATCCCAAAGTGTCCAATGCTTGATCCAAGCTGTCTTTTTAATTTCGCATATGTACTCTCCGCCTACAGTGATATACAACAAATATTATAGACCTACTAGAACATATATTAAGCTTTTTTAACAAAATATCAACTTGCTTGTGGTGGTGTTGTTGAATGCATGATATTATTTCCCTATGTAGACAAAAAGATTTTTTTATAAGGATTAATCCATTGATTGATATCATACTACACAACAACTCCATTACCTGAGGGGTATTCGTAAAATCTCTTAAGTTACTCTTTGTAAGTAATTTCATCCAAAAAATCCACCAATAAATTCCAAGTGGTGTAGCGCTTCCAATTTCTTGTTGGTACATAATTGTTTCTTGCATTTCACCAAAATATTTTTTGCGGTATGCCACACGACATAAAAATGTCTTGAAGTTGAGAAAACAGTTGAAATTGCATTCATTAATGATAGCTCACGATAGGTGGCTACTACAGTGGGTAAAAAAGACCCACATTTTAGTGATTTTAATATATTACATGTTAATTATTAGTTATCCTCCTTCTCGCTCTCCAAATAAGCGCATGAAACAGAAAATGTATAGTCAGTAGATTTCACACCAACTATTTCCATTGGTGGTTACTTATGGTGATTTGTCTTGTAAGAGCAATCAATCAACAAGACACTTGCAAGAGTCTGTAGCAAATTTATACTTTTTTAGGTGAGCAAAGAAAAAATCTTTTGCCATATATGTGTGGTCACACCAGCTGTGATGGTAGAAATATCCATACTCCTTCAATTTTCCCAAGAGGTATTGCATCTATGACTCAGCACCATGCTCCACCATTTTTTGGTTTTGACGAACGTTGTAAATAGTCTTCATTATGGACTTATTATTTGGATAGTTATCATGTTATCAAGATGAAATATCCCTCGTTTGACTATTGCTTTTTGAGAGGTCAATAAAAAACTTTTCCTCTTCATCCGTTAATCGACTAACAAGTAAGTGAGCCTCCAAGTATAGTGAGATTGGTTGATTATGCATACCACATATATTTGTGGTGCCCATGGATGCATAACGACATTTGTATATCACTTAACTTAAATGGACTCTCACACTTTTTTGTTCATGTATCTCTATTTCTAGTAGATTTCTTTTCATTTTTTTATCTTTTCTCTATCTTCTTCACCATTGGAAGATAACATGAAATAAGTTTTCCCTTAGAATTTTTGGTATTTTCCACTCATTTCACAAGCCAAAATCACCTGCATTTTTTTCTCACAATGACCACCATCTGACTTCAACACTATAATAACCGTATTATGATCCCTTCCTACATTAGGTACCCATTCGCACAAGTCATTAGGAGAATAGGACAATGTATGTGCACGTCATAAATAGTTGTAGTCAACATGAGCTCTTTGTAGGATTGTGTGATCCCCCATAGAAAACATGCTTGACTTCTATTAAAAATAAGAAAAAAAGTTAACAACAACATTTACATTCAAGCGAAAGAAGTTGAACAAAACATAAATGTTCAACGGGAAATGACCGATTCTAGTAAAAAAAATCTTGAATGGTTAATTCATTTCGGTCGAACGCCCCATAACAAAACTTTTTTTGAACGTTTGTAAATGAACATACTTCCATCGTTTGACTAGTATCGATTGAACATGTCTTAAGTGTTCAACCAACTAGATTCAAATGTTACGCGACCTAAACTTTGTCCGTGTTTGAAAAATTTAAAATAATAGTGAAATTAAATGTTGAAATAATAGGTAAAACAATTAATATCCATGATCTTTATTGAATATGTATTGAATTATTAATACAAATTGAAGAAAAATAATGAAATCCAAATCTCAGAATAAAGGAGGTTGATTTTTAGTTTGGCTGAAGAAGACAAAGACAAATGATTGATTTTTAATTTATAATTATTCTTATTATATTCTTTTTAATTAAGTGATATTATTGTAGTTATTTACACTAAGAATATTTTTATCCCATACTAAATTTTATAAGAAGGCAATATTAAGTAAGAGTGTTTCTAAACACACCACAAAAATTATTTTTCATACCATTTTCTAAGTACATCACAAAAAATGTGTTTAAAAAAGTTAAATTACTTAATACACCACATCAATTTTCTATTATACTCTTTAAAAACAACTCTTGCTAATTAAATAAAAAAAATTATTCCTTACATCTGCAAACCCCTTCCTCCCCCCTCCCCACGCCTGCAATCCCCTCCATCCCCTTATTCCTTCCTCCCCACATAGACATCTACCAGACAACTCTCAATCGCCCTCTCACTCGGTATATCAATCAAATAGAAAATTTCAAACAATCTAATATGAAGAAAATGAATTATCAATATGTTAATATAATTTTAAACCATTTGTATGAACATAATTTATTAAAAAAATGATAACCAATGTTCGGCTCTCATTGGCCGAACATTGAGTTTAATGTTCGGCCCTAGTTGGCCGAACGCCATGTTAAGTGTTTGGCTTTGGTTGGCCGAACATTATATTGAGTGTTCCGCCTTTGTTGGACAAACGTCATATTTTGTGTTCGACTCTGGTTGGTTGAATGTATGCACAATTATAATCCATCAATAAAAAAATAGAATTTAAACATATAATACTTGTAAAATACTAATATTTTTTGTATTTGTGTCATTCGTTATTGATTTCATGCAAAATATTAAACTTTTGTTTTGAATATAGCGACTATAGGGTTAGTGTGTATGTGGTTTTATTATTTATAGCCAAAATAGATTCACAATAAAAATATTAGGGTTTTGTTTGTGTGCATGAAATAAATATTTCTTTATTTATTAAAAATTAAAATTTCAATATTTTTTAAAATTTTAAATAAGAATATTTATGTCATTTATATTATAAGTATTGTGTTTAGAAACACCATTAAGCAAACAGGGTACTATTTAGTCATCTCATTATTTATTTTTAGGGTGTTTCCAATAACACCACAAATTTTACTTTCCACACAACTTTTATTATACTCTCCCCAAAAATTACATTTAAAAAGTCAATTTTACTAAACACACCCCCAAAATCCTTATTTTATCCCTCTAAAAAAAACCCCAGTTTGAAACCCTACCGCTCTAGTTCACCAAACGATTCACAAAACATTCAGTTCTGCTTGGCGGAACTTCTTATAAAGAGTTCAGTTCTGGTTGTCCGAACGTCTTGTGAAACGTTTCGCATGTGCTGGCCGAACGCCTTGTGAAGCACACGGCATGGGTTGGCTAAACACTTTATATTTTTGTGCTTTATACTTTAAAACATTATTTTATGGTTGAACGCATTTTGTTAACCTCTTTTCTTTTCATGTGTGATGTAGTCTTTGAAAGAAGAAAGAGGCAACCAATAACATATAATAAAAGATTATGGGCTGCACAACAATCTAAATTTGTGCTACGTCCTTCTACGGAAGATGTTATTGGTGAGTCTCAAGAATTTGAGACATATATTGATGTGCCTCAAGAACAAGAGGGGGAACATGATGAGATCCTAATGGGCCCATTTCCTGGTGATCCTTATGATCCGTCATTGTTACAATGCTTTAAAGCCCGTGTAGCTGCCGATGTTTAGATGGTATTGGGAGAGGCTTTTTTAAACGTCTTTGCCACACTTCTAAGCTTTTGAAATGGGCATATCTCAAAGATAAGTCGACATAAGTTTGGAGGTCATATGTAAAAACGATTTGGTCTTCACATTTTGAGCGAAATTTCATACAAAACTCCCAACAGAAACTTGATTTATGCATCTGTAGAATGTTACCAGCTGGAGACCAACACGTTCGATTTACCATTTGGTGAGATGATGATAACATTAGATGATGTGTCATGTGTACTTGGTATAAAATTCTCGAAGATAAGACTGCAGAATTCTTGTTTGCACTTATTCATCGATTGTTCGTGTGTCAGCTCAGGATGCTACATCAACACTTAATGATAAGAGGCATAATCGGTGAAGCTAAAGTGGCTACATATCACCTTCTTGGAGAGATGTCAATTTGCGGATAGAGCAATTGCAGAAAAGATAGCGAGAATATTTATACTATATATTCTTGGCTGCACAATATTTTCCGACAAAAGTGGCACTCACATTGCGGCTAGTTATTTGAAGTTACTAAAAAATACCAGTGTTGTTCAGGAATATGCATGGGGTGCTGCAACTCTTGTCTATCTTTACGGGCAACTTGGATCTACATCAATGCCGGGTGTGAAGCAAATAGGTGGATATCTTATATTATTAGAGGTAAGACATTGTTTGAAAATAATTTTATTTTATCATTATTTTGTAGTTTCTAATATGTTGAACAATTGTATTTGAATATGTAAGCATGGATTTATGAGCACTTTTCAACAAGCCCGCGATCTCAACTCAATGTTGGATACAACCCTAGATATCCACTTGCGATGAGATGGTCACAATATGGACAAAGTGGAGCCAATACTTTAGGTTTGCAGGCTTGTAGGGAGTGTTTAGATTCACTTCAACCTCACAAAGTGAGTGTACCTTGTATTTACGTTGATTACTTTTGTACTAGTTATATTTGTCTTATAGATATATAAGTTGAATGTTTTATATGTAGGTAATTTGGGATCCTTACTAGTAGGTGCGTGATCGATTTCAACATCATTAAAGTGGCGTTTATCATGGTTGCATTAGGGCATTTGACATTGTCAAACCATACCATTCTAATCATATGTTGAGGTAGTTTGGACACATCTAGCAGATACCATTACCTCAATTGGATCCAGACTATGCAAGAAGAGGAAAAAAATTATGGGCAATATGTACTTGCATTGGGTGTGGTGGGATCTATGTTTTTGTCCTGGGACAACTATATATTATCCATGTGATGACAAGGGAGACTTGGTTACCCAACATAGGAGTTTGTGCCTGAGTATATGGATTGGTACAGTACATTTTCCCATCCACATTTACAAAATCTTGACAGTACATCTGCAACACGTCACTTTTCTATTGGTGCGAACCCCAGTCAAATGTGGGATCAAACCGTTGGGGCACGAAACATTCTCAACCCACTAGTTCACATGTGGATAACTCATGATCAACAATTATCTATTGATTACATTATGCCAATAGTTGAGAAGTAGCAAGAGTATTGCATGGTTTTACATTGGATGATGGACAGGATATGGATGAGTAGTCATTAGACGGCTTGTATATTTTGTATTATGTTTTAAGAACTTTGTAGAGGACTTATATATTTTGTACTATGTTTTGTGAACTTTGTAGACGACTTATATATTTTGTACTATATTGTATGAACTTTGTAAATGACTTATATATTTTGTACTATGTTATATGAAGTTAGTAGACAACTTACATAATTTGTACTCTGCACTTAATGTTTTAAATAAAAAATTATCAACCGCATTGAAGTAGAAGTAAAATTGGAAATACAACAAAAATAAAATGTTAAATTTATACATTCCCTAATCAAAGTGCGTTACACATCTGAAATTATGTTTTGTAGAATATTTCTCATCCAGCTGCACAAACATTACGATGTTCATGCTATACCTCAAGAACATGTGGCGACGGGCATCTAGAAATTAATGAGACCTGTGAATATAAACGTATAATTAGAAATCCAAAAGATTAATATGCTATAAAAATAATAAATAACACACCCCGCAAAAATGTCTGCTTTGGTCCGCCAATGCTATGTAAATAAGTTACGGAACGTGCAAAATTGCAGTGCTCAAGAGAAAGAAAGTGTAGTTTGTGATTGGTGTTAGCACGACAAGTGCTATATTGTAGACATTTGCAATCATGTGTCCCATATCACGTATATCTATCTAGTGTCGTCTATAGGCTTTTTTCTCAAAACAATGTAATGCATCTTCAACTTTCCTAACATGTCCATGTTCTTTGAATATTAGTGCATACATTTCTGTGAATGTTTGTAATTCATTAATGAGGCCACAACGAACTCTAGACCACAAGTCTTCCCCGAAGTTCATTAACTCGGCGATTGCACGAAATTCACAATGCGTGTCTTCTCTTAAATTCTTAGTACCAGAAACATATAGCCGAAACATAAGTGGAATATCTTCAAAAAATTTGATATCCTTGTTTGTGGTAACAATGTTTGGTGCACGACAAACCACCTGTAAACCATACAGTTATCGTAAATTAAATGGAAAAGGAAAGGTAACATAAGTTTTATTATCAATGAAAATCTTTCTTTTCTCTATGAGTCGAAATAAACATAGCACGGAATATTTTCTCTACTTACGATAAATATTTCCTCCATTGGCGAACAACTGTCATTGATAGACTGGACATACTCAAATGCAGTAGGATCTCTTTTAGTTGAGGTGGTTTTTTTGCTTTTGCTTTTGTAGGTCATTCACGTGTACGTGGTTGGACTTGTGGTTCAATAAGAGATGTTGTAGTTGAGTTTGCAAACTCTCTTAACCTCTTCAACATCAACAACCTCTTAGATTAATGTGCATCTTCAAACTAATTGACAATTTCACCAAGTGTCTGCTTTAAACGAGTAATTATGCCATCTTCTACATTTTTATCTACCCACTCAATAGGTTCCATATCAAGTTTTCTCCAAAACTTATCAACTCTATCTAGAGAGATGACATGTTCCCCCGAACATGTTCAGCTAGCTCATTAGCACATGGAAGACCACAAGTCTTTTGCAAAACACACCCATACAATAAAGGATCCATGCCATTTTCTGCAACATCAATCATTTCATCCATATTTATCTAAAGGAGTAATAGAAACCATACCCTGTAATAATTTGAATACATGAGATAAGTATCGATGTTGGACTATATTGATGCTCTTCTTGAACGAACTTTTGATTGTATTATGTGATGTTTTGAGAAGAATAAAATTTTTTCCCAACACGTTTCAAAATTGAATGTACTCAATTGAAGTTGTTTTTTCAACTTGGTATGCTGGCCCTTCACCCTGTATTACAAAAATCGTTAAATCAATTCATCAATGAACATATAACATACTTTGTCTACTATTATAATATGAATATAAAAAAAAATTGACATATAGCATATTAATGCGCACGTGATTTTTTATTACCTATTTGTTGTGGTATTTTCAAAGTGCATCAAGTTGTTTACCTAACAAGAAATAAATTGTTACTTATATCCATTGATCTAATTGTCCAAAACATACTTTACAATATATTTTTTATAGGAAAAGTCATCCTTAAATCTCTTGAGCAACTCTTCGAACTTGTGCTCGGACTCAACAAAGATCAACTCATTCCAACAATTGTAAAAAGAATTCCATTGTTCTTTCGTATGAATGTACTTCTTGCATTTGGCCATTACATTTTTGTTGATGTGCCACTAACATAGCAAATGACGAGAAGTAGGAAAAGTTCTCTCGATTATATTAATCAATGTAAGTTCTCGGTCGGTTACAAATATTGTTGGTAAGTTGGATCGTTCCATCAAATCTTTAAGAACAATGTAGCCATATGTAATTGTCCTCCTTTTCACATTCTAGATAAGCACATGCAACCAAAAAAGTCATGTTTGTGGAAGTCACCCCGACTATTTCCAACAACGATAGTTTGTAGCAGTTTGTCTTATATTTATAATCCATTATCAAGACATTTGAGAATGTAAATAACAACTTCACACTTCTCGGATGTGCCCAAAATATATCTTTTGACAACATCTGTTTGCTCACACAGCCTAGTATGGAAAAAAAATCATTCTCCTTAAGTTTACCCATCAGGTATTATAATTGTGACCGACCACAATGTTCGAATTATTTATTCTTCTGTCGAATATTGTAGATAGTCTTATCATGGGCTTATTTTCTGTATGCCTCTTCTACAAAGTAAACGATATGTCCCTAGGATGACTATTATATGTTGATAGATCAGACACCAATTCAACTCATCATAAATTAAACGGCCAATATAAGAGTGACGCTCTTAAGTATCTTGCTACCGCATGATTATGTGAACTACAAATAATCTCCACTCTCATTCATCAGTCTCTTTGTAATATGTTCCTTTAAGACGAAATAGACAATCGCAGTTCTAGGTTCCGGAACCTCGACCCTCAATTGTTTTCCCTTCCCTTGACATATCCTCTGTCTCTTCTCTTTCACATTCCTCTTTTTCTTTATTTTCATTTTTCTCTATGGAATGTTTTTTTTATTTGGTGAATGTTATTTACCCCTTTGTTTGCAACCTAACCATAAACGAGATCTTCTCCATTCATCTCCAATTTCCGACCTCATCACAACCACCACAATACTTAATGGGATAACCTTATCACGTATCCAAGAAATCAATTTTTCACGTGATTTAAACAATTTCATTGTATTAAAGACATCGTGGCAGTCAACAACTAATTCGTTCTTATTTGAAATAAAATTACCTGTTCTTGATGTCACCTGTAAATAATATAATGAAAAAAATAATCAGAACTACTTAACATCATAAACTGAACATAAAACCACAATTTGAAGCTGAACAAATCTGATAATGTTTGATCAAATAAAATCGAATAATTTGCAGAACGTTTAGTGTGCATTGGCCAAACGTTGCTTAATGTGTTCAGCCTGTGTTTGCCGAACGTCCTTGTTCGTGTTCGGCATATGTAGGCCGAATGTTCCTATCTGTGTTTGGCATGTGTAAGCTGAACGCTTTCGAAATGACAATTTGCGTTTTTCGATTTCTACTATTTTTTCCAATGCATAATACTTATGAAACTTCTAATTAAACATATGAAAAATGTACCGAGTTTACAAATGAATGTCGATTGTCCATTGTTAAAATCTTTCACCTATTTCAATTCTTCAAATTAGAGTTTTTGTATTCTTCAAAGGAGAATCATAAAAATGGTTTTTGTTTCTTCAAAGTGTGTTAATTTTTTTGAATGAATATATGTTATATGCTGATTTTTTATTGCATTTTTAATTTTTTTTTATATGTATAATAAAGATATATTTCATTTATATGGTGCAGAGAATAAACTTTACATTGTTATTAGAAACGCCCAATTATTTATAAAAACTTCGAAAGACATTATACATCGTGGCTTATAAGTTCAGCCAACAAGCTCTTACTCCAAACACCTACATCGCAATCAGCTCTGAATTTTCTTCCTAAACCCTTCTTGAAGGGTTTTCTTCCAGGGTTTAAGCCTCAAGAATTACCCGTGCATTCCACATTCCGGAAAACCACAATCTTCAATGGAGCCTATCGCCGCTTCTCTCTGGAGCAGTTTTAGACGGGTCCCACCCGTTGCAATCCCGGCAATGTTGGACTGCGTACTGACTTCCACTGCCGCATCTCCATCCTCACTTTTCTATCATCTTCTCTTCGAGTTTCCTAACCTCTCTAAGGTATTTTTTTTTCCCTAAATTTTTACTACGCATTTTTCTTCTATTTCATGCTGAAATATCGAGGGGAAGCTTAATTGCAGTTCAGTACAAAAGTTGGGAAATTTGCACTTGACCTGCCTCTTGAGCCCACTCATATGACAAGCACATGCCAGAGGCCCTTGTCTTATATCTTTTTCCCTTTGGTTGGGCGTGGGGGGTGGGGTGGGGGAGGCTTCCAAATAATTTTATATTCTTGATTGGTGAAGAATCAATTTAGGCCAACAAGGAAAATCAACATTCATTTTTGGTGACTATTATACATTATGTGGAGAAATGATAACTGAACAAATTAACTGACTTTACAAATTGGTGAATATAGGCAGTATTTCGGTGCTACTGGTAGTTCTACCTTGTTTTAGATTTAATGGAATTGTGGGTAGGGTTGTTTCCTTTTTGTCCTTTTGTCTTCTTAGCCTTCTGAACAGTCCGTTTTAGTATTTCGTTATTTTAGTTCCACATTCTCCCTTCTTGACCCTACAAACTCTGTTTTTCGTTCATATCAGTCCCCAATTTTTAAAGCTATGAACACTTTCAAAATACAATGACCAAATTCTAAACACTTAAATCAACCTCTTGGATGCCTTGTCCACTAATTGAAGCCTTTTATATTTCATCAATAAAATACGTTACTGCTTTCCCAGTAAAAAAAGCAGAAATATTATAGTGAGTCAATTATTCTTGCTTGGAATGATGGAATATGGTCTGCTACATTTGCTATGGCTTTGTTCTCTAGGCCCTCCCAATTTATTGTTTGGCTGATTGGTAATATCTCTTGAAGACTTAAGATTAAGTGGAGGTGGCTGTGAGACTCTACTGTTGCTGTGCATAAACTAATTATGCTGCACACAATCCTATACAAGCTGACGGTATGAAGCACATGGAAGTGCACATAAGATTATTAATTTGGCTTTACAAATAGATGAATAAAGTGGTTATTCTGGGCATTATGCAAAGTTTTATATTTTTTTATTTATAAAGATCATTGGTAGTTTCATTTAATTTGTCACTCTCTTAAACCCTAAATCCTAAACCGTAATTCTTGTCCTCGGTTTTATATAATCTGCCATTGTCATTCCAAACGAGTAAGATAATTCTTATTCCCCACAAACATTTTATCAATTATAATAAACTTTATTTTCTAAAAAACATTTTAAAGACTCACGTGATATGTGGATAACTATAGTAAACTGCCATTGTCATTCCAAATGAGTAAGATAATTCTTATTCCCCACAAACATTTTATCAATTATAATAAACTTTATTTTCTAAAAAACATTTTAAAGACTCACGTGATATGTGGATAACTATATTCTAGTCATTATATAAAGTTACTTCCATGCATGTGATATGCCTGAGTTCCTACTTTAGTTTCTTTGATGATGTTTCTGGAAGAAAAACTAGTTTGATATTCTGAAGTGGTGGTTGAATTCAGCTGTCTTTGAGTCTTTGATTTCAAGTGATGTTTGAATTAGGTAGATAATGAGTAACAATTATTTTGAAGGGCTGGGATTATGAATTTGGGGGTCTTATTTATCAAAAGAGAGCTCGTTTGACTTCGGCTGAATCTTAAAATGTCAAAGTATTGCACCAAGTTGAGTAACAATGATTGGCTATTTATAGGGAATCGTAGACAAAAGAGAAACCATGGACAGTGGATGGCATAACTTTGTCGCCGCCTATGTGGCTGCGCTCTCTCACCTCGTAAAGAAGTCTGGTGAGTCATAATGCTGCGTAAACACTGGCCATTTCCTTCCATGCATATAATTTTTTTTTTATTTGCTTAGTTTGTTTATTATATCTAATGGGAAATGCTCTAGTCTTAGCTTAACTTAGGTGGTAGTAGCTTGCTAGACTCTTCCTGATAACATTGTAGGTTGATTCAGAATACGAAAGACTGGTAATATGAACTTTGCTGGAGAGACCACATGTTATTCTTCTGAAGGTCTTTGAACTTACAATTGGGGGGGGGGGGGGGGGTTGGAGGGGTGGGAAGCTATCCTCTACCCTAGAAGTTTTTGAGTTGAGAAAATTACGTAGTAGTTTGTATGCTGAGGCTTGACCGCCAGAGCTGAATGATTTTGTTTGAATTGTTGTTTAGAGATATTTTCCTGCAGGTCCTGGTCACATGCATATCTTTGTTTGGAAAATGTGGATTCCTTTGTTGAAGTTGGTCCATCCATTTGATCGTGAGCTACTCAATGAGGTACATCATTCAGTTCTCGATCGGTGCACGAAATGTGCTAAATTTGTCGATAACATTTTCGTTCTTCAGCTTAATACTTTTCTTCTTGCTTTGAGCTCAGGTGGGAAGTTTGTTCCTTAATAGTGTAAGTGAAACAAACAATTGGGATGTTCTTGAAGCAACCTTGGTGCCATTTCTATTAAGAACAATTGGCCTGTCATTGGGTATGGTTCAAAATGAACAGTTTGCGATTTACAAATGGAGTTTAAATTCAGATTTTATGGGCTCCAAGGACGATGAAGTGGGCCCTAAATCATTTGAAGATTTTCACTATAAATCAACAGGAAAGTATATATCAGAAGATCTTTTAGTATGCAGTTCTTATGATCTTCCATTATCTCTATCTTGTAATTTATTAACTTTGACACTGGAGGCTGCTCTTTGCAACGAATATGAAGGAGTTGCTTCTGAGTCAACTTTAGCAAATGGGTCCGGGGCAAAAACTTTTGTAGGAAATGTGCTTTGGGACCTTTCTAGTCTGACTCTTCAAATGCTTTCAGAAACTTTGGAACATCGGTCTATTGCAATCAAATTTTTTCTTCCATTTATATTTAGAGCATTTGCACGTGAATATGCCTTCAGAATTTCAGTTCCTGGGATGTCTCATTTATTAACTAGGTATGTGTTTATTGGTAGAACAATAAAATCAGCTTTACAAGTTACCTAGTATTACCTTTCTCAATTCCCAGGCTTTTGAACTGAAAAATAGTTATGTTGGTCTTGCAGGAATGACTTTTTTGTGAAAATATGGAAGTGTTGTAAGCTACTATTTTCTTTAGGGTCATTGGAGAGAAGAGATGCTTATGATATACTTTCCCTGTACTTATCATTGTCACCACCAATTTATGAACCTGAAGATGTAATTGTTGATGGAAGAGAGGCAATGTTTGATTTAAGAGCTGACCAAGAATTTTGGGATGAATTAAAGAGAGGCTTGGTAAATTGGCTTTTATTTTCCTATTCTTTTGAAAAATGTACTTATAGATTTTACTTTAGAATTTATTCTTCTTTGTTAACATTATATGTACTTTAATTTTTGAAGCTTGATAAGGAGAGCTTAGTAAGGAAGCAATCACTACATATACTGAAAACAACATTACACTTGAACAAAGAAAGAAAATGCTACTCTGATACTTTGGAGGAAGTATCTGACGAGGCAGGTTCCATCTCTCACATCATGAGCAAAAAAGGGAGGTGGGCGGACAAAGAAGCCCAGTCATTGGGTGTTGGGAGAATATGCAATCCCAATAAATTGAGTTCCACTGGCTGGTATAGGTGGGAGGCATTTGTTTTTCTATATGAAATGCTTGAAGAATATGGAACCCATTTGGTTGAAGCAGCTTGGAATCGCCAGGTGTGCTGTCCTTATTTATTTATGGAGTGATCTTTTCATCCTTTATTAAGTATTCCTGCACATCTTGTGGAACTGGACTCATCCATTAGGTTAGCCTGGAATATTCCAAGGAACTGTTCTGTTGATTTCCTATTAAGTATAAGCGTCCAACATCTTTTCAATAATCTCCTCCAGTTGAACTGATATGAAGTCTAATACAACAAGTGTACGTTTTTTAGAGGTGGTGCATATGATGTCTTAATGTTTTTCTTGCTTTGTTTTTTGCATCTATATGAGGTTCACAGTTGATGTACAATTTACCACTCAAAAGGAGTGTCATAATGGTACCCAGAAAAAAAAGGGCCGATATAAGGTCAAACAAAATATACCGGATTGAGTTCTAGCTGGTTAACTTTCCACAGATGCCATGTTCTTGTAATCTATCTAGTTCATATTCACGAATTCAGATTTCCTTTGTGGCACTATCATTAACTGTAAACGTGCTCACTTTGTGATTTAATTAATAAAAGCACTTCAAAAGTACATCTATCCCTTAATTAGTGTGTGCTATGCAAAAGTGACTCCCAGAACTTGGATCATATCTTTTTGCATTGCCCATTCTGTATATCACTGTGGAACAGGAAATAATGGAGTTGAACTTGTCATGGGCTGTCCCCCAATCTGTTAGAGGCTGCTATAGGCTAAACATGGGCATCTACATTGGTGAAAAGGCTAAGATTCTTTGGGGAATCACTGTACAATCTATTTGGCTGGAAATAAATAGGAGAATTTTTGAAAATATAGATGCGACTGTGAAGTATGGGGCAAACTAAAGATTAGAACTCTATGGTGGGTTTCAACTCATAAGTTATTTAGGGGCTTTCACGTCCTGGATACTTTTAGAGACTTGAACGTGTAATGTAATACTAGAGTTCACTGTAGCTTGGGAATTCCTGATCCCTATGCAATTACTATCGTTATTAATAAAGTTTTGTTTCTTATCAAAAAAGAAAACTGTAAATGTACTAGTTCTTGGTGCTGTCAATCTCTATAATTTAGCAGGATGGTGATTAGTGTCTTGTTTAACACCTTTTTTTCTTTTTGGCTTTGACAGATTGTTTTGTTGCTTCGTTCTTCTTTACCATTAGAAAATTCTATGGGCTCTGTTAATGAAGAGCTCTATTATAATCAGATGGTGACTGCTGAGCAAATTTTTGAATGGTTATCAATTTTATGGGAACGTGGCTTCTGCCATGATAATCCTCAAGGTGCACTTTGTTGTCATAATCATGTGGTATTCTGATATTTGAAGTTGCACTTTCACTTGCTAAGTTGGTATATATGGGTTTGCTTCTCAATTTTAGTAGTACTTTCATTGTTACTGCAGTACGATGCCTTATCATGCAGTCATTTTTGACAATCGTGTGGGAAAACTACGGATGCTGTGCAAAAGTAGTACCAAGAAAGTTCATACTTGGTCCATTAATACAAGGATTAAATGATCCTGCACACCACAGAGAATTTGGTTTGTTCATTTTGATTTCATGAATTACAAATGTGGAGTAAATCAAGTATATGTTGGTAGTTCACACAGTTCATCAATTCCCCCGCTTTCTCTGTCTTAGGCGTCAAGGAAATATACTTTTCTTGGACAATTGAAGCTGCAGCCAGATTTCTATGCCTCTATGCGAGCTATATGGAAGGAAGGTATGACAAAATATTAATGGATATTGTTTTATTTTTCAAACTGAGTCATAGATGGAAAGTATTGGTGGTGGATTCAGCAAAGTTATACACATTGATAGTCTTGCTGAATTAAAATTTCTCCTTTACAGTATTTCTAAACCACAGTTTAACAATTTAAATATTTATTTCTAATAATATATATTTAGATTAGATTTAAATAAACACAACTAAATACAATATAATAATAAAATATCACCCATTTGTCATGCATATCTACATTAAAAAGTATGGGGTGCCATTCGTTCTTCTCATTTTTTATTTTGGTACAAAAAATATATGTGAATCTTTTTTGCAGAAAATTAGTATATATATATATGTATTTTTTTTTTGATAAGAAACAAATATTTTATTAAAAATAAGGAGTATTACAAAGGGATGAGGAATCCCCAAATGAGAGTAAATCTACTCTACAGTATAAAATTCTAGTTGCAATAGACATCAGAAATATGAAAGCCCCTAAAACTCTTATGCCCTGCAATTCATCACGCAACCTTAAGCTTGAATGTCCCACACTTCATCTAGAGACTCCTCCACATTTTAAAAAATTCACTTATTCCTTTCCAGCTAAAGAGACCAACATACAGCTTGTACGATGACGCCAAGGTACCTTGGCTCTCTTACTAATGAAACTACCCAAACTTAACAAAAAAAATTCCTTAAATGGACTGAGAGCAGCTCAGGACTGATCCAGCTCCAATAAGACCCTGTTCCATAATGAAATAGAAAAGGGACAATGCAGGAAAGTATGATCCAGATTCTCGGAATCTCTTTTGCTAAGGCTGCACCAATTGAAAATAAGAGGGTGATTGTATATGAAAGAAGTGTAATTATTATAATTGATCGGACATATCTTCTTAAATGAGAGTATGATTGGATATGAAATTTTTTGTAATGGGTATTTATTTTATAAATATATATATGTTTGATCTAAAAATAGGAAAATGGGTCTTATTTGATTCGTTATTGACTTTGGGATAAGAGTGTGATTAAATTCAATATTTATTAACATACATTGTGGGAATGTGTTATTTTCTTTATTGGTGAAAAGATGAATAGTAAAAATGATGATGGAAGAAGTGGGAAAAGCTCATGTTCAAAGTTGCATGGTGGATCGTTGGACATAAGGATTTTAGGGGATTTCAAATTTTTGATGAATTTAGAAACTTGAGTGGTGTAACATTAGAACTGATTATACACCACAATGGGGATTTCTCATCCCTATGTAATTCACCTTTTGTTCAATAAAATTTTGTTTTGCATAAAAAAATAAAAATAAAAAAAAGACAGAGAATGATTTTAAATTTCTTCTTCTTATCTTTTTTGTTTTTATTGTTTGTTTGTTTTTTTTTTTTTTTTTTTTTTTTTTTTTTTTTTTTTTGTAAATTGAAAGTGATCTTTTCTGATTTTGTTTTGTACAAATGAAAGTTCTCATACAAATTCACATATTTGCATTACAATTTTTACATCCAAGCTCATCCACTAATTTTCAATCCTTAAAGCAAACAAGGTTTCCCAATGAATCATAGTCCTATAATCTCGTTGTGTTTTCCCCATTCAGTTATGATAAACCTGTTTGTTAGCACTCCAAGATGTAAAAGTTTCTATCCTTTCTGTTTTTGGGTAAACACACATAAGTTTTAAGAGATGAAGAAAGTTAAACGAAAAAGAGAATGTTTCCTCTAATTCAGTCATGAAACAAGAAAGAAAAATGTCAATCCCAAGGAACCTGTTCTACAACTTTGCCTGTTAGCTGAATGTATTAGTGATGCGTAAAAGATAAGAGGGCAAAACTTATAATGATACATCTTCCCCCTTCCATTTTGTGCAAACAATTCTGTGCTTCTAATCTGAAAGGATGTTTGTATTATTTTTCTGAACTAATTTTCTGAATTTTTCCATTGCTCGAATCATCCTTTTGGTTCCAGGAAACATATTTCGTTTTTGATTGATTTGTCTTCTGTTCCCAAAATGTATTCCTTTGGACGAGCTGGACTCATGTGCCTTGTGGAGTGCATTGCCTCTGCTGCTTGTGGTATTGTGAAACATAATAACCGTGAAACTGAGCACCTTATTGATACCACTACTGATCAGATCAATGCTGAATCTGCACCCAACTCTTGTCAAATTGATAGAGCTAACTTATTGGATGTTTTGCGATTTATTCTTGACTGTAGTAAACAGCATTTTAATCCTAAATACCGTTATCAAGGTACTAACTTAGTCTTGTCATATCCTTTAAGCACTTAAATGGTGAAGATGTTGAACATGTATCTGACCTTGCTATTTCTTTTAGTTTGTGAAAAGGTTTTGGCAGCTGCTGCTTCAGTGATGACTGGAAGTGATGTACCTCTGGAGATACTTTTGCACTTTATTTCTAGTCTGCCTCGTGAATATACCGATTATGGTGGTATGTCTAAATTGTGACTGCTGTGTACAGCTTTTTCTGCATTTGCACTTGTTGAAAACGTTACAAAGTTAAGTACAGTTGTATTGCCTGCTCTGCTTCTTGATTTTAATTTGATTTGTTATAGGTTCATTGAGACATGTTGTTCAGAAATGGCTCCGGGGCCCTGATTTGCAGCTTCTGAAGGCTATTGATGGATTTCCAAGGAACTTTATCAGTCTTCAAAATCGACTAGATCCCCATTACACATACAATGATGAAGAATTGGAAGCATGGGGATCTGAAGCAAAACGTTGGGCTCGAGTTCTTTTTCTTGTTGTCGACAGTGTGGAACACTTTGATCCCATCCTTAAGGTTTTTAACTTTTGTGTGTGTGTATGAAATGCCACCATATGTTTTTCTTTATCTCTTCCAAACTTTTGTATGTCTTCCATGAATCTCATCTACGGTAGAGAGAGAAACAAAGAGTAATATGTTTTCCACGTTGAACTAATATAATACTTTTCGTGAGTGAAATTTTGTATTATACGTTCACATATATAGTTCTAATCAATTCTTGTGCCAAACATCTGCAGTATTCATGTTGCAAGCAAAGAAATGTAGAACCATTTAGTTGATGTTTATTCCATAATGAACAATTATACATCATGTGCATTGTGTAAATATAGACTTAGAGAAAACAAGTTCGAGCTAATGAAATCAAATAGTTGAAAGCAGTTATACATCATGTACATCTTGTAAATATAGACTTAGAGAGAACAAGTTCGAGCTCATGAAATCAAATAGTTGTAAGCAGTTAGAAAATTTGGCAGTGAGTGATGCTATGAATGACAAAAATGAGGGATCTTTTAACATTTTAATTAATATCAATTGTGTTTTGTTTGTTTGTTTTCATGTTGCAATGGATATGAATTTAGCAATGTAATGACCTGGTCTAGTTCTTTTAGTGGACGACTTATCCATGGATTGTATATTTCATCATGAATAAATAAAATGTTTTGTTTCTTATCAAAAAATTGTATTATGTTTATTTTAATTTCTGCAAGTTCTACTCTACTTGGAGTTCTATGTTTATGTATGGATTATCAAATACCCATCAGTGATTTAAAAGTGCCTCAATGGCACGCTGTCAAGGGTGGCATTTCACTGTGAAAGACATCTGAATTCACCCTCATTTCTCTTTACTTTTAAATGAAGCTGTATACCATGTCTGCCTACGTAAATGGTTGGCCTCATTGCTGACTTGTATGAGACTTCAAGTACAATTCTTTGACATTTACAGATTATTGTTTTCAGAAAAATATTAAAAAAAATAAGTATAACTTGTATCAAATATACCTATGAGGATCATGGTGATACTTGTAAATCAATTTATCATATCGGGAAAACAAAATATAGAATGCATATGCTTAATCTTTACTCTGAATCTCATATTGAACTATAGAAGACATCTTCTATCTTTCTTACCTTTTGTTTTTTTTTTTTTTTCGTTTTTTTTTTTTTGCAAAAATGAATGTTCCTCTTTGCTAGTATGCTTAGTTGATTCATTCTCGGTCATCAATAATGATGAATTAGAAGATTTGATCTATTTTCTGTCAAAAATCGTATATTTGCTTTTTTGATTTTATAAGATTTTTGTTTTGTACAGTGTCCTGCATTAGTTATTATGATAACAAAAGACTTTAAGTTAAGATTGGATAATTTGATAATTGGATGATGGATTATAGCATTCTTCTTGATCGTGCTTGGATCTTTTCACTTCTGATCTAGGTTGTAGAGGCAAGAGCAGTGCTTGAAAAGGCGTAAGGCGCCCCGAGGCGCCAAACCCCTTTCACTGCCTAGGCGCGAGGCGTGAGGCGAAGCACTCGCCTCACTCAAGCGAGGCGCCCAAACTATAAAAAAACATGTAGATATATATAAACACATTTAACCATAATAAAAAACATAATACATTCATCAAAACATGATCCAAAACATTAAATATAGAAGTTCAAGACATAATAATTAAGCATAATCACTGAGGCAAGGCACTTCGTCATCATTATAGTTCATGTCAAATTGTGGATTATCATAGGATTTGTATCCATCCACATCTTCTTCTTTTGCCTCATCTGAATCCCCTCCCTTATCTTTCCATTCATCTTCCTCATCCACAAGTCCAAAAGAACTAGATCTAGATGATGAAGTTTTAGAAGTCTTTGAAGTTGTTGCTGCCGCGCCGGAGCTGTTGCTGCTGGTTTCCGGTCGCCGGCGGGAGGGTTCAGCAAAGGGGGACTTAGGAAGGGTTTCACTTCTAACCAAAATAAAAGGCTCTGGGG
This sequence comes from Caryopteris x clandonensis, assembly GCA_028749325.2. Taxonomy (NCBI): domain Eukaryota; kingdom Viridiplantae; phylum Streptophyta; class Magnoliopsida; order Lamiales; family Lamiaceae; genus Caryopteris; species Caryopteris x clandonensis. The sequence continues at coordinate 1,491,991 of JAPYKT020000024.1, read as the reverse complement.
AGGGCTGGGACGGCTGGTTGGGTGGGTTAGGGTTTCTCCTTAATGTTATAAATATATTTTAAGTAAAAAAAAAAAAAAAAAAAAAAGAAACAGATTGGGGCGAGGCACGCCTTTTTTGCGCCTGTGCCTCGCTGTGAGGGGCCTGAAGCGAGCACCTAGGCGGCGCCTTGCCCAAGCTCACTTCGCCTCACACCCCTAAGGCGCTGCGGGCCGAAATATTGGTGCCTAGCGCCTAGGCGCGCCTTTTTAACCACTGGGCAAAAGTATATTGACAGTGATCGTTCCTATTGTATGTTGGTCTAAATGGTTGAAATTAAACCAGAGAATATTTAAGGATGAGGACTCGCTTCTAGAGTGTTTGGGATAGAATTAAGTTGCGTAGCATTGGGGGGTCATAGGGCACAAAGAGTTTGGCCACCTATTGTTTCCGATTTGGGGTGGATATTAGAGCTAACTCTATAGGAATAAGAGAATTTTTGAAAATGTAGAGAAGTCTTTAGATGAAGTATGCAAAAATTTTAAGCTTAGGGGTGCATTGAGGATTTTAGGCCATAAGAATTTTAGGGAATTCATGTATCTGATGCCTGTAGAGATTTGAAATTCGTAATGTTGTTGCAATTTTACTCTCTTTTGAGGATTTCTCATCCTTATGTAAGTTTCCATATTTCTGGTAAAATCTCTCTTATTAAAAAAAAAAAAAAAAACCTCTATTGTTAATTCCTTCGCCCAGTCTTTGTAATTTGTATGGTCTCAAGTGGATGTCTTGTCCACTGGCTGCAGATATTCCATATTTTATTGAATACTTTGTTTGTTATGGGAAAAAAATATAAATGAACTTGGCATCTCTATAAGAAAGTTGAGTTAAAAGCTGAGCATCTTTTCTACTAGGTGAATCTATTCTGCTTAGCTTGCAGGTTCAAAGGGGAATCTTGAGTTTTTTGTTAATTTTAAGATACAATATTGATGGACACTTCTACAATGCAAATTGAGTAAAACTGTGCAGGAGGTTTTAGAATATTACTAATGGGTTTAATGATTTACAAAAGGTACCAGAACATTCTACATATTTGCATAACCTGTTGAAAGTCCTATTTATACTTCCTATCCTGAAAAGTAACTGACAGATATAAATACTAGTTAGAGGTTGGACGCGGCTCTTGATCCCTCCTAAATTATCGTAACAGTTCCAAAGGATATTAAAAAAGGAGCACCCAAGCAAGTTCTACTAACTAAAGAATTGGAAATAGTTATATTCATCATAGATAAGCAGCCAAACAAGTTTTCTAGTTGAAGTTAGATCACATATAATTTCCTGTGTTGGTACTCTTAACTATTTTCTAAGTTACATGTACTTGTGGTCTTCTTGTGATTTCTCACAATCCTTACCTGTGTTTACACATTCATGCAGTTTGTTCAAGATCATGGGGGTGATGCCTACAAAATGAAGAACCATTCAAAGTTGGTGGCAGTGAAATTTCTCATTCTTCTTTTCAACATGGTTGATGAACTAAAAATAATACAAGAGAGAACAACTAATTTTCGCCTTGCAAGAGTGGATAGGGATCTGGACACGCCTAGATATATAAACAACCTTAGTTGTATGGAGGACTCAATGATTTTTGACAAGTTTACAGTTCCATTGATCTCATTATTGGTACCGATTGCACCTGTAGCTTTCCGCTTTATTTCTTCGAATAATGTACTGACATTTTTTGTTCAAATGCTTTGACAGGATGAACTGGTTTCATTGACAAAATCATCATGTTCTGTATTTTGGTTGGATGTGGTAACAGAGAACATAATCCTGCCAGGTTCGATTAAAGGAAAACTAGGGGGCCCAAGTCAACGGCGTTTGTCCTCTTCTCAATGTACTTCTGTTTTGGAAGCTGTACGATCATTCAGATTTTCTCCGCATTCTCAGTCCTTTTTACCTTTACTATTTAATGTTATAGTTGTCTCCACAAGCTATCATAACTTGTTTGACTCTTAACTTCCAGTTTTTAATTTAAGTAACTATTGTTGATTTGTTGGAAGTAATGTGATTGTTAGGTATAGAGCACTTTTAAGACATGGCTATACGTAGATTATGCTCAGAGCAAGCTGTACCAATTTCGTTTAATCTGGACCTTGAGTGCATATGGAACATATACGAGTCGTAGTTGGCATTATTTTAGTTTAATGCTTGCTATATGGAACTTGTATAAATCTGTACTAAAGAATGTTCTTTGTTGCTATTCTTTTCTTCCTTTTTATTTTGTGAGTTCGGGAAGATAAATTGTTATAGCAAGCAATAAGAAGCATTTAAAGCGACTGTGCAGACATAATTATTTTTCTCTTTCTTTCTGTATATCTTCCAATACTCTAACTGAACATACTTTCTTCTTGAAAGAACAAGGAAATCTATTTGTAGATTTAAAGACTCTATTCCACATTCTTGCAATGCTAAAGGCATGAAAAAGTGCTTATTCATCACGCAAATCTTCTTACCCTGTAATTTTCTACCCTCATGTATCTTGCAGATCAGCCATCTGCTGACAGAAAGAAACAATTTGGACACTTAAGACTTAAAGTGAGCGTTTGCTATTCGTATGCAGAAAAATGGACCCTAAACGTAGATAAGATATATAAATTTGAAAGAATGATATGGTGAAAATAAAAACTGAAGGAACATGAGAAGAATGCTTATTCCAAAGTTGAATTCTCATAGTCGAAATAGCAAATTCATGTGTTATAGTCGAAGCTGAGATCATCTGGTCATGAGAGTTCTCTGAAATGATGTAATTGACACTGAAGTAGGAAGAAATGTGGCTCACGTATATTGCACACAGCAAGATCTTTGACGTCTCCTATCAAAAGTTAAGATGCCACATTTTTTGTTTTCAAGATCATTTACTTGTTTTTTTTGACAAAAAAAATTCTGCTTCATTTTTCCATAAGAAAATAATTTTCATGAAGTAGATATCTAATAAAAATCTATTTTACTTTTCTCACACTGTGTGGACTATTGCTTATTCACTTTAAAACTGTTATTGGGAGTATATTGATATGATCTTTTCATGCATTTTTCTTACTTGTTGAGTAGTTCCAATAATTGCTATACATAACCATAATGATTCTAAAGATTCACATGTCTTTTTCCTACTTTGGACAATCAGGTAACATCCATAAAGACTCTTGCATCTGTTTGGAGGTGGTGTGCACAGTTTAGAACGCATGGTCTGATCAATTCTGCCCAAAGCTTCCTCTGGAACTTCTGCTGGAAGACCATTACAACTCCTGCACCTAAATCAGAGGTGTGCTAGCTTATGGATAAGCTGTCAGGAGAAAGATGCTCATAATGAATGTCATTTTCCGCTTAAAATATTATTTATTTAGCTGGTGGTTTATTATCTGTCATTGTAATGCAGGTTGAAGCTGAAATAAGCATAGCTGCTTATGAAGCCTGTGCATATGCTTTGAAGGATTTAGTGTCCATGTTCTCTCCGTTACCATTGAATCTTGTCATAGACAATGACAATTTGTTTCCATTACAAACCGAAGACAAATCTCTTTTAGATGTGTTTGTCAGTACCTTTATCCATAATATCAATATCATCATTGATGGAGGAAACTTGGCACGGACTCGGCGTGCAATTTTGATGAACTGGAAGGTGATTTTACTCCCTGTTATCTGCATTTTGCAATATCTCTTATGCTCAAGCATTCTGTAGTTTGTCTGTGTAATGTTAATGACTACCTACAACCTCTTCCCTATTATGACTTGGATACAAATATCCTACAATAGGATCTTTTCTTTTTGTGTCTTCTGCTCCCCATCTACAAATGCTTAGTATTTTTTTTGAGGAGATAATAAACTCTTGTCTTGATTTAGATCTTCTGGATTGCTGTTGATGTCTGTGTCTTTAATTTGAGTTATTAAATCATCGAAGGTGATATTATTTCATAAGAATTACTGCAAATTCATTTTTCCTTGATTGTGTATCAGGATGACAAACCTTGACCTTTTTTTGCTGGTTATTATGAATGGCCCCCAAGACTAAATTACTTTAATTAGTGCAAATAGAAAGCTAAAATACTATTAAATTTAAACAAGGAAATATTCCAGCACACTTTTTTGTTTTCCTTCATTATTAGAAGTCTACGGAAAAGATTCAGTAGTTTGCTATGTATTGACTATACATTAGTTATTACTTGTCTGCATTAAAAGGTCAATATTCTTTGAGTCCTCATACTATAGTGTAAATTCTGTTCTCACCTGCCTTTTCCTGGAAATGCAAGAATTGGCATAAACGTTTTTCCAGTCATCAGATTAGTGACTTTCACTCATGTAGCTGTAGTGCAAGACACCTTGCTTTTGAGTTTTTGTAGATCATCCAACTTGGCCGCAGAGGCCCACCTTCGATCTGAGTAATGCGAATTCTGAATCCAGCTCTTTTCCTTTTCATTTATTTATCTACTCTTTTGTTATTTTTTTTGTTTTTTTTTTAAATATCTTATTTGTTAACTGTCATTGATGCTTGAAGTGGGAACTGAACTCTCTCCCTCTTTCTCTCATTTTCTATATTTTCTTTGTTCTGATGAGCAGTCTGTGTTATAATTGTTCTTTACTAAGTTGGCATATGTTCTGCCCCCTTTAGTTGCTTTCATATTCCACATTCTTCTATTTATCTATGCAGTTGTTGACAACTGATGATATGCTAGTGATTACATAATCCTAAGCGCTGCATTTCTGTCTTTCCAGTGGAGCTGTTTAGAATCTTTATTGTCGCTCTCAAATCATGCATCCTGCAATGGAATTCATTTGAAGACACATCCATATTTCTTCTCAGACAAAGTTATAATGCATATTTTTGGCGATCTTGTTGGAAGGTAAAATACTAATGGTGATTGTTTGACTGCTACTCTTTGTTAATCCTTTGAAGTAGTTAGGAGCAATTGCTTTCATTCACTCACAGTTGGCTCTACTCTTTGTTAATTCTTTGAAGTAGTTAGGAGCAATTGCTTTCATCCACTCAAAGTTGGCTATGATGCAGAGTCATGCTGAAAACTGGTCTTATGATGTGTCAGGCACATTTAGGAGATGGATAATATGCTCTTACCTACCAGTTAGGACCTTAAGTCCCTAGCTAATTGAGAAGTGCAAGCACGAACATGGTTCAGTCATTGGTTGGACTAATCTATTTTCATTTTGGACAATGTAGTGTGTCTTTGAGATTTTGTAACATCTTGAGGGTGAACCAATAATATTTAAAAATAATAGTCCCTGGTCCAATAATCTGGAGGACGTGAGGAGTTTAAACACTTTTCTCACTTGTGTAGTGAATTTTATTGGAAAACTAAGATATCTTGGATATTAGGAATGTACTTGGTTAGTGCAAGTTTTCGTGAGTGGTCACTCTCAGATACCTGTTTGTTTGTTTTTTTTTGTGTGTGTGTGTGTGTGTGTGTGTGGATGCTTGTCTGTATATAACTTTTAATGAATGCAGGCGTGATATATAACGTGCTGACTCCTGTTGTTAATGTCTCTGTATCCTAAATTTGGTTTGTTCTTTTTGCTTTCTGTATGCTACTTTTTTCATATATGCAGATCAGGCTTGGGTAGATTCATCTTATTTGAAAATTAAGATATCTTGGAATTTAAGTGTTAAATTTATCTGTGGAGTTTTCATGGTCTATTTGGTACAAATGTCACAATATTTATTTCTTTTTTGTGTAGCATGTTTATATATAAGTACACGTGTGTATATATACATATTTGTATGTAAGTATGCTTGATTTATAATAAAGACTCATTCTTTTATGATGTTGCTTCCCTAGTTATTATCATGCCCACACCCCCAACTCCGCTTTCCAAAAAAATAAAAAAAGAATAAAGAAGTATGCTTGTCTGTTATATGTATTATATGTTGCCATGGTAAATATTGGAGACATTGTATTGATTGTGTGTCCTGAACCTTTGTAAAAATTCCATGTGCGAGTAGTGTATTCATAGCTTCTTATCAATTTGAGATTGCTGATTCAATGGCCCTCTTCAATCCTTTCTTAGACACGTTTCCATTCACATCATCATTTTTTTTTTCTCCTTTCAACAAGATTGAAATTAGAAATGTAGATCTTCTGCTTTCTGTTCTCTTGACCTTTTAATTTTTTTATGGCTGCATCACTTTTTCTGCTTTTAGATGCAGAATGCCAACATAACTTGCAGAAAATATTTTCTGAGAAGCATAAATGATAAAAAAAATATAAAGATTAAAGCTCGCTCTATTGATATGCATATAACGGCATTGATGATTTTCTATGCTGTATGCTCTATGTTTACCTGATTAGAAATTGGGAAGGAGTAGGGAAACGGAGGAGGCTAGATATTACCTTTTCTAACAAGAGTTGGTTTTGTTATACACTCACTTGTCTTTTTATTTGAGTTTGTAGCCTTGAAAATGCTGGGGAGGTTTCTGTCTTGCCCTTGCTTAGGTCAGTCAGATTAAACATGGAACTTTTTGATTCAACAAAGTTGGAACCATCAATTTCCTGCTGTGCTGGGATAACTGTCGAGGTATGCTGCATGCTTTGTTTATTTCAAGCATGTTGTATTTTTAGCTTGTGACTGGAGGAGATAATTAACATACTCCTTCCATCCCACAAAGATAGCCCCTTCTATGTATCACACTCATTAAGAAATAATATACATTGGAACTTCTTACTATACCATTATTTAATCTTGTGAAGTAAAAAAGATAATAATATAAATGGTTAACTCCAGAAAACATTAAGTAGGTTGATAAGAACGTAGATCACAAATCAGACGGAAAAGTCCCGCTTGCCAGGCTAGGGATCAAGAACTGATTCTTTCTTCTCCCTCAAACCCTAACTAAACAAGATTATATATTAATAATACTCCAAATTATTCCAGGCCCACAACCACAGGCCTAAGCCCGCCCCCGATGCCGGTAAACCAACAAGGGCCTTGGCTCAGCCCCTTCCTCCTCTATCCCGGGCTCCTTAGCCCTCACAACCTTCCGCTCTATCAATTCCTCCCCCATTCAAAATAACCTTGTCCCCAAGATTGAAATGAGGAAACTGACGCCGAACATGTTCCACCGCCACCCAGGTAGAGTCATCATCACTCTGACCCACCCACTTCACCAACACTTGCTCTTCATCTCGCTCGTTCACCGGAACATTCTTCCACGCGATCGCTTGCTCCGACTCAAACACGACACTGACTGGAAGTTCCAAACTTTTCGGAAGCTCTGACTCAACCGGGTGCTCTCCCACCACTTTGCGCAACTAGGACACATAGAACATCGGATGAATGCGGCTCATGGCAGGAAGGGACAACCTATATGCCACCGCACCCACACGTCCCTCCACCACGAATGGCCCGTAAAATTTTACCGCCAATTTGTGATGTGGCTGCCCGACTATTGAAGCCTGCCGAAACGGTCTCACCTTGAGGAAAACTCGATCTCCCACATCAAATTCCACCCCACGTCGCCGCTTATTAGCACTCTTCACCATCTGCTGTTGTGCCCAAACCAGATTACTCTTTAGTTTTCCCAACATCACATCCCAGACGCCCAATTCCTCCACCACCGCTGTCACGCGGCATTCCCCTGACAAGAATCGCCGAATAGTCGGTGGGTCTTTGCCATATACTACCTAAAATGGGGTCATTTTCGCAGCGGTCTAAAAGGCTGTATTGTACCAATATTCCGCCCACTGAAGCCCACCCACTGCTTCGGCTGCTCGCATGTAAAGCAACGTAGATATGTCTTCAACACCCGGTTCAACATCTTCGTTTGGCCGTCGGTCTCGGGTTGATAGGCCGAATTGAATTTCAGCTAGGTGCTCGACATTGTAAACAACTCCTTGGCGACGATCTCGGCTATTGCACGAGCCGTGATCGGTGGCTTGAGAGCGACGAAGTGTCCCTATTTCGGTAATCGATCCACTACAACCAATATTGTTGAAAACCCTCTTGACTTGGGCAACGCTGTAACAAAATCTATTAATACATCCTCCCACACCAAATCTAGAACAGGTAATGGCTGTAGCAATCCGTTCGGCGATAGCGTCTCGTATTTAGATTTTTGGCACATCAAATGCTTCCCCACGTACTTTTGTACGCTACGAAACATGCCCTTTCAATATACATTCAACGCCCAAATGCCGGTAAGTCTGAAAGGCCTCTGCGTGGCCCTCGGCCAGTGTGTCATGGAACTCTTGCAAAAGCCGAGGGATCCATTCGGAGTCCGACAAGCAACACAACACGACCTTTATAGAACAGACATCCCCCAACTAGCTCAAAAGTAGCTACTTTCTGGCTGATCCCTCACGGCTTGCGCTAGTTCCTGAATATAGCCATCCCGTTCCTGTTCCCGAAGAATATTCTCTATGTTCATCCACTCCGGCCCACTTAGTGCCATCATTTCCCCATATCGCCCCATCTTGACAATGCATCGGCGGCTGCGTTGGATTGTCCGGATGATATTCAATGGTAAAATCATAACCCAACCTAGCCACCCACACTTGTTGGGCCGGTGTCACGATCCTTAGTCAACAAGTGCTTCAAACTAGGGTTATTCGTTCGCATGACAAAATGCCGACCCACTAGATACGACCGCCAGTGTTGCACGGCCAAGACCAACCCCTTCATCTAATTTTCATAAGCGGACTTCGAGAGTGTCCTATCTGATAAGGACTTACTGAAATATGCAATGGGGCGTCCTTGCATCAGTACCGCCCCAATACTTGTCCCAGACACATCGCATCTGACTACAAACTATCGGTTAAACCTCGGCATAGCCAAAATTAGGGTTCTTGTCAATGCAGATTTTAGTTTAATGAAAGCTATTTTGGCTTCCGCTGACCACTCAAACCCCGTTGGAGCTATTTTCTTGAGCAGATTTTTCAGGGGACGCGCAATCAGGCCGTAGTTTCGAATAAACCGTCGGTATTACCTGGTCAGCCTCAAGACCCCTTGCACTTGTCGTCCTGAGCCCAGCCGAGGCCGCTTCGCCACCGCACTCACGTTCATCGGATCCATCGCCACCCCAGCCACTGAAATTATATGGCCCAAGTATTCCACCCTCAGACAACCGAAGGCACACTTCTTGAGGTTGGCCTTGAGTTGGTTGGCCCTCAAGATTAGCAACACCTGTTCTAAATGCTCCTTATGGTTCGTCCATGTCTGGTTATATACTAAGATGTCATCGAAGACTAGGACAAACTTCCATAGAAATGGTCGGAATAAATCATTCATTGTTGATTGAAAGGTTGTTGGTGCGTTGGTCAACCCGAATGGCATCACAAGAAATTCATATTGACCATTGTGTGTTCGGAAAGCCGTCCTCGCAATATCGGTTTTGGCCACCACTCTAATCTGGTGATATCCGGATCGGAGATCGATCTTGGATGGATCTGTCCCGTCGAAAACAGGAAGTGGGGGTGGACTAGTCGCTCCTCTCGCTGGGTCCACAAAAGGCGGCGCCCAATGCTTCGGAAGCGGCCTCCCTCACCGCAGACTGATCGTCAACATTGGGGGTTGCGATTTGGCGATGGCGTGGGTCAAAACTTCCAGGGCAACCCGATTTCCGCCAATTAGGGCGCTCATCTCAGCCTGGTCTGCCTCAATTTTATCGAATCTCTCATTATTGGATAGTGTGTTCGTCATGGTGTCGGGAATGGGATCCGGTAGGTCGGCCAAATTGATAAGAACGCAGATCACAAATCAAACGGAAAACTCCCGCTTGCCACCCTAGGGATCAAGAATTGATTAACTTCTTTCTTCTCCCTCAAACCGTAACCAAACAAGATTATATACTAATAGCAATCCTACCAACAATAGAAAAGATTAACAGGATGAATCAAAAATAGAAACTAAATAATAATACTCCAACTAACTAACTAATAATACTCCAAATTATTCTAGGCCCACGACCACAGGCCTAAGCCCGCCCCCAATACCGGTAAACCAACAAGGGCTTCGGCTCAGCCACTTCCTCCTCCAACCCGGGCTCCTTAGCCCTCACAACCTTCCACTCTCTATCATAGGTGTATATTGGGAAGGAAAGCATTTATAAACCTTTAACAACGAAAGTGAACTATAATTTTGGGATGGACAAAAAAAAGTAAAGGTGTACTATCTTTGTGGGATGGAGGGAGTGTATAATTACTTCACTTCTCATAAATACTCTTCTTTGGTGTCTACAGATTTCTGCTGAATTGTTAGGTTTTTCTTTTAGTTTGAACTTTATCCTTGTTGTGCTGTGTTCAACCACTATTGCAATCACTTATCTTGAAAATTCCTTCTACTGGGAAAACTCAAGGAATTATGTTATCATATGAAGAATATATATGGAAACTATTGGAATTGAGTTAGATTATCCTTACCTCTCTTTAAAATAATGGTTTAAGGTTCGTCTATCTATCAGATGGGAGTGGATTCTCATATTCTCAAGATTCTATAATTGCAAGTTATGTGAACTCTAAATTGATTTGCCAACTTCATGTCTTTCCGACAAATTCTCATGTTTCTGTTATGCTAACACATGTAATTTGTCTTCTCTAGCATGAGCTGTCAATTCTTTGTAAATGATATTTGAACAGTGTGAATTAGTCTGCATGGAATAAATGATCTTTGGGAACAATATGAGTTTGTCTAAATTGAATAAACGGTGTGACAAAATTTCCTTAAAGCTTCAACTTTGTTAACATTGAATAATGACATGCACTAAGAAAGTATACTCATACCTCTTTAATTTATGAATCTTGTTTATGCATTTGGCACAAATTGGCAGCACTAATATATTACTAGAACTTTAAGATTGCTTATTATGAAGGCTGTCCTAAGAGGTGTTCTATGACTCTTTTTAAAACTCTGGGAGACAAGGAATTCTCATTAGACAAGTTTGATGTGGATCTCTTCCTTAGAGACTGTCAATAGTTGTATAAATTCTTAAGAATGATTGACATATGAGCAATTCATTGTTAAATTTGATGAAGTACCAATTTCCATGTCAATTTTTATTCAATAATAATATATGTTCTCTTATGAAATTCATTATCTCAAGATGTATTTTGTTGTTTAAAATAAGGATTCTAAAATCTGACATGAAAAAATTGTGAATTTGATATCTGCCTCCTAAGAATGTATAAACATATTTTATAGAAGCGTTCTTTAACGATAAATGTTAAATTCAATTAGGTCTATGCATTTTCCCATATACTATTGATATAGCTGTACAATTATGTCCAATCCCAAGGAGCCTTTTGGGGTTGTTAAAAATGATATTAACCTTAGAAACATCTGTCTAGCATGAATGTTGTTGAATTCCTTAAGAAATTGTTCATGGAATGACATGCAATGAGAGTATGAGACACAGATGTAAAACATATTTTTTTAGAGTATTGTTCTACCAAAGAAATCAACCACTATTTAAGAATTATAGTTGGTGGTTCAATGAAAGAGAGATGAAATATTGGGTTTCCATAATATGGAAAGTATTTAGTCCTCTAAATGGCAATTGAAGTCTATGCAAATGAGTTTGTTTGGTGGAGGGGCATTTGCTCATTATTTCTTTCCATTGATATCGGAAATTAGGGAAACTCAAGAAGGGATCAATTGTATATATGTCATTTAGTTGGAACTGGAAAAATTGAGTTGCGTAGCTTTCTATGATTTTGATAAGGAAGTAACATATTTTATTAATAAAATCAGAAAATGATACAAAATGGATGAGGGATCCCTGAAGCGGATAAAAGAAAAGGAAAAAGCTCTGCAGAAACTACAGAGCATAGGTCCATTCCCTAGCTATATCTGACACAAACTAGGTCTTAAAATCTCTATGTTTGGACACCCACCCAGCCACCCTATACTTAGTCCTATCCTACACCACACAAAATGTGACCTCTACAACTGATTTAAGTCAGCGTGGTTCAAAGCAGACAAATCAACAGCAGATTGAGGCACAACCCATTGTAACCACAAGTGAAGGGGGATTGACCCAATTCGTTGAGCGCCCTGTTCCACAAGCGAAGGGAGAAGGGGCAGTGAAGGGAAACATGATTCAGATTTTCAGAGTTACATAACTAATGTAATCATCATCCAAACAAGCTCCTCTTTTCTTAATTCATTTATTTTTTGCCCCCTCGCGTTTTAAAGAACAAAATTAAACCAAGGAAACTACAATATTACCAGGGTTGAAATTATGACTGTTTCTCAGAGACAGCTTGTGGAACGTATAATGCACCTTACATATTTCTCAAGGCTCTTAAAGTTGAAGACAGGTGCATGCCATTGGCAATTTTTTTCCTGTAGCCCATTGAGGCATCTACAACATGTGATTGGGGGAAGTCAACTGTGCATGATACCTACAAACTACCTTGTAGAATTGCCATTGTATATTTACACTAGGGAGCTGCTTATAATAAGTATAATGACAGAGGATAAATAATGAGCAGACAACTCTTCTGACCCAAAAAAATAAAAGCAAGTTTGAAAAGGGCCAAGCAATTGACATTTAACACTAGAAATCACGGCTCTTATGGAAACTAGAATGCTGTAGTTCACAAATGTGTGTGTGTGTATTAGCTTCAGATTTTCCCTATTTTAGCCATATAATTCCCTTTTGTTCCCTTAAAGCTGTATTGCTTGTACAACTACCAATCAATCTGTTCGTTTCTTAGATGATGTGGCTTTTGGTTCATTCTTCATGGATATTGCATATTAGCTGCAACAAAAGGAGGGTGGCTCCTATTGCTGCACTTTTATCATCTGTGTTGAATCATTCAGTTTTTGGGGACCGACGGATGCATGAATTGGACAATAGTCCGGGGCCTTTGAAGTGGGTATGAGTTATCCTCTTTCTCTTCATTAAAATATGTTCTATATTACTTTTTCAAATGTGTTCATACAAATTACCATCAATTTTGCAGTTTGTTGAGAAAATTCTCCAGGAAGGGACAAAAAGTCCACGTACCATTCGCCTTGCTGCATTGCATTTATGTGGGCTTTGGCTAGCCTTTCCATATATCTTACAATACTATATTAACGAGCTGAAGTTGTTAACATTTTATGGTTCTGGTATGCTTTCAGTGGCTGTTTACAATTAGCAATAAAGAAAATTTCCGATTAATAGTCCATAGCAGTATTCATATTGCCATAGTTTTCTATGACATCTGAAGACTGAATCCCTCTTGAGCCGAATCTCTTTCCTTTTAGATTTTTCAAATTCGTACTGCCTTTTTTCTGTGTAGTTGCTTTTGATGAGGATTTTGAAGCTGAGCTGATGGGGAATTATGATGCAAAGGCTGAGGTATCAGTGCTTTCCAGAAGCCTAGATCCTGAGTTGACTGATGTAAGTTACTGTATTTGATATCAGTGCTGTCATAATATATTTCATGCTTGATTTAATCTTTCTCTTATATTACTACCCGCGAAAATTTAGAGAAATCGTAAGTAGATAAAGTAGCCATATAAATACTTCAACACAGGGGATCTGCTAATATTTCAAGAAAATCAGAATCTCCAAGGAATCTGGCAGCTAATTAAGTTAGAGCTCTATCAAATATTCTATTCCGAAAAACCTGAAGTCAAGTCTCCTAAATTTAGATTCCAACCCTCTCCCTCAAGCTGTTAGAAGTGAAATTGTCTTAGGAAGAGCCGCCGTAAAAAGTCAGAAGTGGCAATCCCTCCAATTTTTTTTCTTTGATGAAGTGGCAACCATTTCTTGTGATTTCTCCTATCAAGTTCTCACCAATACTTGTTGCAGCTTTATTATAGAACTTTTTAGGTTCCTTAACAAGAGCTTGCACCAAATGCCTTTACAACCGTATTTTATCACGTGTGCTCAAAGATAGAGCCCTGAGTATTGCTGTAGTGTTACAACGGACTACATTTAAGATCATACCCCATCAAGTTACTAAATTTCTCAAATGTCTGCACAAGTTATATGCCTCTGTTCGATGTCTTCTTGAAATACTCCTTTGCGTAATGTCATCTTCTGGAGTAACAGAGATTCCGAGAATCCTGTGTGGTGTGTTCATGTGCTCTTTGATTTGGATAATTCATGAATAGGCTTACAACTGTGTTTGCAAATCTAATATCCGGTCTAGTATGCCTCTGTTTATTATGCCAATTTTGGTAGTGTAGTCCATGAGAGTTTCAAGTTTCTTTAGATACAAGGTCTCTAGTATCCTAATGTGGATAAAAAATATTGTGTTCAGATGTGAAATTTTGTTGTTCAATAAAGCCACTTCCACGCCAAGGAAATATTTAAGACAAGGTAGAAACAAGTTCTAGTAGTCAATCTAACAGTTGTTCTGGGAAGTTAACAAACTAGATTAGCCTTAAAACATATTTGTAGCCAATTAAGGAAACAAATAAGTGTAAAAAATGAAGGGTAAGATTATTTTTATACCTATTATTTTTTACATTATTAATATATTTGTGAGCTCAACAAAAGTTAGATGTAACATTGCAATCAACCTTTGTTGGTTGCTTAACATATTCTTGACAAGAACTAGAAGCAACTAATAATGAGAAATGAGGAACCCAATCTGTCAAAGAATATAAACTGATTAATGAACTTGAAGGGATCATAAAGGCTTCTGTAACCTGATGTTGCCTATCTCACTATATGGAATTATTAAAAGGTCTTACTTGATATCAAAACTCTTTACTAAGGAGGACACTAGAGGGCTGTTTTTTTAGTGCAAAAGGGAACAAGGCATGTCCAAATGGATTTACTATGCTTGTCTACCAGGAATGTTAGTTCACTACTAGAGGTATCTGATGAAGGTGCTGGAGGAATTTTATGAGTGTGGAGTGGTTGACGGACTAAGAAACGACACTTGGACCTATTTAATTTTGTAGAAGGATTGACTTATGATAAAGGATTCTGCATAAGGTCATTGCTGATCTGTTGTAACTAAAGGTCCCTATATGATAGCCGAATTATAGATTGCTTCTGTCTGGTGGATGGACAATTTTTTTGATTGCAGACTTATAGCCAAAGAGATGGTGGAGGATCGTTGGTTCATAGAAAGGGAAATCTGAAAAAAAATATCCCATAATGAGCCAAGTTAATGACTTTTACCCCCTCCGCCACCTTCTATTTGTAAGCCCCTAAAATGTTGAGAGAAAAAATGCCCATATGGTATAAAAAGGTATTCTCTCTCCCCCCTAGCCTTCCGTACACCGAAGAGAGAAAAATATAACCTAGAAAGAGAAACCGACGTCTATTTTGTTGAACACCTGCCAAATGTTTTACTTGAATCATGAATACACGGAAGTGGAAACAGATTTCCTGGTAGAGGAAGCTGATTTGCAGTCCAGAAAGCTCTTGTGCATGGAAAAATATGTCTTGGTTATTCCCACCTTTTCTTCAGCTAGTGGAGGTCTCAGACAAAGAGGATGATAGGGGTTAGATTTTGGACGGACTGGTGGAGGGGGAATCTCGAGTTATGGAGTATTGTTATATCGAATTTCTGTGCTTCATCTTAGGCTTATTGCTTATTTTGTTTAGCTTCCCTCCTTAGATTGGTAGTTCGACTTTGTCTTGGAACATTCACTTTTGTTGTAGCTTATTGGATTCTGAATTCATGATTTAAGTTTCCTTAGTTGTTTGAGAGCGTGGAATTGGCCAGGAGGTAGCTTTGGAGATTTGGAGGTTGTTGTTCTCATGCAAATATTTCTATTGCATATTTCTACAAATCTTTCTCTTTGCATTTCTTGTTTCTTCGTTTTTCCTATTATCATCTGGAAGGTGCCGATGCCTACAAAGGTTCAACTATTTTCATGGTTGGTGGTCGGGTAAGTTACCTGCCTATGATGCGGTGCTGAGAAACCCATGTATTCTTCTCCTTCCTTAGCTCCCTAGTTGGTATGTGTTCTGCAGGTGCAGTTTGAGCCTTTGAGGGCTGTGGAGCATTTCCAATTGATTGTCTTCTTACCCGTGTCGGGTTCTTTTTTTTTTTTTTTTTTTTTTTTTTTTTTTTTTTTTTCCCTATTGATTTAGGATGGTTTTTAGGTGGTAAAGCAAGGTCCCTTGGAGAATGATTGTCCCCATGGTTTGCTGGTCTGTAAGTTGGAAAAAAATAGGAGAAATATCATGATATTGAGGAGTCAGTTTAAGAATGCTGGGATGATGTCAAAGTTTAGTGTGGCTTAATGAGCCGAAGGCACAAAGAATTTATGACATTTTTTTTCTTTCTCTAATTTAGTTAGAGACTGGATTCTAGCTCTTTAGTTATTTTGTTTTGGTTTAGCCTGCCATTGAGTGGATGTCTTATCAACAGCTTTGCAAACTTCTTGTTGCCTATAATTCAAATATATATTTTAATTTGTATCAATTAAAAAACATACTTGGTAGATACATATATATAATTGAGAAGGTATATCCTAGCTTCAAAACATTCTTTTTATTGGCCAAAGTTTAAATATGTATTTGCCATTTGCTCCTTTAATTTGTCAGATTGATTGAATATGCTTCTCCGGTTACTAGACTGAGAATTTTCATCAGAGTTGATTGGAAATGACTGTTGTATGCCCATAAATTAAGATAATATTCTATATTATACTCTTTTTTGGATGGAAAGACATAATGTTTCTGACTTAATAACATTCTGATGCTTCCTGTGATCAGGTATTCATTAATACAGAGTTGTATGCACGTGTATCTGTCGCTGTTTTGTTTTCCAAACTTGCGGATATGGTTTACCCAGACAATTCTACTTACAAGAGCGAGGACATCCATGCTGTTATTGCATCTGGCAAAATGTTTTTGCTAGAACTTCTCAGTTTCGTGGTATGCTATGTATATAATATGTATAGATAGATATATATTGTCTTTAAAATATGAGGTAGCCCTCAAAGCCATATGCGCTGTACTTTTCAATGTGTGAGTGAGGCAGTGGTCCTTGTCAGGAATTCTTTGTGTACACTGAATCAGTTTTACCTAGAAATGGTTCCATGTTGTGTAGACTATTTTAGAGTAGAAAATTATTTTGTCAACTTTTAGTTTCTCAAGTTCTAATCTTAGAGCTCGCTGAAAGTGTAAATGTGGAACTGTCCAGTTACCTAGGGTGTAATGTCAACAATGGTTGTTGCCTTGTTGCATATGGAACGATGATCTACTTAGCAAAGGTGGAAAGTAGAAGAGGAGGGATTGATATTTTTCTTCATACACGTACGTAATTCTGTTTTACTTTTAGCAATTTTGGCTCATACTTAATATTGTAACTAATGATATTTAGATATAGTTGAGAAATAAGATTACTAAAGATATCAATTTACTTTGAGAATGTCCGGTGTGTAATTTGCCTATTTATACATACATACATACATATATATATATATATATAGAGAGAGAGAGAGAGAGAGAAATATACTATCAACATATATGAATATAGATTGATTGAACATTTTACTAATGCCCTTAGTTGAATAAGATGACTAGAACCCTTCAAGCCAGTGCCAAGGGTTTACCTAGCTTGCTTATGATATCATTCTGAATCACATAGAGAGAACCTTGGTAAAGTTATCTGCTAACACACAATGAAGCCTTCCTTCATGGCTTCATCAGTTTTCCTGATGGACTGCTTGATCTAAATTTCCAATTGGTGGCGCCTTATATGATCAGTGATCACAACATAACTAATAGCCCCACCATGTTCTACTTTTAGCATTTGGTATGGGCTGTGTTGCATTTCCAAGTCTTCTCTTACCTATGCTTGGTATGATGTACTTCAATGCATACCCAATTTTTAGGGAGACCTTATTCCCCAAACCTAGAGTTAGACATTCCGCTGCAGTTCCTCCATTTTTTTGGCTGTTTGCCATCGGTTGAATAATATGCACTTGGTGTATCAAGTAATTTAACATATAAAAACCATATACATATGTTCTGTGCCATGAATTGGTGCTCGCTTTATTGGCAGAAACATTCTCAAATATTTTGCATTTCTGAGTTTTACGTAATTATTATGGTCAATTCTTCTATGTCATTTCATACTGCATGTGTGAATATTTATAACCTAGAATTTCTTTGGTTATATTCTTTGTTTGGGTGAATTACCAATTAGCTTAATCACAATTGACAGCTTCCGAGTGGAAAGGTATGAGGATGATTTAATGGCGCAAAGGAATGGACAGGACCAAGACCTGATAGATTGTTTAAGTCCATAAAGCATTCATTGTGTGAATATAATCCCTTTGCAGAAGTTAAAGAACAACCTCAATTTTATTATGTCTGTAGTCCTGACTGAATTTTGAATGCCCCATGCAATCTACTGTATTGTGGTTTACTTTTAGTTTGTTTTATCACAGCCTTGTTTTTTAAGATGTGCTCAATCAATTGTATCACCTTCTCTGACCATGGGAAAGCAAATTTTTTTCATTAGATGCTGACTCTGATTTGTTTCCAGGTGAATGACAAAGATCTGTCAAAGGAGTTGTATAAAAAGTACAGCGCGGTTAGTTCTTTCGAGGAATTGCGAACAGTTTTTGAATATTTTCCCCCGTACTATGCGAATGCTCCTGAGACTCTTATTTTGTCCATTCTAATGTCATTTTCTCTATTTGTGCATTAAAAAATCGGTCTTTTCTCAACTAAGTCCATCTTATTGCTCCTGAGACTCTTATTTTGTCCATTCTAATGTCATTTTCTCTATTTGTGCATTAAAAAATCGGTCTTTTCTCAACTAAGTCCATCTTATTGTAGCTGACATTGTTCATAAACTAATATGATAGTTTTACCTCGTAATGATTAGATAAAACATATAGAGTTTGTTAAAATTCTCAAAGCATGTTTCACCCAATTTAAAACCTCTTGCTTGATGATAATTAGAGTTCTTACAGAATACGTCTGATTCCCATTTTAATTTTTTTCTTTTTTGCTTTTTGTTGGAATATGGTATGTGGATTCTCACAATTTGTTGACCTAGATAGTCTTTTACTTTTTGCAGATTCATAGACGGAAAGTTCGTGCTTGGCAGATGATATGTGCATTATCACGGTTTGTTGAGTTGGATATTGTAGAGCAAGTAACAATTGCCTTACACACATCAATTTATGTGAGTAATATCTACTTGGAAACTTCTGATCCACCTCTCTAATTGGGTGCTTAAATCAATTAACTTATGCACTAATGTTCTAGCTGCTCTTTGCATGAGAGGAACAGATGGCATGGTTGGAACTGTTGATAGTATAAAAGTTGCACCTATATAATTTCACCAGAGGTGTTGGTAGTGTTAAAGCAGCCTTTTCTTTTGGATTGCGTACTTGGGCTATGGATGAAATATGGATATTGGCATAGAATATCATGTATGACTGGAGAATTCATCTATTCTGAATGATTTTATTTTTTATCAACTTTATGTTAGGTGGCCCTTAATTGTAAGTAAAAACGAACTTCATGCTTTGAAAAAATGAAGTTGTTGCTCTTGAAAGTATGAAGTTGGAAGTTCCTATTTCTAAAATTATTCCACAACCAGAAATGTGTCTTGACTGAAATGTCCCGATGCATTTTCCCAAATGCTTGTCAGGCAATTCTTAAATGTAAAAAGTTACTTGAAAATGAAGTTATTGACCTTGAAAGTTCGAAGTTGGAGCTTTCTTTTTGTGGAATTATACCACGCACAGAAATGTCTCTGTCTTGAGTGAATCACAGAGGGGGTGAATCAAAATATTAGGGTAACCAAATGAAAACAGTTCCTGTTACCTTTTTCTTTGTTTTTTTTTTTTTTTTTTTTTTTGCGATTCTCCAATTTACCTGTGATTTGGTTACTTCTAAGATCTCCATGTAATGATGTCTGAAGTTTGCTACCAGAAAGCACAAGAATGAGAAAAAATCCCAACATCAGGGGGTGGAAATTTGAAGCATGATAAGACCGAAATGCATGATACAAAATTTTCGGGTCTGGGCTAGGGTTTTTAATGGGTTCACCAGTTCAGACTATTATTGGGCTGACCCAATTAGGCACGATTATAAATTGGACCAAACTGATAAGCTTGATAATGGCCATATATAAGTCATGCTAAAAGTTTTCATTTTATTTTCTTTATATTATGCTGCATTATGATTATGGATTTTATACTAGAACTTCATCTGTACATTTTTGGGGATTTCTAGACTTTAGTTATATTGTTTTACCTTAATTTGTGTTAACATAGTAATGTTAGGAAAACAATAAATATTATATTAGAAAATTGCAAAGCGGGCCCAATGGGTTCAACGGGCAAGAAGGTCTTAATGTGAGTTGGGCCTGACAAATGGACAAATAGTAGCACATATATGTAACAATATCGATTATCAAGTTAGTTGTGTTGTGATGTGCTTATATTATGCCGGGTTAACATTTTAGTCCCGTTAAGCTCCTCAGGTCGTGTTCATATATGATTTATTGTACTGTGCCCTTACCATTCTGGCCCGATAACAACTTGATATACATGATTTTCCGCCCTTACTTGACATCTATTCATAGACTTGTGGTCTTGGTTAGAAAGTGCTGATCAAGGAGTCACATTTACAGCGATTGTTGTCTTATTTTCATTTAGTGAAAGTAGGATTTTGTTGATAATAGAATGTTCAACTACTGCTGGTTACTTCTATTCTTAAATCATGTAAGCAAACAATTCTTGTACATGTTTCTAGACAATGACTGCTGGAATAGGTTATATTGGTTTCCTCCTGTTGCCAAATGGTTTTTGTTTTCTAATTCATATTCTTGTCATGTGGGTGATATGAAATGGATTAATGCTGAATATGTTCCTGACTTATTCTATACATTGACAAATATGATTTTTGCAGTTTTTTTTATGTCAGGAATTTGCAGCATATTATTACATTTTTTTTTTTTTTTTTTTTTTCAATTTGGTATAAAAGAAGTGTTTATGGCCTATTTAGAGTATTCTTGTGTTTGATCTAGTTTCTGATGTAAAAGTTACACTTCAATGGGTGGTGCATGAGATTCCGAATATTGAATCATTTTCTATGTTTCCCAGTTGTTGATCTACTGATATCTGTTCTCATGTGCTTGTAGAGGAACAATTTGCCGTCAGTTCGACAGTACTTGGAAACTTTTGCTATCTACATATATTTAAAATTCCCTTCATTGGTAAGGATTAACCATATGCTTTCTTTATCCTTTTATCGCCTCTTGTTGAATTCTTCTGTAAATGATGTATGGACTTTTCTATTACATAAAAAGGTTATTTCTTAAACATGCCACCCTTGTTCTTTATGCCCACTACTCTTTTTCCTTGGATTTTGTTTTCCTTCTCTCATTCTTCTCCTGTCTGGATGATTTAGATGCAGTTTGAACTTGACTAGTTCATGAGAATGATACATTCTAGCAACTAAGTTCGGTTGAATGGTAGTATCATGATAAGGAAATTTTAGTACAATCAGCAGATTGTTGCCAGAGTTAGATAGTGTTGCTTTCAAGCATGTCTCTACATCTGTGATTGCAAGTATATATGTAATCGCACATAGTCAGTTGCTGTCGGCTCAATAGTTAAGATTCTTCACTTTTAAACTCTAGTTTACACCAGTGAACTCATTTGGAAGAGATGGCAGTGATGATGGCTGAAAAAATATGTAGTACAAAAAGAAAAAAAAATCATAAATGGGGAAAAGTGGATTAATGCGGGTGAAGTCCTCTGGGCATCACTAGATTTGTGATTGAACTGCACTGGGCATCAGTCAGGGGCGGATCCTCCTTTCTCCCGCACCCAATAAACATTTTTATTTCCTCTTTTATTGTTATTCCTTTTGAATGACTATTTGTTGTTAAAATACAGTTTTGTTTATCAAGATTTGTTTATTATTTATATAATATATCACAAAAACACCCACCAAGCCTTTTATTCTTTATCTCATTTCCCTTATAAGGTGAAAGATTATTTTTACAAAATGTTTGCTAGTAATATTGAAAAGTAAGTTTCTAAAAAATTAGTACATATTTTGGTGCCAAGAGAGACAGGCCAATTTATTTTAGACATGCAGAAAAATAATAGATTCAAATTGTTATGATATATTTTAAGATACTTAATAATATTTTTATTATTATTTAATGTAAATAAAATATATTTAAATTTTGTTATATATGAATTATAATCTTTTATCATTTACCCTTTAATTGATTCCCCCCCCCCCCCCCACTCGATTCTGGTTCCACTCCTGGCATCTATGAACATTAAAAAGCTCTGGGAGTTCTTTTTAAGTGTATTTCTTAAATTTGAGATATTTAGTGTATTTTATCAACTTATAAAACTTTCCTTATTGAGACTGCTGTTGCATTGCATAAGAATGTAGCTAACAATTTGTGCCACAACCTGACTTAGACTTTGAGATTCTCATATTAGAATTACCCATCAAGCTATAGACTCATTTTCCTATTATGGTTTGATCATTAATGATATTGATAGGTGCAAGCACGCAAAAGTAAATAAAAAATTAAAGAATTAATTGTGACCACAATAATATAAATGTAGTGATGTATCAGAAATTTGAGATACTTCTAATAAAAAAGTGTAAAGCTGGGGAAATATTATGAATTACTTAATTAATGCTTGGTGCTTATATTTCCTTGAGCTCCTCTGGGTCCACCAATTATATAGTCTAGTGATCTATCCTATTCTGTTGCTGTGTGTTACCTCTTCTTCAATTAAACTGACACTGGCCTTCTCTTCACTTAACAGGTAGGCCGACAATTGGGTTCTCAGCTAAGGAATTATGATTTGCGGCCTCAGGTGATGATAATTTGTGTGGTGTGGTCTCTGTTTCAATTTAATGTTTCTCATTTCTCAATGAATTTGTATTCAACTTGTTATTTATCCAAAAAAAATATTTGCTTCTTTAAAGTCTGCAGGCTTGTGCCTTGTGCTCTTGTGCCTATTCAAGCACAGAGACGATCCAATAGCAATCTGAGAAATGCTCAGTATATCTTGTGTTGTGTTCCTGGAATGATAAAATGGTTCGTTTCAAGCACCGGTACAAATGAATCATTACATTTTTTAACATGCTCCTGAAAATAAAGAGCAATTTCAAGAATGGACAAATTAAAGATTTGTTTGGTGGATTTCAGGTCATATGTTTTTTAGGGGTACTCATGTCTTTTGAGGCAGATTTGAAACTTGTTCTGTAGTCCTAGATTTCACTTATTTAGGGATTTCTCATCCCTATGTAATTATTTGTATTACTAATGAAATTTCAGTTTCTTATAAAAAAGAAGAAGTATGAAAAGTTCAGCTCCACAAGGGTACTATTATAGAGATTTTCTAGATAATTTTTTGAGTAGAATTTAGCTGCAGTTGCTTATATCCTTTATGTCCATATATACTTCTTGTATATTGGTTTTGTATGATGAACATAGATCTACTAAGGATAAATAAAATAAAGATTTTGCATGACAATGTATCTGAAAATCAAACAAGCAGATAGCCATTTGAGGAAAGATCTATTCAACTATGTATGCCCAATTCTAGCATTATAGCCCCAAACTCAGAATTAGCTCTAAACGATAAAATAAGCAAAGGTTGTGGGACATTAGTAGTCTGGATTTGCTGCCATTTCTGATACCATCGCTATCGTTGAGTGTCAGGATTTTATTGGTTTTGTCTTTGTAGCTCTAATTCCTTTAGATGTGCTAGTTAAATGCTATGGTAGTCAAGCTTATTATGACATGGGACCCAAAATAAATCAATGTATAATTTATTTTTATTTATTTATTTTTTGTTGATTTGGGGGGGGGGGGGGGGGGGGGGGGAGGATTTTTGAGGAGTGACATCTTATTTAGATGCATGACTTTAACTTCATTAATTGACACTCAAGATGTTCTGCTGTGTTTTTCATGATTCTATATTTAGTTGCGTTCTAGTCAAATCCAATTGGGCCACAGTTACACCTTGCTCTTTGGTGTTTAATTCTGTATGAGAGAAGCTCTTTTTTTTTTTTCAAGAAACAGAAATTTTATTAACAATAATAATGCAAATATGACAGATGGATGAGATGAGGAGTCCCTAAAGTAAAGTGAATACCCTAAAAAACTTATGACCTGAAATCCACCATATAGCTCTCTTTAACTTATCCCAAACTTCATTATTTTTGAGAATTCTTCTATTTCTTTCCAGCCAAATTGACCAGAATAGGGCTTGTGCAATGATTCCCCAAAGAAACTTGGCCTTTTCAACAATAAAACTGCCCAGATTCAGCGAAAAGCACTCCTTGGTAGTCTGAGGAACAGCCCATATCAAATTAAACTCCGTCAACGCCCTACTCCATAGTGACATAGAGAAGGGGCAATGCAAAAAGGTGTGATCCAAGTTCTTGGATTCACTTTTGCAGAGCCTGCACCAATAGGGGGTAGAAGTGCTTTTGTTAAGCGTTTTTTAATTAAGTCACAAGTAGGTATCATCCCTAACATCAATAACCATGTAAAAACCTGAGCCTGTTTAAGCACTGTAACTTTTCAAATGGGTTTCAAGTATGGGAAGGGTGGGTGTAAGTCCTTAGAAAAAAGGACCTAAAGAATTATTTGCAAGAGAAAGCTTCTGAGGGATCTAAGGTCCAGATCCTAGTGGCGTCTTTTTCTAAGGACAATCTGACATTCGAAACAACTTCAAGTAAATAGCAAAATCGGAGATTTAGCATCTTTGATATTTCTGAAGAAGTGTAAATACCACTAAATGGAGGGTGAATCCTGCAATATTCTGCACATGAAGTCTAGAACTCACTTATCCTCAATATTTTGTTTTATTTTATTTGTCTTGCGTGCTCTCGTGTCAACAAAAGTAGTACTGGAATTTCCATAGATTAATATTCAGTCTGCCTCAGTTCTCTTTGTTTCTTGAATCCCTGTTGAACTAAAGATCCAGACTCTTATTATCTTTATTGGTCTGCTGTGGTGCTGCAATTTTTTTCCCGAGTGCTTTATATTGTCTGTAGGAGGTAATGGTAGTGGCTGCCACTGATATTCCTTACAAAGGACTGTTACTTTTCTGTTGTTTATGGATTTATGGATTTATGGATGCAGGCTTTGTCATCATATGTGTTTATAGCGGCTAATGTCATTCTCCATGCAAAAAGCGAGACTCAATTTGGACACCTGAATGAACTACTTCCTCCTATAGTTGCATTACTGACCTCTCATCATCACACTTTACGTGGATTTACACAGGTCAGTTTCCATAAAAATGGAAATGAAGGATGTTTTACTTGTTCTTGCCTAGTGTGGTATTTATTTATCTTATTTGATGACTCACAGATATTGGTGTATCATGTTCTTGAAAAGTTGTTGCCTGATTCAAATCCCATCACCAGTACTTGCATGTCCTTGGAGGGGATGTGCTTTGTGGACTTGAGAAATTATCTAGCTCATAACTCAGATTGTGCACGGTAATTGTAACTAGTCATGCAATATCTAAATGTTTCTCAATCAAAATTGTGCCTTTGTCATTTAATTTCTCGAATATCCTAGTTAATAGACCTTGGTGTATGTGCTCATTGATCTTAACCCTTCTTTTCTTAAACTCCACATGATTTTTTTATGTGTGTGAGTTTGTGTGCGTCCCACTAGTGGATTCTTGGTCTCTTAACTACTTTAGTATATATTTACTGCATGAATGGGAAATAGAAGGTGGAGGATGAAGGATGGTAAGTGGTGAACGGGGAAGATGACCGTCAGGGTTGGGGGTTAGCAAATCAGGTAGCATTGGGTAAGGATGGGGGTGGGGACTGGCCTGGTGATGGCAAAGGGGAAGGGTGGGGTGGCTGGAGAAGAGGAAGATGGACAGTGAATTTTTTTTCTTCTTATATTATGTTAGTCCTTCGTATCTTTTCGTTATGTCATTTTTAATATAATTTATATATTAATTTGTTATTTTTATTTTTCATTACCATTTTTTTCCGTTCACATTTTTTCAATTCACACACACACACACATGCATATATATACTTAATTATAAGATACTGATTAATGGTTGAATTTACCTAGCTTATAATGTATATATGAGAAAACTTTAAAATGTGAACTTTGCTCTAATTTTTACTATTTAATCATTAGTAAAAAATATTGTAATTGAAATTTTGGTGTTACATATTTTTGTGTATATTATTAGTTAAGTAATTTCCAAATTCATAGAAATATTTCCTGTTTTTAGCTGATTAACAGTGCAATTCAGCCTAGAATAAACAAGGTATCACAATGAGGATGTTTTCAGTCCAGAAGTTTATTGAGTATTTTATGTTTCTATGTATGAGGGTTTATGATCTATAATATGTCAAATGACAACTGATTTGCAGGAGTCATTCATAGTAAGTGGGAAGTTATGCCATGGTGAATTGTGTTGGTTGTTCTTTGCATGGGCATGCTTAGAATGTGCAAATAAGTTTGTTTGATTTTGAAAACGTTTTTAATCATGAAGAACAAGGATTGGAATTGATACATGCTTGTGTGATTCTCTTGCTATTACTGTAATCTTTATCAATTGTTAATGCAGGTTAAGAGCCTCAATGAACAATTATCTTGATTCTTTTGACCCAGTGAAGTCTGTATCGCCGGCTGGAATTTTTACTAATAGGGTGGAGGTCAGTTGCTAACAATTTTGATTACCTCGCTTCAAAGTTAAAATATGTGGAAGTAGACATTTTCTTGAACAATTAGAAATCTTTCTTAAACATCAATGCTTGGAGTAAACCTATATGTCAACTCCTCTCATGTGGAGCTTTTAGTTTTTATGTCCTTTTGTTTGGTCAATAGAATGAGAATCTTCCCCAAGGGGATTACTGTTTTCATGGAAATGGAAGGCTTGCAGCAGACTCCGTTGACTTCTCAGATATTCATGGTTCTTAACTATCCAAATGTTCTTTTGTTAAATACAAAAGGTAGTAAGATATTGCTTTAAGAGTCATAGCTGCTGCATTAACATTCAACCCTAGATCACAACTTCTCTTATATCCTGTACATTTTCTAGAACGAATATTTCTTAGTTTTGTCCCAGTGCTGTCTTTTTTCTATTTAGGAGAAGGCAATAGATAATCACTATTGGTTACTTTGTCAATGGAGTTTTGTGGTCTATAGGCTAGTTTTTAGCAACATAGTGTTTAAAATTAAACTAGTTATGATATCTTCACGGTGGAGATATTTTACCAAAGATAATGAGAACTTGAATTCCCTGCCATTTACGCATTGGAGAGATTGTTCCTTACTTTTTGCCGAGGAAATTATTTTGAAGCACATGAAACAGTGGAAATAGAGGGGCATTACTTGAATGGTACTAGGCACATGCATATCATATATTTGAGAGGCCTTATGCACCAATCGGATTTTTCTCTTAGAGTTTTACTTGCTGCCCCAAGAATTAGCTTCTAACCCAGAAGCTACATACATACATACATATATATATATATATACACACACATATATATATACATATATATATATGTATGTATATATATATATATATACACACACATAAGCACACACACACATTATTTTTAACAGGATTTGTAGTGGAGTTGTTCCCTGTTGGGTGTTATATGACCAATTTTGCTACTCATGGAAAATTTTTATTGATCTTCTGTATAATTCTGGTTATTGTTTTCTTATTTCTTGACGCTCCAATTCGTGGAATGTTTCTAGGAACAAGAATTTGAGTGCGTTCCCACGACACTTATGGATCGTGTTATTGCCTTTCTGAACGTAAGAAGCTAGCTGCTTTGTCCTACTTTTTTCCTCGCATATGTGCTGCTCATAATTAATTTGTACAGGATACTAGGGAGAATCTTAGATCATCCATGGCTAAAGATGCTGCTGCTATCAAGAATGAGAGCATTGACATTGACAAAGGTTCTAAATCTGATGAAATATTAATCTCCAACAGTGGACAATCCGTGATCCAGGAAGAACTATTCTTTGACTTCCAAAGAAAAATTTCCTTCTCTAAGAATGAGGAGCAAGGGACAGTCCCCACAGCTTCTTCGAACAAAAGAGCATCCCATGAATCACTTATGCGTATGTGAACATGCTTCTCTTTATGTCCTGCTCTTGCATGTTGTAATCCTGTGGATTTTTTTCAGGATGTTAGTAAATGACGTGTCTACTAATTTTTTTGGTCAGGTAAAATGAGAATACCTATGGAATAGTGAATTCTTAATGCGCATCTGATAAAGTCAAGTCATTTTGAATCAGATTTTTATGGCCTAATATAAATAATGAAATTGATGACAGAAATTTATGATCAATCAAGTTAAGAAGCACTTCGGACCAGTGCTTGAAAAGGCGTAAGGCGCCCCGAGGCGCCAGACCCCTTTCACTGCCTAGGCGCGAGGCGTGAGGCGAAGCGCTCGCCTCACTCAAGCGAGGCGCCCAACATAAAAAAAAACATGTACATATATATAAACACATTTAACCATAATAAAAACATAATACATTCATCAAAACATGATCCAAAACCTGTTTCTGCTTGTTCGAGCTTCTGCTGCCGGTTTCCGGTCGCCGGCGGGAGGGTCGCCGGAGGGAGGGGTCGCCGGCGGGGGTTCGCCCGTGGAAGCGGTCGCCGGTAGGGGGGTTGTGGTCGCCGGCGAGGAAGAAATAGAATGGGCTATAATGTTATATGGGTGCAGGGAGATATGCTGCTGCTGCTGGGTTATGGTAAGTTAGGGTTGCTGCTGCTGCTGGGTTATGGTAAGTTAGGGTTGCTGCTGCTCTCTATCTCTCGTAGGTTATGGTAAGTTAGGGTTAGGGTTGGGTGGGATTGTGGGAACATATTTAATTAAAAAAAAAAAATTAAAAAAAAAAAAAAACAGCAGGGGGCGAGGCGCGCCTAAGCGCCGCCTGCGCCTCACCGTGAGGCGCCTGAGGCGAGCGCCTATGCGCCGCCTGCGCCTCACCGTGAGGCGCCTGAGGCGAGGCGCCGCGGTCGCTTCGCCTCAACCCCATAAGGCGACATTGCCGGGAAATTCGCGCCTAGCGCCTAGGCGCGCTTTTTCAAGCACTGCTTGGGACAATTTTTATGTTTGGACACCACCCACTCCCCTTTTCTCCTCTTTAGGGCTTGTACTATTTCAACACTGAAATAATGTTTGTTGATCTCAACCTCATTGGAGATATCCTGTTCAGAACACTAACAATATCTGTAATCTTAAACTTCAAACCTATGTTTCTATCCTCAATCCTATACTATAACACAGATCTACCTTAACGTATACACCTGACAAAAGAAGTTAAGTTTACTCTCATTTCTGTTTGCTAATAGGTGTTTGGTTTATTTCCATTAGTCATTATACAAACATTTTATTTATGAAAAGATGCATCCTGTACTTGGGTTATATGTGGTGTTTTATTTTACGAACCAAGTCTAAGCCTTAACAAAAAATCCCGGCAAACTCTAACCTTGAGAAAGAAAACTCATATTTAGCTTCGGCAAGTTTTAGATGTTTGAATCTATTGACACACAGCAGTACAGCCGAAGACCGGGTTGCCAACTAGACTGATCCCAAACCTTTTGCATTATCTCTCCCTAATGGAAAAACATGCCTGGTTGTCAGTTTCCCTCTCACATGTTATTAAAAGGATATAAGATATGATTTTGATTGCAAATGCAGGAATAGAAAATGAAGATCAACTTCTTGATCAGTTGCTACATTCTAGGGGAGTGATTGTAGAGAAGTTGAAATCAAGTAGGCAGCAAATAATCCTTGTAGCATCCCTTATAGACCGGATACCTAATCTGGCTGGATTGGCACGGACATGTGAGGTGTGTTGTGCTTGCACCCATATGAACTACACATTTTTCTTGACCCTCTTTTCCAGAAGTTCTGTTCTTTTTTGTATGTATCCCTTAAGTTCAATATATGTGACGATCTTTACTTATGCCAGGTTTTTAGAGCAGCTGGCCTAGCTGTTGCGAATAAAAATATATTAAATGACAAGCAGTTTCAACTTATCAGGTTTTGATAACTACGACTTTTTTCTTATGTTGCTTATTAATATTTTGTGTGTGTGTGTGTGTGTGTTGATGACCACATGCATCTGTTGCCTTTATATTGGATGCTCCACTTATACCATCACTTTTGCCCTCTAATGCGATGTCCAATTTTTCAGTTTATTCAAATGGATTCTTTTTTTGTTACTCTCCTAAATTGTCTCAAGAGGAACTTGATCATAAATCTTTAAACCATAACCCATAGATTGCCATTTGTTATGTGTGGTGCATGTTGATGTTGCTAGCTTGTTTGTTTATTACCCATGTGTTTCTTGATATGTTTCTATTTGTGCTATCCGTATGGCAGCTTTATCAGTCATTAATTTTCAAGCACTTAGGTTAGAAATGTGTCGATGCAGATGATCTTTCTTGTAAATAGTCTTATTCGGGCAACCAGGAGATAGTTTCATGAATCAGTGTGCTGTGATAACTTTTCCAACAATTTTGTTCTTGCACCTTTCTTTTTCGGTCATGAGCTTGCAGTATGAATAAGACAGTAACAGAAGTTTCAAACTTTGATGTGCTTACAACTTGTTTAGAAAAATGTTTATCCAAAAGATAGAAACACTAGCATTATCCATCTATTTTAACACTTGGATCCAGTTATTTCATGCATCATCCAGGACATAGCTGTGCTTTCCTTTTCCCTCTTCCACTGGCATCCATTTATATAATATCTAAGTTTTACTCTTCTTGTTCATCCATGGTGGATCACTGATATTGGGGGGACTTGTTCATATTCATATATGGTGGACATGAGCTTTGATAAGAAAAAGATGCAATTGATGGATTCATATACATTCTTACTGTTATCATCTGGGGCATCTTAGCTCACCTCATGCATGGAGTCATTGCATTAGAACTTGTCAATATGATCTCATTATACCTGATTGCTGGCACATTGATATCATCAGTTGCAATGCTTTTCTTTTTCCCTATTCTTTGCCTTTTTTTAAGAAGGGAATGTAAGCTGATTTTGTAAATGTGTACAATTTGTGAGTATGCCATTGTTTTTTTTAGCAATATACATGCCAAAATTTGGTTTTTGGAAGGTTACTCATTAATTGTATTATTGCAATTTCTGTAATTAAAGAATTCAAGAAACCAAAATTTTCCTTAATCTAGGTTTAATTTTGATGTGCAATATAGTATTTTTTATTTTTTTAAAAATTCTCCTTTCTTTTATCAGTGTTACAGCAGAGAAGTGGGTTCCTGTTCTGGAAGTCCCGGTGGAAAGCATGAAAATATTCTTGGAGAAAAAGAAACAAGAAGGTTTTGCTGTTCTAGGTCTGGAGCAAACTGCAAATAGCATACCGCTGGACAAGTACAATTTTCCTACAAAAACAGTAAGTTGTCGTCAAACAGGCATTCTTAGTACATTTATTTTGATAGGTTTGTTGTGATCATTGCCTGATTAATAAATTATTTGAAATGCTACAGCTCCTCATCATAAGTAAAAAGCACATACTTGGTCTGGCACTGTTTCAGGATTCCGTTGCATGCTAAGTTATGTAACTGTCTTTCGTACTATTCCTACTGGGATGATATAATTTCCAACTTTTCACAATTCCTAATGGGATGATATAAGGGAAATCTAGTGCTAATAGTAAGAGAAAGGCTTGGGAATTTCGAGGATTTTGATTTCTAGTTAATGAAAGATTAATCAGTTCTATTTTGCGATGGGGCAGGAATGGGTCATAACTCAGCAGTAACTGTGAGTGTCACAATTTATATATAAATATATAGTATCCAGGTGATGCATCATTGCATGTTCATATTATGCGTGTTTGCATCTGGATCACAACAAAGTTTTAACATTTACTTAAAGCAAAGATCACTATTCTTATTTATTCAGTCGATGCAGGTCAGCTGTGCCAGTTTTTATGCATTGCCTTAGATTACCTAAAAAAGCGTGTGGCATGATTTTTTTGTAGTGAATTTTAGAACAAAATCCTTACTGTTTTCTTATGAATTATTCCATACATGTATATATGAAAAGATAGAAATCAATCTCATCCTAAATAAGGAACTCTGTTAATAAAAGGAATACCAACTACAAAAAATAGGGAGCTATGTAATCAGATGACAATCCCTTTATCCTGGTAATTTATTTCACGCTTTGAGTCCTATGATCTGAAAACAAGGAATTTGGGATTCCATGATTCATCTCATGCAAAACTCCGACATTAGTAATGAGGTCTCAACTGGAGTTATGCTCAGAGCTTGAATAATCAACTAGGATGAGGTTGTTTCTGTGGTGGAATGTCAATATGCATGTTGTCATGCATTCAAATATTATCAACTCTAGTTTAGTTGATCGGATGTTTCTCTTTCATTTTATCTTTTCATCCACAGTGCAAGTTAAGGTATTGCTGTAAATTATCATGGCAGTTGGACATTTAACTGTTCATTATCCCTATTTGTTACTGCATGGATGGTGACTGACAGAGAATGATGCACCGCCCTTTTGTTGCTTTTATCGGAGAAGTAATTTCGCTCTCTAAAATAAGTTTAATTACATTTTTTCTCGGGTTTTAGTGAATCTGAAATGGAGCAGAGGAGAATGCTGGAGGTTTGCAATACTATAAAAGAACTACTCTCTTGAGTTGTGTGATATGAAAGTTTTTTACAATGCATTCTGGGAAAACACGCTACTTTAAAGTCTTGAATTTATGTTAAAGGCGGTTGGTGTTGGTGCTTTGACAGGTATTGGTTCTTGGTCGTGAGAAGGAAGGAATACCTGTGGGGATAATCCACATGTTGGATGCCTGCATCGAAATCCCACAGTTAGGTGTAGTTAGATCACTAAATGTTCATGTCAGTGGAGCCATTGCGCTATGGGAGTACACTCGGCAGCAAAGGTCGCACTCGATTTCTACTTGAGATGCTTCTGTTCAAAGTTGGGACTTCCTAAATGCCATAACCATCCTTGTCCTAAAATTCGATTGTGGTCTGAGGTTTTGTTCATTTTTGGTGTGCAGAGAGAATAATATCTTCAAGAGCTGTATTATATTTTTCAAAATACCTCGGATGCTTGTTCTGGTTCCTTTTTTTCTCGGTAGGAGAGCCAATGCTTTGATCTCATTGCGACAAAACTATTTATAATAAGTTTGAACAGAAAATATGGAGTTAAGTTATAATTGTTGGATGTTCAAAATTCTGTCTGGGTGTAAATATACATATATATATATATGTATATTTTAATAATAATAATTAGGAGTAGTAGTAGTAAGGTTTTATCAGAATTAAAATTTTGAATATTTTTCACCACATGCGCGCGAGCTAGGATATTTGTTTTAGTGAGAGAACAATAAGTTGAGTATTGTTTGTTGTTGAATTCTAAATTGTGATAGTTAACAATAATGATCCTAGTGAATTATCTTCAAGTGAAGCAGTAAAGTGGAAGTAAGGATTATTTCATATTTGAACCATTTTAAAAACTGTGTTTGCGGCTCATCCGTCTTTCCTTCCTTGAATTTGCTAGTTCTCTTGAATCCCCACCTCAATTATCTTCATTCCCCATTTGTTGAGCCAAGCTTCTCTGCTCTCAGCTCTCACTCAAAAACACAAATTTTTATTTAACTGCAAGAAAATAATTTTGTCCAATTATAGTGAACAACAAATTTCAAAAATATTTCTATGGCAATGTAAGCTCAGAAGAGTTTGTTACAAGGCTCTCTTTCATGTAAATATATTTTAAGCTATATTTGTTCTAAGTTTAGGTGTAAGAAGTTTTTCTTATATTAACTAAATAAGAAATTATAATTTAAAAAAATTCGAAGAAAAAAATACAAGAAGTTCATTCACCCTTTCTCTAAACCTCTTTCACTTGGAAACAACTTGTATTTAACTCTACGAACACTCTACACTAAATCCTTATAAGTTTCCCTCTTTTTAAGGAGATGCTCCGATCCAAATGAAATTCTAAAAGCAATACACTAAATAACTATTTGCTGTCACAAAAAATAAAAATCCTTCATTTGGATCCCATTGACATTTATGATTCAAGGAAACATTATCCTTTGATTGTCTTACAAAGAAAGACAATTAATAAAATTTAAAGTATTATTGACCAATTATATTCAAGGAATCATGGCGGCCATGACCAACAATATATTCTTTCAAGTGAAATAAATCATAAATAGTATAATTTTTTTTATTTCTAACAAAAAAAAGAAAGAGAATATTAATTCAAATGTTAATATAGTATATGATGAAGTATTTTGAAAATTGCAATATATATTTTTTACCGCATTTTATTGAACTTTTAATATGTATATATTGAAGTATCCTAGAATTGTAATATGAATTTTCTTTCGCATTGCCATCAATATGTATTATTAAATTTATAATTCTGCTAACATTCGTAAACATTTTTTATTTATTTACATAGACCTTATGTTTTAAATATCATCATTTAAGTATATTATATAAAACTTAAAAATTGCAAAGATTGCCCTAAAAAAATAAAAAGTCATATGATTAATATACAATTTCACAATTCAAGTAATTATATAATGCTTTTATGATATAGAGTTCTATAAGAATTCATATAATTTTACAAGTGATTAAATATTTTTATGAGATTAAATTTAAATTAGAAGTATGTTTAAGTAATTAACTGTTCTTGTGAAGTAAATCGAACCTTTTTATTATATAATTGACTTTTGTAATTTACTAATTCCATAAGTAGACTTATGAACTTGTAGTCTGTTTAAGTTAAAAATATTGGCGTTTTTATACTACGTTTTGTACTAAATTATTTTTTTGGGCTGTATTATATTATATGGTGGTCGTTTAACTCAGAAATTGTGAGTGAATACGAGTCAAGTATTTTAAAACTTTTTCTATTGTGCAACTTCCTTTTCAAAATGCGATATTTTGTATAACCTTTGTTTTTAAAACCAAAATTTACTTTGAAACCTTTTTGTATCGCACAAAATCTTTTGTATTAAAACTTTTTTAAACTCGTATTTCCTTTAAGTCTTCCGCTGGCTTTTAAATGTATTTTTTTAAATGGTTTTTGATCGAGTATAGCCTAAGTCATACAGTAGCGACCCAAGTCTTGGTTTTTCGGGCACCGGGCGCTACAACTTATATGATATAAATTCATTCCAAAATCGTCTATTCCCTTAAGTTTTATTTGACAAAATATAATCTTTGAACTCAAGGTTTTAAAAAAAATTCTTTAGAATTTTGTTAAAAACCAAACACTATATTTTCTTGATCCTAAATTCTTGCTAAGTTTATAAAATTTCAATGGTACTTAATGAAGTGCGAAAGATTTATGGTTTTATAAAAAAAAAATATTCCCAAAATATTTATAAAACTATGGTTTTGGTTTATTCAAAGTCTAATCATGGTTTTATGATCTCATAATATGAAAGTTTTTTTAAAATTTTATGTGAGAATTCTATGGCTTCATAATGAATTATTCTAATTGATAATTTTATGATTTAATGTATGGAATTGAAGTTAGAGCATGATTAAGTGATTCAATAGAAATTTTCATGATTATATGTACAATTATAAGATTTTGATTTTCATGGTTTATGTATAACTAATTGAATTAAATTAATAGAAGGATAATTGAGATTATGAAATATCATTATATATTAAGTTTTATGATTTTATGATTTTATAAAATTATTTCATGGTTTAATTTGCTATTTATGAAATTATTGCAATTAGATTATTGTTATGATTATATAATTTTTATGGGGAATAAAATTGAACAAAAGCATAATTAAATTATTTAATTAACATTGGATCATCTTGAATTTATTAAGCTATAATTGGACGTAACAAAATTAGATTTAATATTAAAAGTCCACGTTCTGAGACTCGAAGCCCAATAGAATACGAAAACTGGATATATATATATATATATATATACTGAATAAGAGGACTAATTTAGGGTTAATATTCATTTGCTTATATCTCAAAGTAAAGAAAATTAATATAGATTAGTCTGGGGTTTGTCGATTGAGCCGTCATCGTCATCTCAACCTCCTTCTCCCTTCTTTTCAATCTTCACGTATTCTTATTTCATAAAATTTGGAAAGTCCTAATTCTACATCTTTGAATTTTATAAAATTTTAGTATATTGTTCCTTATTGGGATTTCGTTCCACGATTAAAATTTCACATGGATGCTTATTTTATTTTATATGAATTTTATATCACTCCATATTGAGATTTATAAAATTCTAAGCTTCTAATTTGCAAAATTCAGAATATAAGGTTATAGTCCTCCAAATCCCTTAAATTTTGTATATGTGGTTCTTTATTATTTTAGAGTCACATTTAAAATTCATTCCAATCAGCTAACTATATTAGTTTATATGTATTATTTATCATTCAACATCCAAATTTACAATCTCCTACATTTCTAATTTGAAAATTCATAATATATGGTTACAGATATCTAAATCTCTTGAAATTTGAATATGTTATTTTTATACGTGCTATTTTTCTTCCATTAAAGTTTCAAGTCAATCCAATTTATAGGTTATGAGTTATGATATTTTTCCTACGGCTGTGCATAATTTACAACTTCAACTATTTCGATTTCAAAAATCCAAAATCTATAGATATTTTTCTAAAACTTATATGAAATTTTTATAAGATAATTTCATATGAGTCTAGTTTCTACAATTCAAAATTCATCGTTTTCCTCCATATATTGTGTGATTTATAAAATATTCATTTATTGCTGCCCAGTGAATAAACACATTGTATAGTCATAAAATCTCCGGTTTAAGTTCGATTGGGCTCAAATCAGTAGCAAAATGTCACAAATTTCGTCATTTATAGTTTGGTATTGAGAAAAGGAAAGTTTCTTGTTTTTGTACTGTACACAAACTTTGAGAACATAATGTGGCTAAGTTCAATAAGAAGCTCATTTTCACGACTTTTATAAAAGTTCTCATTTTCACTTCCTAAAATCTTCTAAATCAATTTATATGATTGTAAAACTTTCAAGTTTCGTTTAATTTTGAGTAAACCTCTCCTTCATTTTAAAAATTCTAATAAAATGAATTTTTCTATTGTAGGAGTTCCGAAGGCCAAGGAACTAGGACAAACTTTAGTAAAAGCAACAAAAATTAGTGCCTATCTAGGAGGTGGGTGATACTTTCAATCTAAATCGTGTGTTGTGGTTTGTTAAATTACCCTTAGAGAAATATGCATGATTATATGGCAATTATCTATGATATTCTCTATGATTTTTATGTTATGTACGTTTATCGTTGAATGATTATTTTATAGAGCATACATGTTCGAAATTTTTTGATATGATATGTGAATGAGCCCAATACATATATCGAATAATTATGATGTGTTAGATATGCATTGGCATTGTGAAATTTAAATGTGACATGATGTTGGTTTTGACGATATGATTCTATGAACCTAATATTTGATATATATATATATATATATAAATATGTATATATGATTTTTTATTGCAAGATTTGTGCTAAAGTCACACAATGTGTAAGATATACAGATAATACCGTACGAAGATATGACTAAGATTTGCAGGTATTACCCGTAGAAGCTTCTGATCGAAAGATCACTTCGGGTAGCTCCCAAACTCATGATGCTCGAGCGGGACATTACATGTCCGAATCAAGATTGATGTGCTCTTCTACATATTACAGGATTCTCATGATTTATGGACGTATGTGAAGTGCTTCAATGTATAATGTGTTGATATGCTTTATAAATTGTTATGTTTTCATGTGTATGTACTCTTGTGGGTAAAAGAGTTAGCCACGAAGTGTTTTCCAACACTCGCCCCATCACCTTTTCAGGTAAAAAGGTCAGGAAGAATGAACGTGGCTGTAGTTTTGACTCTGTGTAGACTTCTCCAATTGATCAGGTGTTTTAAAATTTAACTATTTATCAAAATTGTTTATGTTGCTATATTATGTTTTTTTCACAATATGATTTCTTAATTAAACTCCTTTATTTTAAAGTAACATCTTTTGAAATGTTGAAAAATATTTAAATTAAGCGTCAAGTAGTAATGTTCCAAATGTGAATTTGGGACGTTATAATGAATCTACTAGAAGCAAATGAAAGCTGATTATGATGCGTTGAATATGCACTAGCATTCCGAAAGTTAAATGCGATATGATGTTAAGATGTTGGTTTTGATGACATGATTCTATGAAGAACATGATTTTTTATGTGTAAGATTCGGGGTAACATCGCACAATATATAAAATATCCAGATAATAATATACATAAATATGACGAAGATTCACAGATATGACCCATACAAGATTTTGATCGAAATGTATTTTGAAATTTATGACCTGTCTAAATTTAGCTATTTTCTTAAAATTGATTAGTTGGTTTCAAAGTAAGTTTTGTATGCTACGATTTCCCCACTTAATTATTTTCTCTTAAAATAAGATATTTTGGGATTGGAAACATACTATGTTTAAGTACTTAATGTTACAAATATGAATTTGACATGTTATACTTACTTAATGCTTACCTTGTAAAAATGATTTCTTATATTCCTTTAATTCACATTTTGTATGACAAGTTTTTATATCAATTATTAGATTTTGCTTGTGTGTGCGTGGTTTATATAATTATTTTTTGTACGTATTTTAAGTTACAAAGACATATTCCATTGCCATTAGTGTTGTAGTTTTGGAAGAGAGATAATTTTTCATGCATCGAATTGCTATTATTGGTTATGACTGTGAATTTATGGTATTTATGGATTTTAAATAAGTTTGAGTGTAGCCTCATTCAATTGCACGCCCGATATGCATCCTAACATCGCCCCCTTGCATACCTAGAAAGTAGAGTGAAGTTTGTTGATAACTACAATAAAATGAAGTTGATACTCCTGAGCATTTTATGTGTACCTCCATTTACCTAGGTTTGGTGATACCTCATCCTGGAAACCATATTGAAAATTACCCATTTTATTTAACATAAATTAAAACTTTAGAAATAGTATGGACTAAATAAACAAATGTAAAATGACTATAATATGGCTTTTAAAATAACATACATGTATTATTCACATATTACTAGTTAGCTGAATGTACCACATAAGTAAATTGGCTGTCATTTTAGTGATTTTTTTTATGATAAAATGAAAAAAGGTATTAAAAGTGGGAGACTGTAAAAGTAATGAAGGGGGAAAAAGAAGATGAGTTTTTTGCATAGTATAAAAGCTTATATATGGGATGAGTAAAATTAGAATGGGAGCAGTCCATAGATCACTATTATTAATAGTGATAACATATAATAATAATAAAGGTAGGTGGTCGTCCTAAATGAGTTAAGTCACATATGGATCCCCAGATCAAAGTTGGTTTTGAGGAGGATCAGTTTGAATGTTCTTCTTTGCAAGATTGTGCTTATTGTTGTGCATCCAAACCTTAAGAACTCTCCTCTTCACCCCTACTTCCTGGCAGAACTGCTGCACCACTCCCTCCTCTTGCTTCTGTATCTTCCACCCTACCTTCTCCGCAAAGTTCAGCATTTTCTCCTTCTGCTCCGTCGTGAACTTCGTTCTAAACCTCTTCTTCACCGGCGGCCTCACCATCACTCCGCCTCCCTCCTGCTCCTCCGACTGATCTGACCCGCCCCCCATGTTGTACGACATTATCATGGGATGTGGCGCCACCGCCCTCGACGATATGAGGGCCCCACCGGGATGGTATCCTAATGCTGGGTGGTGGTGGAAAAGCTTCCTTCCCATTCTGGGACCCACGTTGTTGTGGTAGCTACAATTGTCGCAGGGAGACGGGTCTCCTTCCACCTCTTTCCGGTGGAAGTTCCGGTGGCAGTTGCAGGCGGAGCAGGTCAGGGCTTCCAGGGTGCCTTCTTCTCCACTGGGCATGAATTCTCCACATCCGTCGGTGGCGTTCCCTCCCATGGCGGCTGCATGGTTCTTCAAGCACTCTCTGTATCTTACCGTCTTCTTGAAGCTGGGAACGTGGTCGTCGACCTCGATGGCGGTGGAGGGGGGTATGTGGGGACCGCCACCACCACCGCCACCCGGGGCTGCTGAAGAAGGAATGATGTGGTTGTGGGATGCAGCAGGATGATGATGATGATGTTGTATCATGTGCCCATGTCCGTATGTACTGTTGAGTGGGAGCGGCATCTCTCCTTCGTCACTTGGAAGTTCCATTTTTCTCTTTGCTTTTTTTTTTTAGCTTTTTTTTCTCTCTTTTTTATTTAAAGTAATGTGTGTTGCTTGTTTGGAGACCAAAAGGAGGAGCAAGACAAGATGGGATTAGGGAGTTCTAAATGATTAAATTAAAAGTGATGATCGCTGATCTTAAATTAGATTTCCTAGCTCTCTCTCTCTCTCTCTTCTTTATAATTTATAAGTTTAAAATTGAATAATAAATTTCAGATGGAGTGTGTGAAATGAAGAAGACAGAAGAAGGCCATAATAAGTATTAAAAATGAGCAAATAAACCTGTCTTTCTTTCTCTACAATAGACTCTCTGTTTGTTTCTTGAAAGGGAAACTAAGGAAGAGAAGGGTCAAAATCAGACAGTTTTACCTGAAACAAGACATTAGTGTTAGTATACGTAGGATGCAATGAAGAAGAAATTAAAAGATAGAAGGGGGAAAGTGGAGGTACACCAAGTATAACTCACAGCAAATTTCTTCTTTCATAATACTTGAAGTTAAAACCCCTGCAATTGTAAAAGATAAGATGTAAATGAGAAGGGTTTCATTTGTTAGGCCCAGAAAGAAATAAACTTTAACAAGTGGGTAGCCAAGAAGAAGAAGAAGAAGAAGGAGGGAAGAGAGAGAGAGAGAGAGAGGCTTTGCCGGCTGGGTTTGAGTAGTGAATGAAGCACTAAACATGAGCTTATAGGAGTAGTGAGAACCTAAAAAAGGTTCAGAGAGAGAGAGAGAGAGAGGAAAAGCAAATTTGTATTTATACGGAGAAAAGAGGAATTGAGGGGTGTTTAGAGATGGAAAAAATAAAGTGGGGGGTGATTGCTTTGCTTGCACTACTATGAGGCATCAAGTTTACGCCACATAGAGAGCAGTGTGTCAGAGAGTGGAGAAGGACAGAGGAAGACGTGTATGTGAGAGAGAGAGATGGTGTGCATGAAATTTGATGTTAGCAGGATAAAAGCAAAAGCAGTGCAGGAGATCATCATACTTACTAATAAACTTGAGCTGAACTACTTACCAGGTTTGGACCAACCAAAACCTGTGCCTAATCATCCCTTTTGCATTAGACGTGTGGACCCATTAGATTTTGATATACTGTTATATAACATTAGGGTAGAAAAAGCAATGAACATTCATTCTGGTTGACTTGTATTGTAAAAACTGGGAAAAGGAAAAACAAAACAATAATAAAGATAGATCCGGAGAGTTGGATCATGGAGTAGTCGCAGCTATAGTTAATGCAAAACATCCCGTGCAATATCTGTGATCATCATTATTATTACTACTTCAGCAAATAAATTAAATCCCTCGTCTCCTAAACTTAATTTCACCACTAAATGCAATGCTTTTATTACTTATATACTATTCCTTATCTCACATTCTTACCCACCACAAAACACACACACACACACACATTTCTTCTTTTCATAACTTATATATTGTTGTTATTATTTATGAAATATATATATAGTTTGCATGTGATAATGATGAGGTCTTGGAAGCCAAGGTTTATGCATTTTCACTTCATCACGTCAAAGCTCTACTCTCTCCTTCTCATAATGAATTATGATCTTTTATGAAATATTCTAATTTTATTAATTTTAAGGGCTTGATGGCTTTATTACTAATATAAATGGATTTTAATATTTATTTAAACTATAGAGATGAATTCAAATATAACACTTGACTCGTGACTCGTGCACGTAGGATCAAAATGTAGAATTTGTTCCTAAACTATTTAACTTAATATAAAAAAAAAATTATCTTTTTTTTTTTTTGCATATTATAAAATATTATATAAATATTTAAAAAACAAAATTATTCACTTGTTATTGCCCAATATTGCTCGATACCCACTGATTACATGAATTAATTTGTTGGACGGTCAATTATATAAGAGTATTAAAATTCTCAAAACTCATAAATTTCAAGATATTTTATAAAAGTTCAACTAATACATCGATATATTTTGAGGGTCGTGAAATATAAAATATGCTTTCCTAAAAATATTCCAAAAAATATATATATATATATATATATATATTTCTGTAAAATAGATATAATGGTAACTTTTAAAAAGTATAGTTGAACGTAGTTTGAGCATGCGAGTTTTGACCCAATAATTTAAGATTTGATGAGTCATTAATTGGATTGGTAAGCACTTAGTTTTGCAACCTGAAAACAATTTACTTGTTGAAGCATTTATGATAGTCAAGCATCGAATTTACCTAATTGTCCTTCCTCAAAGATATTGGTTATTTTGCATTTACTATCACATCTGCTCTCAATTAATTCTCCACCTTATTGCAAAATAACACCTCCAATTTCTCCATATCACTATTATTCATTTTTTTATGCCTAAAATTATCTTTACATTACTCCAAATCACAAACATAAACATTACTACATCGGTGCCTTCTTTTGACTTTCAATTGGGGTTCGATTCTTATATGTACTAAATGTATGAATCTAGTATATGCAGAAGACTATATAATCTATTTTAATCGAACATTTGAGTCCCGCCTCCAACTTCTGCTATCCAACGGCCCAGCCCCGACTCCAATCATCTAGCACCAGCCGCAGCATACCCCACCCCCACTCCAAGCCTCAATTTTTACATAAAATTAAATAAAAATAAACATGAAAAGAAAAAATAATAACAAATTGAAACATGAAAAAATAGATTTCATTAATTTCTAATCCAATTATTTGAACATTATTATTAAAGAAGAAGAAGAAGAATGAAGATTGCAATAATATTAATGAAGATATTCAGTCATCATTAAAAACCTTACTTTAAACTAGAAATGTATTTTTTATTTTCTAAAAAATATTTGCACTTGATTATTAATTTGAACATGATGCTTTTATCATAAAAAGTAATATTTGTTACACAATCTTGAAAAATATTACTTATTACCTACAAAATATTATTTTTTCTTGAAAAAAGTTTCATATTCAAATGTACATG
This sequence comes from Caryopteris x clandonensis, assembly GCA_028749325.2. Lineage (NCBI taxonomy): Eukaryota > Viridiplantae > Streptophyta > Magnoliopsida > Lamiales > Lamiaceae > Caryopteris > Caryopteris x clandonensis. Next base: position 1,448,856 of record JAPYKT020000024.1, on the reverse strand, counting down.
TGTAGAAAAAATGTGTGAGCACAATGGGGTTTGGGATCCACTCATTTTATGTTGTTTTTTGGTTAAGGTCTTACTCATTGCATGTAATAAGATCCATGCATTTGGTGCAAACAAGTTTTCGTCATTCAATATACTGTATTATGAAAATATTATATTATTTGTTAGTTGATATACTATATCATAAATAATATATTACTAAGTATATTAAACATAATATATTTGAAAAAAATACAATTTTATATGTGGATATCGTCCCATATTAATTTGATCTTACACATATTGACCTAAGTAATTAATTAATTTGTATTTAAAAACTTAAAAAAAAGTCTTGAAAAAGAAATAATTCACCCTGTATAAAGGTTTTCCACTTAAAAAGTCCGATCAAAATACCCACAAATTTTGTGAACTTAGTATAAAAGTAAAAAAACAATATAATTGAATAAATATAATGTAGTAAATAATATTATATATTAATATTATCATAGTAAAAATTCAACTAATAATAAATCAACTCGCTCCATCTAACAAAAAAAAAAAAATGAGTTGGGCTAGATCTTGAAGTACCCATCCGCTCATTCGTTCCACCTCAATTAATCTAGGTTGTCCAACTGAACACTAATCATATCTAACTTAAAGTACATAGCTTTCTTAAGTTGGCTGTTGATTTGCAGGTTTCTCATTTAACAATGCAAACAATTATTGGTTGATTGATTTTATTTATATTCATTTTTGTTTTTTCTTGTTTTTAGGTTTGTGTCATTTGCAACAACAGTCTAGCATAACGTTAGGATGATTTACTGTAGTTGGTAATGTAAAACTTAGACTAGTCTACCTAGAACAATTTGTATCATAAGAAAGTCGGAAAAATATTATTTTTTACTAAAAAATAAATAGTCGGATATATTGTTAAAGATGTCATATATAATATTTGCAAGATAAAGTAATAGATGGAGTTGGTAGTTGTTGCTCCTTATTAATTCTACTCATATGTTAAGTATGAAGATAATTTGAATGTGGGGGTGGTGGGCCATTTTGGAATGAGAATTTATTGGAATTGGAAATGGTAGATACAATACAAGAAATAAAGATTCTTTAGTGAAGTAAGAAACAAAAAATTGTAGCACATCCAGAGAGAGTATATTCTTGATTTCATTTTACATTTAATCTTTATGAAAAGGCAAGTAATTCGGTTAACTCACTTTATTCCTCAATTGCATTTTATCCCTTCCTTTATTCTTCAATCCACCATCCCTTCAAATTTAAAGACTCTTTGCCATCTTTTAGGGTTTTTGTCCTCTCTTATTCTTGTCTACTTCACTTTGCGCTCTTATTATTTCATTTTCTTTTCTTCCCATATCCTTTATCATCAAACCTCATTTTCTTCACCTAAAATACGACCATTATAAAGTATTTTTCATATACCATTGTTTTCTCGAACGAAAGAAGGTTGACTTAAATACAACCCCCAAATTTATCACTACAGTCCATTTTCTAACGATAACCTCTATTTAATTTTATTAAAAAAAATACCCCCACACTCTTAGAGTAACATATATACATTCCCAAAAGAAACCCAATCCCCATTTTCCTTTTTAGATTTATAGATTGAGAAGACAATGGTTTTATGATTACGATTATGTTCATCTTTGAATCTCCATCACTGGAACTCTCATACTCTATTTAGTTCTAGTTTCAGTTGTTGTTTTTTGCTACACTAAATTGAATACACATAAAATTGAGGGGGTGGGGGCGATGCTAAATTGACATCTGCGTACATACTTGCTTGGTGTGAAAAATTAATTTCCAGTTATCGAAACCCTCAGCTCTATTGAAAGAGAAGGGAGAAAGGGCTGCTGCTGGTTTTTGTAAAAAATAATAATCTTTATTTCTGCTCGTGAGTAAAATCTTCTCTTTGCTCAAAGCCTAAAAAATACACACTTTATCCATCCATGATAATCAAATAAAATGATGGCTTTCTTTAATGTGCAAGATTCAAATGATTCATTATCAGAAAACCCCAGACGTGAATTACTCTGAAATATGGTGAAACTTTGGAATTCAGAATTAAGTTCATTATTATTGTATTACATACTTAGATGAAACAAAATGACAAGTCTTTTTTTCTTGCCAGCCAGAGCTTCTGTCTCCCTTTATTCTGCTGTGGTATGAGTTTTGATCTGATTTTTAATTTTAAACTTGTTTATTTTCATTTTGCTTAGTTTCTGAAAGTCTACTCTTCATTTTATATATATATATATATATATATATATATATTAAAGAAGTTACATATTTAATACATAAAGTTTTTATTGTTTTTGCTAATATATATACTAAAAGAATAAGATAGAAAAGAGAGACTACGAGCAATTAACATTCCCACCCCAAAATCGATAAGATGACTGCACATCTCCTGGAAAAGGTAAGAAGATAAAAAGAGAAACAAAAGAAAAGAAAAAAAAAAGAATTTATCGAATAAGAAAGTAATATATATATATATATATAAGAAAGCTAAATCTATATATATATATATATATAAGAAAGCTAAAATAATATTAATTTTACCACGCTCATTTTGAGAATTTGTTGGATTGAAAAAAAAAAGGTATGGTGCATGTACAACATGCATATGTTGATTGGCACATGACATACATGTTGAGCGAAATTCTGGCAACATGTTGATTGATGTGATATATATAATACCATAGATTTGTATTGTCTCGCTAATTTATATACTAAAAAATTATCATTTATATGATTCAGTAACAAAAAGTGACTGATATACTCCACAATAAACTAATGCATATCTTCAACAAGAATTGTAGAAAGTTGTAACTAGTAAAATGTTGTGATTATTTGAGTTGGACATTGCAAACACATAAAATAATTGTTCTCCCATTTGAAACTTGAAATTTAAGTTATATATTAAATGAGTATACAAATTATATACTTGATTTCTTCTTAATTTATATTTTAGAGTTGATTATATTATCTTTCAATTAAATGAAAAAGAAGCTCTAAAAAATTGGAAGAAATTTGAGAGAGCATAATGGGATGACTTAGCTTCTTATTAGATTACTAGTAAAGTAGCTTCACAACAATACCTTCATTAATCAAGCCAAATAGAACAAAAAATTTATCAAGAAGTTTGGGATGAATAGTGTTTCCTTTGTAAGCTTAACAAAGATGAAGGTGGTGCAAAGTTGTAGGCATCACAAGATACAAAAGATTGATTAGATCAGTTATGTACTTTACAACAAGAAGACTTTAAAAGAAGTAAGTTATATGTAACGATTGACCTTTTTAGACCAAGGTTAGAGAAATTGATATGGATTTATAAACTGCTCTTAAGGGTGATATTAGAAGTAATATAATAAGTCTTAGGAGAGTTGACGAGCTCTGTATATTCAGAGCTGATATACGAACTAATTAGAAGAAACAATATAGGTGAAGTAAAAGAAGGAAGACATCGAGTAATAACTTAAACCCATATAAACAGATTTGGAGCATTACACTCACTACAAGAAATTTGAGAAAATGTGACGACAAAATTCATCATATAAAATTTATTTTTTATCACTAAAACGTATTGGTGACGACATGTCAGTGTCACAACGATCGTCATCGTAGGTACGTGGTAAAGGGTATATGGACAATCCTTAAGCTCGTCACTAAATTTGTTACTTTTGATGATGATAAAATTATGCTACTTTTTGGCGATACCTAATTCATCACATTTATTATTAAACTATTGCCACTTCTTAGTGTATTTCGTCATTGAAGGTTAACTTTTTAAATGACAAATATATACTATGTCATAAACATATTATGTTTTAAAGACAAACATCTTTATATTATCACATTTTAGTGACATTTTATTGTCACATTTATATTATGTATTTTGTCATTTTAAATTAATTCATCACGAAAGAGGTACTTTATAATTACAAAGTATTGACCATCATTTTTACAAAATTGCATAGTAACGACCCAGTGTGTCAGTGAAGGGTAAACTTCAGTAACCAATTTCACATCGTCACTAAATGAGTACAAGTGGTGACGATATCTGTTGTCATGATAAACATGAATATGTGATGAAGATGTTAGTTTTACTGAACATGTAGGTGTGGTGATGACCTACTTTGTCATCAAAAGAAAAAATTTGGTGATATAAATATTACGTTGTCATTAATTTCTTATTTTCATATGTCAATAAATGAATATTTATAGGGACAATGTAATTTTTGCATCAATTTGTCATATTTTATCATTCATTTTACAAATTATACAAATTTGTTCGAAACTGTAAAATATCAAATGCACTCTTAATGTTCACGCAAAGTAAAAGTAATGAACCCATTTAAGTAAAACACTATTGTATATGAAGGGAAAAGTAGCGGGAAATATCCACGTTTTACATATGAAGTAAACTACCACTATTATGATATATATATAAAAAAACAAACAATAGTTGTCATCACTTAAAAAGACAAATAAAATTTCCTAATTTAAAATAAAGACTATGAAACCTAAATTTTATTTCCAAGATGTTGATTTCTTTCATACTCCAAGTTACCAAGGACGAAAAACTTCTTGCTCTTGTAGATTCACACAAGCATCCAAAGAAGAATTCACCTGTAGATAATTATTTGTTTGAATCATATATAGGATAAAAAGAAAGTATAATATCATAAGAATGGGGGAAATAATAAATATTTGGAATTTTAATAAATACGAAAAGAAAGTAAACCAACCTTTTAAAATTTAGAGGTCAGCCCCTTTAGAGGCAAAGAATGCCATAAGCTTTTCGATATTTGCTCCTTTTTTAGATAATTTGTCTTTTAAATTTGACACTTCATTTTCAAACTCAACTACCTGTGTCTTCAATTCCTTCACTTGAGATTCGGACTGTTGTAGCTTTTCTTGTGTCTCATAAAGATCCTTGTGTAGTTGTTGTGTAGATGAATCAAATGATGTGTTGCGTCTGCTTAGAGGTTTTGGACCATAACCAAGGCCTTTGATATAACCAGATACATGGCCAAGGACCTCAAGAACAATCTCATCTGAACTCTTCTCAATACCTGCTTCTCTATATTGTTCTTGTAATTTTATCATTAACTCCTATTTAGACAAGTTTATGTAAAAATACTTACTCAATTTCAAACCCATTACAGACTTTTCTTATAGAATAGATATTTATGCAACTTACCCAGCTCTCTTGTGCCTCATTACTTGACCAACCGTCTTTCTCAATTTAATGTGTAAGGTTATACAATTCAATTAGATTACAAGGTTCGCCACTTAGCTCGTTCTGAGACTGGGAATAAAAACAAAATTTTTTTTACTAAATTTGAAAAACAATCATAATGAGTAGAGTGAACACATATAATATGATCAAACATATCTAATAAAGTATTCAATATGCATGGAACAAGTATATTAACAAACTTTGATGTTGACTAAGTAATATATGTATTGGAGGACCATGTGATTGACGATATATAAATTTTAAAGGAGCATGAAAATCAAGAATTCATTACTGAAGTTTACATATAAATAAAATGTTATAACACTTACAAGTTCATGCCGGCAAACAATAAAAGCTTCTCTGCCTGAAATATGTGGAGCTCATAGCATTTTTCTATTTGCACTATTCACATCACTTGTGTGCTATAAAAAAAGATAATGATTTCCAAAGTAAGTTACAGACATAATAAAAGATATGATCTTTCAACAATAATATTTAATATTTTCACCTAGAATTTTCTAAATAATTATTTTGCTATACGCACATATTCTGTGACTTGCAAACAATGTGTAAATGAATAACCTAGAATTTTCTGAATAATTACTTATTTACTTGGAACGGATGTTGGCAGGAAGATATTTTAATTCTAGGTTAAAATTTCTAATTTTTACTTATAGGACTTTGATTTCTCTTACATGAGATTATTTACTTTTATGAAATAAGAATATTTTGAGCACACTTTATTCATTTTGTGGAGTACTAGAAATGCAACACAATATTTTCGACAAGATGATGAATTTAATATTATATATATATATATATATATATATTTCTAAACCTAGGAATTTGCATATTATCCTTGCATTGCCTTCGTTTTTACAATTTCTTGAAACATTTTATGTATGATTATGATTGTTTTTTTTTTTACATATTATCCATTTAATATGAATAGATATCCGATTTCAAAATCCTGAAATTGTTAATGCAAACATTACTCTTACATTGAAATAGAAACCCAAATCTTAAAATTATTTATGGAAACAAATTTCAGTCTTATGCTCTATGTATGTAAGTAGTCTCACTTTCCCCAAACTAATTCTTCTTATATGTATTCCCGTTGGGAAGATTCTCTGTCTCGAACTAAAAATTAGTCAAAGGCAAAGTTAAAGACATGAGATTCAAAACAGCTTATAAGAGGGACACATGCAGGGACCTATTAAGAGTAACTTTATATGCCCAAATACAGTTTTTTGGAAAAAGTAAAATTCTGCTTTGAATCCTCTATACTTTATGTTTTCATTGAATATCCCTTTATATTTCGTGCAACAAATAATAATTAGAGTAACTTTAATAATAAAGGAGGTGACTTTATATTACATATCATTTTCAACTAGACTTCAACATTTATGCTTGGAATTGTTTTTACCATTTATTACGGCTGTATATGAAGATAAACTAATGCTGAGTCTCTGAATAATACCAAATTTCAAATTATTAATTAATTTATCACTTAAGTTTAAATTCTTAGTTTCATGTAGTTAATTATAAATAAGGGTTTACATATTTATTTTTAACAATAACATTAATCCACACATAAATATGAAGGTGGTGATGGTGATGACGATGACGATGGCCTCTCAAGATGCAATAATGAATTAATGTAATAACACCACAACCCATAAGAACTATAAGGGTGTCTCAACACTCTTAAAGCTAGACAACGACAATGTTCTTGCTTTTCTTTATTAATTTATTTCAATTATCTATATTCTGTGATAATCGGAATATTTATTGCATTGTTAAAATTGTTTATATGAAAGTACTAATGATTATAATTTCATGATTCATAATATGAATGTTTTCTAGGTTTTTATGAGAGAATTCTATAACTTCATAATGAAATATTCTAATTGATATCGTTATGATTTTAGGTGTGGAATTGAAGTTAGGCATGATTAAGTGATTCAATAGAAATTTTCATGATTATATGTACAATTATAAGATTTTGATTTTCATGGTTTATGTATGACTAATTGAATTAAATTAATAGAATGATAATTGATATTATGAAATGTTATTATATATATTAAATTTTATGATTTCATGGTTATATAAAATCATTCCATGATTTAAATTGCAACTTATGTAATTATTGCAATTAGATTAATTTTTTATGATAATATAATTTATGTGGAATGAAATTAAGGAAAAACATGATTGGATTTAACACTGGGCCATGATTTAAATTTATTAAGCTATAATTGGATTTAATAAAACTAGATTTAATATTTAAAGTCCATGATCAGACTTTAAATATTAAATAGGAGGATTAATTATAGATTAATACTCATAAATTAGGGTATGTCAGTTTGGGATTCCATTAAGCTGCGATCGTCCATTGAATATACTTCTTTTTTCCTTCCTTCCAACTTTCAGGTACTCTTATTGTAAAAAATTTGAAAGTCTTATTTATACATCTCCGAATTCTATGAAATTTTAATATGTTGTTCCTTATTATGATTTTTGAGCCATGGTTAAAATTTCAATAAGATTGGATATGTATTCTATTTTATTCGAATTTTCTACCTTTTGCTATCCAGATTTACAAATTCTAGCGTTTATGATTTTAAAATTCAGAATATATGGTTATAGGTATCCAAATCTACTGAATTTTGGATATATTGTTCATTCCTATGATTTCATTTCAAGTTTAAAATCTTAGATCAATTGGGTATCGATTTTATTTTATTTGAACTTTAAATTATTCCATATCTAGATTTATAAAGTGCTACGTTTTTTATTTGAAAATTCGAACTAAAGGTTTATATTTATCCAAATATCTTCAATTTTTAATATGTCTTTCCTATAGGTGGTATTCATCTTTCATAAAAATTTCAAGTCAATCGAGTTTATAGGTTATGATTTATGATTTATTTTCTACGATTGTGCAAGATTTACAGTTTCAACTATTTTGATTTCAAAAATCCAAAATCAATAGTAAAAATCTTTTCGAAGAGATAAAAAAATTATGTAGCACACTTTCATATGATTCTAGTTTCTACAGTTCAAAATTCAGCTCGCTCCTCCATATAGTTTGTGAATTATAAAATATTAATTCCTTGTTGCACAATAGAAATATATATCGAATAGTCATAAAATGAAATAAATATTTGGCCGTGGTTTTTACTCCGACTGTGTAGGCTTCTCCAATTAATGAAGTGTTTTAAAATTTAATTATTTTATCAAAACGGTTTATGTTGTGTAATGAAAATCTTGCATGAGCTATATTACATTTATTTCTGTCATATGATTTCTCAATTAAACTTCTTTCTTTTAAAGTAGTATCTTTTGAAATATTGAAAAATATTTAAACTAAGTGTCAAGTAGTAATATTCCAAATATGAATTTGGGACATTACATATTCTGACATGGAATTTGGGAGACAACCGCCTTAAGGACCATCGCCCACTCCTAAGTGTCCTCCAGCTGCAACAACCACTTCACCATGTTCTCTTACCTACATCTCGCTGATTGAGAATGATTTGTGCTACCCTTTTCTCTGTTCGTCATGCAAGTATCAGTTCTGGGTTGCATGGGAGGTTGCGGGTGGAATCTTCCTCATCTACTTGATATAGCTTGAGATGGCTGACATGTAGAACAATTTGAATTCGCCACCATAGAGACAACACTATTCTATAGGCTACCTTTCCAATTCTCTAAAGGATCCATATAGGCCCAAAATATTTTTGCATTAGACGTGGATCTTTGGCTTAAGATGATTTGGAAAGAATTTGATTCCAGGCCTTAACCATCACCTTATCGCCAATGCAATACTCAATGAAGCGACATTTTAGATTAGCATATTTTTTCATCAGCTTCTGAGCTTTCTCTACCTGTGATTCTCTTGGGTAATGACTGCAAAAATGTGTCAAATGGAATAGGTCGTGATCCTTAAGTTGAAGAATGTGAGATATGAACTAAGTAAGAGAAATAAAGAGTATTGTGAAGAAAAAAAAATGAAGTTTTACATTGTGATTTTTTTTTTTTTTTGGAATATCTTACTCGTACTTTAAGACAATAGAAGATGTTTTAGTTGGAGTGTGAAAATATGAAGTTAAGTGAAAAGATCTAAAAATTATCTTTTACTTTGTTGGACCACAGTTATGGCTAATATTTGGTAGCAAAGTGTTGTTCAACATTAGAAAATTTAGATAGGAAAAATATAAGACTCGTCCCTATGATTCTCTTGCTAATGACTACAAAATAGAGTACAAATATTATGCAGAAATGATGTTTGACAATTTGTATCCGTACATGTACATTATGCAAAATATATGAGGGACATGGTAGTCTTGGGGCACTTTTGAGATGGTTATGTAAGAATAATACTCATGAAACATGGTGTACAAGTCGGAAATCGATAGTCGGGTGCTACCTAACGGCGTAGTGCCTAGGCGGCCTAGGCACCGATTAGGCAAACCGATTTTTTCTTAAAAATATTCTCAACCCTATAATATGTGATAAATTGATAATATGACATAATTTTGCAGGAAGCATTATTTACAAAACAAAATATTAATTTTCATAAAATAGTGATAATAATATCAACTAATAGATAGTAGCTTTATCGATTGTAGGAAACAACATTGTAAATTTGCAATGTTACAATAGAAAAATGAGAACTATTAAAGTTTATTTGGCAACATTTTTTACAGAAATTAAAATATTCAAACTTGCTTTTTATTTCATATATAATAATTATGTTTGAATTAGCTATTATATATACATATATTGTAAAACAAAAATTTTGTGTGTAATAATTTTTATTTTTTCAATTTTGTTAAAATGCATGATATTAATAGATGTTGAGAAGAAGACTAATATGATTAAACAAGATTTTTTTTCTTTTTTTTGAGATGGAGAATATATTAAATATAAAAAGATTTATATTCTCAATTAATACATTTTTCTTATAAAATTACATTGACTATTAGTGGATTAAAATAAATTTGAGTCATATAAATCAACATGAATATAAATTAGACCTAATATAATTATTTTTAAAAAAATGACAAATTTGAAAATCTGAATAAAAAAAATAAATTTTTTTTTACCTGCCTAGCCCATCTAGGTGGTGACTTCTAAAAAAACAAATATCACTCCTATTTAGTCAGCAGGCTCCTATTACCTAGCTCGATTTTTGCATCAGTGCTCATGAGCTTTGTAACAAATTGTTGGATAGAATATAACCACTCGACAACACATGTATATATCATGGCTTGAATTTGTTTCAAATTTATTTTCTTCAAGTTTGATTTTTTATTATAAGATATACATGAACTTATGATGTTCAAGCCTCAAACATCTATATATATAAAAACAGAAGTCACTCTAAAAATAGCAGCAACAATTTTTTTGGCCTAAAATTATTTCTAAATCAGGAAAATATCTAATTTTTTTTTAAAAAAAGCACAATTATAATATTATAAATAATATTCCTTTTACATTCATTAAACCAAATAAATATTTCCATAAATAATAAATTATGAAGATTACAATACAAAAATTTCGCCAAACTTCTATTTAGAATCATACTCTTTCTATATTAAAAGATTTTATTTTCTTTGAATCATGATCTTCATATATTTTGTTGACAAAACTGTATTTATTATTTTTTATTGATTCTAATATATATATATATATATATACACACACTTTATAGCATTTTTCCTTTGTAACGTTTTTACTAAATTTGGTTGTTTTTGTTTCTTATATGGAATAAATGATATAATTAATTTTAAGTAGCCTATAGACTACCACTATTTGTATTTATATATATAGAAAGAGAAATAGCGCTTAGAAAACATTAAATTTCTCCACATAAACTACTTTTTAATTAGGTATTTATTTCTTTAAATATTTATATCAATATCTATATGTATCTAATATATAATAATACAATTTGATTAGTAGAGCTATGATTTTCAATGTTGAAATTACACTTATTATTTTCAAGATACATTAAAACTATTTTGTATTATTATTATTATTTATGAAAATATATTTACTTGATAACCTTTTTTATTATTATATTTATTTTTCACTAAAAAATTTAAAAGCTTATAAATTTTTTTAACTCTAATTTTTATGAAAAATATATGTTATTAATTCTATTTTAACAATCTTTAAGTAGACAACCATATTGCATATATACATATGTATAACATAAACATTTAATTATTAAATATAAAATTAAATTTCTTGAGTTAATTGTTATATATATATATATATATTTAATTAAAATAACGAAGTAGATATTGAACAAATCATTTTCTAAATATCAAAGTAAGAAATTAATCTTATAAGATTATGTATATCTTTTGATATTTGTCTATCTAAAGACATACAGAAATACCAGAAACAATATCCTATTGTGGTGATTTGTTTGTTCTCAACTAATAATTTTTGTTTAAAAAAAATTTGAGATTTGCGTGTTTAATGAAATTGACAAATATGATTATAATTTCTTGTTATTTGATAATATTGGGTCTTTCTTAATAATATAATGTAAATGTATATGTATTTATTTATTTTATCACTGATATATTGTTTCAACATATACATATTACGTTGAAACAATTTATTTTATCAGTGAAATTTTAAAAGAAATTTTAATATTTTAGAGATATTCCACTAAAAATTTTGCTAAGGTATGTGAATATATATAGTGCTCGGTGGTGGATGGGGCAGGGTGAGGTGACTAAACTTATATGCTCGGTGGGGGATGGGGCGGGGTGAGGTGAATAATATTATATGCTCGGTGGGGGATGGGGCGCAGTGAGGTGAATACAATCATAAAAACTATTATGCAATATTTTTATACGCTTACAATAAATATACATATTTATTTTGTGTTGAAAATAATATATTCGCTTACTCTTTAAAATATATTAAATTCATATATGTATATGTGGACGATGGGGCGGGTGAGGTGAATAAAATTATCGTATTACATTATTAATTATAATAATTTGCACTGCACATATTTGAGCATAACTATTGAACATACTTTGATTAGAAAATAAAAATAAAAAGAGAGAGAAAGAGATACATATGAATTTTATATAATACTTAAATTTTATAATATTAAATAACTAAATTAAATTAGAGAAATTCATACAAATAATATATCTGTACATCGCAGAGGAGCTTAACTAGTTTATATATATAACTGTTTGAGCATTAATAATGATTTTTTTTGTTTTCTCCTCCTCAAATGCATTTGATAGAACGAAGTTAAATAAGCTATCCATGGAACCAATAATCAAAAGATTATCCAAGTGTCCCTATTGTATATACAATTGACATAGACTCTGTCATATTGCTATTTATCAGAGAACTGCAAATTAATTTATATATCAAAATATAATGTTTTCACATATTAGTTGTCTTACTAATGATATAAAAAGACGAAAAGGAAGGAATGAATGCATGTGACCTACTTGGTGACGTGGAACAAGGAATTAAATAACTAGTTGCTCCACATTCATCTTTGTTTAAGCTCAATATTTAAGAAGTTAAATACCACCACATTTTATTGTAATTAAATTGACTTTGACACCTAATGGTACATCAAATTCAATCTATATTGCACATTTGACTTGTTGCCTCTGCCAATTCATCTTCATTTTGAATTCATAACGGGAAAGATAAAATTGGCAAAATTGATTTCAGTTAACCATAAATCTTAGAAGATTAAAAAAAAAAAATTATATGGGGAACCATCACCAATTTTAACTAAACATATCTTTTAGATTATGCTTGCTTGTGAACTATTTTTTGTTTCATCTCTTGAAGTTTGTCCAGTTGTAAGACCATTCCACTCCCTTTCAAATCAAAAGTTCGGTGGAGGCACATTTAGGTTTTGATCTTTGGCCATCCTAGTCCTAAGATATCAAGTTGTGCCATTGTATAAGAAAATATCATTCCACAACAAGTCTGAAGCTTAAAAGGAACTTTTGTAGGTCACAACACCATCACCGACAAACCATATCCTCCTTGATCCACTGCTACTTGGTACTTTGAATCCCTTTAGACCACCTAAGTTCTTTAACATTTGGAAGACTCAATCTAAGCATATGAATATATGTCATAATTGCATCACGTAGTCAACGATAGTGATGGAACAATTGGGAAATATCATCGAAATGTTGCAAAACTTCAAGATTTTCTAGGTTACCAAAATCAAAATTGAGGTGCAATTGGGTTTCATTATTTTGTCGGTCGAAATATTGAATATATTGCTGGAAAATTGATATTATTTTCAATATCGGTTCTTTATGTTGTATCTTATTCAAATACAATTTAAATATCGAATATTTTTTTATGAAAATTGGTATTAATTTTTTTTTTTTTTTTCTATTTATGAGCATCAGTGCAATTTTCACTTTTATGAAGTTGGTTGAAGTGAATGTTGTGATTCTTGGAGTGGTGAGAAGAGGTGGGAAGAGGAAATAGAAGCTAAGGAAGTGAAAGAAGAACCTCCTGCGGTAAGGGGTAATGATGCAGAATCCATTCAAGGCAAAAGTAAAAGGATTGTAGGAAAAGTAAAAAATTGCAAAGATATGGGAGGAGACTAGAGGAAAAGCTAATGTAAATGTGTAGAACCAAGCCAAAGAAGGTAAGGTAATGTTTATATAGTTAATGATCAATATATCTGTTATAAACGTGTTTTGTTTAAAATTTTGAATATATTTATTAAAGTTAGTTCTAGTGTTCTACACGAAATATCCATTGATATTTTTGTAAAATTTAGGTATTCATATTTTTACAAATTTTGAAAATTTTATTATTGGTTGACATATAACTCTTTCACTCATCCAACCAAGTTGCAAGTTGCGAAACATTCATAAATAATTCCCAACAAAAATTTAATGTGCACTACAGTTTCATCAAGGTTTAACATAAAGATTAGACTTACATTTCCAATGGCATTGTTATTGTATTCATCAATATAAATCCCAACACCAATCGATTTTTTACTTTGTTGTGACAATTAAAAAATATAAACTAAAAAATAAAGAGAAATGAAGGATACTATAATAGGAATAACACATGCCACAAACAAAAAGAAGAGTATGTGTACCTACTCTTCACATTCTTGCATTCTAAGACATGTTTGGACTTGCCTTTTGAAGATATGCTGGCTCGTTTGCTTCCACCATGTTTGGCGCCATTGGGAATAATGGAAGGTTCAGATAAAATAACATCATGAAACCGTTATTAAAATAATTATGTAGAATTAAATAACCAAAGATATGTGTAATCCAAATTTTTATTGTATTATTACAATTGTTTTTATGAAAGCATCAATGATCATGATTTTATGATTCATAATATTTAAGTTTTCTAAAATTTCATGTGATAATTGTTATGACAATTATGATGTATTCTAATTAATATCGTTAGGATTTTATTTGTGGAATTGAAGCTAGAGCATGATTAAGTGCTTCAATAGAAATTTTCATAATTTTATGTGCAATTATAAAATTTTGATTTTCATCGTTTATGTATAATTATTTGACTTAAACTAATAGAATGATAATTGAGATTATTATACATTAAATTTTATGATTTCTTGGTTTTATAAAATAATTTCATGATTTAATTTGCAATTTATAAAAATATTGCAATAAGATTATTTTTATGATTGTATAATTTGTATGTGGAATGAAATTGAAAAGAATGATTAAGTTATTTCATTAATATAGGGCCATGATTTGAATTTATCAAGCTATAACTGGGCTTAATAAAATTAGATTTAATATTATGAAGTCTATAAATTGAGGCCCGAAGCCCAATAGGATGACAAGCCCGGATATAAATATAGAATAAAGGAATTAATTACAAATTAATAGTCATAAAAAAAAATTAAAGTTCGGATTCTCCAAAGAGCCATGATCCTCCATTCAATAATTATGATGTGTGTTGGTATTATGAATGTTAAATGTGACATGATGATGGTTTGATGACATTATTCTATGAAGAGAATGTTTTACATACATATGTGATGTCTTATTTGCAAGATTTTCGTAGAGCCGCACACGGTGTAAGGTATACGGATGATATCGTACATAGATATGGCTAAGATTTGCGATTATGACCCGTATAAGATTCTAATCGAAAGATCACTTCGGGTAGCTCCCGAACTCATGATGCTCGAGCGGGACGGACAAAGCGGTCCCAAGCAAGATTGATGTGCTCTTATGTGTACTATAATAAGTATACATATTACAGGATTCATGGTTTATGGTTATGTGTGAAGCCTTTAGTATACAATGTGCCTTTATGCGATGTAAATTGTTATGTTTTCATGTGTATGTACTCTTGTGGGTAAAAGAGTTAACCCACAGAGTGTTTTCGAACACTCACTCCCTCACCTTTTCAGGTAAAGAGGTCAAGGAAAGATGAGCTTGGCTGTGGTTTCGACTCTAACTGTGTAGGTTTCTCCAATTAATTAGTTTTAAAATTTAATTATTTTATCAAAATTGTTTATGTTGTGTAATAAAAACTTTTGTACGAGCTATATTATGTTTGTTTCCGTTGTATGTTTTTGCAATTAAACTTCTTTCTTTTAAAATACCATCTTTTGGAACATTGAAAAATATTTAAATTAAATGTCAAGTAGTAATGTTCTAAATGTGAATTTGGGACGTTACAATGTGGTATCAGAGCGGATCCACTTTTCTGGGACTACTAGCTCACTAACGTTTTCAAGAGAGGAATTTTCTAAAATGTAAAGTTATAAAAATGCTTTGAAAATAATTATATTACTTGGAGGAGCATAGGCAAGACGAGAATCATAGCAAATCATCCTGCCTCATCAACTCAGTATGAATCAGTTGAGTTGAATTAATTGTTTGATATTTTGTTTAATAGCAATAAGATTTCTTTATTAGAATGACTTGACAAGTTTGTACGAGCAAGCCGTATTTTGAGTCTCTCAGTTAGATTGAAAGCATAATTTGTAGGATTTGATTACGAACTTAGATACCTTAGTTGAAAACTTTAAGGTAGACCACAACTAAGGACGAATGTTTATATAACTTTAGTAAGTATACTCGAGGAGACTATGAATTGGTTGTTCCACCAATCAATTTTTTTTCCCAAAAGCAATCTATATTTCTTTCAACTTCACGTCCAAAGTCAATTTCTATCGAGTTAGTGACTCAAGTCTTTCTCCTATCCACTAAAATTTCAAATTTTATCTTCACAATCATTGTCAAAATAATTCCAAGAAAAAGATTTATTCATTCTCATTTTAGAGCCTATTTCAAATCTCTTATTTAGACTCCACGAGCTCTTTAATCTCGAATTTTTCAAGGGATAAAAGCTAAACTATGATTTTATATTCCTAATGTTCACTTCGTAATGAATTTCAATAAGTCGTATGATTTTCAAGAACATTGTTATAATATTATCCAAAGAGCTACTTCTAAAGAGTGAGATTTCTCAAATTATTTAAATTTGTATCCAATATTTCAAAGTTATATTTATGATGTAATGTGAAAGCTAGTTTCATAAAAATCTAAGAATTTTTCTTTGTACTACATTGTTATGACTACGAGTTTTATAAAAGTAGAATTTTCTATAAATTGTGAGATTTCAAATAAATGTTTTGAAAATTCGAGTTCAAAACAAAAAATGAAGTTTCTTCAACGTCAGGAGGATATTATGGTGTATATATATATAATACATCAATATTTTCAATAAAGTTATAAAGTTGCTCTTATGTTGTGAAAAAATAAATATATATTTGAGGAAAATTCATTTTTTAATTTTTGGATTCATAATTAAAAGAGTAGATTTACTTATTTTGTGAAAACTTAAATTATGTTTATAAAATACAGCAAATGAGGTAACAAAGCACCCAGTGCCACATGGACACCCCCAAATGTCCTATATATGGCATAAACTAATGTATGTTTGGGTCTGGTTGGTTACCGATGCAGGAAACCATATCATAATCCTCACAAGTGTCCTTATTCAAACTTTAAGAGGATATTGCTATTTTTAAATTAGAGGGAAAAAAATTAGTCTTTCAAGTTATGTGAATTTATCAGTTTGACATTTTCATAGAATAGTGAAATAAACATAGAAGTTTTTATTGTTATATTAATATATATATATATATATATATATATAAAGTAGAGTAAGAAAATATAGAGTTTAAAGATGAAGATCAATAACCTATGGGTCATTATGACTCATTAAAAAATTCCAATTTTCCCTTGAAATGTTTTCCAATGATTATGAGAATTTCAAATATCTTTCGAGTTGATTTTAATTTATTATGAAAGAACTCACATTTCTTATTCCACTATTCCAAGACAAAATCAAGTCAATATTGTTTTATCATCCTCAAGTAAGGAGACTTGACAAAATTTCAATTTGCTTTAGAAATTCATCTCGAATTATTTAAGGTTTTGAAGGATCTCAAAGTATTTCTTCCTCTTTAAAGTGTACCATTATCATATTCCGACATTTTTCTTCTATTTTGAGTCAATTTGATTTCGAAAAACTTCTTTCATCGTTTTGATTACGGTCAAGCCCAAAAATTTATTTTATTATTGATACTATATTTTTAAACAAGTTATCAGATTGTGATTAAATCACTATTCGCCGTAGGACACCATTTTCACTTACTCAAAATTCCTAACAAGTTAGAAATATGTATTCATCTCAAAATGTACCCTTGAGATGATTTTCTCTCAAAGTTCAACAATAGAAGGAGAAACAAGTCTTCCAAGTATTTTATAAGCTACTTGCATGGTTGAGGATCCATCATTGAGTTAGTACTTGAGGCTTAAATGGACTGTTGATGTGTGAGGTGTATTCATACAAGTTATGATATGATCCTAAAACAAAGCCCAACCCATGTAAATGAGTTGGCCCAAGAAGAGGAGCCTAATGATCCAGCCTAACCTCGTAAAAGAATTCCGCCATTGTGGATGAAACATTATGTGGGAAACAATCTCCGACAGTTTGTTATAGTGAATGGTAGTGGCACAAACGTACTATAAAGTATGTTGGCTACCATAGGAAGAGAGGGAAGGTTTTTGATGTTAAGTTTTTTTTTTGGAGCTTACACTCGCTCTAATGAGTGCCCTGCTTTCTTTGTAAATTTTCTTATTATCAAATATCAGTTCTCCATCTCTTTCCCTTTAAATCTGATTTTTGTTCATATCATTGGTGCTTTCATTGACCATCATGCCAAACCCAGATTTGCCCACTGCCATTCAAGCTTTACAGCTACAATTAGAAAATCAAGCAAAATTAATTGAAGCCCAGTTTGAATCTCAATCCACCACCATGACTCAAACCTTGACCACCTTTATGAAAATTGTGAACTTGAAAATCGACGACTTACGCTCTCAGGTTCAGAATTCTCCAGGGAGCTCCTCAAATCCAAACAATTCTACCCAGCAATCTCAATCAGTATCAGATTCCTCATTTGAAAAGCCTGAATTCTTCCCCATTCTACGCTAACTCAAAATGAATGTCCCTCGGTTGGATGGTGATGACCCAGATACTTGGATCTTTCGCATTGAAGAATTTTTCAATTTTCATGGAACGCCCGAACCACTTCACTTACGCGTTGCCGCACTCCACATGGATGGTAAAGCTGCTGCGTGGCTCCAGTGGATGAAGAATAACAATCTTCTCTCCACATGGCATGAATTTCTTCACAATCTGCGATATCGCTTTAGGGACTCTGTTTATGAGGACTTTCAGGGGAAATTATCCAAATTATCTCAAACTTCCACAGTTGCAAATTTACAGTATGAATTTGAAAGTCTTATGAACAAGGTTAAGGGAATTTCTGAACCCCTTCTCATTAGTTTTTTTACCACCAATCTCAAGCCAGAATTGTGTCGGGAATTGGTCTTCTCTCGTCCAACGACATTAATGGAAGCATTTTCTCTAGCCCGAGTTCATGAAACTCGATTACTAGAGGCACAAGAATTTTTTTGTTCTGGGCCGTGAATTACTGCCACCTAATCCATATCACCAATACCGACTCCTAAATCCAATTTCCAGTATCCTAAATCCTCTTTTACTAACCAAAGAGTAACCCTCCACCAATCACCACCATCCTCAGAAAATCCCAAACTAACAAATGTACCCTCCCAAACCAACACATCATCATTACCAATTCGTCGATTATCTGCGGCGGAACTTCGGGAAAAGAGAGAGAAAGGGCTATGTTATAATTATAATCAATATTACAGCCCATCTCATCGATGCCAAATCAAGTTCTTGCTCCTTCTTGGAACTGATGATGGGGAAGCAATCACCAACAGCGTACCAGAGGAGCCTGACCCTTCAGATGACCCTATCCTAGCTGATATATCAAGTTTAAATGCACTTTCTGGGCCATCTAATCCTCGTTCATTGCGTCTTCGGGGAGAAATCAAAGGATCCGCCTATCAAGTATTAGTTGATAGTGGTTCCTCCCACAATTTTATCAAGCCAGGTATTGTTGAACATTTGGGATTAATTATGCAACCTGTCCCACCATTTAAGGTCTATGTTGGTAGTGGTGATTATTTGCTATGTCAATATATTTGCCCCAAAGTTCCCATCCAGTTACAACAACAATTGTTTGACATTGATTTGTATGTTCTCCAAATAGAGGGACTGGACATAGTTTTGGGCATCCAATGGTTACAGGAACTCGGACGGGTTTCTCATGATTATTCAGCTGTCACTATGGAATTTCTCTGGAAGGATAAAGCCATTACATTGCAAGGAACCATAATGTCCACCTCGGAACCAGTCACTTTTCACCAGTTGCAAGCCACAGTCGCACATAATGAAATCTTGAGTGTCTATGAGATACATTGTTTCTCTTTACTTGACACTGATAACCCACATTTACCACCCTCTTCACTTCTAGAGTTCCCTAAGATTTACCTGGCAGCATTTTGGAGGTTCTCATTTGTTTTCAGCACTTATTTACTGTGCCAACTGGTTTGCCTCCTCAGCGGATTGTGGATCATCGAATTCATCTTTTACCGGGCAGCAAACCAGTTAATGTAAGGCCGTACCGATAGCCACACTTTCAAAAGGCAGAAATTGAAAAAATGGTGAAGGAGATGCTTGAACAAGGGACAATTCGCCCTAGTACCGACCCGTTTTCCTCCCCCATATTGTTGGTCCACAAGAAGGATGGGAGTTATCGATTTTGTGTGGACTATCGCGTCTTGAATGCTGTTACAGTCAAAGATAAATTTCCAATACCAACAATAGATGAACTACTCGATGAATTGGGCAATGTGCGCTACTTTACCAAATTGGATTTGCGATCGGGGTATCACCAAATACGTATGCACCAACGCGACATCCCAAAAACAGCTTTTCGCACAGTGGACGGGCATTACGAATTTGTTGTCATGCCTTTTGGGCTTTCGAATGCTCCATCAACATTTCAAGCAGCCATGAATCGGGTTTTCTCTCCTTATCTTCGTAAGTTCATCATTGTCTTTTTTTATGATATACTCGTTTATAGCTCAACTCTACACGAACATGTGCAGCACTTGACCACAACTTTAGACTGCTTGCAAGCTCAGAGTTTCTACATTAAACAATCTAAATGCAGTTTTTGCCAACCGACAGTCGAATATTTGGGCCACATTGTCTCTGGCGGCGTTGTTCAGGTAGATTCTAAGAAGTTGGCTGCTATAACACAATGGCCAACACCCAAATCAGTCAAGCATCTTAGGGGTTTTCTGGGCCTTATGAGCTACTACCGCCAGTTCATTCGTAGGTATGCCACGCTTGTTCCACCCCTTACCGACTTATTATGTAAAGACGCTTTCAAATGGTCTGATGAAGCACAACGATCCTTTAACCAACTCAAGCAAGCGATGATCCAGGCCCCGGTGCTACGCTTACCCAATTTTTCAGAAGAGTTCACCATGGAGACAGACGCTTCGAACGTGGGTATTGGAGCTGTGCTACTCCAAAACGGCCATCCTTTATCTTATTTTAGCAAGAAAATAGGCCCAAAGCTTCGCGCTTCTTCAACATACAACAAGGAGTTATATGCCATCACTGAGTCCATTCGTAAGTGGCGACAATACCTACTTGGGCAGTCTTTTGTTGTTCGCACTGATCATAAGAGCATCAAAGAATTATTTCAACAAGTAATACATACTCCAGAGCAGCAGGTACATCTCCATAAGTTGCTCTGTTACACTTTTCGCATTGAATACAAACCCAGAAAGATCAATGTAGTGGCTGATGCGTTGTCTCGTGTACATGAGGAGGGTGATTTTGTTGATTTTGCCAGGTGTTTTCCACCACAATGTGATCTAATTCAGGCCATTCATAATGAAAATTTAAATGATTATGAATTAGTGGAATTACACAACCAGCTAGCAAATCACACCTTATCACCACATTTTACAGCCCCTAACGGTTTATTATTGTATAAAAATCGTTATGTGTTGGGAAGCATTCAAAGCTTAAAGACCGGATTCTGCATGATTTCTACGATACACCCTTAGCAGGACACGGTGGGATCAATCGCACTATGGCTCGGCTATCCAATACATTTTTTTGGAAAGGTATGAAAAGTGACGTTATCCACTATGTCACGACTTGCCTTCTTTGTCAGCAAACCAAAAATTCGACCCTACCGCCGGCAGGCTTACTCCAGCCTTTGCCTATTCCTTCAATGGTTTGGGAGGACATTACGATGGATTACATAGTGGGATTACCCATCTCCAAAGGCAATTCAGTTATTCTTGTGGTCGTCGATCATCTCTCCAAATATGCCCACTTTGGAGCCTTGCCTCCCAATTTTACTGCCAGCAAATCTGCAGAAAAGTTTGTAGATATTGTGGTTAAGCACCATGGGTTTCCCAACTCAATTGTGATAGATCGAGACCCCACTTTCATGAGCGCCTTCTGGAAGGAGTTGTTTACATTAAGTGGTACAACTTTGAAGCATAGTACTGCCTACCATCCTCAAACCGATGGGCAATCGGAGGTTGTGAATAGAGGACTCGAACAACATCTTTGAGCTTTTGTTCAAGACAAACCAGCTGATTGGATTCGTTTCTTACCTTGGGCAGAATTTAACTATAACTCCAGTTATCACACTGGCCTCAAGATGAGTCCTTTCCAGGCTCTATATGGTCGCATACCACAATCAATTCCACGCTATCAGCAGGGCACTTCAACCATTTAGGTCGTGGATGATATTTTATTGGAAAGGGATGAGTTGCTTCGTTCTCTAAAGGCTAATTTGTTGCAAGCACAAAATACAATGACACAGAAAGCCAACATCTCTCGTCATGAGCTGCAATTTAACATAGGAGATCGTGTATTGGTTCGACTGCAACCATATCGGCAAACATCAGTAGCTTTGCGACCCTATCAAAAATTGGCTCGCCGTTATTTTGGCCCTTTCACCATACTTGCAAAATTCGGACAGGTTGCATACAAATTGGAACTCCCTCCTACTAGCAAAATCCACCCGGTTTTTCATGTGTCTCAACTCAAACCATTCAAGGGGGATGTTGCTATGGCAAGCCAACTCCCAGAGGACAGCTATGCTAACCACCCCTTAATGGTCCCTTTAGCACTTTGCAGCACTCGTACTGTGTTACATAAAGGCAAGGCAATTTCTCAAGGATTAATTCAATGGCTTGGTGCACCGCCAGAAGAGGCCACGTGGGAGAACTTAGATAACATCAACAGAACATTTCCTACTCTCCACCTTGAGGACAATGTGGCATTTCAAGCAAGGGGGAGTGATATGGTCCTAAAACAAAGCCCAACCCATGTAAATGAGTTGGCCCAAGTAGAGGAGCCTAATGATCCAGCCCAACCTCGTAACAGAATTCCGCCAGTGTGGATGAAAGATTATGTGGGAAACAATCTCTGACAGTTTGTTTTAGTGAATGGTAGTGGCACAAACGTACTATAAAGTATGTTGGCTACCATAGGAAGAGGGGGAAGGTTTTTAATGTTAAGTTTTTTTTTTTTGAGCTTACACTCGCTCTAATGAGTGCCCTGCTTTCTTTGTAAATTTTCTTATTATCAAATATCAGTTCTCCATCTCTTTCCCCTTAAATTTGATTTTTGTTCATATCAAGTTATGTGATTCTACAAGATGTTCCATGACATGCTCAATTGTTTAATGAATGTTCATGATATAGTTGTAACTTATTCATAAATGATATGATTTTGACGATTGGTGCGTGCACCTCATGATTTAAAAGGATGCAATGAATTGCAATGCTATCAATTAGTGATAATCTTGTGTTTCTACAAGATGATCTCATACATTTTTAACTATTTCATGAGTATTTGTGATATGATTATAATTTATGCACGAACTATCTGATTTATGAGAATTTGTGCTTGCATCACATATTTGTGAAGATGTGTGTTATTATGATGATTATATAGAGCTAGAGTTTATGTGAACTATATGTTCAATATGTGTATTGAGTTTCGATAATGCTACTAACAACTGTCCGCAACAGCTTTCTAGTGTGTTTATCTTACCCACATAATATGTTATACTGGGTTCGAAATAGTCACAGGCCTCTGTCTGCGGCAGTGTGTTCTGAAGTACTTATTCTGACCCACAATTCACTTTTCTTAAATAAGTGTGACTAGACATTACATGCTTGATATTTAACTGCTACATGATGTCACAACTTTTCAATACACTATAATTGACTACCGTCACGGGGCCGTTGACTGTAGCAATGTGTACTCGTGTACGTGTATGAAAGGTATATTTGTCTTTGTGAGTGGTGCTCGTGTCACAAATTAAAATTTATAAGCATTCATGCATATGTTTTAAAGATCATTGTATCATTCTCTATCAAAGGGCATCTCTTGCATTTGAAAGCATAAATATTTATTTAATATTATTTTTTAAATTAAACAAAGTTACCCTACGAAAAATCCTCGTCCTCCTCATACACAATTATGTTAGCGATCATTGGTCTTATACTTGTACAATTTTCAATATGTGACTTTGTATCAATTACTACGCCCATCTCACCCACTCATTTTTCAAAGACATTTTGCTTTCACAAAATTCAGTCTTTCAAATTTCACTCATATGATGTAAGTTTATTTCAAAATTGCCTATATTCTGAAGGTTCAGTAGTCAATTAACCTTTGAACTTCAATGTTTTCAAAAAAATATTCTTTAGAATTTTGTTATAAACCAAACACAGTCCTTCTTTTTTCCAAAATTCCCAATAAATTTACAAAATTTCAATGGTACTCAATGTAGTGCAAAAGATTCCTGGATCTAAAATTTATCTCCAAAATTTCATATAACTATGGTTTTGATTTTATTCAAAGTCTAGTCAATTCGAAATTTCATGCTCCTCTTGACAAAACTCATAATGTACAAATGTGTTAAAAAAGAAAAAATTATTAAGTTTCATTTGTATCAAATTAGACACAGTGTTTTGATTTAAGGCTCACTTTCAAATCTTTGAAAATTTCAAATTATATCCTATTTTTTTTTTCATCATTTCAAAATCTTATTTATTTCCAAGTTTCCTCTATATTTTATAAAATTATAATAAATTCTTGAGTATGTTCAAGGTATTCCTAAAAGGTGTTTATTGTTGATATCGATTCTTGAAGTTTTTATTTACTTTCAAAGTAGCTCACAATTCACATATTCATCCTTCACTTTTGGTGCAATACCAACTCAAAATCTAGTCAATAACAAGACTCACTTTCACTCAGTAAGATATGCAATTCCGAGGACGAAATTTTTCGTAGTGGGGGAGGGTGTCATAACCCTAATTTTTATTGTATTATTAAAATTACTTTTATGAAAGTACCATTGATCATGATTTTATGATTCATAATATTAAAGTTTTCTAAAATTTCATGTGATAATTCTTATGACTTAATTATGATGTATTCTAATTAATATCGTTAAGATTTTATTTGTGAAATTCAAGTTAGAGCATGATTAAGTGCCTCAATAGAAATTTTCATGATTTTATGTGCAATTATGAGATTTTGATTTTCATGTTTTACGTATAATTATTTGACTTAAATTAGTAGAATGATAATTGAGATTATGAAATATTATTATATATTAAATTTTATGATTTCTTTGTTTTATAAAATCATTTCATGATTTAATTTGCAATTTATAAAATATTGCAATTAGAATAATTTTTTGACTGTATAATTTGTATGTGGAATGAAATTGAAAAGAATGATTAAGTTATTTAATTAACATTGGGCCATGATTTGAATTTATTAAGCTATAATTGGGCTTAATAAAATTAGATTTAATATTATGAAGTCCATAAACTGAGGCCCGGAGCCGAAACAGGATGACAAGCCCGGATATAAATATAGAATAGATGGATTAATTATAGATTAATAGTCATAAAAAAATTACGGTTTGGATTCTCCAAAGAGCCGCCATCCTCTATTCAATATCATTTTTCCATTCTTTCCACTTTCAGACACTTTTATGTTATCAAATTCGAAAGTCTTATTTATATATCTCCAAACTCTATGAAATTTTAATATGTTATTTTCTATTATGAGTACAAGCCACAGATAAAATTTAGATAATATTAGATATGTATTCTATTTTATACGAATTTTCTACCACTTGCTATCCAGGTTTACAAATTCCAGCATTTCGGATTGTAAAATTCAAAATATATTCTTATACATATCCAAATCCCTTGAATTTTTAATATATCATTCAATCCTATGATTTCAATTCAATATTAAAATATTAGCTCAATTGGGTAGCTATTTTATTTTATATGAAGTTTCTATTACTCTAGATATAAATTTATAAACTGTTATGATTCTGATTTGAAAATTCGAAATACAGGTTTGTATTTATCTAAAAATCTTCAATTTTTAATATGTCGTTCCTATAGGTGTTATTCATCTTCCTTAAAAATTTCAAGTCGATCCAGTTTGTATTTTAGGAGTTATGATATTTTTCCTACAGTTGGGCAGGATTTATAGCTTCAATTATTTTGATTTCAAAAATTCAAAATAACTAATAAATCTTCTCAAAAAGGCCAGAAATATTTATAGCATACTTTCACATAATTTTAGAATGTCACAAATTTCATTATCTATAATTGGTGTTGAGAATAATGAAGTTTTGAATTTATTTAATGTGCACTTACTTCGAGATCAGAATGTGTTTAAGTTTAAAAGAAGCTCGTTTTCACAACCTTTATAAATATTAGACCCCTTTTCCACTTCCTAACATGTTTTAAGTCAATTTGTGCAGTTTCCAGTCAGCAGCATCTTAGTATTTCATAGGGTTTAGGACCAGATATAATTGCAACTATAAGAGGTGGGTGATACTCTCACATTCATTGTGTGTTGTGGTTTGTTTAATTACCCTGTAAAGAAATATGCATGATTATATGACAATTATTTATGATGTGCGTTAGTATTATGAATGTTAAATGTGACATGATGATGGTTTGATGACATGATTCTTTGAAGAGAATGTTTGACATACATATGTGAGGTCTTATTTGCAAGATTTGCGGTAGAGCCTCACACGGTGTAAGGTATACGGATAATACTGGACATAGATATGGCTAAGATTTGCGGGTATGACCCGTACAAGATTTTGATCGAAAGATCACTTCAGGTAGCTCCCGAACTCATGATGCTCGAACGGGACAAAGTGGTCCCAAACAAGATTGATATGCTCTTATGTGTACTATTATAAGTATACATATTACAGGATTCATGGTTTATGGTTATGTGTGAAGCCTTTAGTGTACAATGGGCCTCTATGCGATGTAAATTATTATGTTTTCTTGTGTATGTACTCTTTTGGGTAAAAGAGTTAGCCCACAGAGTGTTTTCCAACACTCACTCCCTCACCTTTTCAGGTAAATAGGTCAAGGAAGGATGAGTTTGGCCGTGGTTTCGACTGCAACTGTGTAGGCTTTTTTAATTAATCAAGTGTTTTAAAATTTAATTATTTTATCAAAATTTTTTATGTTGTGTAATAAAAATTTTATACGAGCTATATTATGTTTGTTTCTGCCATATGATTTTGCAATTAAACTTCTTTCTTTTACAATACCATCTTTTGGAACATTGAAAAATATTTAAACTAAATGTGAAGTAGTAATGTTCCAAATGTGAATTTGGGACGTTACAAGATCCAACTTCAATAATTGTAGAAATTCCAACTCTTGTATTTACAGGTTTTCCAGCTTCTGTGTTTGCAAAATTTCAAGGCACAATTTCATCAGGTTTTACCTTGCACAATGAAAATATGAGATATGTAAATGAACCAAAAGGGACTACTACAAACATGGAGAGGGCCTTTCATTTAATACCTTAGATTTTGGGTGTGTACAAGAAGTTTGATAATGCCCTTCACCTTGACAGTTTCAACACCTGATGATTATGTCTCTTCTTGAGAACTTTCCAATTCTTTGACCATTTTGGCCCTGACACTTAGCTCTAATACTCTTCTTCTTAGGCCTCCGAGCATTTTTGTTATAGATGGGGCTTGATAGGATCATATTCATCACAATGCATGAATTTCTTTCAGGCATAGGCTCCAATGCGAACTAGTGTATGGAAGTTTACACATTCTTGTGATGTCATGTTGAAACTTAAATAATGGATCAATCCCTTGAATGCTCGAGTACTTTGATAACATGCGAGCAAGGAATCTTATTGGTATCCCACACTCTACATGTACACTGGTTTTTACCAAGGTACAAAGAGTGAGTATCTCCCTATCACTTATCTCATACCCTTGAGCCACATTAAATAAGTTAGTGGAACCAAATGCCTCTTTTTTGTTATCTTGAAATATGTTCATACACACTACACTCCAGTCACATTTTCGATGCTTTCTTGTTGCAATTTTCTCCACTGTACATTTTTTTATTTCTTCTAGCATGGTAACTATTAGCTTCTATATTAGTTGAAACATGAATAAAGATTGTTATCCATTTTGTTTGACTTACATATGCTACTAATGAAAGCTCTACTCCATACCTGGGGTACATACTTCATCATATCCTCAGCAGCCTTTTCAGATACTTTACCCAAGAGATTGAGATTATCACAGAATTCCTCTTCATATGTGCTCCAAGCACATATCTAGAATCATTTTCGGCTCTCCACTATGGCACTTCTTCGACCAATTATCTTCCTCATATCTAGCACACCACATATGTCCACCCTTCAGAAACCTCTTTCACTACTTGTAATAGTCCCTACGTTCATCAAATAGAAAATTCGTAAAGAGGGTATCTTAGAAATTTGAAAATTCAAGGACCCTGTTGAAATCAAAGTAAGATTGCTTCCAAATTCCAACTGTAGTTCATTTGTGAACCATTGTAAAAACCAATCCCAATTCACTTTATCTTCTTTCTCAATTACCGCTCAAGCAATAGGATATTTCTAATCCTGTGCATCTTTCAAAATAGCCACGAGAACTTCCCTCTATTAACTACACCTATTATTGGTCCACATTCTTCCAACCATTCTCTCTTAAAGACATGATGGTAAATACATCCTTCTAAATATTCTCTTTCCGTGTTTAAGATGGTCTCTACATAGGTTAATTTCACAGAATTGTATGAAGTTGTTCTTTTTATGGCTGTTGCATAAGCTCCCAAGTAACAAAAAATCATTGACAAAACTATCATATAAGTCTTTAACAGTAGTGTAAGGATTCTTATAATTTTTTTCTTTAAGTTTACACTAGCCAAAGAGTTATTAAATACTCAAACAGTCTTGCTCAGGTTCTAGATTTTTAAGAAGTAATCCACCAAGCTAGCCATATTTTGAAATGGATAACTCAAATTGGCAATCATCTCCTTTGCACTTAGCTCTAGTTCTACTTGGTTCATTAGGTTATAATTGATACCCTTTATTTATTCTCTATCTAGACATAGAATCCCTAGCTTTATTTGCATCCTTAAATGTCATTCCTGGCATAAAATAAGGTCTAGGATCATTTGCATTATGAATAATTTTGTCCAAGCCATGTATCATTACAAATTCTCCATAAGGAATCTCATTATTATTAGAATAGTCATCATCATCCTTTGTATCTTCATCTTCTTCATCTTTAGTAACATCACACACCTCATTGTAAACGTGAATACCTCAGTGTAAACGTGAAACTGACTTTCTAGGCCTATGGACTCATCTCCTTTATGTATGTCATCATAAACAATTTCATGCCCAGTTAGATGATCATCTATTCCATATTCTGCACCACCTAAGTCAAACTGGACTTTAGCTTCAATTCCTTTAAACAAATGGTTGGTTGGATAATTGTCACATCTCTCTCTAAACAAACTTAAATGTGGTTTAGTCAAGTCTCTGCAAACAATCCCTCACCCACCCTGAAAATCAGATTATATTACTTTGCTAGCTCCACTAACAATTTTTTTTCATAGGAGGGGCAAAACTAAGTTGTGTTCCAAGTTGGCTATTTTGTTCCATTTTTTCCTTAGAAGCCCAATTATGAGTGAATGGGGAAGATCCACATCATGTCCATATATATGCAACATAGGCTTAATAGTTAAGTTCATAATATATTTTGCAAATATTATGATTCTCTCATCATCCTCAATCAAAACAGCCCACCGTCTAATGTTTTCCCTAGTTCCAACACATAGTAAGAAGTTTTGACATGTGAACATCCAAATTGCAAAGTTAGTATTTCTTCATGATATCGGGGTATGATAGACAATCTACATCAATGTTCGCTATTACCTCACATTCTCCATCAACATAAAATCATGAATGTGAAAATTTTCACCTACCGATATAATTAATAACTAAGCCAATTGTCATCTGTTAGAAAATTGGTTTATTAAATAGGTGTCAAACCTATTTTGACTGATTTTTTAAATTGTTAAATATTTAATTTTAAGGGAATTAAATAATGTAACTAATCTACGTTCCGAATAGATAATTGTAGTAGGTTGAATTTCTCAAAAATCAATTTTCGGTGAGTGAGAAAATTAATGTTCAAAGCTTATGATGTAATTAAACGACTTTCACCGGGGGTGACCAAACAGGGCCACACATGTGCGCACTTGGCTCTGTCTCGGACTCAACCTCGGCTCGGTTCAGTGGAATCGAGTTTTGTCCGCATGCACCTGGACAAGTGGATGTCTAGGTTCATGTAACTGTCATGAGTTAATCTCCTGAATTATGAAAGTCATAATAGGGGTAACCTTTGGGAGTTACTTCTACCGCACGCACCTAGACAGGTGGTTACCCACACGTACCTGGACAGTTGGGGGTCCAGGTTCATGTAACTGTGAGGAGTTAATATTCTAAAGTTATGAACATCATAATTGGGGAGTAACCTTCGGGAGTTACTACTCCCGCACACACCTGGATAGGTGGATGCACATATGTACCTGGACAAGTGGATGTACAGGTTCATTATAATCTTTGGGAGTTACTTCTCGGGGGTTTGAATGCCCACTAATTTCATAATTGGAGACTTTAATCCCCGAATGCATTTGATGCATATATAGGACCATATCTGCATGCAAAAACACACAAGAAACACTTGAAAATCCTGCATCCATATTTTTGAAGATCATAACATATTAGTGAGCTCCCAGTTCTCACATTGTTCTAGTTCGTTGGAGCTTCTGGTCTAGTGATGCTACTACAGAGAAGACGAAAATTGTTTTATCTTTGGGAACAAAACGTCAAACCGTGAGCACTAGCCAAGACGTATTCATTTTGTGGAGAGAGGTATTCCTCGACTCGATTTCAAACCATCCATTTTCGATCCTATTTCGGTGTCCGAAGTCATTCCCGAAGTTAAGAAGTTAAAGAACATCCATTCTTCATTACCTTCACTATCCGAGAAATAGAGGAGTAAATCTGGTTTATTTTTTTCTTTACTCTTGTAAGCCATTGTTAGGTGTTATAACCAACATCATCTCCATTCTGCATTTAAAATCAAAAAGTGTTTCAATACAAAAAAAATAAGGTGCACATCTCTCTAAACTAATGATATAAATAAATACACTTATATACAAACTAATATATAGTATTGGGATGTGTTCTGGCCGCCAACTGTCAGGCTAGTCTAAAAAACATATTCTAAGTACATTCTTTATTAATATAAAT
Organism: Caryopteris x clandonensis; assembly: GCA_028749325.2. NCBI lineage: Eukaryota > Viridiplantae > Streptophyta > Magnoliopsida > Lamiales > Lamiaceae > Caryopteris > Caryopteris x clandonensis. The sequence continues at coordinate 1,417,415 of JAPYKT020000024.1, read as the reverse complement.
AAAAGTTTAAGGCATTTCTCCTTCATTATACTTGTTTGTGTTTACGTTTTATATGATATTGAAATCTCATGATCTTAGTAACTAGGAGACTTGGTTATGCACGGGTTGGTGATTATGGAATAAGTCTTCGTGGTTGACATCATAAATGTTCCAAATTAAAGAATCTATAAAAAAAAGGATATCGTAGGATTTAAATAGATTTGCACTAAGCGGTACGTCACTCAGGAAGTGGATATCTCATTCCATATATATTAGTGTTGAGACACTACGTAGGCTAGTCGATGTGATGTTCGCCCGAAATGTTCACATTGAATTGATCCCTCATCGAAACTCGAACCATTTGGTAGCCATAGTGATAATGGAAAATCTAAGATTCTCATTTTCGTAGATGTTTTAATTAGTCCTTAGATTGTACGCAAGCATGTGCTTCTGCATGAGGGGATTCATTTATTTGGCGAGTTCCTTAAACATCTCTTAAGAGGCCAAATGAGGGCTCATTGGTTACGGTATAACTACATTTAAGATCAGCATATTGGCAAGACAAAAGTTTTTGGTCCACAGAGTCATTTGTTGGGATTGTTTCTTTATATTTCGTTGTATCCAATGAAAATCTTGCGCAAGGCGCCCAGCTGAAACATAAGAAATAGATCTCGTCACGGGCCGACGGATCGACAAGAGTTTGTAAAGATCATTATAGTTATTAATGTCAATCATGAGTCTGTATTAAATGACCAAACCCTAGACAATAATTGAAAAACTAAGCGAAGGGACCGTATCTATATTTTAACTATAGATAAATAGTTCGCATGTTGAATTTATATTTTACCTATGAGTCCTAATAATGTTTGTTGGACATGTACAAAATGATGTCTAGGGTACCTAAGGTTTAGGATATCTAAAGGTGATTAATTAATTAGATTAATTAATCTTGCAATTAGATTGCTCACTCTTGGACTAGGTGGGGTGATGAACCTAAGGAGTCACACGCATAACCAGATTCTGATGCAATTGAATGAAGATCAATAATTAATTAATCATCCATAAATTAATCATTGAGCTAAATAATATTTGTTGTCCAAGTTAATTATTTGAGCCCAAGTAATTAATTAATTATGGAGACGATTAATTATTTGACTATTTTTTTTTGTTGGACAAAAATTGATTAAACCCAAACAATGCTAGAATTAAATTAAGTAATTGGGAAGTAGTTTTTTGGGCTTAGGAATTAATTCTAGAAATTAATTAATCCCAAGAAGAAAATTTAATGCCTCATCTTGTAGATAGGCCAAGACATAACGACTAGGACTCATAAGCCCACAAAGAGTCCACAAGAAGTGCGATTCTAAGCCCACAAGGAGTAGCACTCCTAAGCCCATGAGGAGAGATTAGGGAATCAATATATTAATCCCCAAAGAGGGAATTGAAGGGGACGTCGAACATAAGATAGAAGATGTCATCTTCTTTGTCTTGATTTCGTTCCTTCTATCTTCGCTATTCTCTCTTCTTTTATGTGTTCTAAATAATATTTTAGTTCTAGATCATTAGTCTCGTTCTATACATATATATAAGAATCAAACTACACTGTATATATACACGTTAAGGTTGGTTGTGGATAAACTTAGAGAGGAAGTCATGATCGTCTTTAATCAACGTCACGATCGCTAAGAACATGAATTTCTTGGTGTAATTGTCAAACTCGCTTTCGAATTGTGTATATGGAGTTGTGCAAGTATAAATTTAGATCGCCGAAATAATTTTAATTGTTATCTTCCGCTGCATATTTCGTATGACTTATAGTTTAGATATTTCAAAATATACATCCCATAAAATTATTGCCAACCTATCACCATAAATGACAGTCCTCATGTCTAACATTCATTCAGTATAAAAATGGTAGCCCACATCTCTAACATCTATTCAATATAAAAAAATGGCAGCCCATATACCCATATATATATATATATATATATATAACAAAATCCAAAAAAACCTTATAATAGTCCAATGGCTGTACTAAAAATCAACAAAGAATCTCTTCAATAAAAAAGTAATATTTTTAAGAAAATCAACAAACTTGTACCACTGTTGGCAAAGCCGTTGGACCACTGCAGCACTCAATTCTACCTAAAACTTGGACGACTCACACATTGAAATTGTGAGTGAAATTCACTTTGCAGTGAAATTAATAAAAATAAGGAAAGGAATAGGAGCCAAGTGTACCTACCACATCCTTGTTTTAGTAGTACTATACAAGCATGGCCCCTTATCATTCAAGTCGACACCATTTCAAGTATTGCTAACTTCAACTTAAATAGAAGTGTACAATTATTTATTCAAAAGATAAAGTGACTATTTGGCTGATTTCAAAACATAAAGTTTTTATTTTGATCCAAAATTAGTTGGAGAGCTTATTTATATTTGGATGTATAATACCTTACCCATTTTATAATAATGTAAATAGAACTAATTTACCCTATCCAATCTATCATAATATCATCTTGACAATCGAACGAGCCTTGTTTTGTTAACTCTTATTATCTTACCTCATATTTTTTGTTGATTGATATATATGATTTCTTATTTATAAGATTTGTGATAAAGCCGTACAATGTGTAAAGTATACGGATAATATTATATATAGATATAACTAAGATTCGTGGGTATGATCCATACAAAATTTTGGTAGAAAGATTACTTCAGCTAGCTCTCTAACTCATGATAAGCAGGACATTATACCTCCCAAGCAAGATTGATGTGGCCTTTTGTGTACGATAATAAGTAAATAGTATAGATATTACATGATTTATGTAGGTATGCAGATTCGCACAATGTACACTGTGCTTATATGTGATGCAATTTTTATATTTTTATATGTATGTATTATTGTTCTTTAAAAAGTTTGATAGTTTCGACTCCGTTTCTGTAATCTTCTTCTAATAAAAATGAATTTAAAACTTTAGCTCTTTCTTCAAAATTGTTTTGATAGTTTAAAAGAAAGATTTTGTACAAAAAATTCTAAGTTCCTTATCGTAATATGACTTATCTAGTCAATGATTTTCATTGATATAGTTTATATTTAAATAAAAATATTCATCTTAAAATTGTAATTTAGCATGTAAACATCATGTTCAACCGTTACAAGTTGAACATTTCAAGAATGGTCGACCATGCTTTGTTGAACATTTGAAGATGTTTGACAAATTTTGATTGAACATTTGCGAAATGTCGACCAAACTGAACAAACATTTGAAAAAGGTTATTTTTGTCCAAAAAAATTAAAGGGGACATATTCAGATAAAAGGGGCTATTTAGCGAGTCCCATCATCTTAATTTGTTGAAAGGGTGTAACTTTGAGCTTTCCACATGAAATAAATATTCAGGGACATATTCCTGTACCACTGCGTAACAACATACATAGATCAGTCTCTTGCTCTACACCCAAAAGAAGAGAGACATCAACGTGGCCACAACCAAAAGCATCACTAATTACTGTTTTACATATACCTAACGCAAAAATGTGCCATCATCTTCACAACGTAAAAGAACAGACACTAATATGATATCAATCATATTGTAAGAAGTTGGTTTCATTAACTGAGCTTGCTTCATTTCTTAAGGAACATCTTCCTAAACTCATCATTGGATTTAGGGTTCTCATCATCCTCCGCCTGAGATTGTGGATTACTCGGATTGCTCCAACCCAGTGGTTTCACATTTCTTGGTACTGCAAACGTGATCTTCCCCTTGAGCTCAATATCTTCTTTATCAGAGCTGGAAGATCGTGGCTCCAATTCCCTTCTTCCTTTGGAAGAAACCTCTTGTGCATCCATTTTGTCGATTTGTTTAGCCGCATTACCTGACATTTAGAGATGCAACAATTAAACAAATAATTACCATAATTTGGAAACCCGAACTTACTCATATGCAAGCATGTATCACATATAAATAAGTAATGAGATTGTCGTAGTAGCATGAGATGTGAACCAAAAAAAAACACAAAAAACAAAAGATGTCCTCGGAAATAGCATACTATTGGACTTGTTTAGTGCTTCAATTTTTATTTCAGACAGCGACTTATTAACTATGTATTGAAACATGATTACATAGGATTGAGACAGGATGTCAATAGAGAGAATTAAGTAGTGTGAGAACAGCACCAATAGATGAGAAAATTAGAAAAATGCACTTATTTGGTTTGGACGTGCATAGGAGACCTTTGGATGCCTCAAGTACGACATTAAAATTAGAGAATCTTTAACACAAATTAAAGGACGAACGACCCAAAAGGAATTGGAAACAAACTACTTACTAGAAATGAAATGTTAAATATAAATGAGAAAATGTGTCCGAGACTGGAAAATATGGCAAGATACGACACATATAGCCAAACCCATGTGGCAGGAGAAAGGCTTAGGTGATGGTGGTTGTAGCCAATGAATTGGTATCACATCAAATTCCTTGCACTAGTATATTTGGTTCATGGATAATCTTAAATACAAACTATCTATGGAGATCAGATTCAAAACAAAATATTGTGCTGAGTTATTTCTCAGAAATATGGGAAAATCAAGCAGCAATAAATAATTTTAAAAAATAAAAACAACAAAGATCTACCATGTACCAATACTATTAAAACAACTTACCAGACTCCGATCTAATGCTATGTCCAGCAACTCCTTTCTTCCGTCCTTGCTGAGGATCTGACTTCAAAATGCTTAATTTCTTGCCAAGAAAGATCTGCTTGTTCTTCTCCAAAGCCGCTGCAAGGTGTGCATCGTCTGAGAAATCCACATATGCTAATCCCTTCACCAAGAAATAAGATGTAAATACCAAGGAACAATAAGCTGTACACCAACTCATCTGTGTATAAACAAGTTTTCCATAAAGAAAAGAGTTCGCGACAGGCCGCTCAATTACTTCACATAGACCACCTATACGTCTCAATTTCTCTCTGGTTTACATGTTTTTTATCCTATCAAGAGGGGTGAGGAACAACAATGATTTACTTCAAGATATTATATTCTGCCCAAATTTGGTGATAGAGGAAGGCATGCATTTCTTGCAGCGATGAAGCACATAGCCAAAATTTCTTTCCATAGAATGTGAAGATGAAGAAGAGAGATAAATCCTGAAAACGATCAATTTGTTGCACCAGCATGTTTAGGGTGTTGGATATATGGAGTTATTCAACCAAAACAATAAAAGGAATGATCATCAGTCAAAACATTTTATAAGACTGAATGGAATCAGGCTCCTAGACGATAGGCAGCACCGGCTGAAACCACCATATAATTATTAACAGAAAACTATCTGAAGGGGGTGGGGAACCATGGAGGCAATTCAAAAATACCAAGCCCTTTATTTCTCTTGTACCAATGAATCCAAGTCAAAAGGCAATAAACAAGAATAGGGTAGAAACACTGCATTTATCTGCTTCATTTTTTTCCAATTTGATCCTTTATCAAGTTACTAGCCAAGGTGAGTACAATGCCTCTGGAACTTACTCTTGATTTTCTGGTGAACTTGTCCTTTAGAATTCGAACATCAACAACACCGCCAACATCACCAAAGAAATTACGCAGATCATCAGCAGTAGCCTGCAGAATTAGAAATGTGAAAGCCATGGTTTAGAGATGAACAGATAGAAAAGAAAGTGATAGCAACAGACAACGCGCCTGGAGGCTTAGATTGGAAACGAAGACGGTGCACTGATCATCAAATTGCACAGATTTTTTTGAGGGTTTATCCTTTGTTTCCACTCTGCTAGCACGTTCTGCTTTGTTTTCATCTAATTTCACAGTTTCACTAGCTTCAGTTGCTTGCCTTGCGGGACCTTTATCATAGTCAATTGTTGTATTTAAGTTTTTTGCCATATTTTTTTGACGCTTAGAGGGAGAATGTTCATCTACTGAGTTCAAAGTTGGTTTTCTCTTTTCACGAGCACTTTTCCTAGAAAGATTTTCTCTTTCATTTGAAGCAGGACCAATATTTTTGCTCTCCTGCTGCATCCTAAAAAGCTGCAACTCTTGAAGACGAGGAGCCACCTGCAACAATGTGAACATGGGATGTGGAGCAGAACAATGTAATACAAAATGATCTCAACTAGCCAAAATATTTGAAATTCAGAAGCCTCCCCCAACAAGCAGAAGAACCTGAATGTCCACATTGTAGGTATTTCAAATTCCTTCTTAATGATTATTTTTCTTATATATTCAAAGTTATCGAACTAAGCCAACAAATAGAATAGCATAATTTTATCATGTGCTCATTTCAGCCCTGCATGATGGAACCAGACGTATTTTGGATGCCTAATGCAAATGCATTCCAAAAATATACTATCTCTACCCAAACAGCTCACGAAGCTTGCAAGTCCACCCAAAAGAAGGCACCAAAATACACGCAACCGAACCATTGATATCACCAAAAATATATACATTATAGCCAGAACTGCTGAAGGTCAAATCTTTTAGCTAATTGGATAGTTATAGCTAGAACTGCGTAACACCAAACAAGTAATGTTTCATTTTAAGCAAGTATGAAGTGAAACTTTATGAAGTAAAAGACACGTTAATTAAATTATTGGCCTAAACAGTAACCTGAAAATGACAAGCAAGTGATTAGGCAGATGGAAAACAAAATTCACATTAAGAGAAATAGTACCTTTTGAACAGCAATATCAAAGTCTTCCAGCGAACCATATTCTCTCTCAAAGCGTACCCACGCATGGCAAATGTCCTGAATGATTCTGTTTTTTTAGGAAAGGAAGGTATCATCTAATCCAAGGTATCACATCTATCTTAATTAAACAAGATCAAGAGGACTTTAAGAACCAAAACAGTGAGGCATTCATCCAAACAGAAATCAGATTAATCCAAAGTTTTTCCAGTTTCCATTGTTTCCAGTCACCTAAGATTCTCTTAGAATGGATATAATAGCACTCCCCATTTTGACAAGAAAGGACGTAAAAACAAGTCTGGTTCCGCTGCATTGAAAGATCACAAAAAACCTCCTCTTCCTGAAAATGGATGGGACAAAAGGATGGCTTGCCACCCAATTGAACATCAAATTTAGGTCATTTCTACAGAGACAGATAGATGCCCCTCAAATAATACTTCAGAAGTGCAGACTCTACTTGGGCAGCCAAACGTCTAGACAAGGCAAACAAAACAAAATTGTAAAGAAAAGTCAAAAGGCCAAAATATTATTAGGACATAATCTTCTCCGGCTTATACCAGTCTACCCATTTGCTAATTTAGTTATCTTTATCACTAAAGGAGCACAAACCCTCATTAATGTTTCCATGTGAGTGCACTTCTAACATCTACAACAAGTCGAGTCTCCAATTTTCTTCCTGCAAACAAGTTCTATCTGTACTCGCCGAACACATAAACTATCTTCATCATCTAACCACCAATGGTAAATGACGACTCTGATCATAAATTTCTCACACAGTTCCTCCTGATACTAAGAATTTGAGAAAAAGTTGAATGATGATTGACCGACACATTCTCTGAGAGAGATCAATCATTTTTCCTTTCAAAAAGTCACCAAAGCTCCGAAGAGCCCTTCCCCTCTCCACCCTCTAGACCTTCCAAAATGTGATATAAGAAACCTCTATGAATCCATAGAAGAGGTAAAAAGCAACTGATCTTGAGTTGTTCGTTCTCATATTATGTCAAACTTAAGAAGAATTCTTCATCAGCCCACCCTATCCCCACCCAAAAAACAAATGGACAAAAATCTCATTTTAAATAATCTGTGGGAAACAAAGACTAATTGCAAGCTTTTCCTGAAAGAACCTTAAACAATCTCAGTGTATTGGTTGAAGGAGCGCCTTCAAAGTAAACAAAATTCTTAGAACTAGATGGAAAATATACCTCAGAGCCTGTCCCTGGGAATCTCTTACTGTAGCACCGCTTATAAAGGGATCTGGCTTCCTTCACGTTGCCCATCTCAATCTCCCATGCAATATAAGCTTGCCAAGCTTCCAGCATAGACCCACTGGAGGTGAACATTGTATGAAGTTCCACAATTCTATGTTATATGAATCAATACATATACATCCCAACAAAACTATCAAAGGAAAGGGGAATACCAAATTTTAAGCAAGCTCTCCCAGACCCCACGAGCTGCAGTCAAATCCTTTCCAAATTTCAACTCTAACCGAGCCCAATAACTGTGCATACCAAGTAAACTGTGCGTGTTCTTGAGCTGTGGGGACAAATATTCTGATGCACGCTAAAGCCAAAAACAAAAATTATGCATATCTAGTGAAACACAGTGTCACAGTTTGGAAAAGAAATTATTTTAAGGACATAACAGATTCACACAATTACACAGGTTAGAGGATCTGGCAAGTGGAAATGCAACTTTCAAATTGTCAACCAGTTAAAGCACCAGTAAAATGAATGAGAACAGACACTCATCTGACCAAATAAATATTAACCCCACATGAATAAAAATAAAAAAATAAAAAATTAATAAAAATAAATAAATTATCTAGCATATAAACAAATGCCAACTTGAAACAATGGAAAATAGTGGGTAATAACACTCATAAGTTCATAAGTCTTCAGAGTAAAACCTGAAATATATCCCTTAAAACTGCGTAATCCATGCCATCCTCCATAGTTGTACATGTAGACATTCTCCGCCTTAACCCATCTACTCTAGTGAGAAATATATTTAGATACTGAAACAGAAAATGCAAGTCAGGTGAGATTATGAGAAAAGAGCAATAGGAATACAAGTTTAAACTTCCTTCAGAAACTACAGATACTTAAAACCACATGCATAACCAATAAAAAGTAAAAGCGCTTTTGACCTCATCCCCCTTTCTATAAATCAACAGAAACTATTCATATAAGTCATACATAATGGCATAATAAACAGTCAAAATGATATGCAGATATATCTTAGTACCTCATCAAAGCTTGAAAAAGTGCACTGCAGCGATTTCTCAAATTCCTGAAATAATGACACATGAGATATCTATGCATAAGAAAAACAAGAAAAGAAGAATTTTTTAAGTACAAGACTCGATGAGTTATGAATGACATGTAGCAACGAAAAGCCTTGCCTAGTGACTTTTTTTTTAATAAGAAATGAAATTTCATTGAAGAAAGGGTGAACTACATAGGAGTGAGAAATCCCCATTGTGGTGTATAATCAGAGCTAAAATAAGACACTCAAGTTTATAGATACATCAGAAGTATGAAATTCCTAAAATCGTATGTCCAATGATACACCATGCAACTTTGAACTTGAAATTTTCCCAAACTTCATCTAATGATTCTTCCGATTCTCGAAGACTCTCTTGTTTCTTTCCAACCAAATAGACCAGCATGCTCCTTGTAAGATGATTCCCCATACTATCTTGGCTTTTTTACTCATAAGGTTGCCCATATTTAATACAAAGCATTCCTTAATGGACTGGGGTTCAACCCAAGCCAGATTCATCTCCAATAATGCTCTGTTCCATAATGTGAGTGCGAAGGGGCAGTGCAGGAAAGTATGATCCAGAACCTCAGATACTTTTTTCTTTTTTTCTTTTTTTTAAGAAACAACAATTTTGTTGAAGATAGGGTGAAGTACACAGGAATGAGTAATCCCCAATTAGTGGATGAAAACTTGTTTAAGTAAAACATTTAAATTCCTTAATACATCAAACTTCTGATGTCCCAGAACCTAAGATTCTCTTTTACAAAGGACACACCAATGGAGGGAGAGGGCATTTGGAAAGTGTGTTTCAGTCAAATTGCAAGCAATCTCCCGATATCAATCAACTTTGAAAAACATTGAACCTTTTTAGGCACTGGGGTTTTCCAAACAGCTTTCAAGAACAAGGAAGGTGGATACTGATCACAAGGTAAAAAAGGATGAGAAAAATGATTTGCATGTAAAAAAACCCAGCTTTGTCAAATGCCGAAATCCTAGAATCGTCCCTTCTAAAGCTAACCTGACATTTGATAAAAGTTCTACGATAAGAGCAGAAATCTGGAATCTCAGAATCTCTGAGGCTATGAAACAAATGCAAGTTCCAAGTTATAGAAGATGAGTCTGACGATGTGGTATTCAGTGATTAAAAAGGCGCTCCTAGGCGCTCACCTAGGTGTGAGGCGCAGCGGTTTAAGGGTTTGGGGCCTCGTACACCCAAGGCAAGGCGGGCTTGGCTGAGGCGTCGCCTAGGCACGCACCTTATGCTCCTTTTGGGGTGGCGCAGGCGCCAAAAAGGCACGCCTCACCCAAGGCTGCAATTTATTTATTTTAAATTATTTTATTTTTTAATATTTTGTGCTATTTTATGGTAAATAGGGTTAAACTTAAAAATTAAAACCCTATTTCATCAGCCATTCTTCACTTAAAATTTAAAAGCCTAGTTCAAAACCTCTTTCATCTCCTATACACGCCTAGTGCCTCTCCACACACATGCTTGCCCCTGCCCCACCCCGGTGACCACCTTTACTGGCGGCAATGATGACTGGTGACCGTTGGAGACCAGAAACAGTAAACTATAGTGATGATGATTAGTGCATTAGTGTATTATGATGATGCCTAATGCTTAGTTATAACTATTATGTACGGAATTTAGACATCTATTATGTTTTGGACTTCTATGTTTGATCATGTTTTAGTGAATCTATTATGTTCTTATGGTGAAATGTTTTTATACGCATATACATGTTTTTTTAGTTTGGGCGCCTCGCTTGAGTGAGGTGAAATAGGTTTGGCGCCTCGGGGCGCCTTTTGCTTTTTTAATCACTGGTGGGATTCATTGATATAAATGAGGATATGAGTTTATTATGTAAATGTGAAATGCGAAAGTGCGAAACAAAGGGGGATAGTGTTCACTCAAAGTTTGTTCCCCCACCATTTGTCTTCGCAAAACCTCACAATATTTCCTCTTCCGAACTGGACTTTTACTGACTGCACAATTCTGGGTAGACCCTGAATTTCTAGAGGCATCTAAAGGGGGTTCTCAATGCTCAATGCTAGGCCAGTATCCTATCCATTCTCCTGAATTCCATATTACTAGAGATAATTTGTTGCCCCATAAGGAGTTCTTGTCCTCTTGATATCTCCTCCACCACTTTCGCAACAATCCCTTGTTTCTTAGTGTTAGCTTCCCAATACCCAGGCCTCCAACTTCCTTTGGTTTCATTATTACCTCCCAAGCAGCCAGTATGTTGGGACTCATGATGACTGTAACAGGATGTAGTTCACTTAGGCTCTGTTTACTTGGATAAATGGGATTGGATTGGAATGATAAAAAATGGGTGACATTTAAGATGGGATAATAAATTTGAAAGAACAATCCAATGTTTACTTCCCATGATAAAAAAAAATGGGAAAACATGTAAGATGGGATAAAAAGAAATTTTACATAATCAATCAGACGGGATAATTTTTATCATAGGGGTGAAGCCCGGATTAGAATCAGCCATTTAGTCCCAAGATTTTGAATTTATCCCGGGTTTCAAGGATAGCCCGCATTTTCCATCAGTCCAAGTAAACATGAGATATCATTGTATTATTTTGTCCCATACAAGTTTATCATGGCAAGTAAACACACCCTTAATCAAATAGCACAAGAGTGTACAAAGTTCATTTATTCAATTAACAGAAGATGAAAGAAGCATGTCCAAACTTACCATGCCCCCACTCTCTTTGTCTTTGTTAAATCAACAATGATAAGGAGCTTTTTAATCTCTTTAAATTGTTCAAATGCTTTGAGGAACGGGATATATGATTTGGAAAGATTTAAACTCTTAACCTCCTCTCTAATAGAACACGCTAAGTAAAAATTCCTGGCAAGTTGTTTTTCTGCTTTTTAGCCCAGAAAATCAGGGGCTTCGGATCAGCCACACATGATTAAATCGATTCGATACTCAGTAGTTTGAGTTACTTGGTAGGCACAAAAAAACGTAAAAGTTTTAGATAGCAGTGAGATAGATCTAGCACAACATAACATTAATTATTGATTTAGCCTTCGGAGTCTTCGGACTTTTTATGAGTTTTTTTCTAGCCTTTTTCCTCGCTATATTTCATACAGAAATTTGTCTAAAATTACAGAAGGATTTTCCAAAGTAGTGAGAAACAAGGGGAGGATTCATCATAACCTTCTAAATAATGTATGACTATTCCCCTCTCTCATGCTGCCTGAAACTAAGTATCTCATTCTTTTTCTTTCTCCTTTTCCAACTTATTCTAATTAACTTCATCTCTTCATCACATACATAATCTTAATAACCTCAACAAAATTAAAAAAATGCAGTACCAGAAAATTCGCAAGTGCTGTGCAGCACCACTACAACTCACAGATTTTCTAGGATTACTCAAAGTGAACTGCAATGGGACCCTAGTTCGATTTGTATATTACAGCCCCCATTAGGCAGCAAATTATGTGAGTGAGGTCATTAGAAACAATGCATTGAAAATGCAATTATCAACATTGTACATGAAAAATAAGTTCAAAACAACCAAAAAAAGAAAAAATCAATCTATGGCAACTATGAAAGAACTGGAATAGAAACATACAGTTGATAGCTCAATCTCAGATGCACGACCGCGTTCCAGAGAGAGTAAGTAACGAACCCACAACTCACCTACCCACGGACAGCTCCTTGTGGCCCTGTAATAAGCGTCCCTAACAATTCTGGCAGCCTGCAATGCATCAGTTTTGAATGCAATCAATGCAACCTCAAGATAGAGATAACATAAATAAGGGATATCACAAGACGAAAGGGAGTACAAAACCTTGAAAGTTTTATCCAAATACTGTGTATAATCGAGCCATAGATCAGTAGATATAGGAAACTTGGCTATAGCACGTTCATACAAGACCTGTATGCGGGCTGGATCTCCAGATGAGTGCTCGAATTTCAGGTAGGTCTATATAAGCATGAAAATTATTAATAAGATTTTACAGATATATTCTGCAAATAGTAATTTCAAATTGAAAACTTTCTACGTATATAAATTAGGTGTTTGATGTCATCTATTTTTGGATAATGATAGAATTGGCAGTTATGATAAGAATGTAAGATGAGAGCTATAACATCTTCCCTCTTCAACACAATAGATGAGAAAAAAATCAATGAGTGGGGAGAAACTAGAACAGAAGTGCTCATTGACTAAAATAATAATAAAAGGAAAAAGTAACTGTATAAAGACCCATAGTTAATAGGTGTTGTAAGACAATTGAAATGATTAGGATGACTAACAACTAAGCTACTGCATCAAAGAGCGCAGAAAAGTTCATTTAAACTTCAGAAAACAAATTATGTATTTTTCTTCTCTTTTTTTAAGAAGATTCCCAGATCTCACTCACCATTACAAGTGTGAACACCTGTCACAAAGAAAATATAGCAACAGTAATAAAATCAATTACTACAGAAAAGGGCTGTGAAGAACCATTAAAAATGTAACAATGAATTTCTAAGGAAAAGGGCATTGCAGCATGAGGGGGTACAAAGAGGTCAGTATTCCAGCCAAGACAGCACATTCATTAACTCATACTGAGAATCATTTTCTGCTGAAGGGTCTGGGTAGAAATATGAATACACTGTTAGAAGATTGAGGACAATGCTCTACATATGAAATACAGAACAACCCACATAATTATTCCAGTCAGTAATAGAAAACTCCTCAAGAAACTCACAACTCTTATTTTCAGTAATTTTGCACCTTGTTAAACTTAACAGCCCACCTTTCCATTTTCGAATCCCCATTACATTAACCGACACCTTAATCAAAATTTAAAGTTTTTGCTTTTTCAACAATGATTTCTATCTTTATAAATAACTGATAAGTCTTACTTTTGGTATTACAAGAGAATTTTTTGCTTAATTCGTGCACCGACAAAATATGAATGTTATATTAAAAGTACCAGGAATTCTTGAAGCTTGTCAGAGTCACCATTGTTCTTGGATACTTTTTCTTCGAAATCAGCACGGTCATCCAACATCTCTAGTGCCTTCTGGTATCCAGAGACTACATCAGATGAAAGACCATCCAATTCTGTAGTGCCAACATCATTCAGACTCCCATGATCTGCTTCCCAGGCCTTGTAAGCGACGAGAGTTGATTTGAGATCAGCAAGGGGAATAAACAACTGCCGATGAAACAATCTGCGTATGTGTTTGATCTGTTTTTCTTTTGCCTGTAAAATTAGCAGCCATTATCAACTTCAGACACTTTAACAAAATTAAAAGAAATAGCATACTTCTCTAATCAGTTTCACAAATCCAGCTGAAACAGTTCATAAAAATATAAGCACCAATAGAGTTCATAAAATTAAGTGAAAAGCCTACAGCCATATTTAACATTATTAACTTTGCCCTACAAACATATCAGTTCCACACCAAATTCATGGACTCTTCTGATCGACATATGAGATTCATAGCTAGTTAACAAATTATACTAGAATTGGATCTATTCTACATCACGTGAAGGTTGCCCTACAAATAAGAATAGATAATTAGTTGTTGAAATTGCATTGCCCTACAAATAAGAATATAGAGAGAAGCATAGCCTCAAACTTGAGCAAGCCAGGTCTATTGTCTACACATCTCTAAACCTCTATCCAATAAAACCACTTACGCAAATATATTCAATAAGATGGATACAAGCAAATCCATGCCCTAAAAAAAGCTAAATATTATATTAGCAAAGTTGTAACCCCATCCACCCAACTTCAAACTCCTCTTTTTCCCTGATCCTATAGCCATCTCATATAATTGCTTTACAGTGTCTCAATTTGTATTTCTAGAAGTTTGTTTATAATTACACTAGTGAAACAATACTGTTTCCAGACATAGTAGTATACGTACTCAAATAATTGAATAGCATAAACTCAAGAATTATAGCCGAACGTAACTGGAGGCAACTACCGATAAAGGTGTGGAAAAGAATAATGTGAGTTAAATAAATAATTCATTAAGAAAGCCACTTTGATTTAATCATTATAACGTATTTTTTTCCAGTCTACACAATAAAGCTCATTTTGATTTGGGCCAATGCTTAAATCATAAGAAATGGAACACTGTCAACAATCAACGGGGATTACGTCAAGCATATTTGCAAGCCAACTTAAAGTGTCATGTTAATATTTCCAATCAGTTAACATGTGGAAAAACAAGGTGATAGAAGGAAAGGACAGAACACTTGTCATATTAAGTACAGCAAGCATATCCCAACACAATATAGAACTAAACTTCCAAATGCAAAAGGGCAAAAATATTATACACAGACAGAAAAGTTAAATTATTCAGAAAGCATAAACAAGAATGGGAAAGGGAGATCAAAATTTCTAACCTCGGAATCAGTTTCTCCTATTGTGAAATAAATAGCTTGTTCGAACTCCCTGTATAACTCCCATATACGGTGGCCTTCAGCTACATGCAAGCCAGCAGCGGTGATAGCACGCTCAAAGAGATTCCTTGCTTTTGAGATGCCCGCAGCAGAACATTCACGTACAGATGGATCATATTCTTGGACAAAATTTAAGTAGTCACACCAAAGGTCAACAGACTGCACATAAAAACATTAAACATATGTTTTAATGTCTGAAGTAAAAGGACATGAATTGCTGATGTACCTGCACATTATCCTTCCACTTTATCTGAGAAACTAGATTCTAAACATCTAAAACTAGGTTCCAAGCTTCTATAAGCTCCTTGACTATGTACAACCCAATAAAATCAAATCAGTCCCTTACTGAAGTTATAGTTACTTGATCTTACTATGTTCCAGAAATAAGAGTGAATGTACTAAAATATTTCCAGGAAAAGTATATCACCAACCTGCTTTACAGAAAATGGATATCAACTCAACAATCTAATATGCACCAAAAGTTCCTTACTGGTCTTCTACGAACAATTAGCAGGGACCCCATGCAATCCAACACTAAATTTCCCATTTCTTCCCTGCTGCAACCTTGCTGGTCACTTTTGGTAATTTGAGGATGAACGTCATTTGTAAATTGTTGGTACTGAATTATGTGTAGTTCACCACATGGAAGATTAACAGTAAAGTATTCTAACCATTCAAAACATCCAATTCCAAGCCCAATCTACTTGCTAAATCTATGTCGTAGTTGTTGAAATCGACCAACTGAAATTTAATTCTGTGAATCAAAAAAGCAGATGTAAAATGTTTTTCTAGATTGCCCAACACCTGCTGGCATCATCTAGGCGAAATGTTCAATTTTCAAAATATCTCCTTACAGTGTCCAATTTTCATAATATCTCCTTAACCCTATATCCCTCCCTCTCTGTAGTGGACCTTTGAGGATATTACATTACATTCTACCATTGATTGTCTTCTAAACGTTAGTAAGTCTTCATCTCCCCTACTTGAAACAGGAATAAAAATTTCGATCAAAAGCAATTAGGCAGCATAATAATGGGAAATTTCACGACAAAATTTCTAACAGCAGAAACGTACCAAACCATGCTTATACATTCCTAGCTAGTAATTAAATCCTCAGCCCACAGTCACTTACTGGAGAGGTTGTGCAGCGTAGGCTCAAAAAGATAAATGAGCCAAGCTTGAATATCCAAAATCTAAGTAAAGTAACTACATTCACCCCTTTCATGGATTTTTTTAGAACTTACTAGGGGGAGCCAGTTTGAATTCACAACAACAAATATCATTTGGGGCAATTTTGAACTACATTCAGCCTGATACTAGAAAATGATAATTTTGAAACTTGTCGTCAACATTTTAGGAAGCATGTTAAGGAAGTAAGGCATTTGACCTCTGAACAGAATGAAGCAGATTATGGTACAAAACAGAGAGGACCGATAATTTTCATTTATATTTTAGGAATACTGCATAAGAACCAACCAGATAATCGGATAATCCTCGTTCGTACAGCTTTTCAACTTTTGAGAATGCTTCCACTCTGCAAAAGAAGGGTAAAGGATGATTAAGAGCAAATAAGTTGACAATGTCACACTTTAATGCAACAAGAGGTCCAAAATCCATATAACCTGAAACTTGACTCCAATTTATATCATTCGGGGTTCAAGAGAACAATATATAGAAGGTGAGGAAAAAAGTGCATGCTCTGGTACATGCCATGATACATTTCTCGTTATAAGATAGCCAAGTATTAGTAGACCACATATTAATGATCGTGAAATAGAGTATTGCAATTCTACCATATCCTAGCATATGACAAAGCAATTACATACACGCTAAGTATCAAGACATCATCAAATACTCTCTCTGTCCCAAAATAAGTCTTATTTCTCAAGAGTACCAAGTTTTTATTTTTGGTCAACTAGATGAAGGTACAAACTTTTAAAAAAATAAATCCTTACTTATACAACTTAATTTATTTGCTGATTTGACACATTCAATCATATGTAACTTGTTCGTAAAATTAGAATTTTCAATTTTTAACTTAGACTGAAAAACAAGGCATTGACTTTTGTAATAGGATTATTTTAGGACAAAATATGCTTTTGAAACAAGACATTTTATTTTTGGACAGAGGGAGTACTATTCCAAGCTACTTAGGATGGTCCATTTCAGAATATCCATAATATGATTAAAACCCAAAAGGAGGGTGCACCCCAACAATTCAGGGAATAGACTAAGGGTCCAATGATCCTCCAGCTGGGAGCCTAGCATTAAGACGTAAGCTCTTTACAGACACAACTCTAGACACAGTGGCAGAAGGTGGTTTCATTGAAATGACTTCATCACACATACAACTCAGATTAATTTTCCAGTCTATATCCACCATTTTTCTTTATCTTACACAATTATCAGCTATAAGCATGACGCCGTCACTTAAAACAATCACATACACTAACATGTTTACAAGCTACAAAAGACAAATGAATTACAAAGAACTCACCCAGAGCTAATGGTAGTTTCATCTTTAGCCCATTCACGCCACATTTCAGGACTCAATGGAAATAATGAACACATTGCTTCCCTTGCTTGTCTCAGCTTCTCTATGTCCCCTTGCTTCCGCAACACTTTAATATACTTCAAGATCCACAGGGTATAAAATTTATCCAATCCACGAGTCAGCAAATTTTATACTTTAAATTTCAAACTTTCATAAGACAAATATAATATAGGTTTGTGTGAGTGCGCATAATGATAACATCATGTCTATCAAGAAATGTGCTGGTATACATTATTAAATATAATCTTGTTGATTGGAGAAAACTATTCATTCATTACAAAAAAGAATAGGAGCACAAGCATAGAGCTGGGCTTACTCAGCTAGGTTAAGTACCAAAATAATGCAAAGATATAAAAAAGAAAAATGTATATATTTAATGGCAGACAAGTCGGACGTCTACTAAGGCTTCACCATGAGTGGTACCTTTACCACCCAAAAGCTACATATTTTAACTCGCAAGTGGGATGAGTCCAGTAAACACAACTCAAAGATTTTTGTGTGTATATAACTAAATTCTTTTTTGAGAGAGAGAGGAAACTTATATATGTACATAATAAATATTAGCTAAATATATTTTTTCCACATAGAATGCCACGTTAATCATTTTATTTGTGCGAGTATATAATGGACATTATAACATCTCCGAAAAACATTTCCCTTGCTGATGCCCCAGTCGACCTATAAATGCAATGTGAAGAAATCGACCAAAGGGAACACAGAGATGGGCCCCTTGAAAGGGTGTAATTTTATGCATCTTACACAGCTGCATCTAGACATCCCGCTACAGACTAAACAACCACTCAACTCTCAAATTGCATGGTACTTTTGATCACAACATTCACAGAAGTATTACCCTAGTAAAAATTAGATAAGCTAACAGATAGTGTAACCAAATTCTGAAGACTAAAACATTATATCAGTTGCATCCATCACAGAAACATTATTATTCACCAATCGATCCTTGTTCTCCACAAATATATTAAGCCCCGAGTGTGAAAGCTTGCACATATGTTTGTGTAGGGATATTGACACTAGAAAGTATATTTACTTGGACATGAGAATCGTAATCTGATGGATTATTGTACAGTTCTGTTTCTAGTGCTTCAATTTGCGCCTTCGCCTGTGCTTCATCCTCGGAGTCAGAGCCGGATTCGGACTCGGAATCCGAACCTTCACTGGGGTTTTGAGCGTCCGGCATGGACTGTTCTGCTTCTTCATCTACACCAGAGGGTTGAGCATCAACTAGGGTTTCAGAATCCAACATTCTCAAATTTAAAGCTTCCGGGGAAATGTTCGAATAGACGCAGGACAGCTATTACATATATGGTGGTGCAGGGAGGAGAGCTCGTGCGAAAGTTAAAGACGGAACGGGCTATTTGCACCCGTGAATTTTCTAGATGGTCGTGGTTATTGCAACCCACTTCAAACTAATTTGCATAAAATTAGACATAATTAAAATATATATATATATATATATATAACTGACCTAATTATTTTCTTTTCGCACTCTCCTCTCCCATTTTTTCTCCCAATATTTTAAGGTAACATAAAATGCAAGAAAGAAACAATGAGAACATTAGTTGTATCTGCTCAAATGCACCAACCTTTTTCTTTCTTTTAACTTTTTAAAATATGAAAGAAGTGTTTTCTTCATTCTCTTAGCATTGATATCTATTGATATTTTTATTTTTCTCGCTCTCTATTTTATATTTATTTTTTATTAAGTTTTAAAATTTTAAATAATTTTTTGTTTTAAATTTATTTTTGACATTTAATATATCAAATTAATTCCCTTTGTATAATTTTTAATTTGATGCTAATGTTGTACATTTTTTAATGAATAATTATATTTAAAGTATGAAATGAATGTAATATAGTTTTATAATTTAAATAATTTTATTTTTATTTTGCTATATATGCTTCATTTGGATAGATACAATATTAATTTTTTATATGTAATTGATCTAAAAGTATAAATATATTTTTATAAAATAAAAATATTATACTATTAATTTATTTAATATTATAATTTATTGTTTCACCTTAATTGAGTAAGGGAACATTCTAAAATTAACTTCGAAATGTCATGCAATTTATTATTTAATAAGAATAAATTTTAAGAAAATGACAATGCAATATTTTTATCCTTACCTCATATAAAAAGAACAACGCTAAAAATAGGGAATCTGCCACATATCAAATGCACAACAAATTGAGTAAAAATTATATATCAATTTATTTATATTTATATTTATCTATGCTTAATATAAAAGAATTAACCCTAAAAATATGTTAAAATACGCATGTCACTTCAAGAAATTTTCAACATTTTTTACTTAAAAATATATTAGAAAAAATTATATGCAAAAGAGAAGTAGTCTTTTTTTTTAACTAAAAATTTTAACTTCAAATAACTTTTTTGTTACAAATTTAATATTGACATGTGATATATTAAATTAATACTCTTTTAATGATCTTTAATTTTATATCAATTTATATATATTAAAATAAAATATTGTATTTAAAATATAAAATAAATATTTTATGAGTTTATTTAAAATATGTGTTAGGTTTGAATTAAAATTGATTTAATTCTTATACTAATAAAAATAATAAATAATATTTATAGAATAAAAATAATAAAAAAATTATAAAATAAAAAATATTATATTATTTAAGTATTAATTAGTTGTTTCATTTTAATAATTTTTTACATTTAAATATTTATATTGACTTTGAGGAATTATAATGGGTTAGATTGAGTTAAATTCTAAAATTCAATTCGTCGTGCAATTTATTATTTATTGGAGAATATTTTTGAGAAAATGACAATGCAGTATACATATAAAACTATACTTCAATTTGATTTGAGTGGAACCCTAGAATTTCTAATTTCTTATATCTATTACATATTGAAAATGTTATTTAATATTTAATTTTACTAATATATATATATATAAAGAAAACAAAAACACACAAATATAATTTGGAAATATAGGGTTTTTTGTATATCTAAAAAATGACCTACTAAAAGAAAAAAAGGAAAAAGCATGTGTGTTACATACTACAAATTTGTGTAAGTCACAACTTTTTTTTTTTTTTTGTATTTTATATTTCATAATTATTTTATTTGCAATATGACCTCTTGTTTATATAATTATATTTTAGAAAACTTCATATCATTTATACATGTTATAATCTTTTATAACAACAATATAGTTTTATAACATACTAGATAGCCACCCTTGCAATGCACAGGACATAAAATTTTTTTTTATTAATAATTTATGAATGAAATTATATTATTATTATTACTATATTATTATAAAAACTCACATACTAATTATTTATGTCAATTATGTATATATAAATATTATGCGATTTGATATTTTATTATGTTATATCTATATCTATATAAAAACAGGACAGTTTGGCCAAATTACAGGAATGTCATTTTCCCACCAAAACTGACCTGTTGTTGAGTACTGTGTCTTCTACAACAATTTTATATGAAATCAGTAGTGTGGCTTCTACAACAATTTTTGCTGAAATGATTGGTTCTCTTTCTTGAAAATGATTAAACAGATTTTCTGAATCTTGACATCTCAGAAATCAACTTTCCCATGTAATGGTGAATCTATTTTGTACTTTTCTTTTTGTTTGGATGTATATGTATTTTTGTTAAAATTTGAAATCTGAACAGCCCTATCAACACCTTATTAATAGGCATAATAATACCTCTGAAAACCCCACCAAAAAGATTAAAGTTTATATACAAAAATATGATTACAGGAATGCCATTTAAAATAAATTAAATTAATTTCTAATATTCCATTCACAAAATAAACATTTTCAACCCTTCAAACTGCACCAAAAAGATTTCATTTTTTTTACAAATATATGATTAAAGCAGTGTTATAAGAATAAGCTACAAACAATAAATCAACAGGAATAAGGTTCAAACAGTATTGAACCCTTGAATGAATTATTGAGTAGGACAATTGTTTAAATAAAATAATGAATCAAATCAACCGTAAGCATTTGTGCATAATCATTGCCCAGACATAAAATGAACAACACTTTCAACACAGTGTTCTTCAAATATTTCCTGAAAAAGCAAGTTAAAAAAAAAAAAAAAAACTCTGCATTAGTCAATTAAAGTAATGATCAATTTTAGGGTTAAACTCACTTATTATATATTTTGCAAAAACCCAAAAAACTCTAATTCTCTATAATTAAGTAATATCTTTTGGTTTATAAAGTTTGTTAATCTGCAGTAAGAACAAACAAAATTCAAGTAATGATCTCATAAAAGTAAACTTTTTGCAGAAAAAACATTGGTATGTGTGAGCACCACTAATTAAAAATTCAAATCAGATTTGGACTCTTCAAATTCAACATTTCTTCACTTAAATATAAAACATTTTACCTAATAACTAACATTAAATCTTCAAATTCAGAGTTACAGCTTTTCATAACAGACTTAATAAGTAAAATTTAATTTGTTTATAAATAAGAAGAATTTCAAAACAGTTAATCACAATTACAAATTCTCATCAAAAACAAATTATTGTTTCCATTATACTTAAATTTCAGTAATATATATTCTGTACAAATAGATATGAAGCAGTAGTTGTTTTTCGAAACAATTTCCAGCAGAAACAAACAAAATAGAATGGATGATACCCAACAGATCACGTTTTCAGATAAAACAGTGGTTTCTGTAAGAATACACTGACCAGTTCAAAAAGTAGTCCTTTGTTCCACTCTTAATATATTTTTTATTATTTTGGTATCAGAATACAAACAGCTTATACATATGGTCAAGTAATCAGAAATAATATATTGCAGACAGATTTTTGGTGTGTTTATCCAGGAACTCAGAGGCAGTGATTGGCTCTTTTTAACAAACAAATATTTTCTACCAAAGATTATTGACTTTTCAAATTCCAACATGCTTCTATATATACTAACTTTAACATTGGGGTGCTTACCTTTTATTCATCTTCGTTTCTTCCTCAGATAATATTATTGTGTAATGGCTCCATTGTTCACTCTCCTGAAAGACGTTGGTCTTTCCAGTACGAAGTGGGCAGTGAAGCTTCGACTGATTCGATCCTACCAGCTCCCTGTGTATGGAAATCCTATGAGAATTCAGAGCACCAACTGTATATTTCATGACTATGAGGTACTGAATAGAAGATGTTATAGACTCAGTAATTACATTCTCTCTGATTTAAAATTTTTCTATTAATGAAAACATTTTTGTTTATGTAGGGTAAAAGAATCCATGCTACTATTAGAATTGATTTAATACGGAGATACAATGTTACCTTCACAGAAGGCAGCGTTTTTGCAATCAAAAACTTTGTTGTAACAAACAACAAAATGCGTTACAAGACAACTAACCACCGTTACATGCTAATAATGATTCATGATACAAAAATCAGTGAAATTTATGATGCAGCATTTCCTTTGCATCTGTTTAATTTCAAACCATTCCCGGAAATTTGCAATGTTGATGAAATGAAAGAAAATAAGATGTTTGCAGCTATTTAATTTCAAACCATTCCCGGAAATTTGCAATGTCATGAATTTATATAATTTTTCAAAAGATTTTAAAAAAACAAAAGAAATTATATTTTCTTCCTTTTTTGTTTAAAATAAATGTCAGATGATATAATACTTCATCTTTTTCTGTGCGCGTAGTAGTAAATCTACGAATTCAACCTTAAGTGTACTTCTCAACACTAAGGTTATGGACCAATCTCGAACCGAAGCCATCACACAAGAGTAGGCATCCATCAACAAGAACAAGAACAATATGTGTAGGTGTAGAATAGGATACTTAGCTTTTTCAACACCAGGAACAATATAAGTAGGCACCCATCATTCGAACGCAGAACTTACAAACCCTTTGAACAATAATGTTCTGCAATAGAAACAATATCAACGGTGAAAATTCAAAAATACAAACAAATGACATCACAGTTTAC
Organism: Caryopteris x clandonensis; assembly: GCA_028749325.2. Lineage (NCBI taxonomy): Eukaryota > Viridiplantae > Streptophyta > Magnoliopsida > Lamiales > Lamiaceae > Caryopteris > Caryopteris x clandonensis. The sequence continues at coordinate 1,393,493 of JAPYKT020000024.1, read as the reverse complement.
CATAAACAAACCGATGCAAGTTTATTAATTTTCGTTCAAGAATAATGTCCGATGAAAGCATACTTCATCTATTTCTGTTTGCGTATTAAATAATATACGAAATGAACCGTAAGTGTATTTCTCTACACTTAGGTTTTAGACCACTCTCGAACCTAAGAGCAATAACGAAGTAAAGCAGCCATCGACGGAAAAAACTACTATACTGAATATCCGTAGAATACAGTACTTATCTTTTTGTAAACTCGAAAATTCCAAATCCGATTCAAAGACCCATGAAATGACTGCAGATCTTAGAAATCCTCCGATTTATGTTTTGAAATCGAAAGATTTGGAATGCTGAAATGTCTTTGACAAAACAGATTCACTCTGAAAAACCACAAAAACATAACTGTTAGACATTAGGGTTTCAATCCCCAAATAAAATACAAATATGTAAAGTTACAAACCTGAGAGATCGGTACGAGTCTTTGATTCCACGTCACAAAGAGGTTGAACGAAGAAATTTTCGTCATCCTCCTTTTGTTCCTTAACAGAAAGAAGACGACAGGTCTACAGACTCGCCGCACCGATTGTGTTTCTGAGAATGGAGAGGTAGGTTAAAAATTAGGGATTCAGAGAATGACGGGCCGACTGCCATTACCCTAACCCATTTTCTTTTATTAATTAAATAACCAAATTAGAAAAGGCTTTGAGGCCTCTTCTGCAAATGGACCGATACCCTTTTACTTTAAGGCAATGCAATTGTACTAAATTAAAGATATGGCCCAACTAATATTGCATGATACATTCTGTTGGGCCACATATTCGGCCCTAAATTAAATAATTACACTAGTCAAAATATATTAACTTTAAAAAATTATTTGGTTTCAATTAAAAGGAATCTTTTATTACTTTTGTATATTTCATAAAAAATACTTTATTAATTTAAATATATAACTTTTGAGGTGTTGTAGATTGTTGAATATAAAATAAAATAAAAATTAATTATATTCAAATTCAAAATTTTCTATTAACATTTGGTAAAAAAATTACTATTAATTATATATAGTTATCTATATATATCTAATTTGTTAAAGAATATTTACATTTAATTAGTTTACAATAATATAAACATGTCTTTTTAATTTTTTTTAGTGCTAAAAAGAATTAAACATTTACAAAGAACCAACGTCGGGGTAGATAGTATTTTGTACTGTTTAAGTTTTATTTAATTTTAAAAGATTAACTATTACTTATATTAATTTCTTCTCTTAATTAGTTTGTTTATTTTAATACATAAATTTTACTCTACTTCTATGTTAGCTAAATTTTGTTAATGTACATTTACATATTTAGTTCATATTTTGAAAATGATAGATTTCATATTATATATTTCATTTTGTATCTAAATATTATTTATATGTTGAATATTGTGCACTATGATATCATAAAATTTCGTTTCTTTGAATCATAATAATAATAATAATTGATTTAAAATATGATATGGATTATCAAAAATAATTGTGCAATATGAAATATTAAACTTTTAAAAAGTTTTATTCTAATTGTGAAGCTCTTAAATTGAATTGTTTCAATTTTTTTGAAGTAATTTAAATTAGATCTAATTACACTACACTTCAATCATTGCTATAAAAAGAACAATATATTCTTTTTCATTTCTAAAATATTGTGTATAATTATTGTTTCCAAAATTTGTTATTTCAGTCTTTGTACAATTTGGTGTTTCACTATTTTGGAACTTCTAAAGTGTTTCCGTGTAATTTTTATATATCAATTTCTGCAATAACAATGTGTACTGTTTATTTTGTAAATTCATGTAGGTCTATATTAATATTATTTATTGTAACTATATAATATAAATTTAATAAAATATAGTTTAAATATTTTAATTTAATATTACAATTACAATTGTTTTAAAAATATAATTTTATTTTCAATTTTCGTGCACCGCACGGGTGAAATACTAGTTATATTGTTATTCTCTTAGTATGTATCTTTATTAAATAATAAATTGCACGACTTTTCGAACTAAACTTTAGAGTGTTCCCAACTAAATATAAAAATTTTAACTCACGAAAACTTATTATTGAAGAATTTTTAGAATGAACATGGCATTATTCATCAAACAACTGCTTCATAGTCACCTCAGTCAAATGAAGTTGATGAAAGCAAAAATAGAACTTAGAAAGAGATTATGAATGCTATGTTGATCAACTCGAGCTTATCCCAGAACATGTGGGGGAAGTTGTGTTTTTAGCTAATCACATTCTCAACAAGTTTCCACACAAGAAAAAGGATAAAACTCCATATGAATTATGGAAAGGAAGAAAACCTTACTACAATTACATTAAAGTGTGGGGGTGCCTAGCAAAGGTCAAAGTACCTAAACCTAAACAGACGAAAATAGGACCCAGGACTTGATTGCATTTTCATTGAATATGCACACAATAGTAGTGCATATCGATACATAATGAACAAATCAAAATTCCCAACATAAATGAGGGAATGACTATAGAATCAAGGAATGTGATATTCTTTGAAAACGTCTTTCTAAACAAAGAAAGTAAAGAGATCAGTTCTAACAAAAGAACTTATGAAGTTGTACAAGATTCTCCAAAAGATGTAGAGGAACCTAGACGCAAGAAAAGAGCTAAAGTGGTCAAAATGTTTGGTCCAAAATTTCTAACTTACATGTTAGAAACTGAATCTAGGTCTATTTAAGAAGCATTGTCTAATCTAGATGCTCCTCTCTGGAAAGAAGCTGTCAACAGTGAGATTGAATCCATCATACAAATAGTACTTGGGAGATAGTTGATCTCCCACCAGGTTGCAAATGTATCTTTAAAAGGAAGTACAAAGCTGATGGATCATTCGATAAGTACAAAGCTCGGTTGGTAGCAAGGGGTTCAAACAAAAGGAAGGATATGATTTCTTTGACACATACTCACATGTCACAAGAATCACATCCATTAAAGTATTCATAGTCATTTCAGCACGGCATAACCTTGAAATACATCAGATGGATCTAAAAATAATATTCCTAAATGGAGAATTGAAAGAAAGGATAAACATGGAACAACCTGAAGGTTTTTTGCAGCTGGACAAGAAGAAAAAGTATGTAAACTTGTCAAGTCATTATACAGCCTAAAACAAGCCCCTAAACAATGGTATGAGAAGTTTAACAGAATTATGTTATCAGATGGCTTTAAGATCAATGAGTGTGACAAATGTGTTTGCATTAAGGGAACACCAGATGATTACGTAATTGTCTGTCTATATGTTGACGACATGTTGATCATGGAAAACAACCATGATATAATAGTGAAAACTAAGAACATGTTAAGGAACAACTTTGACATGAAATATGTGGTCTAGCAGACGTCATACTAGGAATTAAGATTTCTAGGACGCCTGATGGAATTGTCTTATCACAATCTCACTATGTTGAGAATGTACTCAAGAAATTCGAGGCTTTTGGACTTACCTCCGGCTAAGATAATGGTTGACCTAAGTCTACACTTACCCAAAAACAAAGGAGATCCTGTATCTCGACTGAACTATGCAAGGGTCATTGACAGTTTGATGTACCTAACTAATTTTACATGCCTTGACATTTCATACTCAGTTAGTAAGCTCAGTAGATTCACGAGCAATCCAGGGAAAGATCATTAGATAGCATTAACTAGGGTTCTGAAGTATTTGAAACATACAATGAACCATGGAATAATTTATACTAGATATCCAGCTGTATTAGAAGGATACACTGATGCCAACTAGATATCAGATGCAAAAGACTCCAAGTCCACAAGTGGATATGTATTCAAAATAGGTGGAGGAACGGTATCTTGGAAATCCTCTAAGCAAACATGCATAGCTCGACCCACAATGGAGTTAGAGTTTATTGCACTTGACAAGGCCAACGAAGAAGCAGAACATCTTAGATATTTTTTAGAAGATATTCCTTGTTGGATAAAATATGTGCCTCCGGTTATTATACATTGTGACAACATGTCAGCAATCGGGAGAGCAGAAAGTAGTATGTACAATGGTAAGTCTTGACATATTCGTAGGAGACATAACACCATCAGACAAATGATCTCTACTGGTATAATTTCCATCGACTACGTGAAGTTAAAGAAAAATATAGCGGATCCGTTGGTAAAAGGCATTAACCGAGATCTATTGTACAATGTAGTTAGGGGAATGGGATGAAAACCCACACTAAAGAACATTCATAGTGGTAAGTCAACCATGATGACTGGAGATCCCACAAACTTGGTTCAATGAGACAACTAAGTTATGAAAGGTTCAGTTATGCACTTGGAACCCACTCATTGCCTCATTCTCACAGCTGCTCAAGTGTGAATCTGTAGACGTGTGGTAAAGATAAGTATTTATACTTTTAATGATTCATATACATTTAGCGTGGAGTATAAAAAGATACTCTTTATAGGAGGTCAACTATATAAGTGTGAAATTTGATCGCTTCAAATAGGAAAAAACACTTATGAATCTAAGATATGGTCCAGGGCCAAATTGGACACAACATGAGAATTGAAAGATATTAGAATTGTTATTATGAAAATGGTTTATCTTGGTTTACACAAAAAGCTAATCAGTTCAAGACATCGCGTTTACTAAGTAACGCATAAATCGATAACATTTTACTAGTGAAGGTTCAAAGCAAAAAAAACTACCTATTCTCATGTAATAACAGTTCATCGGGACTTTCTTAGGTGTCTGCATTCATACATGCATTAATTTTATTCATGTGAGGATTGTTAGAAAAATATTGGTGTTAACCATTCTTTGATCAATTTCAATTTGACGTTCCATTTTAAATAAATGTAAATAAGTTACAAAATTGGAATCTACGTTCCAAATAAATAATTTTAGAGTATTTATTTTCTCAAATCCAATTATGGATGAATGAGAAATTAATATTGAAAGTTGGCAACTAAAATATTGAACAGAAAAGATGTGGGGATGCGCGATCGGGTGTGTCAGGATGAACTGGTGTGTGCTTTTACGAATGGGTATGATAGACTGAATAGGTTTGAGTCAAGGTTAAGAGATGTGATCCACACTACTTCAGCCCAAAAATGCCAACCAAGCATGTGATTCACACCACTTCGGCCCAAAAGGCTTTTATTCGTGAATGGACACAACACCTCTCCACTACATCTCTTCAAATATTATAAATAGATCATCAAATCATTCATACAACACAACGCACTATAATTGCATACAAAGCATTTTAGCATTTGTAGTATTCTCTCTCTAAGTCTAAAAGAAAGTTCCGAGTATTGAGTAATTCACCGATAACTTTTGGAATCGTTGTGTTGCGATCCTTAAGTTCCTAGTCGTTGTATCTTGAGGACAATTGTCGTATACCATGAGCACTGAATACTCGGCAATCTCATCTTAGGGAGAAAGAGTCAAACTCTTACCTCGACTAAATTGTTACAGTCTATTCAAATACACCTACACAAAAATCATCAACAATATATTCATAATTCTATAGATAAATAAGAATGTTGTTAGTCTTCCTTTTTTGTAAAGCTCCTCAATAAGAGTTTTGCTTAGTACAAGTAAAATAGTGAATATGAAACAGGCACCTGCCCTTCTACTAGTTGCTATTATTTTCTCATGTTAAGAGAAACGTGCAAAAATTTTCTAAATATGCATTCGGAAGATATATTACAGTTGTGATGAGTTTTAATAAATCATCAGAATATATTATTCAATGTATGCCATATGATAATTGAAGACAAGCATGGTGCTTTGTTATCCTTATGGATATACTAACTAATGTAGTCTAATTGAATTAGGATGCATTTCCCCTCACTTTTCTTATGAACTTGTGTTGACTGATTTTTCATCAACGGATTCTAATGTACCCATAACAATATATTCTCTCATAGTGATATACGTTGTTTCAAATGTTATGCAAGCCTGCATCCCCGTGTTGTTAACTGCAGGAAGAAGAAGTGTGAGCACAACAGCAAGGTGATTATTTATTTATTTGTTTCCGTGTAATGTGTCTCTATAGATGAATCTTGTAGTTGGGATTGAAAGTTACATATCCTAATGTTATGATTCTAGTGTGTTTTATTGATTCAAATGTTGGGGGATTTTTTTAAATTGATAAAAAAAAAAAAAAAAGTGAGCTCCAAATTTAAACATTTTAAAATTTGAGTTTCGAGAGATTTAGGATAAATTAGGTGCTCCAATTAAATTTACCCAAGTCATTCATATAGATTAACAGGTTCCAAAGGAATTAGGGCATGGATCTAACATATATGCACAACATAAAATCTTTTGAACATGTTGGTATTAAACGTATATAATGCACAACACTGTATTCATAAGTTTTCTCACTTAATGTACACCATTCTCCTTGCATCATGCTATGTGATGTCTGGTATATTTTGTGATATAAAAGGTAAATCTTGAAAGCATGACTATTAATAAACATGGGATTTACGTACAATTTGAAGTTATTATATATAGTTTTTAGGCAATTACACTTACCTAAGTGACGAGTTCATGATAATTTGTTATATTTTGTTACGTCACGTGTTTGTTGAAGTTTTGACAGAAAAATAGACAATTAAGGGTGTATAGACCACGTCTCTAGTCACACAAACTGTGCACGCAAACCGAAGATGGACCTTAGAGGCATGACTAAGGGCATGGCCCACGGCCGTGCTTTCAATCAGAACAACTGATATTTGAGTCTCATGAAGCACGACCCGTGCTTACACTTGCATGGATCGTGCTTTGTATCGAGATATAGCGTGATTCGTGCATATGTTCTCATTTCAAAACACAGATATGACAGCTATGAAAATCCTAGTGCTTGTTTATAAAAGAAGGAGCTTGGGAACTACAAAGAACATCATATTTTAGAGTTTGAACAAGTATACAAAGGAAGATCAATCAACTAAGTCATCAGAGAGAGAGAACGAAGATTGATTGGCTTCAATAATATTTGTTATTTTATTCTTATATGTTAGCTATGAGTATCAATTTGTCTCCCGTGGATTATGTATTGAATATGAGTGGCTGAACATACAGTGATTTTAGGGCCTGCATGATTATAGTTTCATCTGTGTTTCTTCAATGATGGTATTTTCTTTCCTATATATGTTTATGCTACCTTGATTTGATTGTCGAATAAAATTATGTGGCAAATAATTGCATATGTGTAGATAATCCATTATTGTCTAGGAGGGAGTAATTGATTAACGAATTAGGATTGCATAACATGAGTCTGCTAGATTGGGAGATTGGTTAGTATTGTGATGAGAACAGATCCTAGGCACAATTGGGAGTTAGATAATATCTTGAGAATGATCAGTGTTATCTATATACAATTAGACCTAACTTGTAAGAGCGGATCTAGATATATTACTGATTCTCCTACAAATATAGGAATTAAATATGGTTTGATATATTAAAGGAATTCATATGAACCATATAAATGCATGTCCTTAGAATCCATATAATCTCTAAATTTCTTAAGTTGTTTGAATCTGATTTGATATTGTTCTACTCCTTATTTGTTTTATTATAGTTTAAAAAACCAATCACAATTCTAATTCTTTAGATAAAGGATAATATTATAAACGAGTACTTTGTTGATTTTACTATATACAGTCCATGTGGATACGATACCTGTTTTCACCATAATTTTACTATAATTTACGTCGTACACTTGCGAGTCGTATTTTAAGTGAAATAAAATAGTGAACAATTATAAAAGAAACATCACCAATTGCTACTGCTAGTGCAGGTTGTTACGACATTGCATGTGCAATGGAGAAATGGAGAGGACCGCATGCAGAATCCCATTTTTTGTCACTTAAAGTGGGGCACCCTAACCCACAAGCTACCCTTGCCCATGAAAAGAAGTCTACCAAATTTACGGCAGCTAATGGCCATGAGAAGATGATGACATTGACAACAACCTATGTTTCACAAGATATACACAAGTGGCTACAAAAAACTCAAGAACTTTGATATAAATTGGGTAGAATGAAGAGGATATAAATGTTTATTATTTTTAGGATTATGTTAATGCTTTTTGTGGACTAACTATATTTTGTATTGATGTTTATTAGTTTATTTTGTTGGATATATTCGTTTTGTTTTAAGAGTTTGTTTATATAATAATTACAATAAAATAGATATATAAAAAGGCTCCAAAACCTAGAAATAAATTATTTGTAAAATCAAACAACAATAGTTTTGAAAGACATCAGTGAGAAATTGTTGTTGTAACCATTGACATAAATCTGTAAAAGACAACAATTACGAATCATTGTGTTTAAAGTATTGTCTTTTAGATGGTCATGCGTATAAATTGTAAAAGACAACGATTACAGACAACGAAAAATAACCATTGTCTTTTAGCGCCATCTTTAACAACACTGAATTTGAGAGCACTTATTTGTTTAATAAGATAATGAAAAAAAATTCATTATCTATTAGCAATTTTCTTATAGTGGAAGTATTAGTAGAAACCTCTAAATCCCTAATTTGTTGGGATTAGCTATGATGATAAGGGTACGAGCGTATTAGTAAAAATCTTATGAAAAATATTGATTTATTATTAAATATTTCAAAATCATCTAAGTAAGGAAATGCTAAATAGCACAAAGAATTTCCTAAAAAAATATTGAATAATTTATAAAATTGACAAAAAATAATTTCTAATGAATAACTTGCCAATGATAACACCATACTAAATATTTCTGTGAGTAAGTCTCTTGTAAATCAGTTGCATGGATTCTAGATCCATGCAACCGAGTTTTGGACCGGATCAATTTTTTTTTTTTTTTGAGATGAGACCTCAAAAACGCGCAAAATTAAAAAATAATAAATAAAAAATTTCGCATCCAACAAGCAACCAGCTCACGTTTAAGTCGCGCACACCTTGCACCCAACCATTATGGGTTTCTCGCTAGGTATGTAATACTCTTTAACTAAGCCAGTAATACTTTTAAGACAAATAAATAATACCTTCAATAGCGTGTAATATTTTTAGTTAAATCAGTAGTACTTTTAATGTAAAATAGTAATACTTTGTTCAATTAAACTAGTAAATATTTTGCAGTTTTTTGGTTCAATTTCTTAACATATATAGTATTATTTAACCGTGAAGGTATTACTTTTATATTGCAAGATACTACTCTTTAATTATAAAAGGTATTACTATTTGTGTTGCATTGTATTAGTCTATGAATTGGAACATATTACAATTTAACCTTAAATGTATTACTTTTTGTATTGATAGGTATTACTACTTAGCTATAAAAGATATCATTTTTATGTTGAAATGTATTATTATTTAATAGTAATAGTATTACTTTTTGTGTTGAAAAATATTATATATCAACCATAAATATTTTTTATGTTGAAATGTATTACTTATTAACTATAAATGTATTATTTTATTACTGTAAAAGTATTACTCTTTCTGTTGAAATATATTATTGTTTAGCTGTAAAATTATTATTGTCTTGACCATAAAGTATTACTTTCTAATTTTGAAGATATTGCATGTATACCTAACATGTAATAATATTTCTTGTTTACCTAGTACGATATTTTTTGTGGGGATATGTCAAAAACAATCTTAAAATTAGTTCAAAAAATTAATTGATGAAGATTTTATGCATATCTATAAATTGGTTTTTCGAGATTTAATTTGATATATTTTATATCATAGGCTAAAATTCTATAAAATGACCTATAGGAGTAAGCAACAAATTTTCTATAGCTAAAGGCGCAATGTTTGAATCCTATTGAATATAATAATTTCTTTTTTCTGCTAATTATTAAATATAAAACAACAATTGATAAATATTTTATAAAATTGTTCATTGATAATTTCAAATATGAGAATTATTACAATTGTTTTTGTCATTCACATCAATTTTAATTATTAAGTAAGTCTTAATAAATTAGATGGAAAACTTATCATATATTAGTAATCTTGCAAATTAAAAAAAAAAAAAAAGATTTGCTATTAATTATTGGCAACCGCTTGTGTGAAAACAATTTTATGCTAAAAAAAGGTTTGTGGCAGGTCATATTTTGGATTTTTTTCTTTTTAACTAGCTAGTTTATAATTAGTCTTATATATTATAGTTGAGAAAATAAAGCATATTCTATTTTGGCATGTTGGTTAGTAGCTATGTTTTAAAGCATGAGGTTTGTGATTCCAACCAACCATACATAAAAGCTTTTGTCTTTTTTTATTATTATTAATTGTCAAAATTTATGCCTTATAGAAAAACTTGCTAAGAATAATGTCACGCTCACAAAGCAACCAGATTCATTTTTAGATCCAGGAGACTTAATTTAAACACAACAAATTCGCTTTCTAGAAACTAAAATGTGTTTCATTTATTTTTTTTGATAGAAACATAACCAAAAAAATATTACTCAATTACTTAATTTTCTTGGGACCATTTATTATTATTGTTGTTGTTGTTGTGCCTCTGAAAATTAAAATAAAAAATATAAACCTCAGAAGTTTTTTATTACTTTTATCTTAACAATGTGTAAATGATTACCTTGCATATATTTATACATGATTACCATTTTGTTAATATAAATATACAAATTCCGGGAACATAATAATTAATTTAAATTAATCACAAAAGAAAAGAAATATCTATACATTTCACATTAAAAAATTGAAAGAAATTATAACTTTATACATCATTTAACCACAATTTTATATGATAAGGAATTATAAATAATGGACTAAATTTAAGTAATAAAAGCATATTTGGTGGCTTGAAATGCTATATATCTATAACTATATAAGAGTAGGACAGTTGGACTAATTTACAAAAATACTATTTTTCCGCCCGAAATCAGCTTTCTATTTTTAGAAACTGTGATAACCAATCAGAATTTTTTTTCTTTTTTTGCTTTTATTTTAATTTTTAAAGGCTTATAACTTTTTCATCTCAACTTTATTTTTTGTGAAAAATATATCAAATTAATTGGTTTTTCATGTTCTACAATTTGATATCCATATTGCAAATATAAATATTAACTTTTAAGTATTAAATACTATTTTCATACAGTAATTGTGGTATATTTTAATATTTAATATATTTTTATATTGTTGGATATTTTTATTTTAAATAATTTTAATTAAAATATAGTTTATATAATTATTTATTTTATTTTAAAAATTATAGTACTGTTTTTATAATAATTTATTATATTATAGATCATGCATCACAGAGGAGAAATAATAGTTTTAATTTATAAACATAAATTTTAAGTTATAAAGATTCACATAAAAATGGAAACACATGTAATAACAAATGAGACCTTCGAAGGGTTACGACTTACCACTTGATGGACATATGAGTTCAATACATGTCTATATTATTTACAGATGTTGAAGATTTTCTAATTTAAATAGACAATCTATTGCCTTTTATTCCACATTATATCTTGTTTAAAAAATCAATCTATTTTCAATTTGAATTCTATCAGGTTGTTATTAGATGACAAAATGTGCCTTAATTTTTGTTAAGGAACATCATCATAATGGTACTTTTTTTTTCTTTATGACAAAAACATATCAATTAAAAATTCATGGTTAAAAAGTTAAAAATAATTAAAAGAGAAATTAGTTACATAACATAAATAATTGTGAATTATATTAAAAAATTTATAATCCAAACTAAACGTAACTTGTAATGTATATATATATATATATATATATATATATATTAGACAAACATTGAGCAAAATCTCTCAAACAAATAAAATCAAAAATAATATTGGATTAAAGAAAAAAAATTTAAGAACCCAAAGCTAATATTGATAGATAAAAAATTTATACACACACACACAAATAATTTAATTTGAAAAAAAATTATTGATGTTATGTATATGATTTCTTATATTATAAGAAATCATATACATAACATCAATAATTTTTTTTTCAAATTAAAGAATGGATTGTTGAGTTATCTTAAAAAAATTCAATTCAAACTAAACGAAATTTGCATATATATATATATATATGTGTGTGTGTGTGTGTGTGTGTGTAATGAAGGAACTCATTCAAGCATATAAATTCAACAATAATATTGAATTCACAAAGATTATTTTAAAGAATCCAAGTGAATAAAAAGAAAAAAAATATACGACATAATTTACATAGTATCAAACAAAATAGACAAATGAAAATGTACATACTATTCAAGAATCAAAGAACTGTACATGGGAGAGTTGTGTATGAAATGACCTATTTTCAATCTATTTATTATTGAACAATAAAAATATCGATAAACATGATATTCATAATTTTTGAAAGAATAAATTAAATCAAACATTTCAATAATTAAGATTTACTGAAAATAGTGATTTGTACACAAACATATTATAAATAATGGGTAACAAATTAATTTTTATTAGGAAACCACGTTTAGACGAGAAAACAAAAATAAAAAATGTCATTTTACTTATATATATATTATTTGAGGATTGTGTGTGAAGTGGGATTTAAGTCATTATGTAGGTTGAGTCTATTACAATATATTACTTTATATATCCTTCTTCTGTATAAAAGAAGACTAGCTACTGCTACCACATGTCATCAGGAAAAAAAAAATTCTGTTTTTATTTAATAAATAATATTAAATAGAAGAATATGACTAAATTAAATCATTATTAAACAGACTTCAGGGTCGTTGTAGGTTTTATGTTGGTAGTTTTTAGATTTTATTAATAAATCGTGTTTATAATGATGTTTGACTTGATTAATTTAGTAATAAGTGATGTAAAGTGAAAATTTTGTTTAATTGCCCAAAAAATATTATTATTAATGAATTCAAGATTTAATATTAAATATTGATAATAAATGAGTTTAATCCAAACATTTGGAAAATGGTTGTTTCTTTATGAATGTAAACAAAATTAGGCTTATGTTTGATGTTTAAACACAGTGACTCATCAATAATTTGTATTTAAACCACAAAGTAAATAAAATACGTGTTGTACAAAAAAATAGACTTATGTTATATTTATTCAAATAATAACTTACCAATAGTTTGAATTAAAACCATACATTATTAACTAAGATGAGTAATAAATAAGAACATCATGTACGGTGAATGTATCCCAATGTTTAACATATCAATATACCAACGTTAGAAGTCTATACTTATCAATGCCAATAACTGAAAATTATAAAAGGAACATTGTATGCTTTTATATAATATATATACCCGATATTTTTCATCATCATTATCATGAATTATTTTTATGTGCATATAAACAATTATAGGCAATCAAAGTTACAGAGACAGAAGTTCACAAAAGATAGAGATAATAGAGTCGTGAAAAAAGAGAGAAAATAGAGAGAGAGAGAGAATCAGGAAAAAAAAAAGCTTATATTTTTAAAATAATAGGAAAAAGACTTTATATATAATCCAATTTCATTTTATTTGGTTAGGTCGGGTTGAGTGCACACAAGTGTTGGGGTAGTAATATATGTATAATTGATTTTAGTTTGTCTTGAATTATAAATAAATTCACACCTAAATATATATATATATATATGTATGTGTGTGTACTTGTATCTTAAAATGTATATGAATGTGACAGATCAAAGGATATGGACGGTTGAAGAAAATCAAATAAAGGTAAGGAAAATAAAAAAAGCCAAAAAATATGAAAGAAAACGTGAAATTTATTTTAGTTTGTGTTTGCGTGTGTTTGTACAAGTTCTTGAGTGTATGTTAATGTGTGAATATTTTAGTCAAAGTATGAGGTGAGGTCATATATGATGTATTTTTAACAAGATTCTCAAATTTATAAAAAGACTTCAAATATTCATTAAAGAGAAATGAAACTATTTAAGGATTGGACATGTAAATTGGTCTTTAGGACCATTCCAAGGTTAGGTAAAAATATTATAAAATAATAATAATAAGTTGCACATAAAATAATAATGGAAATTAAAAAATTATATATATATATAATCTAGATAGTATAAAACAGAAATCTATACTAATATGGTAACAAATTAATCTAAAAATAGAATTTACCGTTCAGTCAATAAATAAATATCAACTAATTATTTTTTTAAAACTTATTAAATTTTTATTTTTTAGTGCACCAAATCAATTTATATTTAAAAATTAGTTTCAAACTATTATATTTTAAATAAATGAGTAATAATATTAATAATATAAAATATTAATATTTAAATAAACATTAATCACTTCTTAACGGTAAATAGTATTTTTAAGGTGAAGCGTGAATGTAGTTACCATTTGTGTTGAAAGATATTCAAGTTTAACTTTAAATGTATTATTATTTATGTTGAAATATAATAATACTTAACATAAAAGTGTTAGTTTGGACTGAGTTGGGGATAAGTGAATGTGGATTGTCCAAACCCAATCATGATGTTTAGGCAAGATTATGGATTGGGATCGGCCCAACCCACAATATAAAAGAAACCGTACTCTACCTATGACCCCCTTCTCCATGTATCTCTTCCAAACCATTAATTTCTCTCTCTCTCTCTCCTCTCTCTCTCTCTCTCTCTATGAGGACCTTTCTCCTCCCCCAAAAATCATCCTCCTGGCATCTTTTTATCTCTTTTTCTTTATTGACACTCTCTCCCTGACCTAACATTTCTCATCCCCCAAAGTTCAGCTTCCTCTCACTTTCTCATCTTCACTCTTACACGCAATTATTCACTCTCTATGTATAATATTTATCCTCCATGAATAAGGGTTTGTGAGCTGTAATTGCAGATTATGTCTGCACTCTATTTGTCTTCTCTATCTTACCATCCTTCATTACAAGGGTCCAACGGTCCCCTGAATTGTGCATTTACGTCTCATGGATGTTGTTGAGTTGATGTTGCGGTCAGAGAATATATTCTCTTACTACACTGCTTTTGACCGCCATTGTTGAGTCATTTCTTACTTTATTTCTGTATTCTGCTAGGTCTTGCAGATTTGTACTTTTTTTGCTTGTTTATTTTGATTTAATAGTAGAGATAGGTGTTTGTATGGTTTATTGTTGTATTTAAAGGAGTATACATGTGTAAATCTGCACACACCTATCACACACTGTGCACGAGTTATAATCGAAGTAAGTACTATCTCCGAAAGCAAAATTGTTGTGGTTGTATATGTTGTTGTCCTTCGTCGGAATCTGTTGGAAGCTCCAACTCTCCTTCTTCTCGTTACAAGGTCACTCTCTCTATGTGGTTTTTTTTTTTTGGTATGCTTATTTTTTTCGGCTTGATATGATATTTTCATCATATTTTTTGGTTTGTATATATGTATGGTGCCTCTTTTTATTATTTTCTTATGGCTCCTGGTTATTGTTAAACTCATGCTTCTAGTTTTTTGTACTAATTGTGTAGTTTCTGTATTTATTTTTATGTCGTACTAATTTGGGGTCGATTTTGCTAATAAACATGTTAGATTTTTTTTCATAATAAGCATGGTAGTTAGCAGTGTTTGGGCACACTATCTTATTGTTGTATTTGTTATTATGTGTAGTTCTGTTGTTTATGTATGCTCATGATTATTTGAGGCTGAAATAGGATGTTCGCTTATTTATGCTTTGAATTGTTTTCCACTTGCTAGTGATGTTTTTCTCCATCACATCCTATGTCGATAAAAAATTCAGCATGCTTGGGGTTCCTCCATCCTCGAGTGGAGGAGTAAGTCATTCCCCCATGGTAAATCTAGGATTCCACTATCCCCCCCCCCCTTTTATTATTGTACTCACAAGTCTTGCAAGCCCTTTTGCATATCAATTTTTTTTTTTTTTGTATGGTTGTTTAATAATTTCTAGTTGTTTATTGCATGTTTGTGTAGTGTGTGGTTGAATATTTGTTGCTATAGGAAATATGTTAAAAATGGTTTGGCTTATTGTGAGTACTTAAATCGATCGGTTTGTTCTATGTAATATTTATGTAGTTTTTTCATAACTACATAAATTTTAGAACAAGCCAACATTTTTTTATTTCGTGATCATTGCTTCTGTGCAGTATTGGGAAGGGATAGTAGAGTGAAAGTAGAAAATAATGTTTTTTAGTAATCTATCAAAAAAGATGCCTGATAATGAAATTATTTATTATATGATGTATACTTGACAAATTGTGGCGTATTTATATCTATGTTTTCAATTTAATTTCAGTTTACAACAACTGATTTATTTTTCAACCAATAAATCATAAATACAAAATAGCCAAACAAATATAATTTTATATTTTTGTATTTGAAACAAAAAAAAAGCAATTGAAAAATAATAACCCAAAAATACAATTTCAGATTATTGTTTGTGAATTTAATCAGAATGATACAGATTGTGGCAATTTCAAATCAAAAAATACAAAATTTGCAAATCTATACATGATGTTATCTTGACGAAATTTTATAATATATGAAAAACTAGTAATTAGAGCTACCATTAATAATAATCATCATAATTTACTAATTACCTCACCTTTTCTTATATGGCTAGGAGCACTTATGTGGCCGATAAGGTGAATTGGACTCGTTACAACGAGGCCCAATTCATTGTTTTTTTGCCATCAGGAGTTCCTCAATGGGAACCTTATTTCGATGTCTTTCTCGAACCCTGTTCTTCAAAGTATTTGTGACAAGATGAACGCCGTCGCGAACGATCTCTCTTGCTACACACTTCAACAAAGTCATACCAAGTTGAAAAATCTTAAGTGTGTATGGAGATTGCTTTACATTGAGGTACAAATGCAAATCGGGCCTAGAGAGAAGTCCTACATTGATGATGATGATTGGATCGGATGATATAGTGGAACAAATTTGGAAAGTAATTACACATTTTCATTGTTTCCACAAAACTAAAGCCCTTTCATACAATAAAACTCATTTATAAAATTAAAATTATTATAGGAGCATTGCGATAATCGAAGATTCCTTGCACAGGGCTTGCCACATTCTGTGTATTGAGCTAATTGGTCGGAATTGTACTACTGGCGATGAGGTGCACTCAAGTGGTCAACTTCATACTAGTGATGATGGTGACGATGATCTAGAGACACCTAGATCGATCTCGACTCAGCCCACGGGCGAAGGCGATAGGAGAGAGTGGAACCTTTAAGGGTGTCCTAGTGGGGTCCGACTGTACGGTCGTAGGCGCTCTTCGATCGGCACTGATAGAGATGTAACTATTATTCGCACACTTTCCAATTTCAACGGGTACATCTCTCAAAAGAGGGCCAGGTCTGCAAGTGCTAGCAACCACTTCACAAATTGTTATCTTATGGTTCGCACTATGATGGACTTCCCAATTCGCATTCAGCTGAAGGCATGTGAGCAATTGAGGGATTACAGCACACGCCAGATGTTTCTTGCATTTTTTTATGATGACAAGTGTGCGTGGGTGGGAACCTTCGAATGAGGCGGGGTGGGGCATTTTTAGGATGCATATCAACTTATTCATATTTAGACATCTTTTGTGATGCACTCTATTTTATTTTGTGATGCATGTATTATGTTTTATTTTGTAATGGCCATTTGGGCCAAATTTTCCAATAGCTTATATATATATATATAATTTGTTTTGGCTTATGGTTTTGTATTATAATATTTGCTTCTTATGGTGTTTACATATTTAAATGTTGTACTATGTATTAGTAGGGTTACATATTACAACATGGCAAATTGGGATGATGAAGGCTCTTCTCGTGGTGCTAGATAGTCTGATTCCTCCGATTCATCTGATGAAGAGGATATAATGCGTTTTGTGGTAGAAGTTGTAATACCAATCATACCCCATCCTGTAGGAATTCCTCAAAACACTTCAAGATTGCTCGGAAGTGATTAGATTAGAGAGATTCTTATAGGTACTGATGATCGGTTTTATAGGAATGTGAGAATGACAAGGCCGACTTTCCATGCTCTCGTTAATTTGCTCACAACTAGATGGTTGCTCACCGATTGCCAACAAAGTAGAGTTTCTTCTATCGAGTCAATTATCATGTTCATGCAGACAATGTCGATGCACCTTCGCCAACGAGATACTATGGAACGATTCCAACACTCACTTGAGACTGTTAATCGGCATGTTCTATGTGTGATGACGACACTTGTCTCACTACCTCCCGTGGTCACCAAGTCATTTGACAAGGATCTTCAAGAGGTGTTATCAAAGAGAGTCATTCGGAGGAGAGGCGTTCCACCCCGCACCGAGTACTTAATCAAGTGGAAGGGACTGCCAGAGTCTGAGGCAACATGGGAACCCAAAGATGATTTGTGGCAGTTCAAGGAACAACTTCATCAATACGAGGCGACGAGGACGCCGCCGGAATAGGTGGGGGAGAATGTCACGAAATTGGGCCACTTGGACCATTTTTGCACTTAGACTTGGGAGGTTCATACTTTGCCAAGCCCAATATTTGAGCCCAAGTGTTTGGCCCACACTCCTAACCCCTTTGTACATAGAATTCTCTAGAATATTAGGGTTTGGAAATATTCTAGAGAATGTGTAGAGAATCTTCTATGTATAGCAAGTTGTAGAGAATTCTAGAGACTTGATCTCTACCGTAGGATCTAACCGATCACCACCGTCTATTGAGGAGGTGGAGTAGTATAAATAGGGGTCATTCATTTCATTTGTAATCATCAAGTACTTATCAAGTTTTCTATCAAGTTCTTATCAAGCATTCTCCAAGAGAGTTTGAGTGAATATTCCTCATACTTGCTTTCTTTACTTTCTTGCCAACACTTTGGCACACATTTTGGTTTCGAGCGAGGCTGACTTAGCTACCGCGAGGGGCACAAATAAGCTAAGGCCGCACGGTTCTTTGTTAAGAGAACAAGTCCGTGACAGGTGGTATCAGAGCCCGATTTAGGTTAAGAGTTGTGCGCAAGGAAAGTCATGGTGGGTATCGAATCCAATATATCCAAGGAACGAGGCCGAGAGACCGTTCAAGTCCAACCCAAGAAGAGGCGTGATCAAAGCAAGGCTCGTGAGGGTCCTTCGTGGGAGCCTGTTGCTGTCCAACTTGGGGAAAAACTTGAGAAGGTCTAATATGATTTCAAGACCATGGAGGAACTTGACACGTTCAAGGGGGGCGTGGAAGTAATTAGCAATAATGTGGAGGCTCGCTTTGCCAACATCGAGGATGTCATCCAAGCCCTACGAACCAGCATTGAGGGGATGCGGGAGGACTTGGCTCTGTACAAAAGGGCTGCAACTAGTGGGGAGGCTAATATTACCGTTGCTCCACCAATGGTGGAGTGCCCCAAGCCAATTGGGTTCAATGGGGCAAGGGACGCCAAGGAAGTTGAGAACTACCTATGGCGGATAGAACAATATTTTGAAGGACTCAATCCTACGGACGAGGCAGCCAAGGTAAGGACTGCTTCTCTTTATCTTTCCGATACTGCCATGCTATGGTGGCGTAGGAAGCATGCCGACATGGAACGCAGTTCATGCCGGATTGACAATTGGGACGATTTCAAGAGGGAACTCAAGCGCCACTTCTATCCCGAGAATGTGGTCTATGAAGTTCGGAGGAAGTTAAGGGAATTGAAGCAAAGAAGCACCATCCGAAAATATGTGAAAGAGTTCACCACCCTCATGCTTCAAATCCCCGGCCTAACAGACGATGATCTCCTGTTCTACTTCATCGATGGATTGCAAAGTTGGGCAAAACAAGAGATACATCGACGAGGTGTCAAAACTGTAGATGAGGCCATTGCCATCGTCAAATCCATAGCTGACTTCCAATCACATCCACGCACCGATGCTTCCCCAAGAAAATAAAGGTACCACACCAAAGGTGGGGGAGAAAGGCGGGACGGGAAAGACAGAGATGATCGGGGCAAGGACAACCGAAGGCACAACTTCGGAGGAAGGGACAAATAACCTACCCGATCCAACTATGAGGAGAGAAAGAAAGCCTTCATCCCCAAAGATGGATGCTTCGTATGCAAGGGACCCCATGCCATGAAGAATTGCCCAAAACTTGGGTCACTGTCCGCAATGGTGGAGAGGCACGAGTCTGGGACTCACACGGAGGAGGAGTCAAGTCACATGGGCTCACTCCAAATCCTCAACGCTCTAAAGGCCAAGTCAATGCCCACAACATTTAGCAAGGGGCTAATGTACGTGGAAGCACACATCAATGGTGTGCCAACCAAAGCATTGGTGGACACGAAAGCCACACACAATTTCGTGACGGAAGACAAAGCTAAGAGGTTGAAGCTTCGATGGACAAGAGGTGAGGGTTGGCTCAAGACGGTAAATGCCAAAGCTCAACCACTCAATGGAGTAGCCCGAGGCGTGGAGCTACAATTGGGCACTTAGAAGGGGCAAGTGAATCTTTCAGTGGCACCTATGGACGACTTTAAAGTCGTGCTTGGCATGGAATTCTTACGACAGGTAACTGCTATTCCCATGCCTTCATTTAGTATGGTGTGTATCCTTGGAAAAGGAGCACCTTGCTTGATTCCCACCATCGAGTTACTTGACGGCCAAACTCGAGAAGGCAAGCAACTATCGGCCATGCAAATCACCAAGGGGGTGAAACAAGGGGAACCAACATACTTGGCCGTGGTTAAAGAGGAGCATCAAGCTACCGAGAAGATGGAGGAGACACCATCTATCATTCAAAGGGTCCTTGAGGAGAACAAGGACATCATACCGGCCTCACTACCCAACAAACTTCCACCAAGGCAGGAGGTGGACCACAAGATTGAATTAGAGCCGAGAAAAACCAACGTGGTAGCCGATGCACTTAGACAAAAGGCAGAGCTTGCAGCCATCAGCCTAACCACAGGGGACATCATTGATCGCATCAAGGAGGGACTTGAGCACGACCCAATGACTATGGAGCTGAAAAAGCTAGCCGAGGAGGGCAAGATGCTGCAAAGGAGTGAAGCCACGGGAAGGAACCCGTTCAAGCTAGCCATGGGGCAGCAACCCCTGACTCCCCACACCTTGGCTACACCCCTTATTGATGGGAAAAGTCCGGGGGCAACCAAGATGGCGAAGTCGTGGGAAGAAGAAGCCGACATCGCCCGAGCATGCTTAGAGAAGGCCCGCAAGCGTATGAAGAAGTGGGCAGATGAGAAGAGGCGACCCCAGGAGTTCAATATTGGGGACCAAGTCCTTGTGAAACTTTTGCCACAACAATTCAAAGCTTTACGAAGTTTGCACAAAGGCTTGGTACGAAGGTCCCTTTCCCATCAGTGCTAAGGTAGGCAAGGTATCTTATCACATTGACCTACCTAGCTCTTTAAAAATTCATCCGGTCTTCCACGTGAGTATGTTGAAGCCGTACAACGGAGACATGGAAGACCAAAGCCGAGAGTAGTCTCAACGAGCACCTCCCGTGGTCACCAAGTCATTCGACAAGGATCTTCAAGAGGTGTTATCAAAGAGAGTCATCCAGAGGAGAGGCGTTCCACCCTGCACCGAGTACTTAATCAAGTGGAAGGGAGTGCCAGAGTCTGAGGCAACATGGAAACCCAAAGATGATTTGTGGCAGTTCAAGGAACAACTTCATCAATACGAGGCGATGAGGACGCCGTCGGAATAGATGGGGGAGAATGTCACGAAATTAGGCCACTTGGACCATTTTTGCACTTAGATTTCTGAGGTTCATACTTTGCCAAACCCAATATTTGAGCCCAAGTGTTTGGCCCACACTCCTAACCCCTTTGTACATAGGATTCCCTAGAATATTAGGATTTGGGAATATTCCAGAGAATGTGTAGAGAATCTTCTATGTATAGTAAGTTGTAGAGAATTCTAGAGACTTGATCTCTACCGTAGGATCTAACCGATCACCACCGTCCATTGAGGAGGTGGAGTAGTATAAATAGGGGTCATTCATTTCATTTGTAATCATCAAGTACTTATCAAGTTTTCTATCAAGTTCTTATCAAGCATTCTCCAAGAGAGTTTGAGTGAATATTACTCATACTTGCTTTCTTTACTTTCTTGCCAACACTTTGGCACACATTTTGGTTTCGAGCGAGGCTGAATTAGCTACCGCGAGGGGCGGAAATAAGCTAAGGCCGCACGGTTCTTTGTTAAGAGAACAAGTTCGTGACAACGCGCTATCATCTCAATGAACTCAATTCATCAAGCAATTAGGCGCGCACACCGGCAGAGCTCTTCAATCATCATCACGCTCGTCTTTGAAATACAGTAGAGCGTTGTTTTGGGGTCTTGAAGAGTAGGTTTCCTATACTCAGATGGGGAATGACGAGCTACAGAATCCTGAACCAAACGAACATGGTGCTCACCTGTTGTGTGTATCACAATTTCATTAGGAGATCAGGGTTCACCGATCACTTACTTGATGGGACACATCCACATTACGAAGATGATGAGTTGATTTTCTCTCAGAAAAAATATCCGAACCAAGATTTGATCCAAGCTCAGAGTCAGTTTCGAGATGACATAGCCCAAACTATGTGAGATGCTAGAGGAAGTTAAGCTTATTGCTTGTTGGTTATTGTTGTTGTTTGATTTTGGACAATGTTGATCTAAGTATGTGTATTTGAATTAAGAGAAGGTTGATCTCAATATATGTATTTGAATTTGACTGTGTATAATTTGTTATGATACGGTACTTTCTATATTTATGTATTTATGATGTTATGTAGACGAATTTGAAATATGTAAACCTCTTATTTTGTTCAACAAGAAATGTAAATAATTTAATTATTGTTTAAGTGTTAAATATACACACACACATATATATATATATATGTGTGTGTGATTTTAATATATATTGTTAATTAACATTATTCTTTTTTTTTCTTTAGAAATATTATACTAATATATATACACACATATATATATTATAAAATTATATATAATAAAATAAATATTAATTATTTTTAAAAAGCAGTATTTAATTATTTTAATTATTTTTATATCCTAAAAATTCTAATTTGAATCAAGTGATCGGTGATCACATAAATATTATATTTTGGATGTTATTATTATTACTTTATATCATGATGATTTGTATTCGTGTTTAGTAATATTATATTTTGTTAATTTTAATTGCGAAGGAAGTCAATAAATGCACTTTTATTTCAAAAAAAATTATTTTTGCGGGCCGGGCGGGGCGGGCAAGATAATTCAATTTTATCATGTAACATAACATATAAATTGGTAATCCGTTTACTCTCGGGTACTCGTATACCCGTACCCTACCCGAAATAAATAAATGAGTAATAGGGTAGGGTAAGAATATGATATTTTGTATTAGGGTAGGGCATGGGGAGGCTTACGTGTACCCTACCCTACCCATTTACATCCCTAGATGTGTAAAAGAATGGAGATTGATTTAATAATCAATTTCATTTCTGATATCTTTTATTGTAAAAATTAGGGATATGTATGATTTTTTTAGAATGCTAAATATCTTTTTATTCAAATTCTCAACTTTTAAAATTCCATGCTAGAAAACTTTCAATTCATTACAATACCGAAAATATAATTTTAGAAATTCTCAAAGTTCGTATTAATTTCAAACTATGCACAATCCGACAGCAAAGGTTGAAGTTTCATACGGCCCAAAAACTTGATATATATGTTAATTATCCATTCAAAATTTAGAAAAAAAAATTAATAAATAAAACACTAAAACAACGTTCATAAAAGTTCACTTACATACTTGTGGATTATTTTACATTTAATTTTTAATTTTCTTTCACGTTCACTCTAATGAAACTCTGACTAATTGGGTAAATGATGATAATTCCCTACAATCATTTCAAGTATAATTGAAAACCATCCAAAAAATAAATAATAATTTTGAGTTTAAATCATGTCTAACGAAATTGATAATTAGAAGGAATCAAATGGTCGGAGGCTAAATACAAATCATTTGATATCATTATATTGTTTGAATATCCGAGATTGTTGTAGTTATTGCAAAACTCAAGATAATATATATATATATATATAATGATGAGTAATAATGATATGGAGATAATTATAAGAGATAAACCATATAATATTTGATCCTTTGATACTAATAATTCCTTAAGCTATACTTTTCATGCTTTTATACAAAGTAATAATCATGCAGCACCCCTTGTGGGGCATCCCAGCACCTGCTTTTTAAGGTTTTCAATTATCATAACTAGTTTTGTATTCAATCGATTCACAAAGCATTTGGGCAGCCATCCTGCAGGATCCAACTGAAGAGAGAGAAAGAGAGAGTCATCTAATATGTTCATGGAAACTAAAATATATTTTTTTTAAAATTCAAAAAAAAAAAAAAAAAAAAAAAGGAAGAGGGTTCAGTTTTGGTTACCTGAGCTATGTAAGTGACCATGCAAGAATCATGTTCAAGCTTCTCAACAACCCATCCCGACTGCAGCAACAGCCCTCTGATTGAGTTGTTTTGCTTAGGATGTAGCCCAGCTGCTATTTCTTTTGGAAGAGAAGCCACTGCCACTACCTGTATACATTTTTTATTACAAAATTTTGATCAAACGTTTTAAACACAATATATGATTTTCTTCTTGTTTTAAGTTTACCAGAGTTCCATCATCCATGGTTTCACGTCGCTCGTAGACGATGAATTCTCTGTTTCTGAATAACGGCTTTGATCTCTCTCCAAACCTCAGCCTGATTATGCTCAGGTTTTCTTCAAGGTCTTTTATGTACTTGCCTTCCACTAAATCTGCATCCCATTCCTGCGTAAATTAGACAAGACTTGCATCAAAAATCGAACACAGGTCCCTTAGATCCTACTCTCACTCCTTTTGCACGTACAATTCACACACACTCAAGTGGGTATGTGCGGAAATGCTCACCTTTGCAGCATCGATTGCATTGGCTACTGTGATAAACTGGTGGGGCGAGACTGATTTGAGGACACGGCGGCTGCGGAAGGTGTGAAGAGAACCGGATCTGCGTTTCGAAATTTCAACCCCATTCTCGACGCCCACCACTTTCCACCTGTCATCATTGACAGTTAGGCTCTCAACAGCCCGGTTGGAATCGGAAGCTGAAAGTAGTTCCTGGATGCAATTCTCACTCGCATGGAAGACGTATCTCCTCAATGAATCCTCACTTATAGACCTACATAAAACTCACCAGTTTATGATCAACTATCAGAATTTTGTATGGTTTAACAAACTACAGATTAACTAAGGGTGATAAAGTTACCAGGATCTACTGCAGTTGGAAGGACTGTGACGCATTGTGAACACGCCGTTTCGGGAGTATGTCAGTATGTTCCTGAGGTGAGTGGTATATGCAGAGAGAGAGAGAGAGAGGAAGCAGGAGTGTTAGATTGTTTGAGAGAAGATGGATGGCATTGGTGAGGGTGGTATTGCAGAGAGAGAGAGAGAGAGAGAGAGAGAGAGAGGGGAAGCAGGAGTGTTAGATTTGTTTGAGAGAAGATGGATGGCATTGGTGAGGGTGGTATATGCGGAGAGAGAGAGAGAGAGAGAGAGAGGAAGCAGGAGTGTTAGATTTGTTTGAGAGAAGATGGATGGCATTGGTGTTGGTGTGTTAAAAAAATAATGTGAGGTGGGGGCAAGGAGATAGACGCACATGGAATGCCAGAAGCATGACCATGATTAGAACTGCACATCATTATCCTCATTTCTCTCTAATAAAAGCCAACAGCACTCCATGTGCATCATCTCCCCACCTCTGTTAACACTTTTTAATCTCCTTTACTAACATCAACAATCTCTCTCTCTCTCTCTCTCGTTTTAAGGATAAATAGAAAAGCAAAGACTAACAAACTAAAAGACAGACTAATAGAGCTTAATCCACATTTATATTTTACCAAAACTTACCTGGTTTGGGGTGACAAGAACACGAACAAAAGTACTCATTCAGCCCCCTTCATGATCACATGCCTTGAATAGGTTAAACTGTCAAATTAAGACACCAAAACAGACAAATTTTAATATGGCCTACTTTTTTTTTATCTCCACTTGCTAATTCAGCCATCGGGAATTGCTTAGAATCAGAGCTGTTGGCTTGGCCTGGGAAAACGTTCACATAATATGTTTTCTAGTATATGTAATGTGGTGATCATATCTCCATAACTCAATATTGCACCTTTCACCAACGGCCAATAATCACCCCATATTATTACATAGTAAATTTGCATGCGTGCCAAAATTTAGTGATGAGATGAAAGTAGATTTGAAGATCATTTATCATTCTCTCTTTGAAAGGCACAAACTGAATTGTAGAGAATCCATTTCCGATGAATTAGCACAACCTTTAGATCCCTGACAGTAAGGAATAATAGTGACAAAATTAATGGTTAAGACTCGACTGCACTACTTTAGAAAGAAGATTAATTTATTGGGGGTTCATAATGAGATAAAATAAACAATAAAAAGATGCTGAGTTTCCAAACTTCTAAAATGACACAAGATGATGGCTTTTACTGCCCCAACAATCCTTTTGCTTTAAGGCTAAAAACTGTGTCCCTGACAGCATCTTCAACTGGACTAAAATTTAATCCCAAATCAATCAATCTCTTTGCAGCATCCATGCAAGCCACAAGCCCAGGTTGCGTTTCCCCTGTAAACCTGTATTAAAATAGTTTACCAACTCTTCTACTCTTAATTCAAAAACTGTATTAAAGTACAGATTAATTGGTCATGGAAATTTTCTGAATACTTAGATCGAAATAGACAATAAAAAGATAAGTTCTTCAAGTTGTGATGTCATGCCATTTTATTTTAACCCCTCATCTTTCCCTGGCTAAATAATGTTGCTCTCTCTCCCTCTCTCTCTCTCACTGTCTGTGACGTTACCAACCAAGGTTCGCACATCGTAGGAATGACAAGCATCCCTAACATAACCGATACAAGGCTAGAATATCCTCCTGTATACTAATGAAATTGATGTCAGATTATTACACTAAATACAGATAATTATTGGTACAAAAACTTCCCAATGAAAATATCAAAGTTACCAAGAAATCAGGAATTTTGCACTCACTAATCATAATGTCAAGAAAAAATGACAAGTTCCATAATGCACATGGGAAGCTGCAGAAAAGGCTATAGCCTACATTGATATACAACTTTTCTTACATAAATTGACACCCAATTGGTCATCATTACAAGAAGAAAATAAGTAAAAGCTGAAGCACAAGATATATTTGTAAATTCTTTAATTTTAATGAAGAATTAAAGGATAAAGAAGCAAAACCAAGTGAACCAGTCAGACTGCATCGTATAAATGGGAGACGTGGCCCCAACATAATCCATAGTTATCAGTCAAGAGATCAATTCTTATTAAGTTACACATTGGCCATGTATGGTATAGAACGCAAACCCGTACAAAATAGCTTCAGAAAGTTGATTCTGCTGTGAAAGCTTAAAAGGAACAAGATAAGATCCCATCCCCAGTGGACTGGAAAAATCATGTAAAAACTGAAATCGACCCCCCCCCCCCCACCCCCACCCCCAAAAAAAAGGAAAGAAAAGAACGAATATGTAGCAATCCAAATAATGAAGGTTTTGAAACTACAGAACTCTGAATCCCATTAATTCAATCCAACTGAGATAATCAAATCAATCATCTCTTTACTCCGCCTTTTCATCATAAATCTTGTTTAACGTTCACAAAATTCGGATGTGTATTCTTGTTTCGTACATTCCAATATTGAATGAACTACATCTAAGAGATCATATGCAATCTTGTAGTGGTGGTTTAAAGTGGGAGAATGATATTGAAATCAATATACTATCAACTGAAATAAAAACTCTTCACATGCACAGAACCTACTAATCTGTTTGGGACAAACTCAGTCTGGGCAAGGGGATATGAGGGCTTTCACCTCAAAGAGCATCATTTTACTACTTCATATAAATCATATTCTAGTGGATGGCACATTATTCACAAAATCTGCTAATTTGTTGTCTTTCTCCCCCCGATAACCTATCTTCAATGTTCTTAGCACATGATGAATGCTGTTGTCATTTATAATGAAAACCTTAGTTGCTCTTATTAAATCCAAGATCATTAAGTTCCACCAATGCATTTATCATCGTAATATTATATTTACCCACTGTGACTATGAAGCAACTCTTTTTTACCGACCTACATTCATCTCTAACCCCGCAAAATAGATCCAGTAATGAGCAAAGCTCAGAAATAATTAATAGAGACCTGTGAACTGGAGATTCAGGAAAGAGTTTCGAGACTTTCTCCGCAAAATCACCAAACTGATAGATACCGTTGGTGCAAAGGTATCGACCTGAGGCTGTAGGGGTTTCAAAGAGCAGTAATTGTGCCCTAGCAACATCTTTGACATGCACAGCCCCCAACCAATGGTACTCCTGTGTATCTTTTGACCCCTGAAGCAATTGTTGCAAGACCGCACAGCTAGCGTTTAGTTCAGGTTGGAAAAGTTGGCCAAGACAAGTAGCAGGATTTATTGCAACAACATCCAATGCATTTTCCTTTGCAAATTCCCATGCAGCTTTCTCAGCCAATGTTTTTGACACCGGATACCATTTCTGTCACATTAGAGAAGTCATATTTTAAATAATACCTCATTAATGTGAGAATATGAACTCCTGGTTGAATTTGGAGAAGCAATAAACAGTTAGAAGTTCAAAACTAGCATTAAAATTAAAGTGCATCAAGAAAATTATGCAGCAGAAATTAATCCTACTTTGGTGTATCCAAAAGATGAACAAGAAAAGGGAATGTCGGCAAAACACTAGGGCCATGCAGACTGGGGCCTCGCACCTAGGCAGGGTTAAATGGGCTCTATGTGTGGCTAGGCAGGGACTTTACAAAACCGAAAAAGAGAGAAGATAGAAGATCCTCCCCCCCCCCCCGGGATAAATTTGATCATCTAACCTAGATAGGGCTGTATCTGGTAGGCATCTTATATTTTCATCCTGATGAAAGTTCCATCAAAAGCAATTATGATGGTAGATGACCCACACCCTCACAGGCTTACAGGTGTGGTTCAATATGTTATTTTCTCACTCTGAAGTATATATTGGATCCTTTTGGTTTGTTTGGCCGCCTGGATAATCTCATATGCCACTGGCTCAGCATCATTTCTTTACAAACTGGCTGAGGACCACTGTGCTGATGAATTTCTTCTTTCATCAAGTGTAAGTCACTTTCTATAGTTCCTACCATTATTGCCAATACCACGTTCGAGCAGACAACTAGGGAAGATATTTCTGGTTTCGATATCTACCAATGAAATAGCTACTTGTCTTTTCTTTAAGTCGCTCTTTTGCATTTTCTTTCATTTATCTTCCTAGATAGCCCTTTAATGTTTCAATCTCTCCAAATTTAGCAATGAAATTTTCCTTCATTCAACGTTGTCCATTGGATCAAGAGACTTGTTACAGAGAAAGAAATGCAATTTGCCCCAAACAATTTACTGCAGTTAAGAACACATTATTCATAATTTATTTGTCAAGTAAAAAGTTCACCACATAAACTCTAGCCACTTTAGTGGCAAGCTGAATTTAGGATTATCGATCTATAACAAAGCTACACCAGTAATATGAGTTTCCCATGCACAAAGCTACAGAATTTGATAGCTGCATACTGTGAATAAGGGGATCACAAGAGTTAAAAGTAGCCTAAGACCATAAAATGTACTTAGAAGTTTTTCGGTGCTTTTTGGTTTAGTTTCTCCTTCAAAGCACCCTATAGGCTTATTCTGCATTAAAAAAAAAAAAAAAAAAACAGAATTTGATCCAGATATAAAGATATCATTACATCAGAATCATCACACACCTCAATCACTGGATTCAATATTATATATATTGTCATAAATTCAACAATCCATTTCCCAAAATCTCATGTTGTAACTTGTGAGTTTTAATGGGCAGCAATCACGAGAATGTGTTTTTGAATCAATCAACGAACAAAAAATCACATATTAGTAGTACATCAAGAGTCAATGCCACTATTTTAGTGTGACACCAACCACAGAAAATGTCAGCTTGAGTCTTAGGTGAAATTAAGGTTCATAAGTAATATTTCTAACAAACACTAAAGTAAACCTTATAAGTGATCCACCCAACACATTTAATGGCATTCTATTTCAGCTAAATAGCCTAAATCAGAGTTTAATTGAGTATATTGATAATGATTATTCAACCAAATCATGTAATAAGATTATTTTGTGGGTGCGAGATGAGATAGAGAGAGGACGAGAGACCTGACGCTGCCTGCAATAGTCAAGATCAGTCCAGGAAGACTCATCTACCACCCTACCACTCGGCCACCCCGGGTTAGGAACCATAGCCGAAATCGACGAAGTGAGCACCAGGCGACGCACCCCAAATTTCTTGGCGGCTGCAAGCACATTCAGAGTCCCCTTTACGGCGGGGTCCACCAGCTCCGTCTGGGGGTCCACTGGGTCCTCGAGCGTGCATGGCGATGCCACGTGGAAGACCCCGCCTCCGGCGCACCCTTCCACGGCCTTGTCCACAGCGGTCGAGTCAAGGAGGTTGACGTGGTGCACGATCAGGCTGACGGCGGGGTCGGCGGCACCGGGGAGGGAGAAAAGGTGAGAAGCATCGGAGCCGGGGAATATGGAGAGGTGGATGGTGGTGTAGCCGTATTTCAGAAGGGTTTTCACTATCCATGAGCCGATGAAACCGTTGGCTCCGGTGACACACACAGGAACTTTGGTGGTGCGGGGGCTTTTCTGTTGGTCTGTCATTGTAGCCTGCGCTGTATAGGTGATGATTGGAGAGAAAAAATTTGTGCAATGATTTTGAGAAGAAGAAGGATTGAACAAATTAGTGGAATGAATTGTTCTGTTCACACACAAACACACACACAAAATTTACTCCTGATACCACATTAATATTTTGGATAAAAATAAACATAATATAAATAAAATATATATTCTTATTTTAAATTTTTAAAAAAATTTAACATTTAACTTAAAATCATTCAAATAATTTCACATACTTTATTAAGAAACCAAAATATTCTCTTTATTCCTCTTTGAAAAATACCAAAAAAAAAAACATAATTTGAAGCTTTGAAATAAATAAGAGATTTTCACGATGCATAATCGATATTTATTTGTAAACTCGGTACGTTTTTCATATGTTTTATTAGAAGTTTCTTCCTTTTATACATTCAAAAAACATAGCAGAAATCGTAAACTGTGAACTCTGATTTCTAAAGCTTCGGCCTAGACGAACCAAACACAAACCGCAACATTCGGCCTGCATCAGCCGAACACATTATAAGATGTTCGGCAGGTACAGGCCGAACGTATCATATGATATTCGGCGCTCGCAGACCGAACACATCATATGATATTCGGCGCCCACAGGCCGAATACATTCAACAACATTCAGCATTTGAACACCGAACGTTTACAGATTGTTCGATTTTATTTGACCGAACGTTGTCACATTTTTTCAGCTTCTTTTGGTTGTTTCATGTTCAATTTATGTTGTTAAATAGTACTTTTATTATATTATTTGTATGAGTCATAAAAATAAGTACTTGTATTTCAAATAACAATGAACTAGTTGTTGATTATCCAGATGTCTTTAATATAATGAAATTGTTTGAATTATGTGAAAATTTGATTTCTTGGGTACGCGAAAAAGCTATCCCATTAGGCATGATGGTGGTTGTGATGAGGTCAGAAATTGGAGATGAATGGAGACGACCTCGTTTGTGGTTAGGTTGCGAACGAGGGGGTAAATATCGTCCACCAAAAAAAAAAACATTCCATAGAGAAAAGTGAAAATAAACAAAGAAGAATGTGGAAGAGAAGAAGAAGAGGTAGAAGATATATCAAGGAAATGAAAAAACAATTGAGAATTGTCGTTCCAGAACCAAGAAATGCGATTGTCCATTTCGTCTAAAAAGAACATTACAAAGAGACTGATGCATGGACGTTAAAGGTTATTTGTGGTTCGCATAATCATGAGTTCGCAAGATATTTAGAGGGTCACTCTTATCTTGGTCATTTAATTCAGATTAGTTGAAATTGGTGTGATCTGACTGCATGTAATAATCGTCCTGGGGACATATTGTTTACTTTGCAGAAGAGGTATACAAAAAATAAGTTCACGATAAAGACTATCTACAATATACGACAGAAGAATAAACAAGTCGAACACTTTGGCCGATCACAAATGCAATATCTGATGGGTAAACTTAAAGACAATGTTTTGTTTTCATATTAGGCGGTGTGAACAAACAGATGTTGTCAAAGATATGTTTTGGGTCCATCCAACAAGTGTGAAGTTGTTGCGTGCATTTACACATGTCTTGTTAATGGATTTTACATATAAAACAAACCGCTACAAACTACCGTTGTTAGAAAATGTCGGGGTGACTTCCACAAACATGACTTTTTTAGTTGCATGTGCCTATCTAGAATATGAAAAGGAGGACAATTACTTATGGGCATGCACTATCCTCAAAGATTTGATGGACCGATTCAACCTACCAAAAATATTTGTAACCGATCGAGAACTTGTATTGATTAATGCAATCGAGAGCACTTTTCCTAGTTCTCGTCATTTGCTATGTCGATGACACATCAGCATAAATGTAATGACCAAATGCAAGAAGTACTTTAGTATGAAAGAACAATGTAATTATTTTTATTGTAATTGGAATTTGTTGATCTTTGCTGAGTCCGACCACATGTTCGAAGAGTTGCTGAAGAGATTTGAGAATGATTTTTCCTATAAAAAAGATGTTGTAAAGTATATTTTGGACAATGGGATCAATGGATATAAGGAACAATTTGTTTCTTGTTGGGTAAACAACTTGATGCACTTTGAAAATACCACAACAAATAGGTAATATAAAATCATGTTCCATTTATATGCTATATCATTTTTTTTTATTCTGTATATAGTGTATGTTATATGCTCATTGATTTAACATTTTTTGTAATACAGTGTGGAGGGTCAGCATGCCAAGTTGAAAAAACAACTTCAATCGAGTACATTCAATTTTGAAACATTTTGGGAAAAAAATTTATTCTTCTCGAAACATCGCATAATGCAATCAAAAGTTCGTTCAAGAAGAGCATCAATATAGTCCAACATAGATACTCATCTCCTGTATTCAAAATGTTATGGGGGGTATGGTTTCTATTTCTGCTTTGGATATGATTTTGGATGAAATGGTTGGTGTTGGAGAAAATGGAGTGGATCTTTTATTATGTGGGTGTATTTTGCAAAAATATTGTACAACCAAGAGTATATAGTATATATGCTCTCGCTGTCTTTTCTGCAATTACTCTATTCGAAATTTGACTTCTGTCCAAGAAGGTGCTACGCAGCCACTCTAACTTCATCGATTGACCCCTCTTATCATTAAGTGCTGATATAGCATCCTCAACTGACACACCTAACAATCGATGAATCGGCGCAAGCGAGAATTCTGAAGTCTCGTCTTCGACGTGCACTAGCTGCCCTATCACTGTTAGATCAAGTAGACACAATACATCATCTAATATGATCGTCATCTCACCAAATGGAATGTGTTGGTCTCTGGCTGCTCATGTTCTACAAATGCAGAAATCAAGTTTATGTTGGGAGCTTTATATGAAATTTTGCTCAAAATATGAAGCCCAAATTGTTTAACATACGACCTCCAAACTCGTGTCATCTCATCTTTGGGATACACCCATTTTAGAAGCTTAGAAGTGAGCTAAAGACATTTTAAAATGCCTCTCTCAATGCCGTTTCAAACGTCGGCAGCTACATGAGTTTTAAAACTTCGTAACAATGACGGATTGTAAGGACCATCAGAAAATAGGCCCATTAGGATCTCATCATGTTCCCCCCTCTTGTTCTTGAGGCACATCAGCATATGCCTCGAATTCTTGAGGCTCACCAATATCATCTTCTGTAGAAGGACCTGCCACAAATTTAGATTGTTGTGCAGTCCTTAATCTTCTGTTAGATATTGTTGGTCGTCTTCTTTTTCTTTCAAAAACTGTAACACAAGAAAATAAAAAAATGTAAACAAACTATGTTCGAACAAAAAAACTGGGTGCATTTCATATTTCCAATTGTGTATCTGTTTCAAGATTGGGATCATTTTATAAGCAAGTATATGAGTATGAGTTGTGTTTCTTCAATTTAATATTTAAAAAAATTCATTGTCAAAATTTTGGTATAAATTTCAGCTGCTGGTAGTATGTTTAGTTACTATGCCTCAACAGACTTGAAAATGTAGTAAACAATAAATAAAACAACAATGAAGCAAAATGAGAGAAAATATGCCATATAGAAACATTAAATTGAGAAGAGAAGATAATGCAAACATAACCAAATATGTAAAAATCAAAATTAAAAACTTAAACAACGAAATATCATTTAGCTCAATCCATCAATATGTTCAGCCAGTGCATGCCGAACAGGGGCAGAAACATTCGGCCAGTGCATGCTGAACATGTAGACGTGCGTTTGGCCAGTGCACGTCGAACGGGGCATGAACGTTCAGTCAGTGCACGCCGAACACGTAGATGTGCATTCGGCTGTGCACGCTGAACGCGTAGACGTACATTCGGCCAATGCACGCCGACGGGGTAGGAACATTTGGCCCGTGCATGCCGAATGCGTAGACGTGTGTTCAGCCTGTGCTCGCCGAACGGGGTAGGAATGTTCGGTCAGTGCACGCCGAACACATAGACATGCGTTCAGCCTGTGCATGCTGAACGCGTAGACGTACGTTTGGCCAGTGAACGCCGAACTCGTAGACCTATATTTGGCCAACCAGCGCCGAACGCATCGCGGGATCCTAAACTTATAATTTAGTCGTTTGCGCTAAACGGAATATAATATTACCTGGAGGAATTGAGACATTGTCGCCTTCTGCATCCATTACTCGTTATTGAGAAGAAGGTGAGTAGAAGGAGGTGTATGTGAACCGAATGTGATGGGTGGGAAAGAAAGGAAGAAGAAGATGCTGAAATTAGGGTTTCGGGTTTCAGCTTCTGAGTTTTTTCTCTTTCTTTTGTTTTTTTTTTTTTTTGAAAATTGGTAGAATAGGTATTTTGGAGGATGGATTTAGTAAAATTTAGTTTTTAAATATTTTTATGTAGTGTGTATAGTAATTATAGTTGACAAAATATGGTGTGAATAGAAACACCCATCAAGCAATGTTTATCAAGAAGATGAGAACTAATTGTTAGAACTCAAAAACCCTTGACTAAAAGAGAACAAAATCAATGAACTCGTCTTTGTTAAAGTCCAAATCAAATTTTTTTATAGGATGTTTCTAAAGCCACCACTAAATTTGCTTTGTACACCACATTAATTTTTAAATATGATGTAAATGACATAAATACCCTTATGCAAAGTAACACCTACACCTGCAACCCCCTCCATCCCCTTCTTCCTTCCTTCCCCACACACATTCACAAGGCAACTCCTAATCTCTCTTTTTCAATAGATAAAACAATGGAATAGAAATTTTCAAATAACCTAATATAAAGAAAATCAATTATCAATATGCCAATATAATTAATTTTATACCATTTGTATGAATGAATGTATTCTAAAAATGATAATCAGCGTTTGGCTCTTGTTGGTTGAACATTTTGTTTAATGTTCGGCTCTGATTGGCCGAACGTTGCATTGAGTGTTCGGCCAATGTTGGCCGAACGCTATATTTTGTGTATGTTTTTAATTTTTAAATAAAGGTATTTTTATCATTTACATTATATTTAAAAATTAATGTGATGTGCAAAATAAATTTAGTGGTAACTTTAGAATATGTTATCGTGTTTTGATGTAAACTGTAATTTATAATTCAAATTCATATGGGAATGTATATTTAATTGCTGTTATATGTAGTATTATTAAGAAAGAAGATCAATACGTTGGTGTGTATAAATTAATGTTATACTAATATTTATTATTTATTGAATATGATATAAAAATTAATTATAACCATATTATACAAAATTGTGCTGTCTAGAAATGATCTAATATTTGTTTTAAATTCTAAACTCTAAACCCTTAACACCTTTCTTATTTGTTTGTTTTGATTCTTTATCTTTTTAGGTTTAATTCATATATTTTAAATTTTTTATTGTAATTTATAATTACTTAAAATTTTATATTTGTGGGTTATTTTCTAATATTGTCTTTGTAATTATGTTTTTATTTTCTCATAAATATGTTTTTTCATCATGTTATCATCCGTCTTTTGATTTCATGTTTGAGTATGAGGATATTTTCTCTTACAATGTTATGATACCTAATATTTTTAACTTTAAGAATTCATGATATTTTTAATAATTTTATTTATTTTCATAAAAAAATTTATGTCGTACATTATGGATAGATAATTATCTTAATATAAAAGTAGAATCATTAGTTTGGTTGTGACACACGTCAGTCAATATAGTAATATTTGTACATGTCCTATTTCTTACCCTTACATAATTAATACATAATAATAAAATAACAACAACAACAACAACAACAACAACAACAACAACAACAACAATAATAATAATAATAATAATAATAATAATATTTTTTTCCACTCTTGCATTGCATGGATAAATATCTAGTTTATCTTGGAAAAAAAAAAGTATTGAAACTTTTCAATTCTTTAGAACCTGTTCGTCAATTCTGAACAAACATAGTAAGGAGTAAAAATATTTTAGCATTTTCAATAATAAATTACATAAAAAATAAGATGCAACCCAATTTAATCTGTATATATGATTTATTGTATTGGTACTATATTTAATTATATGCGTATATAAGGATTGTGTTTGAAATTAATCTAGTATGAGACCTGTGCGATGCATATAAGCAATTTTGTATATTTTTTATTTCAAGAATTATATTATTTTGATTTTTGTTCAATATTTATGATTTTAAATAAATATTGAATTTGTGAAATCTATAAAAAAACTGACTTCTATAAAAAATATGTGTGGTGTATAAAGTAATTATGGTGTGTAGAGAAATTTTTGTGGTGTAAATAGAAATACCCTTTAATTACTTAGATGATTTTCATCCCACATGCAACTTAGTTAGGCTGTATATGCAAACTACAATAAACATATAGGTTTATTAAATTGAAACACCTCTTTATACCCTTATATGCAATAGATCTACATAAAACATTCTTGTTATTACAAATCAAAATTAAAATTCTATTTTATTTGTCCATGATTAAAGACGTGTTTCTTCAAGGACAATCCAACATGATTGAGAATCTATCCTTAACTTTTGTTTATCGTCATTGCATAAGAAATGATAAAAAAGAAAATTATCTCTATTTAAATTTAAAGGTCATTCTACGATCAAATGGAGTAATAAACAATCAATGAATTATAACATTTTGAATAATATTACTGGCTGAATGAACCTTCACTCCGACAATATAATAATCACGCTCTATAACTACCATCTAAGTTATGAGGCATAAGCTAAGAGAGTGACTTATATTTCATTATAACATAAATGGTGTACTAACTTTCCAAAATAAAACATAACTGGAATCCCAACTTTTAAAATATTTTTTTTATGAAGATTCATGATTGAAGAAAATGTAGCATTAGTAATATCACATGGAGAAGACTATTAGAATGGATATATTACGGTGGCCGAATAAATGTCATCACCTAACTTACCATGTTGAAATTATTTGAAAGAAAACTCCAACTTAAATTATATATTAAAAGAGTCGGCACTGTTATTGTTTGATAATCCTAATTTTCTTATAAAATAACAATGTTTGTGCAATTATCTTCTACAATTTAAATTATGTTAGCTTGCATATTACTTTTATAATAACCTTTAGTGTAGTAAAAAAAAAAAAAAAAAAACACCAACCTCTTGCAAGGAACAATTTAATATAATTATTCGTGATCTTCAAATTTAAAAAAGTTATATCATATTGGAATGATATAATGAAAAAACAAATTCAAAACCAAATCATTAACTATGATCCAATTTTGTAATTCAAGTCTTGGAGCAGTCGCAGTAACAGAAGAATCAACCATTTTCTATTTTTTAAATGAAAAAAATCCAAATTAAATCACAACATAGTTATACTACATAATTTTTTTATTTTTTATTTATAATCTACTAAACTATATTAAAATTACATATTAGTTAAATACAAACTAAAGAAAAAACTATGTATGCACCATATATATATACATACATATATATATATCAAATCCACCATAATTTGATTTTGAATTTTTAATTATTCCTAATATAAGAATTAATTACATAATTTAAAATTAAAATGAAAATCATGCACAATAGAACATATTTGTATCACGACTATATCATGCTACTTAGACAAAAAATCACAAAGACAAAATAGATAAAGAGAAAAAAATTCTTCAAAATACAGAAGTGATCAACATTCAAAAACTCTAAAGTAAATGCCAATGAAACCTTATAGTAATGTGACCTTTTATAATATTTTTAGAGTAGACAAAACTTTAAAGAGATAAATCTTCAATCACAGGGATGACCATGTGGTAATTAAGCAATAACAACTTCTATTTGTTGGCCAACGAAGATCACGATCCTAGTCATATATTCTCATACAAAAGACAAAAAATGGTTGATCGTCTAACCTCAACCTGCACACCAGAACATCCAAAACCAATTTATGCAACACTAACAACAGTAAATTTTGTGTCTTGCTCATTCATATCTACAAATGCCCCATGATATATCTTCATAAAAGTACAAATTATAAGCTAAAATCTCAACGATGAAGTAGTTGTGCTTCCTTGTATCTCAGCTATAACCATTCAAGTAATTGAACACTGTCAGTAGAGTTTCTTCACCAAAATATAAGGCTCAATCATATTGCAATATTCTTCTCATAAAATTACAATTTTAGGCACGTGTAAAATAAACACTTACTCTGATAATTTGAGCTGATGTAAAGAAAATTAGATGGAAAGGGTTGTTGGGGCTTCTGACATACCCAACACTAATTCAAAATAAAAATTATTAGAAGTTTTAAGATGGCTTAGAACTGCCAACATACCATTTTCATTTTTACATACCTTCATGAATTTGAACAATCTCTTTATTTTAGCCATTTTTTTATTTGAAAACAAAAGGTTTTTCAGGTGTTCTATCTTGCAAGGCAAAAGAAAAGGCTGCACGTGAGGGTGAAAATCAAGAATATGTAATTCTCATGTGAAAATTATTGGTAATTTATCAACTAACCCTTCAATTCAAAAACATAAAAAATAATATTCTCTAAGAATATTAATTTAATAATCAAAATAAATAAAGATATGTGAAACATGGAAATGATCCTGGACATAAATGCAATAAGAAAGTTGTGCAATTCACTCAAACATCAATTATATTATAAAATTTGAAGCAACACACAAGGTTACGATTTAGAGAGAGACATAAATAAGAAGGCAAAAAGCCTTGGCAGATCGGCAACAGATATAAAGCATAGACGCGATTAAAGCTAGAGAGGTTGTGGATCCGAAAAGTATTTCTCTCACCATACGTGTGTGCATATATATAGATATGGAAAAAATCAAATCTTAATTTGTAGATCACATTAATACTGATTTTTCTTTGAAAATAGATCCACAAACATGTTTAATAGAATGGAGAAATTTTAAAAGATTTGAATTATCAAAAAGATTTAGGAGATTTGAATTATCAAGAAATTTTAGAAGATTTGAATTTCGAATACCCAACAAATTAGTTGCACAATTCTCGATAGAAAAAAGCAAATAATAATATCCAATTTTAAAGGTGCATTGGGTTGGAAAATAAACATTGTCATTAAAAAAGAAAATTGATATTTTTTTTCTTAATATCCTACGAATTAGAAATTAAAATTATAGGCGGTTTATTTATTCATTTTTTTATAGAATGAATAGAGAGAATATTAAAAAAACAAAATCGCGGGTAATTTTTTCTTTTTGGGAATATGGATGAAAATATCTAACATATTTTTCCATATCTTTTAATTAATAGATTGATTTTATTGAAATTTCACAAAATTCAAAAGAATAATAAATACATTTGATTTAAAACTAGCTAGATCTTTAGAAGTTCGATATTAAACAAATTTTTTTTGGGATAAAGAATATTTTGTGAAATGACTTATTTTGTATAATCTCACACACTTTTAAATTTTTCGTACACAAAATACCTTATTTTCCTAATTATTAGGGCAACATTTTCCTAAGTATTAGGGAGAACTCATATTCGGAGTAGTTATTTTTTAGCCCTTTTATGTAACCACGTGGTTTTTAATTAATATGGATTTTAATTTATATAAATGTATATATATATATAATATTTAATTGAAAAGAAAGGTGTTGTGGTCTATTTTTTTATGGTTGATAAACACAAAAATAATTCAGTTTCATATTCCAATATAATATGATTTTAATAATTTTCATTCTTTATTCTAATTAATCTATTTTATTTAATAATATTAAATTTGAAGATTTTTGTATCAACAGTTATAGGATAAATTGGATGGTTTTTGGAATTATTAACAAAATTAAATTCTAGATAAATATTATATTGGCTATTAAATCAGATACCCACAACAAATGGGAGACACACGTTTTAATTATTGTTGACTAAATACAACATCTTTTTAATTTTAGGTACATCTATTTATTATTTAAAAAAACAGTTTTTATGATAAATAAATTATGCAGAAATATAAAAAAAAAATTGAATCAAACATATTTCATATCTACAATATAATAATAGGTAAGTTTTTTTTTTTTTTTTTTTTTTTTTTTTTTTTTTTTACAAATTTAGAAAGTGTAATTGGGCGGGAAAACAAAAATAGAAATAATCATTATATATATAGTCGAAATAAACGGGCTTCAAGAAAAGCTTGCAACAACCGAATTCCAGATCAATTTTACATGATACTTTCAATAATAGTCAAAATAAATACAACAAATCTCATTTAATGCGAATAAGTCAAATGAATTCATTTCTTATAGACCGTTAAAAGATTATTCATTATACTTTCAATAACAGTCGAAATAAATACAAGAAATCTCATTGAATATAAAAAAGTCACATGAATTCATTTCTTATAGACCGTTAAAAGGTTATTCAATTTTTCATTGAATGTATACTTGAAATAATATAATAATTATTTAGTATTATTATATTTAGAAAATTAAAAGTCAGCTTATCCATATCTTTTCAATAAATATACATATAATTATATATTTTTAATAAGAAATATGACATGTCAGCTAATAAAAACGCCTCAACCTTGTGTCCACAGTCCATGCTTTCCAAATTCGGAGCACTGTCCACTCCAAGAATGTGTTCATACTATTTTATTTTTATTTTGAATTTTAAAAAATGACAGAACATTTATGTGGAAAAATAATATTTTCGTTATTTTTTTCAAGTGTCCTATTTATATGTAGATATAGATTGATTATTATAATATAAAAAAATATTTTATTATATTTTTTAAAATATTCAATAAATTTCAAGAGTTCTATAGTAAACTATTTGATGTTAAAAGAAATTGCATTTAAGCAACAAGAAGTTGAATAGAAAATATGAAGGATGATTTATATTCTCTTAAGTCTTTACAACTCTATTCTTACTTTGACTATTTTTTGTAAACTCTATTCTTTACTTTGACTATTTTTTGTAATCGATCATTTTGTACGGAAATTGGTCTTTAATTATATGGTTGTTACTTGTTAACATTTTTTAGAAGATTAATTTCAATAATAAGTTATTGGATTCGAAAAATGCAAAGTTTTTAGTTAATTCTTTAGATTACACTTGTACATTTATTGTAGATTTGACTAATAATATTAGATTAAGCTGCATATAAAAATGATTCAAGTTTTGTAAAAAATAAAATTATTAAATACTCTACAATTTTTTTTTTTTATATAAGAAATATAATATTATATTCTATTTTATTTTTGGGCACGATAAATATTTTCTAGAGAATAAGTAAATCCCATTTTTATTTAAGGTCGTGTTTGAACTTTGAACTAAAGTAGAGCAGCCTACTATGGATTGTTCTAACTTAGTTTGGTTTTTTGTGTTGACAAGAATTGTGGGTTGTGACAACCCACCACTCCTCCTCTGACACAAAGCCCCCTCCCCAACTTTGCTCCCTCTCCTCTTGCTTCTTGCCTCGTATGCATCTCCCTTTTTTTTTCATTCAAAATTTCAAACAATCATTTCTTTTTCTTTTATTTAAATTTCTTAATACTTATTAAATTTTCATCACAACTCCATATTTTATAATAAATATACATAATTAATTATCTTTTCATGTATAAAAATAAAATATTTTTTGTTAAGTTAATCATGATACATTTTTATATAAAATAAATGTCGTTTTTTGGTTGTTCGAATTATTTATTATGAAGAGAAATCAGTAAATAATATAAATTTAAATATATATATATAGTTTAAGATATATAAATTTTAAAGAAATTAATTATATTAAAAAATAATAATTATTTTTTTGATTTTTTTACCTTATGATTAATTTTTTCGACTTTTAAGTTTTAAAAAAATATTATATCTTTCTCTTTCTAGTAATTATGATTAAATTTTTTATTAATTTTTTTTTTCAGATTATTATTTACTTTAAAAAAATATTATTTTCAATAATAATAACTTTATGAAATTAATTTAATCATCAATAATAATAACTTTATAAATATATATAATTAGCTATGAATCATCAACTCTGTAATTTTGAATAATGTTTATCATAATTCAAAACAAATATAATTTTTTAGCGGTGATGTTTGATTAACATTCCATAGTGTCCAAAATACAAGCTAGGGAGTTTGTCGACCAGGCGTGGCCAATTCCGCACCACGAGCTCAACAATCTACAAGCCATTGCCTCCTTCCTAAATTTAAACTAAGGAATCCACCACTCACCACTTCATTTCTGTCGAAATTTGATGTCAGGTGAAATTCTAAATACCGACATGATTTCAATCATCCATCTACCCGGAAGATAGTTCCAAAAAAGAGAAAGAGATGAGTAAATGTAGATGGAATTCATTGATAATATAGCAGCAAACCCATGAAACTCATATCAACTATATCACCTTCATCATTGACAGCCCGGGCATTGACATACAATAGCTACAACTGTTCTTCCAAGATTGTGGCTAAGAAGAGCAAGACCCCTCAAACACCTTCTCCAAAGGTATTAATCTACTCTTATTTCTCATGAGAATTGTTTTGTTTAATTGTTGTAGTGATTTCCTCGATTATATCCGAGTATCTGAATTGATTGTACGTATAAATGAGGAGATGAAGGGTGAAAGGATTGGAGAAATCTGTTTTAACTTTCAATCTGCCTTCACCTTTTCCTTTATTTGCATGATTTCAGCGGAAGAATATGCTTACCTGCAAAGAACTTGCTTTGATGGGAGTATACCATTTTCTCATGTAAATAAATTTAGGTTTTGATGACTGAAGGTTCTGTTTTAATAGGGTTCAGACCCACCACCTCCAAGAATTACATCAAACGTGAAGCAGAATTTGCAGTTCTTAAGATTATGGAAGGTTAATTTTTAGCTTAAATCCTTTAAGTTTTGGGTTCGAGATTCGCCAATAATCTTAGTTATTAACCACTTTAATAAAAAATGTCGTAGGAGTTTCAAAGGAGAAAATCAAACACAGCAAAGCCTAGTACTAGCTATCGCAGAAAGAGGGTAGATAAGGATGAAATGCCTGAAGACACAGAGCTCTATCGCGATCCTACCTTGACCCTATACTAGTTGTGCTACGTACCTCTAGATTGATTAACATCAATTCCAGTTTGTCTTCTTTGTAACATTGAAAACTTGATTACTAACTTAATCTCTTTAACAGTACAAACCAGGGTATAGAGACTGCAATACCTGTCTTGCTTGTTGATGGTTATAATGTATGTGGCTATTGGGCGAAGTTGAAGAAGCATTTTATGAGTGGAAGGCTTGACATTGCTCGACAAAAGCTTATTGATGAACTGGTGACATTTAGTATGCTAAGAGGTTTGTGTTTAAATCATACTAAGTTCTTGACAAGCTGAATGGTGCTATATGACATGTGTAACATACTTACTAAATTGTGATTGAGAAAAGTACTAGTTTATATTTGCCGGGTATTGTTTTTATTTGATTACTTGCTTGCCAAATTTTGAATTTTCTAGATATCTTCTTCTTCTTCTTCTTCTTCTTCTTCTTCTTCTTCTTCTTCTTATCTTTGAATTCTCAATCTATCATTGCGTTCCTTCTCTTGAATAGCGTCTTACTCCTTCCTCTCAAGTAAGAGGTTTCAGAATCTTTTTTAGTCAGTCCACCAATATTTGGATGATGGAAGGCCATTTCTGACAAGTACCTCATACCCAAGTACGTGGAGGGTATTAAAAGCATATCA
The DNA here is from genome assembly GCA_028749325.2 of Caryopteris x clandonensis. NCBI lineage: Eukaryota > Viridiplantae > Streptophyta > Magnoliopsida > Lamiales > Lamiaceae > Caryopteris > Caryopteris x clandonensis. The sequence goes on along the minus strand of JAPYKT020000024.1, from coordinate 1,349,068 downwards.
CTTATTAAGTACTTGTCTGGAAAGCTAGACAACAGAGTTAGGATGGGTGGAAACTATGTAAAATAAAACCAAAACTTTTCTTGTGATTCTTACAGGTACTGTTAATGCAAGGTTATCCTTTTACGTGTCTGAACGTAAATGCACAGTATAATCTGGCTGGTGGTAGCAAGTTCTACGCTGTCATTCCTCATAAATAGCCAATATTACAATAAGGGTTCTTTTAATAGGTAGGTTTGACCATTTGATATGAAGTTTATCATGTCTGGTTGAACTAATGAACAAATCAATTTTGTTTTCATGCTTTGCACAAAGAATATATATATATATATATTTATGTTAATTTTGTTACACTTATGCTGGTTATATATTTTGCTCGTGCATGGATGATGTCATTCCCACAGAAACCACACCCCCCCCCCACACACACACCAGACATATATACACGACTTATTTAGCAGAAAGTTACTTGTATGCCCCTTATTAGGAATCTGAAGTTTGTCACTGATTTGATTGACAAAAGGATGAAGAAATTCCTATGGGATGGGCCGGCTTTAGATTCTCACTCTCACCTACTTTCCTGGGATTTAGTAGCTGTTGTAAAGATTTGATGGCCTGGGGATTGGAAATATTTTTAAAAGATTAAGGCTTTGTTAGAAAAATGGTGGTGGTTGTTCCGACATGAGAACAGTTTGTTCTGGAGAACAGATACGAAAAATATATATGGTAGAGAACAAGTGGGATGCAGGTCTTGGTAGAAGAACAACTTTTAAGTGTCCCTCGAAGTTCATTTCCAGAGTATTTACTGATTTCCTCCAATCAATTGGGGTTGTGGCTAGAGGAACCAATATAGTGAAATTTTGAGGAAGATAAGTAGAAAATAATTTATTTTTTTCATTAAATTTTTGTTTTTTGGTGGAATCCTTTCCCCACTTTATTGAATTTCTTTGTTTCATCATGAATCTACAGCGTACTTCATAGAATCTCCCTTAACCTGGAATTTTCACTTTTATTGCAACCTGGCAGATTCTGAACTTGACAATTCTTGTGTTTATAGGGTACCCTTGAGGGAATGGGGCTGGTCAAAGGGGTGAAGGATGCTCGAAGGTTCTTGAACCTTCAGTTGTCCTCCTTGTGAATCTTTTTTAGGTCCTTTATTCCTTTTCTGAGTCCGTCCACTTTCCCTTTTACATAGCATGAAATGTGACGGAATTCTTAACTTGTTGTCAACAGTCAACCTAATGCAACCCTCCTCCTTATTTGGGCTACAGACCAAAAACTCCTAGCTTGAAATCAGCAACCTAGAGGCAGGTGAAACTGTCTATTAAAAAAGCAAAAGAGGATTGAACAAAAGGCAATAAACTCTCCAAATCAAGTAATGAAAACTTTCAAGGCTATCTTAAGGGTAGGCTCCACCATAACATAAATTAATGATTTTATTGTAATGCCATCTTTGACATTAATGTCTACTTCTAAAAGCTAATTATCCTATCGTAAATCCTGCAATCTTAAAGTCTGCATTCTTAAAGTACAAACATGCCTTAATTAACCAATCTTAATTTTTTTAGGGCTGCGATAATTTCAACCCTTTGAGTTCTTTAATATTGTCAAGAGATCTCAAGAGATTTAAACTTACTGGGCATGATTCAATCACAAGGATTTAGCACGTTAGAATTCGAATCAAAGGCAATGATATCATAAACAAAGTGAATCACAATTTAATCATGTAGTCATTATTCAGATACTCCCAAGTCCCAACAAAAGTCCTATTCATAATGTAATGATAAAAGAAAAGAAGATAGAATTCCTGTTTCCAGAAAATGCAGGATGTTTTTCTGATCTTCTTTGTCAGAAGGCCCTAGGTTAAGAGATAAGTAATCCCAAAATATCATCTAAGATAGTGTATTTATATTAGGGATTAACGATGTATATTAAGAACTTCACAGAACAGAAACAAAAATTGGACACAATGTGATTCAAGGTAGTCACATATATAAGGCCCACACCGTGAATTGTGTTGTCCAATGTTGCTGAACTGAGGAAAATTCTAGCTTTGCTCATGGCTGTGGCTATTATAACAGGATTTCTTGTCTTAGTAAATGTCTGAATTCTTAATCATGCCAGTAGGTTAATATTGTATATGGGGGTGAAGAAATATATTTTATGCCAAAATTCACTTGAATCAGAATGAGGCTAGTTTTGTAACTCAGTCCAGCATTTCAGCTGTTATTGCTGCTTATGTAAAGTATGTCTTATCTACCTGAGATTCTTGGGTAACTGGGGGCAGGGTCCAGGGCCTTAAAAGCTATACATTTATGAATTTTGGGACACCATTATTGAATTTAATATGTTTGGACCAATTATGTGCGTGCTAATGATGCAATACTGTACCATGATTTTGTGGTGGTTTGTTTGCATTTAAAGCATATCATAAACTTGTATGTATGCATTTTAAATTAGGCTGTATTATTTACTATTACTTATACCATGTGCTATTTCATGTACAGAGGTGAAAGTGGTTGCTGTATTTGATGCTATGATGTCTGGCCTGCCAACACATAAAGAAAATTTTGCTGGGTACTCTTTTGTCAACCTGAATTATTGGTGATACCTATCTTTCCTGAAATTTTATTTTGCTGGTTCTATTGAATTGTTTGGAGCTGTTTGTTTTTTGCTTATTTCCTTATCTGAAGCATTGGCTGGTCTTTGTTTCTACTATCCAAAAAGCAACGCACATAGTGATTTTCTTTTATGCTTTTAGATGCTTCTCATGCACTTGTTGTTGCCTTGAATATAATAAACCACTTCTTTGCATCAGGAGGGAGCATATATCTGTTTTGCATTTGATTTTTCTTCATGGATGCCATTCAGCTGATTCATTTAGAAGTCTATGCCTACATGAAGCAAAATGAGAATCAATTCCACCAATTTATAAGTGTTTAATTCTACATTTTTCATGAAAATTAGATCAAAATTTAGGTACTGCACAAATATATTTTAGTTACCTTTTCAATATGTGGATTGGTTTCAGAAGAAAATATACCATGTCACTGTACTTGCCAAGTTATCATTAGGTCGTGCACTTAAAGCTAGAAAGTATGTAGTTAAGATGTTCCCTTTATCCTCAACAATGATATGCCACTCTTTTGATTGTTTGTAGAAAAAGTTCTACTTCTGATTTCTCCATTGAATAGTATTGTAATGGAGCAATTATGCTTGCTTGATTGCATTTGAATTGAGGGATTTAAAATTCAAAGAAATGGATGGATTTCAAATCCTGCCAAAGTAAGGTGGTAATCAAATCAACCCTAACCACTCAAAGAATTGTTTTAAATAAGGTATAAACCTATTAGAGAATGAATTTATCCAAACAACACCAATAGTTCCGCTATTAATGCATTTTACTCCATCTTCAAATCCAATCTTATTATTTTGTTGATATCAACTTTATGGTTTTGCAGTGTTGATATAGTATACTCAGCTGAAACCTGTGCTGATGCATGGATTGAGAAAGAGGTGAGAAAAACAAATAAATCTTCACCCAACTTGGAGATTCTGATTCTTATCCATAATATTGAAACTCAGATTTATCACAATAATTAATTAATAGTGTCAGTTAAGTGTTATGTCCTCACTGACATTTGAGCATTTACTCAGGTGGAACTTTTCTCATTTATTAAAACTCGATTTGTGATGTCAAAATATATTATAATTGTCTTTCCACCGATAGCTTCCCTTTTTTGTCTATAATTAGGTTGTAGCTTTGAGGGAGGATGGCTGCCCAAAAGTTTGGGTTGTGACATCCGATCACTGTCAACAGCATGCAGCTTATGGAGCAGTATGTATTCCATTACTATTCTGTGTTCTTACCTATAACTGATAGAAATGATTTATAATCATTGCTGAGAAACATGAGTTCATCATCACAATGGTGCTTGAATTCCAATTTGCGTATCCACCTAAAGGCCGTAGCACTTCATTAGGACCTAGGTTTTTTATTAGCTTTTATAGAGGACTTGCATGTTGCTTAGTGTCTTTGGTGAGAGCCAAATCGTTCTTTTAATATTTTGTTGCTGTAGAACTGTCATTTAATTGGTTGATGACTCAACGGTCCTTAACTTTCATCATTATCTTGACTTAATTGTTTTGGAGTTCAGTTTCTTTTAAAGTCAACAATGTCAGTTCCATTGTTCTCATAATGCTTGCTGATGTCATTTGGAGTAGATTCTAGAATAAGTCAGTCCAATAGTCACATTCTTTTATGGATTATTTGTCTTTACTTAATTTGCCTTGCTAAAGAGATTGACAGACTTCTGCTATGATGATATATTGCAGGGTGCTTTTGTGTGGAGTTCTAAAGCATTGGTCTCTGAGGTAACTTCTATTAACTGAACTATGCATCGAACTTGAGGGTTCTAAGGCTTTGTGTTTATGATAATTGTGGGCTTTATACGTACTTATTTAGAATTTTCAGCTGTTGTATATCTGTTGTCTCCCCATTTTTCTGATGCTGTGTGTGAAATGCAGATCAAAGCTTCACAGAAAGAGGTAGAGCAGATGCTGCGAGAACATAGGTTGGCTCAAATTTCATAATGGCTCCCCCAACTTTCTGTTTTCTTCTTTCTCTTATCATTTTTCTCAGAGTGGTTATGGGATGGGGTTACTAAATAATGAATCTGTCTGAGGCTACTTCCTATTGTCCCTCTTAATTTCAAGTGCTTAGCTATCTTAGGCATGTGGGGTTTATGAAATAGCTCCCCCCTCCCTCCCGCGTCAAGTCGCCTAATCTAAGGAAGCAAAAGATTTTGAGCCAGTTGGCTTGTTCTTTGCCAAATACCTGGAAGTCTGGCTAACCTGACTAATGAAGTTTAATTGGTGCTTCATATATGCTTTATTATTATAGTAAAATTCTACTATAATCTAATAGTCTATGGCACTTTTTTTTTTTTTTGGTGTGTGCGCGTGTGTGTGTGTTTATGTGTTTAAAGTTACCTATTTGTCAGTCAGTCTCAGAATGAAAGAAATATAATCTCAGTAAAGAAAAGTAATTGGTACTCAGGCTAGTCTGGATGAACTTGATCAATTATTTTATTTCACACACCATTTTATTCATTTTTCAAGCTTGCTTCTTGGGGATATGGCAGTGGTATTATGGTGTAAATGATGAGATTGCACAGCATAGGAAAGGTGTGATGATGTAGATACATTGATAACAATAATTAAGGCAATGGCAGTTGAAGAGAGAAACATAGATATGTTAATATTTCTGTGGATAATATGGAGCTTGTGTTGGTTCGTTTCATAACCGTAATGTAATTTCAATGTTTGCAGATCGACTTCAATGCAGGGTAAATTGTTAAAGCACAATCTCGACTCAGAAGTTGTTGATGCTCTCAAGGATCTCAGAGATAAGCTATCTGCAAATCCTTCATCTCACTGATTTGGTTTTCATGAAGATGAGGTCTCAAACTTTTGAGTCCCATAGTTCATGAATATATGTTAATCTGTAAAAACTCATTGACCAACATGAATATATTTGGTTGTGTTTTTTCCTAATGGTAACGAGGAAAGCAGGGGAACTTTGAGGTCCTATTTTCAGGTCGCACAAGAGGTTTTGTGAGCACCGGATGGCTTTCTCATACACATTGTATTTAAATGTGTGGTAAAGTACACAGCAGTTGCAATGCCCCTGATGTAGGAATATCTGCACTCGATATATTATTATGATATTGTTAATCATTATATGTCACAATGTACAGTAATAAATAGTGTTAATCGCACACCTAGTTTGTTCTCTAGAAGTGGAATGCTACACCCAATTTCATCCTTTTATTTATCCATCTTCTGATCCTCTACTATGCACCTAATTCAGATCGATTCGGGTGGTAGCAAGATTTCTTTCCCTTTTGAATAGATTTTGACCTACTTCACTAGCCTCCAACTTCTTCCCTATATATATCTATCTTCAAGATTCATTAAAGGATCATCTTTGACAAAAGCAAGCATTTATTGACTAGAGAAACACGAGAGAGAGAGAGAGAGAGAGAGAGAGAGAGAGATGATCAGTGGAGCACCTCCCATCCATTTTCTGATTCAAGGGACACATTGAAAGATCATTTTGACATTTTCAAAGTTTTATTTCTTTTCTTTTCTTTTTTTTTTTTTTTTTTTTTTTTTTTCCTTAGGCATTACGAGGGGCATGTTCCTTATGAGATTTGTTCTAATTATATCTAGCTAAATACTTTGTGATCTTAGGGCATGTCGTAGATTACTTGATGATTATATTAGATCTCTGATTTAAATTCACATTTTTAATTGTTTATTCATATATATTGGTTTATATTGTTTTGTTGATCATTCAGTTGGTAATTGACCATGTTTGATACATTAAATTGTGATTTAGGAGATGTGATTTAATATTAGATCGTGCATGTATATGACATAAATATTTGATTAATAAGCAAATTTCTTATTCTTATGGAAAATTATCATTCCTTGGAACTTTTGGGAGTTGATTGCATGTGTGTAATAGATATATTAATAAAAATTATTTATATGAATTATTTACTTTGAAAGAAGGGATATTTATTTTGTGTGATTGTCTTATAAGGAAGAAGTACAATGAAAATGAATCTGATCAATTTGATAATATAGTCGAGAGTAATTGATAAGATGATCTTAAAGATCCATTTTTCTTTTGTTATAGTTCATTTACACTTTTTTTTTTACTTGTTGATTAAAAGTTTTGATTGTTTTGCTCGTTTATATAGTTTAATTATTATTAATTAATCATACATCTATTATTTGTTCATCTAGATAAAGTAAGTATAAAATCGTCAATACTTGATATTTAGTTATGATCCTTGTGTGGGTACGATTTGCTCATTATTCTTTATAAATGCTCCATACATTTTTAGAATAATTTATAGATTTTGACGAAAGATATATATATATATATATATATATATATAATTTGCAAGGTATTACCATGTATCTTATAGTTTATTGGATCAAACTAAAAGGAATGGATAAGAAAATAAATATGGTACGTAAGTTTAATTTAGGATTGATGCTATATACCACAATATGATAAATTGAGTGTCATGTATTGATAATCATTAAGTACAATTGACAAAGATAGAAAGTTTTAATTTCTATATTAGTGCCTTTTTATTTATCATTACAAAAACCCAACCACACACACAAATACAGTAAAATCTCTATAAATTAATATTGTTGGGACCATAATATTTTATTATTTTATAGAAATATTAATTAATCAATAAATTGATATTTATTAATTAAAAGATATTTTTGTAATTGACTACAGTTAAATTTTGATGTATTTTCGAAAAATTCATGTATTATATTAATTAAATTAATTTAAAACATAGATTTATTGTACATAATATAACTGAAAACTAATAAATGTTATTGTTTCTTAATAATTAAGTATTACTCATTCAATTTTTACTAAAATCATTCAATGTATGATGGTGATAGAAAATGGTTGTCAATAACCTACTAGATTACCCGAGTGAAAATGATACATGTTAAGAGGTCCAAAGTTGAGAAGAAATTGTGGCTACTATCTTTGAAAATAATGTTGATGATGAAGTTGAAGACGATACAATACCTTTGGAACTAGTTACACGTAAGGACGCACTTATCGCGTTTAGAACTCATCACAATTTTTGGTGCAGTTCGAGAACACAACACCAGAAATTCTGGTTGCAATAAGAAAAGTTACACTAGACTTAAATTTTAAGTAAAAACGAATAACACTAGAATCATATTTCACTAAATTGTTTTAGTTATGTTTGTGTAAGTTTATATAGTAATTAATTTATGATATTAATGAGACCCTATATTTATATAGGGGTTTTTTGAAAAATATATTATCTTATTATCTTATCAAAATTTGTTAAAATTTCAACTAGCTCAAGTTAGGACCATGGATAAATATCATCTTAGAGAGTTTATAATTTATCGAGTATCAATTTAAAGAGGTTCTATTGTATATTGATATTGAACTATTTGAGAGGGATTGAAGTCGTATTACAAAATATTTTTTCTTATTTATTGAGATTTACTCAATCTCGGACTCGGCCGTGGTCCGTGGCCATGGCTTCGGGTTTTGTCTGCTTGGTTCAGTGGAGTCGAGTTTGGCCGCATGCACTTGGACAAATGGTTGGACAAATGGACATCCAGGTTCATGTAATTATCAGGAGTTAATCTCCTGAAATTATGAATGTCAGAATGGAGGGTAACCTCCTGTAGTTACTTCTCCTACACACACTTGGATAAGTGGATACCCGCACATACCTGAACAAGTGGATGTCCAGATTCATATAACTGTCAAGAGTTGATCTCTTGAAGTTATGAACATCATAATTGGGGAGTAACCTCCGAGAGTTAACTTCTCCCGCACGCACCTGGACAGGTGGATGCCCGTATGCACCTGAATAGGTGGATGTTTGGGTTCATTGTAACTTTCAGGAGTTAATCTTGGGGGTTTGAATGCCCACTAACTCCATAATTGGAGATTTTAATCCTCGATTAGATTTGATGCCTATATATAGGACCATATCTCCATGAAAAAACAACACCTGAAAATCCTGCATCCATATTTTCGAAGATCATAGCATATTAGTGAGCACCCAGTTCTCACATAGTTCTAGTTCGTTGGAGCCTCTTCTGGGTAGTGGCGTCTGGTCTAGTGATGCTACTACCTAGAAGACGCAAATTGTTTCATCTTTGAGAACAATACATCAAACTGTGAGCACTAACCGGGACGTAATCATTTTGCGGAAAGAGGTCTTCCTCGACTCAATGTCAAACCATCCAGTTTCGATCCAGTTCCGATGTCCTGAAGTCATTCCTGGAGTCAAGAAGTTAAAGATTGTTCTTCGTTGCCTTCACAATCCGAGAAAGAGAGGAGTAAATTTTTTTAATTATTTTTTTCTTTACTCTTGTAAGCCATTTTTGGGTGTTATAACCAACAATTGGAAAACGATTATTACTTTCGTTCATCCTTCTTCTTCCACATCCTCAATGGCGTGTTCTTCAAGAGTCATTGCTCCTGCTCAGGGTGAAAAACCCGCGAAGTTCATTGGCACTGATTTCAAAAGATTTGTTCTACCTCACCACTCTTCGGTTGGCAAAATTCCTCAAGGAGGACCCGCCCGTTGTGGCTGAAAGTGAAACTGACAATGAAAAATGTGATGTGTTTGATGCATGGCACCAAGGAAACTCCTGCGTTGTAACTATGTCCTAAACGGACTTGGTGATGCACCATACAATGTGTATAGTGATGTGAAATCCTCCAAGGAGCTGTGGGATTCCTTGGAGAAGAAGTACAAAGCTGAAGATGCCAACACAAAGAAATTTGTTGTTGGTAAGTTTTTGGAGTTCCACATGGTCGATTTCAAAAGGCTAATGGAACAGGTTGAAGAGTTCCAAATGATTCTACATGACATAGCTGCTAAGAGAATATCTCTTCCTAAAGCTTTCCAAGTTGCAGCTGTGATTTAGAAGTTGTCTTCAAGCTGGAAGCACTTCAAGAGTTATCTCAAACACAAACGAAAGGAGATGACTTTGGAGCATCTTATTGTCAAGCTCAAAATTGAGGAAGAAAATTGGAGGATCGACTCCAAGCTGGCACGGATCTCAGTGGATGCCAAAGCCCATATGATGGAACAAGACTCCTCGGACAAGAGGAAGATGTCAAATGACAATAGCAAAAGGCCTATGAAACGACCCTAGTTGAAGTTCCAAGGTGTTTGCTACAATTGTGGCAAACCAAACCACATGGCCAAAGATTACCGTCAGGCCAAGAAGAAGGGGAAGTAGCGTTCGAGTGCCAACATAGTAGAGAACAAAGAGCTCATCGATATGGACATGTCGCCGGTGGTGTTCGAAGCCAACATCTTGGATAACCCGAAGGAATAGTTTGTGGATACTGGTGCCACTTGCCATGTTTTTTTCTAAAAATGAGGTGTTCTCCTCCTACATCCTTTCTACCGGAAGAAAGCTCCACATGGAGAACCTTGCTTCTCCGAAGTCGCCGGAGTTGGAAGCATGGTGCTGAAGTAAACTTCTGGAAAGGAGTTGCAATTGAAGGATGTGCTGCATGTCCTAGACATCTGCAAGAATCTAGTCTCGGGTTCTCTCCCAAGTCAATCATAGGTTTAGGTTAGTGTTTATGTCTGAAAAGTTTGTACTTAGCAAGTTTGGACAATTCCTTGGTAGGGGTTATCTTGATAAGGGGTTGTTTAAAATGATGTAAAGGTTGTACGTCGTAATGGTGAGAATGATATGAATAATAATTCTACTTCCGTTTACATGCTTGAGTGCCCTAATTTATGGCATATTAGATTAGAATATGTTAATTTGAATGCTATAAAAAGGTTAGTAAATTTAGATTTACTTACAATACCTCAAATAAACTCACAAGAAAAATGTAAAGTTTGTGTAGAAGCCAAAATGGCTAAGTTACCGTTTCATTCGGTTGAGAGGAGCACTTCACCTTTAGAATAACTTCACACTGATGTGTGTGATCTAAAGTTTGTGCAAACTAAAGATGGGAAAAAAAGTACTTCATTACTTTTATTGATGACTGCACAAAATTTTGTTATGTTAATCTCTTAAGGAGTAAAGATAAAGCTATCGAAGCTTTTAATCTCTACAAGAATGAAGTTGAAAATCAACTAAGTATCCAGATTAAATCAATTCAGATTGATAGAGGTGGAGAATATGTAGCGCAGTTTGAACAGTTGTGCTCTGAATCGGGTATAATTCATTAAACGATAGCTCCATATTCACCACAGTCTAACGGTGTTGCTAAACGTAAGAATCATACTCTAAAGGGGATGATGAATGCTATGTTGATAAGTTTTGGTTTACCACAAAACATGTGGGGGGAAGCTGTCCTGACAACCAACCACATGCTTAATAATATTCCACTAAAAGATAAGGATGAAACTCCATATGAAATGTCGAAGGGTATTTGGCTAAAGTTGAAGTGCCTGGTCCTAAACAAGTACGAATTAGACCTAAGATGGTGGATTGCATATTCGTGGGCTATGCCCTCAACAATAGTGCATATTGGATATTGATTCACAAATCTAAAATTTGTGATATGACATAATGCACTATAATAGAATCAAAGAATGCAATATTCTTCGAAAATGTATATCCTTGTAAAGAAAGGATATATGCGAGTTCTAAGTAAAGAACTCGTGAAGTTGCAACTAAGTTCTGCTGAAGAGAGTGAAGAACCAAGACGCAACAAGAGAGCAAAATTGCAAAAACCTTTGGCCCTGACTTCATAATTTACATTTTGGAAGATGAGCCAAAGACGGTAAACGAAGCTATGTCTAGTTCAGATATGTCGCACTCGAAAGAAGCTATAAATAGAAAAATTGATTCCATTATGCAAAATCATAATTGGGAGCTGGTTGATCTCCCACGAGGTTCCAAGACCTTAGGATGCAAGTGGATCTTTAAAAGACAATATAAATCAGATGAAATAATTGCTAATTTTAAAGCCTGGTTGGTAGCCAAAGGATTCAAACAAAAGAAAAGTTATGATTTCTTCAACACATATTCTCCTGTGACGAGAATAACATCCATTCGAGTGCTCATCTCGATTGTTGCCCTGCGCAATCTTGAAATTCACCAAATGGATGTAAAAACTGTGTTCTTAAATAGCAAGTTGGAAGAAGAAATTTATATGGATTAACCTGAAGGATTTGTAGTACCTGGTTAAGAAAGAAAGATATGAAAACTCATTTGGTCACTATATGGAGTTAAGCAAGCTCCAAAACACTGGCATGTGAAATTTGATAATACGATGTTGTCAGATAGTTTCAAAATCAATGAGTGTGACAAATGTGTATATGTGAAAGGTACATCTACCTCATTTGTTATAGTTTGCTTGTACATTGACGACACGTTAATCATGGGGAGCAGTCACGACGTAATCATTGATATGAAACTTATGTTGAAATGTAATTTCGACATGAAAGATATGGGATTAGCCGATGTGATTCTCGGAATCAAAATTGAATGAACATATAAGAGAATTGTCTTGACACAATCTCACTACATTAAGAAAGTGCTTAAGAAGTTCAATACTTATGATGGTCCACCGATAAAGACACACATGGAACTCAACGTGCATTTGAGAAAGAGTAAATGTGATCCAGTGTCTCAACTTGAATATGCAAGGATTATAGGTAGCTTAATGTACATTACAAATTGTACACGTCCTGATCTCGCATGCTCGGTAAACAAACTAAGCAGGTTTACGAGTAATGCAAATAAAGAGCATTGTATATCACTAATAAGGGTTTTAAGATACTTGAAGTACACCCTTAATTATGGGGTGCACTACACGAAATATTCATCTGTACTTGAAGGGTACTGTGATGCAAATTTGATATCAGACACCAAAGACTCCTTCTCCACTAGTGGATACATTTTTACTATTGGGAGTGGAGCAATGTCGTGGAGATCGACTAAATAAACGTGTATAGCCCAGTCCACTATGGAATCAGAGTTCATAGCTTTGGACAAAGCTGCAGAAGAAGCATAGTGGCTTTGTAATTTCTTTGAAAACATTCCATGTTGGAACAAGCATGTGCCAACATTGATGATACGCTGTGATTGTTAACCTACCATTGGTAGGACACAAAGTAACATGTATAATGGTAAGTCTAGACACATTCGTCGTAGACATAACATCATAAGACAATTGATCTCAAGTGGTATAATATCAATTGACTACGTAAAGTTGAAAGATAATTTGGTGGATCCGCTCACAAAAGGGCTAAATCGAGATCAAATGAACAAATTGCTAGAGGGAATGGGTTTAAACCCAACCATGTCGACTGGAGATCCCAAGAACTTGATTCAATGGGAAAACTAAGCTATGAAAGTTTAGTTAGAACACTTGAAAATTACTACCCTTCTCTAGAGAGCAAACACCAAGGGTTGAATCCTATAAAGTTGTGGTGATGTTAAGTCCTTTGACTTTTAATGATTCCTAAGCCTTGTTGAGGTAGAGTATGGCAGGATACTCGAGATAGGAGATCACCTATATAAGTGAGAAGTGTAGGCTGCTTCAAAGTAACACTTATGAATACGAAGAGGTTGTTCATAGCCAAAATGAACACAAACGTGAGAACATAATATGTTGAGGCTTTGTTGTTTTAATACTGTTAACTAGTTACACACGAAGGTAGAATAGTTCAAGGCACTGTGTCCACTAAGCTGTCAGTATATCCAATGGTATTAACTATAGAGGGTTCAAAGCCTCAAGCTACTTTTTCTTATGCAATAATGTCTCTCGAGGACTGGGTTGCGTGTCTGCATGCATATATGCATTAATTTCCACTCACATGGGGGATTGTTAGAAAATTGGTTTATTAAATAGGTGTCAAACCTATTTTGACCAATTTTTTAAATGGTTAAATATTTAATTTTGAGAAATTAAATAGTGTATAACTAATCTACGTTCCGAGTAGATATTTTAGTGGATTGAATTTCGAAAATTGATTTTGGTGAGTGAGAAAATTAATGCTCAATGCTTATGATGTAATTAAATGACTTTCACCGACGGGTGACCAAATATGGGGCCACACATGCGCGTACACTTAGCTTGATCTCGGACTCGGCCTTGGCTTTTAGTTTTGTCAACTCGGTTCATTGGAGTCGCGTTTGTCCACACGCACTTGAAAAAATAGACGTCCAGGTTCATGTAATTGTCATGAGTTAATCTCCAAAAGTTATGAACGTGATAATGGGGTAATCTCCGGGAGTTACTTCTCCCGCACGCACTTGGATAAGTGGATGCCCGTATGCACCTGGACAAGTGGATTCAGGTTCATTGTAACTTTTGAGAGTTAATCTCGAGGGTTTGAATGCCCGACTGGATGTGATGCCTATATATCTGCATGCAAAAAACACACCTGAAATCCTGCATCCATATTTTCAAAGATCATAGCATATTAGTGAGCACCCAGTTCTCACATAGTTCTAGTCCATGGAGATTCTGGTGTAGCGGTTCTACTACGACAGAAATCATTTCATCTTTGGGAAAGCTACGTCAAACTGCGAGCACTAACCGGCGAGCACTAATCGGGATGTAGTTTTGTTAAGAAAGGTCTTCCTCGACTCGATTTCAAACCATCCAATTCCGATCCAGTTCTGATGTCCCAAAGTTATTCCCAGAGTCAAGAAGTTAAAAAACATTCGTTCTTCGTTGTCTTCACAATCCGAGAAAGAGAGGAATAAATTTGTTTAATTCTTTTTTCTTTACTCTTGTAAGTTATTGTTGGGTGTTATAACCAACAGGGCTAACAACTATAATTCAAATTGAACCTTCATCCCAAAACTAATAACTTGGACATACCAACCACAAATGGTTAAAATTATTAACCGGCTCAAATATAATTTTGAATTGTAAAATAAATATAAATAGTTAAATTTTATGTTTGTATTAAAATTTTATATGTTGTAGATGTCATATTAATGCTCAAAAAAGTGTATTGATGTAATATTATATTGTGATGAGATGCGTTAGAATTGATTGTAATTGCGAAATGGTTAGTTTGATTATTGAAAAATGAAAAATTATACAAGGATGGATGAGTATATTGTGAAATTAAAAAGTAAAGAAATAGTATTTACGAAAAATAAATATTTGGGTCAATTCATTGTTGCCGTCTCATTAATAGGAAGAGTTGCAATTTGTTTGTGGTACTAATTAAGTTGATTTTGGAATCACAAGTATTGAAAACTGACACTTAAGCGCACCTGCAGAACTCATTTACTCCTCCAATCATATATTTTCTAAACACAAATCTCATCTGCAAAATCATTGAATATATGACTAACTACTCTATAAAATCTTATTCAATCCAAACCCACAAATTATCATAAGTAAACAAAGAATATTTTACGCCATGAAATCTAACACACAGCTTCATGTCGGGCTGTAATTTTAAAGGAAGAAGACTAAAACCACTTAAAGGGTAGAGGGCAAAAAAATCTTTGGGTAAAACAAAGGAAGGGTCAATTCATGGCTTGCCGACTCATTAATTGCAAAAAAAGTTGCAATTTGTTGGTTTGTATATATATAAATGATTTGGAACCACAATTGAAAAAGGTGACACTTTTGCACATTATGATTCAAATAAGTTCAATTTAGTGCTTTTTTGGAAGCAAACAATAGATATTTGAATTGATGGGATAATTCAATACATACCACAAATTTTATCCTTGTTTTAAAATTTGACAATTCATTCAAAAATCATATACATGTATTAAATGTTGTTTCTTTTATTTTAGTTAATATTAATTTTTTATTGATGTATCTGCATTCCATTTTTTTAATACAGAAATAAAAAAGAGGTCGTTAATGTTTAAAATAAACTAGATCAGTCAAGTCGAATTGTGAAATAACATATCGTGCTCAGGTTGGGACAAAATTTATAACCATCATATCGAACCCCCAACCTTGTCTTTTTGACACAAATGATAGACACCCTTAATTAACCTTCTAATAATCTTGAATTATATATATTTCTTTAATATAATTAAATAAAACTTGTAATTTGATTGGGCTTAAATTATTGAGGCTACAACAAAATCAATAATCCAAACGCTATGAAAATCTAAGAATTTTTATTTTATATATTATAAAAATAAAAATATGAGTTTTAAAGAAAAGGAGTTGGAGTTTGAGAGAGTGAAAGGAGGTGAAGTGGTCTCAATCAGAATTGATAAAAGAAAACCGCCAAAATAGAGGAGGCCACAGGATTGAGAGGATCGATGGGCCCCCATCTATAATGGCCCAATATCCGCAGCCCACCAATAAAAGCTTTTGTCCTTCTTCAATCCTATTCATTTTATATCTTTTTGGATATTTTTAGCAGATGACTAACCTTTTTATTTTTTATTTAATTTTTTTTAACACAACTTTATGTGATCATAGTTATAACATTTTTATCTTCTGTTCTCCAAGTTCTTTATTTATTATTTTTCAAGAAAAAGTGAACAAAAAATTTCTTACTTAAAGATGGAAGACACGATCAGATTACAAGACCAAAAAAAGAAAACACCCATTGCGTGTCTTCCATGATTCAAGATTAACAATGGATAGAATATATGATTGCCCATTTTTTAACTTTGTAATAATGAAACTCAGGATATACCCGTGGGAGGAACAGTGCATGGTGCCCACAAGGCTGCCATAATTCGATCCTGCGTCCTTGGGGCAATATGCCACTAAAGAACCAACTGAGCTGTTCATGCGGATTATCATGTCCAATTACTGAAATGCTGTTGATATGTCGTATCTAGACAAAACACTGCCACTAACATGCTGTAATTTAAGGTTTCATTACATTTCAAAGAAACAAAAATAGTTGGATATATAACAATGCAGCAGCTTTCTTGGGATAATTGATGGAAAAAAAGATACAGAACAATAAATCATAAATAGAAAATCAGTTTCATATCATTTCAAAAACAGCAGCGGCGACCGGCATCAAAATAGATAGAATTCTCAAGTAGCAGTAGTGGACTAGCGGCCACGATATGAAGTCAAGTACTCAGAAGGTGATTGGATAAGAATGGACATCTTCATAGCACAATTAATTGTGGGTTGTGAGGCTGTGGCACAACTAGGTGCATAGTACAAAGTAATGTTTATTTTGAATTGTAATAGTAGGTTTAGTACACTTTTGTTTATACTATAATATTTTGAGAATAGGAATTTGTGAATTTAATAATTAGTGATAGATTATTAAAATATATATTTTTTTTTTCATATATTAAAAATGTAAATAACATAAATATATTAATATATTTCTAATATAAATGATAAAAATATATAAAACTATTAATTAATATATAAATAATACATAAAAACAAATTGTCTTATACATAATTAAAATTCAAGTATTCACCATCATGTATTTATTTGTGTAATATATATATATATATAATATTAATATAATTTTTATTTAATAATAAATTCATTATTATTGAAAATAATAATAATTCTGAAGAAATAAAAAATAAATATAATATCAAAAAAATAAAAATAAATATTATCTCGAAAATTTATATTATTTAAAATAATATATAAATTGAAAAATTGAAAAACAATATATATATTATAATATTTAAATAATCTTATCTTTGGAAAGGTAAGGAAAGGAAGGTTTGATCGAGTCTCTCTCTCTGCGGGAGACTAGCTTGGTAAGGTCTTTCGAAAGGTAGTTCGCGAAGCGAATCCAATGTTCTAACCCCTCTCTCCTTGCCCAGTGTTGGTTGGAAAGCCTAGGAGCTAGTCCACGGGCTAATGGAAGTAGGCTTCCTTTCGATACCTTCTAAGTATACCGAAATGGCTTGTCTTATACATAATTAAAATTCAAGTATTCACCATCATGTATTTATTTGTGTAATATATATATATATATATAATATTAATATAATTTTTATTTAATAATAAATTCATTATTATTGAAAATAATAATAATTTTGAAGTAATAAAAAATAAATATAATATCAAAAAAATAAAAAAAAATTATCTCAAAAATTTATATTATTTAAAATAATATATAAATTGAAAAATTGAAAAACAATATATATATATTATAATATTTAAATAATCTTATCTTTGGAAAGGTAAGGAAAGGAAGGTTTGATCGAGTCTCTCTCTCTCTGCGGGAGACTAGCTCGGTAAGGTCTTTCGAAAGGTAGTTTGCGAAGCGAATCCAATGTTCTAACCCCTCTCTCCTTGCCCAGTGTTGGTTGGAAAGCCTAGGAGCTAGTCCACGGGCTAATGGAAGTAGGCTTCCTTTCGGTACCTTCTAAGTATACCATATAAAATGAAATGGCTTGTCTTATACATAATTAAAATTCAAGTATTCACCATCATGTATTTATTTGTGTAATATATATATATATATATAATATAATATAATTTTTATTTAATAATAAATTCATTATTATTGAAAATAATAATAATTCTGAAGAAATAAAAAATAAATATAATATCAAAAAAATAAAAATAAATATTATCTCGAAATTTTATATTATTTAAAATAATATATAAATTGAAAAATTGAAAAACAATATATATATTATAATATTTAAATAATCTTATCTTTTTCCAAAATTAATTATATCAAATAATGTCATATTTTTATTTTATATGAAAATATTTGAAGTAAAAAACTATATCACCATGAGTTTAACAAGAGTATTTTATATTTAAAAAATAATAATTTATTTTTGTATATGATAAATGGATGTCAAAATAAAGATCATAAAATGGAGAATTAATATGATATATATATATATATATTATAATATTT
This sequence comes from Caryopteris x clandonensis, assembly GCA_028749325.2. Taxonomy (NCBI): domain Eukaryota; kingdom Viridiplantae; phylum Streptophyta; class Magnoliopsida; order Lamiales; family Lamiaceae; genus Caryopteris; species Caryopteris x clandonensis. The sequence continues at coordinate 1,330,679 of JAPYKT020000024.1, read as the reverse complement.
AAATAATCTTATTTTTTCCAAAAAATATTTTAATCTAAAATCTCAAATTCTAATTTTGTATAAAACATATTTAAATAAAAAAATATCACCACAAACTGAACAAAAATATTTTATTTGCATATATGCTAAATGGATGTCAAAATAAAGATCTTAAGAAGATAATTAATATGATATATTGTTATAAAAATGAAAACTTGAAATAAAAAAGTTATAAGTAATTTAATTTTTGGGTGAAAAAAATAATATTGAATAGTTTTCTTAGAAATGATGAGAGAGGAGAGAGGAAAAAAAGGTGTAGAGTGAGTAGAGTTGTGGGTGAAACAACCACAACCCATAACCCCGTCATAAAATGGGTTGTGGCAGTTGAGGAATACATCTCTCTGCAAGTCGAATATGTCCCGGCTAGTGCTCACGGTTTGATGCATCGTTCCCAAAAATAAAACGAAGATTTACTTGTCCAGGTGCGTGCGGACGAAATAACTCTCTACTATGATGTTCATAAATTCAAGAGTTTAACTTTTGGGAGTTACATGAATCTGGACGACCTGAGCCTGATCTGAGTCCGGGACCGAGCCGAGCGCACACGTGTGTGGCCCTCTGTTGGTGAAAATTATTTAATTACATCATAAGTGTTCTGTTATTTATATTAGAATTAATGCCTACATTAATTCAGTGTGGAATGAGTTGATGTTAATCTCTTCACATCCGACATATACAACACAATTTGTAAATGGTAAACTTTGATTATTAATTTCTCACTCACCAACAATCAAAATTCAACCCACTACAATTTCTACTCGGAGCGTAGATTAATTATACACTATTTAATTTATCCAAAATTAAATTTTTAACCACTTAAAAAATCGGTCAAAATAAGTTTCACACCTATTATAAGCTAATTTTCTAACATTACTATCCTTGAAGATGGACACGAATAAAATCCCTCAGGTCATAGCCAATTGTTAGGTTGATCTAAAATATATATTTCAAGTACGATCTTTATAAATTTAAATAAAAGTTTAATAATATTTTATGTTGTTTTGTATCATATTTCTTCTGTATCATATTCATTTGTGATGTATGTTATATGTGTTAGAAAATTGGTTTATTAAATAGTGTCAAACATATTTGACTGAATTTTTATGGGGTTAAATATTTAATTTTGGAGAAATTAAATATTGTAACTAATCTACGTTTCGAGTACATAATTGTAGTGGGTTGAATTTCTCAAAATTGATTTTCGATGAGTGAGAAAATTAATGCTTAAAGCTTATGATGTAATTAAGTGACTTTCACCGGCGGGTGACCAAATGGGGTCACACATGTACACACTCAGCTCGGTCTCAGACTCGGCGTCAGCTTGGTTCAGTGGAGTCGAGTTTTGTCCACACACACCTGGACAAGTGGATGTCTAGGTTCATGTAACTGTCAGAAGTTAATCTCCTGAAGTTATGAACTTCATAATGGGGGTAACCTTCGGGAGTTACTTCTCCGCACGCACCTGGACATGTGGATGTCCAGGTTCATGTAACTGTCAGGAGTTAATATCCTGAAGTTATGAATATCATAATTTGGGAGTAACCTTCGGGACTTACTTCTCCCGCACGCACCTGGACAGGTGGATGCACGTACGTACCTGGACAAGTGGATGTCCAGGTTCATTGTAACCTCTGGAAGTTACTTTTTCCGTATGCACCTGGACAAGTAGATGCTCGTACGTACCTGAACAAGTGGATGTCTAGGTTCATTGTATCTCCGGGAGTTATCTCGGGGGTTTGAATGCCCACTAACTCTATAATTGGAGACGTTAATCCCCAACTAGATTTGATGACTATATATAGGACCATATCTACATGCAAAAAAAACACTTGAGAAACACTTGAAAATCCTGCATCCATATTTTCGAAGATCATAGCATATTAGTGAGCTCTCAGATCTCACATTGTTCTAGTTCATTGGAGCTTCTGGCCTAGTGGTACTACTACCCAGAAGACGGAAATTGTTTCATCTTTGGGAACGATACGTCAAACAGTGAGCTTTAGTTGGGACATATTCGTTTTGCAGATAGAGGTCTTCCTTGACTCAATTTCAAACCATCAATTTTCGATCCTGTTCCGGTGTTCGAAGTCAAGTAGTTAAAGAACATCCGTTCTTCGTTGCCTTCACGATCCGAGAAATAGAGGAGTAAATCTGGATATTTATTTTTCTTTTTTCTTTTTTCTTTACTCTTGCAATGTTGGGTGTTATAACCAACAATATGATATTGAAATCCCATGATCTCGATAACTAGGAGACTTAGAGATGAGGTTTGAAACATCCTTAACACGTGCAATCTATAAATCCCCGCTAAAAATAAGAAATCATGTATAAGTATGTTGTTAAATTATGATTTGAATTATGTATATGGGGATGTGCATGATTATGCATAGATCGTAAAAATAAGTTTTAATTATCACTTTCATTATGTATTTCATATGCTTTATGGCCTAAACATTCCAACAATGGTATCAGAGCCTGCTTACACTTCATGTACGGGTTAATTATGAGTTTAACTTTGATATTTGGATGCATGTTTTGATTTATCATTGTATAAAATATCGTTGGAAATTATTGAATAGATGAATTGATGATCTTCATATAATTTGTTGATTTGATAGATCCGGTAAAAATACATGATACTTTGATGTTTGCATAGTACGATAACAAGTGTATATATACAGACAATAATTGGTAATGGATTCACGATCATGTGTTATATACAAGTCTCTCATCTACATGTAGGATGTGAAACGGGAAACATATGCACATATGGACTGGAGAGATGGGACGCATAACACATATAGCGAGTGAACGCATATTGCATGATGCTGCTTGCGCATGGGCCTGCGTAATCATCTCATAAAATCATGCGATTCGATCAACGGATGGCACAACGGGGATCATGCTTGCATCCGCGTGATTGTTTTGCACAACTATGCGATCTGATCGGTGCACAAGGACTTCGGAAAATGGTTAGAAGCAATGGATGATGAAATAGACTCCATGCATTCGAACCAAGTTTGGACGCTGGTCGATTTATCTCCCTGGGTTGGACCCGTGGGATATAAGTGGTTATTCAAGCGTAAACTAGATGTGGATGAGAACGTTGCCACATATAAGGCAGGGTTAGTAGCGAAGTGTTAATACTCAAAGACCAGGAATTAATTCTCAGGAAACCTTCTCCCTTGTAACCAAGTCAAAATCTATTTGGATTATACTTGCCATTGCTACATATCATGGTTATGAGATATAATAAATGTATGTGAAAACAACATTCCTTAATGGTGACATTAAGGAGGAAAATCTACATGGATTAACCAATAAGTTTTACATCCAGTGGAAATGCATACAAGATCTACAAGTTTAACAGATTCATTTATGGACTTAAGCCAACCTTTCAAAGTTAGAACATAGGATTTGATGAAGTCAAAAGGTCTATGAATTCATAAAAAAATGTGTATGAAACCATGTGTACACGAAGGCCAGTGGGAACTCAAACGAATTCTCTCTCTTTACGTCGATGACATTTTTCTAATTGAAAATTATGTAGAAAAGATACACTCAAGCAATAAGTGATTATCCAGCCAATTTTCATGAGGGATGTGGGAGAAGCAAATTTTATACTGGGCATTAAAAAATTTCGAGACTGCTTGAAGTGATTGCTAGAATTCTCCCAAGGTCTATACATGACAAGATAGTCGAACGCTTCTAGAAGAAAATTTTCAAAAAAGGTTCGTCCCAAGGCCTGTGCAAAAGATATCACTTAGGCTGATGGATATGATGTTGGTCCCAAACAATCATATTGAACTGATTCTGTCTCAATAGTGGCAATGAAAAAATTGAGGCTTTGATTTCTATCGGTGCTTTAATTAGTTCTTAAACTGTACGCATGCATGCTATCCTGCATGAGGGAAGTTGTGTATTTTGACTAGTTTCTTAAATCTCACTTGAAAGGCCAAATGGGAGCTCGTTTGTTACGATGGAACTATGTTTAAGATGAGTGTGGTGGTAAGATAGAATTTTCTGGCCCGTAGAGTAATATGTTGGGATTGCTTTTCTATATTTTATATACTCATCGTATCCAATAAATTCCTTGCGCAAGACATTGACAATAACATAAGAGATTATATTTTGTTATGGACTAATGGATCGACAAAGTATGTGAGGATCATTATAGTTATAAATGTCAATTATGAGTCTGTATAAAATGACTAATCTCTAGACAATTAATCAAAGAACCAAGTGAAATAACTACATCTGAACGATAACTACAGATGGAAAGCACACCAAATTCATCTTTTACCCATGAGTTTCTCTAGTAGTGTTTGCTGGACATGAACGAATGAATGTCTTGAGTACCTAATGATTAGAAAATCCGAAGGTGATTAATTAATCTTGTAATTCAATTGCTTGATCTTGAACTAGTTGAAGCGGTGAGTGCTAAGAAGTCGCACACATAATCAGATTCTGGTTTGTTTGAACAAAGATAAATAATTAATTAATCATGAATAGATTAATTATTAACCTAAATAATATTTGTTGTACAATTTAATTTTTTAAGTCAAAATAATTAAATGATCATGAAGAAAATCAAAAGAGAAGGAGATCGATTGATTCTATTTATCTCATTGTCTTCTTTCTCTCTTCTCATTGTATATAAGGAGATTCATACACATTTTAGTAGATATGAATTTTGGTTATTGTGTGTGTGTGTGTGAAAGAAACTGCAGAGTTGTTGAAAGAAATAAAAAAAAAGCAGGTGGGATAATAGGAAATGGGAAATATAGTGAGATAAGAGGGTAAATTTGTTCTAGGTTGCACTAGAACTCGTTATTAGAGAAGGAAGCAGGTAACCTAATCTCCCGAACAAGATCCAATGCCGCAGCCCTTTTCTCGAATCCTACCTACTAGTACTACCACCACTCTTCTAATTATATTGTTTGGAACAAATTATGAACTAATAAATATCATGTAATTTAATATATATAACAAGCTTATACGTCGTGAGTTGCCCAATTAAAAATACAAATTATTTTTTTGGGTCAACTTTTGAGCATATTTATTCATAAATACACACACATACATACATACATACATTTGTAATAAGGGTTATTCAAATCATAAATGAGTCATTAGAAGAGGGTTTTATCAATATTATTGATTGTTTTTATGTTACAAATATTACTATTGTCTCTTGCAATTAATGATTTGAAATAAATTTGAAAATAATAATAATATAATTACAATATAATTTTGAGTATTTGAAGTATTTTATTATTTTATTGATAAGAACATATAAAAATATATAATTTTATATTAAAAATATATATTCCTTCTATTCCATAATAATAATTTTGTTTTCATAATAAATAAATTAATTATATTAAAAATACATTATATAGTAATTTTGTAATAATAAATTACTAGTCAATATTTATTTTACACCCTATATCAAATAAAAATTAATATAAGCCACACTAAATACTTAAATGTAATCAAAGTTGTTCTAATATATTAGTTAAATATATAAAATGTGATTGTCAGATTAAAAATTATAAAAAATAATTAATTTGATATATTATAAATTTAAAAATTATAAACTAATTAAATCACGTCAAGTCTAATATGTCGCACAAAAGCCGCCATCTTTTTCTCAGCCCCTTACACACGGTCTCATCTTTTTTTTTTTTTTTTACCGAAAATTATATTTGGATATAGAAACTTCAACGGAATTTTACTATTTAAAATTTAATTAAGATTAGTATAATATTGATTACTTCAAAGATTATCTTTTATTATGATAGTAAAAATTAGTATGGACATATAATAATTTAAAAATATTTATTTCTAAAAAATGGAAAATTCTACCAATCATAAGTGAACCCATGCATATACGTCATTTATTTATGCAAGGAAGTTGATTTCAGATTCCCATCCCACGCATGTGTGAACAACACTAGCCAACCAGCGGGCGTGTGCTGTTCACGCATCTGAATTTTTTTTACTATTACTATTATTGTTATTATTTTTCTTTTTACTCTTCCATTTTTTTTTAGAATTAATATAAAATTGAGTATAGTTTAGGATCTACTGTTAGGCCCCAAAAGAATTATAAATTTTAGGGGCTCAAACGTTTTTCTATATTTAATTTTTATGTGCTTTGTGTAATTCAAGTTTTCGTTGTTTAATATTTTTAATTTTATTTCTATTTTTTTTCTTTATAAACTATTACAATAAAGTTTTGAGGGCCTTTGGTTGTATATTTTTTTTTGTTTCAATTTACTTTGTTTTTATTGAAGTAAATCAAATAAAACCAAAACAATTCAATGATTTTCTTGTTTTTCACCATTAAATATATATTAAAATAATTAAGTGTTTTGTCCAAATTTTAATTATTTTTATAAATTTATATTAAAAATAGTGAGAATTTATTTTAAAGTTCGATTCAGATTAATAAATTATTAGAAATAAAAAAAAAAAAAACTGGATATAAGATGACAAAGTGTTGAAAATGATGTTACCCAAAAATGAAGAAATAGGTATACTGAATTGGGAAACAAATTTCTGCCAACTTGCCATTGTAACCAACTCCACTCCAGACTCTACTAGAATCCTCTCTAATAAAAAGTCAACACAAGTACAGTCAGAGCTATTAACTATTACCTAATCAAATTCTACTCAACCCAATTCTCCATTTCTATTGGTTTGTAGTTCCTTTTCCTCACGTTGGACTTTCATTTTATAAAAAATAATTCATAAAAATTTTAAATAATTTTGATTTGCAACGATACAAATAATCCAACTCACAATAAGTAACCTAAATAATTTAATTGCAAATAATCTAACTTTTCGAATTTAATATCTCATTTAACATATACGTAATATGGATTTTAAATGAAAAACAAAATCATTCAATATAATATATATTAACAAAAGAACTAGGAACCAAAAATTATCTGTCTTCTAAAAAATCAGAAAAATAAAAGAGAAAAATAGACAAAAGAGACTTTCTTAAAATAAATTTTGGTGGGAAAATCAATTTTGCCATCATACATTTCTTATGGCTTTAGTATATTCACATGTATTGTCTTACTCATAAGAACTAGTATTGTCCCTTTGTCATGCATACTTTGTAATGTATTTTAAAAATATATTTATAATATTATTTATTTTATTCATAAAAGCATGTAAGAAAATTTTAATTTCCTATAAAAATATATATTTTCTCTCGCAAAAAATGAAAAGTCATGTTTTTATAATAAATTGATTAATTTATTTTTAAATGAAAATATTTAATATTTTTTAAAATATCAATTTATATTTTTTGCAACTCAAACTCAAGGTAAATAATCCATTACATAATAGATATTCAAATCTAACACGAATAATCAACCAAAAAATAATTATATTTTTTTAATCTAATATCTCATTTTCATAGATACAATACGAGTGTAAAATTAGAATTACAAAAAAAGTATTAATTTAATATATTATACATAAATATAAGGAGTAGAAATGAAAATTTTATTTATATTTTAACAGAAAAAATATTTCCAAAAAAAAAATATGAAAAATAAAACTAAACTAATAAAAATCTGACATTTAATTTAAAAGAAAAATTCTACTTTTTGAAACTTTAAAATGGATAAAAATTTAATATTTTTAGACTACTTTATTAATACATTAAAATAGATAGGATGAAATACATGAGAAGGTATGTAGTTGTTTTCATTAAGAACTCTTTAATTTCTACTCTCCGTCTAACTAACATACTCCAAATCAGAAACGCTCCGTGACCTCTTTTTTTTTTTTTTTCTTTTCTCAAAGATGTAGATAGAGCCAAGCTAGAAATTTTAACAATGGATCCGGCTAATACACATACGCGTGCGTGCATATATATATATAGTCATGTACTTGATAAGTTGTTATCTACTCTTTGATTTTATAATCTTAGTAGCCAAAATTATAAATATAGGAAATCAAAAGTTTTGTCAAAATGGAAATAGGTCTTTTTTGGCTCCTATTCGTATAGTTGCTCATGGTCCAATGTTCTTGGCTTCTTCTATTGTCATCATTCTAATGTTTTAATTTCATTTTTTCCTTTAAATAACCTTTTTCCAATTATTTAAAATGCTAATTACTTCTTTAATCTATTTTTACTTGTTATATTGCAAATTAGTTTTCTTTTCACGTTCTTTTATTGAGACCCATATAGGTCTTTTAAAATGTGATATTAGATTCTAAAATTTAATTTTTAGGTTAGATTTGATTATTTTAGGGTTTTGAATAGTTAAATAACATTTTATAAATAATTTAATTCATTTTTTTAATCTTAAATTTATTCTATAAATATATTAGTGGAAACATGCAATTATATTAATCTACTATTTTTATTTAAAAGTTAATCACTATAGGCATGAATGAACGTAGTAAAAAGAACAATTGTTGATATGTTTTAGTAACAAAAAGAAAAGGACATTTATAACCTTTTATTATGCCACGGAGTGCATTTTTGTGTAGCCGATAGGTCAAGTGCACAATCGGTACTATCTTACATATTGATATGAAAAGTATAAGTTTTTCAAATTCTTGTTAAGTGCCCAATTTTGTTAAAATTCTTGCCCAAAAGCATTTGAATTTGATAGGTGATACTCTGATTATTTCTTTTTAATGAAATCTTTATGGAAGTTTATACTATCTCATCATATAAATACATTCTCGAGCTTCAGGTTTGAATTTCTTCACCAGAGCGTCCTTGTTAACCTCAACTTCAAATATATTGACGATTAATCCAATGAATATCACTATATGTAATATTGATTATCAATTATTTTAAAATATCCATACAAACTAAGAACAAAATATTTAAAGCCTCACTTTTTAATGCAAAACCACTCATAGTACACAGTACTAAATTCTCATATTACTAAAATTTTGTTTAAATTTGGCTTCCGCAATTCATATTTTTAAAATTTATTTTTGTATAAAAATAAAAAATAAGTAGTGCTTGAAAATAGAAGTGATTTTGATCAAAATTTGAGAAGTTGAGTATTTGTGATATAATTAAAAAAATTATTAATTTATTAACCAAAAATCCTTTAATAAGTTTTAATGGGTTTGAGGTAGGCATTTAGCTGATATTGAAAGTCAGCTTTGATTCTGATAATTACTTTTTAGAATTTAAAAACACTTTAAAATTACTTTTATTTTTCAAAAATGATTTTAAGTTCAAAAAAGAGTTGGCAAACCCCCCAGAGAAGCACATCATTGCTCCATCTATGAATATTTATTAGGAGAGCCTTCATATAATATAAAAGTATGAATGATGATTTTATCTTCTTTTTTTCTATTTTTATAATGTTTGTAATATACTTACTAATTATTGGATTTTAAGGATAGTAGTAAAATAATTCAAATTATATTTAATTTTTACTTATTTAATTATAAAAGGTAAGAGACCCTTGAAATAAAATTCACTTTATATTAAAATATATTGAAAGAGCTTTCTCATGATATATGACAAGCATATATATCAAAAATCGTTCACAATAAATTCTTTTTAAAAAAAAAAGAATAATGTGCAAAATTATGTCATTTATGTTTTGGATAATCTTATTTATAATCCTTCTTCATTATATTATTGTAAGGGTAGCGAAGTAAACTAAATTATATTTAGTTTTTATTTATTTAATCATAAAAGGTAAGAGATGTTTTATATGTCCAACTTTTTCTAGAATACCACAAGCTTCAATTCTTCAAATATACTTTTGAATCTCTTGAATTGGGAAATAATATTAACTTCAATTAAAATATATTCAAAGAGTTAAACAATAATATGTGGCATATATAGATAAAATCGTTCAGGATACTTTAAAGTAGGCCAATATGAAGTGTGTGCATATATATATATATATATAAAATCAAATAATGCAAAATAATATTTTTTATTGGTAAATTAAATGAGATGATTTCCAAAATTAGTAAAACGAAAATGAGTGAAATTGATTTGAGAATTATTATAGGCTCCCAAATAATTTGTTTACTGGTATATCCACCACATATATAGGATGAAACAAAGTTATAAAAGTTAAAAAAATTTCAATAATTTGAAACTTTATTCCAAACAATCCCTTTTTAAACGAATGACATATGTTATTGAAAAGACATGTTTGAAAGAGTAATAAAGAATATGGTAAGGCTTACGAAGTTATGAAATTCAATTACAGAATAATAATAATAATAATAATAATAATAATAATAATAATAATAATATAAAATAGTTGTAGATTTTTTGTTCTTTATTATTAGTTATATGGAATTATCTTATTTAACATTATTTTATGATACGTAAATATTGATTACTCCTTAACCACACTAAAAAAATAAATATATAAATAAAGATTTTAGTTTCAACTTTTATTTTCATTAATTTTGTATGAAATATAATATTCTTAGAATATTATTATCGTGAGTGTTAATATGGATATCAACCATACTAGATTAGATAGATGATAAACGGAGTTTATATATATAGTAATATGTACCCTATCAACCAACTTTTAGGTTCGCCTAAACAACATTTTCCAAGTAGATTCTTTATGAATATAAATAAAAGTTTAAAACATTTCTTCTTTATCGTATTTATTTGTATTTACATTTTATATGATAGTGAAATTCTATAATCTTGATAACTAGGGGACTTGATCACGCACGGGTTGGTGATCATGGAATAAGTCTTAGTGGTTGAGATCATAAATGTTCCAAGTCATAGAATTTACGAGAAGTGATATCGTAGGGTTCAGATAGGCTTCAGTGAGTGGATATGATGTTCCATGGATATCGGTATTGAGACACTACGTAGGCTAGTGGATGTGATGTTTGTCCCAAAATATCACATCAAACTGATCCCGTGTCGGAACTCGAATTATTTGGAGTAATATTGGCAATGTTAGTATATATTTTTAGCTAATATTTGTGTTATGCTAGAAATAATTAGAATTATATATCTTATGATTTTTAATTTAACTATGTTTGGATAAAACATTTATGTAATTTTAGTGCGAGTTTGATAAAATCCAATGATTATGTTGGAAAAAATTAATTTTTATTCAAGTTCTTCTTTAGACTTCTTTTTCAAATATATTGTTTTATATGTTCATTGTCTAATTATGAGGCCATTAATTAAGCATATATATGATATATATCGAACAAAGATTTGAGAGATGAGATTACATATAGACCTCGTATATATTTGAGGATTATCAATCTGGTGTTCTTCTTAGAGTTAATTACTCATGTAGAATATGGACATTGGCTTGAGTAATTAATCTACAAATTACATGAACTTCAGGAGGAGAGATAATTTAAAATTGTGATTGTCCTATAAGAATAATGAACTTAGGTTCGATTAATTTAACAACACAATTGTTGACCTCTACTTGCTTATTAGTTGTTTGATTGTCTTTCTATTTTCCCTCTTATATTTATTAGTCATAGATAATAACACCTTTTATTTTGGTCATCTACACAAAGTATAAATTAAATTTGTAATGCTTAATAATCTCCACCGATCCTTGTGAATACGACTTTACTCAATATTATCTATAATTATCTCGTACAATTGTGAGGTAACGTGTATATTTAGACAAATAATAGAATAAGTAATGGATGCATTTGAAAGAAAATAGAATATATCCCATATTAACTTGAATATTGGGAAGAATGTGTTTAAAATTGTTTGAAACTTCTATATCAAAACTTGCATAAAATACTATATGAAAATGTAAGTCGAGGCCTAAATTACTAGTTAGGGAAGTTATAGAGTAAGTCCTTTAACCCCCCACTACCTCCTTATTAATTTAGTAGGTTTTAGTTGATAAACAACAAGATGATGATCAAATTAATTTACGGTGAATTTTATATATTTATATATGATGATATATTTTTGTTTTCATTGTTTTTTTTAGTTTATACCTCAAGAATTTCATATTAATAAGGTTTTAGTTTAAAGGTGATATATGTTGTCATATATTAACATGAGAATTTGCAAAATATTATGATGTGGTCTGATAGTTAATTGTATCAAACTAAAGGGATTGGTCTGATATAATTTTAAAGTCACATAAAATTCAATTTAGATATGGTCATATATTAATATTTTATTTGAAATATTGTAATATTAAATAAAGAGAGAGAAGATTAGAAAGAGGTAATAAAACAAAAAGAAGGGGTGGTGTTGTCACTATCATGAGAGGTCACGGGCTTCTCTTCCTCTCCGCTTAATTAACCAGACATGACGTCACCTACCCCTACAATGCATTTTCACTTTACTCTTCTAATCCCACTAGTTATCAACAAATAATCTCATCTCTTGGATCTCGCATTTTATTTTACTCTATATATAATGGATCTCAACCTACAAAATTATATGCAAATACGATATTATACGTCAAAAAATAAATTATTGGTTGCATTTTAGAAAATGGAAAAAGTTTTTGAATAAAAGATAACATAAAATTTAGAAATTACATATTTGCAGATCTTCTATTTTATCTTCTATTTCAGCTTCATCACTACCTATCATGAATACAAATGATATCATGGTGACATCATAAACATACATTTTTGCCCCATATTGATAGAGTTGGTACCTATAATTCTAGCGGGGAGGATCATTTGCAAGTTTATAGAGCGTCAATAACAGTGATATGAGCTAAACAAATAAAAGAAACCATATTAGAACGCACAAAATGAATGTTATTCGACTGAAATCAAAGAATTGAGTTGAAGCTAAATACATTTAGAAGAAGATCAATTATTCAACAAGTTATCAAGATTGATGAGCAATATCTTGTGGCATTCATTCATGTCGAGTTTCATTTGTTTAAGAAAATGAAACATTTGTTTCCATTTATACACCGCTTACATTATTACAATATATTAAGTAGTATTGCCATCAAGTTATTACAAGTGTATACCTAGGTTTGTATTTTATCTTTTATTTTATTATTTTTAATATATATTATATATATATATATATGTAGATTATTTTTAAAATAGAAAATAAAATAATGATGAATTTGGAGTTAATGTAGGTGATAAAGGGAATTTGGAGTTAATGTAGGTGGAAAAGCAGAACCCTCATTTAATTCATGCTGCATTATCAATTTGGCCCACTAATTTATTAAATTAAGAATTTATTAAGGGTTTTAATGACGAGAAAGAATATATTAAATTAAAGTCTGAAATGAATTAATATTAGGTACATTTTAGATAGGTATAGCGTATGAATAAATTAATAATTAATTTGCGTATGAAACCCCTTCGCCTCTTTCACTGTTATTATAGATACTGTATCAACTAAAGTGGTAGAAATCGAAAATTGACACACCGGCCTTATAGGGCTCCCGATCTAGATGCTGTCTAGGCGGTCGTCTGGTTTTTTATTTTTCAATTTTTTAGTATTTTTTTCTTATATCACTAAAAAAATTAAGATATTTAATTTTTTTAAATTTAATATAAAAATTAAAAATATATATATGTTTGGGCCTTTTAGGTGCCCGCCTAGCCGACTAATTAATCGGCCGCTTAGGCATAAAAAACATCTAACATTATTATCTTTTATATAATTGGATCAACCAAGCACTGCGTAACGCCTAGACGCCGTCTAAGCGGCCGCATAGATCGATTTTTACATCAATGCTATCAACTATTTGGATATAACAATGTTAAATCAAATAGTTATTATCATTATACATCAAAATAATATAAAAGTGGAATTTTTTTATTTTTTATTTTATACCCATCAACTTTGATTTTATCCAATATAATTTCTAGTTTATAAGTTTTTTATAATAAATTTTAACTTTAATTTTGTTCAATTTATATCCGATTCACCAAAACTAATGACATTATCACTTAGAATTTCATCTGTTACGTAGACAGTCCAACTGTTACGCCAGCAATTTTTGATAAAGTTATAAAATTTTAAAAAATTAAATAAAATTAAATTATATTAGAAATTAGAAATTATTATAAAAAAAATTAAAACGTAAAAAGATGATATATGGATAGGGCCAAAATTAAAGGACATAAATAAATTAAAATTTCCTTATAAAAATTATTAATAGAACATTGGAACTAGATTATAACCACATAGATCGAAGAAGCTCATATATATATATATATATATATGTGTGTGTGTGTGTGTGTGTGTGTGTGTACTTGCCGATTTCCGAAATTCATGACCTGCAACCAAAACATAAAATCAAATAAATAAATATATAAACAACCGACGAAGAAGATAGATTCAAGGGCGCTTTAAAAAATAAAAATATTTTTAAGTGATTTTGAATATGTGCCTTGATAAAGTTATTTATTATGGTACTTAAAATTTGATGAGATACAAATAAATGCAATAATTGTACTATGTTTCAAATTTTTGATATTTCAGTTTTGTTGAATATATATATATATATATATATAAGCTAGTTCAAGTTGATCCGATTTTGGCTTGGAGTCGGAATCAAAATTTGAATCTGGAAAGTTCGATTTTGATTTTGGGTAGTCGGTTTTGGGAATCCAAAAATCCTTGGTTTTGATTTCAAACTGGCGGTACTATGTGTGAAATTTTTCTGTTTTTAAAACAGGAATTGAGAAGTTAAACGGAAGAACAGGCTATTCCTATATGCTTCTTGTTCCAATTCTCATGGCTCCCGGAACTTTGCCCTTAAGAAACTTTCTTTTTTTTTTTTTACCCGAGATAGAAAATTCGGAGTAATTGGTTATTTGAGCAAAATGAAGCACATAATAATGAAATGGAGGGTGGAAACAAGAGAGTTGGGCACCCTGTACTCTCTTGGGGTAAAAGTCCCTTTCTCTCCTTAATTCATATCTTCCCAAGTAGGCCCTTTATGTAGATCTTTCTATTTATTCATCTCACCACACTCCATTTTCCTTCTTCCCCTATGTATCAACATAATCTTGAGAAGGAGAGAGAGAGAGTCTTCTTCACCAATTCTTGAATTGTATTTATCACTATATTATCCCTCACTAAAGCAACAACTTGTCATACATACCACAATCCCATCAGTGTATATGCATAGACAAGAGGACACACATCAAGATATTAATTCCAAGAAAGAAAACAAAAACGAAAGTTGAATTGTAGAGGTTTGGCCATAGTTTTATGGCCATTGCAGCAGCCATGAACAATCAAGAAGACAGCAGCAAGCATGACGAGCACGAAAACGACGTGGTGATGCCTGGGTTTCGCTTCCATCCGACAGAGGAAGAGCTTGTCGAGTTCTACCTCCGCCGTAAGGTGGAGGGCAAGCGCTTTAACGTGGAACTCATTACTTTTCTTGACCTTTATCGCTATGACCCATGGGAACTCCCTGGTACTTGTATATATATCTATATCTATATCTATATCTACTAGATTTCAAGATTGATGAATGCTGTGTTGTGTTGGAACTGCAGCGTTGGCGGCTATAGGGGAGAAGGAATGGTACTTTTATGTACCAAGAGATAGAAAGTATAGGAACGGAGATCGGCCGAACCGGGTGACGACTTCTGGGTATTGGAAGGCCACCGGCGCTGACAGAATGATCAGAAGTGAAAGTTGCAGGTCGATTGGCCTCAAGAAAACCCTTGTTTTCTACTCCGGCAAAGCTCCCAAAGGAATCCGAACCAGTTGGATCATGAACGAATACCGCTTGCCCCACCATGAAACCCAGCGTCTCCAGAAGGTATTCTCTCTCTCTCTCTCTCTCTCTCTCTCTCATGAACTTGTTTAATTGGTCCCTCGGCCATCTTTTCAGGCCGAAATCTCTCTTTGTCGCGTCTACAAAAGAGCTGGAGTCGAAGACCACCCATCTCTCCCCCGTTGTCTTCCAACAAAGGCCTCCTCATCAAGAAAGCAGCCAAGTAGAAGCCCAGATATGGGCACCTCTCTAGCCCTTTCCCACCAAAATTCTTCCACATTGCTCCCAGATAATGATCAGACAACCATTTTGCATCGATCCAAGCAAGCTTCTACCGTATTCTCCACTACATCTTCCTCACATTCTGTTGATGATCTTCACAAGCTAGTCAACAATTACTCGCCCCAACAAGTTAACCATCATCAGCAGTATGATCCAAACAATTACTTCACAGACCCACATGTCGGGCCGGGCCTCAACGCTCTTCAGGCCGTCTACTCGGATAGATTGTGGGAGTGGAACGCAATTTCAGAGGCAAACAAAGACTACACCAACCTTTTCAAGTAACTATTGATTCATCATGTATGCCTAATGCTCCCATCTTCTTCTTCGTTTAGGGCTATGAATTTTATGTTAAATTGACACACAACGAAATTCAATTTATTATTGGTTAGAGCTATGTATCAAAATTGCAAGACCTAAGCCATACAATTTTTCCTACGGTTACTATTTTATGTGTACTGTAATTTCTAAATTTCTGCTACATCATTCTTTGTATATTTGTTTGTGACTGACAACAAGTGCACCTGCTCTCTCTCTCTCTCTCTCTCTCCTCTCGACCAAGCCCAGGCCCCAGCTGTTAGGCATGAGAATGATAACTTCATGATTGAATAGATACAGGCAAATCATGACTTGCAGACGTCTGCTCAGAGACAAAGGCACCATTACAAATGTTGGTTAATCTGGACCCCCTTTTCTCACAAGCTGATCGAACACCAAGACAAAGAACTATGTTGTGGGATCGCCTGTAAAAAACTTATTTTTTGTTTGGAGCACAGTAAAATATGAGCATCAACAAGTCTTTAATGAAAGGAAACCATCTTGCTCATGGACTCAAGAGACACAACCTACCTTTAACTGTGGAACCTGCATTTCGATTGTCCTTTTTATAATAATATTTGTTATTTCAAACTCAAAATTTTATGGCAAGTAGAGCTGTCAAAATAGACTAAGCTCGCTAAGTTAGTTCGTTCCGCCCCGCAAAATAGGTTGTTGGGCTAGAAATTTAATAGTCCGCCAGCTGGGAAACCTGCAACGGGCTGGCCCAAGCTGGGCCAACCCGCGGGTTGTTAAGTTATTTTTTATTAAAAATATAATTAATCATAACACCCGAGCCCCACCCATCACCCATCCATCTTCCCATAACCCATCTACCCTCCCCATCTCACAAGTCACAAAAGTTACGACTGGAAGTCTAAACCCCTAATTCAATAATAATTTATTACCTCCACCTAATTCCCAAATCCCACGGATGCCCAAACCCCCCCAAATTCCAGTCACAAAACTCTCGACCATGACATGGCCATATCTAGACGCGGACACGGTTCCGGTTCCAAACCGGAACCGCCGGTCTACGGTTCAGTTTGAACCGTTGACCGGTTTCGGTTCCGATTTGGAACATAAACCGTATTTGGGACGGTTCGGTTTCGGTTCCCATTTTTTTGGAACCGGCGGTTCCGGTTCCCGGTTCCTGGTTCGTGGTTCGATTCTGCCTATTTGAACAACGGCTGAGATTAATTAGCCGTTGATGATCAACGGTCCAGATCTTATAACTGTTGGGAACCGGCGGTTCCGAACTGGAACTAGAAACCGGCAGTTCCCAAAAAAAAAAAAAAAACAGAACAGAACCGTGGAACCGGAACCGGAAACGGGGGAACCGGCAGTTCCGCAACCGGAACCAATACCGTATATATGGTGGTTCGGTTCCGATTCCCTCCTCTACGGTTTCAAATACCGACGGTTCCGGAACCGAAACCGGAACCGTGGAACCGTGCCCATGTCTAGCCATATCCCACAATCACCCTCCCCTGCCGACCACCTTCCCCCAACCCCAATTCCAACAGCTCGTAGGTTGACCCGCTAAGCCCGTAACCCACTAGTGGGTTGGATGGGTTGGAGTTTTAACAACCCGCATTTTTTCTAGCCTACCCCGTCAAATGATGAACTTGGAAGGTTTTGGCCCACCCCATCCCGCCAGGAATCCGGATATACATATGTGTATACATATATATTTTTAGATATATATATATAGGTTATGTATATTTATACATAAATATAAGTGATTCTCTATTTATTATTTTGCAAATAATATACTCATGCCACAAATTAAAATGACAAGTAAATTATATTGCCTAGTAAATATAGAATATTATTATTAGTGAAAATGGGTTTACATAGCATTTTTTTTTTTACCTTTTATTGTTTTTTTAGTATCTTCTAATTTTTATAATGTTTTTTATAGCTTTTTTTAGACAGTTATAGTCTTTTAGGAGGTGTCCACCTATCCATTTCTCTATTTACATAAGTTGTCCCATGGTCAAAATTTACTCCCTCTCTCTCTCTCTCTCTCTCTCTCTCTCTATTAAAGCAAATGTCTCTCTCTTTATCAAAGGAGATTCTTCTCTTTCACTATCACCATTCTTATCTCTTCAAATTCTTTCATCCTTTTTAAATGATATATTCTAACGCCCACACCAAGTACTAATTATTTTTCTTAATGGGAGTTGTCATCTTCTTCCATGGAGTTTGTCAATCCTCAATAATGATAGGTTTTGATGGATTCATCAATCTTTACATTGGTATGATATAGTTGTTTTGGTCTGACTAATCACATATTTAGTTTTGGGTTTTCCTAAAATGCTTCATTCCAATGAAAAGATATGTCAACACTAATCTTCCCATGATCGTTCTTATGTAAACCTGATGTGGGATTTGTTTGAGAATCATAACGATCACCCCCTTCAAACAAAGGCCATTGAGATTATTTCGAATGACATTCTCCATCTTTCACTCCTCAGATAATACATGCTCGATCAAGTTGTGTTACTCATCTTTACTGTGTTGGCAACACACACCCTATGTGATAGTCAACTCATTCCATCGGTTAGCCATCCCCACCATGTTTGGACACATACCTTACATGAAGTCCATGGCTTACCACAACTAAAGAGTCCGCTCTATCCAAGTGAACCCGGTCTTATATGTAGAGGCCATCATGTCATCATCTTAAGATACTTGCTTAATCGAGTTGACTACCCATCTTCATTGTGTTGCACATAGACGCCTTATGTGAAGGCCATGGTGTACCTATGATCGAGAGCTACTTGCTCCATCCAGTCAACTAGCTATCCCCACCATGAATTGGCAGATGCCTTATGAAGCCCATCATTTACCGCTGTTGGAGAGTCTGCTCAATCCCGGTTGGCCCTACATGGTCAGTAGAGCCCATCATCCCATTTCCTGAGGCTTCTTCACTTTGTTTGACACTTAAGGTTTTTCAACACATTGCTTTCTTCTAGGACCATGCCTCCGATACCCTATCTTCACCGCATTACCGACATACGCCTTACATGAAAGCCATGGTGTTTTGCCGCTCAAGAAGCCCTTGTTCCATCTAGTCAATTAGTCATCCCCACTGCATAAAGGTACACACCTTACATGAGCCATTGGTTCCTATTGTTGAAGAGCTCGCTCAATCCAGGTTAGCTCTACTTAGTTCATATAGCCCATCTGTTCATTTCCTTGATGCTTCTCTGCTTTATCTGACATTCTGAAGATTTTCCACCATTTGTTTTCTTTTGGGACCATGGGTTTGATACCATTTATTAGGCTTTGATGGATTCAATTATCTCCACTTTAGTAGGATCTTTAGCACCTTGGACCAAGATTGCATCATACCAATGGAGATCCATGTTATTCTTTATATATCTATGATCAATCCAATATATATCCGAAGTTGAATATGTTTGATAATTCTAACTATTGTGAAATTTGAAGCATTCAAGTTATAATACATGTAGGGGAAATATGGAGGACCAAATTTTGTAACCCTTTGAATAAAATCAATAGTTAAGTCAAGGTCCAAATTTTGACTTAAAAAAATTTGGGTCGATTAGGGGGAAAATATTTTAAGGTCCAAAGCTAGATTAAAAATCATACTTTAGGATCCAAATTGATCTTTGGTCTTTTGTTTTTTGGAGTCATACATTAAATTCTCTTCTCAACTATAATAACCTAACAGCTAACTCCAAAATATATATATATATATATATATATATATAATAAAAAATTAAAAAAGGGAATTCGTTAAAAGTATATTTAGTACCATAGTTAACAAAGTAATTAAGAAAAGATAGACATAAAAGTAAAGTTATTTGATGAGGGATTCTTCTATTTAATCTTTGCCCACCAATTCTTCTCTAATCTGAGTAACACAGAAACATAAATTTAATGTGTAAGAAGGTATTTAAAAGACTATATGGTGAAACTAAAGTGTTATTATAGAAAAGGTAATATTTTAAGTTGCCTCATTAAAATTTATAATATCATTGTTACCTTTAGAATAAGATATATTATCGAAAATGTTTGCAATTGAATCAAAATACATTAGTCAGTCATGTGCTTTTCAAATAAATTATCTTACTTTGGGACCATTTCATCTTTTTAATTCTCTTTTAGATAGAACATCATTTATAACAGACTTTTTCTAATCAAAATCTAAATTCTTCTACTTTTTTGGATTGGAGATGTCAAGTGAAACTAAGAATGATTGACTGAAAATAAAATTTTCACATTATAACTATTTTTTTTTTCTTAATGGAAATAAAGCAACAAAATCTATAAAAGTTGTAATATAAAAAAATACATGAACTCCCAGGTGATTATATTATTTAGGCAAACAATGGCTCAATCTGTGGTCAATCAAGTCCATTGAAGTTACATATTAATAAGAGAGTTTTTAACTATGAGATAATTCAAACTCACAACCTCAACGTCTCAAAGTTAAGAAAAAGTGTTAACTTGTGAGACCATGCAACGACTTGATGATTTTGCTAATTTTGAAGAACTTGTTTTACCTATTATGTGTGTAGCCATGGAAACAACTCTAATGAGCAAAAGATTAGTTGAGACATAGTTAGTGTTAACATATTTCTTACCTTTGTTATGAAATGCATCATCAAAAGTTATCTTTAGTTAAATAACAAAATAAAATATTTGCTTCGAATATGCATACTTATCTTAAATCAATATGTAAACTTACATATTGATATTATTACCGGTAAGAATACGACTTAATTCCCTAAATATTATAAAAACAAAATAACAAATTCTCGTTTTGGGGTGATTTTAAAAAGTTTTCCCAAAGTAATATTATAACATATCAGGCCCGATGACTTTTTTGTTAAAAACATCATCAGACCTGACGTTTTAATTTTGGTCAAACTGAAAATTAAAAACATCATATTCACTAATGTTTTTATTTTCAGTTTATGCGTGTGTGTGTGCGCGCGCGCGCGTAAGTACTGCTATTTGTGCATTCATTACACACACACACACACACACACATATATATATATATCAATATATAAACAATTTTATTTATTTAATTTTTTAGTTTTTTTCTAATTTTGTATATGTATATTTATATAAGCAAAATATATTTATATGTATTTAATATTTTTATATATAATTCTATTATGTTTTAAATTATAAATAAATTTGAGAAAAGTAAACAATTATATTTACATATTTATAATTTTGTTAACACATATTATATTAAAATTAAATTTATCAAAATATTATAAATGAATTAATAAATAATATAATTTAAAAAAAGAATTTTTATAGAGTTTTTATTAATAATTATATATTTTATTTATGTACAATTAATATTTATATATAGAAATATTTTTGTTTACTTATAAATTTTAAATAAATAAAATAAATAAATTATTAATAAAACAAACAAAAAAAAGTAAAACAATAAAAATTTGAAATATATATATGGATATATATATAAATATATTTCTTATTTATTTAGTACATATATACATATTTATAATATGTTTACTACATATTATATTAAAATTAACATTAATTATGAAAAGAAAGAAATAATAGATATATATATATATATATATGCTAATATAACTATATATATTATTTCCTAATATATATCAAAAAGTTTTTTTTACTTTACTCTACTTTTTTTTATCTTTCCCAATTCCACAAGCTCTTACACTTTCATTTAAGTACTTAACCACAGGAGCAGGTGTTGCTATTAGAATTTTCTTAATATAATTTTATTAATATAAAAGAAATTTTAAATTTTAATTGTATTCATTTATAATATTTTTTATTTTTAGACATATATATTATGTATTGATTTATTAAAAATATTTTTATAAATTTAATGTTTACAAATAATTTATATTAAAATACATATAATAAATATATATTTTTGTAATTAAAAAAAAGCAAAAAAAAAAAAAAAAAAAGAAATAAAATATAATAGATTAAAAATATATATAACAGACAATAAAACAATATATATCAATTATTTTTTAATTTTTTAACAAAAGATATATTTATTATCAGCATATATACTTATTATTTTTTCATTTCAGCTATTGCTTTTAATTTTAATATAATATGTAGTAAAAATATTATAAATAAATATATATATGTGTGTGTGTGTGTAGTAAATAAATTGAAATATATATATATATATCAAAGTTTATCTATAATTGTTAATAAAAAAATATATGTATATATATATATATTTTCTTTATCAATTTTGTTTTTGGAAATATTTTATTTAAAATTTAAAAGATAATAAAATTATTTTACATATATAAATACAGATAAATTAATTATATGTATCGATATATAAGATTTATATATACACACAGTTTATATAAATCAAACTGAAAAATATATATATATATATATATATTTATATCTCATGTATATCTATTATTTTTTCTTTTCATAATTAATTTTAATTTTAATACAATATATATATATATATAAACAAATTACTTTTTTTCAATTTTGTTTTTCCGGCTAAACTTCATTAATTAATTTAAAATAACTATATTATTATTAAATTAAAATTAGACATTTTTATTCTAGAAATTTTGATTCGATTTCAAAATCGAAATTATTCCACAAATATAAGTGTTTCATAATTAGATAATATCAAGATGATTAAAAAACTGCAACATTTAATATATCATTCGAAATCTAGATATTTTATCAAATATTAATCAAATTACTGAATTATGAAATTTAAGAAATATATAAAATCTAATAAATATATGACTCGATTTTCTCGATTCAATTTATCAAACCAAATCTCTCTCTCTCTCTCTCTATATATATATATATATATATATATAAGTCAAATGATTTTTTTGAATTTTATTTTTTCCGTCTAAATTTCCACCATATAAATGTAAAACTATATATATTTATGAAATGTTTTTAAGATACATTATTACAATTTAATTAAAGAGATTAATATCATCAATCTTTAGAATTTACTTAGTTTAAGTTGTTCAACATAAATAAATTTTAATTTTAAGAAATTGTTTTTAACTTATAATATATTCAAAATAATAAAATAATTTGTTAGGAACGCAAAATCATTATAGTTTCATTATATTATGGAATGTCATTAACAATTTTTCTATAATTAAGCTATCAATTATTTAAAATAACCCCATCACGTGTATAGAATCTGATGTTGTCAAATATGCAATTAATTTTCACCAATCTTACCATAATTCAAAATTATTTCTCATTTTTGTCTCTCTCTTCTTTCTATATTTTCATCAAGATTACACTAAATATTTTAATGTCTCTCCTTTTTATTATCCCTCCTCTTGAAGTCTTTTAAGTGAGACAGGTATTATAATATGTGCCATATTTCAATTGTCACGAAAGTCTACACTCTTAAATATATTATTTTTAGATTTATTTTATTTTTATATTTTTTTATTCACATGTTGTTTTCAATTTATCATAAACATATTTTATTTTCTTAACTATTTTTCTTTCTTATTTTCCAACGAAAAGTTCATCCATCTCTTTTATTTTTTGTTTGATTGTTCTTGTGTTTTTTTGTTGATATCTTCTAATTATTTCGACGTATAAGCACCATGCGATTTTTCATTAGCTTTCAAAGTATTTGTTTCTATCAAATTTCAAAATTTTGTAATATTATTATATTTAATTAGCAATTTGCGAAATATTTTTGTCCTTAATTTGACTATGTACTGGCAATTTTTACGAGATCTGTACAAATCTTTATTTTCTTTAATCTACTGATATCGCTATATTTTTTAATTTAATTTGATTCAACCTTCTATAAATTGTGGATATCATGGTTATTAATTTGTGAATGAGACTAATTATAATAGAAGAAAAGACGAAACATAAAATTACAACAAATTTCTACTCATTATACAAAAATTACAAATCCACACCTTCTACAAT
This sequence comes from Caryopteris x clandonensis, assembly GCA_028749325.2. Taxonomy (NCBI): domain Eukaryota; kingdom Viridiplantae; phylum Streptophyta; class Magnoliopsida; order Lamiales; family Lamiaceae; genus Caryopteris; species Caryopteris x clandonensis. Next base: position 1,306,377 of record JAPYKT020000024.1, on the reverse strand, counting down.
ATATCATATAACTTGAATATATAGTTATATTACAAAATATAAGAAATAAAATATCTTCTGTGAATCGCACAAGTCTCGCACTAGTATGTAGTAAAAATATTATGAATATATATATGTAGTAAATAAATTAGAAATATATATATATATATCAAAGCTTTATTGTTTTACCTTTTTCTTGTTTCATTTTTTTATTTAAATTATTTATTTAAAATTTAATAGTAAATATACAATTATTTCTTTAATTATATATAAATAAAATATATATTTTATCAATAAAAATTCTATATAAAATAAAATTTTTATATTATATTATGTATTAATTCATTTATATTATTTTGATAAATTTAATTTTATATAATATGTGATAAAAATAAATGAATAAATATAATTTTTTACATAATTTCAATTTTATTTATAATTTAAAACATAATAGAATTATATATATATAATATTAGTTATATATAATATACATAATAGAATTATATATATAATATACATTGTATAAATAAATAAATATATATATATATACAGGATAAAAAAGATAAAAATTAAAATAAATAAAATCGTTTATGTGTATATATTTATATATACTATATATGTGTGTATATGCATGGATGATGTAATAATGTATATATATATATATATATATCCAGTGTGTTTATATATATTCAATATATGTGTGTGTAATGGTCCTAATGGATGCATGCATAGCAGTGCACATATACATATATAAACTCTAAATTATAAATGTCACTGGGCCTGACATTTTTAATTTTCACAAAAAGGTTATAGGCTTGACGCTTTATATTTAATTTGGGAAAACTTTTTAAAACTACCCCAAGAAATGAATTTGTTAATTTTTTTTTACAATATTTAGGTTATCATTCCATATGAATTCAAGATTGAATTTGATTACTAAATATTTTTCATAATTCTATTACTAGCTTATACTAAAAACAAAATCTAATAAAAACTAGCATTAATTGATATTGATTAATAAAAAATTAGTTTATTTTTTGGTGATTCAAACTAATTGAAATGTAAGGAAATTATTTTTGTTGTACATATTTTCAAAGGACTCCTCCACTATAGTTTTTTACATAAATTTATTTTAACCTAACAAAATGTTGGTAGAAAATATTATATATTGAAAACTAGCTGAAAGTGTTTAAAGCAAACAATGCGTAAAAGTTTTCTTAAGAATATCAATTATATTGAAAAAAATTAAAGATTGGACTGTTTTATTATATAATAATCATAATGTATGAAATTGTCATGTCCGACTAAATTGTGAAAAAATTATCACATGACAATCAAAATCAATAAAAAGTTTGAATTTACTTAGTTTGAGCTATTTTGTCCTAATATCGCAAAAATTAAAAACTTATTGTCTTAATTCGCAAGTTTGAAAATATAACATTTTATTTTTGCAAGACCTCTAAAGTTTGTCCTAATTTTGCAATTTTTAGAAAGCCTAAATTTGATAGATTTGAGCTAATTTATTCTAAAATCACAATAATTATAGATTTATTGTACTAATTTGCATGTCCAAAAATATAATACCCTATTTTTGCTAGAAAGTTTACAAATTTCCCTAAAGTTTATAATAAAGTGTAAAATTAATGTGGTTGAAAATTAAAATTTATGAAGACAAATGTAATTAGCAACTTGTAGTTTAAAATTAAAGTGTACAACTAAAGTAACATAGAGTAAAATCCGAACCAATACAAAAAATGGAAAAACATAGTTAAAAGTATTTTGAGTTTGTGCCTGAGAGCCTAAAAGTAATGGTCATCGCCACGAAAAGGATTAAATAAAAATATTACAATATAACGGTTTAAACTATTGCTTCGATAATTAAACCAAAATCATTTAAGCAGGCTACAACTATCACTTCATATGAAAATCTTTGTCCAACTTGAAAAGAAAAATAAAATCTGATTACTAATGGCTCAGCAAAAGGTAATTCAGGTGCAACAGACATTGACAAGTTGGCAGAAAATTCACAGGTTACATTCATGCATAATACAGATGCTCATCAAGAAAGAACGTTGCTCACCTACCCATCGCTTGCATACCTTAGTGCCTCCACTGCTTATGCCTCACAAATCAGCAGTAGATGCACTAAGACATGCTCACGATTGGCAGGTGAGCGTTCTCCATGAAGAAAATGAAGGTGCATCTTCTCATACTGTTTAGAAACATAATACATTCGCTGTTAATGGCTCCAGCACAGTTCAGCAAAAGGCAACGAGCACTTCCCCAACACTTTTGGCAAACTAATAAAAGGCTGCCATTAAACAAGATTCCAGGTATATATAACTCTAGGACTACATGGAAAACAACCGCAGCACAAAGTGATTGTCAAATGGCATAAATCCTGTTCTAGTAGTAATGAGTTACGGCCAACATATGTAAGTTAACTGTAACAAGAGATCCAAATACGGAATACATAGAAAAAAGTCTTGCCATGACATAAAAGAAAAATATTCGCTAACATACGTTCAGATTTTAAAAGCATGTTTAAGAGCACGAAAATATAAATATAAAAAAATCTAACAGATTGAGATCCAAAGGCAGACACTGATGTATAAACCAAACATAGCCAGCAACCAGACATTCTTTCAAGTGTCTGACATGTTGAGACAAAAACTTCTAATCTCAAGGATTTTGTGTTTTACCCTCCATATGTTGTAATGGCAGATTAAACTCTGGCCCTCTTGCTGCTGCAACTAGGGCACTTGTACTGCTTGATATGTTCGGCTTTAGCAGGTGTTATCTTCACACACTTGCCATGGAACCATCTTTCACACACATCGCAGCATATCCAAAATTCATCATTGGCATAATTGTCACCACAGGCTCCACATGTCGCTCCCTGCTCGTCATCTTCCTCTTCCTCCTCTCCGCTATCGTCCTCATCCTTTGGTACCGACATCTTAACACCTTTGGGTATCGGCTCCGGTTGTCGAGAAGGCTATTAAAAAAATAATAATAGATAAATAAATCAGAAGAAGAAGATGAAAACTGAAGCAGTGGGGGAAAAACCCCAACCATTCTCCCACTGGATTTGTTTTTGCTGCTGTTATTTTGAGTGGTAGCCTGCTCTCTCGCCTGCTTAACAGCTCCCGTCACAACTTCGAATACAGTTGGGAGATCATTAATCATCTGGAAAAGCCTCTTCCTGTGCAAATCAGATAAATTCGACAGATATTAACACTTGATATAACCAAAAGCTCTATATAATCATCAAAGACAAATATATATGCTCAAATCAAAACTAGCATAGCTAGCAGCAGATATGATATATGCACATCTCTCACATGCTCACTAGCTTTTCTAGTTACCAGATACATGATGCAGGAATTTAATTTACCATTGTTTAGAAAGAACAAATACCCCATCCAAAAAACAAAAAAACAAAAAGCAAACACTCAAAAAAAGAACAATGAAGCACACGCTCACTAGGCAAAAGTGGACCTAAAACCAGTTCGGTTGTGTGAAATTGGAGTACTAAGAATTTAAATAAGATATTAATCTATACACTTGACACCAACACTGGGGACTTAAAATCTTCAATAATGATCTGAGAAATGAGCTTACATATAGATAGAGAATTTGGAATCAATACTAGCTCAAGACAGTCCAAGTGCAATGGATTTGTCGTCATGAATCGAAGAAGTCCAGGGTTTGGAATCAATATTAACTCAAGAAAATCACATGAACATTCATTAATTTAGTACTATTCCGCATCCAGTATGTTCTACATGCGAGCAGCAATACAAAACAATTTAATATAAAGTTCATAGAAGTTACTCAAAGAGAGACCACAGTAAGCCAACAAGCAAACAAAGTTTGAAATAAATAGTATCAAGACGAGATCTCTGACACAACAGCAAATATACAAAATGCATAACTCTCCTCCAGTGCAATGAACCTTATCGGATTAAAGTGTATATCTATCAAACACAGGCCGGACCTCTCATACCAGCCTCCACAAACGAAAGACATCATAAAGAGAAAATCATATTCTCAAGCGAAAGTGTCATCGTCACTCATAGCAAGTACAATCTCTAGCCAATATTCTTTGATAAACAAAACATGACAATTTGATAGGCAACACTAAGTAAAATAACTCATCAATTATGCTTATAATTAGAAAATTAGAAATACTAAATGCGACGGTCTTTATTTTCTTCCATATCATAAACAAGACCTCATTATAGTCGATACTGGTCGCACCACCCATGAATGCATGAGATCTTCGACTGATCCTGTTATCGACTACTCAAAACGATTTAGAGGTTGCTTTAACAATTATACAAATTCACCTTATGTAACGCATCAAGATTATTTAACTACACTATCTCAGAAGCACTAGCTGTAATTGGATCCAAACAGGAAAATTATTAACCAGATGACTAGAAAGTTCTGCAAATACTTACCTCTCACTTTTACCAAATCCGAAACGTGCACCGAAGTAAAATGCAACAGAAAGGAGCCAAGAGTCACTGTGAACTGCAACAAGTGATAACCAATCCTTTTCTTGCATACCATCTCTGGCAAAGTTAATCCCCAATGCCGGCTCCGGCAATTCAGGGGGCACCTCCTCCACAGGTAGATTCACCTCCCATGTCTCATTTGGAAGCCCATATAAACAAAGGTTTTCTTTTTCTGTAAGGCATGAATAAGATTGGGAACATAATCAGATTGATCGAGTTTATCCGCTTGCCCAGCCAATGTATACACTCAAAAAAATGAGTGAATAGCTAAAAGTCCATTTGTTATACAAAGTGCATAAATAGCATACAGTTTCGCCTTACAGCAAAAGACGAGTGAAATTGATCGGTCAGAGGGAAATATTCTTTCAGAAACCATATCTTTCTACGAAGCCATAACTTATAGTTCCATTCCAGAGCTGTCAAACAATGCAATGACAAAAAAAAAATGCAGCAATTTCCAATTTTCTTCCAATTATTTACTAGGAAGTTTTTAATCTTGTTTCTCCAGACGTCCATGCTGCCTTTACAAGGACCACGAACAGCCCCAACTTCCTAGGTTAACCCACCATTAACTGAAATGGATTAGGTGTGGCGTTCTTCGAATCTTTGTCCATAGAAATGACATATTTCACAACAGTTACACCTAAAAATTAAATGTGCAAACAAGAATGATACAGACTGCCAATTCATGACTTCTGGTGATTCGAGAAATAAGACCTAAAATAAATGTGGTCGATGCATCACAAATAAAGATTATTAAAGGGAAAAAAGTTACAACATATGGCAGGCAATACCACACGATTGGGTATTCTTCTGGTAACAAATTCCTGGAATTTCATTGCTGACAAGCATATGCATATAATTACCGTCCAGCCTAACTAATAGTCCTGAGTGACAGGACACGTGTTCATGGTTAAGAGCAGCACTAGCTTTTAGTAGAACCCAGAGACTGGAAATAATTATGATATCCCACAAGACAAATAAAGGTCAACCTATAACAACATTACTTGGAACAGAAAACTCATTGGACCCTAAAACATAGTGGCATGCTTGCTCATCAAACACAACTTGTAAGAAACAGTTGGAATGCACAACCTACACATGCAATCAAAAAATCAAAATATTCGCAATTCTAAATGTTTTCTTTAACTTTCAGAGCAAAACAGTTCAAGGCTTCACAGAAAAAATATTAATAGCATACAAAGTTGGCAAAGTTTCGTATAAAGCTGACTAATGAAAAGCAAATGGACCACATGTAAATATCCCATTCCACCCACTGAAACATGGAAGCGACAGGGGCCCCTATATTAAATACCACATTCACAAAACTTATCAATTATAAAACACAAATGAAAAGATCCTATGATCAAATTTAACAAAAAAAAAAAAAAAAAAAAGCTAATTCTGGAAAGGAAAAAGAGAGAAACAAAACTCACCAGGATCACACTGCTGATAAAACTTTTCGACCTCTGCAAAATCCACAATGTAAATGAAATCAGAAGAAATTAACCAGAGGCAGATGTTCAAGCGCATACAACACAGCCAAATTATACATACACATAACCCATGCAGACTGAAATATTGCAAAAAAATTAATGAAAATAAATAGATACATTTATTTTTAAAAAATCGCAACTATTTATAAGCGGAATTGGAAATTTAGCAGAAATAAAATTACCGCTGGTGAGGGCTTTTATGAGGCCAGCTCTACGTCCTTTGAAATCGTTGAAGACTTCCTCAACAGTTCTCGGTATCGGATGCGGAACTCCTTCCATTTTCCAGCCTCCCCAGAAGGAATTAGGAACCAAACAAAGAATCCTTAAAATTAATTGTCTCTGCGGCGCAATTAAACGAGGACTGGCCAAATTAGGGTTTTGTTCAGGAGCTAGGGTTTTTTGTTCATGTTAGTGAATTAATTCAAAGTAGCAGATGGAAGAGAATCAAATTATTTACCAGATGTGTTGCTCGTTTAGAACTATTAGTGAGTGAAAAATCTGGGGCGAGAGAGAAAGAGAGAGGAGGGAGAGAGCGAGACATGGGAGAAGAGAATAATGACTGAGACAGAAGGTTTTATTTACGAAAAGATTAAAAAAAAAAAAGAAACGATAATTCCTGTAAAAAGTCTGCGGGATGAAAATAATTAATTTTAATTGGTTTTTAGGGTAAAATTAATTTAAATTTTTTGTTTGCAGATATTTTCTACTATACATTTCCTTTTCGCACACAAACTGTAGTTTTCTTCATACTATTAAACGTAAACTCATTCAAATATATTATATCTAAAAAAAACTAATATTTTATCCAAAATAAAGTATAGTTTTTTGAATTTATGAATAAACAAAGTCAATTTTGCATATTTGGATTGTCACATTTGCCAATAACTTTTTGAGTCAACGGTTGTCACGCTATGCAACTGATTTTTGTTAACTCAGTATTTTGTCATCTGTCAAAAATCCCTTTTTACTCTCCACCTCAGCCGTGAAGGGAGCAGTGACGCCATGTTGCACTTTGTCCGACACAATGTCGTTGTATTATGGTCGTCGAAAATTTTGATGAACATTACCTTGCTTCCAATCAAGCATGAATGCAAAATCAAACATAGATCTTATTAAACAGCTCAAGAAGAATAACTTAAGGATCATGAGACGTGTGTGAAGTGTGAAGAAGAAATAGGATTTGATGCAAAGAAAAAGAAAGAGAAAAGGAAAATTTTATCGAAATGCTGGAATTCTTTACACGTTTTATTTAATAGTCTATTTATAGAATTGTAATGATAAATGTCTAACTAGCCCGTATTTTCTAAATAACTATGCTAATTGTCGCCTGATTTGGAAAACATGAAAATTGCTTCTTAATTTTACATTTCTAATTCCTTCCTTCTGTAACACGTTGGTGCCGATTTGACGGCAACGGAAACAAAATCTGATGGCATTGTCTTCATATTCATCGACTTTTTGGAAACCTTGATGTGATTCAACTAATAAGTTAATAGTTTATACTTATACATTTTTATGTATATTACTAAAAATGAATCATGACTTCTAACCGGTTATGTATATTACTAAATGAATCATGACTTCTAACGAGCTATGTATATTCTTTTGTATATTACTAAAAATGAATCATAACTTCTAACCAATGAACTGTACTAATTAGATGTAATTTAAATATTTAATACTAATCCAAATATTTGGATAATATTGATTAATACACAATTTAAAAAATCTTTTATTCTTTTGAATATCACAATTTCTGGACAAAACTTGAACGTGTGTTGATGACCTATAACTTACCCATCCTACAATTCTTTATTATCAACAAAATATGTCATATTTATACTAATATAATGTAAAAATTGTTTTAAAATAATAATTTCCAGCCTATGTTTAATTTCTAAAAGTAAAAATATTTAGTGTATATTGAATTTAAATTACAAATAAATATTAAATAATAATTTTTCAAAAAATTTATTGAGTAATTTAATTTCTAATACAATCAATTTATTGTCATAGAAACAAAACTCTCTATTAGAACAAGGAATATAAATTCTTATACAAAAATATATAGTTTTGGACATGTCATATCTACACTAATTTTTATTATATATTATAAACTATTTAAAATTATATTATTAAAATATTTTATTTTATTTAATTCGAAAAATTACAAATATTGCATTGCGATACTTGTACCAATATTTATCTATATATATACCCTATATAAAAAGGAATAGTCTCTTGCAACAGGTCAGTCTACAAAATATTGTATAATTATTTAATTAAATAAAATAATTAAATTATAATTCTTCTTTATATAAAAGAAGTATAACTGAAGAATTATGATAATTCTTCTCTTTTTATTTATATGTGTCTTAGGGACGTTTCATATATCAAATTTATCCTCTTTTCGTGATCTTTAATTCAACATCAACATTGCATATTTTAAAATAAATAATTATATTTAAAATATGATATTTAATTTTTACGGATAGAATATAGTTTTTTTATGGAGTCAATTATTTATTTTTATTTTGATATGTGTTGGATTTGAATAAATAATATATGAATTTGATCTATAAATATAATTTTTTTTAAAAACATTTATGCTATTAATTTATATAGTATTATAATATATTCCTCTATCTTAATAAGTTTTGGTGAGTTAAAAATTTTGTATTGAGTTGGGAACACTCTAAAATTGAGTTTGAAAAATCGTACAATTTATTATTTCATGAAAATACTTTTTAAGAGAATAACAATTTAATATAATATAATAAAAATAATCAAATCGCATAATATTTTTATAAATATAATTGCCATAAAAGTTATTATGTAAATTTTTATAATAATAATAATAATAATAATAATAATAATAATAATAATTTTATCATATGTGTTATATCATGTGCATTGCACGAGCGGCCATCTAATAATAACAAAGTAGTCTAAAAATCGTGATTTCTCCCATTTTTAGTTTCCTAAAAATGAAAATATGTTGGGACAATGATATGTTAGTTTTGATTAGTTTAATTTTATCTTTCTTTCTTTTTTGAAATATTTTTTTCCAATTTATTAAAATACAAATATCTTTTACGTATAATAAATCAAATTAATTACATTTCAAGATTTTCAATTTTACACCAATATCGCATGTATTAAAATGAGATATTACATTGAAAAATATATTTATTTTTTCATTGATTATTTATTTTAAATTTGAATATTTAGTATCCATCTAGTTATTTGTATTGAAATAAAACAAAAAAGCATGCTCATATAAAATTTTCCAAATAATTATAATAAAAATATAAAAAAACACAAATACACTGTTTTATTTTCTTGTCAAAGGTCATTATTTTTTAGTTAAAGAATCATTAGTCACACAAATTATTAACGTTTTACCATTATTTTATTATTAAATGAGGTATATACGTTGTCATTTGATTATTATTAATTAAGATAAATCAAATAATATATATAATTTTAATTATTTTAAATTTGGGTTATAATGGCCAAATTTTATTTTAAGTTGCCCAATTGGTCGTTTAAGCTTAATAATGAATTCGAGAGATCTAAATCTCGAATTAATTTTAAGTTCTAAGCCCAGTTTATTTTATTAAATGAGATCTAATAAAATATTGATATTTTAATATCTTTCGCTGTATTAAATATGTACATATTGCATCATGTCAGTTGTTTATTTTTAAATTGCATCTTAAGGTTCAATATGTTGAGTTAAATAGTTTATTAATTTAATTAGCCCGAGAAATCAATGACTTATGGTTTATGTCTTTCGTTACTACTCACTACTTAATTTTATTTTCAAGAAGTTTTATTAATTATAATTACTTGAGTGTATGGCATACGAATTTGTAGTATTATAAAATCTAATAATTTATTTTAGTGCTGAAAATGAAATTTATTCGTATATGGTTTCCTTTTTCAACGGCTTGATTTTAGGGATATTAATTTGACCAAAATATGAATTTTGTGTATACATATTTACAACTGTAATCTATTTCTTAATAAATGTTATGAAAATTGGATCGTTACAAAAAATATTATAAAATATAATTTTGAAAATATAACGTTGATATATTATACGTTGTTATAATATACAAAATAATAAATAATATTTAAATAGGTGCATATATAATAAATCTGCTTTTGTTTAAATTTAATGTTCAAATCTAAACATGTAGTCTACACTGCGTGCCTGAGGGCTGAGGCTAATTTTGGTATTTTAAATATGTTAAAATAAAACTTTTTATTTTTAAAATTTAAAATTTATTAATTATTATACGTTAACTAGTACTTCTTCCATGCATTGTACAATTTATAATATAATAATATAATAAGTTATTATAAAATTAATTATGTCCTGTTATAATGTGTATATATATATATCTTTTAAAAGTATTCTATATTTATCAATTAAAATAATTTTATTTGGTTACTTTAATTTGATACTATCTATTTTTAAGTACATTTTACTACTACACCTCCCAAAATTTAGTAACAATTCTTAACAATTGTTAGTAGTCTATTATTAAAAGGTTGAGACTGTATTATTAATTTGATCGTACTAAATATTTTATTACGTATTAATTATGTTGTAGCAATTGTGTTATCATCCATAACTTTTTTAAATATGTGTAATTATTGATTATTTTAAACATTTGTTTTGGATTTAGCTGAAATTTGATTTTATTGTCATGTTAAATTTATTAATCTAAATCAACACATTTGTTTTATTATGCACTAGATAGTTGTCTCTGTAATACACGGATAAAATATATTTTATTATATTAATAATATATGATAAAATTATATTATTATTAATAAAAATATACATAGTAGTCATTGTTATATATTATGTTAATATAAATATTATGTGATTTGATTTTCTTTTCTAATGTTATATTGAATTATCATTCTCTTAAAAGTTATTTTTATTAAATAATAAATTCTATGATATTTCAAAAGTTAAGTTTAGAATGTTCTGAATTCAATACAAAATTTTTAACTCACTAAACCCAATTAAATAATTAAGTCACAATATGATGAAATTTAAATAAAATTTATATTTGATGCAAAATTACATATAATTTGAGAAATAAGATAAATATTTTGTATTTGTTATAGTTTATTAAACAATGAATTGTATGACATTTCAAAGTGAATTTTAGAATGTTCCCGAATTTAATACAAAATTTTCAACTCAATTAAACCTATTATATAATTAACTCTCAATATGATGATAGTTTTAAAAAAAATATTTGATGCAAAAATTACATATAAATTGAGAAATAAGATAAATATTTTTTATTCGTTATAATGAAAACTTTAAAATAAATATACAACAAAATTAATTAATTTAATCATTTTGTAATCAAATGGTTGATGAAATATGATTTTTTTTAACAAATACATATTTTTTACCCTATTGGGGCAAAATCATTATTTTTATAGAAATTTAACTTTTCTTAAAATTTTTACATTATACATTATTTTAGTGATATTCTCAAAATAACAATTTTTTTTTTCAAAGATAAAAGAGTTATAGTTCATTTTTTGTAAAAAAAGTTAAATTTTAACTTGAAATTAATTTACACGTAATGTGCTTCAAAAAAATTATTTTTGATGAATACATTTTTACAATTAGATTATTTAATATTAAATTTATTAATTTATATATTTTTAATTTTTATATAAAAATATTTATATCATTGATATTATATATAATTTTGTGAGTAAAATTAATGTACCGTGAACAAATTTAGCAGAGGCTTTACAAGCACCCAAACAAAAAACCTACTTTTTCTTCCTCTTCTTTTTTTTTTTTTTTTTTTTTTTTTTTCGGAAGGCAAAATTAATATTGTTTTGCTGTTGTGATAGTTTTGTAGTTTGTACTAAAACCTTGGTTCAGTCACTACCCCTTTTTCCATTCCCGCTGATTCCCCACCCCCCACTCACAAAGTCTGAAGGAGTAGCACGTCTAATAATTAATTTCATTCTCTTCCACCTGCTAATTTAAATTAACTGGTGAAGTCATGAAGAAGAAACCCTAGCTCCTGAACAACCCTTTTTCTGTTTGTCTCTGTTTAATTGTGAGGTTATTTCTTCGGTTTCTAATTTCTTGTGAAAGAGGTTGGCAATGGAAGGAATTCCGCATCCAATACCAAGAATTGTAGAGGAAGTCTTCAATGATTTCAAAGGGCGTAGAGCTGGTCTCGTTAAAGCCGTCACCAATGGTATTTTTATTTCGATTGATTTTCCATTTTCACACCATTTTAATTTTTTAGCCTTTCTGTGCTCAGCGTGCTTCTGCATGGTTCAATTGTGTGTGTGTGTGTGTGTATATATATATATATATTGTTCGGATGTCTTTTATGTGCCTGAGCATCTCTATATCTTTTCTTGGAACTCTTTTGTTGTTCGGTTGGTTGTCAGAGCTCAGGGGTTAATTTTTTGTGATTTATTATTTATTAAGGTTTTTGTAAATGTCCAGAAGTTCTATCAACAGTGTGATCCTGGTGAGTCTTTTATATTTTCTTTCATTTCCTTTTTCAGATTTTTCAATTTTGTCTCTATGTATTTTGATCACAGAATCTTTTTATTGGTGTTTTACATTGATGATTGTTGTGAATGCAGAGCATTAATTGGATGTAGCTTCCACGCACCAGCTTTACGTACTTATATCGATGTGCTTTACATTAATTATGCTCATTCTATGGTTACCATTTTCTCATACTGGTGATATCTTTGTGGGATGTCCTACACTCTAAAACTCTCTGTCACTTTTAGAAGTTAAGAAAGCAACTACAATTGTTTGAAATTGGAATGTTGTGAATTCTTTGTTTCCTATGAATATTTGCGTTCCCATATGTCGCTTCAGGGTTTTGCTGGTGGGGTCAATGGATTTGCTTTTCAACACAATGTTTGTATGACTTGTGGGGTAGCTTATGCATTACCAGATTTGAGTTTCACTAAGTTTTACTTCTCTTAAGACCGCGAGAGTTGAACACTTGACCAATCATCCAACACTGTTAGTTCGGCATGAAGGCAACTAAATGCCTTTGCTGGTAGTGGAAGGATCTGGAATTTGTACCAGAATGATACATGTACATATGCTAGTAACTTCCTCTGTAATTATTTCTTCTACACTACTGCATAATATGTTGGTTTCTGTGCATAAAGATTTTAAAAATGCTAGATTAATATTTTTCAGTTAATGCTGAGTGAATGTTGGGACTTAGGGCTGTGAATGGTCCTTGTATAGGCAGAATGGAGTTCTCTGGATTCAAGAATCAGTATTTGAATAATGTTGTTTATATAGATTATGTTCTGACATTTAGCTTGCAAATTTGATTAGATGGAATAAGAAATGAATGCATTGAAAGAAAATGGGGTAGCACCAATGATGTTACACTAAGAGAAACACACTTAGGATGGTGTTGACATGTATAGAAGTCCTTTAGATGGCCTGGTATGATGTGTTGCAAGCAGAGAAAATTGAACTCAAATCAAAAGGGGAAGGGGAAGACTATAAGAATGGGAAATAAACTATTAAAATTCACATTTTATAGTTAACTATAAAAGAGAAATATGCCTACATCGAAAAGAATGGTGAGAGATTCTTTCTTACAGTTGACCCCACATGGTGAGATAAATTCTTTCAACTTTCACTAGTTTTTTATGGCTTATTTAACTTAAGCTTGTGAATTGGGCAGAACCCTATTTTATTTTATTATTCAGCCCATAAATCATCATTTGCATGAAATATCTGCTGCTTGATACCACATGTAGGATGTGGTAGAGATGAATTCTATCATTGGGTTCTTCAATAATTTGTAGCTAGATGCATTTTTCTGCTTCACATCTGAGACTGATTGGAGGACTTGTGAATTTTTTTTCTTTGATTATAAATCTCAACTTAACCTTATCAATGATACAGTTGATACCAATATTTTCTTTCATGTTCATTTGCTTACAAACTGGAGTACATGTCAATTGGAGCTTATCCTCTGATGTTGTCTTGTAAGCTGTAATTTATTACTTCTTAAGGATGAGCTGGCAATTATCTACAACAATCTCAGGACTGTATTGGGTACATATATATCACTAACTTTCCAATGAATAATTGAAAGAGAATTGTTGTATTTTTGCCATTGCATTGTTTGACTGCTTTGGGATGAAAATATAGGTATGTGGCTTGGTAGGATGATAGTGCTATTGAAAAAAGTTTTCTCAGCTTAGTGGTCACATTAACTCATTTTTGCAAACAAGCTAAACTTTATGCTGATAATAACTTAATAACCAAGACCAATTTTGACCTATTTGCTCGTTATTGTATATTATAATCATGTTCCAAGCAAGTGTATTTAGATAAGCTCTTGCCAATCTGATTACCGTTTCCATTTTTTTTTTCATTTCCTACAGAAAAAGAAAACCTATGTGTATATGGGCTTCCAAATGAGACAAATGGAGGTGAACCTGCCTGTGGAGGAGGTGTCCCCCCGAATTGCCTGAGCCAGCCCTAGGAATTAACTTTGCCAGAGATGGGATGCAAGAAAAGGATTGGTTATCACTTGTTGCAGTTCACTGTGACTCGTGGCTCCTTTCTGTTGTGTTTTACTTTGGTGCATATTTTGGATTCGGTAAAAGTGAGAGGTAAGTCTTTGCAGACCAGCCCTAAAATCTGTTAATTTTTTATATTTTTTTTACATAAATAATATTCCCATGTTCCAACTTGTCGCTTTTATGGAAACATTATGACGCTGCGCTTTGAGCAGTAGATGTTGCTCAGCCCGAACATAATTACTATGACATATCTAGTTATTTTAGGTGCATGAATTTAATCAGCTCTTTTGGTCCAATACAGTTACTGCCTCTGGGACCACAGTGGCCAAATAGTCCTGACTTGTTCTGTGAGGTGAATTTGTATAATGTTTTCAAGCAGATCTTCCATCCTTTGATGTAAATAACCTAATATTGGTTTTAAGTCAACAACATCTTCACCATCAAGAGTAATGTCCAGTTGGAGAACATCATGCATTTCTGGATGGTTAGGGCATTGACTATCATAAGTTATTTATGACATAGACAAAAATAAAGAGCATGGCACTTATTATTTCTAATTTTCTAATTATAAACATGATTTAATCTCTAAAACTAACTATGATTCACTATATCTGCCAATCAAATTGTCATGTTTTGTGGTGTTCAAGAATACTGGCTCGAGATTTTACTTATTTCGTATGAGCGACCATTGATAATACAGTTGAATCGGGAATTGTATCCCTCTTCAAAATTCTGTTTCCACATACCATCTTGGTTCTGTCCATATCTTACAAATTTGTGTCTTTGATGATTAGAGCCTTTGGCTACATCAAGTCTTCATATTTGCTGAAAATTGATTTGCACAGGAAGAAGCTTTCTAGATGATTAATGATATCCCAACTGTATTCAAAGTTGTGATGGGAGCTGTTAAGCAGGCAAGGGAACAAGCTGCCACTCAAAATAACAGCAGCAAAAACAAATCTAGTGGGAGAATGGTAGGTTCTTTTATCTTTTGGGGCTTGCGTCATTATGATGTTTTAAGGTATACTGTGTCTTTTGATTCATTTATTTATTATAGGCATCTCGACAACCTGAGCCGATATCCAAAGGTGCTAAGATGTCAGCACCTAAGGACGAGGATGAAAGCGGAGAGGAGGAAGAGGAAGAGGAAGATGACGAGCAGGGAGCGACATGTGGAACTTGTGGTGACAATTATGCTACTGATGAATTCTGGATATGCTGTGATGTGTGTGAAAGATAGTTCCATGGCAAGTGTGTGAAGATAATGCCTGCGAAAGCAGAACATATCATGCAGTACAAGAGTCCTAGTTGCAGTAGCAAGAGGGCCAGAGTTTAATTTGCCATTTCTACAAATTGAGGATTAAAGAAATAATCCTTAGGCTTTAGAAGTTTTTAGTCTTAACTATGCATAAAGTCATGAAATGTTGTGTTTGCTGACGGATCTTCGCTTCATCGTTTGAACTTCCTTTTGAATGTATTTTAGATTTTCTTTGTATGGAACATGTTCCCTGTTTATTGCATCTCTCACCACCAAACTTCTTCTGTGCAGGAAGGAGACAATTCAAAATATCTTATTTCTTAATATAAAATAAATAAATAAATGGAGAAAATCTTGCGATTCAACTTTCTGAATATGCTTCTCCTCCACATTGTTTAACGACATTCTCAACAAGAGTTTCAACCCTAGTCCTATATAAAGGATCATTTCCACAACATCACAACATTCCAAGTCAATAAGCCAAGAAGAAATTCAAGATGTGCTTCTCTTAACTATTCAAGATTGGCGTGAAGTAGATTTAAATGCATTTTTTGTGGAGGTCATTAAATAATAATTTTTAATTCAGGAATAAGACATTTAACCGCTTGAATGAATGGTATTTAAAATCAAATTGACTTCAAGGAAGATCATGAGGGGAATCTCCACGATGTCAAATTCCCGAACTTGTGTTCATCAAGTTTTCAAAGAGTTCAATACTTAATTCGATACTAAGATGCTCACCTATCAGCTTAATATTATCGAAGAAAAAAAAAAGAGGTTCAGAAGAATCAAGAGGGGGAAAAAGATTGTACTACACAATTCTCAGTTTGAACAAATAAATATAATGTGTGCATATTTTGTGTGTTTCTTAATTTAATTGACAAAATTTGTTGTTACAAATATTTTGACATGCCAATTATGAAATTAAACATTGTGATTTGATGGACTCTGCGAAAAATCCATTTGAATATGCATTCACTAGTCTTTAATGATCGAGAAGATCGCAACCTGAATTTATTCTCAACTTCTTGACTTGTTGACTCATGGTGTTGTGGGTAGGACTTTCTTTTATAGCTGTAGGATTATAAGTTTTGCCATAATTAAGAGACATAATGATGTGACTTTGATCATTCATAATTTGACAACACTTATTGCCTTCAACGAGAATATCTTATTTGATTTGATTTTATACAAAATCTTTGAAAGTTATGTCAAGGGTTCTTGATTGGAATTTAATTTGTGAACATTTTGAATTCGTGTCAAAAGTCTTGATTTGCATTTGAGGTTTTAGATAGTTTTTACCTGTTTTTAAGAACATTGATAATAGTTTATGCTCTTATCAAGAAGCTTTATATGAGATTTAATTTGTAGGAATTAGATAGTTTTTACTATATCCAGAATCATGCAGACAATTTAAGCTTGTATCGAGGAGCATTGCTAATGGTTCATGCAAGAAGCTTTTCACGATTTGGTTCTTCGGTTGACAATTATATTTTGATATTCATTGTCTTTTTTTAATTGAATTATGCTTAAGATATCACGTACAACACCTTCATCTGCCCCTTCTGCTTTAGTTTTAAAGTAAAAACTTTATGATTGGTAAAAAAAATATCGTTATTATTATAAGGACTTGTGAAGAACACATTAGAATCGATCTTCATACTGGCCTTCAATACTTGAAAGGATCATATCTTGAATTTTTTTACCATAATTATGAGATAGAATGACATGGTTTGATTGAACAAATTATAATTTTAAGGACACTTCCTACCTTTGCAAGATTTGATATTGATGGCAAAAAAACAACATTTGAAGATTTAACAATATTTGATTAACCCACAATCAATCAATATAAATATACATACATACATATATATATATATATATTTAAGTAAAATTATATAAATATTTATTTTGAAATTAAATTTCCAAAATATAGCAAATTTAAACTAATTTTTTTATATATGATCACATGTCACCATTTGGTTGGATATAAATTTATATGCCTACAATAATCATTGGTCCTTTATCCTTGAAGAGTAGAGAGATTCAAAATATATTAAAGAAGAAGCCAACTAAGATACATGATAGTTGGATAAAATTTTTGAAATCCTATAAATTCTAACATTAAAAAGATTTTATGTTAATTTAAACTAGTATTCCGTCTGTACGATGCACAATTTGTTGTGTGTGTATATATATATATATATATATTATGAATAAAATTATATTTAATATAAATTAAATTTAAGATGAAGAAAATTACATAAAATAAGTTGGATAATACTATTTACAAAAATCAATTTACTATAAATTCCCTAATTTAACATAAATATTATAATATAATAATATTTTAAATAATAAAATAAATTTATTATATAATTCAAATTTAAGATACTTTATTTATTTGTAACTGAATTTTCTACATAAGATATGATTGATTGCTTACATAAAAATGGCGACATAAGAGATATAGATGTACGTGATTAATTTAGAACTTACATGATTGGACATGCGCTTACACAATTAGATTTATTGTTCAAACAAGTATATAGCATACTCAAAAAGGTTTTCTATTTTTTATTTTATTTTTATGTCCATAAGCTTATTTGAAATGAGAAATTTTTATGGAAATAAACTTACACAATTGGATTAAGGTTTACAGCATTGGATCTTAAACAATTAGATAGCATACTCGCAATAGGAATGACAATTTATGAACGGAATACATTTACGCGATTGATTTAAGCTAACACAATAAATAGCTTAACATACTATATTTTAGATGTTTGAGCTTACATGATTGATTCTGTTATGTTATAGGCTACCACAATTATCCTCCACAAAAAAAAAAAAAAAAAGATATAAATACTTTAATGATTTTCATGATTTGTTAACATTTTCAACAACTTACACGATTGGTCACTCATATGTATCCAATTGTGTGATATTTTTTAGTATCTTTATTTTTATTTATTATTGTCATTATATATATATATATATATATAAATTCTAGCTACCTTAAATTGGACCAGATCCTATTATATATGTACGTTAACTGTTATGGATATAGATACACAAAATCAATATAATTAGAATATATATATATATATATATATAATTATAGTGTATATCTTTTGTATATTTGATCAAGATATAGTCATTATTAATTTTCTAATTGTATGATGTAATCTATTTAATAGAGCCTTTAATCATCACCTCATTAAATGTGGATGATCTCTAGTTTTCACATGAACTATTTTATTTATTTTACTAAAATATTTTTATTATTTCTTTTATTATTTATTTTATCATTATTATAATTGAAATAAATTAATTATATATTTTTAAGGGAAAATTTCATTTAACCCATTTAAAATTAGAAAAAATCTTTTTTGTAAAAAATATAATAAATTATGTTTTATGCCCAAGATACCAATTTTGTTCTTTAATGAAGTGAGACTTACATTCCTTCATTCAGGTCAATAAGAGAGAAAAGAAAGGAGAAGAAAAAGGAGAGAAACAACGAAAAATAACTTTCACGATTGAAAAAAGAAGAGAGAGAAGAAAGAAAAGTAAAGAGATAGGTTTCACGATTAAGGTTAATTGTGAAAGTCTTTCTATCTTTCACCATTAACGATAATCGTGAAAGGCTTTCACAATTAACATAATTGTGAAAGTCTTTTTGTCTTTCACAAGCCTTTCACGGTAAACATAATACTGAAAGCCTCCTTTTACGATTAACAATAATCATGAAAGCTTTCATGATTAACATAATCGTGAAAGCCTTTATGTCTTTCACGATTAACATAAAGTTTTTCTACCTTTCCCAATTAACATAAAGAATTTCTGCCTTTCACGATTAACATAATCGTGAAAGCCTTTCACGATTAACAATAATTATGAAAATATTTCTGCCTTTTCACAATTAACCATAATGGTGAAAGCCAGACAATTAACATTATCGTGAAAGCTTTTCTGCCTTTCACAATTAACATAAAACGTTTCTACCTTTCACAATTAACATAAATAATTTATGCCTTTCACGATTAACAATAATCATGAAAGCCTTTCACGATTAACAATAATTGTGAAAATATTTCTGCCTTTCACAATTAACCATAATTGTGAAATATCTGCCTTTCATGATTAACAATAATCATGAAAGCCTTTCACCATTAACGATAATTGTGAAAATATTTCTGCCTTTCACAATTAACCATAATTGTGAAAGCCAGACAATTAACATTATCGTGAAATCTTTTCTGCCTTTCACAATTAGCATAAAGCGTTTCTAGCTTTCACAATTAACATAAAGAATTTATGTCTTTCACGATTAACAATAATCATGAAAAGCCTTTCACGATTAACATAATCATGAAAGCCTTTCTGCCTTTCACGATTAACAATAATTGTGAAAATATTTCTGCCTTCTTTCCCTTTCTCAAAATATTTCTGCCTTTCATAATTAACAATAATTGTGAAAGCAAGACAATTAACATTATCGTGAAAGCTTTTCTGCCTTTCACAATTAACATAAAAGGTTTCTACCTTTAACAATTAACATAAATAATTTCTGCGTTTCACTATCAACAATAATCATGAAAGCCTTTCACCATTAAATTATCGTGAAAGCTTTTCTGCCTTTCACAATTAACATAAAGCGTTTCTGCCTTTCACGATTAACTTCACGACTAACATAATCGTGAAAGTCTTTTACGATTAACATAATCATAAAAACCTTTACAATCGTGAAAATATTTTTGCCTTTCACGATTAACATAATTTTGAAAGTCTTTTTACCTTTCACGCTTAACATAAAGCCTTTCTGCGTTTCCCTTGCTTTCGCGATTTAGTTTCACGAAAGAAAGCCATATTTACGAGAAAGTGAAAAAGAAAAAAGAGAGAAGACAGAAGAATAAATAAAGTACATTCGTCCATAAATCATAAATGTGGATACAAATTTTTTTTTAAATTTTAAGCACATAATTTTTATTTTATTTTAAATGGATACATTGAGCAGTTTCCATTATTTTTAATAATCTTTATATTTTATAATATAAAGTTTATAATTGACCTATATTTTTTTCGCACCAACTCATCAGCCTATTTGGAAAGTTCGAGATCCGTCATGCTGATTTACTTGAGTTACAAGAAAGTTGGACAATGTGACATATAAGTTTTAATAGTTGGTAGGTAAAATTTTCAATTTGTCATGCTCCAAACAATCGCCAGTCTAATTTCCGGCCAAAGTCACGCACGTGAGTAACATATGCATTTTAAGAAGGCATTTAAGTAAATTCTAAAATTAAAAATAAAATTTAAAATTATACACATATTTATTAAAATAAAAAATAAATTCAAAAAGTACAAAATAAATTCCAAAAAATAAAAATAAAATTAGAATATTAAATAAATAAAAAATATAAATATATATTCTAAAATATTACTATTTTAATTCAAACATGAAAAATGAAATAATTAATTATGAACTTACAAATAGTTTAGAAAACTATGAATAATTTTGAATACTCACAAATAAATTATGAAGCTTACAATATTAATTCTAAATTTTCCATATTTTATTTTTCGTATTGTTAAAATTTTCTTAATTTTTTCGCTTTAATTTTTTTGCAATTTCTTAAGATATTTTTTATACAAAATTTATTAATTTCAAAAATGTATTTGCAATCTTCAAAATGTAATTTTCGTTTTCATGAAGTATTTATCAATTTAAAACTTTAAGTTTAATTCATATATATTTTTTTCATAATTTCATAACAGTTTAGAATTTTCAGTTTTTTAGAAATAAGTTTATTTTTCTTAATTTATTTTTAATTTCAGTTATTATTAGTAAATTTAAAAAAATTAGTTTTACTTTCAGTAATTATTAGTAAATTAAAAAAAAAACTAGTTTTACTTTTTATAGTTTATTTTAGAATTTATTATTAATTTAAAGAATATATTTTTATTTTTTGGGAATTACCAAAAAAATCATAAGTTATATAATTTTAGATTAATTTTTTTAAATGATTTTTTTAATTTGTTTATAATTCCCTTTATTTATTTGTAATTTCAAATTATTATCTTTGTTTTTAAAGTGGAATATTTATAAATTTTCAAATTTTATTTTTGATTTTGAGAATTTATAGAATAATGAAAACAAAAAATCAAAATAAATAAAATCATTTATGTGTATATAAATATATATAGTATATATATATGTGTGTGTATGGATGATGTGATAATATATATATATATATATATATATATATATATATATATATTGTGTAGTGGTCCTAATGGATGCATGCATAGCAGTGCACACACATATATATATATATACACACACATAAACCAAATGTTAGTGGGTCTGACGCTTTTAATTTTCAGTTTGACCAAAATTAAACGTCAGGTCTGATAATATTTTTAACAAAAAACCGCATCGGGTTTGATGTTTATATTAATTTGGAAAAAGTTTTTAAAACCACCAGAAAACGTAAATTTGTTTTTTTTTTTTTTTTTTTTTTTTTTTTACAATATTTATTTAAGTAAGTTGTAAGAATTCAAGATTGAATATGATCACTACATATTTTTCATTTCTATTACTAGCTCACATTAGAAAATAAAATAGAGTTTATTTGCTACATAATTCAAATTAAATTTAGTAAGAAGTAGTATTAATTGATATTGATTAATATAAAATTAGTTTATTTTTTATGTTTCAAACCAATTGATTATTTGTAAGGAAATTATTTCTGTTGTACATATTTTCAAAGGACGGTTCCATTATTGTTTTTTACATAAAGTTTATTTTGACCTAAAAAAGTGTTGGTAGAAAACATTATATATTGATAACTAGTTGACAGTGTTTAAAACAAACGATGTGTGAAGATTTTCTTAAGAATATCAATTATATTGAAAAAAAAATTGGGCTATTTATCATATAATAGTCATAATCTATGAAATTGTATATATATATATGTGTGTGTGTAATGGTCCTAATGGATGCATGCATAGTAGTGCACATATATATACATAAACTGAAAATTAAAAACGTTTGTTGGTCGGATGTTTTTAATTTTCAGTTTGACCAAAATTAAACGTCAGACTCGATGATATTTTTAACAAGAAACTACATCGGGTTTGACGTTTTATATTAATTTGGGAAAAGTTTTTAAAACCACCCCAAAACGTAAATTTGTTAATTTTTTTTTTTTTTACAATATTTAGGTAAGTAAGCCGTAAGAATTTAAGATTGAATTTGATTACTACATATTTTTCATTTCTATTACTAGCTCACATTAGAAAACAAAATAGAGTTTATTTGCCACATAATTTAAATTAAATTTAATAAGAACTAGTATTAATTGATATTGATTAATATAAAATTAGTTTATTTTTTGGTGTTTCAAACTAATTGATTATTTGAAAGAATATTATTTTTCTTGTGCATATTTCAAGGGACTCTTCCATTATAGTTTTTTAAGTAAAATTTATTTTGACCTAAAAAAATATTGGTAGAAAACATTATATATTGATAACTTGCTGAAAATGTTTAAAGCAAACAATGCATGAAATTTTTCTTAAGAATTTCAATTATATTTAAAAAATAATTGGCTATTTTAATATAAAATTATAGTTATGTTATATGAAATTGTCATATCGGACTAAAATGTGAAAAAATTATCACATGACAATCAAAATCAATAAAAAGTTTGAATTTGATTAGTTAGAGCTCTTTTGTCCTAATATCACAAAAATTAAAGATTTATTGACCTAATATGCAAGTCTGAAAGTATAGTGTTTATCTTTGCAAAACATCTAAAATTTGTCTTAATTTTGCAATTTTCAAAAGCCCAAATTTGGTAGATTCGAACTATTTTGTTCTAAAATCACAATAATTATAGATTTATTGTACTAATTCGTATGTCCAAAATATAATATCTTATTTTTGCTAGACCCATAAATTCATTATACTAAGTTTACAAGTTTCCCTAAAGTTTATAATAAAGTGTAAAATTAATGTATGTTCAGATGTTGAATTTTAAAATTTATAAAGACAAATGTAATAGCAACTTGTGGTTTAAAATTGAAGTGTACAACTAAAGTAACATAGAGTAAAATCCGAATCAATACATAAATGGAAAAACATAGCTAAAAGTATTTTGCGTTTGTGTCTGAGAGCCTAAGTAATGGTCATCGCCGCGAAAAGGATTTGATAAAATCATTACAATATAATGGTGTAAAATGTTGCTTAGATAATTAAACCAAAATAATTTAAGCAGGCTACAACTATCACATCATCATATGAAAATCATTGTCCAACTTCAAATAAAAATAAAATCTGATTACTAATGACTCAGCAAAAGGTAATTCAGGTGCAATAGGCACTGACAAGTTGGCAGAAAATTCATAGGTTATAACCATGCATAATACAGATGCTTACGAAGAATGAACGTTGCTCACCTACCTATCGCTTGCATACCCTAGTGCCTCCACTGCTGATGCCTCACAAATCAGCAGTAGATGCACTTAGACTGCTCACGATTGCTAGGTGAGCGTTCTCCATGAAGAAAATGAAGGTGCATCTTCTCATACTGTTTAGGAACATAATACATTCTCTGTTAATGGCTCCAGCACAGTTCAGGAAAAGGCAACGCCCAACACTTTTGGCAAACTAATAAAAGGCTGCAATTAAACAAGATTCCAGGTATGTAACTCTAGGACTACATGGAAAACAACCGCAGCACAAAGTGGTTGTCAAATGGCATAAATCCTGTTCTAGTAGAAATGAGTTACGGCCAACATGATGTAAGTAAACTGTAACAAGAGATCCAAATACGGAATACATAGAAAAATGTCTTGCCATGACATAAAAGAAAAATATTCGCTAAAATACATTCAGATTTTAAAAGCATGTTCAAGAGCATGAAAATATAAATATAATGAAACCTAACAAATTGTAATCCAAAGGCAGACACTGATGTATAAACCAAACATTGCCAGCAACCAGACATTCTTTCAAGTTTCTGACATGTTGAGACAAAAACTTCTAAGCTCAAGGGTTTTGTGTTTTACCCTCCATATGCAGTAATGGCAGATTAAACTCTGGCCCTCTTGCTGCTGCAACTAGGGCACTTGTACTGCTTGATATGTTCAGCTTTAGCAGGTGTTATCTTCACACACTTGCCATGGAACCATCTTTCACACACATCGCAGCATATCCAAAATTCATCATTGGCATAATTGTCACCACAGGCTCCACATGTCGCTCCCTGCTCGTCATCTTCCTCTTCCTCCTCTCCACTATCGTCCTCATCCTTTGGTACTGACATCTTAACACCTTTGGGTATCGGCTCTGGTTGTCGAGAAGGCTATTAAAAATATAATAATAGATAAATAAATTAGAAGAAGAAGATGACAACTGAAGCAGAAGACATGGCAGACACTAAAACATCATAATGAGGCGTGCCAAGAACGAGAGTGGGGGAAAAAAGCCAACCATTCTCCCACTAGATTTGTTTTTGCTGCTGTTATTTTGAGTGGCAGCCTGCTCCCTTGCCTGCTTAACAGCTCCCGTGACAACTTCGAATACAGTTGGGAGATCATTGATCATCTGGAAAAGCCTCTTCCTGTGCAAATCAGATAAATTTCGACAAATATTAACACTTGATATAACCAAAAGCTCTATATAATCATCAAAGACAAATATATGCTCCAATCAAAACTAGCATAGCTAGCAGCAGAAATGATATATGCACATCTCTCACATGCTCACTAGCTTTTCTAGTTACCAAAGACATGATGCAGGTATTTAATTTACCATTGTTTAGAAAGAACAAATACCCATCCAAAAAACAAAAAAGCAAACACTCAAAAAAGAACAATGAAGCACACGGTCACTAGGCAAAAGTGGACCTAAAACCTGTTCGATTGTGTGAAATTGGAGTACTAAGAATTTAAATAAGATATTAATCTATACACTTGACCCCAACATTGGGGACTCAAAATCTTCAATAACGATCAGAGAAATCAGCTTACATATAGATAGAGAATTTGGAATCAATGCTAGCTGAAGACAGTCCAAGTGCAATGGATTTGTCGTCATGAATCGAAGAAGTCCAGTATTTGGAATCAATATTAAATCAAGAAAATCATATGAACATTCAATTAGTTTAGCACTATTCCGCATCCAGTATGTTCTACATGCGAGCAGCAATACAAAACAATTTAATATACAAGTTCATAAAAGTTACTCAAAGAGAGACCACAGGAAGCCAACAAGCAAACAAAGTTTGTAATAAATAGTATCAAGATGAGATCTCTGACACAACAGCAAATTTACAAAATGCATAACTCTCCTCCAGTGCAATGAACCTATCAGATTAAGTGTATACTATCAAACACAGGCCGTACCTCTCATACCAGTCTCCACGAATGAAAGACATCATAAAGAGAAATTCATATTCTCAAACGAAAGTGTCATCGTCACTCATAGCAAGTACAATCTCGAGCCAATATTCTTGGATAAACAAAACATGACAATTTGATAGGCAACACTAGGTAAAATAACTTAAGCATAAATTATGTTTATAATTAGAAAATTAGAAATACTCAATGCGATGGCCTTTATTCCATATCATAAACAAGACCTCATTATAGTCGATACTGGTCCCACCACCCATGAATGCATGAGGTCTTCGACTGATTCTGTTATCGACTACTCAAACAATATAGAAGTTGCTTTAACAATTATACAAATTCACCTTATGTAACACGTCGCGATTATTTAACTACACTATCTCAGAAGCAATAGCTGTATTTGGACCCAAACATCTAGCTAAAATTTAAGTACCTAAAAGGGCTACCTATATCGTAGCCATTATGTTTTGAGTCATAATAACTGCTAATCAAATACCAAGGTCATCATGTTTTAATCTGTGCTGTGCGGACTCGACATTTTCAGACGAACACACGTCATCTGGGTGTAACAAAAGTGTGGGTGCGGGATGCACAAGCGATCTTCGATTTCCCGGCATACTCAGCACATTTCAGGTGCGGTTGTTTTGGGTTTTTCCAGCAGACTTTTGCTGTTTTCACGGCACAGCTCAGATGTTTTGGGTGGACCACAGAGGAGAAGCAACGCCCAGCAGTGATTATGGAGATGATTGAAGTTTGCAGACAGCATTTGGAGATGATTTTGTATATGATTGCAGGCTGCGGATGCCCAATTGGAGTTGGAAACAAAGACGATGAAAGATAAAGAAGACCCAAGTGGATCGCTATCATGTCAGATTTTATGGAACAGATTTAGGTTTAGTGATACAATTTTGAATATTCTTTCGTTTTCTTTTTCCTTTTTTTTCTTTTTTTATTACTCTTACTAATTTAAGCCTAAACTTTTGGAAAATATTTTCATTTTTTGGTTTCCCACCTTCCATTGTAATGTGAAACTGTAAAGGCGCGAAATATAAATACAGACTTAGGATTTTATTTTTTCAGTTGCTTCATTTTGTGCATCTTTTAACTTACAAATAATGAAGTACTGTTATTTTATTTTTATTTAGCAATTTAATTGTTATAATTTGACAATCTTAAAAATAGATTACTCTCCATGAATTTTCTTTTATATAAATTTGCACAGACATATCCCAGCACACTCGTAACCTAATTTGGGATCTTTTTTAGCCGTGTCCATGCATCCTAAATTTAGAAAGCTTAAGAGTCAGACTTCTAGGTATGCCCCATGTCAGAAACTTTTACCCGAGTCCGAGCGACATAGGTGTTAATAAATCTACAAGCTGAAAGCAGGGAAATTATTTCCGAAAACAAACATATAGTTAACCAGATGAATAGACAGTTCTGCAAATACTTACCTCTCACTCTTACCAAATCCGAAACGTGCACCGAAGTAAAATGCAACAGAAAGGAGCCAAGAGTCACTGTGAACTGCAACAAGTGATAACCAATCCTTTTCTTGCATACCATCTCTGGCAAAGTTAATCCCCAATGCCGGCTCCGGCAATTCAGGGGGCACCTCCTCCACAGGTAGATTCACCTCCCATGTCTCATTTGGAAGCCCATATAAACAAAGGTTTTCTTTTTCTGTAAGGCATGAATAAGATTGGGAACAGTATCAGATTGATACAAGTTTATCCGCTTGCCCAGCAAATGTATACATACTCATAAAAAGGGGTGAATAGCTAAAAGTCCATTTGATATACAAAGTGCATAAATAGCATACAGTTTCGCCTTGCAGGAAAAGATGAGTTAATTGATCAGTCAGAGGAAATATTCTTTCAGAAGCCATATCTTTCTACGTTACGTCTCGTTGACTAAACGATCATATTTCCATTCCAGAGCTGTCAAACAATGCAATGACAAAAAATGGCAGCAATTTCCAATATCCTTCAATTTATTTACTAGGAAGTTGGTGTTGTGCAATAAAGTGTTCCAAGCTCACCCCAAAGAGGTAATATCACTTTAAATGATGTTGCATGATGCTAAACAACACAGGAGAGTTCCAAGTTTTAGCTACACCAACTAGGATTAAGTAACATGAAAGAAGGTATTTATTGATACACTAATAAAAGTTGAGATTTACCATTAAAAAAAAAGATCTAAAATAAATGTGGGCAACAGTTACACCTAAAAATGAAACGTGCAAACAAGGATGATACAGACTTCCAATTCATGACTTCTCGTGATTCAAAAAATAAGATTTAAAATAAATGTGATCAACGCATCTCAAATAAAGATTATTAAAGGGAAAAAAAATTACAACATATGGCAAGCAATACCACGCGATTGGGTATTCTTCTGGTACCAAATTCCTGGAATTCCATCGCTTACCAGCATATGCATATAATTACCGTCCTGCCTAACTATCAGTCTTGAGAGACAGGACACGTGTTCACGGTTAAGAGCGGCACTAGCTTTTAGTAGAACCCAGAGACTGGTCATAATTATGATATCCCACAAGACAAATAAAGGTCAACATATAACAACATTACTTGGAACAGAAAACTCATTGGACCCTACAACATAGTGGCATGCCTGCTCATCAAACAAACTCAGTAAGAAAACAGTTGGAAATGCACAGCCTACACATGCAATCAAAAAATCAAAACATTCCCAAATCTAAATGTTTTATTAACCTTCAGAGCAGGCAGTTCAAGGCATCACAGAAAAAATATTAATACCATACAAAGTTGGCAAAGTTTAGTACAAAGCTGACTAATGAAAAGCAAATGGAACACATGTAAATATCCCGTTCACCCACTGAAACATGGAAGCGACAGGGGCCCCTATATTAAATACCACATTCACAAAACTTATCAATTATAAAACACAAATGAAAAGATCGTATGATCAAATTCAAAAAAAAATGCTAATTCTGGGAAGGAAAAAGAGAAAAACTAAACTCACCAGGATCACACTGCTGATAAAACTTTTCGACCTCTGCAAAAACCACAATGTAAAAGAAATCAGAAGAAATTAACCATAGGCAGATGTTCAAGCGCATTTAACACAACCAAACATTACACACACATAACCCATGCAGACTGAAATATTTAAGCGAAATTGGAAAATTAGTAGAAATAAAATTACCGCTGGTGAGGGCTTTTATGAGGCCAGCTCTACGTCCTTTGAAATCGTTGAAGACTTCCTCAACAGTTCTCGGTATCGGATGCGGAACTCCTTCCATTTTCCAGCCTCCTCACAAGGAATTAGAAACCAAACAAAGAATCCTTAAAATTAATCGTCTCTGCGGCGCAATTAAACGGAGACTGGCCAAATTAGGGTTTTGTTCAGGAGCTAGGGTTTTTTGTTCACGAATAATTCAAAGTAGCAGATGGAAGAGAATCAAATTATTTACGAGATGTGTCGCTGTTTAGAACTCTTAGTGAGTGAAAAATCTGGGGAGAGAGAGAAAGAGAGGAGGAAGAGAGAGACATTGGAGAAGAGGGTAATGACTGAAACAGAAGGTTTTATTTACGAAAAGATTAAAAAGGAACGGTAATTCCTGTAAAAAGTCTGCTGGATGAAAATAATTAATTTTAATTGGTTTTTAGGGTGAAATTAATTTAAATTTTTTCTTTGCAGATATTTTCTACTATAGATTTCCGTTTCGTACACAAATTGTAGTTTTCTTCGAACCATTAAACGTAAACTCATTTAAATATATTATAACTATAAAAAAATATAATAATTTATCCAAATTAGAGTATATTTTTGGGATTTATGAATAAAGAAGTAGGTCAATTTCGCACCTTTGGATTGTCAAATATGTTTGGGTACTTGCCAAAGATTTTTTGAGTCCACGGTTGTCACCCTATTGAACTTATTTTTTGTTAACCCATTATAGTTTGTCATCAGTCGTGAAGGGAGCGGCGACGGCATGTTGCACTATGTGCAGCATAAAGGGGTTGTGTTATGCTTGTCGGAAATTTTGATGAAGATTTATAATTAAGTCTGAACAGAAAATTAACTCTGAATCTCACTGAACGACTCAAGAAGAAGAACTTAGGGTTCGTGAGACATGTGTAAAGTATGATGAAGAAAAGGGATATAGCTTAAGAAAATGAAAGAGAAAAGGAAAATTTTTATCGAAATGTTGGAATCCTTTTCACGGATGATTTAATAGTCTATTTATAGAATTGAAATGATAATTGTCTAACTAGGCCGTTATTTTTCTAACTAACTGTGCTAACCGTCACCTGATATACATATATATATATATATAATGATTTTTTTAATTTATTTTTCCCGCCTAAACTTCATTATTTATTTATAATAATTATATTAAATTAAAATTAGATATTTTTATTCTAGAAATTTTGATTCGATTTCAAAATCTAAATTATTCCACAAATTTAGGTGTTTCAAAATTAGATGGTATCAAGATGAATATACTGCAATATTTAATACATGATTCGAAATCTATATATTTTATCAAATATTAATCAAATCACTGAATTATGAAATTAAAAAAATATATGAAATCTAACAAATATATAACTCAATTTTCTCGATTTATTTTATCAAAAAAAAAAATCTATATATATATATATATTAGTAATTTTTTTTTATTTTTTTTTCAGCCTAAATTTCAACCATTGTAAAACTATATATATTTATGCAACTCTTTTAAGATACATTATTACAATTCAATTGAAGAGATTAATATCAACAATATTTGGGATTTGCTTAGTTTTTGTTATTCAACATAAATAAATTCGAATTTTAAAGAATTTTTGTTAACTCATAATATACTCAAAATAATAAATAAATTTGTTATGAACGTGAAATCATTGTAGTTTCATTATATTATGAAAAATCATTAACAATTTTCCTATAATTAAACTATCAATTATTTAAAATCACTCAATCACGTGGATAAAATCTGATTTTGTCAAATATGAAATTAAATTTTCAACAATCTTACCATAATTCAAAATCATTTCTCATTTTTGCCTCTCTCTTCTTTCTATATATTTTATCAAGATTATTACTAAATATTTTAAGGTCTCTCTTTTTTGTTCACCCTCCTCTTGAAGTGTTATGCGTTTTCTGTTTTGAGAAACTAAATGTTAAGACATGTACGATAATATGTGTTATATTTCAATTGTTACAAAAGCCTACACTCTTCAAAATATTATTTTTAGGTTTATTTTATTTTAAATTTTTTTATTCACCCGTTACTTTCAATTTATCATAAACATATTTAATTTTCTTAACTATTTTTCTTTCTTATTTTTAAACAAAAAGTTCGTCCATCTCTTTTATGTTTCGTTTGATTATTCTTGTGATTTTCTGTTGAGATCTGCTAATTATTTTGACGTATAAGTACCGTGCGATTTTTCATTTGCTTTCAAAGTATTTGTTTCTATCAAATTTCAAATTTTTGTAATATTATTACATTTAATTAGCAATTTGCAAAATGTTTCTATCCTTAATTTGACTATGTAATTGATAAATTTTACGAGATATGTACAAATCTTTATTTTCTTTAATCTGCTGATATGACTTTTTTTTTTTAAATTTAATTTAATTCAACCTTCTATAAATCGTGGATATCATACTTATCAATTTGTAAACGAGGCTAATTCTAATAGGAGAAAAGACGAAAAATAAAATTACAACAAATTTTTACTTATTATACAAAAAAATAATCATTGAATTACAAATCTACAGCTTCTATAATATACTATATAACTTAAATTTATGATTATATTACAAAAAATAAGAAAAAAAATATTTTCTGAGCATCGCACAGGTCTCACACTAGTTTGAAAAATACTAAAATTATTTATTAATTTTACATTTCTAATTGTTTATTAATTTTACATTTCTAATTCCTTCCTTCTGTAACACAATGGTGCCAATTTGACAACAGCGAAAACATAATCGAATGGCACTGTCTTCATCCTAACTTTTTTGTTCTTGAGACTTGTATTGTTGTTGATTTTTAAAGGTTGAGGGGTAATCATGGTGTGGTTCAACTAATAAGTTAATAATCTATACATCTACATTCTTATGTATATTACTAAAAATGAATCATGACTCCTAATGGGTGAGTTGTACTAATTAGATCTAATCCAAATATTTTTAATGCTAATCCAAAATATTTGGATAATATTGATTAATACACAATTTAGAAAATCTTTTATTCTTTTGAATATCACAATTTTCAAAGAAAACTTGCTAGTGTGTTGATGACTTATAACTTACCCATCCAACAATTCTTTATTATTTGCAAAATATGTCATATTTATACTAATATATGAAAAATTTGTTTTAAAATAGTGATTTTCGGCCTATGTTCAAATTCTAAAAGTAAAAATATGTATTGAGTATTGAATTTGAATTACAAATAAATAGTAACAAATAATTTTTCAAAAAATTTATTGAGTAATTTTATTTTTAATACAATCAATCAGTTGTCATAAAAACAAGACTCTTATATTAAAACGAGGAATATAAATTTTATACAAAAATATATATTTTGGACATGTCATATCTACACTAATTTTTTATATATATTATAAATATTTATTTACTTCAAATTATATTATTAAAATAATTTATTTTATTTTATTTTATTAAATATATTACAAATCTTGCATTGCAAATATCTGTCTATATTTTATATGAAAGGAGAATTGTCTCTTGCTACGTGTCACTACACAAAATATTGTACAATTATTTGATTAAATAAAATAAAAAATTAAATTATAATCCTTTTTCATATAAAAGAATAATAGCTGAAGAATTATGAGAATTCTTCTCTTTTCTTTACATGTATCTAAGCTATTTATTGACACGTATGTTCCTTATTTCTCTTCTATTTATTTTTTAGTAAAACTTAAAACTCAAATAAAGTTTTCGTTTTAAATCCATTTTTGACGTATTATATACCAAGTTAATCCTCTTTTTGCGATCTATAATTTAACATCGATATTGTATATTTTAAAATAGATAATTTTACTTAAAATATGATATTTAATTTTTTGTCGATATAATATATTTTTTATGGATGCAATTATTTATTTTTATTTTGATATATGTGTTACAATTGAATAAAAATATATGAATTTGATCTAAAAATTTAAGAAAAAAAATTATATTATTTATTTCTATAATATTATAGTTTATTCCTCTACCTTTATAGGTTTCAGTGAGTCGAAAATTTTGGATTGAGTTAGGAACACTCTAAAATTGAGTTTGAAAAGTCAAGCAATTTATTATTTCATAAAATTACATTTTAAGAGAGTAACTATTGTATAACATAACAAAAAAATCTAGTCGCATAATATTTATATAAATATAATTAACATATATAGTTATTATGTAAATTTTAATAATAATAATAATAACAACACTAATAATAATATAATTTTATCATTATATTATTAATATAAAAATATATATTATATCTCATGCATTGCACGGACGGCCATCTATTAATAAAAAAGTAGTCTAAAAATAGTGTTTTCTCCCGTTTTTAGTTTCTAAAATAAAAATATTTGCGGACAATGATATGTTAGTTTTGATTACTTTAATGTTATCTTTCTTTCTTTTTTGAAATATTTTTTCCAATTTATTAAAATACTAATATTTTTTTCGTTTCTACATAGTATAGTATATAAAATTAATTATTTTTCATGATTTTCAATTTTACACCAATATCGCATGTACACAAATGAGATATTACATTAAAAATATATTTATTTTTTGGTTGATTATTTATGTTAAATTTGAATATTGAGTATCCACTGAATTATTTGTACTGAAATAAAACAAAAAAGCATGCACATATAAATTCTTCCAAATTAATAATTATTTAATTATAGTAAAATATAAAAAATTACGTATACATTGTTTTATTTTCTTGCAAAGTCATGTAAGAATTGAGTGTATTATTATTTTTAGTAAAAGAATCATTAGTCACACATAACATTGATATATTATACGTTATTATAATATACAAAATAATAAATAATATTTAAATAGGTGCATATATAATAAATCTGCTTTCGTTTAAATTTAATGTTCAAATCTAAACATATAGTCTACGCTGCGTGCCTGAGGGCTGAGGCTAATTTTGGTATTTTAAATATGTTAAAATAATTTTAAATATTATAGTTTATTAATTATTTTATGTTAATTATAACTAGTATTTCTCCAATGTGTTGCACGGTTTATAATATGATAATATAATAGCTTATTATAAAAATAGTAATATAAAATTTTAAAATAAAATACATAATTATATAGATATAATTTAATAAAAACTTGTTTAAAATAAAAATATCTCACAATATAAAAATATATTAAATATTAAAATATACAACAATTAATCTATAAAACCATATTTTATATTTAAAAATTAGCATTTTATTTTTGTACATGTAATATGAATATCAAATTAAAGATCATAAAAAAATGGTTAATTTGATATATTTTTCGTAAAAACAAAATTAAGATAAAAAAGTTATAAGTTTTTTAAATTAAAGTGAAAAAGCAAAGAAAAAGAAAATCTACTTTCTATTTTAAAAGTATTCTATATTATCATTTAAAATAATTTTATTTGGTTACTTTGATTTTATACTATCTATTTTGAAGTTCATTTTATTACTACATCTCCCAAAATTTAGCAAGAATTCTTAATTATTTTTGTAGTCTATTATTAAAATGATTGAGACTGTATTATTAATTTATCATACTAATTTTTTTATTACCTATTAATTATATTTTAGCAATTGTGTTATCATCCACAACTTCTTTAAATATGTGCAATTATTGATTATTTTAAACATATGGTTTGGATTTAGATGAAATTTTATTTTATTTTCGTATCAAATTTGTTATTCTAAATTAACACATTTGTTTTGTTATGCACTGGATATTTATCTCTGAAATATGAACAAAATAAACTTTATTATATCAATAATATATGATAAAATTGTATTATTATTATTATTAAAAAAATATACATATATAATAATCATTTATATAAATTATATTTATATAAATATTATGTGATATGATTTTCTTTTTTTAATATTATATTACATTATCATTTTCTTAAAAATTATTTTTATTAAATAATAAATTGTACGATATTTCAAAGTTAATTTTAGAATGGTTCTAAATTCAATACAAAATTTTCAACTCACTAAAGTCTAGTAATAATTAAGTCTCAATATCATGATATTTAAATAAAATTTATATTTGATGGAAAAATTACATATAAATTAATCGAGAAATAAGATAAATATTTTGTATTCATTTTATTTTATTAAACAATAAATTGTACAACATTTCAAAGTGAATTTTAGAATGTTCTTAAATTCAATACAAAATTTTCAACTCACTAAAACCTATTCAATAATTAAGTCTCAATATGATGATATTCCAAAAATAAATAAATTATATTTGATGCAATAATTAAATATAAATTGAGAAATAAGATATATATTTTTATTCGTTATAATGAAAACTTTAAAATAAATACACAACAAATTAAATATTTTAAAAATGTAATTCATAAATTTTCTATTAATTTAAATTATAATAATTTTTTTAATTATATATTTTAATATTATTTCTTCTGAAATATTTTTCCATATTTTCAGTTTTGTTTTCTATAATTTGTGGAATAAAGTGTGACAATACTTTGTTCGGCATTTACTCCATCATTCTTCCTTCTTCTTCTTCTTCTTCTTCTTCTTCTTCTTCTTCTTTTCCCTTATTGAACAAAAACCTGCTAAACAACAAATAATCCAACGGATTTAGATTATGAGCAATGGAAACATGATAAAAACAAAAACATAAACAAATATGAAGGGAGACAGAGGGGTACAAACAACCCGCTCCCTACTAGTATGAATCCCCCAAGATTGTGAGTTGTTCAAGAAAACTTCCCATGAATACTTACATATAAAAACACATAAATTGTTCATAATTGTTCAAATAAAAATAGACAACTTGCTCAAGCAGGTATCCATCTTCTTCAAGATGATCCCCGATGACCAATAGTTGTTGCAATATCATGTGAAGCACATTTCTCTAGAACACTTGGTTCCTTTTGCACCAACTTATGTTGCACTTGGTTCCTCCACCCCATCAATTTGAACTCCTAGTTCTTCAATATCCATGAGTTAACTACCAACTTTAACATCAATATACACTAACATCATCTTCATTCTCCCCATCTTCTTCAATCAACACTAGATTTTTTAAACATATTTCATGGATGGAAATATTTCAGAACAACTTGTGAATTTTGAGTGGGCTCAAGATCAAGCACCAGTACCACAAACTGTGGAAGTAGCAGAACTTCCTTCAAAATCGAATACACACCTTCAAGGAAAATCCGAAAGGGTTTCACACCTTCTAAAAAGATACATTGGCCTTATTAGTGAGACCAAAGAGGTAGATGGTGATCCGAAGATGCATGAGGTAGCCTGTTGGACAAGGACTCTGGAAAATGGTAAGAAGCCATGAATGCCAAGATGGACTCCATGAACTTGTACCAAGTTTGGATGCTAGTTGATTTACCTCTTGGGGCTAAGCTTGTAGGATGTAAGTGGATATTCAAGCATAAATTAGGTGTGGATGAGAACGTAGCCATGTATAAGGCAAGGCTAGTAGCAAAGGGTTATACTGAGAGACAGGTAATCGACTTTTAGAAAACCTTCTCTCATGTAGCAATGCCTAAGTCTATTTCGATTCTACTTTCCATTGCTGTATATCACGACTACAAGATACGATAGATGGATGTGAAACCCATATTTCTTAATGGAGACATTAAGGAGGAGACCTACATGGATCAACCAATGGGTTTCACATCCAATGGAAGCATGGACAAAGTTCGTAAGCTTCATAGATCCATCTATGGACTTAAGCAAGTCTACCGGAGTTGGAACATATGATTTGATGAAGTCATAAAGGGTTATGGATTCATAAAGAACATGTATGAACCATGTGTGCATAAGAAGGCTAGTGAGAGCTCGATGCAAATCTTAGCACTTTTTTGTCGATGACATTCTTCTAATAAAAAACAATAAAGAAGTGATGAACTCAAGCAAGAAGCGGCTATCCAGCCAGTTTTCCATGAAGGATTTAGGAGATGCGAACCTCATCCTAGGCATTAAAATCTTTCGGGATCGCTCGAAGAGATTGCTAGGACTAACCAAGCTCAATAGATCAACAATGTGAGAATTCCAAAAGAGGTGATCTTCCAGATGGAGAATTCCAAATGAGGTGATCTTTTGGAATGCCAGGCGTGTTCCTCTCTAAGAATACGTCTCCCAAGACAAATGAGGAAAGAGCGAAGATGGAGCGTATATTAGTATGCTTCAACAATAGAAAACATCAGTATGTAATGCTCTGTACTAGGTTAGATGTAGCGCATACACTTGGAGTGGCTAGTCGCTATTAGTCTGATCCAGAAGAAACCCATTGGAACGTTGTGAAGAGTACACTCAAGTACTTGAAAAAGACTCATAATCTTTTCTTAGTACATAGGGCAGATGAGTTGGTCATCGAAGGATTTACGAATTCAAGTTTCTAATCTGATGTGGATGGTTACAAATCTACTTTTGGATATGTATTCCGGCTCGATAGTGGGGTGGTCAGTTGGAGGTCCGCCAAGTAGGCCATCGTCGCGGACTCCACAACCAAAGCTGAATATATAGCTGCATCGAATGCAGCCAAGGAAGGTGTTTGGATGAAGAACTACGTTTAGTAAATGGGTGTAGTATCTAGCAGTGCTCAACCAGTTGTGGTTTATTGCAAAAACAATAGTGCGATAGCAGGCCAAGAAGCTGAAATCTTATCAATGATCCAAGCACATTATTAGGCGACTTGATTCGGGAAATCATTGATAGAGGGGACATGAAGATGAAACGAGTATCTTCAGCGGAAAACATAGCAGACCCACTAACCATAACATTACCTCGAAGTGCTTTTGACAATGATCGCTTTAGGATGGGTCTTAAGCACATGGGTAGTTGGCTTTCGAGCAAGTGGGAGTGTAGGAATATGTGCTCTGGCAGCCTTCTATTAGGTTGGCATAAAAGATATATTTTAAGTACATTCTTTATAAATATAAATAAAAGTTTAAGACATTTATTCTTTATTGTACTTATTTTTATTTACATTTTATATGATATTGAAATCCTAAAATCTCGGTAACTGGGAGACTTGGTGACGCACGGGTTGGTGATCATGGAATAAGTCTCGGTGGTTGAGATCATAAATGCTCCAAGTCATAGAATCTACGAGATGGGATATTGTAAGATTCAAATAGGCATACAGTGAGCGGTACATTACTTAGGAAGTGAATATACCGTTCCATGGATATCGGTATTGAGACACCACGTAGGCTGGTGGATGTGATGTTCATCCCAAACAATCACATTGAACTGATCTCACATCAGAACTCCAACCATTTGGTAGCTGTAGTGGCAATAGAAAAATTGAGGTTCTACTTTTTCTAGGTGTTTTAATTAATCTTTAGACTGTACATAAGCATGTGGTCTTGCATGGGGAAGCTGTATATTGATGGGTTCTTAAAGCTTTCTTGAGAGGCCAAATGGGGGCTCATTGGTAACAATGGAACTATGTTTAAGATAAGTGCATTGGTAAGACACAATTCTCTGGCTCACATAGTAATTTATTGGGATTTTTTCTATATTTCCTACACTTGTCGTATCAAATGAAGACCTTGCGCAAGGCACTCGGCCAGAACATAAGAGATGGAATCTCGTTATAAGCCAACAGATCAACAGAGTATGTGAGGATCATTATAATTGTTAATGTCAATCATGAGTCCATAAGACACGTCCAAGCCCTAGACATTAATCGGAGAACTGAGTGAAGGGACTATATCTGCATAACTATAGAAGAAAGGTTCGCACGTTAAATTCATCTTTTATCTATGAGTCATTCCAGTAGTATTTGCAAGATATGAATGAAATGATGTTGTTACATATATAGATAGACAAAATTAAGATAATTAGGAATATCTCCTCTAATTATATTGTATATCTTTTGTATATTTGACCATGATGTGGTCATTATTAGTTTTCTTATTGTATATGTTGTTTTATATCTAACCAAGATGTTGGTGTTGTGTTCTAAAGGATTGCATGCAACATGCTTGTGGAGAAGCAAGACAAAGTTTGATAAAAGGGATAATATCAAATGTTGTCCACCTAGCTGAAGATTGTTATGGAAACTACATGTTGCAAAACCTGATTAGAATGAAGATACCAAAAGCCACTGAAGATCTTATGAAACAATGCCAAGGTTGTTTTGTTCCTCTCTTTTGAAATAAACATGGTTCTCATGTGATAGAGAGATTCTTGGAAGAATTTGGAGGGCTTTGGTCTTCCATTATCATAATGGAGATGGTGAAGAGTCTAAGTGCCTCAACGCCACTTTTGGAGAAAAAAAAAGAAAGAAAAAGAAATGAAAATTGTTATTTGTTGTGAGTAGTTATACAGGCGTTACAACACTTCGTGACACACGATTAAATGACATACATGCCACGAGACTTCTTCAATGAAGATATCTCGTAATATAACATGGTCAATATGGATCAATTCCCCCCCCCCCACTAAATCTCTTATTAACTGGTGTCTAATGGCTCTACGATTGGTGTGGAAATGTTGGATAAAAAACTTCAAGAGGTCAATGACACTTGAGTTATCACTATACACCTTAAATGTGTCACTCTTAACACCATAATAATTTAGCATTTGTCTCATCCAAAAGATTTGTGTGAAGCAAGAGCTAACTGCAACATACTCAAATTCTAATGTGGACAGAGACACATAATTTTTCTTTTTATTGTACCAAGACACAGTTATTTCCCAAATACAAACAACTCCTGATGTACTCTTCCTATCTTCTAGGTCTCCAGCCTGATTTGAATCACTAAATCCAACTAAGATTAACATTGGTGTCTTTGGTAGACCATATACAATAATCTGGACTACCAACCACATATTTAATCATAAATTATACTGCATTTAAGTTAGTAACTTTATGAGAGCTTGGTACCTAGCACAAACACTTAAACAAATGTCATGTCTACTAGCACTCAGATATAATAAGCTGCCTAACTTATAAGTTCATGAAATGTGTTTGAATTTTTATTTTTAAAACTTATAAAATATAAGAAGTATAACATCATTTATATAAGCTCAGCCACAATACATTTTACGTAAACCAAATATATGCTTTAACATTTTTTATTTTTTGAAAAAAAAGCATAATCAACCATAAAGTTCCTTAGTTATTCATGAATATTTTGAAATGTCCTTCAATTATCAAAATAACTATTCGTTCTTCGAGAATTTTTTATTCTATGCCAAGGGAGAAATCAAAACCACATAGGCTTTCTACAAAAAATGAATGAAAACTTGAAATTGTGTGGAAAATTAGATAAGTCTTTTTAAATGTCAAAATTAACGAATATGATAACATCGGTTAATTAGAAATTATCTTTTGATAATTTCCTAAAAATTAATTTTTAATAATTAAGTCATTTATATAAATATTTTCATAGTTAATAAATATATAAATATTTCTATAAATAAAAAAAACATTTCTGCATATCTACAA
This sequence comes from Caryopteris x clandonensis, assembly GCA_028749325.2. Classification (NCBI taxonomy): domain Eukaryota; kingdom Viridiplantae; phylum Streptophyta; class Magnoliopsida; order Lamiales; family Lamiaceae; genus Caryopteris; species Caryopteris x clandonensis. The sequence goes on along the minus strand of JAPYKT020000024.1, from coordinate 1,265,392 downwards.
ATAAATAATAGATTTTAGGAAGCATTGTAACAAAAAAAAAAAAAAAAAAAGACCCACACATGTAATCAATGAAAGAGGGGAGGGAAGAAATGTTGTGGGGCCTGCAACGACCAGTCATATGTTGCCACGTGTTTACAGGCACAAATTGGTGATCTCATCTTTCTGTCATGTATTTAATTGTACATGGCAACGGCGACACAAAACCCCTCTCTCTCTCCCTCTCCCGCGCATCAGTTTTTCACTCATAAATAGTTTGAAGGAGCAGCACATCTCGTAATTAATTTAATTCTCTTCCACCTGCTAATTGGGAAGTCATGAAGAAAAACCCTAGCTCTTGAACAACCCTAATTATGTATGTCTCCGTTTAATTGCGCCGCAGTGCCATTGAATTGTAAGGTTATTTCTCTGGTTTCTAATTTCTTGTGAAAGAGGCTGGCAATGGAAGAAATTATGCATCCGATACTGAGGACTGTAGAGGATGTCTTCAACAATTTCAAAGGGCGTAGAGCTGGTCTCATTAAAGCCCTCACCAGCGGTATTTTTATTTCGACTGATTTTCCATTTTCGCACCATTTTAATTTTTTAGCCTTTTTTGTGCTATGCGTGTTTCTACATGGTTCAATTATATAAGTATATTTTTCGGATGTCTTTTATGCGCCTAAGCATCTCTATATCTTTTCTTGGAACTCTTTTATTGTTCGATTGGTTGTTAGAGAGCAGGGGTTAATTTTTTGTGATTTATTTTTTATTGAGGTTTTTTGCAGATGTCCAGAAGTTCTATCAACAGTGTGATCCTGGTGAGTCTTTTATATTTTTCTTTCATTTCATTTTTCAGAGTTTACATTATTGTCTCTATGTATTTTGATCACAAAATCTTTTTATTTGTGTTTACATTGATGATTGTTGCGAATGCAGAGCATTTAATTGGATGTAGCTTCCACGCATCAACTTTACGTACTTATATCGATGTGTTTTACATTAATTATGCTCATTCTATGGTTACCATTTTCTCATGCTGATGATATCTATGTGGGATGTCCTATGAATATTTGCGTTCCTATCTGTTGCTCCAGGGTTTTGCTTGTGGGGTCAATGGATTTGCTTTTCAACACAATGTTTTTATGATTTGTGGGATGGTTACACATTGACAAATTCAAGTTTTGGTAAGTTTACTTCTCTTGAGAGGTGAAGACTTGACCAATCATTTAAGTCAATTAGTTTGGCATGAAGGCAACTAAATGCCTTTGGGTAGTGGAAAGATCTGGAATTTGTACCGAATGATACGCCGTGCGGATGGTAGTGCTTTCCTTTGTAATCATTTCTTCTACACTGCTGCATAATATGTCGGATTTTGTGCATGAAGATTTTAAAAATGCCAGATTTAATATTTTTTAGTTAATGCTGAGTGAGTGTTGAGAGTTAGGGCTGTACATGGTCCTTGTATAGGCAGAATGGCGTTCTCAGGATTCAAGAATTGGTATTTTAGTTATGTTGTTTATATATATTACGTCTGACATTTAGCTTGCAATTGATTAGCTGGAATAAAAAAATGAACGCATTGAAAGAAAATGGGGTTGCACCAATGATGTTATACTAAGAGAAACACACTTAGGACGGTTTGGACATGTACATAAGTCCTTTAGATGTCCCGGTATGATGTATTGAAAGTAGAGAATTCTGAACTCAAATTAAAAGGGGAAGGGGAAGAACTATAAAGAATGGGAAATAAACTATTAAAATTCACATTTTATAGTTAACTATAAAGGAGAAATATGCCTACATTGAAAAGAATGGTGAGTGATTCTTTCTTACAGCAAACCCACGTGGTGAGATAAATTCTTAGTTTGATATTTAGCTTCAACTTTCACTAGTTTTTTGTGGCTTATTTAATTTAAGCTTGTGGATTGGGTAAAACCTTTTTTTGATTTTTACTCTTCAGCCCTGAAATCATCATTTGCATGTAATATCTGCTACGTGATACCACGTGTGGGATGTGGTAAAGATAAAGTCTATCATTGTGTTCTTCAATAATTTGTAGCTAGATACATTTTCCTGCTTCACATCTGAGATGGATTGGAGGACTGTTGAATTTTTTGTTCTTTGATTATAAATCTCAACTTAACCTTATTAATGATACAGTTGATACCAATATTTTATTTTATGTTCATTTGCTTACACACTGGAGTACATGTCAATTGGAGCTTATCCTCTGTTGTTGTAATGTAAGCTGTTATTTATTACTTCTTAGGGATGAGCTAGCAATGATCCGCAACAATTTCAGGACTGTTTTGGTTACATATATAACACCAACTTTCCAATGAATAATTGAAAGAGAATTGCTGTATTTTTCCTTGTTATTGCATTGTTTGACTGCTTTGGGATGAAAATATAGGTATGTGGCTTGGTAGGATGATAGTGCTCCTGAAAGAAGTTTTCCCAGCTTAGTGGTCACATTAACTCATTTTTGCCTGCAAGCTAAACTTTATGCTTATAATAACTTAATATCTAAGTCCATTTTTTTTTACCTATTCACTTCTTATTGTATATTATAATCATGTTTTAAGCAAGTGTATTTAGATAAGCTCTTGTCAATCTTATTACCGTTTTCAATTTTTTTTTTCATTTCCTACAGAAAAAGAAAACCTATGTCTATATGGGCTTCCAAATGGGACATGGGAGGTGAACTTGCCTATGGAGGATGTGTCCCCCGAATTGCCTGAGCCGATCCTAGGAATTAACTTTGCCAGAGATGGGATCCAAGAAAAGGACTGGATATCACTTGTTGCAGTTCACAGTGACTCATGGCTCCTTTCTGTTGTGTTTTTCTATGGTGCACGTATTGGATTCGGTAAAAGTGAGAGGTAAGTCTTTGCAGACCAGCCCTAAAATCTGTTGATTTTAATTATTATTTTTTTACATAAATAATTTTCCCACATTCCAGCTTGTCGCTTTTATTAAAACATTATGACCCTGCGCTTTGAGCTGCAGTTGTTGCTCAGCTCCAACATATTGTCCATGACATAGCTAGTTATTTTAGGTTATGAATTTAATCAGCTCTTTTTGTCCAAGTACAGCTATTGCCTCTGGGACCACAGTAGCCAAATAATCCTGACTTGTTCTATAAGGTGAATTTGTATAAATGTTTTCAAGCAAATCTTCCATCCTTTGATATAAATAACCTAATATTGGTTCTAAATCAACAACATCTTCACCATCATGAGTAATGTCCAGTTGGAGAACATCGTACATTTATGGATGGTTAGGGCATTGACTATCATGAGTTATTTATGAAATTGACAAAAATAAAAAGCATGGTGCTTATTATTTCTAATTTTCAAATTATAAACATGAATTAATCTCTAAACTAACTGTGATTCACTACATCTGCCAATCAAATTGTCATGTTTTGTGGTGTTCAAGAATATTGGCTTTAGATTTTACTTAATATTTTGTTGAGCGACTATTGATGATACAGTTGAATCGGGAATTGTATCCCTCTTCAAAATTCTGTTTCCACATACCATCTTGGTTCTGTCCATATCTTACAGATTTTTCTCTTACAAATTTATGTCTTTGATGATTAGAGCCTTCGGCTACATCGAGTTTTCATATTTGCTGAAAATTGATTTGCACAGGAAGAGGCTTTTCCAGATGATTAATGATCTCCTAACTGTATTCGAAGTCGTGACAGGAGTTGTTAAGAAGGCAAGGGAGCAAGCTGCTACTCAAAATAACAGCAACAAGAACAAACCTAGTGGGAGAATAGTTGGTTCTTCTATCTTTTGGGGCATGACTCATTATGATGTTTTAATGTCTACCGTGTCTTCTGATTCATTTATTTTTATTATAATAGCCATCTCGACAACCTAAGCCAATACCCAAAGGCACTAAGATGTCAGCACCCAAGGACGAGGACGATAGAGGAGAGAAGGAAGAGGAAGATGACGAGCAAGGAGCGATTTGTGGAGCTTGTGGTGACAATTATGCCACTGATGAATTCTGGATATGTTGTGATATGTGTGAAAGATGGTTCCATGGCAAGTGTGTGAAGATAACGCCTGTGAAAGCGGAACACATCAAGCAGTACAACTGCCCTAGTTGCAATAGCAAGAGGCCATAGTTTAATTTATCATTACTACAAATTGAGGATTAAAGAAAGAATCCTTAAGCTTTAGAAGTTTTTGGTCTTAACTATGCCTAAAGTCGTGAAATGTTGTGTTTGATGACGGATCTTCACTTCATCTTTTGAACTTCATTTTGCTCTCTTTTGAACGTGCCTCAGATGTTTGAATGTATTTTAGATTCTTTTTATGGAAAGATCTACCAAACTTCTTCTGTGCAGTAGACAATTCAAAATATCTTATTTTAGGACTTGAGTAAGCTTACTAATATATCAAAATAAACCAAAAAATGGAGAAAATCTTGCAATTCAACGTTTTGCAATATGCCTCTCCTTTACTTCATTTAACGAAATTCTCAGCAACAATTGAAGAAAGATGAAGCTTCTTTGTACCTAGTCAATTACGTATGTTATTTTATGTAATATTTTTTATTTTTTATATTTTTTCTTCAAAAAAGGGTTCTGTTTGACAAATGTATAAAATATTTTTACTAATCAAATCATACTTCATTGTTGTTACAAATAATTGTTTTATAAGAATCAAACAAATCACATAGGTTTATTGAAGGTAATAAGTTCATCGAATCATAAATGATTAATAAAAGCATGCCATTATGTTTCATTATTATGACACGAGTTCCAATCCTACTCCTATATAACGGGTCATCTCCACAACAACACAACATTTAAGTCAATAGGTAAAGAAGAAATTCAAGATGTGATCCTCTCAACTATTCAAGATTAGTGTGAAGGTAGATTCAAATGCATTTTTCATGGAGGCCATCAGATAATAATGTTTAATTCAGAAATAAGACGTTAAACCCCTTGAATTAATGTTACTTAAAATCAAATCGACTTTAAGGAAGATCATGAGGGGAACTCTACGATGTCAAATCCAAGAGCTTCTGTTCATCAAGTTTTTGAAGAGTTCAATACTTAATTCGATACCAAAATGCTCAACTATCAAATTAACATTATTGAAGAAAGAAAAAGTGGTTTAAAAGAATCAAGAGGGGGAAAATAGATTGTACTATATCAGTTTGATCAAATAAATATAATGTGTGCATATTACTTGTGTTTCTTAATTTAATTGACAAAATTTGTTGTTACAAATATTTTTGACATGCCATTTCCGAAATTTAACATTATGAGTTGATGTATTATGCGAAAAATCCATTTGAATATGCATTCACACTAGTCTTGATTAAGAGGATCACAACTTGAATTTCTTCAAAACTTCATGACTTGTTCACTTGTGGTGTTGTGTTGTTGTGGATAAGACCTTCTTTTATAGCTGCAAAACTATAACTTTTGGCATAAGACATAACGATGTGATTTGATCATTCATAATTTGACAATACTTCTTGCTTTCAACTAGAATATCTAATTTGATTTGATTACAAAATCTTTGAAACTTATGTCAAGGATTCTTGATTTGAATTTAATTTGTAAACAGTTTTAATTCGTGTCAAGGAATCTTGATTTGCATTTGGGATTTTAGATATTTTTTACTTGTATTTAAGAACATTGATAATATTTTATGCTCTTATCAAGAAGCTTTATATGAGATTTAATTTGTGGGACTTAAATAGTTTTTGCTATATCTAGAATCATGCAAACAATTTAATCTTGTATCTAGGAGCATTGTTAATGGTTCATGCAAGAAGCTTTTTAGGATTTAGTTATTTGGTTGACAATTATATTTTGATATTCGTTGCCTTTTTCTGATTGAATTTTACTTTAAGGTACCAAACACAATACCTCCATCTGCCACTTCTGCTTTAGTTTCAAAGTAAAAGCTTTATGGTTGGTCAAAAAACCGTCGTTATTATTTGATGGACTTGTGAAGAACACATTAGAATCCGCCTTCACACCTGGACTTGAATAGTTGAAAGGATCATATCTTGATTTTTTTGCCAAAATTATGAGATACAGTCACATGGTTTCATTTGACAATCATAATTTAATGACACTTCCTACCTTTAATGATAAGATGAGATTTGAAATGATTTTGACACCAAAAATATTAGTATTCACTTGGACTAGTATTACACCCTTGCATCTTATAATGTACAAATATTTAAAATTATTTTTTAAAATTTAATCTTATATATTTATTGATTTTTAATTAAAAATATTAGCAATATATATATTATGTAATTATATTTATTTATAATTTAATATGCTTATTAATTGATATTATTTTAATATAATATAATATAATCAATTCATATTTATATAAATATATAAATTCAAATAATTTAATATGATATTTACAAATAAATAAAAATTTTAAACAATTTTTTATTACTTCTGATAAGAAAAATTTGAAATACTAATCCTTATCATTTATAAAATCTGTAAATAATATATTTTTCTTTTTAAATCACTTGAAGATATTTAAAAGTTTGTAAAATCACAAAAAATACATAAATTTGATATATTGAAGTTACATAAATTAGAAAAATATGTAAAAATATATTCACAAAATTAAATATGTAAATTATAGAAGATAAAACGTTAATTTTATATAATAACGAAGTTTATTACAAAGATATGAAAAAAAATGATTTTACATTTTGGAAAGTTTCATGAAACACCGCCATTTTTTGTTAATTTTTTTCAATATTATCTTCAAAACAAATCAATAATTTCAAAATACTCTACTTCAGGATGACAATTTGACCCGCCCCGCAGTTGACCGGCTCTACCCGCTTTATTTGGACAATTCGATCTGTGATCCACAACGTGGCAAGGCGGGTCTGGGTACCTCTTTGGCCCTGTCCCCGCTCTGACCAACCTCGTTGTGATCCGTTCTATAAAATTGTATATTAATATATACATAATATAAGATACAATATCATGTTGTAATTAAAAATTCTAATTGATATCTGCATCTTTTAAAAGGTAAATATAAATTTATAAACATGTTTTTAATATTATTTATTTATTTTTTATGTAAAATTTTGTTTTTATATTAAAATTTTATAATTGGATCCTCAACACCTTTATAAAACTCACATCTCAACTCTTTTTGTTGTGTTCTTAGATACTCTAACCTCCCAACCTCAATCATTGGGTATGCAAAGTATTTTCTTGTATTAACCGTCTTTCTTCCATCAAGTTTATCCAATATATGATCAACATATAGAATATCTTCTTTATAATAAATATTATAATAATATATATTAAATAAATAATTTATTTGGAATAATGATATTATTATAAATTTTGATAAACTATAAATATATTAAATACATTAATAGCATATATATTAAGTAAAAATCAACAATAAACATTAATAACATTGTTTCGAATAAGTAATCACTGGGACTTATTAAAAAAAATTATATTTTGTTAATAAAAAGAAAAAATAATTATGAATATTGTAACATATTGTTGTTATTGAAATGAATATACTTAATAATAATATAAGCAAAACTTTAATGAATTAATTATAAGCCTTCAAAATCTAAATCGGACTCCACATAAATAATAAAATCATTCCTAAAAATATAATTTGAATTAATTTTTAAAATGAAAACTAAAAATCATTTATAATTATATTTTGAACAATAAAATATGTATTAATATTAAATATGACCAATAGATATCTTTAAAATAAATATAATAAATAATATAGATTTCTTTTTATTATATTTCTAAAATAATGAATATAATGATCCTATACATCATTAAGATTTATAACAAAAACTACCCGTCCGATGTCTTTCCATTTTAACTTTCAATTGAAATCTATTTTAATAAGGAAATGATATATATGATATGATATGCATCCAATACATTAAAATATCTAAAATTTAAGATAATAGTCTATATATTATGTGTATTCTATATATATATATATATATTGCAGAATTATTTATAATTATTTAATAAAACAAAAAATAATCCCAACAAACTGATGTTCTAATCTATATAATAATTGATTCAAGAATAATTGTTTACTCAAATTAATCAATTAATTCTTAAAATATTATAATATTTCAGATTTTAAGTAGATAAAATATAAACTGAAATTACAATAATTATTTCTAAACATATATATAATTGGTATTGTGATATTACATATTATATAATTTTTAATTTTCAAATATTTGTATTATATTGTTTATATAAATTCTCAATCTAAATCTAACTATATTAATGATAAGTATCTTATTTTAATAAATATTTTGTATTCATATCGAAGAATTGACAAAGAACTTTGTACATTCTAATAATTGAGTGTCATATACATTTTGTCTCTGTGGACCGTGGAGAAAATGGGCTTGGCATGTACATGAGAGAAGCAAGGCGGTCAACCTCTTTCAAATATACAACATGGATTCTGGCAATGTAGTTGGACTCTCATATCGATCCAAATGAATCATCTTTTCCGCATAGTTTAATCTTTGTCTGCTAGGCAAGAGACTAGCAAATTACAAATTCTGTCTCGGTAGGACATGTATTTCTATTACTATGAAATTCATAAATGAAATAGTTAACAGTGGGGTTACCATTATCCTTTTTTTAAAACTAATTAAATTATTAATAAATTTTTAAACATATTTTTATTAAATTTATAAATTGACAAAAATGAAAGAAATTTAAATTGTGTTTTATTTACACTCTCATCTTCATTTGAGTTTTATCAAATGTACACTTTGGCTGTTTTATGAAAACAAAAAAAATCGTGGAACAAAATGTTGTTCAGCTTTGACGACATAAATGCAAGAATTTCTCTCAATTGAATTATACAATAATAATAATTAATAATTAAAAAAAAAAGCCATATTGGCAGTTAATACACACACACACACACACTCTCTCTATATATATATATATGTATATATATGTATATATAGATATGTGTGTGTGTGTGTGCACGCTTCATAATTCAACATACACTTTGCTATAATTTGATACACTTAGTCATATGAATAAGATCCATTAATGTTAAACAATTAATATTTCAAAAGAAACCCCAATCATGCAGTGGGTCATTATGAAGTTCAAAATAACAAATTAAGTTGTACACAAAGTATAAAAGTAATCACCTATACATGGATTCACTATCTCCATTTGTAATCATTATTAGCAAATACAAAGAGGACTTAAAATCAATTTAAATAAATAAATAGAACCAAACAAACAAACAATTAAAATGAAATCATCACATATCAAATTAAGCCTTTCACCTCTCGAGCCAAACGACACAACTCTGAAAAATACACAATCATGAATCTACATAATGTACCTTCTTAGCTTTATTATGGCCAATTACAAATTATTAAATCATTAATCAAATAAAAATATTGAGATTGTGTAATTTAACTTTTTTACATAGAAAAGAATAAAGAAACACACCAAATAATAATTTTTATATACCTTAACGGTATTCTTCTCAACTAAAATATTGTTGTAGCAATATATTTCATCTCTTTCCTCTTTTAGAAAAGTAAGCCTCCAAGCTTAACCTCTTCCACCATTTCTATGCCACATTAAGAGAGAGAGAGAGAGAGAGAGAGAGCTTACTCCAACTAGAATTATACTAATTCATATCTTTCAAATTTTCTTGCTATAGTAGTAATGTCTGAAGCTATTATCAACAATAAAGTTAAAAAAATAGCCATAATATGCATCACAAAATAGTGAAATCAATTATAACTCAGTAGTAAGAACTAATCAGTATAAACTATAAATGAAGGTGCATACATAATCATAATATTATTACGAGGGAATTATGAGATTTGAGACTTTGGGACTTGACATCTCTTATTCTTTAGTCCCTGGAGCAAGGGGCTATACATACAACAATAGTTAAGCATAGCCATTGCTAATTTTTTACTTATTAAATTACAAAAATAGAGTCTAAATAGATTCTCATGAAGCCCCGTAGCATCAAAACTGTTGTAAAAAGACATTGCAAACTTACTGAAATTATAAGATTTGAAGACTCATTTCTAATCATGAGATGTTCGGCTCCAAAACTTTCAATCATTCCAACCACCAGATTTTCAGGAACCATAACCTCAACGGTCATATAATCATTTGCAAGCTTGTTTGTGCTTGCGATACTAAAATGTCATATAATAGCATAATGAAATATGAGACTAATACATGCAAATTATTTAATTACCTGAACGGTTGAGATGTTGAGATAGCTAAAAATCAATATTATTTGCTGGTCTGACTAAGATGGCACCCAACTTCTCCAATGCAGAGCTCTGAAATGTAGGAATTTCCCCCAATACCTGGAAGATCAGTACAATTAACATCTACAACAGTAGCAAAAGAGGAAGAAAACTCAAATAAAATATATAAATGATAAATAAAAAGAAAAATTATATAATGACACAACAGGACTACTAAAATAATATAAATTTCGAATATAAATTATCCTTTGCAGTGCTATTATCAATGTAAACATATCAATAAACTAATGCTCCCAATCATTCAATTACAGAAACATTGAACATATTGATAAATCAAGAAGAATTGCTAAAAACAAAAAGGCCACCCATATAAAAAATTGGGAGAAGTTGCAGAAACTATAGATGTTTCTAACACTTGAATATTTTGTATTTCTCTTTTTCTTGCATCTGCTGGCGTTGTCTAGATATACAAAAATAAGGATCTTAATTTCATAGGACAAAACTAAGCATCTACATAATACAAAGCTTCAAATGAAAACATAGATCAAAAGACAATCATTTGGTTTTAGAGTGACTATCTCATGCATCTCTAAGTGAAGTCATCATAAATTGGTCAAGTGTGTTCGAAGCAAACTTAATTGTAAAGTTGTACTGATTTTGTGAGACATTTTCACAAATGGGGGCATAAAAGTTGATTATTAGATTGGGGCCAAAAAAAACAAAAGTCTAACGGGTTTGAATAAAAATAGATAGTTGTTAAGATGGATGTACTTGACGACATCAGATGGAGGGACTCAGACGGGTGACATGAACGCAGACACGATATTACATATTCAGTTAATTTCTTAATCATTCTTCTCCCTTGAAATTTTGAACATCAAAATTTTATTTCAAAATACATTTTAACCTAAAAGAGAATATCTTCAAAATCCAACAAATGAAGGAAAAGAAAAAAAGATAGAAATCACAACAAACGCACATAATTACTCCCACACATAAATAACACATACATGACAGATGTAGTTTAATAATATCAAAGAATGGTTTGAAGCTTACAAAAGATTGACAACTGCAGTCACACAAATTTCTTGAGATTTATACAGACATAAGCATATAATTTATATGGTTTTTAGTATTGACTCTTGACATCATTCCATTGAAAATATTTCCAGAGCAATTCATACAATAAAGAAAATCCTAATTGGCAAATTAAAATGCAAAACATAATAAATTAGTGGATGGAACTACCTCAATTGGAGATCTCATCTCGAAATGAGCTATGAGGTTGCGAGGAATGTGATCCGGCCAGAAAATCTGAACATATAGTTTGTTACCCAAAGATTAGATAATCCAATCTATAATTTTTTTATATTAGCCAAAGACTACAGAAGACAACTCAAATTACAAAATCAATATATAAAATATTGCTATGTGTTTTATCACTCAATCTATTGTATTAGCACCTGTAATCCACCCTCACCCTCAGAATTTGTGCTCTTTCACTACACCCATCTAGCCACATCGTCCATAGAAGCCCAAACATTCAGACATCAACCATTGTATCCTCAAGTATTAACAGATAGATCCGATCATTAGTCTTCATCTATAAGAAGATATAGATTGGAGGTCAGTCGATGAAGGTTCTAGCAGACAAATTCAAAAGCAACATTGGACAGTTGAAAGTGATTGAAGTGGAGGGGAAGAGAGAGAGAGAGAGATGCGCGACCATTTTATGGGAGAAAGAAATGAGAGAGAAAAAGAGAGAGTGAGATATTAGGCCAATTAAATATGGGAGAGAAGAATGAGAGATTTGAAATTGATTATGCTTGATTAGTATTTTGTGTCAAGCTAGGAAAGGAGGTAATGAATATATTAGGAAGTGAGAATTTGCTGGGCTCAAATCTCTTCTTCATATTAAATTATAGTTTTTTTTAATTTAATTATATTTTAAATTGTATTGTTAACATTGTATAGTAAACTGCACCACAATTTAAGATTTGAAGTACACAATAGTCAATATTCTTTTTTCCTTAATTCATGCAATTTGTTACGTGAATAGTTAATATTCCTTTAATATATTGCTAATTATAAGCAATAAAATAAAAAAGAAACAAAATCGTAAATCTCGGTATGATAATGTCTAATTATACTATACAATATATACTGTATTTAGTAATTATTTTAGGTGGCAAAAATTACGACTTTTGCTATTATATATATATATATATATATATATATATGTGTGTGTGTTTGTGTGTTGAATGTTATTTCATTCTAATGAGGTAAGTAATGTAATTGCAATTGACGTTAATATATGCACTAATTTAGAATAACACGCACCTTTTTATATAATATTACACACATATTTAATTTAATAAGAAATACTTAATGATTGTTGATAATTAATTAATCATAGATGAATATTACTTAGTCATTCAACAAATGTACAAAAACAATTGTTTAATAAAATAAGGTAATTATCATATTGATTTTCGTCTAAAATTTACCATAAATAATAGGACAATCAATTAATTATTTAATACCATAAAATTATCATAATGAATTTGACTTTTTAATTAAGAAATAATCCTAAATAATTTAATGCAATCAAAATTATACATTTTGCAATTTTGACTTTAATATGTAAAATAAAAAGTTAAAGAAAAAATTTGCAATTAAGTGAAAATTTGTAATTAAGTAAATACTTGCAAGTTTGACTTATTGTGTTGAATAATTCAATGAAAATATAATGAAATTTTCATAAAATATAACTCATTAAAATCAGTTAATTAATTATAATGATTAATAAAATAATGCCACATGACATACCAAAAGTAACAAGAAATTTAGGCGGGAAAATAGAAGGGTTACTAAATATATTCTACTTCTACTATTATATATATATATATATAGATAGATAGATATTGCAAGGTTTGATGGCAAAGAAACAAAATTGAACATATAACAATATTTGATTGACCCATAGTCAATCAATATATATATATATATAAGTAATAATTATATAACAATTTATTTTTGGAATTAAATTTCCAAATATAACAAATTTAAACTAATATTTTAATATAATATTTCCACGTATCACCATTTAGTTGGATATAAATTTTATATGTCTACGATCATCATTGGTCCTTTATCTTTAAAGAGTAGAGAGATTCAAAATATATTAAAGAAGATGCCAACTAAGATACATTTTAGTTGGAGAAATTTTTCGATGTCCTATAATTTCTAACATTAAAAAGATTCTAGGTTAATTTAAACTAGGATTCCGTTTGTACGATGCACATTATGTTTTATATATATTATGAATGAATTATTTTTAATATAAATTAAATTTAAAATAAAAAAATTACATAAAATAAGTTGAATAATACTATATTAAAAAGTCAATTTACTATAAATTCCCAAATTCAACATGAATATTATAATCTAATAATTTTTTAAAATAATAAAACAAATTATATATTTACTATAATTAAAATTTAAGAAACTTTTTGTATCTGTAAGTCAGTTTTTTGCATAAGATGGGATTGACTGCTTGCAGAAAAATGGTGACATTAGAGAAATAGACGTAGATGATTAATTTAGAACTTACATGATTGGATTTATTGTTCAAACAAGTGCATTGCATACTCAAATAGGTTTTTATGATTATTCTTTATCAAAATAAACTTACACAATTAGATAGCATTTCTAAGTCCATGAGCTGATGAAATGACCCAAATACATTTGTTGACATCTTGCATGAAATTCATTGTTCATTGTAAATAACATACTCTACTATGTTTTAGATCTTTAAGCTTACATGATTGGTTCTATTATAAGTTAGCACTATCATTTTTTTCTTGCTATTAGATTTATACTTAATTAATTACTTAATGATATGATTATTACATATCCGATAACTAAAGGAATTTATATATCCGTTATTTTAGAAAACAATAATCAAGTTAATGGTATTAATTATTCACACGCTTTTACCAATTAAATATGATTACAACATTAAAGTTGATCATAAAAATGAACTATTTGATAGTAAATATATTTAATTCTTTTGAATTTAATAAAATCACTATTTTTATGGATATGATTTACAGTTTTCATATGTAAAACGTTTATGTTTCCTAATTAATAGAGATTCTTTTGATTTGCAATATTTTCGCTAGTCATAAATATATTTCTATCTAAAACTATAAGTAACATTTCGACGGGAAAATAAAAGTAAAAAACATCATTTTACTTATATATATATATATATATAGATAAATTAATTATATATTAAATAATCTTTATGTTTTATGTTAAAAAGTTTATGATTTGACCTATATTTTTTCGCACCAACCCATTAGCCTATATTTGTCATCTCTAAACTGTTGCCAGTCTAATTTCCGGCCAAAGTCACGCATCGTGAGTAACATATGCATTTTAAGAAGTCATTTAAGTAAATTCTAAAATTAAAAATAGAATTAGAAAATTATAGACATATTTATGAAAATAACAAATAAATTCAAAAAATTACAAAATAAATTCCAAAAATTAAAAATAATATTAGAATATTAAAGAAATAAATATAAATATTCTAAAATTTTACTATTGTAATTCAAAAATGAAAATAAATTCTACAAATTATAATGAATTATGAAAATAATTGATAAATTATGAACTTACAAATATTTGAGAAAACTATGAATAATTTTGAAAAATAAATTATGAAACTTACAATATTAACTCTAAACTTTCCATATTTTATTTTTCTTCTTATTAAATTTTTAAGATTTTATTTTTTCTTAAAATAATTTTTATGCAAAATTTATGTAATTTCAAAAGATTATTTATAACATTCAAAAAAAAAAATTTGTTTTCATGAAGTATTTATCAATTTAAAACATTAATTTTAATTTTTATATATAATTTTCATAATTTATTAATCGTTTGGAAATTTAGGTTTTTAGAAATAATTTTATTTTTAATTTATTTTTAATATCAGTAATTATTAGTAATTTTTAAAAAAGTTTTACTTTTTATAGTTTATTTAAATTTTCAGAATTTATTATTAATTTAAAGAATTTATTTGTAATTTTGGGAAATTACCAAACGAATCAAAAGTTATATAAAATTTAGATTTAATTTTTTTTATAAACGAATTTATTTATTTTTTTGAATTTGTTTATAATTTTCTTTATTTATTTCTAATTTAAAAATATTATCTTTATTTTTTTAAATGTAATATTTATAAATTGCAAATTTTATTTTAGATTTTGAGAATTTTTTTATATTTTTAATATATCTTTAATTTTTATTTTATTTGTAATTTTTCTGAAATAATCTGCTATTTAAAAAAATTAAAATGTCCTATTAAAACACATGTGTGATCCTTGCACGTGTGGTTTTGGCCTAAACTTTTAGCGATGGTAGATCAGAACTGTCAAATTGCATCTTCGCATAGTTGGGCCACCAAGTAATAACAATTTTTATACTTTAGATACGGTAGTGCAAATTTCGTAATAGTTTGGCAGCCAAATTACTGTCCCCCCCTATTATCTTTTCCTTTTAGATATCATTAGAGTGTAGCTTTCAGACTGCCAATCGTTATCAAGAATTATGACCAAACTTTACTTTGACTAGCTACCCAAGAATTAAGACCAAATAGAACCCATCCTCATTGTGTTCTACCCAATTTGCTCCACTTATGGCTTGCTTCAATAGATAGAAGTGTCGTTGAACAAGTCTTCTTTGTTGTGTTTTAAAAGAGGTGGATAGGACGATGTCCTTTCACTTTCTTGAGATGAGATGAAAAAATGAATTTTGAAGTGTTTATGAAAATTTTAAAAATAAATTTGAGAAAATAGTTTTTTTGTTGGGCTTCTATAGAGATATATAATTTTATCGATGTCTGATCTTAGTTTTCGTTGACACGATACAATTTAAAGTTATAGTGACATGAAAGCATATATAACGATATTACACTTGTAGTGAGAAAAAAGAATCTTGCAAGGGGCGGATATCTTCCTCTTCAAATCAAAAAATGTGTAGGAATA
Source organism: Caryopteris x clandonensis (assembly GCA_028749325.2). Lineage (NCBI taxonomy): Eukaryota > Viridiplantae > Streptophyta > Magnoliopsida > Lamiales > Lamiaceae > Caryopteris > Caryopteris x clandonensis. Next base: position 1,249,058 of record JAPYKT020000024.1, on the reverse strand, counting down.
AATTATTTTATCAAGGAGGGTAGAAAAGTTGTTCAACAGTCCATAAGTGGGTTGAAATAAATGAATTAAAAAAAAAATTTACAGCAATAAAAATAAAGCAAAAAATGGAATATTTATAATACTATTTTATTTTTAAAATACCAATTCTTTTGCTGGTATTGTTTTCGTAGTTTCAAGGCATGTATGTATCTTTTACAGGTAAAAGAAAGTAAACTCAAAATTGAGCATTTGAATTAGAGAGGCGCAACAAGATTGACATGAGGAAAAACTTCATTTTACCCCTAAGGAATGAACGGCTGTTACAATCTCAAGTGGCAGGGTTTAATATTCTCTCAGCAAGTAACAAATCATCTGGTGTGGTAACCTGCGTGAAATCCAAATCCCCCACTCAATCAGAAAAACAAAAAAGAAAAAAGATTTCAAAAACTTGTTCCACACTTTCACCTACCTTGATGTTGGTGTAAGATCCTTCAGTAATGTAAACAGGATGTCTAAGGTGCTCCACAATTGATACATCATCAGTGACTTCAAGTCCTTCCCTGGGGAGGGGAAATACCAAAATATTCAGATGAAATCAGGCTTCTTTTTCACATGCTGCTGCAATATCCATACGGAACCATGCAACGTTTCTTGAAAAGCTTAACGACCCATACATACACACTTCTTATGGGAAAACCGTAATAGTCCAGCAAGGATCAAGAATTTACCTATTAACAAGTTCGAAGCCTTTCTTAAGCAAGTCAGGCTTGATAACCTGCACAAATAGTCAACCAGTTGAGGGTTAAAGCATTTCTCAAATAGTTCAGAAAATCTGGGTTCTGCACATTCTCAAATAAAAGTTTTGATGGGCTCAGCTATGAACCTGTGGGGTTTGCATTTCCCAGAGTGTTTTCCTGTCCAGAGTTTTTACCACAAAAGATTCGCTATTTGCCTGAATCAGACATGAGCAAAAGTCACAAGGACAGATAAATACACTATGAAACTAATTTTTTTTATTTTTTCAGTATAAATGGCAGCAAACTTGTTGTCATAATTATATATCATTGAGCATTACCATGTGATTATATAAAAGATCATATCATCTTTACAAGAAACACATATACATGATAGTTGACATAATGCTAAATATATAATCTTCTGAAATTATCCTGTCAAGAATGTAAATGGCCGTCTCCTGTTGAAATGGAATCTCTGGATAACACTTTCTAAACGCCATTCTTTATGGATTTACTAGATACTACCCTAAAGAAAAGAAGCACCTCCACCGCTCACTGGATAAAATAAAGAAGAAGATACACTTTTGGTAAAATTTCCTAGATTGTAGATGTTAGGAACAGGAATAATCAACGCGAAATAATCCCCTTGCCCTAGCCTCCAGGCTCTCAATTCAATCTCAGTAATCCTCCCCTAACCCTAATTAGCGTACTTAAATACCCTACATTAATCCCTACCAGAATAGCAATAAAACATTGAAGTTCCAAAAATAGCAACAATAAAAGAGTAATAATAAATCAGGCCCAACTGCACACGGCCTAAGCCCGTCCCCAGCGACGATACACCCGAAGAGGCCGAGGCCAAGCCTCCTCCACCAGCTCGACCCCCTATCCTTCCTGCTTTCTAACAGTAGACCTACCAAGTACCAGGACTTTGCAATACAAAACAATAAAAAATTGTCCATCTACATTCTAGAACTCAATAACCACCCCAAAATTTCAAACTCAAATGTAAAATTATACTTCTAATGAGATGCCAATTTCCCAGCATAGTGAAAACTCTATATGGAAAATGAAAATTTGAATTGAAGATCTTCCATTTCAATTAGTATAGGTATGATACACCTTGGAGGGTCTACACACGAGGCCCACGAAAGATTTGGGCCGACCCATCATCAAGCAAGGTGACTGACGAGAATATGGAAAAGGACAACTAGAATGGAAGGATATCAATCGTGAGGTGGCAACGGGAAATCAGCAATTTGAAGATTGGCAATTAAAGGATTGAAGATTATTATTTTTCTCTATCATTGATTTGTTTCCTTATTTTAGTAGTTGGCTAGCTTTGTCATTTCTATTTATTGTAAGTCTCTTTGAGACACAGGGGCATCGGGGGGGAAGATTAGAGATCAATTGGGCGCTTCGTGCGTAGGGCCTCTGCGGAGGAATTTGTTCTGCTTATTTCTTGTTTTTCAATCCAATCACTCTCTTTGCTATTACAGCTTTCACTCCTAACAATTTGGTGCGGTGAGCGATGGTTGAGACACGAAATTCCGACGCCCGTTCGGGAGGTTGGGAGAAGGCTGCCGGTGACCTGGACAAAAAGACAGAGACGCTATCCAACATGATCAACGAGATTAACATCCAAATGCAACAAACCGAAGAGCGCAACGAAGAGCGTTTTTCCGCGTTGGGGTCGCAACTCACGGGATTCATGGAGGAAGTACGTGCAGTCCTTACATCGGACAAATCTTTGGACAAAGGTGGCTCCACGTCCAAAGGCCCTCATCACACCCCCCCTACCAGTGGCTCGACGGTCATTCCCCAGATGACCATGCCTACTTTCGACGGAACTGAGGCAATAGCGTGGCTAGCTCGTGCCGAACAATATTTCCTCGTATCCAACACTGCCATCGAGGATCGGTTACCAGTCGCGATGGCCGCCTTGGCTGGCCCAGCACTTCCGTGGATCCAATTGCTGAAACGGCGTGTCCCAACGCTCACTTGGGATCGTTTCTCACAAGAACTCATGAAGAGATTTGGTGATAATGGCGCTCTGGATGAATACGAAGCCTTTGCAGCCATCCGTCACGAGGGTACTCTCAAGGACTACGTAGCTGCGTTCGAAGCCCGTTTGGCCCAGATCTCCGACCTCGCAGACCACCAATACCTTGGGTTTTTCTTGGCTAACCTCCGGCCTGAAATCCGCCTACACATGAAGGCCGCGCACATTGCAAATTACTCCGATGCGGTGCAGTTTGCCCTCCGCATTGATCATCATACCGAGCCTCCTACACCGGGTTTTTCCGCCGCACCGCCCAACCGTTCCGATCATCATGCTGCCAGCCGTCCATTCTCGAAGGGTCCTGCCACACCCCAATCCTCATTTTCGGCATCAACCACGCCTCGACCTCAGCCACGGCGATTCAAGAACATGACTTCGGAGGAATACAAGAAACACATTGCTGCGGGTACCTGTTTCCGTTGCGGCTTGAAGTTTAGTCCCACACATCGTTGCCCACCGAAGACCTTGAACGTAATGTTCACCGACGACGATGACTGTGTTGCCGAGGATCCAGTTTCGGATGTTTTGGAGGAACCCGAGGCAGACACCGAATTTCGGCTTTCGGAACTCTCTTCTCACGGACTGGACTCCTATCGCACGTTGAAACTCTACGGATCCCTCCATTCGCACCAAGTGACTGTCATGGTTGATAGCGGAGCAAGTCACTGTTTCATCTCGGACAAACTCGCCCACAGCCTCGATCTATCCATCACTGCGACAACCCCGTATTCGGTACGGCTCGGGGATGGTTCTCTTGTACGCGCAGCGGGATTTTGTCAAGACATACCACTGGTTTTAGCAGACAATACTTTCCCCATCGCATGTTATGTGTTTCCCCTTCGAGGTATCGACATCATCTTGGGCGTTTCGTGGCTCGCTACCTTAGGCGACGTCATAGCGAATTGGCGCCAGCTGACCATGCAGTTTTCAGTGCACGGCAAAGGCGTTCTGCTGCGTGGAGTTCCAACGCTCACCCGACGTGCTTGTTCGTCGAGAGATCTCCAGTTGCTGGGCGAGGAGGATGCGTGCTGGGTGTTAAGAGCGATGACCACGGAACCAACGCACAGCTCTTTTGTTATTGCCGCCGACCTTTCCGAAGACCGCCGAGAGGAACTCCTCCGCCTTGTCTCCGATTTTCCTGCTGTGCTGCAACCTCACTCTGGTCTTCCTCCGCACCGTAGCATTAACCATCGGATCACACTTCAACCAGGTACAGCCCCGATATCCGTGCGCCCTTACCGCTATAATCATCTCCAAAAGGATGAAATGGAGAAGCTAGTCACAGAAATGCTGTCCTCCGGAATTATACAACCCAGCCACAGCCCTTATTCCAGTCCGGTCTTACTGGTGCGTAAAAAAGATGGCTCATGGAGGTTCTGCGTCGATTATCGGGAGCTCAACAAACATACGGTCTCAGATAAGTACCCAATTCCGGTCATTCAAGAGCTACTCGATGAACTCCATGGCGCTAGGTGGTTTACGAAGCTGGACCTGAAAGCAGGTTACCATCAAATTCGGGTGGCCAAGTCTGACATTCCGAAAACGGCTTTTCGCACCCACTCCGGGCACTACGAATTCCTTGTCATGCCTTTCGGCTTGACGAATGCTCCAGCCACGTTTCAAAGCTTAATGAATGACATTTTCCGGCCCTTCTTACGGAAATTTGTCTTGGTCTTTTTCGACGATATACTCGTCTACAGCGACACGTGGGACTCGCATATAATTCATCTCCAGAAGGTCTTCACATCTCTTCAAGAGCATTCGCTTATAGTCAACCCAAAGAAGTGTCTTTTGGGGCAGACCACTGTTGAGTATCTTGGTCACATAGTATCTGCAAATGGTGTTCGCATGGACCCAGCTAAGGTGGAGGCGGTCCTCCGATGGCCGACGCCGACATCACTCAAAGGCGTTCGTGGGTTTTTGGGCTTGATTGGATACTACCGTCGTTTCATTCGCGATTACGGCAAAATCGCGGCTCCATTAACGGCCCTTCTCAAGAAATCATCCACGCCTCCACGCAAAGTTCCTTGGTCTTGGCCGACCGAGGCTGCCACGGCTTTCACGGCGCTCAAAACAGCTCTTACCACCGCCCCCGTTTTGCTCATGCCAGACTTCTCCAAAGAATTTATTATTGAATGTGACGCTTCCGGTCACGGTATAGGGGCAGTTCTCATGCAACAAAGACAACCCATTGCTTACTTTAGCAAGTCTTTAGCGTCTCGATGGCTCAATAAATCTGCATACGAGAAGGAACTCATGGCATTAGTTTTGGCTATCCAACATTGGCGCCCCTATCTACTGGGTCGCCATTTTGTGGTGCACTCCGATCAAAGAAGCCTCCGGCAGCTTTTGGGTCATCCATTATCGACACCGGCGCAACAAAACTGGGCCGCGAAACTGTTAGGATATGACTTCACCATCGCCTACAAGGAAGGCAAGCTTAATCAGGCCGCCGATGCACTCTCTCGACGCGATACGGAGGCTGTCGATTTCGCCGCCATTTCACGTCCTGTTTGGCCGGAGTGGAAGACTCTTAAGGCGCAGATTGCAGCGGACCCACAGCTCTCGGCGATTCGCTCGGCCTTGGACCAAGGAGAGCGCGCTGCTCCACATTATACAGTGAGCCATGATTCCTTATTTTACAAGGGCCGACTGGTACTGCCCGTTTCTTCTAATTGGATTCCCAAGCTTCTAGCAGAATTTCATCTCACACCCACCGGAGGTCACTCAGGAGCATACCGCACATACCGCCGTCTAGCTGCAAGTTTCTTTTGGCCCGGGATGATGAAACAAGTGACATCGTACGTGGCTGCGTGTACGATTTGCCAACGTCACAAGTATGATACTAAGTCACCGGCGGGACTCCTCACACCATTACCAATTCCGGAGCGGATTTGGGAAGACATTAGCATGGATTTTATTTCCGGATTGCCTAAAGCCGGCGGCTTTGATTCCATATTCGTGATAGTGGATCGCCTTTCCAAATATGCGCATTTCATCGGCCTTCGTCACCCCTACTCGGCAAAGCAGGTAGCCGACGTATTCACTCGAGAGGTCGTACGGTTGCATGGCATTCCTCGATCCATCGTGTCCGATCGTGACCCACTGTTCTTAAGCTCTTTCTGGAAAGAGCTCTTTCGCGCCACAGGGACCAAATTAAAAATGAGTTCCGCCTATCACCCGGAAACCGACGGTCAAACCGAAGTCCTCAATCGCTGCCTCCAAACCTATTTGCGTTGCTTCTCGTCGGATCGTCCTACGCAATGGCATAAATGGCTCGCTTGGGCCGAATATTGTTACAACACGAGTTTTCACTCGTCGTCCACGACTACGCCGTTTGAAGTTGTCTATGGACGTCCACCACCTACAATCCACACTTATCTACCGGGCGAAGTGCGATCACCCGCGGCACTGGACGCTCTTCGCGCCCGTGACGACGCACTGTCACATCTCCGCCATCACCTCATGCGCGCGCAGCACCGGATGGCTGCCTCGGCCAACAAACATCGACGCGACGTCGAGTTTGCAGTTGATGATTTGGTTTTTCTGAAGTTCAGGCCATATAGGCAGACGACCTTGTTCAAATTACGGAACAGGAAGCTGGCACCAAGGTATTTTGGGCCATTTCGGGTGCAGGCCCGCATCGGACCCTCGGCGTATCGTCTGGATCTTCCCGTTTCCACGCGCATTCACCCCGTGTTTCACGTTTCACTTCTTAAGAAGGCTATTGGGGCTGCAGTGGCTGAACCCAGTTTGCCGGAGGATTTAATAAACGTCAATCCCCCGTTTCTCCCCAAAGCCGTATTAGACCGACGTACGGTGCCCCGCGACGGTGAGTTGATCGAGCAGGTTTTGATTCTATGGGATGGTCTACACGCTGATGAGGCTTCATGGTTGGACGTCGCAGACGTCAAAGGGCAGTTCCCATTTTTTAGCCTTGCGGACAAGGCTAATTCGACAGGGGAGGAAATTGATACACCTTGGAGGGTCTACACACGAGGCCCACGAAAGATTTGGGCCGACCCATCATCAAGCAAGGTGACTGACGAGAATATGGAAAAGGACAACTAGAATGGAAGGATATCAATCGTGAGGTGGCAACGGGAAATCAGCAATTTGAAGATTGGCAATTAAAGGATTGAAGATTATTATTTTTCTCTATCATTGATTTGTTTCCTTATTTTAGTAGTTGGCTAGCTTTGTCATTTCTATTTATTGTAAGTCTCTTTGAGACACAGGGGCATCGGGGGGGAAGATTAGAGATCAATTGGGCGCTTCGTGCGTAGGGCCTCTGCGGAGGAATTTGTTCTGCTTATTTCTTGTTTTTCAATCCAATCACTCTCTTTGCTATTACAGCTTTCACTCCTAACAAGGTATCACTAATACTGAATGAAAGTTCGCACCTCTTTGATTGTAGCTTTAGCAGGAACGCCTAGCACAGCTGCACCGACACGCCTACCATCCTTCAGAACCTGGTCGTAGAACCGAAAAATGGAGTGACTAATTTTATTTTTATTTTTTGACCTAAAATTCCATAGCCTAGTTATATTATTTAATATCAAGGCTATATAAAATAACCCCCCAAAAAAAAAAAGAAAAAAAAAAGACTTTCCGTAAATTGAAGTATGTTGTCAAGATGCATTAGTGAAACAAACCAAGAATAAGGTCTTTCGATTTAATATCAGCTCATGTTTACATCTCTCTTAAGGATAATTCAATATCAAAAGGAAAATCATCTCATGTTTCCATAAAATCTATTAACATTCTTAGACTAGTACTTAAAATAATTATCACTGAGTAGACAAGTAATTGTTTCATTCACATCAGCAGAAACCAATTTCAAACTTGTCAGATGGCACAGTTCTGCAATTCCATGTTTGAGTATATAATCACATTCAACAGCAAACAAACCAGATACAAAACCTAATGATATGTATATTTTTTTGTCATACTTCTTATTCAAGTAGGATGTATGATGGATAAAAAACCAAAAGAGCAAGATGCAGTGAAAAGGCAACCATACCTTTGTTACATCTGCAGCTAACACGAGAGGTCTTGCAGAATCATGTACGCAGACTAGCTCGGATTTTGAATCAATTGCCTGTTACAAAGTCTTCATTTGTTAGTGAAGAGCAATCACAATACAATTAGGTACTAAGAGGTTTTCTTCCAATATTTAGCAGCTATAGTAAAATTCCCAAAGACTTTGCACGCCTTTGTCATGAGAAATTCCAACTTACGAGTATAGGTGGGTAAGGTCTGCTGTGTCTATTTAAGTAGGAGAATTTATTACAGATGTCTCACTGAAGATACTAATTTGTCCTACAAGGAGAACGTCCAGGGTTTTTTTTTTTTTTTTTTTAATAAGATATAGCAAATTTAAACATGATGTAGTAATCTACTGTATCATTTCATACCTTTAAAATAGTACAAGTGCATTCCAAATCTGAACCTTAGCAGAGAGACTTACTGTGTCTTTAACAAGGGGACACGTTTTATCTTAATATTATTTTTTATTTTTTATTTTGTATAATTTGTAACAGGCTCTGCTGTTTGGTCAATTAGTGCAAGCAGTTAACTTTTGCTTTACACTATTGTCTGTATTAATCAACTTTAATTGTTTAATTTGTATTAGGTTAACTCTCTATAAAATACTTATACATTTAGCTATATATTGTTAAATAATTATTTTGATTCTTAAGAAAGTTGATATGGAATACTACTTTGATAAGTACTAAATATTGGGGTACATAATAATAAGAAATACGAGTAAAAAATAAAAGATCAAAAGAAACAACTCTCCCGGCCTTAACTAGTGTCAAGTACTACACACATTAATGGCTCATACATAATCTGTGAATCAATACTAACCTATCTATTCCTTATTACTCCATATTTCCAACCTATCTTCCTCTCCTGGCATGCCAGAAGACATGTTATTAAATATTAATATGTTATTTCAAATTTTTAATGTAAATTAATATTTTTTATCTATCAAATTTAATGTGTTTTTAATCAATATAACATAATATATTAAATTTAAATTTATTTTTCATTAATAATGTCAGAAGGGATTTGTGTCGTATATGCCAATTGAACTCCAAATCATTTATTACTTATCTTCCTTGTAGTCTCTATATAATGATATAATAGTTCTCTCTCTATATATGTGTATGTGTGTGTGACTGCTAAAATTTAAGTAATTGGTATTGTTAGTGTACTGTCTGATTAACTAACTAATTGTTAGTTCATTGGGAAATTGCTATTTGCTCCACACATTCAGGGATTCAGCTTCGTGCTGCAACTTTAGTGAAGGTTCAGATATCAACTGTGTATTTAAACTACAGGCTACAATTTAAGAGTGAGATAAATTACTAAATCCCTTTCAAATTTGATAAAGAATATTAAAAAAAGCCAGACATCTAGCTTAGGCTACTTTGGAAATTAATATGTTTCAGCTCAGAACAACAATTTTGAGTGTTTCTAGGACATCATACTTAGTTATCCAACTTAAGGAGCTTTAGGAACATTCTAGTGTCATCAAAATCAAAGAAAAGTTGCAGGTATATGGTAACTTAAATCTCATGATTACTGATGAGGAAAGTGACGAGAAATACAAACCAGAACAAGTCATTGTATAGTCAGAGTACCGAGAAGCAAAAAAGTGATAAGTATATGTACCTCTAATCCACTGTATACAGAATCTTGCCTCTCCTTCCCTGGTAGTGCAAATTTCAGGTCCACGTTGATATTCTCTTTGACATCTGAAAAAATGTAAGCAGGTATGTTATAATGTTATAGATGCAACTCACTCATTTCCAGACCATTGCGTGCACATTGGAAGCACTTTCATTATTCTGATTATCTTTTTGCAAGTAGTAATTGTTTTATGTAATAAATGGACAACATTTCCAGACCTTCAAAAATGTCTCGATAAGAAGGATCACACACTACAACAATTTCCTTCACTTCAGGCATCTTTGAGAAAGTGTAGAAACTGCAAGAATTTATTTTACAATTCAACAACCAATAGATCAAAGTAACATGGAGAGAACTAAATATTTATTTTGATGTGATCCATAAATATTTTTGTATAATTTAGTATGGATATATTACATATGCAGATTCTAATTGTTGTATGCTAATTGAAAGTACATTATATCAGGCTGTGACTTTGTTGCACTCACCTGTATAAAGCAATTGGTTGGCCAAGAAGTGGAAGATACTGCTTTGGCATGCTTGCCTATGAACCAAACAACACAAACTATCATCACGAAGCTGAAAAATAGTCTAAAGCAAAAACGGTAACAAAATTATGCAGGACAAGTTCCAAGTCTACCTATTCTCAATCAAAATTAACAAGCCAAAACCATGTTTCAATATCATTACGACCTTGGAACAATATGGTATAATGGATCAAACAAATCAAGCATGTACAGATTTTTAAGCCGAAACTTCATACGCTACAACTTATGTGCACATCCATTTCGTAACTAGCGAGCACGGAGCCATTACTAAAATTCTGATGAATTTTCCATGTTCCCAAGCACTGAAACATATATTCTCATCCAAGTACATTACAAAATTACATTGACAATTCCTCACAATTTCCAATATGTCCAACAAAACATAGACTCACAACAATACAAGCAATACTACTGAATGGTGAATAACTTACACCCATTCTTTTGCCCTTTCCTCCCGCAAGCAATACAACAGAGACACTTTTCTCTTTGACCACTACATCAGAGCCCTGTTAATCATTAATACAAACACCACATACGCATCAACTTTCCAGAATAGCCTCCAATGAGGTAATATTCACCATACTTACTCACCTCTGTTGCCTCTGTAGAACAGTTGACTCTAAAAACTCTTGGGTTCTTCAAAGAATCGACCTTTTGAGGATATCTGGTAGTCAAAGCAAGATTCTTGACCTGGTTGGAGAAGAATTTGATGGGGACCCGGAAATTAGCTCCCAAGAAATGTGGAAAAGAAGAAGGGGACGTAGAGAGCGAAGTTTGTGAGGGTAAACTGCCTAATTGAAGTGCTGACATCTTTGTTTCTTAGTCGCAGTCCCGCAGAGAGATTGGTAACTCACACAGACATCACACGCAGAGAAAGGAATAAGACAGTGACGATGGATCTTCTTTTTTTTTTTTTTTTTTTTCTAGGGAGCATGCTCCGCGAGGGGCCTCGTATGGTCCCTGTAGATTTCAATGTTGGTGTGCTTATTTCCTTTTCTTTTCTTTTGTTTAATTCTTCTTCCATTCATAAAAAAACATGTGTGATTTTGACTTCTAACCAAGAATTGAAATGAAAGTAGAAAATATTTCTGGTCACTGAAATGAATTTTAATATTGTAATAAAATTTAAGTAATAAAAGAACAATCATTGAAATATAAAATCACCTTATTAATATTAAAAGATAAATAATTAAAATAAATAAATAAATTTTAAAAATTCAAAATAATTTCACCATCTTGTTTCTATCTCTCTTTTCTCTAAAAAAAATACCACAAGCCTTAAACTTTGAAACATTATAGAAGCAAAAATAAGTATGAAGAATTATTTGAAATTGATAATATACAGTTTCTCTTGTTATTTTGTCATTTTTAATGATAATTTCAAGGCTTTGTTGATTTTTTATGTTTAAATTTGAAAATGTTGTATGCAATTGTTCGACCTAATTAGGTCGAACAAAATTAGAGATATTCGATCAAAATGGTCGAACATTTTTTCAAATGTTCTACCCTCACGGCCGAACATCTAGTAAAATAACAATAGGGCGATAAAAAATATAATCAACACCATTCAACCAAGAAAATCAAACAATATGCATGATATGTTCAGTCTTCTTGATCGAACAATACGCACTCTCTTCGATCAACCATTGCGAACAACATACTTCGTCCACTTGACAATTTTGAATTGTTTTCAACCTTAAACTAATTTTAAATTTGTCATTCTTCTACCAATATTTCTAGGGACATGTACTAAATCCAAAACATTAAATTCTATAACCTAGAACATGTAATTCTATAACACATCCCTATTTTTTTCTTCTTTCTTCTTCTTCCTCTATATTTTCCGTTTTTGCTGCTATTTTTCTGTATTAGGTTCTTTTATTAGTTTACCTTATTATTATTATTATTATTTAAATCTAACAATAAAAATATAATAGAAATTATGTGAGTTAGGAATTTGTCACCTAAATATATTTGTCTTCTTCAATTTAGGAATTTGAACTCATTCCTGGTATTTTGCAGTAGCTTTTGAGTTAAATAGATAATTTCAAACTTTAAAAGTAGTTGCGGATATCATACTTTATATTAACTAGAAATTTAACAAATATAACTTTATAGTACTTCCGTCCACCTTCACAGCTTTAGGCTTTGTACTTTATAGCAAGTAGGGTGTACACTTAGTAATTAATATATATTTATTGGAAACTTATTATATAATTTAGTTAAGCTTTAATTAATAATTAAAATTAACGTGAATAATAACAATTGTGTAATACATGTCATATTTAAAATTATTAAAAATTATGTAATTATTTAGAATAGACGATTCATATTAAAATATGTTAATTAGTTAATATATTTATTAATTCAATTATTATAGTATATAAAAATTTAATTTTATTATTTTTACCATCATATAAATTTCACGGAGTTGTATATTATAAAGGAAATTATAGTGGCGCAAAAGTCAACCCCTTTAAAGTTCCATGCCTAAATTAATACGTCGCTTTAGAGAGAGAGAGAGAGAAAAGTTAGAGATAGGAGACTGACAAATATATACTTGTAAAAAATTAAGAAATTATTTCAACTTATTGTATATAAAATTTCTCAAATGCATTTCCTTGGTCATAATGTTCCAACCACGGTCAACTCTATTAATGCACAGAAGGTAACTTTTTAAACAAGGGTTCGTTGTTTTAGATTGATTTGAATTTTCTATTATATTTTATATCTTATTTTGTATTTTATAATTTAAATACTCACCTGTCGCATTGTATTATATGTAAGTCTTGTAGGCACTCAAAGTATGTGATGTTTAGTTGTTCCACAAGAACTAGAGTTTGAATGCCCATTTATTAGCTAAACTAATTGGTAAGAAATTTGTCAAACACTTAATATGCAAGATTAAATAGCTAGAATGTTACTCTCAAGAAATTGTTTTACTCAACCTTAAACCTGCAAAACCAACAACTTATACGCCAATTCATCAAAGAACATGCAATAGAAGGGCAGTCCACTACTAAACAGTTCAATTAGAACAATCTAATCTTGATTTAAAGGGACTACTCCAACTTAAATGAAATGTCTTTAAGAATTAAATATTAACTAACTATTACCGTGTTAATTTTATCTTTTCATTGTTAAATTTCACATTTTACTCCGTCAAACAACAAATATATATATGATTATCTGCTCTAACACCCCAAAAAACTAACTCAATCATTTCATTCAAAGAAAAGAAAATGGGTTAGGTTGCATTAATTTCACATGTTCAAGGTTGGGCTACTCCCTATGTGTCACACGGGCAAAATCTTTTAAGGGTGTATCACCATGTGAGTAAATGGAAAACAACTCACAATAAATCATTTAACACATCAACCAACCAAGCATTAATAGAAATAAAATTAGATAAAAAGAGGCTAGAGAGAGGGATATAAACGAAAAGAACATAAGCAACATTCAATTCCTCACTTGTTTTCAACAATTCTTTTTCATGACAAGTATAAATCCTTTCTTTTAAATTCAACATTGGAAGAATCCCAAAAGTTCATCTAAACCCTAAGGTTAGAACAGTAATTTTGGGTTGAAACACGTTGGAAATGAAGCATCGCACCTATTCTGCATTTGATTCGTTGCAGTACAATGGAATCGTGTTCCATGGTTGGTCAATGCCCCCATACATTTGTTCTAAAGAAAGCCAAGCTAGTGGCCCTTCACTTTAATGGTTGATTGTGATAGTTACAACTTACAACATCCAACAATGGCTTACAAATATAAAGAAAAAAAAAATCAAACAATTTTATCCCTCTCTTTCTTGAATTGTGAAGGCAACGAAGAGCAGATATTCTTTAACTTCCTGACTTCAAGAATGACTTCGGGACACCGGAACTTGATCGAAAAAGGATGGTTTGAAATCAAGTCGAGGAAAACCTCTCTCCACAAAACGAATACGTCCGTGCTTACGGTTTGACATATCGTACCCAAAGATGAAACGATTTTCATCTTTTGAGTAGTAGTACCACTAGACCAAAAGCTCCAGCAAACTAAAACTATGTGAGAACTTGATGCACACTAAAATGCGTGTATATTGAAAATATGAATGCAAAATTTTCAGGTGTAGTTTTTGCATGCATATATGGTCCTATATATAGATAATCAAATTCAACCGGGGATTAAAGTTATTCAACCCCCGAGATTAACTCCCGAAAATTACAATGAACCTGGACATCCACTTGTCCAGGTGCGTGCGGGGGAAGTAACTCCCGAAGGTTACTCCCCAATTATGACGTTCATTACTTCAAAAGATTAACTTCTGATAGTTGCATGAACCTAGACATCCATTTGTGTATGTGCGTGCAGGGTATCCACCTGTCTAGATGCATGCGAGAGAAGTAACTCACGGAGGTTATGTGACACCCCACCCTTATAAACCACAAAATAGATTATTTTTAACTTGATTAAATATGTACGTATTTTTTTCACATGTCACAGATTTATGAGGTACAATTTATCTCACAAGTAAGGGCTCATTTACACCTATAAGCAAATATCCATTATAGATGCAAAATTATCCACCACAATCACACCAATATTTACATGTCAAAAATCGAGTAATATTATACAAGTCCAAACTGAACAACAAATAAAACCCAAAAGTATAGTAAGCCCATGTTTTAGCCCCAAAGGTCGTCACTCATATACACTGGTCCCCAAAAGCTTGCTGAAGCAAAAATAGCATGTCCGGTAAGCCGTGAGCTTACACATCTTCATCATGCTCACCCACAATGGACAAACTAGGTGAGCTAAAGCTTAGTAAGCAGAAATCATATATGTACGGTAAGTTAAATGTTTGCAGAAACTTTAAAAGAGACGTGAAATACATGCTAATGAAAACTTGATACATGTTTTAGATTTTTTTTCTTTATAGGGCCTTTGGCTCACCTATTGTACACCGAAAAGAGCTAGCTCAATAAATAATCATAATCATAGAATCTATCCATGTCTCACATGCCACCGGCCCGACAAATCAAGCCTATACATATCTTACATGCCACCGGCCTGACGAATCAAGCTTATCCATGCCTCACATGCCACCGAAACATATCATAAAGTATATCAATATCTCACATGCCACCGACTCAACATATTATAAAGTTTATCCATGTCTCTCATGCCACCGACGTCCGTATATTAGTAGTGGTCAACATTATATTTTTCGTTTCTTTTCATCATATAGTACATGCAAAGCAGACTATATATTCCTTATGCATGCACATGCTAATGCTTGTGACAAATAACTCACAGTAAAATAATACAAAAAGTACTATGTTTATGCTGTAGGTGCAAATGAATTTCTACTTACCTTGAATTATAAGACTGACGATTTCCTGACTTCTTAAACCGCCTCCTTTTTTTTTTTAAAACAGCTTCAATATGGTGTCTTATCCAAAAATTTTAAACAGCTTCGATATCATGTCTTATCCAAAATAAATTATAAATTAATAAACGCACTCCAATTAAAGATAAATTATTAATATCTTCATCATTCCTGTTCTATTTATTTTAATTCACAAAAGTCTTATTAATGATTTTTTTATCCATTTCATCAATAATATATGAACAGAACATCAATCAACATATAACTTAAATTTTACTATTCTTATCATTATAAAAGTCAAGTTATACATAACAATGGGATTAACAATAATTTTCATATTAATATATGAACAGAACATCAATCAACATATAACTTAAATTTTACTATTCTTATCATTATAAAAGTCAAGTTATACATAACAAGGATTAACAATAATTTTCATATTCTTAAAACTACTCAGCATGTATATATCAATCTAAAAGTACTAAACTAAAACACCTAATTAATTATTTTCCTAATTTGGAAAGTAATTTGATTTATTAATCTACACCAATGCATATAGTGATAGCATAATAACATTAATATTGGACCTTAAAGGTAAAAATTAAAAATGCAAGAAAATATATATTTCTTGTGTTCTCTTTAATGGCTTCTTTTCGGCTTTTTGAATTCCTCTCTGGTATGCATTAGTGTTGGGGCTTATGTTTAAAACTTCCACTTAAGCACTTTATGTTATATACTTTATTACCTCGTTATTGTTGTTGTTGTTGTTGTTATTATTATTATTATTATTATTATTTTCATTTAAAATTTGTCACGTGTAATCTTGCTTTAATAAAACTTGACATCTTATCTTTTTCTCGACATTTAAGGTTAAGGGGTTTCTAACCTATACTATAAACCCTACAAAAAAATCATTAAGTATATACAAAAAATAACTAAATATGAGCTGCAAAATAAATAGAAATGTAATTTAAATAGCAAATAAAATTATAAAATGAATGCAATATATGAACTATATTGGCCAGTGAAGAGTGAGAGGCTTAGGGTATCACATCCTCCTCTCCTTACAAAAAATTCGTCCTCGAAATTTACTTACCTAAAGAGTTCTTGGTATTTTGACTTCATTTCATCTTCTCTTTCTCATGTGACTGGTTTCTTCATAGGCTTTTGAATTGTGAAATATTTGTTATTTCTTGGTTGCTTTACTTCTTGTAATAAAATTTCTACACACATTTCTTAATAGCTTAAGTCTTTTTTTAACTCTGCTGATTCATTGTTCAGGATATGAGATAGATTCACCACATACTATCTCAACACAGACACATGGAACGCACTATGTATCTGAGTCATTGATTCAGGCAGGTTAAGTATATAGGCAACATCACCAATTCTCTTAATGGTAAGAAATGGACCAAATTACCCCAGACTGAGCTTTCCTTTCTTACCAAACTGCAGTATTCCTTTCATCAGAGAAACTTTAAAAAACACCTGATTTCCTACTGCAAATTCTAATGTTCTCTTTCTTTTATCTGCATAACTTATTTGTTGACTCTAAGCAGTTTTCATTCTCTCTCGAATCTATGCTACAACTTATGAAATTTCTATGATCATATGTGGACCCAAAAGCTTTATTTCACTAACCTCATCCTAATGCACCCGTGACCGACATCTTCTACCATATAGTGCTTTATATGAAGCCATTCCAATAGTTGAGTAATAGCTATTGTTATAAGAAAACTCTATCAAAGGCAAAAATTTGTTCAATTGTCCTTGAAAATCTAATACACAAGCTCTGCGTATGTCCTCCAAAGTTTGTGTAGTCTGCTCTGACTGTCCATTTGACTGAGGATGATATGCAGTGTTGAAGGATAGTTGTGTCCCCAATACTTTCTGTAGACTCTTCCAAAAGACAACAGTTACGAACTGTTGTGTTTAAAGTGTTGTCTTCATGAGCATAAATTGTAAAAGACAACGGTTATAAACCGTTGTCTTTGGTGTTGTCTTTTGTTTAAAACGACAACGTCAAAGACAACGGTTTATAACCATTGTCTTTTATATGAAAAGAAAACGGAAACAATTCGTTATTTTTTAGCGTCACCTTTAACAACAGTGGATTCAGCAACAGTTATAAATTTAAAAAGACAACGAAAAAAATCCGTTGTCTATTAATACTTTTCATGTAGTGGGTAGTTATTTTTTTGTAACTTTACTCTAATATTCCCTGACATCTCGAATTAAAGTATATTCATTTCTTAATGAACATGAGATTACCTATCATAAACTAGTTGGACATCCAAATTTTGTTGAGGTTGAATTTGATTCTTTTGCAGTCCACTAAAAAAAGTTTTGATTTTTTCTTTGTTGATTATTGACTTGAACATTAACATCCTTGTTAGGGCTCATTTGACTCGGCTATTTTATTTAGAGCTACTTAATCATCTAGTACGTATTGTGACATCTTACTCATAATGTTCTTGTTTTCTACTTATTAATATTTATAAGATAACTTATCTTGTATGTTATTTGCCATGGTCTAAAAAAGCAATGATGAGGAAGAAATCAGTGGCTGCACGAAGGTGAAGTGCTAAGCTGATAAGGGAGGTGAATGAACATGTGTATGCCTATTTAATGCATACATGATTTTTCTTTCCAAATTAAAATTATGATAACTTATAAAATATTTTTAAAATATTAGTATTTACTTATCTTGGACTATTTCATTTTCTTCTTCTAAAAAATTTCCTTGCTTAGATTTATGTTCATCATTAAAGAAATTTTCTTGAACTAAATTGATGGATAAACAAATTTACAATTGCTAATCTATGCTGCTCAGATTACTGTGTAAAATTTTAGTTGATGCATGGATTATGATATTAAAATGTCATTCCTTTTCGGTGTATTTGGACAAGATTGGAGATCTTCGTGGCACAACCAACTATGACTTGTGTGACTGTGTACATCCAAATGTATGGTAAAAAGTTGTGTTTGTTTTTATTTATGATACATTATGCTATTAATGTAGATGTCAAATAAATAGGTTAAGTTGAGTTTTCTTTATATTATTATATTGTGAGAAATGGTTTGATGGGATAATTTGTTAATAATTAAAGTTATAATTGAAAGATGAGGATTTAATGATTGGTGATAGTTGATTGATATATATATATATATATTTAATCTAATTTATATATTATATAGATAATAGATAGAAAATATAAATAATATTATAAATAATAAATTAAGATAGTATCTTATATAAATATTAATAATGTATAAGTATTATATATAAATAATGTTTTAAAATTACATAGATAATATATTATAAACGTAAAACTTTATATATAGCATGGGGTTACCCATATTCTAGCTAGACACAATCTCTGTATTACAAAAATGGGATATGCTAGCCTGTCGCCTAGACTAACTAGGTGTTGTTTCATGTTCAAACTTCATTTGTAGGAAAAATTAGTAAAAATGTCGACTAACTTTGTATACTGATAAAATATCCTATAACTTAATTCATTTATAAAAATTAAAATTGTATTTTTAAAAATAATTTACTGATTTTTAATCATTTTTGTTAGTACAAATCTTGGAGGAAGACTGGAGCGATTCAACAGGAGCCCACTGTGATTTTCTATAGAAGTATTGAATCCGAGGAATGTCGAGCTGGATGGCCTATTTGGCTTCTATAACTGAATAATGAAGAAAATAAAAGCAAAATCTCTCTCCATCTTCTTTTATAATAACCCAAATTTTTATTACATTATTAAAATTACATTTATTAAAGTACTATGTGAGAACTCTTTTGACATCATAATGAAGTATTCTAATTGATACGATTTTATGTGTGGAATTGATATGATTAAGTGATTCAATAGAAATTTTTATGATTATTTGTACAATTATAAGATTTTGATTTTCATGGTTATGTATAAATAATTGAATTAAATTAATAGAACGATAGTTGTGATTATAAAATGTCATTATTTATTAAGTTTTCTGATTTCATGATTTTATAAGATCAATCCATACTTACTTTGCAATTTAAGATATTGTAATTAGATTATTTTTTATGATTGTATAATTTTATTGTGGAATGAAATTGAGTAAAAGTATTATTAATTTATTTGATTAATATTGAATCATGATTTGAATTTATTAACCTATAATGGGGCTTAATAAAATTAGATTTAATATTAAAAATCCAAGTTCCGAGGCCCTGAGCGCAAGATACTAAGACTGGATATATATTCTGAATATGAGGATTAATTAAGGGTTAATACTCATTTACCTAAATCTCAAAGTAAAAAAAATTAGGGTAGATTAGTCTCGGTTTGTTAGTTGAGCCGTTATCATCATCTCAACCTCCTTCTTCCTTCTTTTTAATCTTCATGTATTCTTATTTTATAAAATACGTAAGTCCTATTTCTACATCTCCAAATTTTATGAAATTTGAGTATATTGTTCCTTTTTATGATTCGTTCCAGGTTTAACATTTCAATCCAATTGGATATCTATTTTATTTTATATGAATTTTCTATCACACCATATCTTGATTCACAAAATTCTGTGTTTCTAATTTGAAAATTTAGAATATAGGGTTATAGTCATGCAAATCCCTTGAATTTTGAATATGTAGTTCATTATTATTATATAGAGTCACAAATAAAATTCCATCTGAATCAGATAATGATTTTACTTTATATGAATTATCTATCATTCCACATCCAAATTTATAAAGTCCTACATTTCTGATTTGAAAATTCAAAATATATGGTCACAGTTATTCATATCTCTTGAATTTTGAAAATGACATTCTTATACATGTTATTTATCTTCAATAAAAGTTTCAAGTCAATCCAGTTTATAGTTTATGAGTTACAATATTTGTCCTACGGTTATGCAGAATTTATAGCTTCAGCTATTTCAATTTAAAAAATCTGAAGTCTGTGGCAATCTTTCTCATAAAGATACAAATTTTTTAATGAAAAATTCCGTATTAGTCTAGTTTCTACAGTTCAAAATTCATCATTTTCCTCCATATATTTTGTGATTTATAGAATATTCATTCATTGATGCGTAGTGAATAAACATATCGAATAGTCATAAAATCTTCGTTTTAAGTCCGATTGTGCTCAAATCAGTGGCAAAATGTCAAAACTTCTGTCATCTATAGTTTGGTATTGAGAAAATAAAATTTTCTTATTTTTGTAATATACACAAACTTCGAGAACAAAACGTGGCTAAGTTCAATAAGAAGCACGTTTTCACAACTTTACAAAAGTTAGTCCTCGTTTTCACTTCCTATGATTATAAGAATTTCGAGTTTCTCTTAATTGTTGAGTAAACTTATCCACCATTTTAAATATTATTATAAAAGGAATTTTCCTATTTGTAGAAGCTCCAGAGGCCTAAGGAACTAGGACAAATTTTATTAAAAGCAACAATTAGTGTTCGTCTAATAGGTGGGTGATACTCTCACCCTAAATCGTGTGTTGTAGTTTGTTACCCTATAGAGAAATATGCATGATTATATGACAACTGTCTATTATATACTCTATGATTTTATATTATGTAAGTTTATTGTTGAATGATTGTTTTATGTAGTAGTAGTAGTAGTAGAGGTGGTAGTAGTAGTAGTTTTTAATAGATTGTGATTTTTTAAATATTAAAAGACACATAAATAACTTTTTAATATATTTAGTTTTTAATTTATATTAAAATAGTTATGTAAGCCCTAGAAAAATAATTTTATAATTTTAATTTTTATTATTAACAAGTAATTGTGGTATTACAAATATTAAAATACACATAAATAATTTGACTATATATTAATTTATCAAAATACTATTCTAAATTAATTTTGAAAAGAAGTGATGCAAGTCCTATTACAATCGGCGAACAAAAACTTAGTATTGAAAGTAATTTTTAAAAATTTAATTTCTTCCATTTTCAATAAATTGTGATTTTATAAATATTAAAAGACACCTAAATTTTTTTTTATAAATTTAGTTTTTAATTTAAATTTTATTTTACTTTCTTAAAAATAATTTTGTAAGCCTCGTAAAAATAATTTTATAATTTTTATTTTTATCATTTTCAAGTAATTGTGATTTAAGAAATACTAAAATACACATAAATAATTTAATTATATATAAATTTATCAAAATTCTATTCTAAATTGATTTTGAAAATAAATTGTGATTTTGTAAATTTTAAAAGACACATAAATAACTTTTTTATATATTTAGTTTTTAATTTATAATTTATTTTACTTTTTTAAAAATAATTTTGTAAGCCCGAGATAAATAATTTTATAATTATAATTTTAGTCATTTTATAGTAATTGTGATTTTACAAATATTAAAATACACATAAATAATTTGACTATATATTAATTTACCAAAATTATATTTTAATTAATTTTGAAAAGAAGTTATGTAAGTCCTATGTCAATCAATGAACAAAATCTTAGTATTAAAAATTATTTTTAAAAATTCAATTTCTTCCATTTTCAATAAATTTTTATTTTGAAAATATGAAAATGCACATAACTAAATTTTGGATATATGTTAATTTTTTTAAATTGTATTTTTAATTAATTTTCAAAAAGAAGTGATGTTAGCCCTCATAAAATACATGAAAAGAACTCAGTATTGAACATAATTTTTAAAAATTAAATTTCTTTGGTATTCAATAAATTGTGATTTTGTAAATAATAAAAGACACCTAAATAACTTTTTTATATATTTATTTTTTAATTTATATTTTATTTTACTTTTAAAAATAGTTTTGTAAAAGATAATTTTATAATTTTAACATTTATCATTTCAAGTAATTGTGATTTTACAAATATTAAAATACACATAAATAATTTGACTAAATATTAGTTTATCAAAATCCTATTCAATTAATTTTGAGAAGAAGCGATGTAAGTCCTACTACAATCGGCGAACAAAAACTTAGTACTGAGAATAACTTTTAAAATTTTAATTTCTTCCATTTTCAAAACATTTTTATATATTTAGTTATTAATTAAGATTTTATTTTACTTTTTTAAAAATAGTTTTGTAAGCCCTAGAAAAATAATTTTATAATTTTGATTTTTATCATTTTATAGTAATTGTGATTTTACAAATATTAAAATACACACAAATAATTTGACTATGTATTAATTTATCAAAATTATATTTAATTAAAAGTAAAATTTAAAAAAATAAATCTATGATAAAATTATTTATTTTACTTTATAAAATGTAAAATACAAATTTATTGAAATTTCTAGAAATAAAATTTTAAAAAAAATTACTTTCTATACATTGTTTTGTTTTCCTTATTCGAATAGGACTTATATCACTATTTTAAAAATTAATTAAAAATAAAATTACAAAAAATGAATTTATAATAAAATTATTTATCTTTATTTAATAATATGTAATATACAAATTCATTGAAATTTCAAGAAATAAAGTTTCAAATATTAATTAAAAATAAAATTTCAAAATATAAATATAATAAAATTATTTATTTTTATTTTATAATATGTAAAATATAAATTTATTTAAATTTCAAGAAATAAAGTTTCTAAAAAATTACTTTCTATACTATGTTTTGTTTTCCATATTTTACTAGGACTCATATCACAAATTTGAAACAATTATTAAAAATAAAATTTCAAAAAATAAATCTATAATAAAATTATTTATTTTTATTTTCTAATATGTAATATACAAATTTATTGAAATTTCCAGAAATAATGTATTTAAAAAATTAATTTCAAATCTTAGTTTCGTTTCCTATCTTTCACTAGGGCTTTTATCACTGTTTTTTTTTTTGGAAAGTAATTAAAATTAAAATTAAAAAAAATAAATCTATAGTAAAAAAATTTATTTTATTTCATAATATGTAAAATACAAATTTATTGAATTTTCAAGAAATAAAGTTTTAAATAAATTACTTTCTATACTCAATTTTGTATTCGGTATTTTACAAGGACTTATATCACTATTTTTAAAAAATTAATTAAAAATTAAATTTCAAAAACTAAATCTATAATTAAATTAATTATTTTTATTTTATAATATGTAAAATAAGAATTTATTGAAATTTAAAGAAATAAGGTTTTAAAAAAATTACTCGCTATACTTAGTTTTGTTTCCCATATTTTAATAGTACTCATATTACTATTTTTGAAAATTTAATTAAAAATAATATTTTAAAAATAAATAAAAAGCAACATTATTTATTTTTATTTTTTATAATATGTAAAATACAAATTTATTGAAATTTCAAGAAATAAAGTTTTAACAAAATTACTGTCCATACTCAATTTTGTTTCATGTACTTTACTTGAACTTATATCACTATTTTTTAATTATTAATTAAAAATAAAATTTTAAAAAATTAAAATATAATAAAATTATTTATTTTTATTTTATAATATGTGAAATACAAATTTATTGAAATTTCAAGAAATAAAGCTATAACAAAATTACTTTCTAAACTCAGTTTTGTTTCTCGTATTTTACTAAGACTTATACCATTATTTGTAAAAAAAATTAAAAATAAAATTTCAAAAAATAAATCTAGAATAAAATTATTTATTTTTATTTTATAATATATAAAATAAAAATTTATTGAAATTTCAAGAAATAAAGTTTAAAAAAATACTTTCTATACTCCATTTTGGTCCCGTATTTTACTTGGACTTATATCACTAATTTTTAATAATTAATTAAAAATAAATTTTCAAAAATTAAATCTATAATAAATTTATTTATTTTTATTTTATTATATGTAAAATACAAATTTATTGAAATTTCAAAAAATAAAGTTTTAAAAATATTAATTTGAATACTCAGTTTTATTTCCCGTATTTTACTAGAACTTATATCACTATTTTTGAAAAATTAAGGAAAAATAAAATTGAAAAATCTAAATCTATAATAAAACTATTTATTTTTATTTAATAATATATAAAATAATTATTTATTGAAATTTCAAAAAATAATGTTGTAACAAAATTACTTTCTAAACTCAGTTTTGTTTCCCGTATTTTACTACGACTTATATCTCTATTTTTAAAAAATTAATTAAAAATAAAATTTCCAAAAATAAATCTATAGTAAATTATTTTTTTTTATTTTAAAAAATGTAAAATACAAATTTATAGAAATTTCAAGAAATAAAGTTTTAAAAAACATACTTTCTATAATCTGTTTTGGTCTCATATTTTACTTGGACTTATATCACTATTTTTTAATAATTAATTAAAAATAAAATTTCAAAAAGTAAATCAATAATAAATTTATTTATTTTTATTTTATTATATGTAAAATACAAGTTTATTTAAATTTCAAGAAATAAAGTTTTAAAAAATTATTTTCTATACTAAGTTTTGTTTGTCATATTTTACTTGAACTTATATCACTATTTTTAATAATTAATTTATAAAAATTTTAAAAATAAATGTATCATAAAAAAATTTATTTTTATTTTATAATATGTAAAAAAAGAATTTATTGAAATTTCAAAATTAATGATTTAAAAAAATTACTTTCTAAACTAAATTTTGTTTCCTCTATTATACTAGGACTTCTATCATTATTTTTCAAAAATAATTAAAAGTAAAATTTCAAAAAAAATAAATCTTAAACAAAAGTATTTATTTTTATTATATGATAAGTAAAATATAAATTTAATGTAATTACAAGAAATAAAGTTTTAACAAAATTATTGTCTATACTCAATTTTGGTTCCCATATTTAACTAGGACTTATATCTCTATTTTTCAAAACTAAATTAAAATAAAATTTCAGAATATAAATCATTCATAAAATTATTTATTTTTATTTTATAATACGTAAAATACAAATTTATTGAAACTTCAAGAAACAAAGTTTTAAAAAAATTACTTCCAATACTCATTTTTGTTTCTCGTATCTCACTTGGACTTATATCACTATTTTTAAAAATAAATTTCAAAAAATAAATCTATAATAAAATTATTTATTTTTATTTTATAATATGTAAAATAAGAATTCATTGAAATTTCAAGAAATAATATTTTTTAAAAATTACTTTCTATACTCAATTTTGTTTCCCGCATTTTACTAGGACTTATATCACTATTTTTCAAAAATTAATTAAAAATAAAATTTCAAAATATAAATCTATAATTAAATTATTTATTTTTATTTTATAATATGTAAAATACAAATTTATGTAAATTTCAAGAAATAAAGTTAAAAAAAATTACTTTCTATACTCTGTTTTGTTTCCCGTAATTTCCTATGACTGATATCACTATTTTGAAAAATTAATTAAAAATAAAATTTCGAAAAATAAATTTATAATAAAGTTATTTATTTTTATTTTCTAATATTTAATATACAAATTTATTGAAATTCAAGAAAAAAAGTTTTTAAAAAAATAATTTCTAATCATAGTTTTGTTTCCTGTATTTTACTAGGACTTATATCACTATTTTTGAAAATTTAATTAAAAATAAAATTTTAAAAAATAAAATTTTATATTTTTATATTTTAATATGTAAATAAGAATTTATTGAAATTTCAAGAAATAATATTTTAAAAAAATTGTTGCCTATACTAAGTTTTTTTCCCATTATTTTTTCTAGGAACTATATCACTATTTTTTAAAATATAATTTTAAAAAAATTTCAAAAAATGAGCCGGTAATAAAATTATTTATTTTAATTTTATACTATGTAAAATATTTATTTATTGAAATAAAATTTTAAGAAAATTACTTTCTATACTCAATTTTGTTTCTTATATTTTACTAGGACATATATCACTATTTTTGAAAAATTAATTAAAAATTAAATTTGAAAAAATAAATCTATAAAACAATTATTTATTTTTATTTTATAATATGTAAAAATAAAAATTTATTGAAATTTCAAGAAATGATGTTTTAAAAAAATTACTTTCTATACTCATTTTTGTTTCCTCCATTTTATTGGGACTTATATCACAATTTTTCAAAAAAATAATTAAAAGGTAAATTTCAAAAAATAAATTTAGAAATAAATTATTTATTTTTATTTTATAATATGTAAAATACAAATTTATTGAAATTTCAAGAAATAAAGTTTTAACAAAATTACTTTCTATACTAAGTTTTATTTCCCGTATTTTAATAGGACTTCTATCACTATTTTTAGAAATTTAATAAAAAATAAGTCAAAAATAAAATTATTTATTTTTATTTTATAATATGTAAAATACAAATTTATTAAAATTTCAAGAAATGATATTTTAACAAAATTAATAGATATACTTAATTTTGGTTCCCATATTTTACTAGGACTTATATCCCTATTTTTGAAAACTTAATTAAAAATAAAATTTCAAAAATTAAATCTTTCATAAAATTATTTATTTTTATTATAAAATATGTAAAATAAAAATTTATTAAAATTACAAGAAATAAATTTTAACCAAATTACTGTCTATACTCATATTTGTTTCCAGCATTTTGCGTGGACTTATACCACTATTTTTTAATCATTAATTAAAAATAAAATTTCAAAAAATAAAACTATATTAAAATTATTTATTTTTATTTAATAATATGTAAAATAAAAATTTATTGAAATTTCAAGAAATAAAGTTTTAACAAAATTACTTTCTAAACTAAGTTTTGTTACCCGTACTTTATTACGACTTATACCACTATTTAAAAAAAATTAATTATAAATAAAATTTCAAAAATTAGATCTATAATAAAATTATTTATTTTTATTTTATAAGATGTAAAATAAAAAATTATTGAAATTTCAAGAAATAAAGTTTAAAAAAATACTTTCTATACTCCGTTTTGGTCCCGTATTTTACTTGGACTTATATCACTATTTTTTAATAATTACTTAAAAATAAAATTTCAAAACGTAAATCTATAATAATTTTTATTTTATTTTAATAAATGTAAAATATAAATTTATTGAAATTTCAAGAAATAAAGTTTTAAAAATATTACTTTCTGTACTCAGGTTTGTTTCCCGTATTCCACTAGGACCTATATCACTATTTTTGAAACATTAATGAAAAATAAAATTGCAAAAACTAAATCTATAATAAAATTATTTATTTTTCTTTTATAATATGGAAAATAATAATTTATTGAAATTTTCAAGAAATAAAGTTATAAAAAATTACTTTCTATCCTTAGTTTTATTTCCCGTGTTTTACTAAGACTTATATCACAATTTTTTAAAAATTAATTAAAAATAAAATTTCAAAAAATAAATCTATAATAAAATTATGTAAAATACAAGTTTATTGAAATTTCAAGAAATAAAGTTTTAAAAAATTATTTTCTATACTAAGTTTTGTTTGTCGTATTTTACTTGGACTTATATCACTATTTTTAATGATTAATTAAAAAGAAAATTTCAAAAAATAAATCTATAATAAAATTATTTATTTTTATTTTATAATATGTAAAATATGAATTTATTGAAATTTCAAGAATTAATATTTAAAAAAATTACTTTCTATACTAAGTTTTGTTTCCTCTATTTTTCTAGGACTTCTATCATTATTTTTCAAAAAATAATTAGAAATAAAATATTGTTAGTAAATAAGATATTTTCTCTCAATTAGTTAGAGGATGCAGATTCACTCTCACTAAGAAGATACATCTATATTTAAATCTTGCCAACCTATAAATACAATCCAGTATTCATTCAACATTAATGATCAGGGTATTTTAGAACTTCAGGCGAGCAGATAAGGCACATGGATTAGAAACATATCACTTGCATGAGATTTTTCTTATATTACGAGAAGTCACGTAAGAGTTGGGGTTCTTATACGGTTTATCAGTTTTAAATATTTTGTTTATTTAAAGTATGATTTGATGGTTATATGTTTTGATACGTTGATACGGGATCATTAATTTGATCCACTATTACATGCTGGCCAAGCTTTGATACGAAATGTTACGTTTGATACGGATGTTGTATTATGTTATGCCTAATATGTTCATGTTATTCTCTAATTGTGTTTTTACCACTTTATATTTAATTTTGACAAGTCTGAACCTCACGAGCTGGGTGTAACTCACCCCCTTTTACCTTCCTATTTTTCAGGATAGGGAGTTAGTCAAGGCGACAGGAGCAGGCGGATGAAGCATATTTTTATTATTCTTCTTTGAATTATGAGTTACATTTTATTCATAAACGAATTGAAATTTTATTAGGGTTTGTTATGTATTTCTTCAAACTTATCTTAGGAAATAACTGCTTAAGCCTACTTTCGTGATTATATGAAGTTATGAGTTTTCCAAATTGAATAATTATTTGATTATGTTTGAATTAATTATATTTTCCGCTGCTATAAAATTTTAATGTAGTAAGGTTACTTAATCTCATTTTTTTTTATACGATTTACATTGAGTATTTAAATTTTGTAGTAAATCAAGTAGAGTCCTAATTCTTTTTTTTATGTTCTTTAACGACCTAGTTATTAGGACATATTTACTTAATATTTATTTACTTAATTTTTTTTATTTGGTAACTTATACTTTTTTTAATTAAAAAGATGTAATAAATTAATATATATCTAAATAAATATTTGGGTCGTTACAACAAAATTCTTGAAATTTCCAGAAATAAAGTTTTAAGAAAATTACTTTTTAAACTCAGTTTTGTTTCCCGTATTTTACTAGGACTTATATCACTATTTTTGAAAAATTTATTAAAAATAAATTTTTAAGAATAAATCTATGATAAAATTATTTATTTTTATTATATAATATGTAAAATACAAATTTATTGAAATTTCAAGTAACAATTAAAAAAATTACTTTATGTACTCATTTTTTTTCCATATTTTACTTGGACTTATATCACTATTTTTAATAATTAATTAAAAATAAATTTCAAAAAATAAATCTATAATAAAATTATTTATTTTTATTTTATAATATATAAATAAGAATTTATTGAAATTTCAAGAAATAATGTTTTAAAAAAATTACTTTATATACTCAATTTTGTTTCCCGTATTTTACTTGGACTTATATCACTATTTTACAAAAATTAATTAAAAGTAAAATTTCAAAAAGTAAATCGATAATAAAATTATTTATTTTTCTTTTATAATATGTAAAATACAAATTTATTAAAATTTGAAGAACTAAAAAACATTATTTTAATAGGACTTATATCACTATTTTAAAAATTAATTACAATAAAATTTCAAAAAATAAATCTATAATCAAATTAT
Organism: Caryopteris x clandonensis; assembly: GCA_028749325.2. Classification (NCBI taxonomy): domain Eukaryota; kingdom Viridiplantae; phylum Streptophyta; class Magnoliopsida; order Lamiales; family Lamiaceae; genus Caryopteris; species Caryopteris x clandonensis. The sequence continues at coordinate 1,219,395 of JAPYKT020000024.1, read as the reverse complement.
TTATCTTTATTTAATAATATGTAATATACAAATTTATTGATATTTCAAATAATAATGTTCTTACAAAATTAATTTCTATACTATATTTTGTTTCTTGTATTTTACTAGAACTTATATCACTATTTTTAAAAAAATTAATTAAAAATAACATTTCAATATATAAATTTATAATAAAATTATTTATTTTTATTTTATAATATATAAAATACAAATTTATTTTAATTTCAAGAAAATAAAGTTTAAAAAAAATTACTTTCTATACTATGTTTTGTTTTCCGTACATTCCTAGGACTTGAATCACTATTTTGAAAAATTAATCAAAAATAAAATTTCAAAAAATAAATTTATAATAAAATTATTTATTTACATTTTCTAATATGTAATATACAAATTTATTGAAATTTCAAGAAATAAAGTTTTTAATTTCAAATCACAATTTTGTTTCCTGTATTTTACTAGGATTTAAATCACTATTTTTGAAAAAATAATTAAAAAATAAATTCCAAAATTAAACTTATAATATGTAAAATAAGAATTTGTTGAAATTTCAAGAAGTAATGTTTAAAAAGAATTACTGTCTATACAAAGTTTTGTTTCCATTATTTTACGAGGAACTATATCACTATTTTCGAAAAATTAATTAAAAATAAAATTTAAAAAAATGAATCTGTGATAAAATTATTTATTTTAATTTATACTATGTAAAATACAAATTTATTGAAATTTCAAGAAATAAAGTTTTAAGAAAATTACTTTTTATACTCAGTTTTGTTTCTCGTATTTTACTAGGACTTATATCACTATTTTTGAAAAATTAATTAAAAATAAAATTTCAAAAACTAAAACTGTAAAAAATTATTTATTTTTATTTTATAATATGTTAAAATACAAATATATTGAAATTTCAAGAAATAATGTTTTAAAAAAATTACTTTCTGTACGCATTTTTGGTTCCCACATCTTACTGGGATTTATATCACAATTTTTCAAAACATAATTAAAAGTAAACTTTCAAAAAATAAATTTAGAATAAAATTATTTATTTTTATTTTATAATATGTGAAATACAAATTTATTGAAATTTCAAGAAATAAAATTTTTAAAAATTACTTTTTATACTCTATTTTGTGTCCCATATTTTTATAGAACTTGTATCACTATTTCAAAAAAAATTAATTAAAAATAAAATATCAAAAAATAAATCTATGATATAATTATTTATCTTTATTTTGTAATATGTAGTTTAAAAATTTATTAATATTTCAGGAAATAATGTTTTAAAAAAATAATTTCTATACTCTATTTTGTTTCTTGCATTTTATTAGAACTTATATCACTATTTTTCAAAAATTAAATAAAAATAAAATTTCAAAATATAAATCTATAATAAAATTATTTATTTTTATTTTATATTATGTAAAATACAAATTTATTTAAATTTCAATAAAATAAAGTTTCAAATAAATATCTTTCTATAGTCTGTTTTGTTTCCCATATTTTACTATGACTAATATAACTATTTTGAAAAAATTAATTAAAAATAAATCTATAATACAATTATTTATTTTTATTTTGTAATATTGAATATATAAATTTATTGAAATTTTAAGAAATAAAGTATTTAAAAAATTAATTTCTAATCTAAGTTTTGTTTCCTGTATTTTACTAGGACTTATATCACTATTTTTGAAATATTAATTAAAAATAAAATTTCAAAAAATAAATCTATAATAAAATAATAATTTATTATTATTTCAAGAAATTATATCACTATTTTTACAAGGACTTATATTACTATTTTTTTATTTTATATTTTGTAAAATAAGAATTTATTAAAATTTCAAGAATTAATGCTTTAAAAAAATTACTGTCTATACAAAGTTTTGATTCCCCTATTATACTAGGACTTATATCACAATTTTTCAAAAATTAATTAAAAATAAAATTTCAAAAAATATATCTTAAATAAAAGTAATTATTTTTATTATATAATATTTAAAATACAAATTTATTGAAATTTTAAGAAATAAAGTTTTAACAAAATTATTGTCTATACTCAGTTTTGTTTTCCGTATTTTACTAGGACTTATATCTCTATTTTTGAAAACTTAATTAAAAATAAAATTTCAAAAATAAATCTTACATAAAATTATTATTTTTATTTTATAATATGTAAAATACAAATTTATTGAAATTTCAAGAAATAAAGTTTTAACAAAATTACCTTTTATACTCTGTTTTGTTTCCCGTGTTTTAATTGGACTTATATCACTGTTTTGAAAAATTAAATAAAAATAAAATTTGAAAAAGTAAATTTATAATAAAATTATTTATTTCTATTTTCTAATATGTAAAAGAAATAAACTTTTCACTAAATTACTTTCTAAACTCAGTTTTTTCCCCGTATTTTACTAGGACTTATATCACTATTTTTTAAAAACTAATTCAAAAAATTCAAAAAATAAAACTATGATAAAATTATTTATTTTTATTTTATAATATGTAAAAAACAAATTAATTGAAATTTTAAGAAATAAAGTTTTAAAAAAATTACTTTCTATACTCTGTTTTGTTTCCTATATTTTACTTGAACTTATATCACTAGTTTTAATAATTAATTAAAAATAAATTTCAAAAATAAATCTATAAATAATTTTTTTATTTTATAATATATAAAATAAGAATTTATTGAAATCTCAAGAAATAATGTCTTAAAAAAATTAATTTATATACTCAATTTTTTTCTCATTTTACTAAGACTAATATCTCTATTTTTCAAAAATTAATTAAAAGTAAAATTTAAAATTAATTAAAAGTAAAATTTGAAAAAAGTAAATCTATAATAAAATTATTTATCTTTATTTTGTATTATGTAAAATACAAATTTATTTAAATTTCCATAAATAAAGTTTAACAAAATTATTTTCTATACTCTGTATTGTTCCCCGTATTTTACAAGGACGCATATCACTATTTTGAGAAATTAATTAAAAATAAAATTTCAAAAAATAAATCTGTAATAAAATTATTTTATTTTATTTTCTAACATATAATATAAAAATTTATTGAAATTTAAAGAAATAAAGTATTTAAAAACTTAATTTTTAATCCCAGTTTTGTTTCCTATATTTTACTAGGTCTTATATCACTATTTTTGAAAAATTAATTAAAAATAAAATTTCAAAAAATTTATCTATTGTAAATTTTTTGTTTTTAGTTGATAATATGGAAAATAAGAATTTATTGAAATTTCAAGAAATAATGTTCTATGAAAAATTATTGTCTATACTAAGTTTTGTTTTCCCTATTTTACTAGGACTTATATCACTATTTTTCAAAAATTAAGTAAAAATAGAATTTCAAAAAATAAATGTTAAATTAAGGTATTTTTTATTTTCTAATATGTAAAATACAAATTTAACGAAATTTCAAGAAATAAACTTTTAGCAAAAAAATTTCTATACTCAATTTTGTTTTTTCGTATTTATTAGGACTTATATCACTATTTTTGAAAAAATAATTAAAAATAAAATTTCAAAACATAAATCTGTAATATAATTATTTTATTTTATTTTATAACATGTAATATACATATTTATTGAAATTTCTAGAAATAAAGTATTTAAAAAATTAATTTCTAATCTCAGTTTTTGCTTTAAGTGGTATATTGAAATTTGCTCCATTACCAAATATATAATATTTTATTTTTAAATCAAGAAAATTGAATAAAATCTGATATGTGAACATTTTTTTTTTATCATATATATCATTGAATCTGCCACAAATTCATATTTGATTTGTTAAAATCAAGAAATTATAAAGATATATGAATTTTTTTATTAGTTTTGATAAAATTTATAATATTACCAATATTAACAAATAAAAAAATTTAAAATGAATTCTTTTAACAAAATTTCCTAATACTCCGTCTTCCCATTTGTGAAAAGAAAATGGACGAAAAAAATAATAATAAAAAATATAGAAACATTGAGTTTATTTTATTATTATGCAATATTTGTGGAGAATTTTATGTACGGCCAGTAGATTAAGGGGGTGTTTACTTGGGCGGATAAAGCCGGATTATTTAAAATAGTCCTGCTTTATCCGGCATTTACTTCGTATGATTAAATCCCGGGTCAATCCACCTGACCCGGGATAACTGACTAAATTCGGGATTAAACGCAGGATTGTAATCCGGTGGTATACCCCGGGATAAAAATTATCCCCTAGGATAAGGAAAAGGAAATGACGGTTTTACCCCTTTCAGACTTTTTTATTACAAGAATGTCCTCGTATATAATTCGTTTTCTAGGTCAGAAACCCTTGCATTCAGCCCTCAGCTTCGCGGCGCCCAAACCTGCGTCCACCATCTCAGTCCACACAAACCTCGCCACCGCACCGCCGGCACCTTTGTTCCCTTCGGTCGGCTGAGGCTTCTCCCCCGGACGGTCCGGCGTCGCTTTCCTTTCACGAGGAGGATGAAGACGGGGGCAGAGGAGGTTGAAAATGGGAAGTCACTGAAAATTCTCTGCAATGGCGATGCTTTCTGAGAATGGGAAGTCATGGTTCATCTTCTTTCCAACGTTTACCTGCATATATGCCTTGTTTCTTGTTTTACCTTTCTGCGTATTTTCCTAATTACTTTGCTGATATTGGTCTTTTTGCATATAAATGGAAGCGAACTGAAAGCTGAAAATAAATGGCGTATAAATTGTGCCATAAGGTCTTAGGTTATATATATGTATGTTGTGGTTAAATTTTTTTTCAGTGATTTCATTTTCTGGAATCGTCATGTGTGATCGATATTTATTTTTCCATTCTTTCACACTTTGGTAATTTGATTGGCAGGATGGTTCGTAAAATTCAGGAAGCAGTAAAAGGAAAGTCTGGAGGCGGGGAAAAATGGTATGGTTGCAAAAACCCTTGTTCGTGTTGCTTATTTAATTTTGTTAATTTTCTCTGGATTGTGGTTCGAGAGATATGGAATGGGAACCCTCAAACACACACACGCACACACAACCCACTAAAGGGGGTGGGAGTGGTGGGAGATTTGGAGTTAATCAAAGCTCCGGTGCCGATATATTTCTGCAGAGAATTCCGATGGTCTATTCTGAAAACATTGAAAATTTTAATCCGATAAGTATAATCATCGATGTACCCTGGAACTTGGAAATTACACATTCATCTATTTGAAATTGTGTGGTCGTCTTGAATTACTAGTTCATTTGGTTTTAAGTTATTTGACTACAAGGTAGAACATAATTTGTAATAGAGCAATTTGTCTGCTTTGAAAGAAGACTTGATCTTCTGTTTTAATTAGTTACGCATCTCATATTTCCAAATTACACCACACATGCATTGAATGACATTATCATATTTAAATGGTGACGTATATGTAAAGCATTGCTATACAATATGATAAACCATTTGCATCATGTCCATGTGATTGCTGGGGACGAGCCACAGTCCTAAGATTTTTATAATGCATAAGTATGTTGTGTATTAAAACAGCGGTGCATTACGGCATCATGACGTGTTTGCACATTTCTCTTGTAGGAATTGGAATCAACCTGTAATCTGGGTCTTGCTGTAATGTGGAGCATGGCATTTAGGAAATTTTAGGCCTACATAATTTGCATTCCCGATCTGGTGAGTTCAGTTATCATGTGCCTCATATTTGTATTAATTTCTGGTACTTTAGTTGTACAAGACTTTAGAGGGGAATAAGTCTGAGGTAGGTGCTATGAAAATTCCCGGGAAAAATATATTGTATCCTGAGTTTATGCTTCTTCATTTTGTGTCTTAATTTATGACCACGGTTTATGAGTTGATAGGTTTTAATGTGGTGACAGTGGTCTTCCCATTATGAAGTGTTGCTTGTGACACGAGTTGTCTGTTTGTTGCCTTTCGTGGGATATATGATACATGCATGAATGTGTGTTTTCAGACCCTGTTTTTGTATAAGTTCTTCGTAAAAAGTTACTTAGTCTACATAAATGGGATACACAAAAATCAGCGGGATATTATTTTTGGAATAGTTGTAAAGGGCATTTCTATCTAATCAAATCTATTGCCGAACTGCACATTGTCCTGATTATGACATCCATTATAGAAGGCTTTTCCTATTTCCACTTGATAAAAATGTTTGGCTATATGTGTGTGTTGCTGTTTGATAATCAATGTGGTCTAACATCACTTGCTTGATCTGCATGCACCAGGTTAACTTTGGTGATAAGTACCTGATGGGCAACAATTTGGAAAAACAAAAATTGTCATTGACACTTGACTTGGGAAAAACTGGTGTTGACAGCAGTTCGTGTTCCGTTCATGGTGGATCAAAAGTTAAGAAACGATGCAATCCGAGCTGCTAGTACTCTAGTTGCTGCGTTTGTGGGAAAGTTAATGGAATTTTTATTTCGGAGCTGCTACTGTATTTCATTTGTGACGTCTGTGAAGGGATTTTTGTTTCAGAAAAACCCACCCACATGAGCTCAACCGGAGTTGGTTCCAATTGATGTAGTTACAGCTCCTTGTAGGATCAATGTAGGGTTGGTTCATTATGTATAGTTTCGTTGTAACACATTTTTTTTTGGGACATACTGGTGCAACTACGTTTTAAGTGCATGTTACTTTGAAACCAGAATTTTAGTTATTGCATGAAATGGTCAATCCTGTATGCTCTTAATGCAAATATGTTGCGAACCGTGCGTAATGAACCAGATAAAGTTATGTTTCCCTGCAAAATTGGCTGGTTGTTTTTTTTTTTTGGCATTTATACAACACTTCCCATTAAATTTCTGCTGTATTATATTGTCACTGAAAAGCTGGTGATGTAACAACACTTTCCATCTGTAAAGACATATATATCCTGTATTTTTGCACCTTGGTGACCCTTACTCTTGATGCATCATGTCACCACACAATTGAAGCAATATGTGAATTCACACCAAGCCTGTGGTTGCAGAAAGCCAGCTTCACAAATATTGTCCTCATTGAATAAAACAACATACTCCTGGCTGTGCGAAACACAACTTTATATAAATTGTCGTCATTGAATCAAACAACGTACTAACCTGTGCGAAAGACAGATTTACAGATGTAGTCCTCATGTTATCAAACTATTTACTGGCCCCAGAGGCTCTCAATATTAAGTATAGCAGATGTGCTATATATTTGAGTGTCTTCCCAACTGAGGCTTTGCCATTCACTTAAAAAGCTAGAAAAAAACTAAAGAAACAATCATCAAATTGCTTCACTTCTCGTCCTTCCGACTATCCACCCTTATGGCGCCGAGTGGTGTGCCCAAACAAGCAACAATGCAAGATAAAGTTTTCTTTAATTCCCTCTGGACCCGAGAGGTTGATCGTCAGTTCATTGTTTGTCTGCTAGAGCAACTCCAGTCCGGTGCTTGGGTCGTTGGGGAAAAAAACGACCGTGCTGTTTCATTTGCCATGTGTGATCTGAACCGCTACTTTGGCTCACATTTCAACTTCAATTTTTGCAGGGAACAAACAAGAAAGTTACACAAGCGTTACAAGGTGTTCAAATGGCTAATTGACCAGCCATTTGTTGCCTATGACCCTACCACATATGAGGTTCGGTGCGCAGACTCGGTTTGGACTTCTTTATGTGAAGTAAGTTTGTCATGCGTGTAATTTCTAATATGCTTAAAATGTGATGTATAATTTATATGTTAAATTTTGTATGTAATAGCAAGAAAAGCTTGCTGCTGCATATTACAAAGAGGGAGAATACGCCTTCAATGCGCTTAAAGACTTGTTTGAAGAAGTTGAGGCAAAAAGTTGGAGCGACGAGCTTTTAGTTATCCAAATCTCAAGTGATACTGAGGAAGTGACAGGTAATGATTCGTCCCTCATGGAGATTACCAAAGCGAATCATCGGAACCTATCGAGCATCAACGAGAGTGAGGACAGCTCGTTAGACACTGATAATGTCTTTTGGAAGGAGCAGGCTTGGTTGGAAAGTGATAGTCAAACTACGAAATCATTGAACGGAAATGACCAAACATCTGTAACATCGACAAGCTCTCCTATTGAAGCGGCTGACAAGAAATGAAAGAAATCCATGGCTTCCAGTAGCCGTTACCGGCATGGTGTGGAAGGTCGTAGCTCTACTGCCTCATGGTCCCCCATGAAGAAGAAATAGCGGAACGTGTGACCGGCGGTGCATCTACTGAGACTAACTTTCGTTTGTCAGCGTATGCTTTGACAATGTCAGTGTCCGTATTATGAGTTTTTATTGGTTTGTATTCTAATTTGGAGTCTCTGCCCGTTTAATTTCTCTGTGCTAACCGGATTTCCTTCCCGGTTAAAATAAAGTTGTCATTGAACAAGTCCGGGTTTTTACCCCCCTTTAGTTGTTATGCTTCTCACTTGACTCGGTAATCTTCTTGTACCCAGCATTTAAACTCCAATTTAAAAATAAATTATATAAAACCGAAAATACAAACTACACTTTCAACTTCCAGGCTAAAACAAACACAAGTGCAAACAAAACATTGAACACCAACATGCCGGGCATTTGGAAAATAAAAAATAAGTGCAACATAATTAAAATTTTCTTCGGGCAAAAACAACCTAGGCTAGTACACATGATTTCTCGTTCAGGTCTCTCTAAGGTGGTCGGTAAGGGGGGTTGGCCCGGTTGAATGGTTGATATGCCGGGTATTCACGTTCCTCAAAATGACCTTGCTGTACGTGCCACTCGTATTGTTGCCTCTGCATGTCAAGTGCAATTTGTGAGTTATACACTTGACGATGCATGTACTCTTCAAGGTTGCTTACACGTGTTTCCAACGCATTTCTCCAATCTGTCCAATCATTCCACCCCCCTGAAGCAAATGTGAAGGTTGGGTGTGCTGTGATGTTCCGGGCTGAAAATATGTGTTATCTTCCCTTGTTCCTCCATGTGCGTGTGCTTTATCCATCGTCTCATCCACGATTTCCCGATCCGCCTCCACCTCCATAGGCTGTGTTTGAGTATCTGAGGATCTTCGCCTCCTTTTCCTTTGTTGGTCTTCATTGTTCAGTTCTCCTTCACTTTCGGCGATTGCTTCACTATGAATAGAGCCATTCAGTAGAATATTAGCTGCTTTTCCACCGGCGACATTTGTCAGGCGTGCGTTAGGCAAAGCCAGCCTTTTTTTATCTGATAAGATTAGATACAGTTTCCTCGTGCGTGGATGGAATTGGCACATCTTCATGTTGCATACCACCTCAAGATTTATGGTTGTATCACCAGGAGTTTCTGCCAAACCTGCCAGGTTTATCCTGAAATATCGAGCTATCGGAGTTATTAAGCCTCCGATATGATTTGCTACTTGTTGTTTCGCTCGAACAAATTGGCATAAAATCATCGGCGCAACATTGAACTTTTTCCCATTCAACAAGCACCATAAGATAAACAACTCATCCAACGTAACTACTCCCGGCTCAGGTTTGCACAAAATTGTGTTCGAGATGAACTGTTGGAAATAGCGAAGGCCTGGGCTTCTTATGCTGGACGCTTTCGATCGGCTTGGGTTGTATGTTGAGGGTTGATCTGGAGAAGCCTCTGTAATCTCCTTCCAAAATATTACCGGGTTGAATTCGGGAAAGTGGTCCTTCGGATCGGGTAGGTTGGAGAATTGATTTTTTGGGAATCCAAAAATTTCATTTATGGTATCGGCTGATAGCAATTGGAACTCATTCCCCAAAAAGAATGTCATTGATTCCGGAACCGAACCGTCCAGTCCCACATGAACAGTCGAGAAAAATTCCAACACCAAAGGCTCATATGTCTTCTCGTTCAAGGCGAAGAATTTAGACCACCCCATATTTCTGCACATCATTTTTAGATCCTCGTAAATACCCATCTCTTTCATGCACTCTTCATCTGCAAAACGTGTGGCTCGTCTTTTCTTCCTCAGCACCTCAAACCATCTCTCGCTTCGTGTGTCCCAATGTCGAAATTCTATGCCGTATGCATCAGGCATAGTTGCAAGAATTCGCTCGTATTCCTGTTGTTGTTCTTCGACGGAGTGTTGATCCCAGTCGAAATTAGTATGGACAACTTCCATTGAGTGGATCGTCATTGATGCTCTTTGTACCTACAAAAAATTAAGCTTCTGTTGTGGAGTCATAACATATTATACGAGTTTAGTTCTTCAAGATGTTTAGGCTGTTAACATAAAATCCAATTCACCTCTAAACTACAGGAAAAATAAAACAACACACATTCTCTCGATTACCTTCTGACATCAACCAATCGTATTCCAAAAATCAACCAAACGTATTCCTCAAACCAACCCAACATGTAAACATCCAATTTGAGGAGGAGATATTAACCTCATCAATTAAGGTCGCACAACACAAAACAAAGCCAAATTCTAAATTATGCAAAGCACACCAAGTGTTCGATAAAAGACTCCAATGAATAAATCCAAAAAAACTCTACTTGCTCCATTCCATGATACTCTAAATTTGTCAATCTTCAACATATTTCATGAAAAAATGCAATCATTTCGCATAACATACCTCAATCGAGATTTCGGGATATTGATACTACCTTCAACACCCAAAACTGTGAAACCGAAACCTCCAAAATATTTGGTTTGGTGATTCTTTGTTGGAATAATCCAATGATAATAAGCAATGAAAAGTTTTCTTCTTGCTCTTTGCTTGCTCGAGTGGAGAATGGCTGCCGGAGAGATTGAGAGAGAGTAGGGTTTAGGGAGTTGAAGCATGAGGAAAGGAAGGAGTGGCCATTTATGTAGGAAGAATTCGGACCCCCACTCGACCCAACAACTCGACCCTACAGACGACTCGGGCGACCGAGTGGTAAAAAGTTTCTGTTTTCTTGGCTAAAGTCAGGCACTCGACCCATCCACTCGGTGGGGCATATGACTCGGCTGACCGAGTGGACAAAAGTTTCTGGTCTTTGGGGTGAAATTCTGCACTCGACCCAACCACTCGGATCGGTAGCTGACTCAGCCGACCGAGTGGAAAATTGTTTCTGGTTTTTTGTTGAAATATTGCACTCGACCCATCCACTCAGTCAGGCAGATGACTCGGGTGCCCGAGTGGGAAAAAGTTCCTGTTTTTTGGGCTCCCGAATTGCACTCGACCCATCTACTCGGCCCGACAGACGACTCGGGCGGCTGAGTGGAAAAAAGTTTCTGGTTTTTGGGCTGAATTACTGCACTCGACCCATCCACTCGGTCCGACACACGACTCGGGAGACCGAGTGGAAAAAAGTATCTATTTTTTTGGCTGAAGGCAGGCACTCGACCCATCCACTCGGTCGGTCCCACAACTCGGGTGCCTGAGGACTCCAAAGTTTCTGGTTTCTGCTGTGAGAATATGCACTCGGTCCTGTGACTCGGTCAGAAGAGTCCACTCGGTTGACCGAGTTAAAACCCACAATTTTAAAATCGTGTTCCGAAATTGAATTTTTAAAGCAATCTTACCCTTTTCTTCCTTCATACACCCGCTCTACCCTAGGCGCCCAACTCTCCTTCATTTGCGTAACCCTTCCTGCACCGCAGTCGGCTAAAATCACAAGCGGAGGCATAGACGTCGTTTCAATCTGAAGGAACAAAAGCTTCATCCGCTGATACTCCTCCTCATTATTGCTTCCAAGCGGAGAAGAGGTATCTCACCCTTTCGGGCACATTCTTTCTTACTTGGTTTATGTATATGCTGTGATAATTTTGTAGTAACTTGCAACGCATTGATAAAGCTACACCGTGTTGTAGAAAATGTCTGATTTGTTTGTGTTGTTGTTAATTTTGGTGTGGTTGCAACTACGTTTAGGTAATTTAGGAATAGACCACATATTTGGGAGTTTCTACATGTTGCAACATTAACGACAGTTATGTCCATTGTGAATAAAACCGTTGGAAATTTGGGCCATTGTTTTTTGCAAATCCTGACCAAAGTAATGTACCATACCGTTCACACAGATATATGGATCTTGAAGGATATTTCAACTGCATGAAACTCTGTTGGGATAAGTTTATCTACAATCCGAATGGCTTGGTAAGACGTTCGATACGTTCCTTACATGAGTTCGTAAATATTAATAACCTCAACATGGTACCTGTAATGTAATTTTTCTGATGAAAGTAGAGACTTCCCCCAAAATTTGCCACTGAAGTTGGGGGTAGACTTCCTCCCTCGGTTGCCCTTAACAATGAATTGGGGCAGCGGTGGGTTGTACATACCGGGCTGGATAATCATGGTGCCATCCTCCTAACCGATGGGTGGCCTAAATTCCGAGACGACAACGATATCAAGCATCAGGATATATGCCTTTTCTCATACGACTGTGCGTATAACTTCTACGTTTGCGTATTCACTAAGAATGCGTGTCAGAAAATTCCACCCACGTTACAAGGTTAGCACGGTTTGGTTGGTTATTTAATATGTTTTAACAATCGGGTTAATTTCACATACTTGGTTCATTCCTGCAGGTGGTGTGCAGCAACCTCCGCACTGGAAGAGGTTTTTTAAGGTGTTGTACCCAAATCCCCTAACCCAAACTCCTGTACGAATGGTACGTGTTGTAACTTATATAAAGTTTCAACATTTGTTTTTGTAAAAACTATATTTCTGCACAGTGTACTATACCACACTACTAACAGGTGGGTTTCTTTGTGTAGGAATTACCCCCAAATGCCATGCCCAACTTCGCAAACACACAACCAAGTAATGTGGCACTGGTGAACATATACGGTTCAAGATGGATCGTAGGCGTGGAATATCCTTCTCCCTCAAGTGTTGTATTGACAACCGGTTTGGATAGATTTCTTGTTCAGAACCGACTCCGCCTGGGGGAGTTCATCTTCTTCCATGTCATAAATGAAACAACTATGAATGTGGTTATGTTTGAGACGAGCTGCTACGAGAAATGGGATATTTCGCGTGGGGATAGCGAAAGCAATGCGATGGAGGTTTCTTCGACTAGTACAAGTGGGAGCGAATCAATCGGTTCAGTGAAAGTCGAGTGTCATGACAAAGATTCCAGCGAGGACCCCCTTCAGCCTGATGAATTTGTTTAGCTTCTTGTCTGAAAAACCCAAAAAATTAAAAAAAATTTTGTAATTGTGATGAATATTAGATTTCTCCTATTCTGCATGCCAAGAACAATGCTTCGTCGATTAATACGGACGTGAATATATTACATGGCTGTTGTGCAATATTTCGGAAAAATCTGGTTGAATTGGTGTTGCAATCATATATTGTATGCGATGGATTGTTGGACGGGTAAAGTTTTCTACAGAAGCCTTGCAATTGTCATATTATGGCTGTTTAGGTAATATCAAATATTGAATCACGCGGTACTATGGATCTGTCATGTAGGATCGATGTCAAGTGGGTGTTTTATTTTGTTATCATGGTGGCCAATGTACAGAACTTAAGGCGGTCATGTATTGCACCCGAGGCTGATGAAGTTGTATGGGTTCGAAACGTGGTGGTATTGCAAACATAAAATGTGATACTTAAAAAGAAATGTTGTATGGGTTGTGAACACAAAATTTTGTTCAAGACTCCCACATGTGCACATACATGTGGGAGCATCTAAATATTCAACTAAAAATCACCCCGACTAAATCTGTTAAAGCGTTGAGCAATACACTTCGAACTCCTGATTTCAGGGAGGAGTACAACCAAACAAACTATATAAAATATTACAACTTGACAGCCATATGGTATGAAATAACAAGCTGCCTATCAAATAACACAAATCCAACAAGTTCGAACACACTTCTCCAAAATACAGCTACATCTTCTACCAACAATGCTTAAAGACGGCCCGACAACATCATTAAGACCATACGAGATTTGTCAGCATCAGGGAGGCTGAAGAACAGTTCCATATCTTTGTTGTTGTTCACCAAAATCTTAGCAACACTTATTTGTTGCTCAGGATCCAAAACACCCAACTTACCCAATGCTTCATGGACCGCTTCTCGTTTCTTAGACATCTTAAACTCATAGCCTATATGTTGGGCTATTTCACCTAGTCTTTCATCGGTACGATCACAGAACCTGGTCATCAGATTCACCATCTCCTCACCCATCGTGTCAGTAGACTTTCTTTTGCGACCCTTTCCTTTATTACCCGTGGAGGTCTCCGATGGTGTTTGTGGAGAGTTGATCTCATTGTCGGTAGACATATCCATATTCAATGGATTGGCAGTGGCGTTATCTTCATCAACCTCCAATTGTATTTCATCCGCAGCATGGCAATCCTCGGCTAGAGCGCCGGTTGCTCTATCAGATCCAAATATCTCACACCAATCAGGGTACATCTTGTATGACTTGAACCGCATTTTCCTACCCCACGTGTCCGTCTACAGAAGTATACAAGTATGGGTATTAATATTCCACAATTCAACATTCTCGATTCATAGTTATTAAAATTGAAGGAACAAGTATAATGTGTGTCGTGACTTTCAACGACAGATTCTAACCTTACAATACTCGTCCCAAACAGAGTCGCTTTCAACAAGTATCATTCCAGACTCAGCACTCCAGGCGAATCCAGATCGGCTCAACATACATTGCAGACTCCCGTGATTTTTCTTCCAAACATGTATTTTGGAACTTATGTGTGGTTCAGCACGAATATTAGAATCAGGGAGCATCCTGCGCATGACCCTCTCAAGTGCACCAAGATAACCACTACGAAAACCATTCTCGCACTTCCACCCCTCCTGAATGATCTCTTTCAGTGCCAGAATAAGTAATTGTTCCTCCCTGGGTGTCCAGACTCGACGACGGTCCTTGCTGTTTTGTGATACTGAGGTGTCTCCTCGACTACTGCAAGCGGGATCCATGAAGCCTACACAGAAGCAACGTGCATAAAATGTGGACCCAGTCATAAAGTGATAACTTCGCACACATACTAACAATCATGTGAAGTAAAAAAAAATTAACACACCAACAAAAAACTAATCCCACACTTCAGTGTTTAACAGAAATGAGGTAAATACCCCGTTCATAAAAAGAATACAAGTAACGTACTTCACGATGAAAACACAACAAATTAAAGTCATACAATGTCATTAACAACACACTCTTGGAAAAAACAAACTACACTAATATTCACTGCCTTGTCTCCACTCATTGTACATAGAATTTGCTAATTCATCTCTCCAATTCGACCACTGTTCTGTGCATTCAATGTCATCAATGTAGTCATCAGCATCATCATTCACGACAATATTAGGTAGATCGGCTTCTAACGGGTCTATTGCCATAGTTGTTCTTATGAAATTATGTAATAGGCAACACGCCAAAATAATACGATTCTGCACTTTTATCGGGTAAAAGGCCGGGCTACGGAGAATGGCCCATCTTTTTTTAAGCAATCCAAATGTTCTTTCAATCACGTTTCGGGCCTTCGAATGCTTCATATTGAAATATTCATTCTTATTCCGTGGGGCTGATGTTCCCCCCCCCCCCACTCATGGAGATGGTACCTAACTCCTCGATATGGAGTAAGAAAGTCTTCGCCGTTTGTGTATCTAGAATCGCAGAGGTAATAGTTACCTTAAAAAAACAACCATGTATCGAATTAGATTCAAAACTATATGTAATAAATGTTATTATTATATGGGCATGTGATATTATATACTACCTCTAGGAACGCGCAATCCATTGTTTCTACTTATTGCATCTCTCAACACACGTGAGTCCGCTGCACTTCCTTCCCAACCAGCCAACACATATATGAAATTCATGTTAAAGTCACAAACCCCCAATATATTTACCGAAACGTTTCCTTTTCTATTTCGATAACGAGGCCTATCAGATTTTGGCACAGTCACATTGACATATGTTCCATCTAGTGCACCTAAACACCCCTGAAACATGGAATCTTTCAATACCATTGTATTATGTAAGATAGAGTGATTAAGTATACAGCATTGGGCATCAATTTACCTTGAAAAACTTCCAACGATTATTTGTACAGCCATCATCGATTGGCTCCGGTGTTACTAGTAATAATGAGTGTAGCCTGATTATAGCATTTAAGACTTTGTGAAAGTGTGTGCTAACAGTACGTCCAGATCTCTTATACTGAGATTTCAAGACACAATTTTTTGTGTGGTGTGCAATTATAGCCAAAAACATAGCAACCTGCTCTACTATGCTACTGTTTCTACTTGTTCGTAGCTCACCGGAATGTTGCAAAAGATGACACAATTGCGAAAAGGCCGCCCTATTCATCCTCAAATGATTTATGCAGTCCTCATCAGAAATGCCAATAACAATACGCAAATATTTTACTTGCATAGGAATTCTACTAATCAAACTATATCGCTCACGAATACGTGCACGTACTACACTTGAAATACCGCGACTTCTATGCATTAAAAACATATTGATGAAGGTCATGTAACCGAAACACGCATTCATTAACTCAGTTAAGAAAATAAAAATCTCTTCATCTCTCACACCTTCACTATTGACGGCAGGATCCATCCTACGAAAAAAAATAAACAATCATAATTTTACAATAACCAAAATACAACATGTATTCGAAAACAACGAAGAATCGACATCAACAAATCCGGACGTAACATGTAAATCATCATTACAATGCGGTGCCCATCGCACAATTAATTGCCACAAATTTAACTACGAAAACACTACTTCATAAGGCTAACCTCACGAAAAAACACGGAGAATACGTTTTCGGATGTCGGTGAGTATGGACGAATCGCTGACCGAGCGTGACAACCAGCGACTAGCACCGACAGGGAGCGAGGAGCACCGACGAGCAGCGACAGGGAGCGACGACCAGCGACGAGCGGCGACGAGCAGGAAGCGGAGTAGGAGGCGAATCGGCGAGTGGGCTTCTCTGAAACTTGCGTGGGCAGAAGTGGGAGGCAGTAGGGTTTGTAAAAGGAGTACTAATATCAAGGTCATTTCAGTAATTTTACACTTATCCCCCTTTATCCCGCAATGTAAACGGATGACAGGATAAATTTCAGATCCGGAATCCACCAGTAATCCGGCAAAGTAAACGCAGAATAAAATTTATTAAATTATCACAATCCCACATTTTATCCCATTTCCTATCCTATCCTATCTAATCCTAACAAAGCAAGTAAACAGGCCCTAAGGGTTTGAATTTAAAAATTGGGTTTGACAAGGTATAACATTCTCGGCCCAAAGCACAAATGTAAAAATGGCCCAAGTCCAATTTCGTGACCAATAGATTAAACCCTGTGGCTCTCAAGCGGAAATGTAAAAATGGCCCAAGCCCAATTTTGTGATCAATGGCTTAAACCCTGAGGCTCTCAAGCGGAAATGTAAAAATGGCCCAAGCCCAATTTCGTGACCAATGGCTTAAACCCTGGCCTCTCTTGTACAGAAAGCATAACCTTTTTTTCTGCCGAAGTCAAACCTCCGGCAGGAAATAATTCTGCAAATTACGCATTTTTCCCCGCGGACCTCTGCTCGGCGCCGCCGTGAGAACTTTTCCTCTCTCGACGAGTAAGTACTAATTTGGTGTGTTTTTTTTTTCATCCCTTTCCTGTGGGGAAATGGAGTTGGGTTCTGGGAGCAAGATGAATTAGTTGCAATTAAACTTGCTACATCTGTAATACTGATGTGTGTGTGTGTGTGTGTGTGTGTATTGGTAATATCCATGGGCGCTGAGCGCCTGAGCTTTCGTTCCAAGTTTTATAACTTATTAAATAGTGTTCTGAAATTTTTTATTTGGTCTTTTGTGGCAATGGGCTATATTAGAGGGCATGTATACTTCTTCTTCTTCGTGGCAATTGACTATGTTAGAGGGCATGTATACTTCTTCTTCTAGTCTTCATAATTTTATGGTGAACTTGAATTGCGGGTTGATAATTCTGTATTTTCTATTTGAGCATCCAAAGTCTATTTCTTTCTGTAACTTTACACTTCTATCATCATCATCATCATCTTCTGAGTCACTTTAGTAAGATTGTTTTTGGGGTTTATGCATACAGTTTAATGGCTGGTTCAAAAACCAATAAGAAAAAGGGCAATAGGGCACCAAATCCTCCTCCCAGGAAGAAGCAAAAAGCATTACCTACTCTAGAAAAAGAACCAGAGAAAGAGGACTTGCTGAGTGATTTGGATGTCTCAGATGAACACGAAATGTTTGAAGACTCTGACGAGGAAGAACAGGGAATAGACTCTCATTCAGATTTGTCGTCAGATGGTGATGATCCTTTTGCCAATGACATCCTCCGAGGAAGTGATGATGAAGGTACCGCCTTCATGGGCGATGTAAATTGGGATCGATATATATTATCTTTAGTCTGTTCTAACATTCCTTATGTTTTTTCGTTTCAGAGGAGGGGTCTGATGAGGATTCCGATTCTGGTGTATCTGATATTGTGAAGAAATCAAGAGCTATTGATGACGAAAAGGCACGAGAAGAAGAAGATGCCGAAGCTGAATTGCAGCTTAACATCAAGGAAGAAGCTGATGAGTTCAGATTACCAACTGCTGAGGTTTAGTTAATGAACTATATCGTTTTTCTGTAAGGTTTTCACATGGTAAACATAACATCTACATGTAGTCACGCTCACCTAAAATTCCCTTTCAATAACATAGGAGCTTGAAGAAGAAGTGCATAGACCCCCAGATCTTTCTAATCTTCAGAGAAGGATAAAAGAGAGTATGTTGGGCTTTATTTATTTTTCATTCTTATTAAAGTTAGATCCTTCTCCACTTTGTTGAAGTGTTGGGTTATAATTTCAGTTGTGCGGGTGCTTTCGAATTTTAAGTCTTTGAGGCAAGAGGGAGATGCACGCAAAGACTATGTTGACCAACTTAAAAAAGATTTAATTTCTTACTACGGATACAATGATTTCTTAATTGAAGCTTTGGTTGAGGTAATTCTATTTTTCTAAGAGAATAGCTCTTACTCACAGCTGTTGTCTCTAATTCCATTTTCTTGCTGGTTTGTGATTTGCAATCTTTGTTCAGATGTTTCCAGTTGTTGAACTTATGGAACTTATTGAAGCTTTTGAGAAGCCTAGGCCTATCTGTCTTCGTACAAATACTTTAAAGGTAATATTTGTAGTTTTGATCCTTAGTCTAGTGTGCTTCTTTTTTTTTTTTTCCACTGCCACATAAGCTGCTTGCTGTTGATATATTTCTGCTGGATCTTAGACTCGACGGAGGGACTTGGCTGGTGTTCTCTTAAACAGAGGAGTCAACCTCGATCCATTAAGCAAATGGTCTAAAGTAAGAATTTCTATGTATCTGTAGTAATTTGTTGCTAGTAATCGGATCTGAGATAACATATCTCCTTTTCCCATAATATTAGAGGATTAATTATGAGGTGGTGATGCCTGTGTTTTACAGGTAGGTTTGGTTGTGTATGATTCACAAGTTCCAATTGGGGCCACTCCAGAATACATGGCTGGCCATTATATGGTATTTCCAGATTTAAATTATCTACATTTAGTGTATCATTTGCAATGAAACTAATGGTTTATTGGCTAACAGCTTCAAGGTGCAAGCTCCTTTTTGCCTGTAATGGCCCTTGCTCCTCAGGAAAAAGAAAGAGTTGTTGACATGGCGTGAGTGTTTTTTATTTATAATATTATGAAGAAATGAATTTTTTTTTTTTTTTTGTATTCTTGTTCCCACAGAATGATTCCTGGCAACGCACTTTCGTACCCTTTTTATTTTGAAAAATTCATCCCCCTCAACCTTTTCATCATTGTTGTCATCATCATCCTCATATTATGCATCAATTTCTTTGACACGATTCAACTATTAAATGTTTTATTTTATAATCCACTTCCCATAAACCAGTCACTTACTGAAAGTGGTTAAACCCTTTGAGGATGCATAGTTGAAGTTATAAGACATTGCAAAAATGTTGACATTGGAGTATAATTATGTTGCAAGTATTTTGTTGCTTGTGTTGTATGCTCGTTCCCTCCTGATTCATGGTACGTTTGTAGGGCTGCGCCTGGTGGTAAAACTACCTATATTGCTGCTCTTATGAAAAATACTGGTGAGGAACTGATTCAACTAATCCAATTGATTTATGTTATATCTGCTAAAGATTCACTATCTTCTTCTGTGTTGATTATGGACACCATCAATTCCGTCCAAACTTAAGAACATCTTATATTGAAATCTAAGTTATGGTTCATCCTCTTATTTAGGTTACCTATTCTTATAACCAGAAACAACATCTCACTTTGCCAAATTTAACTTAGACATCAAAGTACATAAACTTCATTGTTGATCTTTACCATAATTACTGTACAGACATGTCTTGCTTGTAATTTTTATTCTTGTTTTTTAATATTTATTTAGTTTCAACCAAGCCTGGTGCTGAATGTTTTACCTCCAGTCAAGAGCATTTCTTTTAGTAGAAAAAGGGAGTCAAGGTTTCTGATATAATTATCATAGCCTGTGTATTTGATACTAGAACAGCTAGCATTTGTTTTTCCTTTAGTTAAGATAGAACTGTTGCTGGAAGAAGTCAGCCTCTCTCCCTTCTTTGTAACTTATATTATGCAAAAACTTTGGTTCACTGCTGCCAAAATATTTCCAAGGTAGCTATCAGTATCTTATATATATATATATATATATATGACTTTGTTCATAGATGTGAACCATGTGCTCCTTTTTATTATTATTTTCTTAGGATCAAAGTATGCATGCCTTACTTTATTGTTCTCTGTATTGCTACATCTGTCTAAATCAAAATGTGCCGTGGTAGTCCTCTTTGATTCTACATGAACTGATGCACAATTCTCCTGTAAGGTATCATTTACGCAAATGAGATGAAGGAGTCAAGGCTCAAATCCCTCACTGCAAATATACATCGGATGGGTGTAACAAACACCATAGTCTGCAACTATGATGGGAGGGAGGTGATTATCATCCCCCACTTTCCCCCATTAATACTTGTTTTTTTCTGTTTTTTTAATTCTCTCTGCACTACCACCTCATTTCCCTTCTTTTGAAATAAT
The DNA here is from genome assembly GCA_028749325.2 of Caryopteris x clandonensis. Classification (NCBI taxonomy): domain Eukaryota; kingdom Viridiplantae; phylum Streptophyta; class Magnoliopsida; order Lamiales; family Lamiaceae; genus Caryopteris; species Caryopteris x clandonensis. The sequence goes on along the minus strand of JAPYKT020000024.1, from coordinate 1,198,397 downwards.
GTTAAGTCTTTTTTTTTGCACCAATTTCAGCTGCCCAAAGTTCTGGGGAACAACTCGATTGATAGGGTTTTATTGGATGCTCCTTGCAGTGGCACTGGGGTATACAGTCAAGATTAATTCTGAATTTCATGAGAAGCTTCTTTTAGACTTAATAACATGAAAATTAATATGATTTACCCTTCTTACAGGTGATATCTAAGGATGAGTCTGTGAAAACCTCAAAAAGTGCGTTGGATATTGAAAATTGTGCTCATGTACAGAAGGTATGCATAATTCTTTCTTGGGCTATGTGAAGTTGCACTTCTTGATCCAGTTAGGATTGAAACCTTTCTAACATCTAAGGCCGGCATCTAATCATCAGTTATCAAGAAATTTATGTGATTATTATTGCCTTGAGTCTTTACTTCTGCAAAATAATGCTTTTTGAAGCATTTTGGGTTGTCGGATATATTTGTATGTTCTCTTTCCACTGCTAGTTTGTCTTTATGCATTTTGGTGGAATAAACTAATTCACTTGATGACATTTCTCATCCGACTTTTAATATCACTCATCATTAATTTTTAATGGTGAGAAGATGTCTGGTATTTTTGGCATCATTCACTGGAAGTCTCCTTTTCTTAGTACAATCTCTTTTACTTGTTCAGTCTGCTGAATAAAATAAGGTTGCTATTTGAGAATTGGTAAGAAAAAATGATTTACTCATTTGTTTTGAAATAATAATTATGCATAAAATTATGGCTTCTTTTTCATTGTTTTGCACTGGCAATCCTTCTCAACTAAATTCTTTCACTGATATTATTAACTGTCAAGTGGCTTAGGATTGGCTGCATTTCTTGTATGAAAATTGATGTTATTGCTCAACAAGGTCACTGTTAACCAATTCAGAGAGTAAATTGTTCCATAAGGTTATTTATTTCCTTATTATTTTCTTTGGCAGCAATTAATACTTGCAGCCATAGATGCTGTGGATGCCAACTCAAAGTCAGGAGGATACATTGTTTACTCCACATGTTCCATAATGGTTGCTGAGGTTTGTAGTTTTCTAGACCATATACTGAATCTCCTAATGTGTTCTGTCTCTTTTTTTTCTCAACCTTCAAGTTTTCAGAATGAAGCAGTTATTGATTATGCTCTCAAGAAGAGGGATGTTAAACTTGTTCCTTGTGGCCTTGATTTTGGACGTCCTGGGTATTGCCCATAACTTTATCTGTATGAAAGTTAGGAGAGTTGGATGTTTATGATCTTACAATCTTCTTTTCTGTTCCAGATTCATTCGCTTCAGAGGGCATCGTTTTCACACTTCCTTAGACAAGACAAGGCGCTTTTATCCCCATGTTCACAACATGGATGGGTTCTTTGTAGCTAAGGTGGGTCATGTACCCTGTTTGACCATTCTGCTTGGATCAATTTATCTTTAGCTTATCACTCTGTACTACTGGTTTGACCTCTCATGTGTAATGGTTATTACTCTTGGCCTAGGTGCAACTAGTATTGTTGAGTCGGACCATAGCTTATTATGACTGTTTCCATTTGGAAATGTTCTTTCTACTAGCAGAATATATTTGATGCAACATTGATTTTCCGGGTGTACAACTAAATTTCGTTTGCAGCTGAAGAAAATGAGTAACATGAAGCGGACGACTTCACAAGAGTCTGAAACTTTGGGAGAGGTGGAGGAAGCACCTGAGTTGACTGAAGGCGATAACCAGAACAATTCTGAAGGAGACGTTCCCAAGTTTCAGAAAAAAAAAGTTGTCAAAGAGATTAAACAATTGAACAGCAAAACTGGAGAAAAAGCATCTGTATTTGTGAAGAGGGAGAAGAAGAAATTGCCTTCTAGAGAGGAAATTGCAAAAAATAGGTAAACTATTAACTTACGGAAACTCTAAATGGTTTCCTGGGAAGCTGGAACTCTGAATATTAATGCCAGTGACAAAAATCGACTATACAAACTAGAAGGCGTAATGTTTGGGGCTGCACTGTTTTCTTATTTGTTACGTATGGGCGTCAGAAGGCAAAGAATTAATATGGCTGGAATCCTTTTATTGTTATTTCCTTTTCAGTTGGTTGTTATTTCCTTTTGGGTGTCTTTCCTTTTCAGTTGGTTTATTTTAGTCGCTGGATTTTATATTATTCTTAGGAAATAACAACCAACTGAAAAGGAAATAACAATAAAAGGATTATTGTTATCTATGAAATTTCTGAGTTGAGCAGCCTTTAGGCGTGGGACGGAAGAGCGCTTCCGTAGTGATTCTTGTGTTTGTTGGTTGACCCATCCCTTTAACTCTTAACATTATTTCATTTCTTCTGTTGATTTGCAGAGAAGAGAAAAGACAGGCTTTAAGGGAAGCCAAGAGAAAAACTAAGGTAGAAATCAGAGCTACGAACAGGAAGAGGCAGGGCAAGGGCCAGAGTGCGGATTGATACACGGGGCATCATATTTATGCACAATCGGGAATGCTGTAATAGTGATGGGCCTTGAAGTCAACAAAGAAGACAATAACAGAAGCTTGAGTCTGAAGAGAAATTTGCCAGTATCTCTCTCTTTAATGGAGGTCGTTTATCTGATCAGCATTTGGAACAAGTGTGCAACTCTTAAGTTACAGCTGGTTGCTTTATTATAATTTTTATGATTAGTTGTTTTTCCCCTCAAAATTTTTGATCCAGCCGCCCCTTGGTTTGTAACACATTGAGATTGATGTAATGTTTGTCATGGTTTTGGTCTCACATTGGTATAACCTCGATCGCTCAATCCAATTTTGTTTCAATTTGTATCTTCGAACATTATCAATCACAAGCCTATTGTTCATGTTCTAAAGTGGTAAGGTTAAACGAACTGTGATAAGTTGGCACAGGGTGGAATGGTCGAGGATTTTTGGAGATCCATAACGGTCCTGTATTTCTGCAGGGCTGACCTACCCATCTCATATCGGTGAGGATAGGAGGCTCGACCCTACTGTCTTAATGTGGAAGTCGTGACATATGAAATAGGGCTGTACATGAGATTTGCAGATTATGATCGCATCAATTACTGAACCAAGAATATTTAATATTGTTAACTATCTGTTTATTGTTTTGATATTTTTCCAACTGAATCATATTCTAACACAAAAAAAATTAAAAGCAAAATTGATTTTGGAGGAATTTTTTTTTCAATAGTTGTGTGCGTGTATATATTTTTATATTGATAGAACTTCACAAAATTAGTGAAGTAATTTAATATCTTACCAAATTTAACAATTTTTTTGGTATTTTCTGGTGACCAAATTTTTTTCCTTCTAAAGTATTTTCTGATTACATTTTTTAAAAAGAGAAACAATTTGATTTTCTAATATTTACTCATAATCAAGTTAGTTGTTTGGAAAATTATTTGATATAATGCTAGACAGCCAATTACATAAGTAACTTATTTAATAATTATTTGACTTTTATTTTAGTTTGGTAGATTAGAAACAAACTCAGAAATTTAGTATGATTATGGAGATTTTTGAATAAAAATATCCCCAGCGCACGCCCAAGGAGAACCTCCTTTTTCCTGCCAGTCTGTTTAATCATATCCTAAGATTTAATAAATATTGTTAATATTTAATTCATTATCCATTATTAGTAAAATAATTTTGTAAGGATTTATTATATAACTTGGATACAATTTTTTTTTTCTCTAGTACAATTTTAATTACATTTTAGTAATTTAAAATTAATTTCATTTAGCTAAGCAGTAGAATGTCGCTAGGGGTGTTATTAGGGCTGTGGCCCGCCAAGCGAGCCCGTTTAACCGAAAAAATAGGTTTAGGGCCCATTTTTGTCAGTCCGTTTAACATTCGGGCTTTTTAGCCCGGACCGTTAGACCCGCAAGCTAATCGGGTCGGGCTGCGGTTTAACCGGGCTGGCCCGCGGGTTGCCTCCTTTTTTTTTTTTTTTTTTTGTGTTTGGGTCGTAACGTAGGAGCTAGCTGCACTTTTCCATTTTCATTTTACAACTCAAACAGAACCCTAACTTCTAGCCGCCGCCGTATCTCACCTGCTCACCGTAGTCACTGCTGCTCAGAACAAACTGCTTCGCCGTCACCGCTGCTCACTGCTTCGCGGCCGCTGCTGCTCACCGCCACTGTTTTAAGGTGCATATGTATGGAACTTCCTTTGTACTTGTTTGGCAGAAACTCCGGAGAGGCCATTGTTTCAAATGAATATATTCTATTGGTCATATGGCACAACACTTATATAAGTCATTGAACCGTAAACCATTCACTGGAGAGCCTGCTTTCTAATTCCTCTATTCAATGCAAAACCTGTCATAGTGCTAATCATAGATCAAATAGAGATGGAGCCAAAAAATCCTGAGAACATGAATATTTTTGTGAAGGGATGGTTGTGGCTTAAAGGCATTCCATCAAAGTTGCTAACTAAGCTAAATGAAGCTGCTTGGCAAACCACAAAGACAGCAAAGGACGATCCAAGAAGACTGATTCATTCTCTGAAAGTTGGATCTGTAGTCACATTGGTTTCGTTGATGTACTACTTACAAGCTCTGTACAACAGTTTTGGTCCTAAGCTGAAGTTCTAATTTTTTGATCTTTTATTATGGGGTGGGTTAATTATATTCTTTGTAACCTGTATTAATCAAGTATTTTTCAAGTTGGACAATGATGTTTAGTCTTGACCGATTAGTATTTTGATCTTTATTATTAAGTGATATCATGTATGAACTTATGAATTTATTTTATATGTTTGAGACTTATGTGTTGGAATAGTTAATTTAATTTATTTTACTCATAGCCCGATTAGCCCAAAACTCATTAGGATTAGGGTTAGGTTAATGATATTGTTTGCCCGTTTAAACTGGCCCGATTAGCCTAAAACACAATAAGGCTAGCCCGAAACCGCTAAGGCTATCTCGATTAACATTCCTAAATGTGGTCCTTTTTTCCTTTCCATTTTATGTTTTTATATGTATGTATGTCTATATATGTGTATGTATGTATGTATCTGTGTACGTATCTGAGTGTGTGTGTATCAGTGTATGTATGTATGTATGTATGTATGTATGTATGTATGTATATGTGTGTTTGTATCTGTGTGTGTATGTATGTATGTATGTATGTATATATGTATGTATTGTGTATGTATGCATATACATATGTACATATGTATTCTTGTATGTAAGTATGTATGTATGTGTGTATGTATGTGTGTACGTATCTGTGTATGTGTGTATCTGTGTCTGTATGTATGTATCTGTGTATGTATGTATGTATCTGTGTATGTGTGTATTTGTGTCTATACGTATGTATTTGTGTGTATATATGTATGTATGTATGTATGTATGTATCTGTATATGTAAGTATGTATGCATGTGTCTATTTGTGTCTGTATGTATGTATCTGTGTACTTTTAAAATACGGAAAAAAAAAACTTAGTATAGAAATGAATTTTTTAAAATATTATTTCTTGACATTTCAATAAATTTTATTTATATATTATAAAATAAAAATGAATAATTTTAAATTGATTTATTTTTGGAAATTTAATTTTTAAATAATTTTTTTAAAATAGTGATATAAGTCGCCGTTAAATACGAGAAAAAATTGGGTATAGAAAGTAATTTTTTAAAACTTTATTTCTTTAAATTTCAATAAATTAGTATTTTACATATTATAAAATAAAAATAAATAATTTTATAATAGATTTGTTTTTTTTTAATTTTATTTTTAGTTATTTTAAAAAAATAGTGATATAAGTTGTAGTAAAATCGGGAAACAAAACTAAGTATAGATAGTAATTTTTTTAAACTTTATTTCTTGAAATTTCAATAAATTTGTATTTTACATATTATAAAAAAAATATTATAGATTTGTTTTTTGAAATTCTATTTTTAATTAATTTTTTAAAAATAGTGATATAAGTCCGAGTAACATACGAGAAACAAAATTAAGTATAGACAGAAATGTTTTTAACAAATTATTTCTTAAAATTTCAATAAATTTGTATTTCACATAATATAAAATAAAAATAAATAATTTTATTATAGATTTATTTTTTAAAATTTCATTTTTAATTATTTTTTAAAAAATAGTGATATAAGTCGTAGTAAAATTGAGAAATAAAATTGAGTATAGAAAGTAATTTTTTTAAACTTTATTTCTTGAAACTTCATTATAATTTTTAATTTACATATTATAAAAAAATATTATAGATTAGTTTTTTGAAATTCTATTTTTAATTAATTTTTTAAAAATAGTGATATAAGTTCGAGTAACATACGAAAACAAACTTGAGTATAGACAGAAATGTTTTGAAAACTATATTTCTTGAAATTTTAATAAATTTGTATTTTACATATTATAAAATAAAAATAAATAGTTTTACTATAGATTTATTTTATGACATTTTATTTTTCATTAATTTTTTAAAAATAGCGAAATAAGTACAAGTAAAATACACGAAACAAAACTGAGTATAAAAAGTAATTCTTTTAAAACTTTATTTCTTGAGATTTCGATAAATTTGTATTTTACATATTCTAAAAAACAAATCTATTATGGATTTATCTTTTGAAATTTTATTTTTAATTAATTTATCAAAAATAGTGATATAATTCCTAGTAAAATACGGGAAACAAAATTGAGCATAGACGGTAGCTTTCTTTAAAACATTATTACTTGAAATTTCAATAAATTTGTATTTTATATATTATAAATTAAAAATAAATAATTTTATTATAGATTTATTTTTTAAAATTTTATTTTCAATTAATTTTTAAAAAATAGTGATATAAGATGTAGTAGAATACAGGAAATAAAACTGAGTATAGAAAGTAATTTTTTAAAAACTTTATTTTTTAAAATTTCGATAAATTTGTATTTACATATTATAAAATAAAAATAAATAGATTATAATACATTTATTTTATTAAATTTTATTTTTAATTAATTTTTGAAAAATAGTGATATAAGTTCAAGTAAAATACAGGAAACAAAACTGAGTTAAAAAAATATTTTTTAAAAAACTTCATATCTTGAAATTTCTATAAATTTGTAATTTACATTTATAAAAAAATTTAATATGGATTTATTTTTAAAATTTTATTTTTAATTCATTTTTGAAAAATACTTATATATGTCATTGTAAAATACGGGAAAACAAATTGAGTATAGACAATAATTTTTTTAAAACATTATTTCTTGAAATTTTAATAAATTTTTATTTTACATATTATAATATGAAAATAAATAACATTATTATTGATATTTTTAGAAATTTTATTTTAATTTGATTTTTAAAAAATAGTGATATAAATCGTAGTATAATCGGAAAACAAAACTAAGTATAGAAAGTAATTTTTTAAAACTTTATTTCTTGAAATTTCAATTAATTTGTATTTCAAATATTATAAAAAAAATTATTATAGATTTGTCTTTTGAAATTCTATTTTTAATGAATTTTGTATAAAAAATAGTGATATAAGTTCAAGTAAAATACAGGTAACAAAATTGAGTATAGAAAGAAATGTTTTTAAAACATTATTCCAATTTCAATAAATTTGTATTTTACATAATATAAAATAAAAATAAATAATTTTATTATAGATTTATTTTTTGAAATTTTATTTTTAATTAATTTTTAAAAAAATTGTGATATAAATCGTAGTAAAATTGGGAAACAAAACTGGGTATAGAAAATAATTTTTTAAACTTTATTTCTTGGAACTTCAATAAATTTGTATTTTAAATATTATAAAAAAATTATTATAGATTTATTTTTTGAAATTCTATTTTTAATTAATTTTTTAAAATAGTGATATAAGTTTGTGTAACATACAGAAAACAAAATTGAGTATTGGCAGAAATGTTTGTAAAACTTTATTTCTTGAAATTTCAATAAATTTGTATTTTATATATTATAAAATAAAAATAAATACTGTTGCTATATATTGATTTTATGAAATTCTAGTTTTCATTATTTTTGAAAAATAGCGATATAAGTACTAGTAAAATACAATAAACAAAACTGAGTATAAAAAGTAATTTTTTTAAAACTTTATTTCTTGAAATTTCGACATATTTGTATTTTACATATTCTAAAAAATAATTATTATGAATTTATTTTTTGAAATTTTATTTTTAATTAATTTTTGAAAAATAGTGATATAAGTCCTAGTAAAAACGGGAAACAAAATTCAGTATAGACAATAATTTTTAATACATTATTTCTTGAAATTTCAATAAATTTGTATTTTACATATCATAAAATAAATATACATAACTTTATTATTTATTTATATTCTGAAATTTGATTTTTAATTAATTTTTAAAAAATATAGATACAAGTTGTAGTAGAATACGGAAAACAAAACTGAGTATAGAAATTAATTATTTAAAACTTTTTTTTTTGAAATTTCGATAAATTTGTATTTTACATATTATAAAATAAAAATAAATAATTTTATTATAAATTTATATTTTGAAATTTTATTTTTCATTAAGTTTTGAAAAATAGTGATGTAAGTCCAAGTAAAATACAAGAAACAATACTAAGTGTAGAAAGTAATTTTTTTAAAACTTTATTTCTTGAAATTTTGATAAATTTGTATGTTACATATTATAAAAAAAATTATCATAGATTTGCATTTTGAAATTCTATTTAAATTAATATTTTTAAAATAGTATAGTGATATAACTCCTAATAACATACGGGAAAACAAAATTGAGTATAAACATAAATTTTTTTAAAACATTATTTTTTGAAATTTCAATAAATTTGTATTTTAGATATTATAGAATAAAAATAAATAATTTTATTGTAGATTAATTTTTTAAATTTTATTTTTAATTAATTTTTGAAAAATAGTGATATAATTAGTAAAATATAAGAAACAAAACTATGTATAGAAAGTAATTTTTTTAAACATTATTTCTTGAAATTTTGATAAATTTATATTTTACATATTATAAAATAAAAATAAATAATTTTATGATATTATTATTTGTAATTTTATTTTTGTTTTATTTTTGAAAAAATAGTGATATAAGTACTTGTAAAATATGGGAAGCAAAACTTAGTATAAAAAGTAATTTTTGTAAAACAATTTCGTGAAATTTAAATAAATTTGTATTATACATATTATAAAATAAAAATGAATGATTTTATTATAAATTTATTTTTTGAAATTCTATTTTTAATTAATTTTTGAAAAATAGCGATATAAGTCGTTGTAAAATACGTGAAACAAAACTGTGTATAGAAAGTTATTCTTTTATAACTTTATTTCTTGAAATTTTGATAAATTTGTATTTTACATATTATAAAATAAAAATAAATAATTCATCATAGATTTATTTTTTGAAATTGTATTTTAATTAATTTTTATAAAATAGTGATATAAGTCGTACTAAAATCAGGAAACAAAACTGAGTTTAGAAAGTAATTTTTTTAAACTTTATTTCTTGAAATTTAAATAAATTTGTATTTTACATATTATATAAAAAAATTATCATAGAATTGTTTTTTGAAATTCTATTTTTAATTAAGTTTTTTAAAATTGTGATATAAGTCCTCGTAACAAAGGGGAAACAAAAATGAGTATAGACAGAAATGTTTTTAAAATATTATTTCTTGAAATTTCAATAAATTTGTACTTTACATAATATAAAATAAAAATAAATAAGTTTGTTATAGATTTATTTTTTAAAATTTTATTTTTAATTAATTTTTTAAAATTAGTGATATAAGTCATTGTAAAATACTGGAAACAAAATAGTGTACATAAAGTAATTTGTTCAAACTTTATTTCTTGAAATTTTAATAAATTTGTATTTTATATATTATAAAATAAAAATAAATAATTTTATTATAGATTTCTTAGCTGTAATTTTATTTTTAATTAATTTTTGAAAAATAGTGATATAAGTACTTGTAAAATACGGGAAACAAAATTGAGTACAGATATAAATTTTTTTAAAACTTTATTTCTTAAAATTTCAATAAATTTGTATTTTACATATTATAAAATAAAAATAAATAGTTTTACTTTAGATTTATTTCGTGAAATTTCATTTTAAATTAATTTTTTGAAAAATAGCGATATAAGTACAAGTAAAATACAGGAAACAAAATTGAGTATAAAAACAAATTATTTTTTTAAAACTTTATTTCTTGAAATTTTGATAAATTTTTATTTCACATATTCTAAAATATAAAATTTATAATGGATTTAATTTTTTAAATTTTAGTTTTAATTAATTTTTGAAAAATAGTGATATAAGTCCTAGTAAAATATGGGAAACAAAATTGACCATATATAGTAGTTTTTTTTAAACATTATTTCTTGAAATTTTAATAAATTTGTATTTTACATATTTATAAGATAAAAATAAATAATTTTATTACAGATTTATTTTTTGAAATTTTTTTTAAATTAAAATTTGAAAAATAGTGATAGAAGTCGTAATAATTAATTCCCAAAATAATGTAAAACAAATAATAAATTCACAAAATGGGTTCGTTTGGAAAAGTTTTCCCAAACTAGGGTTAAATGACGTTTATTAGTTTGGTTAACTGGAAATTAAAAATGTGAGCCCCATTGACGTTTTTAATTTCCAATTATATATATATATGTTACATATATATAGACAACATATATACATTTTTGCTTTTTCAATTATATTTTTTATACCTAACGACTATATATATATGTATATATAAAATATATATAATTATTTATATAATATATTTATGTTATTATGCTCAGAATATATGCACATATATATATAACTTTTTATTGTTTATAACTTTTTATTATCCTATAAATTAATAATATAATTAAAAACTAATAAAAATTGTATTTTTATTTTAAATTAATTAAATCATATCATAAATAAATTTTAAAAAAAATTAAAAAAAATTTATTAATAATTATATATTTTATTATAAGAATTATTTGAATAATATATATATATATCCTATTTTAAAAAAAAACATGTAATATAACGTTAGGCCCACTGACGTTTGACCTTTTTTAGTTTTTATTTATATATATATATTCTTTAAATTTAATATATATATATTAAAATATATGTAATATTGGAATTTGAAGATTCATTGATTTTATCTGTTTAAAATATATATATGTATATATTTCTATTTTTTCTTATATAAATATATAATCACAACTATATATATATAGTTCTATTATCATATAATTTAATAATATAATTAAAAAACAAACAAATATTTATATTTTTGTATTTATAATACTTTTATCATATTATAAATAAATTTTATTAATAATTATATATTTTATTATAATAATTATTTGAATAATTTAAATAAATATATTATTATATATAAATCCAATTTTAAAAAATATTTTGATATAACATTAGGCAATAAACGTTAGTAGGCCTGACGTTTCTGTATTTTTTTTTAATTTTTATGTATGTATGTATGAATGTATATATTTTTATATTATATATATATGTATTTAAATATGTTTAAAATTGGAATATGTATATTCATTAATTTTTTTATTTCTTTGATCTGTTTTAAGATTATAGATATAATTATTTTTATTTTTATTATATTAATATATAATTATTAATATATATTTCTATTATAATAAAAATTGATAATACAATTAAAAAATAATAAATATTATATTTTTGTATTAGTAATACTTTTATCATATCATAAATAAATCTAAAAAAATTAAAGAATATTTATTAATAATTATATATTTTATTATAAGAATTATTTGAATAATTTAAATAAATATATTATTATATATAAATCAGATTAAGAAAAAATCAATATAACGTCAGGCCCACTGTCGTTTTAAAAGAAACATTAGTGGGCTTGATGTTTTTTTTATTTTGTATTATAATTATTTATTTTTATATATATTCTTTATATTTAATATATATGTATATATATATTAAAATATATCTAAAATTAAAAGCTGGACTTTCATTAATTTTTTTATTATCTGTTTTAAGAAAATATATACATATATACATATATATATATATTTTTCTTATATTAATATATAATTACAAATATATATATATATATTTCTATTAATTTAAAAATGAAGAATATAATTAAAAAACAAAATAAATTTATTTTAATATTTATAATTATCATAAATAAAATTTAAAAAATAAAACATTATTTATTAATAATTATATATTTTATTATAAGAGTATTTAAAATAATCTTTAAAAAATATAATTTAATTGTATGAATGGTTATAGTTGTAATTATCATATCAATTCTTCTATGTCACTTGAATTGTCATATCAATTCATCTATCTTAGTGTGAATTGTTATTGTCATTTCAATTCTTATCCATCTGATCGTAAAATGAATGTAAAAGTTGAATTGTCAATCAGAAAAAATAATAATTCAGTATATCTTTTCGAATAGCTCGTCTTTTACATATTTTCTTTTTACAAATATCAAAAGCTAAAAGTAGGAATAGCATAGAGCAAACCAACTACTCTGACCCACACATTATGCACGACATTTTTTTCTATTTTCGATGTGTGCAGCGTGTAGTCTAGTCGGCAATAGTTTCTATCTTCAATGAACCAACTACTATCACACACCTCTATTGAGTCTATTTATAGGAATGTTTGATCAACATTATACATAAATACATAAAGAGAATGAGTAAGGAAAAATGCCGTGCTGTTACGAGTAATGAAGGATACGTCGATGACTCGTCATTTCTTAATGAAGACAAGCCTTATTTTGATATTACTTTGTCTAAATCACATGTTGCCCCACACTATCTAATGATATTTATTTATTTTGTTTGGGAAGAACTATGGTAATTGTGTGCATACATTATTTATATAATATTTTTTTTTTTTTTGCTTATAAAATGTTTTTTGTAGTCTATTGCCTGGCTTTGAGGTACCATTTCTTTTACATTGTGGGGGAAAGTCATGGACAATGCGATACCATGGAAACCACGAAACACCAAAATTTGATAATGTTAGTTAGGGGCGCTCTGTGAAGGACAACAAATTGAATTTGTATGATATAAGTATTTTCTCATTGGTGGAAAATACTCATACAAAAATCACTTTTAAAGTTGGTCTTGTCAGGCCTGACTATTCGTTACTGCCACCACATATTGAGTGCAAGTGGTTAAGTTTTCTTGTGTGAAAATTTGCTAATAACGATTTTTTTTGTTGGTTCACAATTGTTTGTTGATAAGGAAAATAATTAGAGATCGTATCTTAATTATCGAACAACTAAGGAGAGATAGGTTGTTTTGGTCATACTAGCAACTATAACCAATTTAATGATTGAATGAAAGAACCATTTTTGCATCCATGATCGTTTCTATGAACCAATTCTGAAGTTACCATTTGGTTGGATTTTAATTATAATTGATTTACCTTCACATTTACACATTGCTCGTTTAATTTATATTGTTTAACACCAAATCTCAAACCCCCTTGATTTAGTTATACAAAGACTAAATCCTATAAATCTTTGTGGATACGATCCTTGTTCATCACTATCACAAATCTTTAGAGCAAGTATTATTATTTGTTGGTCTTGACACCCAACAAATCATGTATGGTTCATATTACACTAATCATGTTTTGGTGATGTGTGTGATGTTATTTTGGTAGGTTTAATTTTACAATTTTTTTTATTATTTTTATTTATGAAAGGTTGTTATATAGTTTATGTATAGTTAAGATTAAATTTTGGTTTAATTTTTGTTTATTTTTTATTATGGAAGGATTCGTTTTGTAATTTTTTAAACATATAATGTTAATAGGGACTTAAGTGTGGCAGATTTAACAAAATATAGTGAATAATTTTTTTTTTTAAATAAAAAATAGTAAACTTAAATTTTTTTAAAAGTTTACGTAAAGTCGCCTCGGCCGGAGGCGACTTTAATCAAAGTCGCTCAATTTTTTTTTTTTTTGTAATGTCGCCCATTGCATGGGCGACTTTCAAATTTTTTTTTATTCACAAAATAGAGGAAGAAGCAGCCACTAAGTCGTGTCACTCAGTCGAGTCACCACTCGGACAGCCGAGTGGTACCTGTAACTCGGCCCAGCCACTCGGCCTCAACAATACTCAGCCGACCGAGTTCGAGGAATGAACTCGGCCATGACACTCGATCGGCCACTTAACTCGGCCGGCCGAGTGCGAAGGGAAAGTTTCTGGAATGTGCAAATCTCTCCACTCGGCCAAATCACTCGGTCCGAAATCCACTCGGCTGGCCGAGTGGAGTTTCTCATTTCTTTATCTTCTCGGTTTTTTGTTCGTTCTCCCATTTTGGTACATTCTCTTATTTTTATTTTCTCGTGTGGTAGTCGAATTTATTAATTTATTGAGTTTGGTAAAAAGTCCATGAGATTGTTAAAAAGATCAAATGTGTTGATGAATTGCTTTTCCAACAAATAACAAGAATTATATTTTATAAGGAAAATTTTCAAATCAAATTTTATACTACTCAAAATCATCAATAAACAACAAAGTCAAGAGGTTCAAATCAAAGCAATACATTCTTAAAAAGTAGTCGGTACGGTGTTGGATTGGGACGTATTCACTAAGGTGGTCGGTACGGTGTGTTGGATGGGTTGAATGGTTGATAAGCCGGATATTCACTCTCTTCAAAATGACCTTGTTGCACATGTCAAGTGCAATTTGAGAATTGTATGTTTGACGATGCACATACTCTTCTAGGTTGGCAACACGCGCATCCAAAGCGTTTCTCCAATCCGACCAATCGTTCCACCTCCCTTGATACTGAGGTGGATGGTGTGGTTGCTGTGAAGTTCCGGCTTGATCGTATGAGGGCAGTTGTGCTTCCCCCATCATTGCATCCCCCTGTAGTTCTTCAATATTAAGGTCCATAGGCTCTGTTCGGGCATCCGTAGTTCTTCTCCTCCTTTTCCTCCGTTCCTCCTCATTCTTCAATTCATTCTCACTCTCCTCGATTGCTTCTATGTGAATCGAGTCATTCAGTAAAATATAATGGACCTTCCCTCCAGCAACATTGGTGAGGCAAAAATTGGGCAGTGCAAACCTCTTTTTATCTGATAAAATCATATACAACTTTCTGGTGCCGGGATGTAATAGGCACATCTTCAAGTTGCACAGCAATTGGACGTTTATAGTGGTCTCGCCTGGCGTCTCTTCCATCCCTTCCAAGTTCACCCCGTAGTGTCGAGAAATTGGAGTGATCAAACCTCCAATATAATTAGCTACCTGATTTTTTGTTCGGACAAACTGCCTCAAGAGCATTGGTGCTACATTGAACTTTTTTTCTTTCACCAAGCACCATAGTATGAACAGCTCATCCAAGGTGACCACCCCAGGCTCAGGTTTAGCCAAAATTGTACTGGAGATGAACCTCTGAAAATATCGGATGATCGAACTTCGAATACTCGATGCTTTCGACCTACTAGGGTTGTAGGCCGATCGCTTATCTGGAAAAGGCTCGGTTATTTCCTTCCAAAAAGTTATTGCGTTGAACTCGGGAAAATTGAACCAGTCATCGGGTAGATTCGAGTACTTCTTCTTGGGAAATCCATAAATCTGATTGAGTTCTTCGGCCGAAAGATGGTGGCACTCATTTCCCACATAAAATATCATGGATCCCGGCACCGTTTCATTGTATCCTACCTGAAGTTGTGAGAAGAATTCGAGGACCAATGGCTCATACATCTTCTCATGCATGGCAAAGAATTTACTCCACCCGATATTCTTGCACAATTTTTTTAGATCTTCGTAGATGCTCATTTCCTTCATGCATTCTACATCGGCGAAACGAGTGGCTCGCCTTTTCTTCCTTTGAACTTCAAACCACCTTTCACTTTCATTCTCCCAATTAGCAAACTGTATTCTGTAGGCATCCGGCATGGTGGATAGAATTCTTTCGTACTCCTCTTGTTGTTCTTCGATAGAGTGTTGACTCCATTCAAAGGTAGTATTGACAACATCCATACTATGATCTATTGTTGGTACCTAGATGACATGGAATTAGTATTACATTCATGTCAACAAGTTCAAAAGTCATATCTTCAATTATACAATGCAATATTCATTCTCAATTACATCTCAATCAATTTCATCATTCAACATTGAAATTCATGGGATATTAACATCATTTGATCATTGTTCTAGACAAAATCATGCCACATTCCCAATTTATATCATGCATACCAAGTGTTCGATAAAAAACTTCAATGAAAAATTGCAAGAAAACATAACAAGTTTCATGTCAAAATACTCCAAATAAGTCCATCATCAACATATTCAATCAACAAGAGCAATGGTAAATGAAAACATACCTAAATAGAGGATAATATCATGCATATCAAGTGTTCGATAAAAAACTTCAATGAAAAATTGCAAGAAAACATAACAAGTTTCATGTCAAAATACTCCAAATAAGTCCATCATCAACATATTCAATCAACAAGAGCAATGGTAAATGAAAACATACTTTAAGAGTGGAAAAATGAAAATTGTTGTTCGTGCTTGAATCCTTCAAATCTTCACCACTTTTGTGGAAAATTGGAATGATTTGTTGTTTAAAATGATTTCTTGAATGATTTCAACGGAAAAATTGAGTTGTATGATGATAATATTTTGAACTTAGTGATTTCCTACATATCAATCTTTTGTTTGTAACCTGCGCGCAACCACCAGTTGCAATGTGTAGTCTCACAATTATTTTTGCATTTGATTTTCCATATACGAGGTGTGCTTTCCTCTACTCGATATTCGCGCCTCACTATACGAATTGAAAAGTCTTTCACTGCAGACTGCAAATTCTTCTTATCTTTGAATACCATGCCTTTTGTGAGCACTCCTTCAGTGGCATCATAATATCTAAAAATTTTCAGAAGATCAAATGAGTCCACAAGCATTTCATGTGACGATGCATTGAAGAATGGGATATTCGGATGCATGGAATATCTCTGAGCACTTGATGAAAATGGTGGTTGTTGATTGGATGGTGATCTCTCTTGATTTGGGCAATACATAGTTTGAATATCATCACCAATATCCACCCCATCTTCATCTGATTCACTGGACAACTCGTCTTCGTCAGGTTCAGAGTCTTCTAGTTCATTCACACCAAAAGTGTCAATCAATGGATCATGTGGTTGATCCTCTGTGTGAGCATTTTCTCTTTCAGTTGGAATACTCTCATCGTTATTGGACTTGAGGTTCCACCAGTATGCTCTTGCCTTACGAGTGCTGAATTATTAATGTCATCACCTCTTAAGTAAGAAGTATATTGATAATACTCATTGCTTGGGAGAATATCTGGAAGAGCATTATCTTGCAGTTTTTCCGGATCAATATGAAATTCTACATATTGATTATCTGCATCCGGTGCAAAGAAAAACCATAGATTATCATCGTTGTTGATTGGTATACGCTGATATCTGTTGTTTGCATATAGTGAAGCGGATATGTTGAATTTATATTCATTGCTATCGATCCTTGTTAGTTCAAAGAATTTTGATACCAAGCCAGAATATCCAATGTTGTGAGATACCCTTGTTGCACAAATAGGTGGAACATCGCTACTATCCCCAATATAAACAACAATACCGACATTGTTTGAAGACTCCATATCTTAAATAATAAAGATGTATTAATGAACTTAAAATATGGAGTTAACTATTTTTTTTGCATGCAAGAGGTATTATTAAGCTATATAATTACAAAGTATAATGAAATTAAATTCAACTAATAAATTAGTAAAATTCAAACCTGATATCGTAATGAAGCAATATCTCAATGCAACGGCAACAATTTGAGGCTCACGATATATGCACAACAACAGCAACAATTCTCAGAGTTCCTAAATCAAATAATGTATAACAAAAAAATATTAACGGCAAATCTATAACAATTTATATAGCAAAAAATTCAACAAAATCTATTACAAATTATACAAATTAAACCGACCGACATACACATACCCAAAATACGGCACACACGCACATATCACACAACCACACACACAAGCACACACACGCACACATCACACACAACACACACACCAACACACAAGCCACACACAACACACACACAAACACACACACCAGCACACACACAAGCACACACACCACAACATACATCACACACACCACAACACACATCACACACATACATTTCATACACCACACACACAACATACAATACAAGCACACAACACACATACTCCAGCACACACAAAACACCCCACACACACCACATACACACACACAAAACACCACACACATACAAAACACCACACACACACAAAACACCACACACACACACAAAAAGAACTATGAAAAAAATTACCTAAACAAATTTTGGAGATGTAGAGGAGGAAGAACCGTGAATATTGAAGAAAATTTGAAAGAGAATTGAAGAAGAATTGAAGAAGAAGTGAAGAAAGAAATGAGGAAGAGAAAAGTGTGTGGTGTGGGTGGGTAATAGATATGATAGAGAGAGAAATGTGTGGTGTTGATATATTTGAAAAAAAATTCAAAAAAACAGCCGGACTTAGTAATCCAAAACCTTTACGTGACTCGGCCGGCCGAGTTAAGTGGCCGACCGAGTGTCATGGCCGAGTTCATTCCTCGAACTCGGTCGGCCGAGTGGCTGAGCAGAGTTACAGGTATCACTCGGCTGTCCGAGTGGTGACTCGACCGAGTGGCTGCTTCTTCCTCTATTTTGTGAATAAATAAATAAAAATTGAAAGTCGCCCATGCAATGGGTGACATTACAAAAAAAAACAATTTTTTGAGTTGTCGCCCCTGGCAGGGGCGACTTTGATTAAAGTCGCCTCCGGCCGGGGCGACTTTACATAAACTTTTAAAAAATTTTAAGTTTACTATATTTTATTAAAAAAAATTTATTCACTATATTTAGTTAATTATGCCCTTAAGTGTGAGGTAAGATAGAAATATAATATTAAATTTAATGTAGTTCAAAAAATAGTTATGACTTAATGTAATAATTTTTTTATCACATGAAATGCTTAAATGAATTACATTGAGATTTTAGTATATTAAGATAGAAAAAGTTAATATGAATGAATACTTTACAATTTTCAAACAACTTTTACTATTTACCTCAAATAAAAATGAAAACATAAAAAGTTAATATGAATGAATACTTTACAATTTTCAAACAACTTTTACTATTTACCTCAAATAAAAATGAAAACATAAATGGTCAATTTATTTTTTGTATAAATATTTGTTTATATAAAATTAAATCCAACAAATATTTTTTTTATAAATAATTTAAATTTTCAAAATACCAAAAGCCCACCTCTCAAAAAAAAAAAAAAAGAAAAAAGAAAAGTTGAGTTGAGTTATTAACCTACAATAAGTGATAAAATTCTCAGATATAGCGGTAAGCGGAGACACTACAACAGCCTAGTTAGTGGTTAGATCATCCTGCCCCCATCATCATTTATTTATCATTGTGATTTGTGTTCGTTAATTCTTAACTTCCTTTTAAAGAATCCTTTCCAACACCATACTCTTAAGAAACACGTCTCCCCCAATTCATCGCCAATCTCTCCTCTCTTGCATATTCTCTCAATCCCCAAAGGTCAAAATCTCTGCAAATCAGAGTATTATAAACTGAATTGTAACCAGTTTCAATTTCATTTGTTTTTGTTTTTGTTTTCTTCAGGTATTTGTTCTTCTTGGCTTTTAGAGATATTTTTTTAATCTATCGAAAAATTGATGGCACGATAGCCTGATAATATCTGGAAATGATGGTCTTTTTTTGTAGGCAGCTGAAAATGGATGGCAACAATTGGCGGGAAGCCCAAGGGCAGGTCCCGATTCCTAGTCAGGTTATGGGCGGCGAGGCCGTGGCCGCGGCCGCTGGTGGTATGGAAGGCGGTGATTGGAGAACTCAGCTACAATCTGAGTCCAGACAGAGGATTATCAAGAAGATGTAAATTAAGTCATTACTTTTCTTACTTTCGAATTAGCTTCTTGTTGTTCTTCTGTTTTTGGTGTTGACCAAGTTCTTTTTGGCGTGTCACTTTTCTTTGTTCATTTAGATTATTTGCACTGGTTCCAGAATTCTTCCTTCATCTTCTTTTTCTAGGTTAGACATGACGGGCATCCTCATTTCGATCTTTTTCCCATTGGTAGTTTATAAGTTTGAGGGAACAACTAGTATCACAGTAGTTTAGTTTGAGGGAACTGTTTCCAAAATTTGATTTGACTCTTTAGCATCACGAGAGGAAAATAAATCCCCGTTTACTTGTCATGGTGTAAGATGTTTGCTGTGTGAAATGCCAATGGAATTCTAAGCAACTAACTGTATATATGTGTGGTTTATTCTAGGAAGTGAATGCATTGAAGTGTTTTGTAGGTGCAGTTATGGTAAATTTGGTGTTCGCTTATAGCCACCTGCCACTGGCCCTCTGCTTTAGTCAATGCTGAGAGTGCCGACAAGAATATAACAAAAACTTTATAAAACCTTTTATGATATTTCATATGTGTCTTCTACATATCTAGGTGTGTAAAGTAAATCAGATATTGTAGCATAATGGACAACGTGATTTGTACATGAAATGTCGTAATGTTTAGATATAAAGTAAATAATGTGGTCTCTTGGTCATAAAATGTCCAGATTTATTTGTCTTTTATCTATATCTTGTGAAAGCTGGTTCTTTGCAGTATGTTCATAGAAACAAACATCTAATTGGATCACTTATGTTTAGTATGTATTAGATGTCGATTTTTTCTTAAGCTGAGTGGAAGTACATAGATAAATTCAATTTCTATTTCCATAGGGCAAGGCTTGGTTCTCTTTCTTATGCTTTTGTTATTTGGTGAATTTTACTGAACTGGCTTGCATGTACACCAATATGTGGGTAATGGCTTTGAAAAGCAATTGCTTTCATGTACAAAAGATTTACGAAAATTTAAGAGTTCAGGATTTTATGTATGACTAAAGAAAATTGCATTGTTACGGTCGTATGGTATGAGTAGAAAAAATGTAAAATATGTATAGGAATATTTTCGGCTGTATGTTCTAACTGAATGGAGAAAAGAAGAAAAGTGAGGCTACCTCGTTTCTTATCCCAAAAAAGGAAAAAGGTGAGGCTAAGACTTGCCATCTTGGATGGGATTACGCCCAAAGTCTTTTAACATGTCTGATGAAGGACGAAGTGTGTCTTGTTTTGTTTTCTTTATTTGAATTGGAAAAATAGCCATTGGGACTTGCCATAATCCTTTATGGTGACTTCTGATTATTATTATTATTTTTTTTTTTTTTTGCCTTTAGGTGCTCCATGAAGTGAATTTGCTTACACAACTTCACGAATAATGTTTCTCTTGATGAATACTAGTTAGGGAAAGAGATTCGCTGGTTAAGGCCTCTATTTATGTGTCTCTGTGATTGAAGTAGTGAACATTCAAGCTTAGAGAAGTGAGGAAGTAGAAACTTCTGGATTTTCTGAGTATACTTGGGGGAGTGATATTCCAAGTATGCAAAAGTGGGTCACTCAATATTTATCATTATCATAATAAAAGTATGCTGTAGTAAATCCCCCCCCCCCCCTCCAACAAGAAAAATGTGGTCTAGATGAACATGGATCTTGATATGTAGTGTGAATGTTCATATTGTGAATATTGACTGACCTCTGATGCTTAATGAATAGAATGGTGACATTGAAGAGGCACCTTCATTTCTCTGGAAAAGAGGGTCTACAGGACCTGAAAAGGATCGCTGTCAGGTTTGAGGAAAAATTTTATACAGCAGCAACAAGCCAGGTATATATTACATGATTTTCCCTTGGGTTTACTAGTTTTCAGGCCAAACCTTACTCTTATCTATTATATAACCACTTGGTCTCCGTAATCTAAGGATTATTGTGACTTTTGACATTTGTTCCTCTGTTCTGCAGTCAGATTACTTAAGAAAGATATCTTTGAAACTGCTGGCTTTGGAGACAAAATCCCAGAATCCTATGGAAAATACTCTTCAGTCTAATGCTGCAAGTAATAACACAAACCCACAAGATCCAGGTAAAGAAACCTATGTTGCTATTATGGTGAATTTGTGGTTGTTGCTGTTCTTCTTCTTCTTCCGACCAAGTTAATTATGTGAAGCATTGGTTTGGATCAGATAGAGTGTTTTTTGTTGCTCTTCTTATTGAACATTCGAGACTTAATAACATCCTTCAGTAACTGTAGGGATTGAGAACTTGTCTGCATTAGAAACTCTAGTTGCTGCAGTTTTAAATTACCTTGCATTAACTTACCTGAAATTTTGAAGTCTCACCCTTTTCATTGTTAATTCTTGAATTACTTTGCCCTCTTAGTCATCCCAAATATTAGTACCTCTGAAAGCTGAACAAGTGGAATATGAAAAATATGAAAAAATGGGGCGTTTGTGATTGTGCCAAATGGTTTTCAATAGTTAAACTTGCCTGGTTGTTCATCCAGCAACCAGCTATTTTAATCCTTTTTTGCTGTCTCAGTTTCGAGTCTGAAACCTTTCTGGGTTGTGCTTGGTCCAAGTAATTCCATTTAGTCTTCAAATCTTTAGACCTTTCTATGTCTGTCAAGTGGACTGTGTATTAGGAATACTGAATAAATAACCATGCAAAACCTCTTAATTAATTTCACCTCCTGAGGTCAATGATCCTCTCCCGGAATGAACAAAGGCATATGGAATGGATGACAGCAAACAAATTTATTTTACTGCTGAATGCTGATGTGTTTACCATGGTGTAGAGATCCTACAATTTCGAAATTTACATGAGCATTGATTACTTAAAATCACATAAGCAGGCTAATGTAACACAACTGTGAATTGTGTGTTTCAAATGCATCTCCCTATCAATCTATTCTATTGGATACACTGTGTGTACCCTCCTTGTTCTGGTAGGACAGGCATTTTCCTTTTGAGTCTGTAAATTCTTCTGAATGTTTGTAGTTTTTACATGGTCTATTATTGGGTGGTTTCTTAGAGCACTTAGCTCAGACTTCTTACTTTAAACAGATCAAACACCACCCGATTTACATGGTTAGTCCAATTGCAGTGCAATGTGTTAAGATAATACTAAAGTGTTTCATTTTGATTTTTTTTTTTTTTTTGCTTGGAACTGGCAATCAATTAATTATTTTAATATCATATGGTTATCAATCGTGAGCTTTTCCACTGGTGAAGTCCTTGTAATATTTTTTGTATGTTCCTCTGAATCGCCTAAAGGTTATCAATTTTTTTTTGTTTTTTTTTTCCTTGTACCTAAACTGCACCAACTGTTTTAAATGCTATTTTATTTTCCCACTGCATTCATTCTTTTGAGGGTTTCACACCTTTCTGGTACATGATTTCTTTAAAGTTCGGTACTCCCAGTGTCCCTTGAGCATGATTCTGCCATGTGATGACATAGCATGCAGTTCTTTCTGGGTTGGACAAGTTGTGGATTAAACTACTGGGTAGAGTTGTTTAGGTTCTTTTTTTCCCCTTTCTCATAGATTCTAGATTTTTTTTTTTTTTGGCTTTTTTTGAATTATATGAGCTGTTTCTCCTTTTTTTTTTATTATTATCTTTATTTTATTTTTTTTGCCTTCCCATTGTCTCCATGACCTGTATCTTTTCCCTTTATTTTCATTTGCTGATTGGATCCGTCCATGTTCTGTGTTCATCTTTTGCAGCTTCACAAAGCATGCAGCACCAAATGCAAAATCAGGATCAGCCACTACCAATGCCAATGGTGTCCAATCAATCTCAAGTGCGGCAACAACTTTTATCGCAGAATATGCAGAACAATATTCTGTCAACTGGTGTGCCGAATTCTGCTGATTTGACCTCTGCACTGGCCCCTGTTGGTGGCATGTCTCAGGGTACCCTTCCTAATGGCCCTGTCCAAAACCCGAACATGCAAAACATACAAAACATGTCTAATGTAGGTCCCAATGCTGTGGGGAATCCCATGGGGCAAGGTGTTCCTTCTAATATGTATGCAAACTCTCAGAAACAGATTCAGGGTAGGCAACAACAGGTTGTGCCCCAAGACCAACAGCAGCAGTCTCAGAATTCGGAGTATCTTTACAATGAGCAGCTACAGCAACACCTTATGAAGCAAAAATTCCAGCAGCAGCAGCAACAGCAGCAACAACAACAACAACATAACTTATTGCAGTTGAATCAGCTGCAGTCCTCTCAGCAGGCTGTAATGCAGCCTTCTCTAAGGCAAGCGTCAGCTTCATCTACCCTTCAAAATCAGCCAACGTCTCTTCAGCAATCAACTCAATCTATGCTTCAGCAGCAACCACAATCGGTTCTCAGGCAGCAGCAACAGCCACAGCAATCTTCCATCATGCATCAGCAGCAGCAGCAACAACAGCTTGGTGGGCAGCAGCCAAATACAGCTGACATGCAACAGAACCAGCTGATTGGCCAACAAAATAACATGCTTGATGCTCAAAGAATAATAGGTCAGCAGAATAGTATCTCCAACATGCAACAGCAGCAGGCAATTGGTCAACAAAACAACCTTCCCAACATGCATCAGCAGCAGTCAGTGGGTCAGCAGAACAACCTCCTAAGTATGCAACAACATCAATTAGGCACTCAAACTAATCTATCTGGTTTCCAGCAGCAGCAAATGGTTGGAATGCAACATGGTAACTCTGGCTTACAAGCTAACCAGCAACCTGTCCATATGTTACAGCAATCTAAGTTTGCAGTACAGCAGCAAATGCAGCAGAACATGGCGACCATGATGCCTAATCAAAGTCAACAGTCACAGTCACAGCCAATGCAGCAGCAATTGATGTCACGGATGCAATCACAGCCAGGGCAGCTACAACAACAAGTGGGTTTGCAACAACAGGCCAATGCATTGCCAAGAGATATGCAACAAAGAATTCAGACATCTAGCCCCATGCTTCAGCAGCAAACTGCGATTCATCAGAAGCAGTTATTGCAACCTCAAAGAGTCATCCCTGATGTACCACTGAGTAAGTTTTGGTTTGAAATGCTTTCAAATACCTGGTTGTGGGTGCTTGGCATGGATTTGGTTGGTTTTCTGTTTCTCCTCTAGCGTCTGATATTCTTTAACATTTAATTGCACCAGTTTGGCACATACTTTTTTATTCATACCAGTGCTTGAAAAAGCGCACCTAGGCGCTAGGCGCGAATTTCCCGGCAATGTCGCCTTATGGGGTTGAGGCGAAGCGACCTTGGGCGAGGCGCTCGCCTCAGGCGCCTCACGGTGAGGCGCAGGCGGCGCTTAGGCGCGCCTCGGCCCCTGCTGTTTTTTTTTTTTTTTTAAATTAAATATGTTCCCACAATCCCACCCAACCCTAACCCTAACCCTAACTTACCATAACCTACGAGAGATAGAGAGCAGCAGCAACCCTAACTTACCATAACCCAGCAGCAGCAGCAACCCTAACTTACCATAACCCAGCAGCAGCAGCATATCCCCCTGCACCCATATAACATTATAGCCCATTCTATTTCTTCCTCGCCGGCGACCGCAACCCCCCTACCGGCGACCGCTTCCACCGGCGAACCCCCGCCGGCGACCCCTCCCTCCGGCGACCCTCCCGCCGGCGACCGGAAACCGGCAGCAGAAGCTCGAACAAGCAGAAACAGGTTTTGGATCATGTTTTGATGAATGTATTATGTTTTTATTATGGTTAAATGTGTTTATATATATGTACATGTTTTTTTTTATGTTGGGCGCCTCGCTTGAGTGAGGCGAGCGCTTCGCCTCACGCCTCGCGCCTAGGCAGTGAAAGGGGTCTGGCACCTCGGGGCGCCTTACGCCTTTTCAAGCACTGATTCATACCATGGTACTTTATTGATATCCTATTACAATTAGCTCACTGTTGATAAAAGTAGCACGTACAGGAGCGTGTTTCTGAAATACCTCATCCTATATTTCTGCATTTCAATTGCTTGATTAATGAATTATGAATCTCTTAATAGGTTCTTCATTCTTGTTTATTATGTATAAGAGCTTTGTGGGAAGAATCAACTGGACATCATATATACTGAGGCAGGATTGTTGTGTGTAGGGCCACAATTACTTTTGGTGGCTTGTTTAAATATAGCTGTCGTTTGAAGAATTATTTGATTAAAACGATTTCCCTTTCTGTGAAACCCTTTTATTATGTGACATGTTAATTAACTTTTCAGTTATTTTCAATTGCATACGTACATTTTCTCACCTTGTTGTCGACATGATACGCAGTCCTTCAAGCTTTCATGGACCTACCTTTACATATTATTGTTTTGCTACATGCTCGGAAAAATTTGGATCACTTTGTTTTTCCATCAGATTATATGTGCTTTTCGAAGTTTTATCTTTAAGAATGTTTTCATTTCAAGGTTTATATAGTTTTAGGCTATAGGCTTTACATGATTAACTTGACTTACAAAATTCTCACAATAATTTAAGTATAGTTTAATTTATTTATATATTACTGCTTCAAGTTCGAGTGTCATTATTCTGTTTTTCATTGAAACTGGTTTCTCATATTTTAGTTGTGCAGCTAATTAGTTAGAACCTAGTTGAATTTCTGAAATTTGCCAATTGGTGAGAGGCTCATAATAGTCAATATTGATGCTTACGATCAAGTTTTATTCAAAATGTTTTTGGCTGGTCTTTGCTACCTCCTCAGTTGTATCTGTACATATATATTACCAATTTTTTGTATAGAACATGTACATTCTTTCTCAAGTTGTCACTGCTGATGAAAAACTTGTTATTTTTTATTAGTACTATTATTTTTAATTAGTGCAGTATCTAAAAGGCTTGAATCATGCTATAAGGCTAACATTTAACCCGAAGCTATGAAGTCTGGTTGAGAAAAATGATTATTCTTCCTTCCTTATTTTTTTACCATCCAAGTAAGATGCATTGCTCTACTCTGTTTTGTTGTTAAGTTTGCTAACACATGGTGATTTTAGCATCTTCAGATTCCACATCACAGACTGGGAATGCAAGTAATGGGGACTGGCAAGAGGACATTTATCAGAAGGTATTATATTAATGCATCTTTCTTTTCCCTTTTAAAAGACTTTGTAGGTAGTTAATTGCATGCCATCTTTTTTTTTTTTTTTTTTTTATTGTAGTGATTTCCTTAATTAAAACTTTATACGTCGCCTGTCATTGATTTACTTCATGTTGTGTGTTTTAAATGTAGCTTCAAGTGTAATCATTCATTTACTTCATGGCAGATCAAATCCATGCATGAGATGTATTACCCTGATTTGAATGAAATGTATCAGCGAATGGCTGCCAAGTTACAGCAGGTAAGTTACTTGGTCAGTTGATGACCCTCTGACCTCATTTTGCTGCAAGGTGTTCTCTAATCTCTCTTCTCTCTCTCTCTCTCTCTCTTAATAAATATATGTTCAATAATATATTCAATAGACATTGAAAACTAACTGAGAAATGTAAGGTCAGTTTTCAGTGAAGTTAGTTTTCAGTGAGTTACTTCTGAAGCTATATATTTGGTTAAGACAAAACTAAAAACTAAAATAAAAAATAGAACATTAAACACCACTACTTTAAATTTAATTCACTGTTTGACTATCTTGCCCACCTTGTTATTATTTTTTTTTATTTTGATTCCCACTGATTATGTCTCTGTATTGCAGCATGATGCTCTTCCTCAACAACCTAAGAATGAGCAACTTAATAAACTAAGATTTGTCAAGGCTATGTTGGAACGCCTTATTATATTCCTGCGAACAAACAAGAATGACATTCAGCCCCATCATAAAGAGAAGATTGTTGGAGTTGAGAAGCAGATTGCAAATATGCTCAACTCAAATAGGCCTCGGAAGCCTGTTTCTTCAATGCAACAAGGCCAACTCACCCAGCCTCATATGCATCCCTTGCAACAATCTCAGCAGCGACAGCCTCAAATTTCTCAGATGCACACAAGTGAAGGTCAAATGAATTCTCAAATGCAACCGATGAATGCACAGGGTTCCACAGTGACTACACAGCAGAATAATTTGACCAATATGCAACATAATCCCTTATCATCTGTATCCAATGTTTCAAATCCTCGTCAGAGTATGATGGATGCACTACAGCCTGGTTCAAATGTTGATCCTGGTCAGGGCAATGCACTTAACCAAATGCAGCAAGTAGCTATGGGTTCTTTACAACAAAATCCTGTGAGTGGTTCGCAACAGATGAATATCAACTCTATGTCATTGTCATCACACAATGGGCTCACAACAATTCAGTCAAATGGTAACCCCTCACAATCAAATTCAAATATACTTCAACCACAGCAAATAAAACAGGAGCAGCAAATGTTCTCGACCCAACAAATAAAACAGCAGTACCAGCGGCAGCAGATGCAGCAACAGTATATGCATCGACAACAGTTGATGCAGCAGCAGCAGCAACAACAACAAACTGCTCAGCAGCAAGCAGGACAGTTGTCTGCACAGCAAATGATGCAGCTTAATCAAATGAACGAAGCAAATGTTGTAAGTGGAAAATCAGGAGTTCTTCAACAGCATAATACATCTGGCGAACGACCTTCATATCATCACCAACAAATGAAGCCTGGAACACCGTTCTCCATTTCATCACAGCAGGTTCTTCAGGTGACATCCCCTCAGATTGGTCATCATCCTTCTCCACAAATTGACCAGCAGAATCTTCTGATGCCGCATACCAAAGTTGGAACTCCTTTGCATTCTGCAACCTCACCATTCGTTGCCCCATCTCCTTCAACTTCCATGGCTCTGTCCCCTATGCCAGGCAGTTCTGAGAAAATCAATTCTGATGTTTCATCATCCTCAAATGCTGGAAATAGTATTCATCATCCAACAACTACTGCTGCATCAGTACCAAATCAGTCCCTTGCTATTGGAACTCCTGGGATATCAGCCTCGCCTTTACTTGCAGAATTTACCAGTCCTGATGGCACTCATGGTGTTGTGTCAACCATTGTCTCAGGACACTCTAACATTGTGGACCAGCCTCTTGAACGGTTAATCAAAGTGGTATGTATTTTTTTACATTGTATGTGGCACCTGAATGGTTTTTAGACATTGGTACCGCACCTGACATGGCTTTTCTTTGCATTTTCCTTTTACAGGTGAAATCTATGTCTCCTAAAGCTTTGAGTGCCTCAGTTAGTGACAGTAGCTCAGTTGTCAGTATGGTTGATAGAATTGCAGGATCTGCTCCTGGAAATGGATCACAGGCTGCAGTAGGTGAAGATTTAGTTGCTTTGACTAAATATCGTTTGCAGGCTAGAAACTTCTTCACACAAGATGGACCTAGTGGTACCAAGAAAATGAGACGTTATACTAAGGCCATGCCATCTAATATTGTTTCATCTACTGGCAGCGTGAATGATAGCTTCAGGCATTTAAATGGTAATGAATCTGATGGAGAGTCCGCTGGAGCATCAATTATCAAAAGACCTAGAATTGAGGTTTGTCATACTCTTACTTCTTCCCTAATGGAGCAACAACTACTGTAGTGCAAAAGACATTGATGAAGTTATTGGAAATGGGATTTCATGGGAATTTTTTCTTGTGGATGCCTACCCCATCTTATTGGTCATTACCTCAGTATTTATTGATGAGCTCCATTAGTAGAATGTAGTTAGTGCATGTAAAAAAATATGTAAATGATGACTCTACATAATCACCTATGACCTAACTTAATGGCACTAAACAACCTGACAAAGTAGTCTTGTATGATGCAAGTACTGAGTTTGTTAGCAAATCGAGTTTGATTGTTTATACGCAGTGTGCCAAGAATCAGTATTTTAGTATTTCAGGTTTTCCTTTATTAAGTTGAATCAGTTAATTTAGTTATTGTTTTGAGTCTGGATTGTTCAAGGCCCCGTGGGCCTGACTAGTCCTATTAGGGTTAGAAATCCTACTAGTATTTAATTATGTTGAGTTAGGAGTTAGGGTATTGAAGTTTGGTTTATTGTTTTCGACATAGCGTTTGGGTAGATTGCATCTGACAATTCTGTGGACTTTATCATAGCTAGCACTTAGCAGATTATGATAGAGTTAATTTTCCATTCTGTCGCCTTTTACTTCCATCAATTTGGTTCAACCTGCTGTGCTTCAAACAACCATGACTCAATCCCAGGCTGAACAATTGGAAACAGTGGAGAAAGGCTTGGTGGATTGGTGCAAGGATCAGAAATCACTCATCAAAAAACTCATGGGGGAACTGTTCGAGAAGGTGACTCAGGTCGTGTCATCGCCGGCTGAGCAGCCGCCGTCCCCATTGCTGGGAAATTCTGCTTCTGTCGAGCCGCCAATGGCAGCCCTTTCTGTCACGCAGACTGCGCCCATCTGTTGGATGGAGATTCCAATTTTTTTTGGGGAAGGTGTGATTGATTTACTATCCCGGGTGGAGCAATTCTTCTATGCTCACCCGGCTAATGATCCCGACAAGGCTCACATGATATTGTGGCCATGGACGGTGCTGCGTTGCACTGGAGTAGGTGGGTACTGCGTCGTAACCCTAAAGTGCCTCAAATTACGGGAAAACTTTTGATTTATGATAATCCTCTTCATGACCCTTTTGAATTTTCCCGAGGTGGGTTCGGAGCATCTGTTAAATGATGTTCCCAAGTGTCAGTCGCTGGAGCTATTTCTAGAGGAGGAGTGGGTTACAATAGCGTGAACTTTCGAGATTGATGGCAAGATAGTTTGACGGACCTCAAACAATGAAGAAATAGATATGCATGGTTAGTTTCCCGGTTTCAGCATTGACGACAAGGTTGTTTCGCAGGGGGAAGGAGTTAGCAAATCAAGTTTGATTGTTTATACTTGGCGTGCCAAGAAGAATTAGTATTTAGTATTTCAGTTTTTCCTTTGTTGAATTGAGTCAGTTAATTTAGTTATTTGTTTTAGATCGGGATTGTTAAGGCCCATGGGCCTAATAAGTCCTACTAGAATTAGGAATCCTTCCAGTACTTAATTTTGTTGGGTCAGGAGTTAGGGTATTGAATTTTGGTTTATTGTTTTCGGCCATTGGACTTGGGCAGATTGCATCTCGCAATTATGTGGACCTTATAATAGCTAGCAGATTATTGTAGAGTTAATTTTTCCTTGCTATCGCCTTTCACCTCCATCAGATCTCCTATAAGTATTAAAGGATAGGATTACCATAATGGTTTCTCTAGAAAATAGGAAGCAAACAAATAAGACACTGACATTTGAGTTGTAAGAGTAGGAATCTTTTAGTCTCATCTTCTCACATCCTCGCTAGATAAGCCACTCTACCCCCCCCTCATCGTAATTTGCACCTGGGATGTGCTGAGCTTGTACACAACATTTCTGAAGCCAGGATCCAAGTCTTGTTTTCACTATAATTAGCACTACTGTGTGTAGAACCTGATGGATTAGGCATATATCTTTGACTTGCCAAACAACTATATTTTTCCTGATTTCAATGGTTTTGCATTGATAAACTAGAGGAAGCACTGGAATCCACTAATGGTGTGTTGGTTGTATAGTAGCTGTAACCGTCCATGCTGTTTGCCTTGAACAAAATCAAGCCCTTTGATTGGTTTGCATGAAACATAGTAGGATCCCTTACATGCACATACTTTTATCAAGGGGTGATTACTTAGACCTCAATTGTACTTTAGGTGAGGCACGGGCCATGGCGGTTAGTTTACGCTGCAGCTAACACTACACTCTTGTGTTGGATATGCCCGTGGGCCGTGGCGATTAGTTTATCCTGATCTATCTTAACTTTGATATTCAGCTCCAGATATTACCATAGGTCCAACTACTATCTCATACTATTCCCCTTCTAGTCTTTCTTGGAGTTTGCAGTTTCATTAGAAATCTGAATACCTGATACCCGATGCTATAAGTGGTTATTTTTAGTGTTTTAGTTTATAATCCTTTTAGATAACTAACAAAGGATTTTCAATAAGCAGATATGCTTTTCATTCCCATCAAAGTGTAGTTTTCCACATAACATTTATGCATGTTAAGGTTCAATAAAATGATCATAAGGTTATGGTGTTACCTCAGATTATTGATTTTATTGATAATTCTCCATGCTTGACTAGTTCAGTGACGGCAGTGCAATTTAATTTTTGAACTTTAGAGGTGATTTGTCATTGTTGCAGGCTAACCATGCACTTGAAGAAGAGCGGCGGGAAATAAATCAAAGACTTATAGACACTGTCGTGTATATTAGTGACGATGATGTTGATCCGACTGCAGTTGTTGCTGCTGCTGAAGGTGGAGAAGGTACTATTGTGAAGTGCTGTTTCAGCGCTGTGGCTCTCAGCCCAAATCTAAAGTCACAATATGCTTCTGCACAAATGGTAAGATTTTTGAATTCCTTGATGCCTTTTATGACCTTTTATATTTTCGCATATTTACATATCTATCTTTCACCGAAGTGCAGTCTCCAATTCAACCTTTGAGATTGCTCATTCCGAACAACTATCCTAATTGCTCTCCAATACTTTTGGACAAGTTTCCAGTAGAAGTCAGGTGAGTATACAAGGACCTGGCACTCTTCTTTCTAGTCATCTATGTCATGCTTAGTTATTATTATGGTAGTACTTCTCCTTCAAGCTCAGATTATCTGATTCCTGATATGAGGATATGCACATGGGGCTCTCAATTGTCAATCAATTTTAGTAGGATTACATGGTAAACTGTATACTTGATAATGAACTGAAGGAAAACTGATTAAACATTAACAACCCAAGATTGAAGGGAGAATAGAACTACGTATTATAGTATTTTTATGAAATCGCCCTGTAATCTTCATATGCAGCAAGGAATATGAGGATCTCTCCATAAAGGCAAGATCAAGATTTAGCATCTCTCTTCGAACTCTTGCACAACCAATATCACTTGGCGAAATAGCTAGAACTTGGGATGATTGTGCTCGTGCTGTCATTTCCGAGTATGCACAGCAAAGTGGTGGTGGAACTTTCAGCTCAAAATATGGAACATGGGAGAATTGTTTGACTGCAACATGATGGAAGAAGTTTGAGAGAGCTTATGCAGTTATTTTTATGCCTTGTTTATAGCCAATGGTGCTCGTCTGTATATGAGCACCAGACATGTAAAATTTATCAAAAAAAAAAAAAAACAGTTTCTTCTCTGAGTTGTGGGAAAAAGAAAAAGAAAAAGAACAAAATACCAACAAAATATTCGATTTTGACAAATTCATTTAGTAAAATTTTGTTTATGTTATGTGCAGTACATATTATTGTTGGGCGGAGTTGCTTGAAGTTGAGTTAGGTACTGACAATTTCCACCAAAGCAGCTATAATTATTCCACGATTCATAAACATTTATAGAAGACACAAATATCGTTCTTAAAATATTTTCCAACTTTTCTAGAAGCCTATTTCACATGTATCTACAATTACGAAATATTATGGTCTTCTGAAATAGTATATTATACTTCTTTATATTTGTATTTCTGAATTACTTATTTGTTCATAGGTTATATAATTTTATCTAAAAATTATTAGAAAGATGGTCCTTGATATTTGTCAAAAATGTATTCAGTATGTAGAAGACAATTTTACACCAAAATCTCTTACGCATGATTATAATATAATTATTTGAAATTATTATTTACTTTTCAGAGTATTACTAATTCTCTCTTATTTTATAGCATATACAATGCAAATTGTCTACTGTAGGAGTTATGTTAATAATCTAATTTACATCTTTAAAATTATTTTCACATAATATCCGTTCTTCTAACTCTTTTAATACAAATACGTATTAATTAAAAAAATATTTGTAATTAGTGTTTAAATTTGAGGCATGCTAGGTGATGCCCAGTGCACAGAATGGTGGTCCATCGCACAACCATGGTTTTTATAATCAAATCAAATTGGCTAGTTTAATTTGCCTCAATCAGTTCGAAACATTCATAAAATTGTTTTGAGGTTGAACAGCTCAAAATCGGTCCAATCAACCAAACTGAGTTTTCTTTTTTTCTTTTTATTTAAACTCAAATTTAAGAAAATAGAGAAAAAAGACAATGTTATGGAGCATGGATATCATGTATTAGTTATGAATTTACATAAATTAATTTTTGTGGATGAAAATATATGATATATGTGGTAACACAAAAAAATAAACAAAAAAAGGCGACGACTCAACCAGTTCGATCGGTGCTGTGGCCCAGAATAATTTGTGGTAAAATGCAGCAGCATTTGGTGGAGAGAAAACAAAAGAGTGGCAAAGGAGATGAACAGGATGAAGAGAAGCTGGAATCTAATTAATAAATATGTGTCACAATCAGGTACCAACAAGAAGGGTTCAATTTTGGCATTAACCACCAAAGAATTTGCTTAGCCTCCTCCGCTCCGCATTTAAAATATCGTTAGGATCTATTTAAGTGCAGCTCCTCCCCAAACACAAAGCAACCAACAGAATCTAAGAACAAACTAATTCCTTTTCTCACTGAATATTCATAATTTGAAAGAAAGGCTGGCTTCTCAAATCTCAATATTCAGCAGCAGCCATTCTTCTGGGAATATATATGGTGAGTTTGGCATATGCATAATCATCATCCCTTGAAACCAAAATACAAGAATAATTTCACCACCGATCTTCGTTAATATATATTTTTTTGTTTTTAATAGTAGAAATAATAAGAATAATGATAACTATTAATGTAGGGAAGGTCAAAGGGAGATGAACATGAGAAGGTTGTGGTGATCCAAACATGTATGGAGTTAAATTGGAGTGAGATGAAATGGGTTGTCAATGCATTGCCTCTCAAACCTGGAGATGAGCTCATTCTACTTGGACTTTTCCAACTTGTCAATCCTTCTACTCTTCTTTCTGCTGCCAAAATTTGTATATAACCAAATACCCTCTCTCTCTCTCTCTCTCTCTCTCTCTCTCTCTGTATGTATATATATATATATAAGATGATGTCATTTATTTATTTGTTGTTTATATCTATATATATATATATATATATATATCATCAGGGGGATACAAGGGTAGAGAGGATGCAAATAAGATATTTGAATCAAATAGAAAATTGAGAGAGGAAGAGCTGAGAAGAAAAAGGGAAGAATACAGGCAAAATGGTGCGGTCATCAAGCTACAGCACAAGTACCAGTCTCAGAATGAGGTTTCCCACCATTTACATAAATTTATTGATTCTTGAATTCTTTGAACAAAATTTGGATGTGATGGATCATCAATCGTGCAAGTTTAAGCATCAATACTTTTTCCTTTTTCTTTTTCCATTTTGGGAGTTTTTATTTAGCATTTCAATTTTCAGGTTACGGTCAGCGTGGAGGTGGCCGTTGGTTCGTCTCGTAAGGTGGCGGCCGTCAGAGCTGTCAAAAGCTTGGGGGCCACATGGGTTATCCTTGACAGGTTAGTTTACATCTTAATTTGTTTGAAAATCTTTAATCTTTGGCTAAATTTAGGTGGTGCAGTTAATGCTATCACATATTTTAAATACGTCTCACTCGATCTCTAATTACACTCTATATAAAAATTTAGACTAAATATATTTCATTATAATAAATATACACTTTCATTTTAAAAAAAGAAAATTAACATATTTCTTTATCTCTTCCAATCCATATTCATCTTTGAATAATCAAATTTGAGTTTTCTTCAAGTTATTATAGTTTGTATATAATTAAAAAAATTGTATTTCTTTATTTTATGTGTTTTTGAAGTGTTTTGGTGTAAAGGGGAAAAAACTTTAGATTGATTAATGAAAGAAAATTATAATTTGAGATAGTTTAACTTGAATTTCCATTTCTTTTTTCTTCTACCAACTATACCAAATGACTTTTCTTGTGTCCCAAATATTGCTCGAGCAATGTAACCTAACTCTTTCAATGATGTTCAGACACTTTGTATTGATCAGTGCATTATGTATTTCATGGTTACAATTCGAACACTTATTTAACGTGGTGCGAATGTGAACAATAAAACAGTAAAATATATGTGATTTTAATTGCGGGATGAGAGGTGGAGCTTTGAAAGATAATTCTATACATGACCTTGTTTGTTTATTGACAGGGAGATGAAGAAAGACAAACAATACTTCATGGACAGGCTCGCATGTGGAATATCGAGTATGAAGAGTAACAACACCATTGTAGAACTTCGAGGTCCCATCAATGAACGCGTCTCCTATGATGAAATGAATCCATCTTATTCCTGGGAAGACGTATCTCCATCAAGTAATTCCTCTCCGTTTCTCAGATTCTTGCTTAATTGCCCTTCTCTTGTAGTGAATACCATGCATGAACTGATTAATTTGGTGATACCTGTATTGCGGCAGAATCTCCAGGTGATGAAGGAACAATCTCATGCAAAGAAGCATCATATAGCTGTTCTCTGCAGTACACTACAGGTTCAACTTCTTGGCTGATGGAGACAAATCGTCCTTCGTCGCACGTTCAAGAGATCGAAAGCCCCACGAGCACCTTCAAACAGGCGCTCAACATTGGGGGATGCAATGGGACATACTACACCCAAATGGAGGAGTTTGAAAACCTGAGCTGTTCTGTCTGCAAGAACAGGCGGCCTAAAATGAGTTGCCACCAGGACTTCACTTACGCAGAGCTAGACGAGGCTACAAGAGGGTTCTCCAAAAAGAATTACCTATCAGAAGGTGGATTTGGCTCTGTTTTTAAAGGAAAACTGAAAGACGGGCTGAAAGTTGCCGTTAAGCAGCACAAAGCCGCAAGCCTTCAAGGAGAGAAAGAGTTCAAATCCGAGGTCTGTGTCCTTAGCCAAGCAAGGCATCAGAATCTAGTTGTTCTGTTGGGATCTTGTACTGAAGGAAGCCATAGATTACTTGTTTATGAGTATGTCTGCAATGGCTCATTAGAAGAACACTTATCAGGTAACCTGAATTATATTATGTGTATTCTTGGTGGGAAGCTGGGGGATCGATCATTTTAAATACGGTTTTGAAACGCTGCAGATGACAGCAGACAGCCTCTAAACTGGGAGCAGAGGATGAAAATAGCAATGGGAGCTGCCAAAGGCCTCGCGTATTTGCACGAACGCAATATTATTCATAGGGACATGAGGCCAGCCAATATTCTCATCACACATGACTATGAATCACTGGTGACATTCTATAACTGTTAATTTTCTTTTAGTTCATTTTCTGTTCCAAATGCAGTGCCTAATAAGTGTTGTATTTGTTGTTGTATCTCAGCTTGGAGATTTCGGTCTGGCCAAAGCACAGCAGGATGATTCGGTTAACTCGTCTCGAGTGGTTGGCACTCTCGGGTACCTGGCGCCAGAATATGCAGAAAGTGGGAATTTGTCTACAAAAACAGATGTCTACTCATTTGGAGTGGTGTTGTTGCAGCTTATCACGGGAATGAAGACAACGGATGAGATCCCAGGGGGCAAAAGTCTTGTGGGATGGGTGAGTTGCTAATCAGTGGACATTGTTTTGGTTTTTATACTGCAAGACTTGGGAGGATAATTAACTTATTTATACTGTTCTTTCATCCACTTGATAGATAGTGTGTACTTTTGACAGGCAAAACCACTTCTGGAAGCGAAAAACTACCCGGACCTTATCGACAAAAGGATAGTGGACCATGATGTGCACCAACTATTTTGGATGGTGCTAGCTGCTGAAAAATGTCTAAAGAAAGATCCGGATTACAGGTGGACAATGCAACAGGTAAGTCTCAATGGGTTGTGCAATAGAAGTACTAGGAAACAATGTTGAATTGGGTGTGACGACGCCTCCGTTTCATGTGTGCAGGTAGTCCACAACCTCAACTGCAAAGGCAATACAAACTTTGTCATAGACTTCTCTTGAACACAATGGAATTGGTCTTCTCATCAACTCAGTAGGTTTTCTCATTCTGCCAATTTTAGAAGCTCACATATGAATGTAATGAAAATATCATTGTTTGATTTTACAATTCAATCGAATTTTCTGTATAAGGGATACAAAGTCAAGAGTAATTTTGAATTTTCGAATGTAAATATAGGTAGTGGTATGTTGTTTCTAATAAAATGAACTTTTGTATTTAAATTTAAATTAGAAGAAAAAAAGTAAATTGATGAGGTGGGGTGCTTTCTTTCTTTAGGCAAGATGGTAAAAGGAACTTTGAAAAGAAGCTTTACAAAAGTCGAGATTGGATCTGATCCCACTCTCTACTTTACTAATTACTTCCACCAAACCCTAATTTTTTTTATCTTTAATAGAATATTTTTAGGAGAACGAAGATCACAATTATATTCATGAGTATATTTATTTTTTATTCATAAATATACATATAATACCTAAAAAATATTATTTTGAACTGAAAAATGTAATGTTTATTTTTTAAAAAGTATTACAGCAATTTTTTTTGAACTCGATACTTTTATCATAAAAAACATTACTTTTTGAACAATTTTAAAAAATATTACCTTAAAATATTATTATTTTCTTGAAAAAATTATAATATTCAAATAAGAACGTAGAGATTAAGTGCATATGCACAAAAAAATTGTGTTCACCTCAAAAATTAATGTTCATATTGTATGTTTCCTATAGAATAAATATATTAATTAATCTACCTATATTACCGGTTACCAAATGCTGACAATGACTCAAAATTGAATTATATCAATTTAATTATCCAATAAAAATTAAAGAATTACAAGTCATTCCTTAGTTTCATATCACTATTTATACAACTAAACTAATTTAATATTAGTTTTAATTAATATAAAAAGTGATCACTTTATTTATGTTAAATAAGGTCATATAGTTTTGATATGAATTCTTTTATTTGCAAGATTAATAATTAAAAATTAATATATTTTACATGATAAATTTATCATGTAATTTATTAAAGTTTAATTAATAATTAAAATTGATGTGAATAACATAAAAAAATATAATAATTATCATATTAAGTTTTTTTTATAAAGATATTATTATTTAAAATAAATTATTCATATTCAAATATAATTTTTATTTTGTTAATCCTCCTATATTATTTAGTATATTCTAATGATAAATAAGTCATATAACCACATACTTGCATAATTTTTTTATTTTTTTTGCTTAAAACTAATTATAATTAAAATTATATATACTAAAATGATTGAAAAGATTATTGCTTCTAAGTTAGTATTGTTAATAATTTGATTATTAAGGTATAACGAATTTTATTTTATTACAATTCTTTGGATTTGAGTAATGAGAATATGACGTGGCCTTGAAAATATGTTTGCACCACTCAATAATTTACATATAACTATGGATCCTTTTCCAATTGTGCTTCCTAATTATTATTTTTCCTTCAACAAAACACCTTTTTTATTTAATTATATTTTGTATCCCCCATCATATTTTATTAATAATTCTTGCTCTTTCTGTTAACATCTAACATATAATATTATTTTTATTTTTTTATAAGTCTCTTTGATAATAATCATTACAAAATTTGAGGAAAATAAGATTCCAAAAGAATTTAATAGTAAAGATAACTAATGAAGTTCAATAAATACTAAATATTAATGGAATTTCAACATAGCATTTTATAATAAAAGAAAAATTGGCAATATTATACTAATTATTATTATTATTTTGCCCTCTGCTTCTTTGTTTTAGTACTTTTATCCCCTACAATTTCACTTATTTTTACTTTTGCCCTTTCTTTTGTATATATTTAACCCCAACATTTTTCATTCGTATATTAGTATGGGTTAGCAGCAGCGATCATGGAATAACTTTAGTTGGGGTTCCATTAATAAAAGGATAAAATCAACAAAATTAAAACATCCGCAAGAAAATAACAAAATATATATATATATATTATATTTAGTATTTATCATATTTGGTCAAATTGATAAATTTTCTAATTAGGTGTTGTAACAAAAAATAAAAAATCGGTTAGGACCAAATTTTATGAATAATTAATTCAAAATTAGTGGATTGTTTTTTATTATTTTCAAAATATTAAAATTTGAGTCATTGCAGGATGGGGATTGTAATTTATAATAAATTTGATAATTTAATTTAATATAATACGGACACAAAACTTGCATTTCTCCGGCAGGGATACTAACCAACATTCACATTCACATTTCCTCTGTAATTCTGCCCAATTCCCTCCGCCGCAGCTTCTGATCACCATTCAGGGGTTAATGATATTTCTTCCTTCAATCTTCTCTGATTTGATTCCACACAACAATGCCCGTAAACTCAGCCCTCCCCGCCGTGAAGCCGCCGCTGGTGTCCCGCGCGAGATCCCTCTACGCCGCCCGCCATCCATGGCGCCTCTTCTTAGACATTCACTCTTACTCCCTCCCCTCCAGCTACGGCGAAGCCATGTCCCGAGTCCGCCACAACTTCAACTATTTCCGCGTCAATTACGCCCTAATCACCCTGACAATCCTCTTCTGCAGCCTCGTCTACCATCCAATCTCCATGATTGTTTACTTGGTCGCTTTCGTAGCCTGGCTCTCCCTCTACTTTTGCCGCGATGATCCACTCCTCGTCTTCGGAAGAATGGTCGACGATCGTATCGTTTTGGTGCTGCTGAGCTTGGTCACCGTGGTGGCGTTGGTGTACACTCACGTGGGAATGAATGTTCTTGCGGCGCTGATTGTTTCCGTGCTTGTGTTGGGTGTTCACGCTGCGTTTAGGGGTACGGAGGATTTGTTTTTGGACGAGAATGACGCAGCCGAAGATGGGCTGCTCTCTGTTGTGCGTTGAGATTAGGATTGGGTTTTCAATTCTGCGGGGTGAATTTGAGCAACGGATTCTTTGATTGTTGCGAGTTTATAAGCAGTAGCCTGGCATTGTAAACTCAGCCGATTGATGTACGAAGACGAGCAAACATGTCGATCACAGAGAAACTGATATTTTCTATAGGGCCCTCTTATCTCTTCCTTCGCCGAGCTCACGTTATGGAAGAAGGAACCGAGAAGAAGGTATCAGCAACCACTGATTTTATTGAAGGACAGCTCATGATGTTCATATCCATCTATTATGCATCTTTGCATCTAGCATCGGTAGACCTCATACGTCCTAGCTCTACCATATCTTTTGTTTCATTTCTTTGGAACATTCACAAATACTTTTTGAATTATGGATCTACTACCAGAAATTCAATGCTTAATTTCAACATTCAATGTTTATTCCTAAATAATCTTATTTTTCAATTATTCAACCATTTCATTTTACCAAGTTCAATGTTGGCCAGATTAGTCAACATTTATATGTTTCGATGCAACATGTTATTTGTAACAAGTAGTTTTGTTGGTTGGTTAAATACTTCTTTTGTAGTTAAATGATCTAGAAGGTGAATTTGATTTCTTCCCTCATTCTTGAATTCTCCTTTTGAGTTTCAAAAGATATGGAAGGAGAGTTTCTTTGCATATTTGTTATGGATTTGGCTTACTCTGCAGCAATTAGTTGGGATTAAATTCGAAGAATTATCCATTGTTTGGATGGCCATTCTTGTGCATGAACGAGTGTAAGTTTGTCTTATTTTCGGAACTTCTTTCTTTCTTTTTTCCTTGCCCTACACTGGGTTGTTGCATCGTCTGCACAAGATAATGAGTTGGGAATTTATTCTACTGGAAATAAAAGTTGCAGCATTAGGAAGATAATGCTCAATTCGGCATCATTCTTTTCTTCTTTTGCATTGGGGTTTGTTGAATTATTCAAACTCTCTTTTTCAAATTTAGCTACAAACAGAATCTGTCAAATAGGAATTATGTGGTATGCACACACATGCAGGCAGCTAGGCCTTTGCGTGTGTGTGTGTGTGTTTCAGATCTCAGGTAACAGAAGAATTACTTTCAACAACTCAAAAGAAAATTAGACTGCATCCCTACACCATTGATTTAAAGAGGGCTTTAACATAGACGTGCGATAACATATTAACCTTCATAAATTTAATCCAAGCTCATGAACAATTTCCCGATAACATGTTAATACCTTTAATTTCTTTTTCTAAAGGAAAAGGTCTCAGTGACACCAGACCCAGAACGTAAGGAATAATGAAATTAGAAGGGGCATCACCAAGAACAAAATTGAATAGCAACCGCCCAGACAAGTCTTTATCAAGATTTTTGCTGCTGCGCACCATGAAATTTTCTACCAGCATCAACAGCTTCCCTGAAATTCAGTCAAGAGTAACAATCAGCACAGGCCAGGCACAAAGTGATTGCTGCTAAGCTCAAATTTGTGTTTTTTTTTTTTTCTTTTTCTTATGTAGTTCAAATCATTGTTAACAAACAAACACCAACGAGAAAGCTTTTTCCATAACAAAAGCATTTATTGGTACCCTCCAATCCCATGATAATATATCTTCAATCTATTATTGTACTACTTTATGGTCAACAGAAACCCAACTTTTGCAGTTATCAGTTTGATGGTAAGTGTATAAGGTTGCTCTCGAAATTGAAAGACTGCAGACTATCCCTTCACTACTACGGCACATAGTTCTAGGCAATTTATTTCAACCACTTTTGCTCTTAGAAGAAGCTCAACTATCAAGTACTTATTTTGGTAATATTTCACCATATTCATCCCTTGGGAGAACATTTTATATGGTCATGCACATGATAAAGATCTGAAAGGATATTAATTCCACATATTGGAATAATGTGTCATTGTAGTAACCTGAAAGCAGTTACAAGTTCCATATTCTCGGGGCTAAGCTGGACGCCCTCATAGAAAGCGTTGGCTGCCTCTTCGAATTTCTGCAACATCAAATAAGTGTTTTAACAAATTACAAACATGGACACATAAATAAAATGATAAGATAGAGAAGGGGAGAAAAGCTAGACTTCCAATTAGTTGGCTTCGAATATGACATCTCACCTGTAGTAGACGAAGAGCA
Source organism: Caryopteris x clandonensis (assembly GCA_028749325.2). Lineage (NCBI taxonomy): Eukaryota > Viridiplantae > Streptophyta > Magnoliopsida > Lamiales > Lamiaceae > Caryopteris > Caryopteris x clandonensis. The sequence continues at coordinate 1,155,549 of JAPYKT020000024.1, read as the reverse complement.
GCACCTTCACGATAACAGGCCTTGGGCCAGTCTGGCCGAAGAGCCCTACATGCTTTTGCATCAGCTAAAGCATGTTCAGCTTGGCCCAGACGAATCCAGCAGAGACTTCTATTAGAAAGCAAAGTAGCATCAGTTGGGTCAAAATCAACTGCCTGCAAATCCATCAAAAAAGTAAGTATATACCTAAACGGGAAGGTTTCATGCATACACAGCTAAGAGTATAGTACAGCATTTTGTGGTTGGATTCATTTTTTTTAAAATAATATTATATAGTATTTCTTGTTCATTACTATAAATAAGTTAATATGCAAAGAAAGTTTGAAACTAGGACAAGAGAGCAAGCTACTCTTGGAGAACAATAAATGAAAGGAGGAAGCAACAAATGTTCACATGATTGATATTCTCTTTGAGCATCAGATTTGTAACCGAATTGAAAGTTTTAATTGGTAGACTTGGAAACAGTTCTTAGTTTGAATAAGCACCATAAATTTGAGGCTCCCGGCGCAACATTCATCACAGATTGAATGAGAATAAGAAAACACACCAATGTCCCAAGTTTTGACTAAAGAAGAGCAAGGTCAATTATAAACCAATATAGATCTAAGCAATTGCAGTAAAGGGATCAAGGAGATGAGTGGTAGTAGGGTTGGGGAAGGACTATATTCATAGATAGCTAGCAGACAGTATATATGAACCTGTGTATAAGCATCGACTGCAGCCATAAAATCTTTCCTCCTATAAGAATCGTCAGCCCTTGCCTTAGCTTCAGCAGCTTTTTTCTTGGCTTCAGCTGTCACCTAAAGATTGAAATAAATGAGTAAGTCAAAATGTAAACTGACTTATAAACACCAGGTACACATTAAGTATGGCAACAGATTAACATGTCAAGGGCATAAAACATACTATTAAATGGAAAGAACAAGTGCAAGGTTACTTAAAGAACTTTGAAGAGAGTGAGGGAAGAGAAAAGTTTAACTACCTAATGCCTGAATTGGTTCAAAGAGGGAGGAAAAATAAACAAAGTATGCTACCGAGGTATTGCCCAAGGTTGAAAGTGCATTGTATGAATTGTGGCCAGTGGCCACCAATTATGGCCACCTATAGTGACATTGTATGAATAGACCCACCTTAGCAACCAATAAACAATCATTTCCTACCACCACCCAACCCACAACCCATCAATGAGCATTCATGCAGAGAAAAAGAGGGTGTGAGACTGACAAAAGATTACAGAAAAATACATAGTAATATGCAGCATGAACAAATCCAATTTTCAAACATTTAAACAGAAACTAAAAACAAAAAGAGAAAATTGCATCTTGACCAACAATAAGGGTAAGTGATATTCAAGAAAGACCTCTGGCAAATCTTGCTTTGGAGGTGCAATATTCTTCTGTTTGTCTTCCTTTGATACTTCATTTCCATCCTGCATTTGATTAAATTGCAATCATGTAAAATCTATCAGGCAAAACTACGTGTAAAAAAAGAACAAACCAACTATTGCAGTTGATACTACTTTGTATTAGGCTTTGTTACATCAGACCAGTGTTCTAGAAGGCCTAGGCGCGGTTGAATATAAATAGTTGTATACGACATACGTATTTGCAATAGTATAATTATAGCATACTTCCCAATTGCATACTTCCCAATTGAACATGATATCATCAATACATCATAAGTTCAAAGTTCAGACCAACATGGCATTTTCATCATCATAAGTTCAAAAAAAGGAAAGCGAAAAACACAAATCGTGATCATAAGCTCATAATTTGTCCCTCATAAATCATAGCTCGCGATTAATAAAAATTTTAAAATAAGAAAAAGACATTGTTTAACATGAGAGGCTTTTCCGACCCAAAAAAAAAAAAAAAAAAAAAGCAAGCCCGTCTTGGTCTATTAAGTGGGGAATAATCCCGCCAGACACTTAAGAGCAAGACTAGGGCATTATCCAGATGGTCACTGACTCCAAACGCCTCAGGCGAATTTTTAGAACACTGCATCAAACAAATAATAGCAAAGCCAAAACTTTACAAAAGCTCCTTTAGCGATTTAGCCAGAAGCAAAAGATTTTATTTCTTTAAAATAACTAGCACATATCAGGATACTCAAAACCTCTAAATTTCCCACTATGAGTGTACTGACAATAAATATGACAAAGATCGTCATGTCACCTCTTCAAATTGTAGACAAGTCAAAGCATAATGAACCAGGTATGTACCTGTTCTTTTCCTGTTTCTTGTTGCATGTGTTGAAGAATTCCATCAATACTCCACTCCGGAACTGACTCCAGTGGTGACGTTACAGGGAAAAGAATTTCAACAGCTACCCTGTTTTCTCTTGCAGCCGCTACCTGAATTGGCTTGAAGCCATCCTGCAGCAGTAGAAACTTGAATACTAAAAGTATTTCAAAGATTTCAATGACAATATAACCATAGTAATATCAGTGCAAGAATTATCTGGTAAGCGGTAAGGAAAAGCAAATGTGGTAGGATGGAGGCTTTCCCATCCAATTGATATTCCCGACACTACTCTATAATAAGTAGAATATTATTGATTCTAGTTCTCATGCTTTCTTGCGTGCAAAAAGGACCGACAAATAATTGGTAGATATTTCACATCTTCACTTCCAATCATACAGCTCAAGGCTAGTTAATCAGCAGTGTGAATACTCCTATAATAAGTTGGCAGCAAAGGCATGTTGCAGGACAGAACTAGTTATTAAACAGCCCCTGATTCTTGGAGTATTCGTCCTAAGTACTGAGACAGAAAATTTTATATAAGTTAAAGCAATGGCCGCAGACATGGGTAACACAGAATAAAAAAGAGTTCAGTTGGCTAAAATATTATAGCTCTTTATTCACAAAGTTCATGGTAGATAGGATACATCCATTGTATGAAAGTTGACCAAGAACATCTAAAATGGTTTGTGGGTAGGAGAATTATAAACTGAAAAATGATCAACATAAAATATGATCTTATAAAGATGAATGTGAATGAGAGGACATTTTCAACCAACTATGATCAATGTTCACACTTCATAGTAATAATCAGATGGAAAATCTTAGGCATGCCAAATTCGCCAGCTCTACCTCATCGGTGGCATTAGGATCAGCTCCAGCTTGTAATAAGCAGTTTAAGATCTCTGAGCTGCCACCATCAGCAGCAATGTGCAAAGGTGTTGCTCCACCAGCAGTAAAATTCACTGTTGCACCTGCCTGTGGGAAACCAAAAAGTATGAGCTTATAAATGGACTTTAATATGCAGGACAAAGATGAATCAAAGAAGCGATGTAAATTAATGACCAGGTAGTAAAACTAAATTGTTGATTGATGACAAGAGTGAGCAATCGAAAAAAGCAAAAGGTTATCATTACTTAAATCTGGGTGCATGTTCAGACACATTATCTGCTAAAGCACAATGCAACTAAGTGTTAACAGCCTCAAATGCTGCACTGCAGCAACTTGCAAGTATAGTGATATAGTCACTGGATAGAACAATTAAGTATAGAAGAAAATAATACACAATTAAGTTACTGAACATGAAAAAGGAAAGAAAAATCTGAGGCTGAAGTCCATTAAAAAAGTGTTCTTAGCTGAGAACAAGCAGAGTTCTCCATAGTCCGTACAACTAGTTAACACAGTGTAGGCCCATGCAGTCATCCTTATGATAGAGGGAGAAGTCTCTTATCATTGATAAAGGGGATAATAAGCAAGTCGACATCAAATGAGTTTGAAGAAACACATCTACTCACCCTCTGTAAACTTATTTTTAAGAAGAATATCATTCAGTTGCAATTAGACTATCTCAGAGAGTACTTCAGACATGGTAAGCAGATTCCAGATACTTCAAACCACTATCAAGTCCAAAAACACTTCCAGTTTTTCCAAACACTACATAATAATCACAGTTATCAGAATTTAGAAATAATGAACACCCAGAGAAGTTCCATGGGAAATACTTATTTAGCCAAAAATGTTATCAGACAAAAACGGGACAAGTGACTACTTTTAGAGTGTAAATTCAACTCTTAATTGTGCAACATGCAACTATGCAAGTTAACAAATTGTCTAATACCCCATCCAAAAAACTGGTTTAATCATATGCCATTGATACTTTAAAACAGATATCTTCATGAATAGAACCACAAGGGCTCCAGATATAGCTACATTAGCGAATTATGGTATACATAGAGGCAAACTACAATAAAACAAGAGAATAACAGCAGTAAGGCAGCATCCCAGTAATAAGACTACCTAGAAAATAATTTACCTTAATTAATAACTCCAAACATGGCAATGAACCAGCTGCAACAGCTGATAATAGTGGAGTGATATCATCTTCAGTTTTAGCATCTGGCTGCAACAAAAAAGGAGACAAAAAAGTCCATAGGTGAGCACCTAATACAAAACAATTATATCTCTGTGATAGTATGATCTCATATAAAAATCTTAGAAAAGGAATGGAACTTTCATGCATGTTCTTCGTTTAAATAACGATCAAGAATTAGCATTCATGCTGCATATTAGTTCAGAAATATAATGTCCATATTATAAGTGGATAGTATTACAAAATTCCAGTTCATTTTGTTTGTCAAGGAATGTATTAGAATATTTGACGGCAAGATTTACTCCACCATAGCTAAAAGAGTTGATAAGGCATCTCTAGCACTGTTCACATGGAACTGTACTATGCTAGTTTCCACTTATAGTATGATGCTTTTCATGTGATTAAACTACCCCATAAAAGTGAGATAACAAATTCATAGTAATATACCAAAATGAGTGGTTTTAACTTTTAACACCACAGAAAAGTAAGAGATTAAAATAGAAATCGACAATCCAAACCTTTCTACAAATATTCACATGAAGTATGCATGATACACCTTTGTGTAAGCATTGTAGCAGGACAATATATGAATTCATGTTCTACCTTCTTTATTACATAGGACACAGAGTTATATTAATTTTAACTTAACCTTCACCTTTATCAACATACTGTGAATATCAATGATTCCATTAAGTCGCTTGACTTTTCAGGATGAGATAATGACGGACACAAAGGCTCATATGATCTTAAGAAAAATGAAAAAGTGATAAACCTTTCCAGTTAATTGAGCAACCAGCTTACATTGGCATTATGTTCTAGTAGTGCTTTAACAGAATCTTGCTGTGCATGACCGGCAGCCCAAATAAGTGGAGTACCAGAATCACTTTGTAAATCAACATTTACATCCTTAGAGAGTAAGAACTTTAGCAACTCAATATCTCCTGCAAGCAAGGGTAAATCAATCAAACCTATAATAACAATAATAATAATAACAAGAACAACATCAATAATAATAATAACAATAATTAACAAAATAAAAGGTCAGGGCAAGATCCAATGAAATCTCTGGTAAAAATGCTCCGAACAAATACTACAAGAAGTAACTCAGTACACACCCTTTCAATATACTTCTATCTTTTCCATAAAAACATAAGCAATACTTATTAAATTGCCAATATTTAATTAAGCCCAGGTAAAACAAAGAATTATGTTAACTCCTACACAAGCACAAGAAGAGCTACTAAAACACCATGAGAAAGAAGAAAAATGAGATGATACAGTCATAACAGACGCAAGATCATATGCGGGCGGTGTTAAAAATTGGAAGGCTAGGCCTCCAACTTCACAAAAATCAAGTCTTTACTTTTTGTTTGGTACACATATGACTCTGTAATGGGCAAAGCTGAACCAACTGTATTTCAGAAAAGGATAACACTGTACCTATTCCTGCGGAATGATGCAGAGCAGTGGCCCCTAATCCACTTGGTATAGAAGGATCAGCACCATGATCAACAAGGTATTTGGCAGTAGCAGTATGTCCTTGCCGAGCAGCATGGATAAGAGGAGTCTCTCCTGAATATTGGCAAAATTTTGCAATAAGAACTACATGCAGGAATACATAAGAATCAAATCTCTCATGCTAACCACGCAGTAGGCCCTTATATGTACACAGTGTCTGTGTGTGTGTGTGTGTCATTTAACTCTATGGCTTAGTTTACCATCTTCATCCAGGGTATTTACATCCATCTTCAACTCTTCTAGCAAGTACCTGCAGACCTCAGTCTGACCCTCCCTCGCAGCAAAGTGCAGCGCCCCTCTCTTGTTAGCATCCTTAACATCTGCCACCGTTTGGGCTAACCCTTTTCCATCATCAAGTTGCTGGGCCAATTCTATGTAATTATCAACAAAAGCAGGTCCACATTACGGCAAAATCATAGAAACGTTAACAAAATCTATATCTACGTCCGCCTATTGGGAAAGCGAAAAAAGAAAATGGAAGAGGAAATTGAAGAACTGTATGAAGCCGAATCTACTTACTTTTGAGGAGGTCCAAATTTCCAGTCCTCGCAGCATTCAGAAAGTGTTGAACCTTTTCCCTCACTGCAACCAAAAAAAAAGGCATCGGAAGAAGACGATATTCATTAATTTGCCTGCTGCTAAAACAAACGAAGAAAAAGAAAAAGAAAGTAAATTATGAAACCTGCAAGAGCATCAGAAGCATCAGGAGCCATTGTTCTTTTCCTTTTCCTTCGTGTGTGAGTTGGTAGTAGGGTGGGCCGTGGGGGGCGGGTTGATACTCGGAAGAGAATGAGACCAATTTACGTGTACTTAGAAATTTTGAAGAGGCAAGACTTTGCAGGGTTTTGGTCCTTTTGCAGTTCAAGAACTTTCTCCTTCAAAATTTACTCCTTTTAAAGTGGGTCTTTATATTTTCCTTCTATAACCTCACCCAATCAATATTTAAAATACTTATATTTATGATTCCGTGGTATATTTAAATGAAAAATACAAAAATATTTATTTTTAGGTAAATAATAAAATATTATGTTAATATATATATATAATAACTAAAGTTCATCTATTTATAGTAACACATATTTTTTCCGCCTTTTTCATTTATAGCAATATTAATTTTTATATTTATTATAATGTTAAGAATAGATGTTGCTTGTTAAGATTTTTTTAGAGAATTCGGTGATTTGCTTGTTCAAATTTTTTAGAAAATCTCTTAATTTGCTTTATAGTAAATATAACATATAATATGTAAAAATTTGTACTAGTCTATTTATGTATATATATATACATATAAAGAATTACCAGCTAAAATAGGCTTTTTAAATTTGGATATGTTTTTTTTTAAAATCATATATAATATATTTGTAATTATTGAACAATATTATTGTTATAGTAAATAGCTAATTCATTCGTAAATTAAAAAAGTTAATCTCACATCAAAAATTTGGAAGTGGTTTTGCAATATTATGAAACTAATTAACATAAAATTTGGGATTATGGATTAACATTAATTTTAGAATATATAAAAATTGATGCCTCAATTATATTGAATTTTTTTAATTTCTTTCAAAAATAATATAACATAATAATTTGTTAAAATATATCTATTTATCTATATATATATATAAAGAGAAATATCAGCTATTTATTGTGGTTGCCATATTTTCCGACCGAAACATGGTTACTATAACATAAAATATTGTATAATTTTGCTCATATGCAACTTTAAAATATTGTAAATTTCATATAATTTTATTCTTATGCATGCATTGATCTATTACTTTTAGGTGAACTATATATAATTACTTCTTTAATCTCAAAATTGGATTTATTCTGTTTTACCCATTATATAGTTATATAATTTATATATAATATTTATATGTCTTGTTATAATCATGCTACATGAATATAATTATAATTTGATGTATTTGTAAATTTAATAATATTGTACAATAAAATTATATGAAATAACTCATAAATAAATTAATCGTTTATCACTAAATACAACTATACAATTAAGTGATTATTAGTCCAACACTACTTCTTCTAAATTTGTTTGCTTATTCAACTCTTCTAATATTTTATCCAATTACCATACAACATATAGAGTTTGATGATTTAATAAATAAAAGACCAAGCATCTTAACATATTTTATGCATCTATCTTTTATATGTTACACCATATACTATACATTTGTGCGCATGCATGCATACTTTCTTATTAATATAACTAGTGTGAGATCCCGTGAGATACACGAAAATCATTTTTGTATTTTTTTTATTAAAAATATATATTATTTATTATGAAAATATTAGCAAAGTCATAATTATAGTTAATATCTGAATTTGTATTTTTCATATTTGAGTATGAATTTATTTAAAACTTCAAATAAGATATTATCGATAATTTTTCATGATTTTAGATGTAAGATATTGACTTGTTTAAAGAATTTGAATGTTGATTGATAACGTATCAAATATGTTGCAAATTTAATATTAATAGCTAAAAGCAAAGAGTCAATTTTTTCATTCTCCCAATTACTTAATTTTTTGTAATAATGATAAATTCATTTATATATATACAAAAATAAAAACCACATTCGGGCAGGAAAACAAAAGGGAAAACATTCATTTTACTATTATATATAAGCAAAAAATTAATAAGTATATGTAATATCTAAATTAATTATTTTTATATTTGAGTACGAATTTATTAAAAAAATTCAAATCAAATATCATCAATAATTTTTCATGGTTTTAGATGTACTAGATTTACTACAAATCAGGATATTTATTTGTGTAAATAATTTAGATATTAATTGAAAACATATTAAAATATATGACAAATCGAATATTAATAGGTAAAATCATGGAGTCAATTTTTATTATCCAAATTAATCTACTTTTTTAATAATAAAAAAATTATTTATATATATATACACGGAAAAATAGAAATCATATTTGAGCAGAAAAATAAAAATGAAAAAATTGATTTTATTATTATATAAATATAGATAAGAGAACTATTTTTCTAATAAAATTTGGCCAAAGCCGAGTTTTCAAATTTTAAAAATAATTATAGATTTTTTTATATATAAAAAGGAAAAAGATCAAACATCTTGTGCAATGTGTGGTGATTGAACACGTAGGGCATCCTAATTAATCTTTTTCTAATTTTTTTCCCCAATTTTTTTAAAAACACAAATAGTTTTCTTTTCTAATTCGTGTTTTCGTACAATTTATCAGATTAATCCTCTCTTCATAAACTTACTTTTTTAATGTTCATATTACACATATTCAAAGGAGATGTTAGATTACCAAAAGTCAAGTTTATTTGTTGGTTGATTGTTTGGTTAGATTGAGTATATATCCATGTATAATAGGTTTGACTGCACAAAAAAAATTAGTTAAATAGTTTTTTATAAATAATTATTATATGATCTAGATTGTTTTAAAAAAAATAGTATTATTCCATTTTTTTCATATATTCTTTTATTTTATTTTTTCTTATAAATATAAATTAAAAAATTATGTATCACACATCAGTGGACAATTATAATATAAATACATATACGTATAAATATGCACATACATATAATATAGAGTCATATAAATGTCCAATATTACTATGCATACATATATAATGTGTATATATATGTAACGTTTTATATAGTGAATGTTCACTGCATACAACCACACAAGATGAGGAAATTACCAGAGGAATTACTCGATTGTCCATGGAAGCTTGCTGAATCCTTGGTCATGAATGTTTTTGGATTGTAACGGAACATTTAAGAACTTTGTGAGCACCGACTAATGTGATCATGAAAATAATACATATATATATATATATATATTTAAATGACACATGAAAGGTGGTTACTGTATATGAGAAGAATAACAACATATACGAAGATTAATAGTAAGAAAGCAAAAATATGTAAAATAGTTGAATATGTATTCTTCTTGAACAAATAACTTCTAGTACATGGGGTTATGACGTTGGGAGATTACAAGTATAGCATTCATGAAACCTGTGTTACTGCAGGCTGGGGGAGAGACGGACATTCTCTACCAACATATCCACACATTTATCATGTATACTGTGCAAAAGAATCACTATCAATAACAATTGCCGCCATTGATGATCAGCTTGCTGAGGTTGGTTATGACAGAGACATGAAACCTCAAATATTTTAGTAGTACGTGTTAGAATAATGCTACCTAATGTCCTCTTTATTCATGAGAAATCAGTCTTCAATCTAAAATACGAAGATCTTTTCATTCTCCTTGGCATCAACCTGCACCAAAACTATGAGCCTGATGCCATTTTTCGAGGTAAAGCTTCATATCCCGTTAGAATATATCTCGATTTCGTTTCTTTGTTAATCCTTCCCACCACCCCTTATAGGGGACTGCATCACAGAACAGGCTACGGCTTGCGCCCAATGCCTCAATTTCATCTTCACTTGTTGGGGATCGTCGCCTACACCGTACGCTTAATAGTTATACAGGTAAACATATCTTTTTTATCCATTTTTCATAATATTTGCCAGTGAAAAGATTGATTTAGATATAAAATGACATTTTTGCATGTTATGCATTATGTTGCCCTATATTAGGTAATGAAACACGAGAGGATTATCTTGCATGTTATCGTATGAATGTTTCATGCTTCAAGAAGCTTCAATTAAATTCAAATTTCAGAATTTTCTTGGTAAAATTGCATTAAAATTGGACGTGTTTTCAATGATGATAGTATATGTAAGGGAATTAAATAATTGGAAGCAATTGTCGGAGGGCAACAAACAGTACCTGGGCTCAAAATCTTTCTAGAATCAGAATCGCTCATCGGGGGCCTGGCAAAAGAGCAAGAGTGAAGACTCAATGGGGAGGGGATGGAGGCGGCGGCGCCGCTGCCTGGGCTGGGAAGAGGGCTGGTTAAAAACTGCCGATTCACCGCAAAATACAGATCGAGGGCAGGAATAGTGGTGCACAATCTCTGTCCATCCTCCGCATTGAATCCAAACCCCAATTCTATGCAACCCTTGAGCTCCTTGAGATCCTCGTCCGTCAGATCGTCGTCGCTCTTCCTACGCTCCTGGTGGAGGAACTGGCGGCGGCGCCTCTCCCACGCGATGTTACGGGGGGCCTCGTACATGGGCAGCTGCTTCGACAGCGTTCTCTTCTTCGCCTCCAGGTTCCTCCAGAACGGCGGTGCTTTCTCTAATCGTTGGAGGTCTTCGCTTTCCGAAACACACGGAGAAGACGAAGACGACGACAGTGATGCTGATTCGGGATTTTGCGGATCTCCCATTTTGGTCAGTGCTTATGTATTGGTCAAATTAATTTGTAAATGAAAAACGCAAAGTGTGTGCGTGCGGCAAAATTAAGCGTAGAAAAACAAAAAAAAAAAATAAAGAATGCAGGGCGGCGGCCGTGGCGGGAGGAGGGTGGAGAACCGCCTCGGACCGCCGTGGAGGTGGTGGTTGGTGGGAGGACGGGCGGTGTTTTTATTGGAGGGAGAGGGTAATTGGGTGAGAAGTGTGTTGGATGATAAGGGGCCAGCGGCAGAAGGCTGTTAGTTGCTTTGAAGAAGTTAAAAGAGAAGAACAAGGGGGAAGAAGCGGGGCTTGTCTTTTCTTCATGTTCCACCCCTCATTTCTAACCGTCGCAATGCTTTTTTTTTCCCCCGAATATTCCTTCTTATCTTATATAAACCTTTTGACTTATTATTAATGGACTTCAGGTCAAATTGTATATTTTATTTGTTTTAAAAATTCAATAAAAATTTATAATATGCTTGCATATTCAAATTTATATTTGAACTAAGAGAATCGTCTCTAAATAGTAAAGTACCGTGAAAAATTATTTTTTAATTTGGACAATGTTTTTGGCGGAACAAAGTTATTCATAATTTATCTTTTATTTTTAATTTTGATTTTTTTCAAATATTTATAGGATCTTTGATTTAACACTCATACTGTACATTTTAAAATAAAATAATATATTAAAAGTATAATTATTTTTTGTTTGATTATTTGAGTGATATTTTGGTATATTGATTATGCAGAATATATTGAACTTTAATTGCAAATAAAAATTAAATATTTTTTTATAGAAAATTTGTTAGAAACATTTATTATACAATAATTAATTTATATTTTTAATTTTAATTATATTATAATATATATATATATATATATATATATATTTATCAATATAATAACACAACAATATAAATAGTAAAATTTTGTCATTTTATTAATTTTCAAATTCACATATAACATTAACGGAACTTCTCTTTCTTTCTTTCCTTTAAACCATTTTTTTTCAATCTATAAAAAAAATAAAAATTTTACCAATGTCATCACATAAAATTTTATCTAAAAAGATACTCCTAAATATATGCCAAAATGACACGTGTCGCCACAAGAAAGGTTCTCCATTTTATACTTAAATATCTTTTAAAAATTTATATGTAGGAAAAAAAATAGTTTTTTTCTAACTAAAGTTTCATAATTCAAATAACTTTTTTGTTACAAATTCATTTTTTAAATATGATATATTGTATTAATCGTCATTTTACGATATTTAATTTGATACCAATATTGTATATATCAAAATAAAATATTATATTTAAAATATTAAATATTTTTTTTGCAATTTTATTTAAATATGTGTTAGATTTAAATAAAAAATTGGATTAAATTCTTATATGAATTTGAGTCAATGTAAAAAAATAAAAATAAAATTACAGAATAAAAATAATAAATATTTTAATAAAAATAAAATTATTATACCATTCAAGTATATAATTAGTTGTTTTATTTTAATATTTTTAACAGATTTTTAATATTTGTATTGACTTTGAGAAATTATAATGCATTGGATTGTTTAACCTCATTAGTTTTTAGTAAATTAAAAGATTAATTTTTATTTACTTTATATAATATATATAGCTTGAATATTCAAAACTAACAAATTGATCAATTTTTAACTTAAACTAATTTAAATTTATATTTACAAATATATTGACTTATTAACTTTATAAATATTTTTATAAATTGTATATGTTTTAAGTTAATTATTTGACCTTGAGGCTATGAAATATTTATTTACTTAAACTATATTTTAATTTACTATGGTCGTGATTATTTTTTAATATTTTTTATTTTTTATATATATTATTTCTTATGAGTAACAAACATACACAAAAAAAATTAAATGTAATAAAATATTTTGTTGTTTTGAATTATAAGTTGATTTTGAAAGTTGGTACTCCGGTTAAATTATATATGATAAATGGATGTCAATATAAAGATCTTAAAATGAAGAATTAATATGATGTATTTATTATAATATTTAGTTAATTTTATGTTTTCTAAAATATTTCTATTCAATAATCTCATATTTTTTATTTTATATAAAAATATTTTAAATAAAAAATATCACCCTTAACTTAAATAATATATATTTAAAAAAAATATTTTATTTGTAAATATGTTAAATGGATGTCAAATAAAGATCTTTATTTGAAATAAAAAAGTTATAAGTATTTAAAATTTTGGGGTGAAAAAATATATATTAAGTAGTTCTCTTAGGAATGATGAGAAAAGATGAAGGAAAAAGAGGTGTAGAGTGGGTATGGTTGTGGATGGAACAACTACAACCCACAACCTCGTAAACAACCACGGACTAGGTTGTGGCACAACCCACAACCGACCTAGTCCAAATATACCCTTAGAATTATGTAACAAAATAAAGTTAATTATTACCAAACTTAGGTGTCATGTATTCGAAGCAAATATAATGACTAGAACTAATGCAATGTATAGGGTATTGATCCTTAGATTGTCGTTTATACCATCAGATCCAAAAATACCTTTCATTTTTCAGTACATAGAAATTCACCTATAGTTAAAGACAATCACTATCTAATGTTGGACTTTTTCTTTCTAAAACTGTTTTTAGCCACAAACAATTATATGTTACATTATGATGAGTTATGAATTGACATAATTTGAAGATTTACATTCGTGACGAAGAGTAAATGTATAATAATTCAACAATCAATATTGTATATACGATGACCTATCATAATTTATAGTTCCTAATTTATTAAAAAATTGAGTTCTTAGTATATTTTTACCTCCTTTATTTATATCACCATCTTTTTTTTTATTCTTATCATTTAAATATTTTTAATTACATTATTTAACTAAATTATTATATCAATTATTATGATATTAATACTTAATATATTCTAACCAGTGCATCGTACAGGCGGACATCTAGTATCCCAAAACACAGGTAACTTTTAAGTTGTTCTTAAGGCATGGAATTTATTATAGATTGAACTATTTGTAATAGATTTTTGTTGCATATATAAATTAAATAGTTTTTTGTTATGTTATAAAATTTTATTAGATAATTTAAAATTGTTTATTTTCAATTTATTTTATTTAAATTTAACTTTAACTTTTTATAATAATTATATTAAAAATCATATATTACATCAAGTGAAAAAACTAGCTACATAATAAAGTCATTCCATATTGTTAAAAAAAAAATTCTTAATATTCAAATATTTAAGTTTCAAATGTCAAGACAAATAAATTTCAAAAACAAAATCCATACAAGTGGATCTATTTTTATTGATCAAGCAGATGCTTTGGTATCACAGGGATAGGGGTAGGTTACGACAAAGTATAATTATAATGATAATTTGATCTTGTTTTTATAAAATATTATTTATCTATTCCTTTTCATTACAATATAATTAAATCATCAGTTAATTAGAGAATTATATTATATGTTATCGATATAATTTCCTTCAATTGTCTTCGACATAAAATAAGAAGAGAAAATTGTAATTTCAATTGTCTAATTTTAATTACGTTGGAGTCAATTTTAATATTTGAAGTGAATATTCTTAGTTTGGATTGTAGATAGTTTGAGGTAGACGTTGGGATCAATTGTCTAGTTAGACATAAAACAAGAAACACCAAGACTTGTCCGCATGGACAGCTCAGTTGGTTCCTGGGTGGCATATTGCCCCAAGGACGCAGGATCGAGTCCTGGCAGCCGCAGTGTGGGAGTTTTATCTCTCCAATGTGGGGGATAACTCCTTGTGGGCACCAGGCACTGTTCCTCCCACCTAATAAAAAAAATTAATAAATTATAGTATATAATAAATATATTAAATAAATAAGTAAAGTCGCCCCGGCCGGAGGCGACTCTAATTAAAGTCGCCCCTGATATTTTTTTTTATTGTCGCCCCTGCAATGGGCGACTCAATTTTTTTTTTTATTCACAAAAAAGGAAGAAGCAAGCACTCGGTTGTCTCACTCGGTCGAGTCACCACTCGGCCGGCCGAGTGGTACCTGTAACTCGGCCCAGCCGCTCGGCCTCAACAATACTCGGCCGACCGAGTTCGAGGAATGAACTCGGCCATGGCACTCGGTCGGCCAATTAACTCGGCTGGCCGAGTCACGTGAAGGTTTTGAATTTCTTAATCCGTCTGTTATTTTTTTAAAAAAAAAAAAAAATCCACAACACACATTTCTCTCTCTATCATATTTATTATCCACCCACACCACACATTTCTCTCTTCCTCATTTCTTTCTTCACTTCTTCTTCAATTCTTCTTCAATTCTCCTTCCATTCTCTTTCAATTTTTCTTCAATATTCACGGTTCTTTCTTCTCCGTTTCTGAAAAATTTGTTGAGGTAATTTTTTCAAAATTTGTGTGTGTGTGTGATGTTTTGTATGTGTGTGGTGTTTTGTGTGTGGGTGGTGTGTGTGTGTGTAGTATTTTGTGTGTGTGTATGTGGTGTGTGTGTAGTGTTTTGTGTGTGTGTGTGGTGTTTTGTGTGTGCTGGAGTGTGTGTGTTGTGTGGTTCTATTGTATGTTGTGTGTGTGGTGTATGAAATGTATGTGTGTGATGTGTGTTGTGGTGTGTGTGCTTGTGTGTGTGCTGGTGTGTGTGTGTTGTGTGGTTGTATTGTATGTTGTGTGTGTGGTGTATGAAATGTATGTGTGTGCTTGTGTGTGTGCTGGAGTGTGTGTGTTGTGTGGTTGTATTGTATGTTGTGTGTGTGGTGTATGAAATGTATGTGTGTAATATGTGTTGTGGTGTGTGTGATGGGTGAGTGCTTGTGTGTGTGCTGGTGTGTGTGCTTGTGTATGGTTGTGTGATGTGTGCGTGTGTGCCGTGTTTTGGGTATGTGTATGTCGGTCGGATTAATTTGTATAATTTGTAATAGATTTTGTTGAATTTTTTGCTATATAAATTGTTATAGATTTGCCGTTAATATTTTTTTGTTATACATTATTTGATGTAGGAACTCTGGGAATTGTTGTTGTTGTTGTGCATTTATCGTGATCCTCAAATTGTTGCCGTTGCATTGAGATATTGCTTCATTTCAATATCAGGTTTGAATTTTACTAATTTATTAGTTGAATTTAATTTCATGATACTTTGTAATTATATAGCTTAATAATACCTCTTGCATGCAAAAATATAGTTAACTCCATATTTTAAGATCATTAATGCATCTTTATTATTTAAGATATGGAGTCTTCAAACAATGTCGGTATTGTTATTTATATTGGGGATAGTAGCGATGTTCCACCTGTTTGTGCAACAAGGGTATCTCGCGACATCGGATATTCTGGCCTGATATCAAAATTATTTGAACTGACAAGGATCGATAGCAATGAATATAAATTCAACATATCCGCTTCACTATATGCAAACAACAGATATCATCGTATACCAATCAACAACGACGATAATCTATGATTTTTCTTTGCACCGGATGCGGATAACCAATATGTAGAATTTCATATTGATCCGGAGAAACTGCAAGATAATGCTCTTCCAGATATTCTCCCAAGCAATGAGTATTATCAATATGCTTCTTACTTAAGAGGTGATGACATTAATAATTCAGCACTCGTCAGGCAAGAGCATACTGATGGAACCTCAAGGTCCAATAATGAGAGTATTCCAACTGAAAGAGAAAATGCTCACACAGAGGATCAACCACATGATCCATTGATTGACACTTTTGGTGTGAATGAACAAGAAGACTCCGAACCTGACGAAGACGAGTTGTCCAGTGAATCAGATGAAGATGGGGTGGATATTGGTGATATTCAAACTATCTATTGCCCAAATCAAGAGAGATCACCATCCAATCAACAACCACAATTTCCATCAAGTGCGCAGAGATATTCCATGCATCCGAATATCCCGTTCTTCAATGCATCGTCACATGAAATGCTTGTGGACTCATTTGATCTTTCGAAAAAATTTAGATATTATGATGTTACTGAAGGAGTGCTCACAAAAGGCATGGTATTCAAAGATAAGAAGAATTTGCAGTCTGCAGTGAAAGACTTTTCAATTCGTATAGCGAGGCGTGAATATCGAGTAGAGGAAAGCACACCTCGTATATGGAAAGTCAAATGCAAAAATAATTGTGAGACTACACATTGCAACTGGTGGTTGCACGCAGGTTACAAACAAAAGATTGATATGTGGGAAATCACTAAGTATGGAGGCCCTCATACGTGCCTAATGAACGCGGTGTCTGTTGACCATCAAAACTTGTGCAAAAACATGATTGCTGCGTTGCTAACTGGAATGGATCAGACAGATTCCGGGTATGAGATTAAATGTGTTCAACAACAAGTGTATGATAAATTTCAATATACAATCTCATATCATAAGGCATGGTATGGTTTGAAACGAGCAAGAGAAAATGTGTATGGTACATGAGAGAGCTCAGTTTCAAAACTACCCAAATTTTTGGGAGCTTTACAAAAATGGAATCCAGGCACAGTTGTCGAGTGGCGCCACATGCCCGAAGAGACAAATGGTGTAAAAATGTTGAAATATGTATTTTGGGCGTTCAAGTCATGTATAGATGGGTTCCAGCATTGCCGTAAAATTATTAGTGTTGATGGAACTCATCTTTACACTAGATACAAGCACACAAGATGTTAATTGTTGTTTCCATGGATGCAAATCAACATCTTTTACCTTTGGCTTATGCACTTGTGGACGAAGAAAGTTTTGCTTCTTGGACATGGTTTCTTCGTATGATATCGAAACATATTGTTCGCGGTAAAGAAGGAATGTGTCTGATTTCAGATAGACACGCCGGTCTTTTGAAAGAAGTGGAAAGAATTCCAAATTTTCAACCACCTCTTGGAGTCCATCGTTTCTGTTTGAGGCATGTCTGTTCGAATTTCAATAGCAAGGTGAAGAATGTGAAGTTAAAAGACATGTGTTGGCAAGCCGGATCAACTTTCACAATCAGAGAGTTTGAAAATGTGATGGATCAAATAAAGGCGTTGAATGAGAGGTCATATGATTACTTATCGAAAATCGAAAAGGATCAATGGACTCTTGCACATGACCGAATTCTTCTCACAACTTCAGGTAGGATACAATGAAACGGTGCCGAAATCCATGATATTTTATGTGGGAAACGAGTGCCACCATCTTTCGGCTGAAGAGCTCAATCAGATTTATGGATTTCCCAAGAAGAAGCACTCGGGTCTACCCGATCACAGGCCAAATTTTCCCGAGTTCAACCCAATGACTTTTTGGAAGGAAATAACAGAGCCTTTTCTAGATAAGCCATCGGTCTACAACCCTAGTAGATCGAAAGCATCGAGTATTCGAAGCCTGGTCATCCGATATTTTCAGAGGTTCGTCTCCAGTACAATTTTGGCTAAACCTGAGCCTGGGGTGGTCACCCTCGATGAGCTGTTCATACTATGGTGTTTGGTGAAAGGTAAGAAGTTCAATGTAGCACCAATGCTCTTAAGACAGTTTGTCCGAACAAAAAATCAGGTTGCTAATCATATTGGAGGTTTGATCACTTCAATTGCTCGACACTACGGGGTGAACTTGGAAGGGATGGAAGAGACACCAGGAGAGACCACTATAAACCTCGAATTGCTTTGTAACATGAAGATGTGCCTATTACATCCCGGCACCAGAAAGTTGTATCTGATTTTATCAGATAAAAAGAGGTTTGCACTGCCCAATTCTCGTCTCACCAATGTTGCTGGAGGGAAGGTCTATAATATTTTACTGAATGGCTCCGTTCACATAGAAGCAATCGAGGAGAGTGAGAATGAATTGAAGAATGAGGAGGAACGGAGGAAAAGGAGGAGAAGAACTACGGATGCCCGAACAGAGCCTATGGACCTTGATATTGAACAACTACAAGCGGATGAAATGATGGGGGAAGCACAACTGCCCTCATACGATCAAGCCTGAACTTCACAGCAACCACACCATCCACCTCAGTATCAAGGAGGGTGGAACGATTAGTCAGATTGGAGAAACGCTTTGGATGCGCGTGTTGCCAACCTAGAAGAGTATGTGCATCGTCAAACATACAATTCTCAAATTGCACTTGACATGCAAAGGCAACAATATGAGTGGCATGTGCAATAAGACCATTTTCAAGAGACTGAATACCCGGCTTATCGACCATTCAACCCATCCAACACACCGTATCGACCACCTCAGTGAGCACGTCTCAATCCAACACCGTACCGACTACTTTTTAAGAATTTATTGCTTTGATTTGAACCTCTTAACTTTGTTGTTTATTGATGATTTTGAGTAGTATATAATTTGATTTGAAAATTTTCTTTATAAAACATAATTCTTGTTATTTGTTGGAAAAGCAATTCATCAACACATTTGATCTTTTTAACAATCCCATGGACTTTTTACGAAACTCAATAAATTAATAAATTCGACTATCACATGAGAAAAAAAAAAAGAGAATGTACGAAAACGGGAGAACGAATGTTAATGTGTAGCCACTAACTTACTCACTTTATAATTATATCACAACAGTTGTGTTTGCTAACAGTCGTATGTTGATGTGTTTAAGTGCTCATTCGTTAAAATTTTATAAAAAATATTTATTTACTTATTTAAAATAAGAGAAATTTTGTAGTGTCTCAAGGATACCGATACCCAACCACTTTTAAGTATTAAATTATTAACATTGAATAACAACCTTTAGATTTATTTATCTGCTACCGATTATCCACTTTGAAATGAGTTAGGATTAAACTAATTATTGCCAATTACCAATTAATTTCATTTTGCTTTTGCACGTGAAGACCAACTTCCAAACTACATATTATATATATTTCTTATAACTTTGTTTTTTTTGTTCCTACTTTTTTCTTTCAATTTTCTTTTCTTTTACTTCTATGTTCACGCTCTCTATTTCTTTGTTTTGTTTTTTTACTTTGTCTTATTTTATTGTAAATTTAACATTTCTTAATTTTTTTTCCCTTTAGCTTTATTTTCTTTTGATTTTTTTTTCAATTATTCTTATATTTTTTATGTTTATGTGATGAATATAATTAGGATATCCTACAACAAAATAAAATATAGTTCAAATATATAAGTTATCTATATTAACTAAATAATGATATTTATAATTTTATACATTTATGTTATTTGTGTACGTTGTACATACGTTACATTTTAATTCTATAATTTTTTATTCAAAAAATTTATGTCTTAATATAATTTTTTATCTCATGAATAATTACATGAAATGAATAAATGAATTATATGAAAATTTTAGTATATTAAAACAGAAAGTTCAATGTAAAATAATTATTTGTGATTTGCAAACAATTTATAATTTGCATCAAATAAAATAAAAATATAAGAAAATGTCAATGTTCAAAATACTAGTTATAATGAGAGTTTATTTATATTTTTTGTAGAAATGTATTTTTTATACAAAATTAAATCCTAGCAAATTTTCTTTTGCAAAATAATTATTAGTTACAAACTACTGCTTTTTATTTAATTATACAAGATAATTAATTATAACTTATTTATTTGTGACTTTAAGTAATATAACATATTTTAAATTCAAAATATGAAAGGCCTATTTTCAAAATAATAAAAGTCCATTGTCCAAAAAGAATCCACAACTCCCAAAAATGCTTACCCCCTAGGGCACTACAGAAACCGTCATAATTAAAATGAATAAATATGATCATTAATATATTAACACGTGTTCATGATGGATAATTAAAATAAATAAATATGATCATTAATATATTAACACGTGTTCATGATGGATATATGAGTATTTTGGTATATTATGATTGTATTGTAATAAAAATAAAAAATTAAATTATCAATTTTTAAACTAGCTTTAGCGAAGTCCTCATCAACATTAACAACTTATCTCACAGTATGTTTATCCCATGTAGCCATGTTTATGGTTTAAATGGGGTTTTCCAATCCTAGGGTTTAAATTACACACGAAAATTGGGGGTTCTCTGAGAACAAGCAGTGTTCACATTTAAGGGCATGTTTGGCTTTCATTCCAAATCATGCTTGTCCAATTTTATGCTTTGTTATATTCACAGAATTTTTGCTTTACCATAAAAACAATAGTTTTTGTTTAAAAAAAAACATATTTTTTAACAATTACTAGTTTCATCAAAATTAAATATTTAAAATGGGTTTCGTTAATATCAATTCATTCAATATTATATAATAAATTTTAAGTATAATTATTTAATGAAATCTACCAATAACATTCTTTATGTTTGTGCTAATATAAGAAGTGAATAGTGTACACTTATGTTTTCCCGACTAATATATATTGTTAAAAATGAATCATAAATTTTGATGAATTGGGTTGTGCTAATTAAATCTAATACAAATATTTAATATTAATTCAAATATGTGTTCAATACTAATTAATACACAATCCACAAGAAAAAAATTCTTGAATATGGCAACTTCTAAATTTGTGGTATTGGAAACTTGTACGTATGTAGTTGGCCTTTTGGAAGATTTATAATATAATTATGTAATACGTTATTATAGAAATAGTAATATAATTTTTTTAAATAAAATACATAATTATATAAAATATATTTTTAATAAAACTTATTTAAAATATAAAATATCTTATAATATAAAAATATATTAAATATTAAAATATACCACAATGTATATAAAACTATTTATATTTAAAAATTAATATTTTATTTGTATATATGCAATATGGATATCAAATTAAAAATCATGAAAATGAAGTTGAGATAAAAATATAAAATAAAATAAAAAGTTACAAGCCATTGAACATAAGAGTGATGTTTTTTTTTGATTGAACATTATATTTAGAAAGACATTTTGAGCAGAAAAATGACATTTCTGTAAATTTTCTCAATTGTCTTGCTTTTCAATTTATAGAAATACTAATAATTTCTTTTTTTGTTTCTAATCCAATTATAGGTATAATATATCAAATTAATTACTTTTTCACGTCCTTTAATTTTACACTCATATCAGATATGCTAAATTGAGATTGTATCAATTATTTTTTGTTAATTATTTGAATTACATTTAAATAGTTATTGTGCATTGAGTTTAAATACAATTTATTATCATTTTTAGTATCCAAATCAAACCATATAAATGCTGAAGTCTTCTTGTAACAAAAAATGTTACTTACTCAAAAAGTATGACATTCAAACATTTAAATAGAAAGAAAAACAAAAAGAGTAGCTGTTGTATAGGATAAAAATTTCAATTCTGTAATACATGAAACATTATAAATTACATCATATGTACAGCTCAGAATTTAGCCATCACTTTTTTTGACAAGTTACTGAGCAAGAAAATTGCCTTTGACGAAACACTTTGATCAACAATGGGGAAACCAGAAAGTTTTCATGCTAAAGGTTCAACATCATTATCTGCACCCTCCTGCGTTTCTGGATGATCTTTACCTTGATCGTTGACCTGGGTAGCTTCTTTCGACTTTCGAGTGGCTGCTCGATTCTTACCTTTGGCAGTATTAACAGGGTTTTTACCTTCTCTGTGAATTCCTGTACTGTGACTAGCTGCTCGTTCATTATTTCCCATATCGTAGGGAGAAGATTTTCCTGCATCACCGCAGCTCTTTCTCCTCGTTAGCTTTGGTGATTTAGCACGGGTAACTGCCAGCTGCATTTGACCAAAACTAGTTAAACAGTTTTGGTCATCAAAGAAAGAGAGGATTCTTTACTAAGAGAACACTAGGTGATGTGAAAAGGAATGTGCATCTTCCTCAAGCTTATACTATAAAGATTGTTTTTCGTTGATAGAAAACGGAATGACTTGGTGCAATTTTACCCTTTTTCTGAGATGAACGCGAAATCCGCTAACGATAGATATAATCTAGAAAGAACCCAAAATTGGCAAAAGCTGCACCAACTTGACAGTTTTTTTGCAGAATTTGCTAAAATGGCAACACTTTGGAAAGGTTTGGATTATTTATTTATTTACAGCTTACAACAGACGTTGAACCAATTGAAACACACAATGTTATGCCATGTCATAGAAGCCTAAATTGACAAAGAAAGTTGACTATATTACCTTTTTAAGCTCAGCCTTTGGGGGAGGGCCTTCACGATAGAAAGTAGGAATTGGATTAGCTTTGTACACCATGCTCTTCCTCAGCTGCTTTACAGCCGCTTCTTCTTCTTCCTACAAATCGCGATAGAGAACTGAGAATACAGATAAATTTTAAAAACACTTTGAGATGAAGAGGAAAGATCTCATGGAAGGCTGTAAGTACCTTGATTCTAGCTTGGTTATCAAGTTTCTCTTTCTCCAACGCCTTGTGTTTTTCTTCCAACTTGGCATAATACTAAGAGGGTAGGAAAGACACCAAAATGGAAAACAGAAAAGCTGAAAGAAATGAGAAGTAATAACAACAGATTACTGCATAAATCTCCCTCTGCATGAATGTAGAAACTACCTCCCTACGTCTCTCTAAACGTTCCTCACAAGTGAATTTCGGGGCAACTGGAACTGTAACTCTGAATTTGTTTGTCCGCACCGACATAGTACTTTGAGTGTTAAGGCAAATAACATATAATTAATATATATATCCTCAGTAACAACATAAAAGAGGGGAAGTAAAAACGATGACAGGCAAAATTCCAAACTCAGGTAAGGATACGAGGAGGCTACGGAACAGTTATCATCTTCGTCATAAGTTTCCTTGTCATGGAAATGCTGTGCCTTCCTTGACATTGAAGGAGAGTTCGGCTGTAAGAGAAATCACAATCATCAGCACCACATAAAATTTTCACTAAAGCAAAGAAAAGATATCTTAGTAAGTGTTATGCATAACCTAAGCTGAAGCAACTTTTGATCTCATCATTTAGCATCACATATAACACATCATCAGAATTTACAATGCTGGAGTTGTGTCAGTTGAAGCTACATAATGGAGTGGGATATAAATTGCATGATAACATTATGAACTAGTAACAACGAGGTTGTGAATTTGGCAAATGCTTTAACTAGGCCCCTATATTTATTCTACTTCCCTCAAATTATCATCAATGCAACAGACGAAGAATTAAATAATTGATCAAGAAAAGTTAACCACAACTTCATATCAAATCAAATTGTAGATCAGAGGCAAAACTCAGTATCTAGATGCCTAGATCCTCAATGGAATCCCAAATTGTTGAATTTCAGATCAATGCAATTTCTCCAATCACATGATAACTGGGATGGAATTATACACAATGTATAAGAAAGTCCATCATAGAACTGGGAAGAGATAAATAAATATATAGTTTGTGGTCTTGGGGCTATGTTGATCACTGGACTGAGGCGAACATCTTACACCAGAATCATCGTCTTCAGCCTGAATGATATTCTCCTCTGGCTCATAATCAGTGCTTTCTACGTCAAGCAAATCTTGGTTATGGTTATCTGGTTCATAATCCTTCATTTCAACTTTTTCTGGTAAGGCTCTCGGAGAAATTTGAGCCACATCTTGATCAGAGCCATTCGACTTGGCATTGGCTGCAATGGGCTTCTTGTCAAGGCACAATCCTGCAACGTCCCTCCCCATTTGCCTCTATGAATATAAAATTTAAACATCAAAGAAATACCCATTTCTTATATTCAAATATTTTGCCTCAGATGATCATTAAAGAGTAGCTCAAAAAATGAAATTGAGATGGCTCACACCCTTATGGAAACTAGTGTATGGGATAAGGAAAATCTTTAATGTCTTAATGTGAGCAATTGAACAAAAAAAAAAAAAAAGTTTGAACTAGTATATTCCAATAAAATATTCAATTAGAGCGACTAAACAAAAAAAAGAAATAATAATAAAGAATGTTCTCTGAGTACTCTTCATTTGGGTAAACAAAACACTTCAGTTTCAACAGTTGAGATATCAAGAAGGTGCCGCATAATGAAAAATGTCAGTAAGCTCAACATTATCTAATGTGAGCAACTTCTAAACGATCATATCCTGTGTAGGACACGAATACATAAGAAATGAATACAAACACACGCAATGGTGGACGGGTGATCTCACTAATATAACAGTAACTCTTCCATCCATTCAAGAAACAAAAGGAATTTCAGATCCAAAATCACTAACAGATTACAGTATTGCTGTAGCACCACCAAATCTTCAGACTATCATTGACATCTATACCACGATTTCAAAGTGTTATGAATCCCTCTTCTTTTCTAGTACTTACATCTGCTGAGGGATGACCCAAAATTATTTTGGCATAACACAGCAACTTTCATGATAGGCCAGAAAAAATATTGCTGTATTGCTGTAGCACCACCAAATCTTCCGACTATCATTGACATCTATACCACGATTTCAAAGGGTTATGAATCCCTCTTCTTTTCTATTACTTACATCTGCTGAGGGCTGACCCTAAATTATTTTGGCATAACACAGCAACTTTCGTGATAGGCCAGAAAAAATATTGGCAGGTTTAGCGATCGCAGAATATTGGCTTCCTATTAATTCTAGATTCATCCTATGTATTCAGAATCGATGAATAACCGCCGGTCAAGTACAATTCCAGTACAATTCCAAAGGATGAAATCGTTGAAACAAAAAATGCACTACATTTCCTTAAAGCCGTCTACTATAAATTAGAAATGCAGCCAATTCCACATATTCATCAGCCAAAGATACCTCCTTTTCAATTCTACTCTCAAATACTATGACTAAATGCAATAAAAGAAAAAGGAAACCCCCACCTCTAAAGATACATACATACATACATACATACATACATTCAAAAGAAACGGCTCATGCCTTCCTCATTTTCCCATCCCAACAAGAATATCAAGCAAATTCATAGAAATAAATAAACATAAGCTCCCAAAACACCCACACACACACAGAGTCCCAAAAAGATAAAATGAGAACCACGGCAGGCCCAACAAGATAGAGATTGTTCACAAAAACAACATTGAGATTCAGCATAAACAACGCAATACAAATTCATGAAAAGGTTGATCAACAAAATTAAAAAAAATATATATTAAATAAATAAATGGAAAAGTAAGTACTTACAAAAGGGTTTTCTCTTTGTTTCCAATCTGAATGGCAGGATCTCTAAGAAACACCGCCTCAGTTTCAACCTCCACCACCACCTACAGCAAACGTGAGCTCGACTCTCTCCCTCTTATTCTCTCCAACCAACAGTTTTTTTAATTATTATTATTGTTTTATTATTTCTCATATTACAACAGTTATTCTTTTATTTCCCCCGCCCCTTTTTTCTTTTGGTTTTTCTCATGTTTTCTTTGTTTCAGTCCTCTGGTTGGTCTCGAATCTCGAAACCGTTTATGTCGGGCTATTGTTGGTTTATTTATGGCTTGCCTTCTACACTCTCCTCTAGCAAAGTTAAGTTTCTTATAATCAATTACCATCAGATACTATAGGAACAATTGCAAAATTAGAATAATAACTTTAGGTGTTTGATAAAAATAGAGAATTATGTTTTTAAACTTGTGAATTAGTACAACAAAATTTTTAATTTTTGTAATTTTAAGATAAAATATTGCAAATTTAATATTCGGATTTTTTTGTGGGAAAATTACAAAATTAGGACAACAAATTTAAGCGTCTGTCAAATATAGGACACTATATATGTTTTGTGCCTTTATATCTTTAATTTTTGCGATTTTAGAACAAAATAGCTCAAAATTACTGTACTTTTTGTTGATTTTCATTGTGAGATGATAATTTTTTCCATATTTGCTTTCGACATGACAATTTCATACAACATGACAAAAATAATTTTCTTCCAAAGACACAATTAGTTTGAAACATAAAATTAAAAAAAAAAACTAATTTTATATTATTCAATATCAATTAATGCTAGTTTATATTAAATTTAATTTGAATTATGTTACAAATAAACTCTATATTAAGTTTTTCAATATTAGCTAGTAATAGAATCATGAAAAATTTGTAGTAACCAAATTCAATCTTGGATTCTTGCAAGTAATAACATCAATATGTAAGTTTATATATTGATTTAAGATAAATATACATATGTGGAACAAATATTTTATTTTGTTTTTAAATTAAAGATAACTTTTGATAATACAATTTATAACAAAATTAAGAAATATCTTAATACGGGCTATATCATA
Source organism: Caryopteris x clandonensis (assembly GCA_028749325.2). Lineage (NCBI taxonomy): Eukaryota > Viridiplantae > Streptophyta > Magnoliopsida > Lamiales > Lamiaceae > Caryopteris > Caryopteris x clandonensis. Next base: position 1,128,193 of record JAPYKT020000024.1, on the reverse strand, counting down.
ACTACCTTTTGTTTGTTGGAGTTGGTTTCATGGTTCTAATTACGGTAGGCTAAAGAAGTTCTTCAAAATTAGTAAAAAGCCTATATTTGGGCTATTTTGTCCTAATATCGTAAAAATTAAAGACTTATGGTCCTAATTTGCAAGTTCGAAACATGGTGTCCTATTTTTGCCAGACCTTTAAAATTAATGCCCTAATTTTGCAATTTCTTGGTTTTGACTAGGGTCAAAATCAGCAAAAAGTCCGAATTTGATAGATTTGAGTTATTTTGTCCTAAAATTGCAAACATTTAAGACTTATTGTCTTAATTCGCAAGCTCGAAAATATAATATCCTATTTTTGCTAGACCCTTAAAGTTATTGCCCTGATTTTGTAATTTTTCCAATACAATAAGATGAGGACTAAATTGGTGATAGGCAGCTATTAGCACCATCAAATTCGCTCCACATTTTTTTTAACAAAATTAATCTTGGACTAAATAATAGTATCATTTTTTATAAACATTAATAAAAGTTAAATTAATAAACTAAAATTTACACTTTAACATAAAATTGTTTTGCACATAAATTCATTTGGCATTCGTGTTTTCCACCATTGAAGAAGTCAAATTTTCTTCCTCTCACTTCTATAAACACTAACATTCTCTAAATCCTACTTCATAGTCACCCTAGTTCGGTTGAGATAATAAATCAATACAATTTCCAATATATAAACAATATAAGTTTTTTTTAACCACTTAAACATTACTTTTACACACAAAAAATTATGTTTTATGACGACAATGTTTTAATATAAAGGCATAACAGGTATTATAGTGTTCGAAAATTAAAAAATGACCAAAGTTACTTGTGTGTGAAATGTAAAGTTCATTTGACTTGTCATTAGTTGTTCGAATAATAGTTATGAACATTCTCATACTAGTTCAAAGAACTGTTTTGTAACAGTTAACCCAATGTTCGTATTATAAAATTTGAACACTTTCAGTAGTTGTCGCTTACATTTTCTTGCACAATATGTGCATGGCTCGGTTTTTGTTTTCTGAATAGTATTGATTTTGTATGTTTTTATGTTTTAATTAAGAATTAGACATAAAATGAAGTGAATGCAATATTGTGAGTCCAATGAGATATGATGTAGTTATAAACTATCACGATGTGTTCAATACTACGGTCAAAGAAGAATGTTGGTCGTACCATGTTAGATGACTTAATTTTTAAGTAAATTATTGTTGGTTTAAAGTTGCAAGTTGTAGTATCAATTGAATATTTTGTAATGCACACTATTCAAAAAGTACAATTTGAATTTTAAACTTGTTCAAGAAATATTTATTGTACGTTTTGTGTGGTGTTCGGATAATATTATACAGACAAATTGTTGTAATTCGAACATTGAACTTGTTGTTCAAAAAGATTTATGTGAGCGTTATGCTCGACTTTCACAGTATAAGACTTTTACAATACATAAACACATATAAATACAACAATTCACAACGTAATTCCATACGTGTCTAAAAAAATACATGTCCAAAATATGGAATTCAATGTTAGAAGACTACGTACAATACATGTAGTTCAAATTACGAACATAAGTTCCAATAAGCCTTAGAAGACTAAAGTAACTTTTCCAACGATGAGTCTCCTTTCATGTAGACTATGTCCATCTCAAAAGTCCAAAAGTTTGGAAATTACATTTAAGAGTTGTTCTTTCTTCACCATCCCATAGAGACCATATATGTATCAAAGTTAAATACATTGAGGGGTCAAGAGGGCCACCCGAAAACGAGTCCCGGGTTTTCTCATCAACATAAGGGTCTACATCAGCATCCTCCATCTTTGCATTCTCATCTTCATCTTCATCACATGAAAGTTCTTATAATTTCGAATTTTGCATTTCTTCATCACAAAGTGCATCTTTAGAATGTAGTGCATCTGCATCATGTTAGGGTATGAGCGTAGCTGCAGTTGTTGCTGCTTTATTCTAATTGAAACCATCTGCGATCTTGCTGACATTGTAGGTTGTAAGCTTTTCCTTTCAAAGGTAACTAAAATTGAACATAAATAAAGAAATGTTTGACTCTAGAAAAGTTGTTTTAAAATAACAACACACTGCTCGAAAAAACTCAACACATTCAACAAACAATACATTATGAACATAACTTATGACGTTCGTAAACTATTTTTTAAAGGTACCAACATGTTAAATAATTTCGAATAGTCGAATGATGATTTTTTTCAAACAAAGAAATTCTAACACTCACAAGTCACACACCCTAAACATAAAAAATCTCTAATAATACAAGAAAAAGCGCCTAAAATATGAAGAAAACAACATACCCTAATACCATACAATAAAACATTTTTCGAACAATGTTTATTAAAACAGAACTGTACATGTTCGCAAAACACATTTTAAACACATCTCATACCATTCGAAAACTGTATTTTGAACGGCCCCCAACAAGCTCAAAAAACCAGTTTTGAAGAATAACATTTTTTTTAAACAAAGAAAAATCACTTATTGTTGAAAAATGAATTTTTCAACAATCATCGACACGTTAAAAAAAACTAGTTTAGAATAGTTCAATATCGATTTTAACAAACAAATTATCTTACTCATCAAGATAAATTGCACAAACATCAATTTCGAACAACTAAACATCAAATTACTCACAAAGTATGGTGAACAATCCTTAAAATCGGTCCTTATACATGGAGAACAATCCCTAAACTATGAAGTAAGAACAAAACCTAATTAATGAGAAATAAATTACTTCCTACTTTTTTTTTTCGATATATATGGTCCTTTGGCTGACGAGGATCCATTGTTCTTTGGTTCGTAAATGGCGACAACAACAATTCAAAACCTATGAGCAATTCTTCGAAAAACTTTGCTCTCTTCCTCTCTTGTTCGTCTTCTTTCTTTGATTTAGAAATTTTTTCCTATTCTTTTTTTTAAAATAAAAAATTGTATTTTAATTGCAATGTTAATTGTTTTTTCAAGTTATTGGGAATTGACTGAGAATTGTTTTTCTATATTTTTGAATATGAAGGTAAGTATGGAAGAAATCGTGATGTCTAAACAAAATATTAAGAAATAATCTATTTGTTTGTAATGTATTAAATAAATGCGTTATGTATAGAAGATTTAGTGATGGCAATAGCCGCCCCCTAATGATGTTTCGTATATAGTAAACAAATTGGCCTTTTTTAATTTAGGACTAATAGCCATATATATATATGTATTAAAGTTTTTTTCATTTAAACACAATTTTCTTTTTATTTTATCAATTTATTCACAATCTTAAAAAATATAATTTTGACCATTTTTTAAAAAATCGATCAAATTTGTCTAATTTCATTTGACAAAGATGTCGTGTAATTAAACCCCATATATCCAAATAAAATAAAAAAGAAGAAGTTTTTTTTTTCCTTTTTCTTAAGTTAAAAGAGGTAAAAACAAATTGATTTACTTTATGGGCCGAATTTTATTGTTAAAACTTGGCTAGAAGTATAAATAATAGTTAAAATGTAGAGTTAAAGAAGAAAAAGTAATGTATACGACAATTGTGTTCGAGAAAAACAAACAATTTTGGAAAAAAAATATCAAAATCACTACTCTTTTATAAGGTTGTAGATAAATTGATAAAATAAAAAAATGACTAAAATAAATGTTTGACTTTGTTTATTTTTTATTTTTTCTTTACATATATAGGTATAAAATCTTTATTAATGATATAGTAAAACTCTTTCATATTGGATTATGAAAATAATAACACACCAAATAATATCAACTAACATTATGAAAGCATGCTCACTACAAATAAAAGGGACCGGTTATTGCCACCATCAAATCATCTTTACATACCATATTTTAATTTTAGACAAAAATAATCATAAGCTAAATGACAATGTTTTGTTTTTCTATAAACATTAATAAAGAAAAATTAGTAAATTTTGTCTAACGTTGAATTTGTTTTAGGTTGAAATTCACTAGTGAAGAACTCAATAGAAACTTCTACGAACAAGTTTATCTGGCCCTCTCTCTTTCTCTCTCCCCATTTCTCTCTATATCTTATTCCATAAACTCATTCACTAAATTCTACTTTGAAGTCACCATAATTCAGGTAAAAAAAGATAATTCCAAAAGTATGAACAATGTAAGTTATTTTCATATTTTTATCATTCAAATCTTTATTCTACACTTGTTTATATCTTTCTTGATGACATCATTCATAATAGATAGGCAAAAAAGATGTGGTAGTGTCTGGAAACTAGAAGATGAGCAAGGTTATATGCATTGGAAAAATAAAAATTAAAAAAGCAAACTGTGAAATGTTCTCTTAGCGTTCGAAAAAAAAGAACATTCCCATATGTGTTCCAAGAACATTTTTCGAATAATTAGCCCGATATCTGCATTAAAAAATTTGAACATTTCTAGTAGTTTTCACTTACAATTTCTCGAATCATGTGCAATATTAGACTTTCAATTCTTGAACAACTGAATTTGCATGTTTTTTTTTTTAATTTTAATTAGGAACAAGATATGAGATCAACTAAGTGGAATATTGTAGACGTGGGCACAAATCTCATGGTTTCGTTTATGAAACAACCAATTTCCCAGTTTCTTGATTTATTTTAATATTTTTATATTCCTTTTATATATATTTTTTGTTATTTGAAGGGACTTGAAGAGACTGTATTTGAATATAATTAAAAATAATACAAAATATTACAACAATCAAAACTTTACAACTTACAAAAAATAATATTAAAATAAATAAATAAATAAAGTTACATGAACATGACAAAATTACAACAAAAAACTAACTCTCATAAAAAATTGTGCCTTTTAATAAAAGATTACAACTTAAAAAAATGAATTATAAGAGGAAAAGAAAAAAGAAAAAAGGGTTTGAGCTTAATTCTAAATTAGAAACTAATTATACTTCCTAATTTTGAATTAAGGGTCTACAGCTCGACATTTTGATATAGATATTGGAATGATAATTGAAAATTGAGAGAGAAAGATTAGAGTTGTGCAAAAAATTGGGGGAAGAGGTATTTATAGGGGAAAAAAAAACATTAAAGGAACTATCTGTTGGAGCTATGGGTTCCCCAACGGCTAATTGATCTTGATCGATGATCTCCAATGGCTAGTTAATCTTAACATTCCAACAAAGAAAAAGGTCTTGAGTTGCCAGTTTGGAACAATTGATTTTTTTGGAATCGGTTACACTAAAATTAAAATTAAATTGACCAATTTTCGATGGTAATTCTAGTTCGGAACCAGGTCAACTGTTAAATCGACCTATTGGCAGCTAGTTCTGATTCAAAATAAAAATCACGCCCACATCTACAAAATTATGGATTCAATAAAAAATAGGGTAATTGTGGACTATTAAGATGTGTTCAATATAACATAATGGTTTAAATCTTGACAATTTTGTATTAGTTGGGTACATGACACAAATTTTAAATCAACAACTTGTATTGCGGGTTATTTACCTAAATAATGCGAAAAAAAATATTTTACAAAATAGTGTGGATTTGAAAATCGTTCCCAAAATAAGGTAAAATGTCACTGAGCCTGACAATGTTTGGTAAAAACGTCATACGGCCTAACGTTTTAATTTGAAAAATAAAAACGTGAGGCCCACTCACGTTTTTATTTTCCATATATATATATATATATATATGAATGTTTATGAATATGTAATACATATATATGGCCGTGTGTATATATATATATATACAAGTATATATATATATATAAAGATATATATATTATATATTTTCGTGTATATATATTCACGTATATATATTTATATTTTGTACTTTTGATTTTTTATATTATTTAATAAATTATATTTATATTATTAGAAATCAATAAAAAATTTGTACTTTTAATTAAAGTAAATAAAATATAATATTAAATATATTTAAATATTTTTATTATATAAATATATATTTATTTCAATAATATATAAAAAATAGTATAATTATAAACCAATAAAAATTATAAATTTAAAAAAAATCATATTATAAATTAATTTAAAGAAATTAAGGAACATTTATCATTTAAAAAAATTATATTACTTCTTATTTGAATAATTTGAATAATTTGAATATATATATATATATATTAATTATATTTATAGAAAAAAAATAGAAACAACGTCAAGCCCACTAACTTTTAAAGAAATGTCAGTAGGCCTGACGTTTCTTTAATTTTTTTATATTTTTTTTATATTCTTCAATTTTGTATTATATATATATTCTTTATATTTAATATATATTATTTTTTTATTAAATATATATTATTTTTTATTTATTCTATTTAAAATATATAATTATTGTATATATTTATATTTTTTCTTATATAAATATTTAATTAGAAATATATATATTTTTCTATATAAATATATATTATATAAATATAAAGCAATAAAATTTTATATTTTTATTTAAGATAATTAAATCATATTATAAATACTTCTAAAAATTAAGAATATTTATTAATAATTAATATATTTTTAATTTTAAGTATTATTTGAATATTTTAAATAAATATATATATATAAACATATTTACATAAATATATAACAAATATTAAAAAAAGAATATAATGTCAGGCCCAGTGACGTTCTGAAAGAAATGTCAGTGGGCCTGACGTTTTTTTATTTATTTATATATATATTCTTTAATTTTATATCATATATATGATTTATATTTAATATATATTATTTATTATTTATTCAGTTTAAAAAATATATAATTATTGTATATATTTATTTTTTCTTATATAAATATTTAATTAGAAATTTATATTTTTTTCTATATAAATATATATTATATAAATGTAAAACAATAAAATTTTATATTTTTATTTAAGATAATTAAATCATATTATAAAGAAATTTCTAAAAATTAAAGAATATTTCTTAATAGTTATTATATTTTTATTTTAAATATTATTTGAATATTTTAAATAAAAAATATATATGATTTGATGGGGGAAGCATAACTACTTGCATACGCACATGGAAGAAAAATGAAAAATCTCCCACAGTATGAAGCCGGGACTTCCCAGCAGCCACACCCTTCACATCAAGTTAATACGGGTTGGAACGATTGGTTAGAATGGAAAAATGCATTGAATACACGTGTTGCCAACCTCGCAGAATATATGCATCGCCATGCATATAATTCTCAAATTGCACTTGATATGTAGAGATAACAATACGAGTGGCACATGCAGCAAGGCCATATTGAGCAGCGTGAATATTCGGCATATCAACCTTTCAACCCTTCAAACACTCCGTATCGACCATGAATTTATTATATCTTCATTGTTACATGAGAAGTAGGTGGTTCAAAGTGTAACTGTTCTTCTTGTTTTGCATCTAAACTCATATTCATCAGTATTGTTAAAATGATAGCAACTCTTAACTATGTTTATTTATTATAATAATTATCCGGATATTTAATTTGTCGCATTAACACAAAACCATGGTCTGTATATTTATTTATTTTAATATATTAATAACATATGAAATCAAACGTCACATCAACAACACACCAAAGGCTCAATGCACATTATAAATCAATACAGAGCAGGAAGTTATAATTATAAATACGTGTGTGGTGACATTTATTTTACCTACATACCTAGATGGATCACCCATTGAAATTCTCTCCGCTTCCTCCACAATAAAAAAGGTATGACTTGCAAGAAGCTCAGTTCTACTCAGACATCGAGTGGACCAAGGAGATGGAGACAGTCCTTGTGAATATTCTTGTGAAGGATGTCGAAGCAAATTATTAGAAAATTGATAACCATAATAGCAACTGCATACTGAACGTAAGAAATGTTTTGAAGAACCAATTCAAGAAGCGTAAATTCAGTTATGCTGACGTGAAAAGTCTCATTGATATGCTACAATCCCGACATTACAAGTTTAAAAAATGGCAATCACGGCTGGAGTTCATATGGTTGGTGAACGACAGCTTATTCAAGCTACACCAGATCATTGGCCTTTATGGGTAATGTTCTAAAAACGTTAACCAACCATTAATTTTTTTTATTTTAAATATCCAATTTACAGTTATATTAACTATTAAGTATTTATAGGATCGTGATCCCAAAATGATCAATACAATTGCATACTTATTTGATGGCGAGCCATTCTTTGACCAACTAGATAAACTTTTCCAGTTTGAAGATTATGATGTCGTGCTCGAGAGTAGATCATCTTCCTCATGTATGAAGAGATCCAAGGCGAAGAAAAAATAATTTGGTATAGCTGTGATTGCGATTTCAAATGTTGAATTTTCATGACTATTGTAATAATATTAGGGTATTATTTATTGAGTGTTATAGTATATGTATAAGTTAATGTGCTAGGTATTGTAATCGCCGTTTTCTAATCTATATATTTGTTTTTAACATCGTCAATTCACCTTAGCTAATCTTGATATATATTTTTTATTTTTTCGTCTTAGGGAACACCAAGAAATACATTTAAATACCAATATTATAGAAACTTATCATTACTTCATTGTATTATTACACAATAACATGAAATTAAAACAATAATAAATTATTACACTGAATAAGTTGTCCTAAAAAAACAAACAAAATAAAACCCTTATTAGCAATTTTTCACATAGACACAATCAACTACATGAGCCACTTGTACCCGATACGTGTGGAGGTAGTAATAAAACATTCGGCCTGACAAAATCAATTTTAAAAGTGACTTTCATTCGAGTATTTTCAACCACCGAGAAAATACATAAATCATCCAAATTCAATTTCGTGTCCTTCACAAAGCGCCTCGAACTTGCATTATCAAATTTCAATTTTTTGTGGTTTCTATGGTATCGTATTGTCCATGACTTTCCCCCACAATATAAAACAACTGGTACTTTAATGTTAGACAAGAGTTTGATCATCTCCTTAGGCATTGACTGCAAGAAAATTTATAAAAAAAGAAAAAAAATTAAATAAATAATATACACACCTTGCTCTAGTTCTTCTAAAAAAATAAATAAATACCAGTAGATAGTGCGGGGCAATATGTGATTTAGACAAAGTAATATCGAAATAAAGCTTCTTTTCATCAAAAAATGGCGAGTAATCGATGGATCATTCATCACTCGTGCTAGCACGCCCTTTTTCCTTACTCATTCTCTTTATGCATTTATGTTTATTGATAATTAAACATTCTTATAAATAGAGTCAAGGCATGTGATAATACTTCATTCACCGAATATAAACTATTACCGACTTAACTGCACGCTGTGCTGCACACTTAACTGTCACAACTTGAGAAGTCGTGGACGCTGTAAAATAAAACGTGACTTCATTGCATTCTGTAAAGCAAAATGAGGCAAAATTTTACTATTACTTTGAAAAAGTGAAAACAGGTGATTGACAATTCGATGATTGACAATTCATAATATGAAAAAATAAATATATATATATGTATAAAAATAAAAAAATAAATTTGAATCTTCATATAAAAATATTACATATATTTAATATATATATATATATATATAACATAAGTTAAATAAAATTATATAATTTATATAAGAAAAATATAATTATACAAGCAACTATATATTTTTTTAAAAATAAAACACATAATATATTTTATTTAACAGATTAAATGAAAACTTTGAATCTTCAAATTAAAATATTACATATACTTTAATATATATATATATAAATATATATATATATATAGATACATATATATAACTAAAGAATATATATATCTATATATAATATAAAAAATTAATCTAAATAACGTCAAGGCCACTAACGTTATTTCGTTTATTATATTTAATTAATTAAAACAAAATTATATAATTTTTAATTGTTCAAAAGTAAATAATAATAATTTATATAAGAAAGAATATAAATATTTTATAATTATATATTTATATAATAAATACTATAATTATTTTATGCAAATATATACTTTATAAAAAGATAATATAATTAAAAAAAAAGAATGAATCATCAAATTTAAATATTACATTTATTTTTATATATATATATATATTTGTTTATTAAATTATTCAAATAATACTTAAAATAAAATATAATAATTATTAATAGATATTCTTTAATTTTTAGATATTTATTTATAATATGAGTTAATTATCTTAAAAATATAAAATTTTATTGCTTTACAATTATATAATATATATTTATATAGAAAAAGAAATATATATTTCTAATTAAATATTTATACAAGAAAAAATATAAATATATATGATAATTATATATTTTTTAAACAAAATAAATAACAAATAATATATGTATATATATTATATATAATGAATACACATATAATCTAAAATTAAAGTATATATATATAAATAAAAAATAAATAAAAGAAACATGAGGCCCACTGACGTTATATTCTTTCTTTTTAATTTTATTTATATATTTATGTAAATATGTATATTTATATATATTTTTTATTTAAAATATTCAAATAATACTTAAAAAAATATAATAATTATTAATAAATATTCTTTAATTTTTACAAATTTATTTAATATGTCTTAATTATATTAAATAAAAATAAAAAAATTTATTGCTTTAAAATTATATAATATATATTTATATATGATATATATATATATTTCTAATTAAATATTTATATAAGAAAAAAATATACATATATACGATAATTATATATATATATATATTAAATAGAATAAATAACAAATAATATATATATATATATATTAGTATATATATAATATGAAATTAAAGAATATACATAAATCAATTAAAAAAAAAACGTCAGGCCCACTGACGTTTCTTTTTAAACTTTAGTGGGCCAGACGTTATATTCTTGTTTTTAATTTTATTTATATATTTATGTAAATATGTATATATATTAATTAAAATATTCAAATAATGCTTAAAATAAAAATATAATAATTACTAATAAATATTCTTTAATTTTTTAAATTTATTTATAGTATGACTTAATTATCTTAAATAAAAGTATAAAATTTTATTGCTTTATAATTATATAATATATATTTATGTAGGAATATATATATATATTTCTAATTATATATTTTTAAACAGAATAAATAAAAACTAATATATATATATATATATTTATATATATTAAATATAAACAATATATATATAATACAAAATTAAAGAATATATATAAATCAATATAAAAAAAGAAACGTCAGTGCGCTTGACGATGTTTCTATTTTCTTTTTTTAAATATAATTAATATATATTTATTTAAATTATTCAAATAAGAAGTAATATAATTTTTTTAAATATTAATAAATATTCCTTAATTTCTTTAAATTAATTTATACTATGATTTTTTTTTAATTTATAGTTTTTTTGGTTTATAATTATATTATTAATTTATATATTATTGAATAAATATATATTTATGTAATAAAAATATTTAAATATATTTAATATTATATTTTATTTACTTTAGTTAAAAATACAAAATTTTATTAATTTCTAATAATATAAATATAATTTATTAAATAATATAAAAAAATCAAAAGTACAAAATATAAATATATATGCATATATATATACACAAATATATAATATATATAATTATACATCTTTATATATATATATATATATATATACACGACCATAAATATGTATTACATATTCATATATATATATATATGATATGTATGACATGCAGCTATATATATTTGAAAATAAAAACGTAAGTAGGCCTGACATTTTTACCAAACATCGTTAAGGCCGGTGACATTTTATCATGTTTTGGGAATGATTTTTAAATTCACACTACTTTATAAAATATTTTTTCTTTTTTCATATTATTTAGATAAATAACCTCTTGTATTGCATAAGAGTTTGATGGAACAAAAAAAAAAAAAAGTTGTTCGTACCCATATGAATGACTTATAGTTTTTATTCAAATAAAAGTTGTTTTATTCTTAGTAGAATATGTGTGGAAATTCACTCTTTACCTTGCGTTAAAAAACCATTATATGAAAGTGCACAAACTTTTCAGAAAAATAGTTTTTAAATATATATTCAAATAATCAAGAAATTAAAAAAATAAAATTCAAGATTCTAACAATTTAAAAAAGATAAAAAAGTGGTGGATTTGTTGTTTTTCCTATCTCAAATTTCTGCTACACTCGTTGAGAAACAGCAAATAGAAAAAAAAAGAAAAAAGAAAATGCAGGATTGTAATAAGTTTTTAAAAAATAAAATAAAATATACTTTATAATATAATTTAAGAATATTCAAATTATTTTATTAATAATTACATGTAAAAAATATAATTTTGCATTGAAAAAATATATTTCTCAATCCCAAATAACAACATTGTTTGTATAATAATTGATTATTTGAATAAAAAATTAAATTATTTAATTTTAAAAAAAATATTATTTAATATTTATTTGGTGCTCAAATTATATACAGTTGATTCAATACACAATAAATATTCAAAATCCAACCAAAATTATACATGGCAAAATAATTACAATTTGTAATCTAATATCACACTTAATGTGTTTGGATATTAAATTAAAACTGACTAAAAGAGAATTAATTTGATATATATGTTAGAAATACAATAAAAACAAATAGTTAGTTATATTTTAACAAATTGAAAATAAAAAAATGCCGAGACATCATATTTCAAAAATATTTTTACTCTTAAAAATTAAAAATAGGCAAAAGTTACTATTTACAGACTATTATATATATATATATATTAATATAATAATAGATAAAGATTGTGGTTAAAAAATGAATTGTATTTAAAACCCCTCCTCCGGCTCCGTCTAATCAAAATAGAAAACTAGTGCAAAATATTTGGCGCCTCTTTTCCCCTCCTATAGCTCGGCCACCACCACCCACGCCCTTCACACAGCACACGCACAATGCTTCCCCGAAAACGCTCTTCCAAATCCAACAACCCTTTCGTCCCCCCATTCGCCCAGCCCCTACCCGCCAAACTCCTTAAACCCACCACCGTCCCCGCCAACTCCACCCCTTCCCCTGCCGCTGCTCTAAATGACCCCGCTTCCTCAACTGCTTCAGTTGAACCCAGAACGACGCCGGTTCCTAAACGCACGCGTCCATTTGACAAAATGGTGTCCATATTGGCTGACGAGGGGTGCACACTGATCAATCCCTCTGGTCCGCCGTGCCTTCCCTCTGATCTCTACAAATTCCGCCTACGTCTTGACGGGATATTCTCTAGTGATTCCTTCCTCCGGTCCCAGTTTCTAGAGGGCTTCTCGGACTATGCTTCTTCCTCCTCTAATTTTCGCCGGTTAGTTTCCATTTATGATGTATTAGATGAATATTTAATGTGCTCCGAAGTTCAGTCTGTAGGATAACCGGTTGGTATAAGAACAAATAGCGCTGTATTTGGGCTTCCAATATATGATAATTACATCCTAGAATGATTTTGCTTTATGATAGATTGATAGTATAACTAGAAATCACAAGAATTTAAAAACTACAAATCTGTCTCAAAACTCTCCTGAACAGACTGCACTTGAGAGAAAGTAGATAATAGACGTAGCCAACAAGAGGAAGTGGAAGAGTTTCGGTGCTGAATCTGGTGCAAACTTGTGTCCGTGACAGTCTGAGACGTGCATCACAGCTGACATCGATTCAGTGGTCCATATTGCTTCAAAATGCGAAGCTCCATATCTTTACACTGAACCCCTGTTGACTGGATAAGAGTGTCTCTGTTTCCAAGTCCATCAGTGCTCCACTCCTTACTCTTGATCATACATTAAGAGCGGCTCCAGTGTGTTTGATCATGTCTATTAGCATTCTATTTTATGATGTCATGACACTCAAGTGCTTACTTAGCATCCCATGGCATGATGTTATGATGTGAAAATACTGTCGGGAAGAATCACCATGCCATATAGGTAAGTTCTGTGTGATTGATGCACTGCCAAGTCATTTAAACACACCAAGCTCGTCAGCATTTTGCAACAATGCTTGCATGCAAAGTGGCGCCTATAAAACTCCTATTACAACCTTTACAACATGCGTACAGTGCAGGCTTTGACCATGTTTATAACTCTTTGAGCTAGCAAAAGCTAGAAAAAGACAATTGGGTCGCCATAGGAGAGCTCCTCCTGATCAGTACTGAATCGAACTTGCTCAGTTTTTCTAATGCAGCATGGTGGTTTTTTATCTTCCCTAAAGAACACAATATCTTAAATGTTCAGCCTTTGGCGTAAATCTGATAGTATTCTATTAATGATGACTAAAGACACAAGTAATATCTTCTGATGCAATAGCTTTTGCTTTTTTGCAGGAACTTACTTCAGTGTTTTTACGCATATGCATTTTATTAACATGGAGTATTTCTGGAAATTGATATTGAAAATCAAACTTGAAAAAAGTGTATATGTATAATATAATTTACTTAGTAAATCATGAGTTCTCGATGCTGGTTCCAAGAAATTAAATGTATCAACCTCATGCTTAGATTATGTTTTACAACTGCTTACCATACTTACCCACTTAATTTGGATTGCCAAAGTTCAGTAATAACCTAAGTTTCTATACCAATTTTTAACTGTTTCTTTCACCTGTCCCATATTCTCTTTACGGAGCCTACATTTTAGTTTGCCATCATTCTAACATTTTCTTTTCATATCATATTATCCATCCTTATGTTTTCCTAATAATTTGACAAGGTCTTTTATGTGAACTCTGGTTATTTAGGGTCCTGTTACCATGTCAACGCGATGGCTTTGGTTCAACAAGAAATGAGACTTTGGTTCGCGTATTGTTATTGGTTAAGTCAATTCAGCAAGATCTTCTAGACATGTTGTTAGAGAAGCTTCCTGAGTACTTCGATGTGGACCATCCTGTTAGTGCCCTTCGCTCGTCCTCGTTACATTTTGATGAGGACGTAGCAAGGCTTATACTGAATCAATTCCGTTGGCTTGATTTCCTTGTCAATTTCGAGGCTTTTGCTGAAAAATTGCTACAAGTCCTAACTATTTGCCCTCATCATCTAAAGAAAGAGATAATAGGCTCATTGCCTGAGATTATTGGTGACCAAAATAATAAGACTGTAGTTAATTCACTGCAGCAGATGCTCCTAGAGGACTCTTCCATTATAGTCCCTGTGCTTGATTCATTTTCCAACCTCAATTTGGATGATCTGTTGCAGGACCAGGTAATTCCATGAGTTGTACTTGCTCTTTTTTCCAGGTGATTTCATTATTAGAATGCTCTCATTTTCTTGTTTTGGTCTTTACCTCAATTGAATTTTTATTTTTAAAACCTTTGAAGGTGATTATGATAGCTTTATCCTGCATAAGGACAGTTGATATTGAGCACATGCCATACCTACTTAGATTCGTGCTGCTTTCTGCTAAGGCTTCAAATGCTGGGCGAATAATCTCACAAATACGCAAACAGCTGAAATTTGTGGGAACATCTCACACACAAATCTCCCAGCAAAGTAAACTTAAAGGAAAATCTGTTGTAGATAATTCAAAAGCTTCAATTCTTGATGCATTGAGATCTAGTCTGCATTTCAACAATGTGGGTTTGATATTACACTGGTGAAGTTATTTTTCTTTCTTTTCATGCACATGCAAACTTATACATACATAAATTTATTGACCTGGGTTTTTGTTGATGTCTTTATATATATAGATTCTTTGCTCGGAGTTACTAAAAGAACTGAAACGTTTGGAGGAAGCTTGTGAGCATAAGGTGATTGATATATGGTTGCTTACACTCATATTCATGAACAGTGAATCATTGCAAAAGAGTGTTGAAAAGTTATTCAAGAAAAAAATTCTTGAGGGTTGTCTTCAAGATCATATGTTTGATCAGTGCATTCATGATGTTAAGGATTTGCCAAAGGTATTAGAGTACTTTAATAACTCTATAGTAGAAATTGTGGTGTTTCTGCAATTATGTTTCTCATCATAAGTCTTGCCTACATTGTTGCTACAAACCAGGATTTTCTTGCCACATTTCTATCATTATCAGCATACTTGTTGGCCTGCAAGGAACGAAGGGCTCAGGAATTTGGCATCCACATTTATGTATGTCTATTTGAAGAAGCATGTGATGCTTACTCAAGGCAAGAAGTGAGTTGTCTTTTGAATAACTTCATTTGCTTCCTTCCTGTTAGTTTGAATAACCTCAGAGCCTTACTGACCTCATAGTTTTGTGAAGGTTATAGGAGCGTTACTAACCCATGTGGGCTCTGGTATTTGCTATGAGGTAAGTGCTGCTTTAGACGCCATGGTTAAGCTGGCCTCCAAAAGGTCCGAGGAGTTAACTTCACTTTCTTCTCACTTAACTGGTATGCACACCTCTATCACTCTCTTTTATCAAAGACAAATAATCAAATTTATAAAATTTCACTGAACAGTATTTTGTAATTTTGTTATTCTGCTTAACTTCCTTTTAGGCATCTTGGATTACTTGGAGGGCTTTAATGTTGAGAGCCTCCACAAGGTCCTGGACATATTTTTTTATAATTTTGTTGACATGATGATTTTCATCTTTCTGTTTTTGTATTATTTATTGACCTTTACCCAATACCTTTTATGTAGCAGGTGTATGAAGTTTTTATCCGTCTTGCAGTTTCTGCTCAATCTAGCTCACAACCTTATGGATGTTCCATTGCAAACGAACTTCTTATGATTTTGAGAAAACAGGCAAAATTAAGATTTTCCCAATTCTATTGTTTATATTATTCGTTTTTTTTTTTCATATTGCTTTCTCATCACTTACTTCAATTGTTTTTTCAGTTTCCTACTTGAACTCCTTTTAATTTTGCAGATCAATAATTCTGACCTGATGTACAAGAAGATGGGCCTGATAGGAGCACTTAAGATAGTTTCCCACATTGCTGATACAAATAATGCCTCCCTTCCGCCTTTGTCACAAGTAATGTGCTTCTCATATCCGCATTTTTTACGTTCTCATTTTTAAGCATATGATCCACTTGAGTGATGTGAGTGATCCCAGTTCTAATGTGTGTCCAAAATAGTTAGGTAATTTAGAAGGGTATAAATCCACAGCTTTTTAGGTGCTCACTGGTGGTGAAAAGTACAAACTAGAGGAGTTAGTTATGTACCTGGCTAAGGATAACTAGGGATATGTGTTCATGAAGTTTTTATAACTTCTACTGTCCAACATCAATTGTAGGAGGAATTTCGAAGTGATTAATAAGTGAGAGTTCTTTAGCAACCTGATTTTCCTTGTTTTCTCACTTTGTGGGCCAAATAGTTTTATCCACACCTATTGTGCCTGATTTTGTTGGGGGCCCACTGTCCTTGATCTAGAGATTGAAATTCTCGGATCAGAGTTGACACAAGAGTTAGTGTGGGAGGCTTGACCATCTCGGTGCTGTCTTGGGTTTGGAAGGAACCCAATGCAGATGTTGTGTGCCCAGTTTAGAATGATTCTGATGCCCCGTTAGTATTGTGTAAGAAAATTCAGATTGGTTATTATAGATTAGGTGCAACAAAAAGAACTTTTGTGGCAACTCAGACAAACACTTGCAATGCGAGAACAAAGAGAAATATTGCTATGGAGTTCATTATGCTGCATTTCTACTTGTTGGTCCTCTCCCTGCTTGTTGTGCAAGACCAAGTTGTATTGAATTTTCAACTATCAAGGTCAACATCTTTACGCTGAATCTTTCTGGAGCTAATTTCTTTCATAAGCTGGATGATTGTGATGTTTGAGTGTGAGATGAAACTTTTGAAGTCTAATTTTCACTCTTAGTGGATACATCAATGTGCATATTAGCTCATTTGGTAGATGAAGTTTGTAAGCTTGTTTCTCTGGTATTTTCAGATGTGGTTTTTTTACAAAGAAATCTGAAAGATAAGGCTTAATGTGTGAAATCTCTTCAAAGAAATTAAGAGCTCCGTTTAAAGTGGTTGCTGCAAAAAAAAGTTACATATTTTAGGTGCCTAATATATAGTTTTATTGGTTTTAAATAAATAGAGAGCTGCTTTAGTACTCTACTATCTACAACAGTAGAATAGGACACGATTTATGATTCTGTACTTGGAAATTGATTTTGAAATTGGGGCGTTACTCCATAATTGACTTATAGTCCCTTAAGCTTAAGAGGAAAGTGTATTCATCTAAAGCCAATCAGAGATCATCTGAGCCAGTGTAATGTGGACAAAGAGGTACTCAAAATTTATAAACTGAACTGTTGATGAAATATTGTTTGTTATTTTAGTGCTCAGTGAAAAATTTATTGTCATTAGGAAACTTTTACCTGCTTTTACTCTGTTCATATAGGGAAATTTCACAGTAAGTATCTCCTTAAAAAAGGTTGAGCAATTGATAGGGCTAAAATATTGACCAATTTTTCCTGATGGATTGTTTTTAAATTTCTTTTGCCATGGTTGCTCTAGGAATAGTTGTCTTCTGTGAAGTTAAGACTTAGTAATCAATCTTTTCTATGCTCCTTATGCTTTTGTTTTTTTTTTTTGTCTTTTTTTCTGATTTATTCTCCTTAAAAGATTTTTTATTATATGAGAATCTTCTGTTTGATGGTCTAATCCTTAAAGTTCTTCACAGAGGTCAAATTGCGAGGAAGCGGTGGAGCTTTTGAAATTATCTTTAGATTCTTGCAAACAGCTCTCTTTACCATTGATCTTGTTTTATGAAGAACTGGTTTTGACATTGCAAAGTAGAACACTTCATCCAACTATCATGGAGTGGTGCGTGACTTTATAGAGGCTGTGTTTCTAGATTCCAATTTATTATTAATTTATTAGATGCTTCATGCTACATACTTGTATTTGTTAAACCATCATTAGTAGGACATCAATAACCAACATTTAAATTGCTAAGCCTGTGGCTCTAGTTCTCTGGGGTCTTTTGGAGCAATCGTCATTCTTCTTTATTCAGATATATAAAATATGCTATAATTCTAGTTCCTAATCTGACTTCTAAAATCCCAATATGCCTGCCCTCTGAAGAAATGAGTCTCTAATCTGAAACTGTTGAACCCTGGGGAGACATCCTGCTTCATGGAGTTTTAGTGTACTCCTAGGCAACATCGAAGTATTTTCAATGAAGCCTCTTTGAAAATCCTTGTCTGTGTCAATCTTAGAGTAAGTGGGAGCACTAACTTCACTATTAACCTTGTGTTCTTCCAATCACATATTACGGATTTCCCCCTTGGTTCCTTCTGTTGATTCATCAAAAAGTTAGTTCATAATTATTTACCTTCTGTACTCTTGTGCTTGGAGTGCTTGTGGTTCTAGTCCTTTGGCTTTTACTCATTGAGTTTAAGTTATTGAATGGCAACAACTTGAGCCAGTAGAAAGAATCCAATGACTTATTCTGTAGAGTGGAAGGAACCTTAGACTACCTGAGCTAAATGTGGCATGAAGTTTGAGCCTGGAGCTTGACCTGGTATCTCTGTGTCAGTTGCCGTGGATGTTGCTTAGGATATGACATGATGAAGTCCAAGATAATGAGACATCATGTTTCTAAAGCTGTAGCCTGCTGCTGCACCTGTGATGCATCAGTTGCAGAATCTGCAGCTGTTTTCTCTCCCAAATCAAATTATCTACATCCCCAAACTTGGACCATTTATATTTTTAAACCTTTGAACCATAAACTGAATAGGATCAAATTGATTATTTCTAATAACCTACTTTTGTAGCATCCCATCCCTAACTATCACAAATATGTATGGCATGAATTATGACTTGATAATCAGGCAATGAATATAAAATCCACTAATAAAAATTCATCGACCAAGTACTTAATGAAAATGTGCTACATAAATTTACTCTCTCACATTTAATTCCTGGATAAAAATACAGTTCATGTATGTAGGTTTAATCAACAGACTTGAGAATGAAGGAAATATAGTTTAGAAACCATAGAAAACAAAAGCATGAGATAATTCAATTGGGTTGTTACCAATTCCACTGATAGTGCTGGAAAAAAGATTGTCAAATGTGAAATGTGTTAGAACATTAAAACAATAAAATAAAATTATTCTATTTAATGTTTTTTCTTTAGTTTCAATTAGAACTTGCTCCTGGACATTTACTTCACATTATTCATGTTGCATTGTTGCCATGACCTTGTTCACCAGAAGGTGGATTATTATTTTGCTTCGTAGGGTTGGCAAACAAGTTGAGGAATTCGAAACAATATATTTATCCGACCTTGATAGTGGAAATTTGGTAGTTCAAGTTTCGCCTTACGGTTTAGATGGTAAGAGAAATCTATTTGCTTAATCTTTGAAATGCTAAGCTAGGACACTTTATTAATAGTGGATAACTTTTGATTGAAACCTCATTTCTTGATGCAGGAGAATTGTGGATGAACCTTGATGGTGATATATCTCCTGTATGCTTAAATATATTGCCACTTGTTTTCCCATTGTTTAGGTATTAGTCAATTCTGTTCTTTTGACAAGTATTGGGTTTAGGGTGATGCCTAAACTAGTATACTATGGTTTTTGATTGAGATTTTCCTTCCATATCTTTTATTTTTACATTAAATATTGTACCATTCTGGTGTTTAATCGTTTTTTATAAAGGTTTTAGATTTGGCTGTCATTCAAGAATAAGAGTCAATTCAAATCTTCCAAACTTTGTACTGAAGCAGATCATAGAGAAGATAGTGCTATCTCTGTTCATATGATATAAGAAGGATAGGAGAGAATTTTAGGGCTAAATGACAGGCAAAAAGTTTGGGATTTATTGTTCGTCAATAAAGATGCTTGGACCTTGTCTAATGTGTTGCAATTAAATAATGTCAGTTAAAGCTGCCTTACATCCTTCCAGAGTTGGCATTTCTTTTTAATATTTATCTGGTAGGAGAACTATGGATGGTGAGATTCTTAAATTATTAGCGTTCACTATTACAAATATAAATAGAAATGAGATAAGAAAATAAATAGACAGAAGGATTAGAAACAACCTATGTAATATATTTAACTTTGCAGACTATCACATTATCTGATTGAAACAGACAGCCATTACTTCCGGGGGGGGGGGGGTAGGATTTCCTTTAGTTGATGCCATTTTAGGTCCCATAAATGGAAATGTGCTGTTGCCTCATGATCTGAGCTTGCACCATCTCTGTGGGGCAGTTACTCTTTAAACCACATTAATGTTTCTACATTTCTAAATCTTCTGCTAAGAGCTGCTTGTGTAATGGTGCTTACTATGATTATGAAAAGTGAGTGGCGAATACAAAAGTGAAAGGGGAATGGTACTGAGTGGTATGTGATAGTTGTGCCATCCATATTCGTTTTGGAATGGAATCAAACCCTTCTTCTCATATGATATTATACACATCCTTCTCCAGCCATGGAGATTGCACTGGTCCCTTTGTGCCTGTGTTTGACTGTCATGTACTTTCTTTTATGTGATAAGCATTTTCAAATTGTTCTTTAGCTGATTGGAATTTCCGAATATACACCCATCTTCTATTTGTCAGTTGAAGTTGATTCTAAGTCACCATTTCATCCGATAAATTTAGTTGATAAAGGATTTTTAATTTTATATGGATTAGCTGATGAACTTTGTACTATATTATTCTTTTTGCAGATCCACTTCACCTTTACAAGTTCTTCCTACAAAGTTTGTTTTACTTTCTGTGGTGAGTTCACTTTCAGATCTAACAGTCATTTTAAAATGAAGGATACATATGATTTTTTGAAGGCTAATTTTGTCAGGTTGAGAGATTGGCCAACCAAGGATCTTTAGGAGGCATAAACGCACTTCTTGGTTGCCCTTTACATCTTCCGTCCTCCAAGGTTGGGCATATCTGATGCTAATAGGCTTCATTTTGATCAATAAAAGCTGTTATTTGTTTTTATTTGGTCCGAATCATTATCTACTGACTGCTAATTAGTATTTCTTTTGCTTCATTAACTTTTTTGTTTCTTTTTCCATAGAAGCTGCCATTTCCTGAACTTTTTCAACAGTAGGGCTTGCTGCATGGCTATTAGTTTAGTTCATATCATGCTCCAGCATTCAATGTAAAAAATGTGGTCTACTTGCTACTCCTTTTTCCATGTGGTTAATTTTTGTGGCTGGTTTTTTCACCTGAAAATTTCCGACAGTTATGCTTAGTACATATGTTAGATGGAAATTAAGAAGTATACTGGTTACTAATCTTGCTAAAGTCGGACATCACGATTGTTAAAATTGATTGTTGTTGTTGTACAAATATAAATGCTATGGATATCTTTGAAACCTCTGGACATGCTTGAAAGAGATCCATATATCTGCTGGAATTTTAATACCATCACCAGACATGAATAAATTTTTATATCATCTTATTTGGAAAAAGGTATCCTCATGTGAGTCTCAGTGATATAGTATCCGACTAAATTTTATTAAACTATATGTTTCCTTCTGGTAGTTGAAGTGCAATTTTATGAAATGATTTATATGGACTGATGGACATATATGTCTTTTATTATAGAAGTTGATTTTGCGGTGTTAGAGTACCTACTCTTAATTAACATGTCATTATATTTCGAAGTAAGTCTTCTGGTGCCCATTCCAAAGAGACATAAATTTATTTTCTCAAGTATTTCTCTTGTTGTGTGTTAATCAAAGTAAGGTCACTTTAGAATCAAAGGGCGCAAACTTGACCTTTTTTTATTTCATTGATATCAAAGATCTATTTGTTAGTAATTTAAATGATTTGTCTGTAGTTAACTAATTTGTTTTATATATTTATGTGAAGCTACCTTTTAATAAATGTTCATATACATTTATTACACATTAGATGTTTTAGTTTTATGTTCCCTTGCATCACAACCCTAGTATATCATTACATATTTTGCTATTATTTTTTAATATATAAATATGATCATGTGTATGTAATCAATGTTTATCATTTTCTTTTGACATTCCTATTCTCCAGTGCCGTATCACCTTGCGTCTAATCTTCATAATTTGTGAGCTCTGAACAGGTTCACTGCTGCTACCTGAAAACTATATGCTGATGTTATTCTCCTGTCTTTGGCAGCTATTATCTGAAGTTTCCTGGCAGTCTTTGAGGGCAAAGCAGAAACAGATTGTTATTCTTTCTCTTTATTATGCTGCTAACTGGATGAGGGAGCTGGTAAAATAGCAATTCATGGGTTCTAATGACGTGCTTATTTACATTGGACTGCATTTCCCTACTAATTCCATGCTATGCAGCTAAATGCCTTTTCAAGTCAAGTTGTCAAGGAATGTGACACCATATCCCAAGCAACGAGGGAAGATATAACTCTTAAGCTATTGAAGCGCTTGAGAAACCTAGTGTATGTACTCATAAACCTTCTCATAGCGGATAATATGAAACATTCAACTCGCATAGAATGATAATTTTGAGTAATTGCAACATGAATAATTGTTCTGGACATGATTTAAAATCCTAATAATTGTTTCATGCCTTTTTGTTATTTATTTTCACTTTCATGTCAACGGATATATGAACTCTTTATTTCTTTTTTATAGATTGATCAACATAATAATGTCAGTTTACATAATCGTCACCTGATGAATTCCAGACATTGAAATAATTGCTCAATAGCTACCTATGTTATACACACCAGATATGCAGCCCCTGATAAGAATTTGTTGGCACTGCCTACGACTTAAAACAGAATCAAAAGATTAAGAGCAAACCTAGATTATTCTGTTATATTTCGCACATCTTAATATGCAGGCTTTGATAGAAAGTTCCTGGCACGGCCTGCTTGACTTAAAACATAATCAAAAGAAGAAGAGCAAACTTAGGTTATTCTATGTTTTAGGAACTTCTTAATAGTGAGAAAATTAAGGCTAGCTTGAGTTTAGTCAGCTTGGGTTTGCTTAGTATGGGACTTGTAGAGCTTGATTTATGCGATACATCAATATGAATTGTCATACATAGGGTTGCCAGAGTTTGAAAGTGGTAGAAAGTTGCTCTGTTGATTATCTTTAAAAAATCAAGACATGCCTGCTCAGTTTGGATTCATGATGATGAATTACTAATTAAAACAACTGAAAGAAAGCGAAGAAATTGGCAAGCCAAGTTAGATCTGTATCTGAATCTCCCGAACAAAATTTGCAAGCTTAGAGAAGCTTAAAAGCTCAGCATGACTCAAGTATTTGCCTCTTTAATCCAGAATTTTATTGTAATTCAGAAAGCATGAGAACAAGTGATCACGACATTTGAACAAAAAAATGAGAACAAAAAAAGAAAAAAGAAATTGTAGCAGACTAGCAGTCATCTGGGAGAGATGGAGAGACAAATGCAAGACTACGTGGGGGAGGGGGACTTTCTTGTCATTGAATTTGCTGATGCAAAGTGAAGTGTAGGGTGAAAATTGCTGGAGAGCAGAAATACCACTTATTAGTAAGCTGAGATTAATGGCTAACCTGGAAGGAAAAGCTGGCCCACAATGGATGCATATCTCACTTAAAATCGACTACGGCAAACATAGACACCAAATGATGATAAGATTATCAAATAGATGCCAAATGGATTGTAGATTGTATGTGTTATCTCTGCACTAAAGATGCTTGATGAGGGTGGGCATTGTATTATTGTATTTAAATCTACTGTGAAGATGAATTCCTACTATATTTTAATAAACATTTCATACTCACATATGAGCCATAATGCCATATTGATAGTGGTAACACGATAATGGAATGTCTGACTGTAGTTTGACAATGCAGATTCATCGAGTATTTATTGGACAATTGTCTCAAACACCATCCAATACTCCTTCCTGAGCTGTGTCCTCATTGGGAGCTATCACCAGTTAATTTTGACTCTGTTGGGGGCTTGGAAAAAATGAGTCAGCCTCTTACATCTCGAAATCAAAAGAAAAACAGAGGAAAGTCATCACCATCAGCCATTTCAAATACTGATGAAAAGCTCAGGCAGCCAACAATAGTTGACATCTGGAAGAAAGCAGGTGCCATACCCAGCCAAGAAGCTCTCAATGAGGATGTGTCTGTGGTGTCCTCAAAGACCAGGCAAACGGCATCTACAGAAAATCACACTGACAAATGTGATGTACCAGAATATATTGAGATATCTGCACCTGTAAAGTGTTTAGATGCACAAAAGTACAAGTTCAGGCTTCTTTCTGTTGACTGCCTTTCCATACTTGCATGTTTGGAGGTTGGTATCTGTCTTGCTTTATTGTCAGGCTTATTTATAAATTTTTTCAGCAACAGATTGCATCTGAATATCTTGGGAAGTAGTTGAAAGAGTGTTTACCTTTTGATTCTGCAGTTAAACTTTCATCTTCTTGCCTCATCAATAAGCTGAACATAAATATGGACTTCCATGAATTCTTTTTACATGGTATCTGCTTTACTTAACAAGGGACTCTATTATATATAGCTTAAATATAAAACCAAAAGGATGCATCATTTATATGATTACTCTGTTCATGTCATGAACAAATTCTTAGGAATGTCTGCAGTATAAAGTAACAAATGTAGTGAGTTAAGTCCATGACTTTCTACTTCAAATTGGCCATTCGTGTATGTTCAATTCTATAATCTCTGAAACAGGAACAAAATATAAATGAAAATCTCCTCATGATACAAGTCCACAAGTGATGTCTTGTTGAAAAGGGAGATACATATGGTTGACTATTCATACAGGTTGAGGCTCAAAATATCTGCATGAGCTGCTTTAAAGGTTAATCAAACTTCATTTACATTGTTAGGCAACACACAGTAATTGTCAAAAGACAAAATTATATTTGATAGATTACTGCCCTTTTGAATTTTCTCAAATCTGACTTATTCTAACCCTCACCTCTCCCATTCATCCTGTCACCAAAAACTTGTGATGCTCGCTAAATACACCATGCTGCTAGCTGGGGCATTTGCTTTATCCCTTCAATAAATTACTTAAGAAATTTGTGGCTTCAAGAATTATTTCCCTTTTCCCTTAAAGTGACGCTTAAAAGTGCCATCTGAAGCTTTTGATTAATTGTGTGCTTTTGCTATTATTTAAGCATGCAAAAAACTTCATTTCCAAAAGACAATGTTATGTTATAATCATTTTGAAACCCTGCAATTGGAGTAGGTTGCCCTGAATTTCATCTTTGTCCTATTAGAATTCCATTTATTTTTTATTTTCTGCTCCAGATTTTCTGTAGTTTGAGCGTAGCTATTATTTTCTTGGCATAGTTAGTTTGTTTTCAAAGAACCTCTTTCTTCTAATGTGTATTCATTTCGTTTTGTTCTCTCTTATGTACAGAATGATCAAGGTTTCTGTTGTGCAGATCCATCTGCTGAGGTCTCTTCTCTCTCTCCCTCCCTTCCTCCCCCTCTCTCCATCTCTGTGTGTGTGCACATCCTATTTTGGCTTGTCCCTTCACAATTTTGGATTTTGCATCTGAGTAAATGCTGAATTTTCTATATTTGAAAAGCATATTTAAGAACATTAAGAATAACAAAACATCTGGAAAATACTAGTAGTGTTCAAGCAGGCAAACTTCTGGAGGATATATATACTCAGCAATACTTTTTAATGTTGTTTTTGCATGGACATACAATGCATGAGGAAAGGGCTCACCTAGTTTATCCTTTTCTTGAGTTATTAATAAACAAGTGCGATCATCCCAATTCACCACCGAGACAAATATGGTTTTATATAGAAGGATTTATAAAATATTTCTAAAATATTTCTAAGACCATATTTGTGGCAATGAGTTTGAGTATGTGTACACATGTATATTTGATAGCTGAAATAACCATTTAAAAATCAGTAAGCACTAACTTCAAGTTCACCAAGCCAAAAGGCATACTCGAAGGTAGAACAAATCCCAAATATTAGATGTTAGAGAATTCATTAGATCTAAAAGATCCTATGTGCAAGTTTCTAGCTGTAGTAATTTGACTAGATGATATTGAATTAACCACATCTTTTGATCTTTTACTAAAGTTATCTGAAGGGCGAGCAAGGTAACATAACGAATGAAATGAGTGCTAAAGCCACCCATCCCTAAGGGTGGACTGGTGATGTGGTTTACATGCATTAATATATTATTAACTACCAACTGAAAATTAACCCTATATAATAGCACAATTTACACAAAACAAAAATGAAGTTCAATTCAGGAGTAAAACAGTAACATGGAAAGCAGTCACCAAAGAATGATTGGATGATACAACATCATAGTTTTGTTATTGAATTTAATGTTTTTTCTTCTTTATCTTTATAAAGCTAAGAACATTTGGCTGTGAAAATTGTATTAAAGGTTTATGTGTCAGCAGAATAATTTTAATGGAAGGAATGCATTTCAATTTGCAGCTTGAGAGCTTGTTTCTAGCTAATAGTTTCTCTAACAATTCACGGAGAACTTTGTACATATAGCTTTCTTTGAACTCTTTTTTTTCACTAGTTACCACTTCATCTGTATCTCCTGCGCGATCTTCACAAAAAGATGGACCACTTAAGTCCCACAAGAAAACAAACTTCGGCAAGAAGCTTGAATGCTCCATCTGAGTTTATGGGAATAAAACCAACTGACTTCTTAAGCAAGATACAACCTTTCTTTCCATGCCTTAGGAGAAACTTTGATCGTGCAGTACGCATTCTTGAGGAAGGTTAGTTACATAAATTTGTTGTCTAAGACATGACTGAGCTTCTGAGTTATCTAATTATGACAGAACTAAACTGCAGGTGCTGAAACTTGTCAAGAACACTGGATAGCTCAGTCCAATTTGGCTGCAAACCCAGAGATACTAAACACAACTGTTTCTGCATCACCATCTCTGAATTCTATTTCAGTTTTTAAGGAGACTCTTCTCTGCTTTGGCAAGGTGGTCCAATCTTGCCCATGTCCACAATTATATAATTTTCTGCTCATTCTTTTCGATTGTTTTCTTTTTTGTTGTGGGGTACTATCTATTCTGAACTGTATTTTGTTTTCCAAAATTGTAATCATTGTTGGAATCTTGTTCTCTGTTTCCTGTGTACAGATGCTTAATTTACCAGACCTTCTGAAGGAAAATACCATCTTAGTAGATCTTCTGAAGGCCTTCCAGCCAATGGAAGCATCTGATTGCTTTTTCCAAGGAATGCAGTTGATTCCTTCACCAGGAAATATGGACTATTTATATTCTGGTGCTTATATTTTCCTAGGCTCTGTCTTTGATGTGGGTATGTAGTTTAGTTTTTACTTTTGTTTTTTGATAATTTGACTCCCCCACTCGCACCCAAAAAAAGAAAAAGTAGAAAATGAGGTAGTATACTTTATTTATTTATTTTTTGCAGCAATAAACTTCTCATTTACAGTGGCTTCAGAAGTTTTGCTGACTTTAGAGTTCATCGTCACATCTATCCACATGTTCCTTAATAAATCTGTCAGTGGAAATGGAAAGGATGCCTGCATAGGATTTAGCAAGGAAATCATTCCTTTTCTCCGCAACAAACTGGGAAGTTATGCTCAGAAACTCCTGAAGCACAAGTGTGATGGGGATGATATTGGTGGTAGTTTGAAAACAAAAGTGAGTTTTAGATTATTGTATTCTAACATGATGGATTGGATTGATGGAAGCCATTGCACTGTCACTAGATTAAAAATTTCAGTGGAATGAAGACAATTATACTGATCATTGCAGGGAGAAATGGTCCAGAAGATACTCCGCATTTATTTGGCAAATTGCCAGTCAACTTATGATTCACTGAATGAGCTTGCCTGCTCCATTTTACCTCAGGTGCACTGATTTTCTTGCATAGTCTTGTAGAAGTAAGCGTGCATTAACATATTGCAACTTAGAAACATCCGTTAATATATTGTTATTAGGAAGAATGAACAATGAATGATCAACCACTATTAAGAAACTCAGAATTCATGATGAAGATATATATGCTAGTGGATCACATATTCTTAATAAGGTAGATAGTTAATGTGTATTTTCTCAGAGTCATCTCTTCAGTTCTTTTCCGAGGCCACATATCTGTGAATAAGATATATGGAATATGTGCTTAGATGGAGCCGATACCTTTGCACTTGATCATCATCTTAAAGGGACGTGAGCTTGCTAATGTACGCTCACAAATCTAATATGAATGCCAAATAACATACACAAAAATGTAAATTATTTGCAAAAAAAAAAAAAAAGATTGGGAAAAACTGTAAAATCAATACTAAGGAACATATTTGGTTAAAAATAATTCTCAATAATGAGTTACATATTATCAATCACTTTCAACTAAATATAGTTTGGTCATGAAGATATTAGAACTTGCTTATAATTTGTATATGCCTCACATTTAGTTACTCAATTGTATTAGGTTTTGTCCTCTGAGATTGCAGTGGAAGATGACAACCAGAGTTTCCCTACCCTCTGCCCTGCAACGATGATTGTCTGGTATCGAGTAATGGTGAGCTGAGATCCTACTTCTTTTATATGGTTGAGAAGTTATATCAAATAATTGAAAAGCTGATGGTCAGTCAATTATGCAGCATGAAGAGAACATATCTGCACTCAACAATTTGGTGAGTACCTCATTGTGCTCTGTTATCCTCCAATAAAAGAGTGAACTTGGTAGTTTACTATGGAATTGGAAATACCTGTACCTTATGTGTCCTGCTTAGGTTAAGGAAATTGTTCTTCTAGAGAAACCGAGCGGTGGTGCTAAAGTGGAAAATATACAGAGGCTTCTCAACAAAATATTGCTGTCTGTTAATGTAGCTGTATCCCTTGTTAACATGTGCAAGAATAATGACAAGGTGGTTGCCCTGATCCTCTGTTTCAGAATTTTTTGTAGTCTGCAGTAAATGAGTTTTGACATGTTAGTTTGATATATCAGGTGAGCATTCATGCAATGGCTGTCAAGTATGGTGGGAAATTCATTGACTCCTTCCTTAAAGGTACACATAATTTGTCTTAGGATATTGTCTCGACACTGGATAACTAGAAACCTATTTACTCTGAAGGCATATGCTTAATTATATGCTCCAATTGATGTTGATTTGTTAATCAAACACTGCCTACATGACACGTGATTCTTGCATTGGAGTTGTTGGACCCCTGTTCTGAACATTTGTTTGTCCTCATTTTGCATCTATATCTGTTTTTTGCTGCTTTTTCTTTTCTTATGAGAGCGGATAATGTGGTTAGATCAATTGAGAGTAGAGGGAAACACGAAAACTAAGCCCATGTATTTATCAGAGAGAATGGAGAGAAGAAATGGAAGCTAAGCTGTCCTCAACTAAAATTAAGTTCTTCAAACACCATTTATTTTTACTAATTTATGTTGACATAATTTGCAACCACTAAAACTAAAGAACTTAGGAAAAACTCTGACAAAAAATCACAATTACAATTATTGGTCAAAATGAACCAAAATAAGTAGAAACCTTGAGAATGTGAACATAATATTTTGACAACATAAAGACTTTAGAATAGAATAGAATAGAATGCAGCGTTCCAATGATTGTCTCATTCCACTTTTTAAATGACTTTATATCAAAAGGGTGAAAATGGAATTGTAGTCTCGTTTTTTGTTTATTTGTTTGAACTATATTGGTGAGGGTAGTCCATGTTTGGTCATAGAACTCTTCAGCTAGATGCCATGTGGCATATTGTGATGCTGGATGTCTTTTTTTGCAAATCTCATGGGAGGTTTTCTATACTTATAGCTGCCATTGTTTTCTTGAATCGCTGAGTCAAGCTCTTCCTCTCCAGTTTTTGATTTCTTGCAGGAGCAATTTGAAATGCACAAGGATCTCATACTTCCCTTGGTAAGAAAATTTTGAATAGAGCCATTGATGTGAGCACTCTTGAAATTTTTATTCTAACGAGTTTCTGGTGGAAAATTTCCAGATTAAAGAGCTTCAGAAAGCAACAAGAACCATACAGACGCTTTGTTCTGAAGCAAAGGTTAGATCTATAAACCCACATCCTAGTGTGGGACTGCATTCGCTTTATTTTCACCTACAAGGCTGCCTTAATGTGGAACTGTTGCTTCATTGAAGGGGTTGAAACAAACGGCTATAACTGGAAAAATTCCTGCCACGAAGAGAGCTATGGAGCGATTTTTATTTCATGTCAAGGCTCTTCTTTACTCAAACCCAAGTGGATGCTCATTCTGGATGGGTAAATAAATAGCGTTCTTGTGTGTGATTGGAGCATCTATAGATTATCTATAGATTAATTAATTGTATATAATCATGGGTCTTGAATTTGTCAGGCAATTTAAAGCACAAGGACTTGATGGGACAAGTAGTTAGCTCTCAAGCATACATGGATAATCAGGATGATGAAATTAATGATGATCCTACAGAGACCATTGTGGAGGACCAACCAGTGAATATCTCTAGTCCTGAATGATGATGGATATAAGATAACTGAGGCAACATCTAGAGCTAGTTTGAAATATAATATAATTATCAGAAAAACAGCTTGGACAGTGCAATGACATATTTGTGCCGTTCTGCAGCAGAAGCTGGATTAAATCTGTTCTTTCTAGCAAAATTTCTTGACGGACATTGCCGTTAATCTGCCCCTTCTGCTAAATATGTCACACACAGTTTGCCAGATTTTGTATTTGTGTTGAACAAAGTATTACTCCTGTATAGTTGAACTTTTGTATAGAACTGGTACATATGGTAAATACCAGCTTTATCTCCATGTTGCATGATTGAAGTTTTGCCTTGTGCATGAGATTTTTGAGATCTGCGGCACATTCAGTGTGTTCATGAACTAGTAATGTTACATGGTATTGCTGGTACCAGTTTCCATCAAAATTTGATTTGCCATTGAACAGTCAACTACTGGAGAACATTGTGCCCATTGCTTCATGAGATATTAGGACCGTAAATAAATGAATTGAGAAAATTGTGCTATAGTTCAAGTCTGCTTGAAATGTTTTCTAGAGTTCAAACTTTGCGTTTGACTATAACTCAATTTGAACACAAATGACCTTTCATGAAGCCAAATAGTAGTTGAACCAAGTAGTCCAAACCTTTTACATATGTTTTATCTATGTTACTAATCAAGCTCAAGTAAACTTTAGGTTGATCACATGCAAAAATATTGTGATATCTTTGTTGAGCTCGAACAAACTTTTAATAAATAATTTTGAATTAAGCATGGAGTAGTGTGATTCAATTTTCAATCATGCATATCATATTATCAATGTAGCTTTTTATATGATGGTAAAGTTGGGTGTGGTTTGGTATGATAAATCAAAATTTTTACGTTATATTGTATATTGTGCCGAAATTTTGGTATATTAAAAAAATATATTGATATTGTACTGAAAATATTGGAATATCAAAATTTCGATGGCGCACTCTCATACTATTTTGTACCGAAATTTCAGTATATTGCTTTATACCAAAATATTGATTTACCAAAATTACTGAAATTTTTGTTTGTTGGTATCTGTAAATATCGTTTCATATTAAAATTTGGGTATATCAAATTTTTTTGTCTCATCATCTCGACTGGGGGTCATAAAAGAGTAAACTTATAAGTGTTTCAATATTTTGATGTACCGAATTGCCGAAAGTATTATGATATTTTGATATATCTGTATTTTAGCATAGACTGAAATGCCAGTATACAAAAATAATGTTTATTATACTGGTTTATCCAAAAAAATAATTTTTTCATGTTGTTATTGTACTGAAAATTTTGATAAACCAAAAATTTTAAAATTTTCCGTAGAATAAATGCAGCATACTAGTATTTTTGCTATTTTTTTTCCATCTGTAGATAAAAGTTGCCATACAAGTATTGGCCTTCTCATTTGAAAAGACTACCACCTATATGCAAGGAAAGTTGGAAGAATTGTCTCATTTTTCAGTATGGCAGATATTTCGGGGATGGTTTCCCTGTAAATGAAATTGTGGTAGAACAGGTAGTTTGAGAAGTCTTAATAGCTAATGCTCCATTTAGAGACTAAATTTTCTTATAATAATTACTATTATTATTATTATTATTTTGAAATAAAACTGAGAAAGATACATAAATAAACCTTAGGAAACTAAAAAAGAAAAAAAAGAAACCTGGGGACTACAAAAGAAACTGAAAGTCTTTAGGAGAAAAAAACTACAAAGAAAAAGGTGTGTGTTATAGAAATACATTTTGTAAGACCGATCTCATAATCAAAATCTGTGAGGAGAGTGGCAGATTTGTTATCTTATTGAAAAGGTCTGGGTAAGAGAGTATGCATTTTTAGTGTTCTTTTGAATTAAACATGCTAAAAATTGAATATTTTACTAGTTGGAGATATGCTAATAGACTAGGAACAGAAAGTGAGAGATTTAAGTCTCATTTATGTGTGAGTTTGTCCAATTTTATGTTGGTTTATTGATAGTTTTAATAATGCAAAAACTAATTATGCCTTTGGGCTATTTAGCCTTAGGCAGTCCTGCCTAAAAGACATGAGGTTATTTATTGGTTTTTATTCATATAAATCCCATTCTCAGTCAAACTGTGTTCCACTTTTTGTGGGTCGATGCTCCTTACATACGCATATTTTGAATGACATTACAAGCATTGAAATGTAAAACAAAAATATCATTTGTTAATTATATGTTTAATGTTTGTATATAGGAGCTAGCTTTTGGACCACCTTAGATCTTTTGCATTCCATACTCTTAACATTATACTATACTAGAGAATTCAAGCTACTTGACTTGTTTTCACAAACTACATGATTACAGTTTCAAAGCATTACTCCTTCCGTTCTCTAACAAGTAATTATTTCTTGAAACCTCCACATTCGTTCTCATTTCCTCTTCGGACGACAACACCAATAAATGAAGAGTACGAT
This sequence comes from Caryopteris x clandonensis, assembly GCA_028749325.2. Classification (NCBI taxonomy): domain Eukaryota; kingdom Viridiplantae; phylum Streptophyta; class Magnoliopsida; order Lamiales; family Lamiaceae; genus Caryopteris; species Caryopteris x clandonensis. The sequence goes on along the minus strand of JAPYKT020000024.1, from coordinate 1,094,376 downwards.
TGAAAGTTTTTCTATCGAAAGTTGCAATTTCTTTTTTATTGTTGGACACTTACTTGAAAACGGAGGGAGCAACTTTTAGTTTGGGGTATGTCGGGGGCAAGTATAGGTGAGAATGATCATGTGAAGGCAAGATTAGAGTTGTGCTGCATGCTTTGAAGAGAAAAGAGGAGCTTTGAAATCACATTGTCATTTCTCAAGTAACAAACTTTCCTTATTAGGACACAACATCCCAAGTTGGAATCTGCTCATCCCATGTGGACTTATTACATTAACATTTTCCACATGTCACAATTCCTCCAATGATATTTTTTTTTTCTGTCATTTTTGCTTTTTCCTATCCAACCAACTTTATGTAATGTAGCCTAAATAAGGTATCATTTCTATAGTGCTACATTACCAAAACCCTTTAGATATTTTGCAATCTTTCTTCATTTCTCATTTATATATATATATATAAGACTCACAACCTTTGGTTTAATTAGTTAATTCCTCTGTCTAGTGCATCATTCTCTCTCTAGCCAGTTTCCAAAGTTAAGTGAGAGAAGATTTGTGTTCATCAAGACATGCAAATCGAAGAGGAGAGAAGAGTGAGGAGGAACTGCAAGCTTGACCTTCAAATTCCTTCACTTAATGCAGAGACACCTTCCATAGGTTTCTGTACACAGACTGTGTAAGCTACTTTTTTTTAGTTTTTATAGTTTTTTTATTCTAATGTAACTGTCTTTTGCTATGATTGATCATAAAATGCATGTTTTAGTGGAAGTAGAAAAAAGAAAAATAAAAAGAGTGAACGTTGCATGCTTTTACAAATCTAGCACGAAGTTTAAATATGCCAGAACACAAAACTTTGTGTTTCGTTGCAATTTGAATTAATGATAAAAATTTCCAGGAGATTTCAGCGTCGTAAACTCTAAATAATCGATAGAATAATTTGTCAGCATGACTTAATTACATTGGGATTAGGGCTAAACATGTTGCTGTTATATGTATATATGTGTGTGTGTGTGTATTGCATGAATAACAGTTAATGAGTGAAGTTAGATGGTAAGTAAGTTATGAAGCAACATGTTGTTTTCATTACAAAAGACATGTCAACTTTATTTACAAACATGTCTGGTTTTAGCATGAAAATTTGGCATTTGTGAATATTATTGCAGGAGTTGGTCCACTGCAAACCAGATCACCATCTCCTACGCTGATGCAACTGAGCTTCAGGTACCTTCCTAACAACACTTCCTTCTCGGATCTCCTACTGCAAATGATGTTACATCTTCTTAAATCAATACAAAAAACATGTGTATATATTAATAACATATTATATTAGTGATGTCGTTATATATATATATATATCTACATATTATATCATGTTTTAGTGTCAATGCATGCAACAGAAGACGTAGCACAATTTGTCGTAGGAGATCTGGTTTGCGACTCGATGATTTAATTATTCGATTTTATTAGCAAACTTATGCAAATTATAAATATAGATCGATTCATCAAGAAATTGGACTGTATTCTTAAAATGGAAGCATCACTAAATCTCTTAAGACTATATTAATTGTGGCTATGTGAAATATTAAAAACGATGTCTCAAATTTACATGGCTTATTTATTTAGGAGTATGTATAATTTAATTCTTTACGTGATTTCATTTTAATTTTGAGCAAATTGTAAAATTAGTCCCATAAATGTAGTGGATTTGTAATTTTAGTTCTGTCCAACTTGAATTTTGTAATTAAATTTTATATTAATTTTATTTTTGCGAATTTAGTCCTAATTTTAGAAAATTGAGAATTGTGCCATAATTTCACTTATATGTCTCGCGTGCCTTGTTTGAATCATTTTTCCACCAAATTTATCTGACGTGCTACTGAATTTAATAAATATTCTAATAAGCGGTGTTGCAATTTTGGGGATCAATTAGTAGATATACAGAGGGTGAGGCAATTTGAGCACCACATTAGAAAATTTTGGCCGGAAAAATGGTTGAAACGAAGCATGTGAGGCTCATGAGTGTAATTCAAGTCAATTTTCTAATTTTTCCCAAAATTAGAACTAATTATACAAAATACAAATTAATATAAAACTTATACCCGAGGAAATACTTTTGCAATTTGCTCTTTCTATATTTTATAATATGGTAGTAACATCTTGATCAAATAAACATGTTAAAAAACATACGTGAACATAGTAGAAGCATTTGCAAAAGCGTTTATCGGCTATATTACAAGAAGGAAATGGATTCAATATAAAACAACAGTAATTTTTTATAAACGATATTGAAATTACGAGAAACGCCTTTTAGTATAATAAAATATATTTTTTACCCACAAGTAAATATCAACACTCTGTGCTTTTTTTTTTTTTTATTGCTCATTAGCTAGTAAAAATATTACTTTATGCTCAGTGCTCTTTACGTTCGCAAAAGTTTACACACAAATCTCGCAGATTTTATGGTATTGTTTATAGAGCCTGATGATCATTTCGAGCACTACGAACGATACCATCGAGCTCTGCAAGTCTTATACGTTAACTTTTGCAATGGTGAATCATTAAAAATAGAATAAATGAGTGTTTTTATTACAAATTAACAAAAAAAATTGGTGATATAAATGCTAATGTCCTTTATGGGTAGGCCAACGTGTGATGTGAGATATTTGAGAGTTGTTAGTGTTGATAAAGTAGGAATATTGTAAGTCTATTTGAGTTATAGTAAATGTGCGTCCATTTTGCATTCATGCTATTGTCTTTTATAAAAGCCCTCAATTGTTTTCCACGTGCGTATTACAAATCATATTTAGGGCTACCCTAGCTTCCTTTTTATAAAGTGGCCTGCAAAATATACTTTATACAAAATAATGTAAATAATAAATTGAACTTTAAATAACTAGGTGCAACCTTTACGGGTTTGTTTGCACTCGTCTTGTTCCGTGTGGATGGAGGACATTTCACTCTAATTTTACGTTAATAATATATATGTGCAGGCAATCGCTATACTTTGGGTAGCAAGAAAAGAAAGTGAAGAGAAATACAGAAAAGGATGGGGATCAGCAGCAGCAGCAGCAGCATTTGTGCAGCATCAAAGTGGAGGCCTTTCTCTCAAGAAATCTCTCCAGAAATTCCTGCAGAAAAGGAAAGACAGGATTCAGTCATCATCCATGCCCTACTAATCACTTCATCCACTATATTCTGAACAACACTACTCTACACTCTGTTAATAACTGTTTGTTTTACTTCTTATGCATTAATTAAAAAATAATAATTATTTTTTAATATCCATTAAATTAAGCAACCTTGAAAATGGGAATTTGTTGATGCATTACTTCAATGTTGAATTCAAGTCTCAAATGCCCCCAACCAATTTGATCAAACATGCAATTCTTAATTTTCATAAATAAATACAAGAGAAGAATATTAATGTATTTTATATGATATATATCAATATATGATGATTACAATCTTATATATTTTGTAATATTTAGGTCAATATTATTACACCAATTGAACATGATAGTTTTGCCATTTTAATTGAAAAATCTTTCTATAATTACTTTTTTTACCAAACAATCATACTTCTTATTTTAGTACAATCACTTTTAATTTCAAACATTACCCATGTATATAATAAATGCAACTAAAAACACTCCCTTAGAATCACACACATCAAATCAACTGAACCAACGCAATAATTTGTAACATACATATATTTTATAGTTTTTATGTATTTTATCAAAACAACACACACATATTTATATATAAGGAAAATAAAAGTAGCAATAGCCATTGACCGTCCTATGGCTCGGAAATTGGAACTCATTATGATAATTGAGTAACAATATCATTGACAAAGATACCCTAGCTATAGAAAGGATCGGGTTGATATAGATACTCGACCACGACAGTCGATCAAACCTACAAAATAGACATCAAACTTATTAGAATGATATGTAGCTAGCTATTCCTTCAGGCAGTGTTTACTTTTAGTGATAGGGTTGGATAATGATTACTTATCCAACCATATCCGATGTTTACTTTGTTTGTTGAAAAAGTAGCTCAAATCCCGGGCCCAGGATTGACCCGAGATGAAAATGGCTGATAAGGTGTCCGCCCCATTCTGGTTTGATACTTAATCCCACGTTGTTGAAGCCTATACAATTACATTTTTTTCCTTAACAAAAATGAACTTTACGACTTACCTCATTTTTCGCAATCTCCATTAGAAACCCTAGATCCTATAGTGGCGGAGGAGCCCCATTTCACATTCTCCGGCAGAAACCCTGTCCTACTGTGGCAGATGAGCCCCATTTCGCATTCTCCAGCAGAAACCCTAGTTATCCTACTGTGGCGGAGGAGGCATACATTCTCCAACATATAAATATTGGCTCCGTCCTTCCGGCGTAGGTCCTCTGCACTTTTGTAATGTAGTGTTTCTTATAAGCGGTTTCACTGCTTGTTTTAAATTTATTTTGCTATTTTAGTGTATAGATGAAAAACAAAAGAATCCTGATTTTGCGGTGCTCGTGAAGATTTTGTGAAAAGATTGTAGCACGTTCATTCCTCCGTGAAGACTGATTCGAACATTAAGGTAGTACGTCTCTTAAATAATTTGCATAATTTTTACGATGGGTTGTTTGGACTTTGTGAGATTTATTTTCTGATTTGGGGGAAAATTTCATCATTTCAATGTTTTTAGGAGTTTTCCTATTATATGCATCTCTCACATTATTGTGTTTATAGCGTGCATCAATTGTACATATATGGCTTGATACCCATTTATTCATATTTAGAATAGTTAACCCTCTTATTCGGCAGTCATCTACAAAAATGGAAGGTTCGCGGGTATGTTTGAAGGGTGGATAACAACATTTTGATAGATTTCTCTGCATTTTAATGTTTACTTATCTTCTTATTTATGAGTTTGCAGTATCTTTTATGAAATGGTTTTGCTTGTACAATATAGAAATGCAAATTCCATGATGTATATGTGACAGACGTTGTCATCCCTTGTGGGCTGGTTAGTCCAATGGATGGAACTTTATTGAACATATGATTTGTGCAATGTGGTGACTAAGGTATTTTGTCTGTAAGTGCACATCATGTAGTGAAGTAGAATGTACGTATGCTGCTCTGAATGTAATGTTGTTGAGGTTGTGTTGTGATGATTTCTGATTCATCAATTTTATGTTGTTACTTTCCTAGTGTTCCTAATTGTGTATGGCTACTGATTTTTCTTCCAAGATTTGTTTATAGTTCCTGCTATCTATAGAGTTGTTTTTGCAGAAGACGAATCTATTTTATTTGAAATTTTCTTAACACTTTATTTTAATTGATTGTGACATTCCATTTATCTATGCTTCATGAAACAGAAACCATGAAATGCATGAAAATTTGCTGGGATAAGTTCATTAATGATCCAAAAGGCCTGGTAAGACATTCCACACATAATTGTTGTTTCTAATGTTAGAGTTTAAAATGTCCTAAAAAAAGGTATTAATTCCTGATGTTAGTATGATTTTCACTTATAAAACCTTGATTCTTATGTAGCAACTACCCCCAAAGTTTACATGTAAAGTTGGTGGAAGGTTTCCAAATCCTGTAGTACTATGCAATGTTTTCGGGTCCAGCTGGACGGTTTCAACTGGTCTTGATTATGATGGCACCAGCACCATACTGCTGAAGGACGGTTAGGCTAAGTTCCGAGATGAAAATAGAGTTAGGCATCAAGATATTTGTCTGTTTATTATGACGGTGGTTTGAATTTTCATGTAATCGTCTTTGGGGAATATGTAGTTCAGAAAATTCCATCGAACAAGGTTATGTGTGCATTATATATTTCTGTTAACTGGTTTTTTTCTGTCTTTAAATATTTATAAATGTTTGAGGTCTAAATTTCATGTGACCATATAGGCCATTTCGATCAAGCCGCTATTTGTAAGAGGTTCTTTAAAGTTTACTATCCAAAGAACTTAACCTAGCCAGTTGTTCAAAGGTACGTGCCTCGCATTATTTTCTTACTAAATTTGTATTTCAGTTTATGAATGGCCCTGTTATATTTATTTATCTATCCTACTGTACAATTAGCATAGGTTATTTGATCTGTTTATGTGAAATAAGTCATTGTATGTGTTTTTGCATTACTTGAACAATCAGTATTAGCATAGATCTTGTTGTGTTATTGAAAAGGGTGTTTTATTTTTGGGTTTACTTTTTATTAATTATTTGTTCCCCTTATTTGTATTTTTATATAATAGTTTTATTTTTTGTGCACGTTGCTTCTTGTGAGAGTCAATACTTCTTAAGCTGGCTATGTTTTAACACTTTGATCCAAAATTTTATGGAAAAATTTGTGGTGAATTCTTATTTATGTTTGAGAAATGTTAAATTTTTTTATTATTCGTGTAGGCTTTGCCTCCAATGTGGAGGCACAGTTTGATTAATACATGTCCGAAGAGCGTGACTCTAGTTAACAAATTTGGTGTTCGGTGGGTTGTTGGGCTGGAAATGACTTCTACTGGAATTGTTGTGTTCACGAATGGGTTCAATATGTTCCTTGTTCAGAATCAAATTAGGCCGGGAGAATTCATGTTCTTCAATGTAGTGGGTGATGGAATTTTGATGGTTGATATCGTTGAGACTAGCTGCTATGAAATAGATGATATTATGCAGGATGTTTATAATAATGTAGTTGAGATATCAGATACCAATGAAAGTGAAAGCAAAAAATCGAGTGATTCTGTGAATGTCAAGTGTGAAAACGCCAGCTGGAATGAAGGGGGTGAATGTATGGATGTTGTGGACAGTGGAGGCCTAAAAAATGTGGACCACACTTCAAATATTGCGTTTGTTGAAGCCGATGGTTCTGCAGATGGGCAAATGGACGATGATATTGACATTGAAAGAGGCAGTGGCATGGTTGACCAACCTGCATATGTGGAAGATATCCAAGAACTTATGGCATTGATGAGGTAAAAGGATTGAATGAAATTGAGTTCTTTAATGGCAATGTTGTACACGCTCATGCATTTCCGACATATACGCTTGTGATTAAGAACTCGTACTTCGATACACCACGTTTGGTACGTTTTCTTGTAATTAAGTGTGGGTTTCTACATCTGTACATACATATTTTTTAACACATAACTGCATGTTACTTCAGCGTTTGGTTTACTTTAATATTTTTTTTTGTTGGTATCTGTTTTGTTAATATTAGGTTAAGGTGACATCTTTATTTACGTATTTTATTTACTTATTACTTAACTTTGATCATTCATAAGTTTAAATTTGATTTGTTCTATATTTAATTGAGATTATGTTCCTTGTGCAGCTAATTCCCATGCATTTCTAGACTACTCACATTTGTTCAAAGAAGCTCGTGGGAAAAAGAGTTGATTTGATGATGAATGGGGGGACGTGGTCTATAGGATTAAATAGACAAGCATCTCGGATTGCAATGAGACATCATATTTGTTGTTTTTTCGAAGACAATGCCATTGTTGTCGGAACCATATGTGTTTTTGAATTGGCACTGACGGACAAATTAGCTTTCAATGTTAGACTGTCTCAATGAATTGTGTTTTTGTAAACATATTCGGCTGGTTGTCATATGCGTTTATTTTGTAATATATTAGTTAGTACGTTCTGTGGAATGAATTCTGGTGACATTGCTTAAGATATGGTCGATTAGTTGGTACTATCATTGGCAATATATATTGTGTGTCTTATATTACATCACTATTGGTCTTTATTATTTTATGCAATATATCCTTGTGGATATCAATTACATGTTAAAGGAGAAACAATACCTTCCTCCAAGAATATCATGAAGTCGCAAGGTTCCAGCCTTCCAACGGATGACGGATGTTAAAGATCCAAACAAATGGCGAAGGCGAGATTGAGAAAATCGCGCTAATAAACGACGCCGCTGGAGTGAAATGACCGATTATGTTGCTTATGTATCAAAGTGGTATTCTGGTAATTTACATCAGTCTTTATATACAGTCCTATGAAGTAAATAAGGGCACGAATAATTTATCCTACAAATCACATAAAGTAAACATTGAATAGGATATATAATCTACCTATATATCCCCTTTATAAAACAACTATATCCTATACATCTTAATACATATTCATAAAAGTAGACACTTCCTCAATGGTTAATGAGATAATAGGAATTATTTATAATTCCTCGAAGCATGTGCCACCCATGACTGCATGATTCTTGTCAAATATAACAAGTTATAGTCGAATCCAATTCGACCCGATTGCAGTATCCTATTTAGTTATCCTAAACAATATTTGAAGGATGGAATAGTACATTTAATGGGTGAAAGTGGCAAAATAAATAAGTCTATAGAAATCAAGAGTGTCCGTCCTAACAACGAGGAGAGCCCATACTGAAAATGGTGCTATTAACAACCACTGATGATGCATAAATGGTCAAAGGGTTTGATTGGGTCAAAATGCTAACCAATAGCTCCACCCCTTATTCAACCAACTTCCTCCCTCTATACATATTTATTAGCTATCTAAACTCAAGTGATATAACAGAGAAATCCAAACTGAAAATAGAAAAGTAGTACCAAGAAAAAAGAAGAAGACAAAAGAGTGTATTTGAATCAGAAGAGAAAGAGAAAGAAGAGAAAAAAATATGACGATGGAAGCAGATAGTGCTGTGATCAAACAAGCAAATAATGAAAATTTGAAGAAAAATAGAATTCAAGTGTCCAATACCAAGAAACCACTCTTTTTCTATGTCAATCTTGCCAAGGTTGCATTCTAGTACTCTCTCTCTCTTTCATAGATAGTCTAATTTGATGCAGATGTATTGTTTCTTAGTGTTTTAGGTTATGTATGTTTGTGTTGAAAGGTCCATAACAAATTTATCCCTTAAAAATTTTGAGACTTTAATGACATGAATAAAAAAAAAAAAAAAACCGTTGATGAAAGACATGTTGTTGAACACACAATATGTGTATTACAAAAAAGAAAAACCCTAAACGATAAATCGTACTTTATAAATAAGATGGCATCCCTGTTTTTATGAAAAATAGATAAAATTACAGAAGCAAAACAAGTGTTCTAGAGTTTCATGAAATGTGGTTATAAAGTTATTAATGTTTGTATATAATATTAATTTGGTTTCCTTGATATAATATTCTTGTTTGTGTGCAGAGATACTTACAACAACATCAAGAGATTGAACTTTCAGCTTTGGGCATGGGTAATATATATTCTTTTCCCTTAATTTATTATTTTTATTGTATTTTACAAACAAATAACTATAACTATGTATATATGTATTTTGTATGTGGCACTGCAGCTATCACTAGAGTTGTAACAATAGCTGAGATTTTGAAGAATAATGGATTTGTAAATGAAAAAAGTAAGTTATTTAAATAAGTAGCAAGTATAGTAAAAAAAAAAAAAAAAAGAATAAAATGTTGGTGTAATGTACCATCACAGGTATTTTGACCTCCACCGTTGGAACAAAAGATGCAGTCAAGGGTCGTACCGTTCAGAAAGCCAGGGTAATTACCTATATACATTCTATTATTCATAAATTTACCCATTTCCCACAATTTCACCACTCAAAATTCATGTAAAAAAAACCCAACCCAACCCAAATCCAATCACAAAAAAATATGGATCCCATGCCTCTAGTGTGTGATTTTATGCATGTACGTGTTTTGAACATGTTACTTTTTCGATTATTAATAATAATATATATATATATCTTTTTATATAAGATGTAATATATTTTTTAGATTGTTAAAAAATTATTGGTTTTTATCAAAAAAAAATTTCCACCGAAACTTTTTAAGTAAGGTAATTAGTTGAATAATAAATAATATCTTTTTAATAAAATGTAATATTATTATATTATGGCAAAAAAAGTAATAAATTTTTTTGAATTAAAAAAAAATAACGTTCTCTATATATCTGTAAATTCTGGCCTATTTGGTTTTTACTTGTATTTAGACAAGGACATGGTTCCTCTAGTTTTGGTACCTCAATTTTTTTTTCTTTCCAAATTTCAATTTTGAACCGTTGACTTAAAATCAGAATCAGCAATTTTAGAACAGTGAACTGTCGATTTCGATTTAAAATTGAGACAATGACCATGCCTAATTGTATTTTACTCATAAAAAATCACACACCATTCGGAGATTTAGATTTAATTTAGAAGTATTATTGTTAGATTGAAATAGTGGTGGAGAAGTCAGAAAAATTCGAGGCCCTAATGAGCGCGCAGCAAAACGGGAAAGTAGAGAAGAAGCAGTGACGTCATTGGAGTATAATCTCTCTCATTACTTTAATTTCATATTTTTTCTTTTGTAGTTGCCATTTATTTTTGGTAATGGCATTGTATCGTTCATCTACTACATTTTTAAAGGAGAAATTGGGTTTACGCGAAAACAATAGAAGAAACGATATTTTGACATATTTATGCATCTCTGGAAATCCATCAAAAACACACACTTTGAGCAAAAACGTTAACATCATCAACTAGATAGCCACTTCACAAATCGTAAGGAGACCTACCTAAGAAACTGCACAACCAAAACCTGTACTTACAAAACAATCCTCTCATAAAAGCTAACATAAGCTTAAGACCTGGCCTCGTACACGATCGAAGAAGGAAAATAATTGGTGTTACTGTACACAACTAATACATCAACTCCATATACAGCTTTCTCACGTACTTTTCTCCTGCTTCCGAAGAGTTAATCTTCTGGCATTAATCACCTTGAAAACATATAAACTCATAAACTTAGATGGGAGGAGAGCGAGGGAGAAATTTTGTTATCAAGTTGAAGTGCAGAGAAAAGAGTTCAAAAGGGTGACACAGACAGGGACTTGGCCTTTTTCACACTGTTGTCTTCTTTGCTTACCGCTCCTATCTTATTTGTCATGGATAGTAAGCGATTACACTATTGCAAAGTGCCTTGGGAACATTATGAATGATGTATAGTATTTACTAAATGGTTTACAATATTTTCTAAATCACTGCACCCCACAATTTTATGTTTCTTTCTTAAAATGATGTTTACTTCTGAGTTCTGACTTTCCTATCCAGAAAGATAATACTCAATGGACACTTTGCTAATACTCCTTAGATAGTTATATGGACACTAGAGCTTCACATCCTGGCATGAGTGAAATATGAAGGCTACATTGGATACTAATGCTTATGCAATGGCCAAAAGAAAATGACTTCTCATAACTGTAATTATAAATGAAGCATAAAGATTTTTCCACATCCAGTATAACAACTTGATTATTAATATCATGCCGTAAAACTTATATAACAAAAAACTAGACAGAGAATAAAATTTGACTTCATATAAACAAGTATAGTTCCACATGCAGACAGAGTGAGAGCGGGAGAAAGGACAGGCGTTGAAAAGGGTAAAAAACCAATGAAAAGTAGATCATTTCATTAATGTATCGTACCTGGAGCATACCTTAAAGGTATTCAGACATGAATATTCATGTTAAGACGTCATTTCTTTTTATAATGTGAGAAGAATGCAACCCTTGCAGGCGAACAGCAATTTCTCGAATAAACTCAACTCCTTGACTTCCCTTTTCTAGTGCATTCATTGAACACTCAATAACATCCTTTTCCACCTCTAGTGCTCCCAATCTGTTCTTCACAACAGAAAGCTCACGTCTAAGTGCATTTAACTCAACATCTTTAGAACATAATTTACCACATGCTCCATTTTGATGTTGCAAATTCTCATCCCCGCATAGTTCCATATGAGTTTCTTTCAGCGCAAGTGTATCTCCTGGTAAATGATTCTTCACTGTTCGACCATTCTCCTGAGTAACACCCATAAAATCCTGGTCAGAAGCACTTGCCTCAATTACTTCATCGGTTGAATAAGCTTCATATTTGGTGAATATAGATAGTTTCTCCTCCATTTTTTTCAAACATTCTAAAAGATATCTTTTCTCATCTTCAAACTGACTCAAGGAGATCCTTGCACAATCTGCTTCAAGTATATGCTGTTCCTTTATTTCATCTGCTTCAGATTCAATCCTTGGCTTGACAAAGTTACTTGATGAAGGCACATCCCCGAGTTGATTTCTGTACAATTCAAGCTCAAACTCCAAATCTTGAAGCTGTTTCTCCTTCTCTGCAAGCAACTCATTAACCTTCTGCAGTGCCTCACTATCATACTCGGCTTGTTCTTCCATCATCCTTAGGCACTGCAGTGCCTCCATATGGAAGGCCGCTTTCTCTTCTTGCAGTCTAGTAATCATGGCCATTGCTTGATTAGCTGCAATTGCAGAAGCATTTCTCTCTTCCTCTAAGTCTTTGTACACAGTGCTTAACGTTTTCTTATCATGCTCGACCTGCCGTTTTAGCCGATCTACCTCATTTTCACCTTCGATTTCACTCACAGTGCTCCCATCAAGAGATAGATTCGATTCATTTCTCTCAAGAGAAATCCTTCTTTGAAAAAATTGCATTCCTAAGGCAACAGAAGAATCCATAGCTTTAAAATCTTCACTATTTCCAGATACCTTGGGGCTCACAGCAGATATATGTGACAGTAGAAGCTTCAAATCTTCACTAGCCTTGGTAGAATCTGTCATAGACCTTTGTTGTTCTAAGAATCTTCCAGACAACTGTCTACCCCTAGCACCAACAGCTAATTTATAAGCATCACCAAGATCCAAAGACTCAGGCATTTGCGAACTAGTATCAGGTTTATTAGGTTTCAGATCCACATGAACTTCACTCGTATTTAAATCACTTCCAACTGTAAAAGTACCCCTGCATTCCATGTTAACTTCTTTCGATAACTCAGCTTTGGCTGTCGAGTCACTTCTGTGTTTAGAATCTTCTCCATATTCAACGGGAACTTCCTTCTCCAACTCAGTGGTGTTTGCAGCATCTATAGGATACAACAATGAAGCAAATAAGGCAACAGTAACAAACTCACAAGCCTTATGTTCAAAGATTTGATGAGAAAGAAAAGAAAGTGACATATAATTGTTCCTAATTACCCTCATTTATTCAGAAGAAATAAGATGGAGAAGTGGGATGTCTATAATTGCAGGCCACAATTAGGCCGAAAATGATCTGGTTGGCTTCATTCACTCTTTGAACACTCAATTAAATATTTCATCTATGTATGATTCAGTATGAGTTATAGAACATATAAAAATGGCAACCAAGGAACCTACTATTCTATTTTCTCCATGTTCTCTCACAATTAAGATTGATTGGAATATCAAATAATTTTCCAGTTCTATGATGAATACATGAATGAATTATGAGCAACTGAAATTAGAGACCTCCTAATGGTAGGGCATGCTTAAATGTAGCTTAAACCCAATATATGGTTATACATGCAGTCAGAGATGAAAAATACACTTTGACTTACGAGCTTCTTTTGATTCAATGTAATGAGTCCCATTATCATTGGGAGAAGGATGAACATCAGGAAAAGATACAACCTCAGATGGCTTGCTGACATCAGCACTATAGTCAGCTTGCTGCCAGTTAAGCTCTTCCAACCCATGCCCAACGGGTGCCTCCGACTCTACATTCTGATCACGATAAATACGGTCCCCTGACTCAGAAAGTGAAATTTCGATTGGGGAAGCTAGATGTATCAACGTCTCTGCAGCAGGACAATCGGCAAAAGTAGTAGTATGAGGTTCTGTGGAATCATACTTAGCCACTGAGTCTTGGCCTGATGCCTCCATTTCACGAACAAGTGCAGTGCCACTTTCATTGTCTGAAAACAGACCTTCTGACTCAGTATCAGAAGAAACTTTTATCTGTGAATATTCGACGTGTGGCAATGGATCGCCATCATCCTTCTGGATTTGGCCTAATTGAGATGATTCCTCTGTGATCTCCTGCACCTCATCCCCATTATATTTAGATGTGCCTTGAACATCAACATGATCATTGCGAAGGTGACAAAGAACTAAAGAAGAGATCTTTGACTTGTGCTTATGGCAAATTAAATCCCAATAAAAACCAGCTCTCTCATTTCCTAGGACATGATCCAGTCTCGAGCATAACAAACATGGGATTCTCAAATGGTAATGTCGGGCAAACCTTGTAACAAAGTAGGCGAAACTTGAATCCACAAAAATCATAAACATCAGCATCCATTCAAGAAGTGCGGAAACTAAAGCTGAGGTGATACTACTAGGAACTTTTAGTCCAGACTCGCTGGATAAAGTCTGCCTTAATTCCATTCGGCCAGAAGCTCCAGAGGCAGATATCGAACACTCAAATAAAACAGGGCCTTAATCTCACCGAATCGGATTATTCAAAGCTTATTACAGTGCTGTAGCAAAAAACAGAAATTTTGAAGTTGGAGAAAATTCAGATCACAACAGTTACTCCAGAAAAAAAAATAAAAATTCAAGAGTACAGTGACAAAATCTCAGACATGATTCAAGTCAAACATGAAAATACTGTCAAAACAATATTAATATCCCTAAAACTCCATAGTAGGCATTCATTCCATTGTCAGGAAACAGACCAACAAACATTTCATTGCTGCACAATAAGAACTAATGGAAGGAGGGAAAAGAGACAAAAAAAAAAAAGAAAAAAAGTCAACCTTAAAACCAAAGTCATCGCATCCCATAATTTGACATTCAAATCAGCAAAACTCGTACATATATTCCATTATTCAATTGAATCTAAATACACATAAAGTATGCATAAACAGAATTAAATTTCCCAAACGATCAAAGATGGGGGGAACGCAGAAAAGAAGACCTGATCGCCGAGAAAAGCCTTCACTTTCGCCAAAAGTGGAACAGTGACAAAATAGCAAGATTCAAACGAAAGAAAAGAAAAGGACAAACAAGAACCCCAGATACACGTTTATCCCCACTCTAGATATACATACACATACGTATATAGTGGTGATGGAGGTGAATGGTGATGTAACAGTAAAGTGTTTGATAAATATTCTAACAGAAAGATGTGCACGTAGTTTTCAGAGATGGGGGTTTATTGGAAAGTAATTAAGAGAATGGGGACAGACATGTTGGGGAGAAGAAGCCGACACTACGACTGATGACTATGGAGTTGTGACAAGTTGGCATTGCGGAACCGAAAGGTAGCTACCCCCCACCACCCCACCCACCCACCCACCCCTCGAAAAGTAAAAGCTTTTCAGCAAATAAGACGAAAGATTCCATTAATTTCTTCGTTTTACCTGTAATTTTTTGGATGAACCCACAAGGACAGCCACCTTCACTGTTGTTTTTCATTGAATGGTTTGACTTGATTTCCCAAGGAGAAGAAGAGGGAGATTTTTTTTATTACTTTTTTTAAAACTAGAAATTGAAATTATTTATTTAACTTATAAGTAAATGGTTGCCAGTGAAATATACGGGACATAAATATTATGTGCTTTGATTTTTTTATTATGTTATATGTATTATTATTGTCTAAAATGTATATTTATTAAATAATAAATTGCACCACTTTTCAAACAAAATTTTAGAGTGATCATAATTCAATACAAAATTTTTAACTCACTAAAAGGTGGAGCTATAATATAATATTATATAAAACTAATAGTTAAATTTTTTTACCAAAAAATATTTATATTTATAGATATATTATTTATTCAAATTCAATACATATATGAACATAAAATTAATAATTCATTCCATAAAAAAATTATATTCTATTCATAAAAAAATAAATATCATATTTTAAATATAATTATTTATTTTAAAATATTCAATATTGATGTCAAATTAAAGATCACAAAAAAAAGATTAATTTGATTTATGATATGTCAAAAATGGATTTAAAACGAAAAATCTATTTAAATTTTTAAATTTAATAAAAAATATAAAAAAATAAGAAAGATGGGAATACAATTGAGACACATATTATTCTGCTATTCTTATTTTATATAAAAAAGAATAGTTTAATTTTTTAATTTATTTAACTATAGATATAAATAAATTTTGAGAGAAAAAAAAGATATATATTAATTAATTGTGAGATATATGTCAAAAAAACAGAAATCAATATATAAAAGTATAGACTTTGTGGCACAAAGTATTAGAAAAGTCTAATAATTAACATTTTCTAATTATTTTTGGATTCAAACCTTTGACGATGTACATACAATATTCAAATAAATGATAATTGAATTACAAGTTATTAAAACATTGCCACTTATATCCCACATTCCATTTTTCATCTAAATTATCTAACAGTGACTCCATAATTCAAAACTTTAAAAATATAATTTTAATACCATTTTTTTTTCAATTTTTATAAATGTATCTCGTACATTACAAATATATGCTTAACTTAAGTAAGAATTATAATTAAAATATAAAAAATTATGAAAATAACAAAAAAATATATATTGTATCTAAAAATGGAGAACTATTTTTCTACTTTTTAAATATTTTATTTGTTTCGTTCTCCTATAAAATATTTTTCTAGATTTTCAAAATTTTGAATAATTTTGTGTACAATACAATTTTATTGGATTGTGAGTACTTTAGAATTGATGTACAATTTCTACAAATTAATATGAGTCTTTTACAAAACGTTTTATTCTCGCTCACACAAGCTCTAAAAAACTTTCTAGTTGATTAAATATATCATAAAATTGTGTTTAACCACGGAATTTTCTCGAGATAGAACCAAAAACAAACATTAACCTATGTTGTCTCATCATCTTCCCCTCATAGGTGGTATTTTGTTTGACTCTAAAGCCCCAACAAAATTTTAGTTATTATCATCACTAATATTATTTTTATGCGATGCATTGTTTGTAATATTAACAAATAATATATATATATATATATATACACAATATAATTTTAAGTAAAAATCTGAAAAATATTCAAAGTAGTTTTTGTTTATTGGTGAAGGCATGTAAAAATAATATATTTTGTATCAAAAAAGTATATCTTTTTCGTCTCAAATTAAGAAGTTTAGTTCAATAAATAAATTGATTAATTGTATTAAAATTAAATTATTCAATAATTTAAAAAAAATAGTTAATATTTAGCAATCCAAATACAATACAAATAATTTAATACACAATAAATGTTCAAATATAACACAAATAATCAACGAAAAAGAATTGTATTTTTGAATATAATATCACATTTTAATATATACGATATAAGTATTACATTAAAGATCGTAAAAAAATTAAAATTTTAATTTATTAGACATAAACAATATAGAAACAAAATTTTATTTGTATTTAAATAATTAAAAAATATTTTTCTAAACAATTAAACTTCAACTAATAAAAACTGACACATCATCTTACAAAAATATTTCCACTTTTAGAAATTAAAAATTGGTAAATTTTAGATTATTTTTTTATTTTTTTATTATATTAATAATCTTACAAGTTTTAGTTATGTTTGTTTAAATAGTTTTCAAAATTCAATTCACAAATTTCTAATTTTCAAAGGGTGCGCATACATCTCTTGGCTAAATACACTTCACTTGAAATTGATAATTTTTTTTTATTAAATACACCTCATTTATGACAATTATACCTTTTTAATTAACAAAAAAAATATTAAAAACAAAAGAGAACACCAAGAAGAAGAAGAAGAAGAAGAGAACATACTTGTCGTGCAAATCAATCTAACATCTTCGAAAGTTTGTATTTTTCAATCAAACATTGTATTTTATAAGTGTTTTAAATGAAAATATAAATTGGGGAAGTATTTGGTTAGAACGTTAGTGTTTGGTTTGTTTTTTCAATATTTTGTTTTGAACCCGTCGAAGAACATACTTGTCATGCAAATCAATCTAACATCTTCGAAAGTTTATATTTTTCAATTGAACATCGTATTTTATAAGTGTTTTAGATGAAAATATATATTGGGGAAGTATTTGATTTAGAACGTTCATATTTGATTTGTTTTTTCAATATTTTGTTTTGAACCTGTCGCACATCTACTCATATGTGTTCGAACCTGATGTCATACACATCTTTTTGTATTCGGCATGACTTATCGGACACATCTGTTCATGTTCAAACTTAACTGTCGAACAAGGACGAGCATGTTGGCCTAACACTCGTTCGAAACATCATGTCAAACGGCTGAAGTAGTGTTCGATAAAATTTATCGAACACTACTTCACCTGTTCGGTTGGATGTTCCAAACAAGCCTTAGACAGATTGAACAATTATTTTTGTTTGGCACATATATTCGAACTTAAACTAAGATATTACTTTATTAACAAAAAAACATGATCTTACTTTATTATTATTATTGAGTTTGAACAGAAAAACAAGGGTGGAAAGGCAAGTAGCATAATTTGTAAATTGATTAAAAGCATAGGCTTGTTTAAGGTGGAGCATTATATCATTTGTCTAATCATCACCAATTATGAAACATTCATTCACCATCATCCAAAACTCAATTATTCATCAATCAAGCATTCACTTTACATTGATAAATACTCAAGACTTACCCACTTCTTAAATACTTTTACAATCGTTAATCACTTAATTGTTCTTTAACAAAAATAAATATTTAGTTAAGTCCCAAAGTTGTTCAAAACATATGAAATTGGGCACTTCACATGCGACATGGCTAATATGTTGCGCTTAACACCAAAATCCATAAACTCTAACCACAAAATAAAATTAAATACGTTACTTAACTAATTTATTAAATTCCTACACATAATTGATCTTAAAGCATACTTTAATGAAGATTACAATACAAAATATTTGTCAAACTTCTATTTAGAATTATAATCTTTATATATTAAAAGATTTTATTTTCTTTGAATTATGATCTTCATATATTTCTTTGACACAATTTTATTTATTATTTTTATTGATTTTAATATATATATATATATATATCAGTACCTCTATAAATAAATTTTGTAGTATTTTTTCGTTGTAACTTTTTTACTAAATTTGGTTTTTTTATTTGGAATAAATGATATAATTAATTTTAAGTAGTCTGTAAACTATCACTATATGTATGTATATATAAAAAGAGGAGTATCGCTTATCAAACATTAATTTTTTCCTACATAAACTATTTTCTAATTATGGTATTTTTTTCTATATATCTATATCAATATCTATCTGTACATAAGATATAATAATACATTTGATTAATAAAGCTACGATTTTCAATGTTGAAATCACACTTATTATTTTCAAGATATACTAAAATTATGTATTATGTATTATTATTATTATTATTATTATTATTATTATTATTATCTATCAAAGTATACTTATTTGATTATTTTTGTTATTGTTATTTTATTTTTCACTAAAAATTTTAAAAGCTTATAATATTTTTTGTTTCAACTCTATTTTTTTATGAAAAATATAAGTAATTAATTCTATTTTAACACTCTTTAAGTAGACATCAATATTGCATATATACATATATTTAGATAAAAATTTAATTATTAAATATAAAATACTTTCTCTTAAGTTAATTGTTATATATTTTTATATTTAACTAAAATAATTAGATAGATATTGAACAAATTATTATCTAAATATCGAAGCAAAAAATCAATCTTATAAAATTATGTATATCTTTTGATATTTATCTATTTAAAGACATAAAAAAATACAAAAAATAATATTCTATGGTGGTATTTTTTTTGTTCTTTACTAAAAATTTTTGTTAAAGAAATTGAGATTTGCGTGTTTAATGAAATTGAAGAATATGATTATAATTTCTAATTATTTAACAATATTGGCTCTTTTTAATATTATAATGTTAATGTATATTTATTTCTTTACTTTATTATTGATATATTGTTTCAGCATATACATGTTTTATTGTAACAATTTATGTTATCAGTGAAATTTTGAAAGAAATTATAATCTTTTAGATATATTGCACTAAAATTCTTCTAAGGTATGTGAATATATATATATATATACACTATTTCTTTATTGTCAAACATATAAGTTTTATTACAATCACAAAAAAATAGATTTTTTTTTAAATCAATGCATTTTCACAATCATAAAACTCTTATGCCCTATTTTTATATGCTTACTGTAAATATGTATATTTATGTTATGTTGAAAATATTATATTCACTTACTCTTTAAAATATAATAAATTCATATATATATATATATAAGTGAGAGATGGGGCGAGGCGAAGTGAATAAAATGTTTGTATCATATTAATAATTGTAATAATTTGCACCGCACATATTTGAGGTTAAATATTGGATATACTTTGATTAGAAAGTAAAAGAGAAAGAGAGAAACACATAAATATGAATGTTATATAATACTTGAATCTCATAACATTATATAACTAAATTAAATTAGAGAAATTCAGATAAATAATATATTATAATATGTCTGTGCATCGCACAAGAGCTTAACTAATATTTGTTAAATAGACTAGACAAGACATGGGCATGATTCTGGTTTCGAATTGGAACTCAGAATTGACCGTCAACAGTTTGATTTAATCATTCACTAAATTTTAGTTCAGAAATCATAATCGAAGCTGAAAACTAGTCGGTTCATTTTTTGTGCCAAGATAACCAATTTTAAAAACTAACGGTTCTTGTTCTGAACAATTAGTTTCAAGTGTAATTATTATTATTATTATTTTTTGGACAGTTCTATGTCGAAAATATTAAAAAATCAGAATTAACAGCCTAGCAACCACAAATCAGTTTATTATGTTAAATTAACAAAAATATATGAAATAAACCAAAGTGGGATTTCAGGGGACTCCCAGCAAATAATATAAAACTACTTTTTCTTCTTCTTTCGATTTTTATCTTCTTCTTTTGTTTTTTTTTTCCAATTTTGTGTGTGTGTGTGTGTGTGTGTGAAATTTTAAAGAAAAAAGAAACAAGCAAATACACAAACCCCATACAGAAAAGACTTGACGTGGTCTGGAAAAGAGTAGCCCAAACTGAACGGGCTTAGGTTTCGGCCCATATAGATGCTCTCAAGGCCCATTTTCAAAGCTTAAATTTTCTTTTCGTTATATTTGATTATTAGAATTAATTTTTATTTATTTATCTATTTATTTTGCATCCAAATGTAATACATTGGCAATCTAACGTGCGTCTATATATATATAATTTTTTTTTTCAATTTTGCTTTCTCATCTAAACTTCATTACTTAATTAATAATAACTATATTATTAAATTAAAAGTAGACATTTTTATTCTAAAAATTTGATTCGATTTTCACAAATTTAGGTATTTCAAAATTAGATGATATCAAGATGAATATACCGCAACATTTAATATATGAAATCTAATCAATATATGATTCGATTTTCTCGATTCATTTTATCAAACCAAATATATATATATTTATATATATAAAAATAACTTTTTTAAAATTTGTTTTTTCCACCTAAATTTCCACCATATGAATGTAAAACTATATATCTCTATGGAATTCTTTTAAGATACATTATTACGATTTAATTAAAAAGATTAATATCAGCAATCTTCGGGATTTACTTAGTTTTTGTTGTTCAACATAAATAAATTTGAATTTTAAGAAATTTTTGTTAACTCATAATATATTCAAAATAAAAAATAAATTTGTTAGGAACACTAAATCATTATAGTTTCATTATATTGTGGAAAATCATTAACAATTTTCCTATAATTAATCTATCAATTATTTAAAATCACTCAATCATATGGATATAATATGATTTTGTCAAATGTGAAATTAAATTTCACGAATCTTAGATAATTCAAAATTATTTCTCATTTTTGTCTCTTTTTTCTTTCTATATATTCATCAAGATTATCACTAAATGTTTTAAGGTCTTTCTTTTTTGTTCTCCCTCCTCTTAAAGTCTTTTGCGTGTTCTTTCTTGATAAAATAAAGGGTAAGACGGGTATGATAATATGTGCCCTATTTCAGTTGTCACCAAAGTCTACGCTCTCAAAATATTATTTTTAGGTTTATTTTAATTTTAGATTTTTTTATTCATCTATTGATTTAAATTTACCATAAACATATTTCATTTTCTTAACTATTTTTCTTTCTTATTTTTAAACGTTCGTCCATCTCTTCATTTTTTGTTTAATTGCTCTTGTGGCTTTCTGTTGAGATTTGCTAAGTATTTGGACGTATAAATACCGTGCGATTTTTCATTAGCTTTCAAAGTATTTGTTTCTATCTAATTTCAATATTTTGTAATATTATTACATTTAATTAGCAAATTACAAAACATTTTTGTCCTTAATTTGACTGTGTAATTGGCAATTTTTACGAGATCAGTACAAATTTTTATTTTCTTTAATATGCCGACTTCGCTTTTTTTTTAATTTAATTTGATTCAACCTTCTATAAATCGTGGATATCATGCTTATCAATTTGTGAACATGACTGATTCTAATAGAAGAAAAGATGAAACATAAAATTACAACAAATTTCTACTAATTATACAAAAAATAATCATTGAATTACAAATCCACACCTTTTACAATACATCATATAACTTGAATATATGCTTATATTACAAAATATAAGAACAAAAATATTTTCTGTGCATCGCACATGTCTCACACTAGTATATTATACCCTATCAAAATTATAGCACCTTAACATTCGCGAAGTTAGCGTATATGTTTACATTATGTAAAAATATTAAAGGGTTAGATTGTTACAACTAAAGAAAAAAAAAAGTCATTTACTAAATTGTCTAAAAATTGCAATTTAATATATGATTTTTTTTTTGTAACTTTTCTATGCATTTTCAAGCCTGATGTGTGCCGCAAGTTGGGCCGTAAATAAGTCGAGTTAAGTGTAATGTTTTGATGTTCAAGTTTGTTTAAAATATCATTGCGTTTATAATATTATGTTTGAGCTTATTTAATTAATAGTCAAATATGAACGAGATTTAGGAGTGGCAATTTTTCTGTGAGGAACCTTCCCTATTGGAAATCGAATGTTTTGGGGCGAGGAATCCTCAAATGATTTGGGGATGTGATCGGGGTGGGGAATCCCCATATTGTCCCCGTTCCTCGTTAGTTTTAAAATTATATACATATATATATATACATATATATGTTAGTCAATTTGTTCTTTGATGTTGTTGCTATTTCAAAACATTACTTGAGCACTTTGGATTGTGATAGTTTAGTTTTATGATGTAATGTAGTAATTTCCTTCATGACATGTGGTTATATTTGAAGGTTAAATTATTAATGAAGCTATTGTGTTAACTTTGTTAGTTTTGTTGGATTTGATTTTACTTTAATTTTAATTTTGGTTCTATGTTATTGATTTTTCTATATTTTATTTCTTTAATGTTGCCTAAAAAAATATTAGAAATTCAATGCTAATTTAAGTATAAATGAATTGAGGGCTTCGAATAATTGCGGGGAATCCATTCCTTAAATGAGGAATCCCCATTTCTATACCAAATTCTATAAACGAGGACAATAATTAAAATAACATTATGGTAATGGGGATGATAATTTCAATATCATCCCCAAAACTGATTATTGTCATTTCTTGTCGAGCTTTATGGAGCCAAACACAAGTCGAGCTTAAGCAGATCTTAAGTTATTAAATATAAAAGCATGTTGGAGTTAATTTAAAATTTAATCAAAGTTTTAAATTATTTAATTTTGATTTAATTTTCAAACCCAAGTTGCGATTGAGTTATTCTACGCTATACATGCAATTGATAATGCGCCTAATTATGTGTGGGTTAATAACCATAATGTGAGACTATCATCAAATTACTGTTTTGTAACTTATAATGTCAAATGTCTAGATTTTTGGAATAATAAGTTATCGAGCCATAATAAAGAGCTGAGTATTATTATTATTATTTAAAAAATTCCAATTAATCAACCGCATATTTTCTTATATGGCTTGAAACATTTTCACAATGCACAATTCAAAATAATAAAAATACCAACAAAAAGATGAACTTTTAGAGAGAGAGAGAGAGAAAGAGAGATACACACACACACACACACACATATATATATATATAACCTTATTTTCCATTTGTATTTGTCAGCATATAATAATAGCTTATACATAGCATGGCACTTTATCCACATAAAATATAGAGGGAGGGGTGAGAGAGAGAAAAGGGGGGTAATAGGGTAAAGTCCAAAATCGGGAGGATAAAAGATCCACAAGTTTTGACCTAAATACCCATCTCTCACAGCATTGGTAGCGGCTCTCAACCTTTGCAACGCCCTCTTCTGCCCTTGTTTCTCCATTCTCTCTTTTCCCCAATTTCCCGATTCTCTCCTTCCTCTACCCCTTTACCCGCCACTTTCAAATTCTGTTATTCTGGGCTCGTTAGACATGAAACAATTGCTTTTCTTTCCATTGCTCTTTGAATTTTGATGGGTTTTGGCTCTTGATGATGCATAATTTGCCGGATCGAATTATTGGGTTTTCGAGATTCTTGTACTCCGACAGTTCTGGGAGCTGGGTTTTTGCTCTGCTCTGCTGAACACTCAAATTTGATGTGAGAAAGATTTGGGCATTTCTTACCGTTTTTATTTTCCCGTAAGGTAAGCTTCTGTTTTTTCTTTCCTTTTTTTTGCTGCTGCCCTTTGATCCTTGAGTTCAATTTCTATTTACTTTTTTTTTTGGTTGGTTGATGATGACTGTTTATTTCTGTTTTAATGAACTTCTGTTTTTGTTGTGGGTTTGATTGGAGGTTTGAACGGATTATTTGGTTGAAGGACATCTGCTTTCTTTGTCAATGTGGTGATTTGCAGTGGTAAACCGATGGGGGTTGATGTTTGTGCTGTTAATTTGGAATATTATTTATGCTTGTGATATCTGATAGTCAAGAATCTTGCTGCCTTTGGTTTCAGCTCCAAAAGAAACAATTTTCATTTGTTATGATTGAGAGTGGATGATTTTCTGTATCGTATTGAATTATGACAATTAGATTTCACTAGATTGGTAATGAAACGCATCGCATCGCATGTGTGGCGAGTTCGGTGTCTATAATGTGGTAGACGTGTCGCTAATTGCTTGACACGTGGCTTTTCTAAAACAAAATTATAGAAATCCTGATAGGTAGTTGTGTGATGCCATGAATAGTAGCAATTACTGCAGGTATAACGAGAAATGGCGAACCATGATGTGCTGCTTGGGCAAAATAACAGTGGAGCTCTTGGCCATAGCCAGCCTGTTGTGCTAAACCGCAATCATAACATTGTTTTAGCTCAAAACCATGGTATGGAAATGGGACAGAATCATGAGCAAGATGCCCGGTTGGGGCAGAGTCACGATTCTCAGGGTGATAACGTTCATGAATATGAACAGGAGAATGGCCTACCGATGGAGAATAAACCTGAACATGAGATCCAAGAAGTGCATCTACACAGAGGGAACGGTGAGTTGGATATGTCTGATCACAATGAATTGGGTGTTTCCGAGTCCCAAGAACTCGACGAGAATATGGAATTGGCAGTGATCCAGCACGATGATGACATGGGTATGGAGTCTGTCCACGATATGAATCTTCATCAGGCCCTAGTGGTTAC
Source organism: Caryopteris x clandonensis (assembly GCA_028749325.2). NCBI lineage: Eukaryota > Viridiplantae > Streptophyta > Magnoliopsida > Lamiales > Lamiaceae > Caryopteris > Caryopteris x clandonensis. Next base: position 1,068,859 of record JAPYKT020000024.1, on the reverse strand, counting down.
TCCCTCTCATGTTCTCCAACAGAGAACTCTTGCTATAAGCCCTAGCTATGAACTTCATGTGGGCCAAGAATTCCCTGATGTCAAAGCTTGTCGGAGGGCCTTGAGGGACACTGCTATTGCCCTGCACTTTGAAATTCAGACCATAAAATCAGATAAAACTCGTTTTACTGCCAAATGTGCCACTGAGGGATGCCCGTGGCGCATTCATGCTGCAAAGCTTCCTGGTGTTCCCACATTCACAATCCGGACCATCAACGATAGCCATACATGTGGAGGAATTGCCCATCTTGGGCATCAGCAGGCCTCAGTTCAGTGGGTTGCAAATTCTGTAGAGGAACGTCTCAGAGAGAACCCGAATTACAAGCCTAAAGAGATCTTGGAAGAAATTCATAGAATTCATGGTATCACTTTGTCTTACAAGCAGGCCTGGCGTGGAAAAGAAAGGATTATGGCTGCTATGCGTGGGTCCTTTGAAGAAGGATACCGTCTCCTCCCATCATACTGTGAGCAAGTTAAACGGACTAATCCAGGAAGTATTGCATCTGTTTATGGAAATCCCACAGACAACTGCTTTCAGCGTCTTTTTATTTCATTCCAGGCATCGATATATGGTTTCCTTAATGCTTGTCGTCCTCTTCTTGGGCTTGATAGAACATTCTTGAAGAGTAAATACCTGGGTACATTGCTTCTGGCTACTGGTTTTGATGGGGATGGTGGGCTTTTCCCATTGGCCTTTGGTGTTGTTGATGAGGAGAGTGATGAGAACTGGATGTGGTTTCTCTCGGAGCTTCATAACCTTCTTGAGGTCAATACTGAGAACATGCCTAGGCTTACTATATTGTCTGATAGGCAAAAGGGAATCAATGACGGTGTAGAGGCCAATTTCCCAACTGCTTTCCATGGCTTTTGCATGCGTCATTTGAGCGAAAGCTTTCGTAAAGAATTCAACAACACAATGCTTGTTAACCTTTTGTGGGACGCTGCCCATGCTCTTACTGTGATCGAATTCGAAGCCAAAGTACTAGAGATCGAAGAGATCTCCCAAGATGCAGCATACTGGATTCGCCGTATTCCCTCTCGTTTATGGGCCACCGCTTATTTTGAGGGAACAAGGTTCGGACAGTTGACTGCTAATATTTTGGAATCTCTAAACACTTGGATCTTGGAAGCTTCGGGTCTTCCGATAATTCAAATGATGGAATGCATTCGAAGGCAGCTCATGACTTGGTTCAACGAACGTCGAGAAACTAGCATGCAGTGGACATCCATCCTCGTACCTAGTGCAGAGAGAAGGGTCGCCGAGGCCCTTGAACAAGCCCGCACTTATCAGGTTCTTCGTGCTAATGAAGCAGAATTCGAGGTAATATCTCATGAGGGAACAAACATAGTTGATATTCGGAACCGTTGCTGTCTCTGTCGGGGTTGGCAGCTGTACGGTCTTCCCTGTGCGCACGCTGTTGCTGCTCTGCTCTCTTGCAGGCAAAACGTGCACCGGTTCACCGAGATCTGCTTCACAGTTGCTACCTATCGAAAGACATACTCTCAAACAATACATCCAGTACCGGATAAAACCCTATGGAATGAGTTATCTGAGGTAGATCCCAGTGGCAATAATTGTGCAGAAATGATCATCAGTCCTCCAAAATCACTTCGCCCAGCCGGGAGACCGAGGAAGAAGCGCGTTAGAGCAGAAGATCGGGGGCGAGTGAAGAGGGTTGTACATTGCAGCCGTTGCAATCAGACAGGACACTTTAGGACAACATGTGCAGCTCCAATATGAGAGGTGTGGGACGTTAATGGCTGGTAGTAGCAATAAAGATGAGGTCAGCACTCATAGTCTCTCTGTGCAGTGATTTTTCTAAAATGTTTGATATGTTTGAAGGGATGTGATATTAGATTGGTCTTGTTAGAGGCATCACCTACACTTATGTTGTTTATTAATCAAGTGTTTGGTTTTGAATAAGATGGGATACAAGAATGCACCCTCTTCCTATTTATTCTCTTCAAATGATTTTGCAGATTACTTTCTTATTTCTGCAGTTACCATACCAAATGGTATGAAAACAGTAACATTTCGCCAGATTCACAAATATATATTTATATCAATGTTAATATAGTAAAAAAGTCGTCTAAAAATACTAAGTTTTCGTCCATTTTTATTAACTTTTTCTAATACAGTATTTGATTACTTAAATTTTATGTTTCTTTTTTTCTTTTGGAGATATTTTTACCAATTTGTTAAAATAAAAGCAGTTTCTTTGTTTTTTTAATTTTTTTAAACGTAAAATGTATCAAATTAATATTTTTTTTCATGATTTTTAATTTTATATTCATATTTCATATATTAAATTGAAATATTAGATCCAAAAGATATAATTTTTTTTGATTATTTTTATTTTTATTTATGGTGTTAGATCAATTGTATTGAATTTTAGCAACAAATATTAATTAGTATTTTCTAAAAATATTAATAATTTAATTTCCAATGTGATTAATTGATTTATTATAAAATTACAACAAAAGATTTTGTATTCCAAAGGGTATTGCGTAATGTTTAATTTGTTGTTGTTTTAATTAGTATTATATTTCTGTAATACTTTTTTGGTGTATTCAATCCATTTTATGGTTTGTTATCCGAAAAAAACTTAAAATTTTGGCATTTTACGTTGATATGATTAATAGAATAAAACAAAAAATTATCATATTTTAAAAAGTATTCTATAACCAGTAATTTTCTTATTTTCATAGTGTTAATATTGTTATTATTATTCAATTTATTAGCAAACAAATTTTGGTTTATTCAATATGGTGCTGTGTTTAAAATATAGTAGTATATTTGAATCAATATTATTTTAATTTATTTTTAATAAAATTGAGAAGATTTTAGATTTTTTTTTTTACACAAATAATCCTAATTAACTAACTATTTTATATATACGTGTATATATATCATTTATTTAATACCGGGTTAACTACTAATAGTTTTTAATTTGAAAAAAACGTACATCAACGGAAGTAATCATTCCACTACTTGTAGGTTCAAATAAATAAATAAATAAATAAAAAGAGAAATAAAAATACATACAAAATTCAAATGAGCACCACACAACATACTTAAACACATTAATAAAGAAAAAAATATTAACAAATGGTCAAATCAAAACTAAAATCTATCTATATATTAAAAAAAAAGATAAAACTTTAAACTCGTCGCGTCAATCTTTTATACTATTGAAAAACTGCCGTCACATGACACAAGTTTTATTTATTGTATCAAGGTGCTTGCAACAATGAACCTATAAACACTTTTACATGGGATATCATTTCTATATTATAGTTACATCAAAATAAAAATCTATTATGTTTTGTAAACTTCTCGCCACAACCATAAGCTCAATTTCTAACCTTGGGTCTCACTTATTTACAAATTATTTCTATATTTTCATATATTATCTTTATTTATATTTTTATTTATAATATAAGTAGTAGTAAGAGTAATATTAGTAGTAGCAACATTAGTAGTAGTAATATTAATAGTAATAGTAGTAATATTTGGTATAAAATTTTAGGGAAATTACTTTTATGCTAAGCCTTATTATGTATGCCATACATATAGATTCATGTAAAAAAAATAAAGGTAAGGTGAAAAACAAACCGAGTGGGCCTATAAAAACAAATAAATGGTTATGATGGAAGAGTTCTCCTACAAAGTTGTAATAAAAGACTCATGCAATTTGTATACTGAAAGAACAAAGCATTGGGCATTCATCAAAGATGAAGGACTAAATATACAAATTTTATTGGCGAAACATTGTTTATTACATCTAATTTGGAGGGGGAAATGGGGTTCTTTGGTCCTGCATATCTGCAAACCTCCTTCTGATGCCCTATGGTTATCTGCCTTGTTTTGTTGTTAAAACAGGTTGCACTCTGAGCTTAATGACCCTAATGGTGAGAACACTATGGCCCCCTATTTAATATGTTTAACAAATTAACATTATCTTATTTTAATTTAATTGCAATAATTCTATAGATAGGATTGGTGATGTTGGAATATTACCAGCCTTTCTTGAGGAGCACAACATATTCTGTTGAAAAGGAACAAATACACTACACACATTGCATGCACACACACTACATGCTGGGTGCGCACACATACTTTGCGGACTAGGTGCGCACACACACACACACACATACTTTGCGGACTAGGTGCGCGCACACACACATACTTTGCAGACTAGGTGCGCGCACACACACACACACTACACATAGTACACACATTGGAAGCGCACACATAATCCATCCACACATTGCTTGCACACACACGGCACAGACACACACTGTTCATACATACATTGCTTGCACATACACACTCCAAACAGTGTGCACACACAGACACTCCACACATTGCGCGCGCACACAATTCACACACTACACATTGTGCGCCCACACACATTGCGCGTACTTGCACGCCCACACACACATTGTGCGCATACACACTATACACATTGCACGCAGAAAAACACTACAAATGTATCATGCACAAACACACTACACACACATTACACACACACATGCACTACATACATTGCGCGCACACACTATACGCACTGCTTGCGCACACACACCATATACACTACGTGCGCGCATGCACACACTATACACATTGAGATCACACACCACACACACTACGTGCGCGCACACACACACCACACACATTGAGCTCACACACTGTGCGCACACACAATTCACACATTGTGCACGCAAAGACAATTCACACAGTGTGCACACATACACATTCCGCTTCCACAAACACTACGCCCATTGCACGCACAAACACACTACATACGTTGCTGGCACAAACACACTTCTCACACTATGCGCACACACACACTACATTCGCACACACACTACACACATTACGTGTTTGCACACACAGTTCACACACTATGCACACACACTGCGCACACCAATATTGCTCGTGCACACACTCTACACACATTGCATGCGACACACAATTCACACACTGTGCACACATACACACTCCACACTGCACGCACACACAATTCACATATTGCACGCACACACTACACATATTGTGGGGACACACAATTCTCTCACATTGCATGTGCACACAGATGTTGCAAGCATAAACACATTTCACACACTGCACATTGCGTGCGCACATACTAGACACACTCAACGCACACATACGATGCACATTGCATGCACACACACATTACACACATTGCTTGCAACACACATTACATACATTGCACACATGCACTGTAAATTCTAAACAAATACACTACACAAATTGCGTGCACAAACACACTACACATGTTGCATGCAGAAACACACTACACATATTTGCTTGCACAAACACACTTTACACACTACATGCACACACTACACGTTCATAATCCACACACTATGTGCACACACACAGCGGGCAAACACACTACGCACACATATAGTACATACTATGCACACTGTCATGAAATTGGGCCTCTTGGGCCACTTTTGCACTCAGACTTGGGAGGTTCATGCCTTACCAAGCCCAATCTTTGAGCCCAAGTGCTTGGCTCACATTTCTAACCCCTTTGTACATAGAACTCTTTAGAATATTAGGGTTTGGGAATATTCTAGTGAATGTATAGAGAATCTTCTATGTATAGTAAGTTGTAGAGAATTCTAGAGGCTTGATCCCTACCGTAGGATCTAGTCGATCACTACCGTCCATTGAGGAGGTGGAGTAGTATAAATAGGGGCATTCCATTCATTTGTAATCATCAAGTTATCAAGTTTTGATCAAGTTTTCTATCAAGTTCTTATCAAGCATTCTCCAAGAGAGTTTGAGTGAATATTCCTCATACTTGCTTTCTTTACTTTCTTGCCAACACTTTGGCACATATTTTGGTTTCGAGCGAGGCTGACTTAGCTACCGCGAGGGGCGAAAATAAGCTAAGGCCGCACGGTTCTTTGTTAAGGGAACAAGTATGTGACAGGTGGTATCAGAGCCCGATTTGGGTTAAGAGTTGTGCGCAAGAAAAGTGATGGCGGGTATTGAATCCAATGTATCCGAGGAACGAGGCCGAGAGACCATTCAAGTCCAACCCAAGAAGAGGCGTGATCAAAGTAAGGCTCGTGAGGGTCCTTCGTGGGAGCCTGTTGCTGCCGAACTTGGGGAAAAACTTGAGAAGGTCCAATATGATTTCAAGACCTTGGAGGATCATGTCTTGGAGGAACTTGACACGTTCGAGGGGGATGTGGAAGTAATTAGCAATGATGTGGAGGCTCGCTTTGCCAACATTGAGGATGTCATCCAAGCCCTACAAACCAGCATTGAGGGGATGCGGGAGGACTTGGCTCTGTGCAAAAGGGCCGCAGCTAGTGGGGAGGCTAGCATTACCGTTGCTCCACCAAGGGTGAAGTGCCCCAAGCCAACTGGGTTCAATGGAGCAAGGGACGCCAAGGAAGTTGAGAACTACCTTTGGCGGATGGAGCAATACTTTGAGGGACTCAACCTCACGGATGAGGCAGCTAAGGTAAGGACCGCTTCTCTTTACCTTTCTGATACTACCATGCTATGGTGGCGCCGAAAGCATGCCGACATGGAACGTGGTTCATACCGGATAGACACTTGGGACGACTTCAAGAGGGAACTCAAATGCCACTTCTATCCCGATAATGTGGTCTATGAAGCTCGAAGAAAGTTAAGGGAGTTGAAGCAAAGGGGTCATTCGAGAATATATGAAAGAGTTCACCACCCTCATGCTTCAAATCCCCAGCCTAACAGACGATGATCTCCTGTTCTACTTCATCGATGGTTTGCAAAGTTGGGCCAAACAAGAGATACACCGTCGAGGTGTCAAGACTGTAGATGAGGCCATTGTCGTCATTGAATCCATAGCCGACTTCCAACCACATCCCCGCACCGATACTCCCAAAGGAAAGAAAAGTACCACACCAAAGGTGGGGGAGAAAGGCGGGACGGGAAAGATAGAGATGATCGGGCAAGGATAACAGAAGACACAACTTCAGAGGAAGGGACAAACAACCGAACCGATACAACTATGAGGAGAGGAAGAAAGCCTTCATCCCCAAGGATAGATGTTTCGTATGCAAGGGACCCCATGCCATGAAGATTTGCCCAAAACTTGGGTCATTGTCCGCAATGGTGGAGAGACACGTGTCGGGGACATGCGTGGAAGAGGAGTCGAGTCACATGGGCTCACTCCAAATCCTCAACGCCCTAAAAGCCAAGCCAATGCCCACGACATCTAGTAAGGGGCTAATGTATGTGGAACCACTCATCAATGGTGTGCCAGCCAAAACATTGGTAGACACTGGAGCCACGCACAATTTCGTGACGGAAGATGAAGCTAAGAGCTTGAAGCTTCGATGGACAAGAGGCGAGGGTTGGCTCAAGAAGGTGAACGCCAAAGATCAACCACTCAATAGAGTAGCTTGAGGCGTGGAGCTACAATTGGGCACTTGGCAGGGCCAAGTGAATCTTTCAGTGGCACCTATGGACGACTTCAAAGTCGTACTTGGCATGGAATTCTTGCGACAGGTAACTGTTATTCCAATGCCTTCATTTAGTACGGTGTGTATCCTAGGAAAAGGAGCACCCTACTTGATTCCTACCATCGAGTTACTTGACGGCCAAACTCGAGAAGGCAAGCAACTATCGGCCATGCAAATCACCAGGGGGGTGAAACGTGGAGAACCAACATACTTACCCGTGGTGAAAGAGGAGCATCACGCCGCCAAAAAGATGGAGGAGGCACCATCGATTGTTCTTGAGGAGAACAAGGATATCATGCCGGCTTCACTACCTAACCAACTTCCACCAAGGCGGGAGGTGGACCACAAGATTGAGTTAGAGCTGGGAACCAAGCCACCCTCCATGGCACCTTACCGAATGGCTCTACTCGAATTAGATGAACTTTGAAGGCAACTGAAAGAGTTATTGGATACGGGGAAGATCCGACCTTCGAAGGCACCATATGGCGCTTCGGTGTTGTTCCAAAAGAAGCACAATAGATCATTGAGGATGTGCGTGGACTACCGAGCCCTAAATAAGGTAACGATCAAAAACCATTATCCTATCCCATTGATTGCTGACTTGTTCGATAGACTTGGAGGAGCCAAGGTATACACCAAGATGGACCTACAAAAAGGCTACTACCAAGTCCGAATAGCAGAAAGGGATGAGCCAAAGACATCATGCATCACACGATACGGGTCATTCAAATGGTTAGTCATGTCTTTTGGACTGACCAATGCTTCTGCAACCTTCTGCACCCTGATGAACAAGATCTTCCACCCATACTTGGATCAATTCGTAGTGGTCTATCTGGATGACATTGTCGTCTATATCAATTCATTGGAGGAACATGTCAACCACCTACGAACCGTCTTCCAAGTGTTGAGGGAGAATGAGCTCTATGTAAAGAAGGAGAAATACACATTCGCCACCCAAGAAGTGCAATTTCTTGGACATATCATCGGCCATGGGAGAATACAGATGGATGAGCCCAAAGTACAAGCCATCATGGAGTGGAAGGCCCCGACCAAAGTAACCGAATTGAGATCTTTCCTTGGTCTTATCAATTATTACCGGCAGTTCATACAAGGATACTCGGCACGAGCGGCTCCCTTGAAAGATCTACTCAAGAAGGAGAAGATATGGGAGTGGTTCGAGAAATGTGAAGAAGCCTTCAAGGAGTTGAAGGCCACTGTAAGCCAAGAACCTGTCTTAGCCTTGCCTGACTTCACCAAGGTGTTCGAGGTATACACCGATGCATCCGAATTTGCTATTGGAGGAGTGCTAATGCAGGATGGACATCCGATAGCATTTAAAAGCCGCAAACTCAATGACACTGAGAGGCGATATACGGTGCAAGAGAAGGAGATGACCGCTGTGGTCCATTGCTTGTGAGTGTGGCGACACTACTTGTTGGGGGCACATTTCAACATCAAGACGGACAATATCGCCACGAGCTACTTCCAGACCCAAAAGAAGCTCTCACCCAATCAAGCCCGGTGGCAAGATTTCCTTGCTGAATTTGACCACACATTGGAGTACAAGCTGGGAAAAGCCAACGTGGTAGCCGATGCACTTAGTCGGAAGGCGGAGCTTGCAGCCATTAGCCTAGCCAAAGGAAACATCATTGATCGCATCAAGGAGGGACTTGAGCACGACCCAATAACTAGGGAGCTTAAGAAGTTGGCCGAGAAGACCAAGACGCAACGCTTTTGGGTAGAGGACGACCTACTCTACACCAAGGAACGGCGACTGTTTGTTCCAAAATGGGACAACTTAAGGCGGAATCTCATCAAATAATGCCATGACACCAAGTGGACGGGACATCCAGGCCAGAAGAAGACAAGGACACTCTTGCAGACAACCTACTTTTGGCCCCAAATGAAGGACAGTGTCGAGATTTATGTGAAGACTTGTCTTGTGTGCCAACAGAACAAGGTGGAGAATAAGCACCCCGCAGGATTGCTCGAGCCACTGCCCATTCCTGAAAGGCCGTGGCATTCCATTAGTTTGGACTTCATCACTGCCCTGCCGAAGTCGGAAGGCTATGGGTCTATCATGGTGGAGATAGACCGATTCTCAAAGTATGGTATTTTCATCCCGTGTACCAAAGATTGCACAACTGAGGAGGCAGCAAGAGGGTTCTTCAAACACGTTGTGAAGTATTGAGGGCTTCCGAAGAACATCGTGAGTGATCGAGATCCTCATTTTACGGGATGATTATGGATGGAGTTGTTTAAACTCCTTGGCACCGAGCTCAACTTTTCCACAAGTTTTCACCCGCAGACGGATGGGTAGACTGAGCGGGCCAATGCCTTGTTGGAGTGCTATCTACGGCACTTTGTGAGTGCCAACCAACGAGATTGGGCTCAGTTACTTGACGTTGCCCAATTCTCGTACAACTTGCAAATGAGTGAAGCCACAGGAAGGAGTCCATTTGAGCTAGCCACGGGGCAGCAACCCTTGACTTCCCACACCTTGGCTACACCCCTTATTGATGGGAAAAGTCCGGGGGCAACCAAGATGGCGAAGTCGTGGGAAGAAGAAGCCGACATCGCCCGAGCCTGCTTAGAGAAGGCCCGCAAGCATATGAAGAAGTGGGCAGATGAGAAGAGGCGACCCCGGGACTTCAACATTGGGGACCAAGTCCTTGTGAAGCTTTTGGCACAATAGTTCAAAGCATTACGAAGCTTGCACAAAGGCTTGGTACGAAGGTACGAAGGTCCCTTTCCCATTAGTGCTAAGGTACGCAAGGTATCCTATCGCATTGATCTACCCAGCACTTTAAAAATTCATCCGGTCTTCCACGTGAGTATGTTGAAACCGTACAATGGAGACATGGAAGACCAAAGCCGAGGGTATTCTCAACGAGCACCTCCCGTGGTCACCAAGTCATTCGACAAGGATCTTCAAGAGATGTTATCAAAGAGAGTCACCCTGAGCAGAGGCGTTCCACCCCGCACCGAGTACTTAATTAAGTGGAAGGGACTGCCAGAGTCTGAGGCAACATGGGAACCCGAAGATGACTTGTGGTAGTTCAAGGAACAACTTCATCAATACGAGGTGACGAGGGCGCCGCCGGAATAGGTGGGGGAGAATGTCACAAAATTGGGCCTCTTGAGCCACTTTTGCACTTAGACTTGGGATGTTCATGCCTTACCAAGCCCAATCTTTGAGCCCAAGTGCTTGGCCCACATTTCTAACCCCTTTGTACATAGAACTCTCTAGAATATTAGGGTTTGGGAATATTCTAGAGAATGTATAGAGAATCTTCTATGTATAGTAAGTTGTATAAAATTCTAGAGGCGTGATCCCTACCGTAGGATCTAGTCGATCACCACTGTCCATTAAGGAGGTGGAGTAGTATAAATAGGGGTCATTCCATTCATTTGTAATCATCAAGTTATCAAGTTTTGATCAAGTTTTCTATCAAGTTCTTATCAAGCATTCTCCAAGAGAGTTTGTGTGAATATTCCTCATACTTGCTTTCTTTACTTTCTTGTCAACACTTTGGCACACATTTTGATTTCGAGCGAGGCTGACTTAGCTACCGCGAGGGGCGGAAATAAGCTAAGGTTGCATGGTTCTTTGTTAAGAAAACAAGTCTGTGACAACACGCACATATAGTACACACTACGCTCACACACACGTTGTGCGCACACACACTACACGTAGACACATGCTAGGGAGAGAAAAAGACCTGAAAATTACTTTTTTCTTTTTGTTAGAAATCACTTGCTCACACCCCCACCCACCCCCTCCCCCAAAAAAACCCCAATTCTTTTATGAGTGATAAACACTCTGTAGTTCAATGGTTATAATTAATATGTATGTTTTTTCCTATTCACTTGGTGTACAAATTTATGGAATTTGTGGATGTTGGTATTGGTCATTTGGTGCATAAGTTTAAATATATTTCAAAACATCTTCTGACTATTGTTATTTGCAGTGAAATGGAAAATAGGGTGAATCATCTTCAAAGAGAGGAGAATAATGAAGATAATGATGTTAAGTTGTTTTTTTATTTTTTTAAATTTTTTATATTTTATAAATAAAGAAGTTTTGATTTGTTACCTTTAATTTACTAGGTAGTAATTATATTGTTACTAGAGTTCTAGATTTGCACTATTATTAGTATAAATATGTGTTGTCAAGAAAAATCAAGCTGAAACCACGATCGAAAACAACATAGCAACAGATTGAAAAATTGAAGAACTCACACACAATGCAATCGGATTTACGTGGTTCGATCTGTGAAAGATCTACATCCACAGCAGAGAAATTTAACAATATTATTACTGAAAAATCTTACAAATCACTCACTGAATTACACTTCAAGATCTTGATCAATGTGATCAAATCTTCACTCACAACTCACTGCCCACTTCTCTTCACTTTTTTCTTTTGGAAACTGATGGAATGAATTAATCGTCTGAATTTATTCACCCCTTCCCCCCTAGTTAGTTGAAGCTAACAACTAACCAACCAACTAACCAACCAACCAACCAACTAACTAACTAACCAACCAACCAACCAACTAACTAACCAATTAACCAACTGCATTAACTAACGCTTCATTACCCATGCACTCGGCCAATCAATTTTTGAGACTTGAGATGAGTGATTCAGAAGCTACACTTAAGCTTCAGCTTCACAAATCTCCACTTTAGCTATGAATCACTCCATAGCCATACTTAATGACTAACTTCAACAAAAATGTAAGCTCCACATAGAGCTTCACTTCCTAGCAGCTCCACTTTGAGCTGCTACTTCCACAGAACCCAGTTATACCATCCCAATAGAAGCAAGACTAAGCTCAAACTTAGGAGCTTGCAAAGCCTTGGTGAATGCATCAGCGGGATTGACAGCAGTGTCAATTTTGCTCGCCACAATACTTCCTTTCTCAGTTAAACCTCTAACAAAGTAAAGCTTAACATCAATATGTTTCGTGCATTCGTGGTAACCCTGATGTTTGGATAAGTGAATAGCAGATTGATTGTCACAAAACACAGTTACCTTATCCTGCACTATTCCAAACTCTGACAAAATACCTTGCAACCAAATCCCTTCCTTCACAGCCTCTGTCAAGGCCACATATTCTGCTTCTGTAATAGAAAGAGCTACCATAGATTGATGCGTTGCTTTCCAACTAACTGCTGTTCCAAACAAGGTGAACACATACCCAGTTAGACTCTTTCTTGTATCAATGTTTGTTGCATAGTCAGCATCAACATATCCAACAAGTGAATCACCATCTGAGGTAGACTACTTGAACTTCAAACACTTCGCAACAGATCCTTTCAAGTATCTCATTGCCCACTTTGCAGCCTCCCAGTGTATCTTCCCAGGATTGCACATAAACTTGCTCTACACACTCATCACATAAGTCAAATCCGGTCTGCAACAGACCATTGCATACATCAAAGATCCCACACTGCTCGCATATGGAATCACTGCCATTCCCTTCATCTCTTCTTCTGTTTTAGCTCCTTGATGTATAGACAACTTCAAACCAGTCTTGATGGGTGTAGAAACTGACTTGCATTGATTCATGTTATATCTGCACAAAACTATATCAAGATAAGTTAATTGTGACAGAGTAACATCACCCTCTTCCATGGCTACCATCCATTTATCTATTTCATCACGTGTAATGGCTTCTTGATAGTTCCTAGGCTCACAGGACTCCACTTCAAGGGCTGTAAAGAGAGCAAAAGAAATCCAATCTTCCTGTTTGTATCTCACTGAAGGTATGATTTCTCTTCTACTTCTGTCCCTTGCAAGTTTATAACTGCTGTAGCTGGTTTGTTCCCTCTCTTCCACTGACTCATCATCTTCTTATTGTGGTAGAGATGATGATGCACCATCAGCTCCTTGTTCCACAGTAACAGCATCTGGTGCTTGTTGCACCACTTCTTTCCCTTTCTGTAAGCTGACTTCTTTCACGGGAAACTTTGTCTCATCAAATATTACATCCCTGCTAACCAAGAACTTCTGTGTGTCCAAACACCAGAGTTTGTAACCCTTGATTCCAGTAGGGTAACCAACAAATACACATTTGATTGCCCTTGGATCTAGCTTATCATGTCTGACATGTGCATATGCCAGACAACCTAACACCTTTAGATGACTGTATTCAGCAGGCACACCAGTCCACTTCTCTTGTGGTGTCTTAAAATCAATAGCTGAACATGGACTACGATTGATAAGATAAGCCACAGAGCTGACAATCTCACCCCAAAATGACTTGTGTAGACCAGAGTCACTTAGCACACACCTCACTCTCTCAAGTAAGGTTTGATTCATCCTCTCAGCTACTCCATTCTGCTGTGGAGTACCAGGAACTGTGAGATGCCTGGTAATCCCTTTTTCTTTGCAAAAAGTAATGAACTCTTGTGACATAAATTCCAGTCTATTGTCTGTTCTCAGATGCTGCACTTTCTTACCACTTTTGTTCTCAACTTCAGCAACCCAATCTCTGAATTTTGAGAATGCTTCTGACTTTGTTTTGAGAATGTAAATCCAGACTTTTCTGCTATAATCATCAATCAAAGACATGAAGTACCTTCCTCCACCTTTTGTATAATGTTGTGATGGCCCCCATAAATCTGAATGTATGTATTCCAGCTTCTCAGTAGAGACGTGAACACCAGTTGGAAACCTTAACCTTCTAGTTTTGCCTGCAATGCAATGTTCACACAGCTGTACCCGAGTTACATGATTTCCAGCCAGTAAACCATCTTTTGCCAGAACTTCAAGACCTCTATTTCCCAGATGACCCAACCTTGAATGCCATAGGTATGAGTTGTTTTTTATGAGTGACAACATGAGACTGACCAGTGACAGTATTTCCCAACAGAAAATACAAGTCATTACTTCTAACTCCCTTCATCAATACTGCTCCATCTTTTGAAATCTTCATCTTCCCTTTCTGTGATTCAAACTTGTACCCATTTGAGTCAAAGACTCCAAGAGATATGAGGTTTCTTCTCAAGTCTGGTGCATATCTCACTTCTGACAGCTTCCTTATCTTCCTGTCATACATCTTGATCTTGACACTTCCAATCCCTCTAATCTTACACGTATGATCATTTCCAAACAGGACTGTTCCTCCATTAATGAGTGTGATTTCAGAGAACCACTCCCTTATTGGAGTCATGTGAAAGCTGCATCCTGAATCCAAAACCCAATCACCATTTACTTCACTTGCAGATGCCATCAGACTTTCACTGTCACATACCATCAAGCTCTCATAATCCTTCTCCCCAATTTGTTGGTTTGCTGAGGCACTGTTGGCTTGATTTCTCCTTTTTTGATTGCCTTGGTCATTTGCAAACCTAGACATCATTGCCTTCCACTTACTGCAGTCCTTCTTGTAGTGCCCAGGTTCTTGGCAGTGAAAGCATTTTCTATCTTCTGGATCAACCCAGCCCTCACCATGTTTTCTATCTGACTTGTTAACCTGCTTCTGTGGTGGTTTCTTCCCTTGTTTCTGAGGTGGTTTTCCCTTCTTGACATTCAGACCTTCACCACCAGCAGCCACCACCTTATGATCTGAAGACTTGTGTAATTCTTTACACTTCAAAGCTACCTGGACATCTTCCAAAGATATAGACTCCCTATTTCCAAATAGAAGAGTATCTCTGAAATTTTCAAACGCTTTTGGCAGAGAATTCAGAAGAATCAATGCCTTATCTTCCTCCTCTATCTTCACTTCAATATTGACAAGGTCATCAAGAATCTTATTGAACTCATCAATTTGACTCAGAACAGGTTTGTCTCCAGCCATTCTAAACGAATACAATTTATGTTTCATGTAGAGTCTATTGGCTAGAGTCTTTACCATGTAGAGAGATCCTAACTTTTCCCAGACTGCCAAAACAGTGGTTTCTTTGGAGACTTCAAGTAAAGCCTTGTCCCCCAAACATAGGAAAATCATGCTTCGAGCCTTTGCATCAATCTGAGCATGATCATCTGGTTTATCTTCCTTCTCTTTTCCAGATGAAGAGATTTTCTTCTTCATTAGAGCCTCGCCTAATCCTTGTTGGATTAGCAGAGCTTCCAATTTCACCTTCCATAGACCGAAGTCTATCTTATCCGAGAGCTTTTCCATCTCAAACCTCGTTGCCATTGAATCGATCAGGTAGTTTTCCCACAGACGGCGCCAAATTGTCAAGAAAAATCAAGCTGAAACCGCGATCGAAAACAACACAACAACAGATTGAAAAATTGAAGAACTCACACACAATGCAATCGGATTTACGTGGTTCGATCTGTGAAAGATCTACATCCATGGCAGAGAAATTTAGCAATATTATTACTGAAAAATCTTACAAATCACTC
The DNA here is from genome assembly GCA_028749325.2 of Caryopteris x clandonensis. NCBI lineage: Eukaryota > Viridiplantae > Streptophyta > Magnoliopsida > Lamiales > Lamiaceae > Caryopteris > Caryopteris x clandonensis. The sequence continues at coordinate 1,052,964 of JAPYKT020000024.1, read as the reverse complement.
ACTGAATTACACTTCAAGATCTTGATCAATGTGATCAAATCTTCACTCACAACTCACTGCCCACTTCTCTTCACTTTTTTCTTTCGAAAACTGATGGAATGAATTAATCGTCTGAATTTATTCACCCCTTCCCTCCTAGTTAGTTGAAGCTAACAACCAACCAACCAACCAACCAACCAACCAACTAACCAATTAACCAACTGCATTAACTAACGCTTCATTACCCATGCACTCGGCCAATCAATTTCTGAGACTTGAAATGAGTGATTCAGAAGCTACACTTAAGCTTCAGCTTCACATATGTGTATGATTTCAAAGGTGGTTGATTTTTTATATGAAATAAAAAATGATTTTTTTAGCATGTGTACTATTGTATTTGCAATCCTTCTTTTTGCGTCAAAGTGAGTTGTATCATTTTTATCTTTATAATTATAATTATTGAATTTAGTTAATTTAATTAAGGTAGATGCGTCCACTCCATAATTGAATAAATTTTCATTTATTGATAAATTGGTATTTTCTTTTAATTAGTAGATTTTATCTTTTCCAAAGCTATTAATATAGACATGTTCTATGGTACATAAAAACCAATTTAGCTATCTGACTAGTGCTGCTGTCGCCTCTCTCTCTCTCTCTCTCTCTCTCTCTCTCTCTCTCTCTCTCTCTCTCTCTCACTCATTGATATTACTTTCCAGTGGTTAATTATCATAGCAACTTAGTACTCACTGAACTAGTTGGATTCTTAATCTACACTAATATAATAATAGATGCACTTATCAGCAGTAATATCCTGTCAAAAATGAGTTTCTAATTTCGTTTTTTTATTTTTAGTGATAATTTGAAAAAAAAATTGAATTATTCGTGACAAATTTGTGATTGAAAAAATTGTAAAAATAGGACACTAATTATTAGGGTCCAGCACAAATGGAAACTAGTTATTCGGGCCGCCAATTTTAAACATAATTGTTTTCGCTAATTCAGGACAAATTTTGTGTAATCAGGCTCTTATGTGATTTGAAGCTTATGTGGACAATTTTTTTAATTTTAATATGTTTTAAAAACAAATAATTTTCTTAAAAATGTATATCATCAAATTATATTCATGAAAAATAAAAATAAAACGTACAAAAAAAATGAAAAATAAAACACATAAAAGCAAAATGAAAATGGAAAATTATAAATAATGAAACTACAAAATAAAATTCACAGAAAAAATATTATAAAAATATAAAGTTCCAGAAAATAAAAACAAAATTTACAATATTACTTGATAAAAAAAGTCTTAATCTCAAATTCTCAAATTATGGCGTTCAACAAAAAAAAAACCAAAATTTTCTTATTTTAAAAATAAAAAAGTATTGTACTTTCCAAAAAAAAAATAAAAAATAGCCACATGTATTAAACGCATAATTGTAAGCAAAAATATTGACCCATCCAACTAGAAGCAAGTTCCAAATCACCAAAAAACAATTATATTCTTTAAATTTAAAATCTAATTTTATTATATATGATAGGTATAAAGTTAAAGATTACAAAAAATAATTCATTGGATATATTATATGTAAAAAATAAATTTGAAACAAATATTATTCATATTTAACAAATGGAAAAATATTTTTTAAAACCAAAATATTCCTTAATAACGAAACAATATAATTAAATTAAACTAAAAGCAACTTCAAGTTGTTTATAGAATATTTTGTATATGGAGAATAACTATATCTATATAAAAGCATGACATTTGCGACTATTTATAGTTGTACCGTTTTTTCCCTCAAATTGTATTGTAATTATTTTTAAAATAAAAAATAAAATTTAAAAGTGTAATCATTTAAAATTTCAGCTTTATTATATTTAAGATAAAATAAAATAATTTAAATATATAAATAATATTTTAGGGTTTCTCGGCCAATATAAAAGTTATTCAATGGACTTGTTGACTTGTTTAATTGAAATTGTGATGAGGTTTCCGATTCAACTTACGTATAATCTACATAAGAGATTTAAAAGGAATTAGTGTTCAAATCATTATTTACAATTTTAAATTTATTTAAAAAGAATTAAATTACAATCACCTTATATTTCAAATTTGTTGACTCTACATATTCAAATCATATATAAAACAGAACAATATTAAGTTCATTACATTCACTTTTCGTACCAAAACATTTATAAAGAAGGATATTGTATTATATCAATATTGATAAATTTGTTCATAATCAATTCCAAAGGTAGCCTCTTTCTCAATATTAATTTTATACGATACTCAAAAGTAAAATTTTAAATAGTCAAAATTCATAATAAAATTGTGGATTTATTTGATTTGGTACGATTTTGTAAATATAGATAAAATATATTTGGTCCTTATAAAATACGATGAACAAAAGTGGTGGCCGTTCTCTAGAATTCTCCATGAATGAGCAAAATTTAGAGCAATAATTAACTTTTTTTTTGAGATCTAGTATTATTCACGAAATAGCAAGTGTGGTGTGGTATAAGTTCCAATATAGATATGGAAAACTTCTTCTTTTTCCACTGTTTAATTGCAGAACTGTCAAGAAATAAGTCTAATGCAATGTGATCCTTCTTTTTTTAGGATAGATGCATTGCCACTTTCTCTGCATGTCTTTCAAATACTTTATCAACAATAGACACAATGAACGTTGTTGGTTGGAAGTAGCCTGCCATAGAGAACCTGGCAAGCCGTAAAAAAAGCATTGTCTTGTGGCCTCGCTGTTCGCCTCATCCCTGAAACTTCGCAACAATTTTAAGAGGTTGTTGAAATCATTGTCGGGAAGAATCATTCAGAAACACCTTGAATTCACGTGAGTATTGACGATCAAGGTTGTCTTGATGCAGGCAGTAGCGTTGGATTGCATCGAGGATGTGGGAGATGATGAAAATGGTGTTGGACCCTGATGAACAGACCAAGTCCACCACCTTCAAGTATTTCCAAAAGCCATCACCAGAAGCAGTGGAAACCATTCCCTTGAGGGTCTCATCTAAAACAGGTAATGTTTCTGATATCACAGCTTTATACAAGAATCAAAGTTTAGCAACTTCATGAGTGGCGGTTCTGCATGAACGAGAGAGAGAGACAGAGACTGATGCCAGAATTTTTTGCGTGGCTTTTGGCACCATCCCCCGGATTCATACATGCCACGTTAGTTGGTGTAATTTCTAAAGCTTCCTACTTGTTTCATTCCCAACGAGACACACAAATATATATAGATGAAATGTAACGAGCGAGGCTGGTTCATGAGTCGGTCAAAGCTTGACTCGATCTCGGACTCAATTTGATTAATGAGCCGAGCCAAACTTACATTGGCTCGTCTCTGTTCGAAAGCTCATGAGCAAGTTTGATTTTTTTTATTAAATAATATAAAAATTACCCAAAAATGAGTAATAAGTAAATTTTGACCCAAAAATCTTATAAAAACTTATGGAAAGAGATGGAGTAAGAAGAATTGCAAGAAAGAAAATAATTGTTTATTATTTGTAATAAATTTTCACTTATAAAAATACAAAATATTATTTATTTTTAGACTTTTTAAAGGTGTAAACGTGGAATAGTTTTAGTTATGAGATATGAGACATTTAAATATGAGTATTGTAATTTTGTTTGTTAAATTTGTTATTTTCGAATGTTAAGCCCATGTTCTTTGCCTTAGAATATTGAAATATTGTTAGAAAAATCTTAAAATATTATTAAATGCAAAAATAAACCTTTTATAATAAACTTAAGTTTTGAGCTAAGTCGAGCTCGCAATCGCATTTCACGAGCTCAAGTCCAGCCGAGCCTACCCAGGCTCGAGTTTAGCTCATCTTATTGACAGTCCTACTGAAATTGACATGAGTTCAATGTAAGAAGTGAAAGAAATCCAATTGTGTGGGTTGATAATATGAGCACTATTGCATTGGTTTCCAATCCAGTGCTACATGTTAGAACCAAGCATGCAGAACTAGATATACATTTCATTAGACATCAAGTGAGCAAGGTGCTATTCAAATACATCACATTCCATCTACTTAACAAATATCAAATATCATGACAAAGCCTCTAAGCCAGCAATTCTTTATAAGGCTAAGCAACAAACAAAATGGTGTTCCATTTGCCTCGCTCGAATTGAGTGAGGATGTTAAAGTTCAAGGAAATGTGTTAGACTGGAAAGCTAAACATTCAACGAAACATGTATGCATGCAGAATATGAAAAGGAGTTTACTTACACAGCATGAAGAAAAAGACAAAGAGCACAGCTGTTCTACGTGTTGCAATATGCAGAAGAAACAGATAATGTGATTGAGACCTGTAGAGCTTCACTAGACTAGAAATTTATCAAGAAATCAGACATCAACAATGGCGTAAAAGTCCTAAATTCATAGATTTGATAACCCAATTGGCTTATATGATACTTAGTTATTCACCTACAAAAATCGAAGGTAATTCATCCTTCATCCAACCAGAAAAAAAAATATTATGAAAAAAATAATTCTTACATTTGTTGGGATCCTTGCATAAACTTCCAGATTTTTACATCTTCGAAATGAGAAATGAGAGAGACAGTGACAGAGAGGAGAGTGAGAGATATCAGAGAAATGAGGGATTTTAGAGAGAGAGAGAGAGAGAGAGAAGAGAAGAGGGAAGAGTGACGAAGAGTAGAGAGAGAGGGATAGAGATGACGAATAGGAGAGAAATTAGGGATTTGTGATCCTTACATAAACCTCCAGATTTTTACATCTCCGAAATGAGAAATGAGAGAAACAGAGAGTGAGGGAGAGTGAGAATTAGGGATTTGGGATCCTTGCATAAACCTCCAGATTTTTACATCTCCGAAATGAGAAATGAAAGAGAAAGAGTGACGGAGAGTGAGAGATATGAGAGAAATGAGGGATTTTAGATAGATGGAGAGAGAGACAGAGTGAGGGAGAGCAGAGAGTGGGAGATATGTGAGAAATGAGGGATTTTAAGTAGAGGGAGAGGGGCAGAGTGACGGAGAGTATAGAGAGAGGGAAGGAGGGTGAGGGATATGAGAGTCAAGAGAAACTGCTGTTCATCACCTTCCATTTTCCAGAGTAACGTAGCCATAATGCCTTGATTTCTGGGTCTTTTGATACAGTAAGCCTGGTGACCATAATATATTTCTGCATTTTTTTTAAATTATAGTATCAGGCACGACGCTTGTACAATGGGTGTTTCTATACACACCGCAAACATTACTTTTAACACCACTTTAATTTTTGAATAAATTTAAGTATAATGTAAATGACAAATATACCCTTATATATATATATATTTTCTATATCATTTGTCTTGCAATTTTTTATTATCAATTATTTGCAAATATTTCAACAATTATTTTGATTCGTTTGAATATATGGTTAATGTGTGAGCGTTTGAGCAAAAAAAGAAGAATATCAATAATGAAAATATTAATGATTATTTTTAAAAAAAAATTATAGAAGAATATATATGTCATTTATATTTTATTTAATTTTATTCACTAAATTAAAGTGGTGTGAAAATTAATTTTTGTGGTGTGTTTAGCAACACCCATAAATATTTTTTAATAAATGTTGCCATTAACGGTGGTGGCAATATTTTTTTATTTTGATTTCTTTTGAACAATTATTTTAAATGAAAGGTTAAATTTATAATTAAAATCACAAATGTTAAATTTTGATTTTGAAGATCACGGATTCATATAAGTTATTAATTACATGTCTAGACTTAATTAATTATAATGAATGAGATACCATTATTAACTTATTGTGAATTATTCTTAATAAATTAAATTATTAAAATAAATTATATTTTTTAATAAACTCTTAACATGATATATATAATAATAGGATTATAATTATACAATTTTCTTTTAAATTACTATATAATATTTTGTTGTAAAATTAATTATTTGTGCATAATTTTTTGTCGAAGAAAATTAAAAAATTAGCTCTCTAACTTGTTGGTAGTCCCCAAATTTGTCCTTTATCTATTTAATTGCTTAAATTTGATTATTTTTTAATCAAATTTTAAAATAGGACAATTTTTGTAAATTTTCCTTTTTTGTCGTTTTAAATCATCACTAATTATTAACGTTATATTAATCATTTACTTGCTACTCATTTTATATGTTATATTACAAATCATTAAATTTGAATATATAATGAATGCTCAATTAGGGAAGGTTGGAATACTATTGCAGTAACATCATTTTAATGTTCATAGATTTAAATTTTAAAAAAATGAAAAAATAAAAAAAGGTGTCGCCAATGTCGGCGGCGACAAAATTTCAGTTGTAGTTATTGTGTTTTCATAAGTATATATTGAGAATGAGGTTTGTTATTAAAAAAAATATAGCGGCAACATTCACTAAAATATATATACACACAAAATAATGTCGCCTCTGATATAAGCAACTTTATTTTAAAATATATATATATATATATGTCGCTACTGAAAAAGACGATTATACGTATACTCGCCTCCTCCAGTGACAATTTCACATAAAATTTTAAATCTTCAAAATAATATCTTATTTTATTAATTTTAATTGAACTATACATTATTGTATCAAAAACCCCTTTATTTCTCTTCTACTCTAATCATGAGTCTCATATCATTCTTCTTTGGCTGTTACACTGAAGGACAAACTCCAGTTTTACTTGATCTCATATTCAAATAAAAATGAGGTATATGTATTCATATTTATTTTAAATAATTTATTTTTAATTAACTTTTAAAAAATAATGATGTAAGGCTTCATAAATATGCTTAAAAAAAACAGAGTTTAGATAATAATTTTTCAATTTTTAATTTCTTTAATTTTTATTAAATTGTAATTTTACAAATATTAAAATAAAAGTAAGGTATATGTATTTAAATTTATTTTCAATCAACTTTCAAAAAAATAGTAATGTTATCCCTCGTAAGATACACAAAAAAATAACTAAGTCTAGAAAATCTTTTTAGAAATTTTAATTTGTTTAATTTTTATTAAACTGTCATTTTATGAATACTTAAATTCACATAAATAATTATTTTGTACCTACACTACATAGTCTTAATCGCACATTCAACATAGCGTTCGGACTCATGTACCCTCCAGAACCAGGGGTCTTCGAGCCTGCTTTAAACTAAAATTTTCTAAAAATTTTATTTTTAATTAATTTTGAAAAATATTTATATAAGCCCTTATAAAATACGCAAAAAAATAATTGAGTCTAGAAATACTTTTTAAAAATTTGATCCTTTAATTTTCATTAAATTGTGATTTTACCAATATTAAAATAAACATAATACACATGTCTTTAAATTCATTTTAAATCATCTATTTTCAATTAACTTTTAAAAAAAATGATGCAAGCCCTCGTAAATTAAGCCAAAAAAATAAAGTCTAGAAAATTTATTTTATAAATATTAAAATACACATAAATAATTAATTTTTAAATTAATTATTAAAAATTTTATTTCTAATTAGATTTGAAAAATACTGATCTAAGCCCTCGTATAATACGCCAAAACACTGAATCTGGAAAATAATTTAAAAATAATTAATTTCTTTAATTTTCATTAAATTGTGATTTGCCAATATTAAAATAAAAATAAGATATATGTTTTTAATTTTATTCTAAATAATATATTTTCAGCTTTTAAAGTAGAGATGTTATCCCTAGTAAAATACTCCCAAAAAAAACATAGTCTAGAAAATAATTTTTAAAATATCTATATTCTTTATTTTTTCAGAAATTGTGATTTTACAAATGTTAAAATAAAAATAAGATATATGTATTTAAATTTATTTTTAAATAATTTGTTTGTACTTAAGTTTCAAAAAATAGTAATGTAAGCCCTCATAAAATGCATCAAACAATTTGAGTCTATAAAATAACTTTTAAAATTTTAATATGTTTAATATTTATTAAATTATTATTTTATGATTATTTAAATTCACATAAATAAAATAATTTGTAAATTAAATTTTTAGAAAATTTTATTTTTAATTAATTTTGAATAATAGTGTAAAAGTCGAAAATTTGTAGTTAAGCGCTAGCTGATGTTTATCACTGTGTATATAACTGATAAAAAAGGGGAAAATATTACTATGTTTATTATGAGGATAGATTGTGGATGTTGTTACTATATTTTAGTACTATAATTTTCACAATCTTTTATGACCGAATACACACATATGTATTGATATTGCCCTTAATTTAAATCTCCGATTTTCAAACTTGGCTTTCAGATTTTCAATCTATGTTAATTCATCCATGAAGTTTGGGTTCAAATTTTAAGAGAAAGCCCCAAACATCAAAATATTCAAAATATTAATTAATATTTATGGTTAAATAATAATATATTCACTCTAAAGATATTATTTTCTGCTTAACGTAGCATAGTTTATGTAATAATCATTTTATTTACGAGGTATAATACATTTACAGTTAAACAATATTGACATGCTCCATTAAGGTAGACTAACTTATGTAAAATAATATTTTCACGAATAAGCACTAATATTCTTCACCATAGAAATATTAATTTATACTTAAGGTAAACCAACTTATATAATAACACATTTTCACATAAAGAATAATATACTTACAACTAGACAGCAATAGTTTTCACCATAAATAACAAAAAAAGAAAAAAAACCAAAGTTCTTGATTAATCTTTAAATAGTTATACTTTTTGTAAGTAATATTTAAAGAGTAATATAGTTTTCAAATAATAAGCATCGAAAATTGGCTAAGATGATGACACAGTGATTAGTGCCATCTTCACAGCTGTAAGGGCGGGGCCATGCGAGTTTGAATTATCTGGACTGGAGTCCCTATGGCGCCAGGCGAAGCCGATGCGATGCCCAAATCGGTTGTGTTTTTCTTCTTCTTTTTCCCCTTTTTTCATATATGGTCGATATGTTAAAATGCAATTGTAAGAATTCACAAACATGATAATGGATTCATGGTGCAATGGCAGCCCATCTGCTTAGGCACAAGGGTGTAGCAGGCATACTAGATCAAAACTCCTTTGGTGTAATTTGTCTGATTGTCTTTTTTTATTTGCTTGGCTGATCAAATCGACCCCATTGCAAGATGGCATTTTCAATTTATTTGGTGGATCAATTTGACCGCACAAATCATAGATATGTGCAGCCTTTTTCTATTTGCTTGCCTGATTAAATCAACCTTATTGCACGTATGACCTTTTCAATTTACTTGATGGATTAATTCAACCCCGATACACGAATCTTAAATTAGTGCAGCTGATACACATAACTCACTCTTTTACTTGTACCCCTACATTTCGTTATTAGTTTGACTTTTCTGCCCATACTGATTAAGAAATATCATTGTCATATGGATATTATTTTGGACAATTTAAAAAAAAAAAATATATATATATATATAGACACACACACACACATATATATGACTTTTTTAAGGGAAACGGATATATGTACAGCATATATATAAGAATATATATTGTAATACATAATCTATACAATGGGGGTGGGGGGCAAATGGGTGCAACATATACATGCACATAATGAGGGTGGGGGGGAAGTAGGTAGATGGGGAAAGAGTGTCGAGCTAAAGCTGTAGGCTACGAAGTTGGCAGGGTAGACTTCAAAGTACATCCCAGCGAAGGGGCCAATTGGATTCTATGCATGTTATTTAAAAAATAAATAACAAAAATAATAATAAACCTGGAAACGAATAAATTACCAGATGGCATTGCAAAAAGTGTCGGGTATCAAAAGGAGGTTGGATAGAGAGTAGTTTCCCAGCAACAAGAAAAGATGAAAGAGCCTCAACAATTGGCTGCTTGCTCACTCTAGCCTAGCCACGGCTATTAGATGTATCTTTCCAATTTCCTCTTACAACAAGTACAATAATGTCAACTAACACCTTTCCAATTTCCTCTTACAACAAGTACAATAATGTCAACTAACACGGGATTGTTATTAGGTTCTCAAAGGCAAGCTAGTCTTAGAAAAATGACAAGCAAGTACTCAATAGCCATAATTGTTGCCATGCATGGGGCCATAGCCACCGGTTTGATTAGGATTAGAAGGGGGAGAAGTGTAGAGCGAGCCATGACCTCCATAAGAGTTGTACCCTTGCTCAGATGGAGGAGCATGCTGTGACTGTGCTGTACCAGCTGCTGCTGCTGCTGCTTCAGCCATGAAATTCTGTCACAACACCAAAACCAAAGAGAGGGAGAGAGAACAATTTCATCAGCCATTATATTAAAATGAGCACAGCAGAAGCTATTTAAGAAAAATTGGAATACATCAATATATAAAGCAATGACATTGAAGAAGCAGCTCCACTTTATTTTCTCAGTAGTTAAAAATTCCCATAACAAATAACTACACCTCTGGGATTATACAACCTATATTAGCCCCAAATCAAATTCAATTATCAATTAGCCTGATCCGTGACTTACATATACACCAGTACACATTGCAGAGAAGAAAATATATACAATTTTGGGCAGTCATAGGTCAGTAAGATGCATATATATAAACACAAAGAAAATTATGGAAATAAAGTAAATTTAAAAAATCAAATACCAGAGTCTGGTTTTACAAGGTTACCTGAATCAGTTGCTGAGCAGTTTGGACTTGAGAAGCAGTTCCACTAATCTCAACTGTCATCTCACCAGGAACTCCCCTTGCTTCTTGTATGGTGACTGTAGCCCCACTCACCCGTCGAATGTAACTTATACTTGAACCTTGTGTTCCGATAACAGCATCAGCATAAGAGAGTGGAATTTGCATTTGCTGTGTTATCTGTAAAATAATAATGCTCCAATTACACAATAAATATGCAAATGATAACACACACAAAGACTTTTGGGCACAAACAAACTATGCGCTAATTCCGCACAGAACCCCATAAGGTCATCTGAAAAGGCCAAGGATTTCCTAATAGTAAAGTACATTATTGCTTTAAACTTAAGCAAGCCAAGTTAGCTAAACTTGAATTAGAGGACAAGTCCTAATAGTCACAATCCCAAAGGCGAATGGTCAACAAGTAGGTCAATTATTAAGGCACAAAACCCAAATCAAACAATATGCACCAATACAACAAAGGGGTCACCACAGATCTATTAAGCTCTTCTGTTCTCTCTTTAAGTCAATCCATTTTTTATTTTTCAGTTCACAAAACTGATAAGTAAATCTAGGAAGAAAAGTATACCTGAGTGATTACTGATGGAGCTGCCTGACTGGCTGATGAATGCACAGGCATTGCTTCTCTTCCATAGGCAGATATACCTTGATGAGGTTGTTTTTCTGGAGGAGGCGGCATGTCACCAGGGGGGTAATAATTGTCGTACTGCCGAGGAGGAGGCATAAAATGAGGGCTAGGTCCATATCCAGGGCCTGCTTGTGCATGTTGGGGAAAAGATTGAGGAGGTGGACCCCAGTGCTGGGCAGGGGGCATCTGATCCATCTGTGGATTAGGGGGCATTTGCATCTGCAGCCAGCATAAATAAGCTCTAGGAAAAAATAATGCAATGAGGAAAAGTTCTTCCTATAAGTACTTTCGAGGAAAGAAAGCTTACTTGCGTTTCAATTATTGATATTATGCTCCGATCAACTAAAAATTTTCTCAAATGAGAAGCAATTAATTCAATAGCCTTATGTGTGTCTGCAGGCTCCCCTACTACCTCTACTACTCTATCATCTTGAAGGGCAAAAACAGGCAACTCTTCTGCAATAATTATGCCACAATTGAATACGAGACAAATTTATAGTTAAGACACATTTTGGAGCTCATAAAGGACTAAGACATATAAAGATACATCCTGAAAACCGTAAATAATATCAGGCAAAAAAATGCTACTAGCTGAAACTCTACCATCTTCAAGGGAAATAAGCGGTAGAGGTCTAGTGCCATGATTTATGCTCAGCAATAAGATCATGATGCAGATCAAATTATTGAACACATTATAGTCAGATGAAGTAAACAGATCATGTATATTTAAAGATCTGATTCTTTCAAATTCATGAAGATGCAGAGACTTCCATATAAAAACACAAGAACTAACATATTTTTGCAAACTGAAATTTGGACACCAGATTTGGCAATAAAAAATCAGGGAACACGAGATATCCTGGAAAATTCTCATGGACAGAGACCAACTTGGAATTATGGACATGAGAAAGATAATAAGCAAGAGGAACTGATAAATACAGAGGTGCAATTAATATCCCCAAATGAATTACAGGTTATGGCATAGCAAAGAATAAGAACCTGATCCAAGAACTCTAACAACGCAATTAGACTCTTCTTGAATGGATTTGACAGTTGTGCCTTGTTTTCCAATCAAACTTCCGGCCTGAGCTGCAGGAACCAACAGCTTTGTTGAGACCTTTCCTCCTACACCTGATGGAGGATCAGCTGAATCATTCTCCAGTCCATCCACAACACGTCTGTGAACCCTGAGTAGACCATCTACAGCAGGAGGAAGAGGAGAATCAGGCTCTTCCTTGGCAGATACCATAACCTAAACCATGGAAAAGGTAATTCAGCAACTCGGTGAAAGTGGCTAAAGACTTGAGTAATAAACTTCATAACTAGTACAAGAAAAGAAAAGTGCTTTGTCTTGTAAGCAATCTAAAACACCTAAGATGAATATCATCTACACTACTTAAAAATCCATAAAATAAAGATTTTTACTTCCAAAAAATATACAGAATAAACTCCTCATGACATCAAGGGAGGGAAAATCTATTTAACAGCCAAGGTCCAATTCAGTATGGTTGACTTTAGAGGGATTGGAGATCTCCACAAATTGATATTGAGAACACAACTGAAACTAATGGAGATCTCATCATCATTTTGAGGTAGTGGTGATACAGAGAAGTAAGAGTTTGCTGCCATCCATGTTAGCCACCACTTGTTTATTATCATGGATTAGACCCTTACTCTCCATCTTTCATCTTATCCTAAGCCTATATCCATGTTCTTTTGTCCTTGGATATTTTCAGTGGAGAACATTCATAAGTCTTCCCCTTAAATCTTTATTCTTAAAAATTATAGATGTACAAGAAACAATAAGATCAAAATGCTAGTTTAGTCCGTTTCTTCGAAGAATAGCAGGGCTCCTTACCTCTCCAGGAGGTGAGCCAGCCATCACTTCGTTTATTTTCATGGAACAGAAGGTACCTCCCAACAATTATTTCCAACATCAGGCAATACTCCATCAGCTAGTTGGCTTAGACAGCAAAGCTCTTCGACAAGCCAATCCTTAGTGAATCAGCAGTGGGAAGTGAAAAATACATGTGCATGTTCCATTTACTTAAGTTAAGCAATAAAGGAAATATTGTAACCGACTCTGTAACTATGTTCTTCAATTAGTAATTCAAGCCCCTGTTCAGCAGGAATAAAATATGACACTATTACAATTGCTCTAAATAGGACGCAGCATCATAACTTCACATTTTGCAGAGCTGGTTAGCAAATGGACCAAGACACTCGGTAGGTTAATTATGCTACAGACCTGGATTTTCTTAACATTTTTTTTTTTAGAGTTTCCAATAGCAGCTCATACAACTTATATAGAATTCTTCATGATGGCCTTTCACCTCCTAAATTGGCTAGTAATCGCTGCTTCAAAACTCAGATAAATTTCAATAACAATATCCAAGCAGCCATAATTTTCGTCATGAACATTCAATGCCCTCGCCATCTTCTAAGTTTTAAGTTATGTAGAGCTCCGGGCTCCTCTTCGTAAAAAGCTCCAGTTGTGCTAATATCTTAATGTCTCAATAGAAATATATTGATTTATACGTACTATACCCAAAACAAATTAAAAGTTTTGAGGGCTATAGATATATTCATTATGCATTTATGCTCACTTAAGTTAGCAGCTGTTAACTGTTAGTACGTTTGGATTTCATACTACAAGGGGTTATAATTTAGAAGTAATATAGCACCATAAGATAACTGGATACAACCAGTTACAAATCAAGCAAAGGAACATCAGCAGTTTCAACAGATCGGATTAGCTTTGTCCTGAACTGGAATTCAATCTTTTCTTTTGGTCCCTCCCTACTCACACCAAAAAGCCAGGCCGAGCTTTTTTCTTTTCAATTGAGAATTATACGTACGAATTTTGAGTACTTTATAATACTTGGCAAGCATCCCCTTCTTGGAAAGGTTTTATTGAGAAAAGAAAAGGAAGATGAGAATTAACATAAACAATCGGTAACTGCAAAAATGCACAAAATGTGAATCCAAAGACAAAAAAATCCGCCCATGCTAAACATTTAACTATTGAATCATGATGCATGACACTCAGCATCACTCTCAGAAAAAGAGTAATGGACCAAAACTTGTGCCTATCAAGATTAAGGAACACTGTATTAAGTGAATATCCTTATCATGCATGGCGTAGTTCCTTTTGGTATGATACTGCAATGATTTTTTAATCTTCATTTTTTCAAAGTTGTTCATATCAAGTATCAATTATATTTAAAAAACGCATGTCCAAGTAACATAGTATGAACTTGTAACCAATATTTAGAAAAAAGAAAAAACAACATAATAAACAAACAAAAATAATCTCCACAAAGCAACAAATGTAACATAAGTAACGGAAGAAGAGCCTGCAAGTCAGCTCCAAACACACTTGGAATTTAAGATTCCCAATGGACTTGTAACATAATTGGCATTACCAAAATGTCTTTCCAAGGGAAAACATACTGAAAAGTTTTCATTAAATCAAATTCAACAAGCGTCGACATAAATATAAGATACCATGATTTTAGAATGGCTTTTACTTACTGCTCTTTCTCTCGTTCCTGGAGGACCATCAAGAATCTTTATCCGAGCTTTTGTCTCTTCACATGTTTTCTTTATATACTCTCCTTTACGTCCAATAATGCTGCCAACCTTCTGTGCAGGCACCAACATCCTGAAAACACTCTCTCCAGGCCAACCAGGCCATTTTTCTCCACCTCCAGCAACTGGTTTATCTCCATGGTCCTGTTTTTCATCAGGCTGTAAGTTCTCAGGTATTCCATCTTCTGGTTCATTTTCTTCTTCATTTTCATTTTGTTCGTGTTCAACTACATTTTCATGTGCCTGATCAACTACATTTTCATGTGCCTGTTCAGCTACATTTTCATGTGCCTGTTCAGCTTCATTTTCAGTCTCGTGTGCAGCTTCTTGTTCAGGTTGATATTCCTCTTGATATTCTTGTTCGTGTGTTTGTTCATGAGCTTGTTCAGGTTCATAAGCCTGATCAAATTCGGCCATGATCTGCATTGAAATGTATAGTGCATGAAACAATCAAAACTTAAAAATGCTACCTAATCCTGTAATTTTTCCTGTAAGCATAAGACTAAAATTTGATGGCCCTTCATAATGTTCCACAATGTTTCATGGGGGGAAATGTATACCTTGCTTAAGTTCATTAATTAGAATACATAGTAGTGTACAATGATTTTATAATTTGAAGTATTGGTTAGGAATAGAATGTCATAAGTAAATTTTCTTCTTTTTCTGCACACTTGCCTATACTTTGTAACCAAAAATTGGAAGTAAAAATGTTAAGTGTGCTTTTGAGCACCCCTTTATGTTCTTTCAAGAACTGAATTGTCATAGAAAATTATCCTTCTGGGTTTTCTTAATACTTTTATTTATTGAACTTCATTATTTACCCCCAAAAAAAAAAAAAAAAAAAAAAAAGAAGTAGCAAAAAATGAGTGTTCCAATGGAGGCCTGAAACACAAGAAGGAGCCTACAAACTAACAAACAAACAGGGTGATGGACGTTGTAACATAAGTTTTACACTTCTCTTTAAACACTCTAAAAACTATTAAATAGTTATAAACTAGCACCAGCCTGCTGCAATGATTTTTTATACGAAGTGCCTGCTGCAATGATTAACATAATAACATATATGATTTTCATATAACATGCAACTATCCGAAATCACCCAAGACTAGTGACCATCAAGAATCTCCAACTACTTCCCTAAATTTCTTTTGGCCTTTCGCGACCTTCAATCAGGCATACTGTAAATAAAGACTGTTTTCCCCTCTAAAACATGTGAGATATGAAGGTGTAGATCCTCTAACAATTTTTTATAATACTCTCCCAGATGTAGACCTAACATTTAGAATGCAATAGGTAACATTGACATGGAATTTATACAGTTCCAACCAGCTGCCAGTATCCCGCATAGGTCAGCCAAGTTCATAAACCTTAATTTGTCAAGCTCAACTTTATCAAGCAATGGAAAACCATATAGATAGAACTGCTACAGATATAAACATCCATTAAGGCAATGGGTGGAAGAATAATGGGATTATAATAAAAGATTGCAAATTAAGTATTTAGTCCTTATCAGGGTACTGCACACAAACATCACTTTGTCATTCGAATTTGCGACAAACTTCATTACAACCGGAAAAAGGTTGTGTTCTCAAGCTTTGCGAACTGAACTAGAAATAGAACTATATGCATTCATAAATTTAACAAAAAAATATGAAGAAGAAGATATGTGATAAATTTGCCCTTTCAGTAGCCCTTATCAACTAAATATCTTAATTCCGAAGCAAAAGACCACTATGATTGTGATAAGGAAACAAGCTCTTGCAACATTTTCCATTGCCTTTCCCAAATCCACCAATAAACCAAAGCCCATTGGCAAATTGAACCGAAAAGAATTGAATCACAACTGTATCCGCAAAGAAACGCTAGTTCAAGAATAACCCAAGAAAATGGTTTCAAAAGGAAAACAATAAATTAAAGCACAGATCCAACGGTGCAAAATAGTTTTCCTTCCTCAAATTAACTCAAAGAAAGAAAAACAATAGGAACAGAAAAGAAAAAGGAAAAGCGTCCAGCGAGCAGGGCGAAGATGTATACTTACATGATGACGAAGAGAGAGAAACAGACAGAAGTATTGGAAGATTGAACCGCGAAATGTAGGGTTTTGAAGGAATTTTATCCTTAGGTTTTTGGGACGTTTATTTGCGGGGAAGAATGAGTATATGTTTGTATGTATATGTTAATATGTAATGCTCTTGCCAAATCGAAGCAAATATTACAGCCAACCCAGTAAAAAGATGTGGGCTCCCGACACATATATTTACCAAAAGGCCCTCGAAGAATGTCACTGAATAAAAACCTTGCACAATATATGCTAATACATAATATAAAATAGTTTAAATATAGTGTTTCTGCATATTTAGAATTTTTAAAAATATATATTTTTGTTTATTATTTAGGTAAGATTGTAATATAAATTGTGTATTTGATTATTTGTACTGGGTTTGGAAGACAAATAAATATAAACTAGTATTTTTTTATAAAATTTATTAAGTAATATGCAATTAATAAATTTATTATAGGAATAAGACTCTTATTTTTGTACGGATGGAATATATATTTTAATACAAAATTATATTTGTGACATTTTCTTACGAGTAAAATAACAAAATAGTTCGAGTATACTTAAATATTAAACAACTCACAATTATATTATAAATATAGTTTATTTAATTTTTAAAGATATGATAAATAATCCATTGCCTGGGTGCATTATTAATAATTATACAAATATGATTTTCTTTCGGGGTGGAGGGAGTAATCAAATAAGTTTCGGGTGGAATGATGCGAGCATAAATTTGAAACTTATCACTTTAATCTGAAACATATTTTTCAGAAATTTAGGTAATTTGAATCTATTTTAATTTAGCTAAATTTTGAAAAATCAATTTTTAAAATTCTTATATTTAAATTACTCCGTTCAAATATAATTGAATCAATTAAATAACATTGAAGATCGAACTTGAAATTCTTATATGATAGTTGAAATATCAAATTAAATTAGGATTTCAATTCAAGCAAGGCACGAATTTTAATCTTTTATAAATATTGTTAAAAAGAATTAGGTATGTATGTAAATATAGTTGTATGTTCCGTAGGTTGTGAAAAAACTTATACCCAAAATAAACTCACATTTTACACTTCTAGATAACATAAAAATAATCAATTTTCTATCTAGTTAATTATAGGTAAAGTTGTAAGAAATTAATAAATATAAAAATGTATTTGCAGCCGCGACTATCTCAATCCAGTAATTTTTTGAACACGACTTATTTCTAAATATAACCCATAAATAAAAATTAGGAAGAAACACCTCAATTTTTTTAATTAACCCATCTAATTTTAATTATACCTTTTTATTAGAATATAATAAAAAGAAATAAAATATTAAATAAAGACTAAAAAAACAACACCCAAGGAATAAGATGGTACAAAGAAGGAAAAGAGAAGGGAAAAAAGAGGGAAAGAAGAAAAGAAAGGAGAAAGAATAATTTTTGTACTCAATGGCGCCATTGTATCCATCATCATGGAAGATGGGTATCATCTACAATTAATTTAGGGTTAAAATAATGGAAAATCGCAAAGTGAATGACAAACATTGAACTGTGTTGGTTGTTAGAATAGAATGTATATTGTTCGATTAATAAAATTGAACAAACCAAGCATCATTTGACTCAAGTGGTCGAACAGTATGCATTGTGTTCGATCAACTTGATCGAATAAAACAAGCATCGTTCGACTTGGTTGAACATTGTGCATGTTTTTACCTCATATGTATATTCAAATAGAAGAATGTATCATGAAAATAAATTACAATTAATTATTAAAATAGATTTTGAAAATACATGTATATTTTTCTGGGCTCAAAAAACATAGCTACCATTGTACTAGTATTTGAATTTTTTGTATAGTAAGTTTTATTGAATAAAAATATAAATTAAAAATTAAATTATATCAAAATTATTGAGCTTCTCAATAATCATTATATATAAGTACAATTTCAAGGTAATATACAACTTCACGAGTCCATTTCTCAAATGTTTGACGTGCAACAAAAAATGGTCCATCGTAAATTATTTTATACAGTCGTACCTCAATCTTATTATATATGGATATGAATTAAATTACAGACCATTAAAACACAGTGCAAATTTCCAATACCACAAATCTACAAGTTACAATATCCAAGAAAAAAAATATTTTTCAAATTGTGCATTAATTAATGTTAACCAAATATTTTAATTATTATTAAATATTTGAATTATATTTAATTAGTAGACATTCACTTATATTACTATAGATTGTGGATATCTTTATTTTTTACGCAAATAGTATTCGTATGGATATTTTTAAATGACCTAACTTTATCTTATGTCTCTTTCATGCATATTTTGTTGATTAACAAAAGTGTATTTTTTTACTCATCTATTGACTGTGTTGGTTATATATTGAATGATTATGTAGGTTGACGCAAAAAAAATAATATATATTATTGATCATTTTGTTTAGAATTCGCATTTTTAGGCTTAAGTGGAGTTATTGGATCTATTTAAATTTGTTATTTAAGTTTTTTATATTGAAATAAGTTGTGTGTATATATTTACACATTTTATTTGAATGTTTATTATATTGCTATTTTTGTAAGATTATGTAGTTCTTAGGTAAGGGTATCAATATTTGACACTATACAATTGATACAAACTTCAAATGATTTACATTCTAATACAGGGACGAAATCACACAATAAGACACAACATAATAAATTGGTTTAACAATACAACTTGATAACACAAAATTTAGATTAACTTAAAATTATGTCTACATTTATATTTAATGAAATAGATGACACAAAAACATTGACACATGATCCAAACACGACAAAAATAATACAATAACACAACTTATCATCTCTAAGGGAATAAATAGACTAATTGTCCATTTCAATGTTATTAAATTTAAAATATAAGAATTAATTTATAATAATTATTAAATATATAAATAAAGATGCCAATAATCCAGCTTTTGAGCATGAACTTCCTTGTGACTTCTCTAATCTAACACGAGGAAAGCTATCTATGGCTATGGAATAAGAAAAATTAGATAAATGTTTGAGTGCTCTGTTTAATGTAAACGAGTAGAAGATCCTTATTTTCGAAAGAGATTGGTTAGCTTGAGGAGTTAGCTTAGCTAGTCTGGATTGAAGCAAAGAATGAAGCTGGCAAAGGGAAAGTCTTGACTAAAGAGCAAGTATTGATTTACCAGCAGCTCGTAGCAGATGAGTTGTAGGAGATCCGCTATAGGCTTGTAGCATCTAAAGCCCGTCACTCTGCTCGACTACTCATACATACCAAAGCTACTCAAGTAAGTGGTCTGTTATAGAACAACTATGAATCCAGTCTATAAGCCTAAAGAATCATCGCCCGAGACAAGGGGTGGAAGGTAGCGCTCCGGTCAAGCTCTGACTTCCTAAATTGACGTAACGTCGATATTCTCTTCATAAAAGCATTCTCCTTTGATCAATTAAGCGTCTATTTCGAACCTAGTGATATTCTAGTTTCTGTTGGCAGGAGGTAATCATAAAACAGAAAGAAAACATCCAGTTGCACTGATACTTGGGTCTCCTCCGACTTTGTCTTTCCCCTTTGAAACTGGCTTCTCATGATAAACAACTTGAGATCTGCTAAGGTCCTCTTTATTCCAAAATGGCCCGGCACGGGAGGTTTGGTGTCGAGCCGATTGGTCAGACGACTACTTTAGAAGCCCAACATAACCTGTCAAATCCTTGCACTAAGCGGTTTATTCAAGTCCTACGTATTGGTGTTTTGTCTTTTTCTTCCTTCGGGCACCAAGAAAAGGTTCATATTCTACCAAGAAGCTATTCAAGGTTGAAGAAAATCCAATGAGCTTTTTTATGTCCTATTTGAAACAGGATCATGTATTTGAGCTCCTCTGCAGGGTGGAGCTAGGCTGAAGAAGATCAAGGCCTGGCATTGATTCTTAGATTGCTAAGATATTTTTTTCCTTATATTTTGTACTATAAGCATATATTAAAGTTATATTATATGTTGCGAAGGTGTGGATTTATAATTCAGTGAATATTGTTAATGACTTTCCACAATATAATGAAATTACAATAATTTATAGTTCCTACCAAATATTCTAGTGTTTATTTTTATTTTGAATATATTATGAGTTAACAAAAATTCCTTAAAATTCAAATTTATTTATGTTGAACAACAGAAACTAAGCAAATCCCAAAGATTGTTGATATTAATCAATTCGATTAAATTGTAATAATTTATCTTAAAGGAGTTCCATAAATAAATGTAGTTTTGGAAATTTAGTTGGGAAAACAAAAGTTTAAAAAATAATTTTACTTATATATATATTATTGTTTCGCAGATTTGATAACATTGTGCAATTTTAGTTGGTTTGATAAAATGATTCATGAAAATCGAATCATATATTTATTAGATTTCATATATTTCTTGAATTTTAGAATTCAGTGATTTGATTATTATTCGATAAAATATCTAAATTTCGAATCATATATTAAATGCATAAATTTATTCATCTTGATATCATCTCATTTTGAAGAACCTAAATTTGTGGAATAATTTAAATTTCAAAATCGAATCAAAATTTCCAGAATAAAAATATCTAATTTTAATTTAATAATAATATAATTATTCTACATTAAGTAATAAAGTTTAGACGGAAAAACAAAATTGGAAAAAAATTATTGTGTTTATATATATATATATAAACAGAAGTCACCCTACAAATAGTAGCAATAATTTTTCCTGTCTAAATTGATTACTAAATTGGAAAAATGTCTAATTTTTAAAAAAAGAAAGAAAGTCAACACAATTATAATGTTATAAATAATATTTCTTTTACATTCATTAAACCAAATAAATATTTCCACAGACAATAAATTATAAAGATTATAATACAAAAATTTCGCCAAACTTCTATTTAGAATCATAATCTTTCTATATTAAATGATTAGATTTTCTTTGAAACATGATCTTCATATATTTCTTTGACACAATTGTATTTATTATTTTTTGTTGATTCTAATATATATATATATATATATATCAGTACATCTGTAAATAAACTTTATGACATTTTTACGTCGTAACTTTCTTACTAACTTTGGTTGTTTTTATTTCTTATGTGGAATAAATGATATAATTAATTTTAAGCAGCCTATAGACTGCCACTATTTGTATGTATATATATATAAAAAGAGAAGTATCGCCTAGAAAATATTAAATTTTTTCACATAAACTATTTTCTAATTATGGCATTTGTTTTTCTATAAATTTATATCAATATTTATTTGTATGTAAGATATAGTAATACAACGTGATTAATAGAGCCACGATTTTCAATCTTGAAATTACCCTTATTATTTTTATAGATATACTAAAATTATGTTGTATTATTATTATCTATCAAAATATATTTATTTGATTATCTTTTTATTAATTTTTATTTTTCACTAAAAAATTTAAAAGCTTATAAGTTTTTTGTTTCAACTCTATTTTTTATGAAAAATATATGTAATTAATTCTATTTTATCGATCTTTAAGTAGACATCCATATTGCATATATACATATATACATAAAAATTTTATTATTAAATATAATTTTTTTTCTTAAGTAAATTATTATATATTTTTTGATATTTGACAATCATAAGTTAATTTATTAACTAAAATAACTAAGTAGATATTGAAAAAAATCATACTCTAAATATCAAAGTAAGAAATCAATCTTATAATATGCATATATTTTGATATTTGTCTATCTAAATATATAAAAAAAATAAAAAATAATATCCTATGGTGGTGATTTTTTTGTTCTTTACTAATAAGTTTTGTTAATTTTTTTTTGAGATTTGATTCTTTAATGAAATTGAAGAATATGAATATAATTTCTAATTATTTGACAATAATGGCTCTTTTTTCATATTATAATATTAATGTATATTTATTTATTTATTTAATTTATTATTGATATATTGTTTCAGCATATACATGTTTCATTGAAATAATTTTTTTATTAGTGAAATTTTGAAAGAAATTATAATCTTGTATATTCCACTAAAAATTCTTCTAAAGTATGTGAATATATATATATATATATATATATATTGTCAAACATATAAGTTTTACTACGACTACAAAAAATAAATAAATTTAAAATCAATGCATTTTCACAATCATTGAAACCATTATAAAATATTTTTATATGCTTACTGTAAATATACATATTTATGTTGTGTTGAAAATATTATATTCATTTATTCTTTAAAATATAATAAATTCATATATGTATATGTGGGGATGGGATGGGTTGAGGTGAATAAAATTTTCGTACCACATTAATAATTGTAATAATTTGCACCACACATATTTGAAGCTAACTATTGAACATACTTTGATTAGAAAATAAAAGATCCAAAGAGAAAGAAATACATATGAATGTTATATAATACTTGAATTTCATAAAAATATATAAGTAAATTAAATTAGAGAAATTCATATAAATAATATCTCCATGCATCGCACGGGAGCTTAACTAGTACTAGTATAAAAAAGAAGCATAATATATATATATATATATATATATAAGTAAAATGACTTTTTTCATTTTTGTTTTCCCGCCTAACGTGGTTTCCTAATAAAAAGTAATCTTGTTGTCTATTATTTAGGACTTCGTTGTATGCAAAGCACTATTTTGGGCAAATCTTAATTAATATAGAATTTTGATTTGATTCATCCATCCATAAATTATGGATATCATGTTATCAATATTTTCATTGTTATCATTTATAAATAGATTAAAAAACAAGTAATTTTCTACATAATTCTTTCACGTACAATCATTTGATTATTAATAGTAGGTACATTTTCATTTGATATTATATAAATTATATCTTTTTTTTTTATCTAGCAACATTAAAATTAGATTCTTTAAAATAATTTTTTTAAATCCAATATTATTGTTGAATTTATATGCTTGAATTATTTTGTTCACTATATATATATATATACACACACACATATATATAACTTAAGCATGTACTTACATTACAAAATATAATAAAAAATATATTATCACACTAGTGATACGTTATTAAGAAATAACTTTTTGGACATTTCACATAAATTGTGGATACCTTCATAAATGGTTAAATTTTATTAGGTACTTTTACAAAATAATCAAATCTTACAGGCTAGGAAGCAACCAAATCTAGATATGATAACCACCTCAATAAAAGATTTTTGCATATTGGGAATTTAAGTTTGGTGGGGAAGTCCAAATTGAGATAGAACCATATAGTGTAATTAGGGTTGTATTAGGTAAATATATTTATTGGATTCCTTATTCAAATTGGAGCCGGAATAAAGACCGATAGTTTGGAACTGCTGGTTCTCATAATTGATTTTTTTGAAATCGAAACTCAATCGACCAATTTTGGTTTTAGTTTCAATTTTAATTTGAAAACGGGTCAATCAAATTGTTGACCAGCAGTTTGTTTTCGAATTAAAACCGTGTTGATGTCTTACTGATAGGAAAAAAAGAAAAAAAAAACTACTTATTATAATTAAATATTTTTTTTAGTTTTTATAAATATATAGATATTATTTTTATCCAAAATAATACCCTAACATAAAAGAAAAATTCAATTAATCAAATCCTATCCAAATAGCCAAGCTCACATAAAATCTATCCAACCACATAATACACAATGACCCAAATATACAAATAAGACTACCATATAAATAAAACAAAATAAACAATGACTAAAAAATTACAAACATTAAAATTATATCATAAGTGATATTAAAATACAATTATTTTAATTGTGTTAAAAAAATCATTAGCATTAACTATTATTATAAAAGAACATAATTTTTTTTTATAAAGGCCTAAAATTTCAAATTATTATATAGTTATGTATGCAATTAGTTTTATCTAATTTAATGTAATGTATTGAAATTTAATTTATCATCTCTAGTGTGTTTAGTTGTGATAACATTTACAAAATACGATCCCATGTAAAAACATCTCGAATACAAACATAATTATTTTTAATTTAAGTATGAAAAAACTAAATTAACTTGCTTATTTCAATAATAATTTTAACTTTTACATAATTTTTTTCAATATATTTAATGTCATTAGATCTACGTATACATATTGAATATAGATCATGCAGGATATGTTGTTAACTTAGTATAAAAATTCCGATATAAATGAACAATAGTTATAAATGAACTTTTTTATCTTTATAAATGAACAATAGTTATATTTTTGTTTATATAACAAATTACGAATTATATTTTTGTATTAGAACTAGTGTGAGACCTGTGTGATGAACATAAAATATTTGTTTCTTATATTTTGTAATATAATCATATATTCAAATTATATTATTTTTTTTCTTATATTTTGTAATATAATCATATATTCAAGTTAAATATTATATTATAGAAGGTGTAGATTTGTAAGTCAGTGATTATTTTTTTGTATAATGAGTAGAAATTTGTTGTAATTTTATGCTTCGTCTTTTCTTCTATTAGAATTAGCCTCATTCACAAATTGATAAACATGATATCCACGATTTATAGAAGGTCGAATCAAATTAAATTAAAAAATAGCCATGTCAGCAGATTAAAGAAAATAAAGATTTGTACAGATCTCGTAAAATTTGCCGATTACATAGTCAAATTAAAGACAAAAATATTTTGCAAATTTCTAATTGAATGTAATAATATTACAAAATTTTGAAATTTGATAGAAACAAATACTTTGAAAGCTAATGAAAAATCGCACGACGCTTATACGCCAAAATAATTAGCAGATCTCAACAGAAAATCACAGGAATAATCAAACGAAACATGAAAGAGATGGACGAACTTTTTGTTTAAAAAAAGAAAGAAAAATAGTAAAGAAAATTAAACATGTTTATGATAAATTGAAAGCAACATGTGAATAATTTTTTTTTAAATAAAATAAACCTAAAAATAATATTTTGAAGAGTGTAGGCTTTTGTGACAATTGAAATATGACACATATTATCGTACTTGTCTTACCATTTATTTTCTCAAAACAAAAAACGCAAAACACTTCAAGAGGAGGGAGAACAAAATAGAGAGACCTTAAAATATTAACTAATAATCTTGATAAAATATATAGAAAGAAGAGAGAGACAAAAATGAGAAATGATTTTGAATTATGGTAAGATTGTTGAAAATTTAATTTCATATTTGACAAAATCAGATTTATCCACGTGATTGAGTGATTTTAAATAATTGATAGTTTAATTATAGGAAAATTATTAATGATTTTTCATAATATAATGAAACTACAATGATTTTACGTTCCTAACAAATTTATTTCTTATTTTGAACATATTATGAGTTAACAAAAATTCTATAAAATTCGAATTTATTTATGTTGAACAACAAAAACTAAACAAATCCCGAAAATTGTTGATATTAATATCTTCAACTAAATTGTAATAATGTATCTTAAAAGAGTTGCATAAATATATATAGTTTTACATTTATATGGTTGAAATTTAGGCCGAAAAATAAAATTTAAAAAAACAATTTTACTTATATATATATTTTTTAGTAAAATGAATCGAGAAAATTGAGTCATATATTTGTTAGATTTCATATAGTTTTTTAATTTCATAATTTAGTAATTTGATTAATATTTGATAAAATATATAGATTTCGAATCATGTATTAAATATTGCAGTATATTCATCTTGATATCATCTAATTTTGAAACACATAAATTTATGGAATAATTTAGATTTTGAAATCGAATCAAAATTTCTAAAATAAAAATGTCTATATTTTTAATTTAATAATAATATAATTATTCTAAATAAGTAATGAAGTTTAGGCAAAAAAATGAAATTGAAAAAAGTCATTTTTTTTATATATATATAAATGAAAGAAGTGAAGACAAAATGACGGAAAATAATAACTAAATAAATTATTGCATTTTCTTTGAAATACTTTTTTTTTTTGGAGTGGGTGGAAATATTAAATGAAATGCTTCTATGCCCATTCAGGTTACACAAGACAAATGCCTCCTTAATTAAGTGGGGAGTGTGTCGCGGCGTTACTATTTTGCCCTCTTGTGAGAAGCGAAGGTACACAGGAAATTTTAAAGCAAGGAGGAACTGAAGTCCCACATCGCAAAGTTTGTAGGTAAGGTGTGGGAGGATGAGTTACATAAAGAGAAGAAATGGCATTGAGTTACATACTTACCTGGACGGGGTCGATGGGCGATCAATAAGGCCCATGGCCTAGGTTGGCGACCTCCATTGCACTCAGGAGGGGCGCCCGCCTAAGGTCGGCCCAAGTGGTCGAGCCTACGTCATAATTTGTGGTAGAGGGGGCCTGCGTTCGCGCGGCCCCCACCCGATTCTAGTTGAATTGTGAATTGGTGTGTCTGTATGTTACTTAATTAGGCTAATGTTTGTTAATTGGCCAATCAACTTAATAGAATTTAATTGGGCTAAAGTACTTGTTTTATTCCTACTAGTCAGGCAGGCAATGGATATAGGTTTTAATTTCACGCCCAGAATATAGGAAGTGGGTGAATGTAGACCTGCGGAGGAAAATCACTCAAAATACAAGTGGTTTAGAAGCCTATTATAGGTACGAGTTCAGTCTTATGGGATTTAAATTGTTTATCCTTCATAAAACTCGACTAGAAAAGAGGAAGCATACAAGTCGCAAGCTTACTTAATCCTGCGTTTGCGCGGGCCCCGCCCAATTACAGTCGCAAGCTTACTTAATCAAACTGGCCGTGTCATATAAATCTTGGCATAAATGAAGTGGTAATATTAAGTAAAGTATTATATGACAATCATCGAAATGGGTACTGCTAATAAAAATTTGGTGTAAACATGCATCCCACATCGAAAAAACCACATAAGGGCCCAAGCCACCTGAATAAATTGAACCTGAAGCTGTTTTAAGACCACGGCTATCTTCTGGCCTTTAATTAGGAATACCAAAAATGAAATTGTTTTAAATAAAAGCAAGGTGGTTGCTATTTGCACCACAAATTATTCTCTTTACACCACATTTAATTATTACACTACACATATTTATATAACACAACATTTATTTAATACATTATACATTTATATAACACATTATACATTTATATAACACGATATTTACTTAATACACTACACATACTAATTTAATTTTATCATAATTTTTTTATACACCTCATAAAATTCCTATATTATCCTTCTAAAAGAAACCACAAAAAAATAAAAAAATTGAAGAAGAAGCAGAGCATGCACATGTTTTCCGGTCTCAAATTCGGCGGAGACTGTAGTAACGGGTCTTTCTCATCAAGTGGTTGGAAACCTTGCCCCACAGTTAATCCTACCTACCTTCGCATGAGCATTAACTTTCCATGGTAGTCCCAAATCCCTTGCCCAAGTTTTTGAAACATTTTCTAGTGATTAATTGTAGGAAGACTACATACAGTAGTAGCAAAAAGTGATTCGATAGGGCATGGAGTTCCATACCATCACCATTGGTTAAATTCTAAATCTTACTCATTTACGCCAAAAAAAAAAAAATCAAAATAAATATCTAAAATTTTGTAATTAAAAAAAAATCATAAGAGAAGGATGGAACCGCCCAAACCACCATTATCGGAAATTACCAGTGGTCCAAAAAGCTTCCCTCCTTTCTCCGTTGACAGAATCCCATCCAGCGCTTGGAGTTCACTTCCCCTTCCCACTAGTTGGAATTTATAGTATGAGAAAAATGGGAGGAGAATATGCACTACTTCTTCCCACTAGTTGGAATTTACAGTATGAGAAAAACGGGAGATGCAAGAGAGAAAGTGAAAGGAAAAAGAAAAATAAAATAGTGTTTAAGGTTATTTTTGTCATTTTTCTTATGTCTATTTTTATACCTATTTTTCTTGTGGTGTGTAAAGAAAAAAAAAGTGGTGCGAATAGAATCACCCTAAAAGCAAATATACATCATTGTCTGGATACCAACAATTAAGTTTAATCTTTTGGTATAAATATGGCAACAAATCTACTTATGTACGTGAGGCAATATTGGGGTCCTCTTGCTAAGTTGCAGATATTCTAGTTCAATTAATTTAGGAAGCTACAGATACATACTTATACAAAATTGCTGCAGTTTATAAATATAATTCTACACAGTTATTACAAATAGAAGCCATATGCCACATTCTCTTTCTTTTCATCTTTTATTTTGGTTGAACACGGTTGCAATTTCAATATTTTGTTTTACCCAACGGCTATTTTTTTTTAGCCCTAGATTGTTTTTATTTTTATTTTTTTTATACCCAACATTATTTTCATCCAACATATCATTGCCAGGATCGTTCATTAAAAATGTATTATTAATAACGTATATTATTGAACTAAGATATATTATTAACTTTAAATTAAACTATTACGATCTTCCATATTCAAAAAGGGAATCCACTCTCAAATGGAAAGTGTCGCAGAAAAAATAAATAAAGAAATAAGATCCTGGGGAAGGAATCCAACTAAGGAGCTCAATTTGAAAAACAATTCCTTTTATAATCCGTTACACCGCATCAAATGGCGAAAGCGCTTCTTGACGGTCAATTTCTTATGTAAGAGAAAGAGTTTAGCTCGATTTCTGGTTCTCTTCTTCCAAAAGGCAAGGCAACCCCAATCTTGATGCCAATTGTTTGGATACCTCGACGAGGAATCACCCGCAGGGCAGGGTCTTCGCGCTATTTGGATATATAAAATAGTACTTTGGAGACAGGGTCGTATGTTGACCGGCCTAAGCCCTGAACAGACCTTTGGGTGTGCCTTGCTTTCTAAAACGAGAGTGAAGGACTCCCGCACGCCCATTTCTTTGCTCTTTTCGAGATGGATCATCCTTGATTCGGGTTTAGTTATTACATTGCCGCATCGCATCACTTTGGCTGTACGTGTACGATAGAGGTATCCTGTGGACCTGGAGTCACTTGTTGGTGATGATCATAAGTCGTAGGAGACTCTATAGATATAGAAGTCGTGGTGTCGTCATGGGGATCTCTTCTATTTGACTTGCTTGTGCAACCCACAATTCGTTCTTTTTTGACTTGATGAAAGCTAGATCTTTTGGATGAATTAGCTCAGAAGAACTCTTTTGGAAGAGCTTTTTGCTTTGGTAAGTAAAAGTTTTTTGACAAAAGGTCTTTCAACAATGCCAAACTCCCATATTTGGAGCTAATCTGGAAGATTTGAAAGTGAGTCTAATGTTATGCTTAACACGTTCAATTCGAATAATGTGTACAATCCATCTCGTAAGAGAAGAAATAGCTGCACAACATAACTCCTTTTCTTCAACTCAAAATTATCATATGAGAAGGGAAGGTAGCCTCGCTTTATTTTAAAGTGAGGGAGTTGTCTATCAGAGATGAAGGCGTTATTGCTTCACTCCAAGCTTGAAATACTGTGCTATGCTATCCCCCCGCGCAAGCCTATGAAAAAAAAAAAAAACTAGCCATTCCCCGCACCACCACTCACTGGCTTGCCCAAACTTGCTACGTTCTCTTAAAAGCTTTCTCGCAAGGCTGAGTCGAATTTCCCATATTCTCAAAGCTACACCGGGCATCTATTTCACTAGGTAAGAATTCGTCCTACGATGGTGTTTGGTCCAAAACGAAAACCTGCGGAATCGACAGAAGTTTCATAATTGGCCCTTTCTCGGGAAAGAAATTGACTGCATTCAATCTTTAGTCCGGACGAAATGAGACATGAGAGAATGAACGGACTTGAGAAAGAGGAAGGAAGTAGAACCACGAGCCTGCTTTTGTGGTGTAGCAGGAACGAAGTCCTGATACCTTTTGATCTTCAATCGCAACCTCTTGTCCTAGTGAGCTTATGAGTTGGAAGGGGCTTCCACGAATATATAATATTAATATTTTAATTTTAAGATAATCATAATAATATGTTTTAGTTAAAAAATATATATGAAAATTAAAGAAAAAGACTAGTATATGAAAAATATCCATGTTTGAATTTATGGGTTTCGATATAATATTTTTTTTTTTTTTTTTTTTTTTTTTTTTTTTTGTAATATAGATATAGTGCTTCGTTGGGGGAGTAGAGGTGGGTAATGGAAATCAAGAGAAAATTGTTTATGTAAATATTGCTTGGTATAAGTCAATGAGAATGAAATAAGGAATTGATTTCTCCATTCTGATTTTCTACTATGCATTCATCAATCAAACTCCTCAATCAATTAATATATTTATATCAACATTAGCTTTTTTTTTTTTTTTTTTTTTTTTTTTTTAATTCTTTTCAATTCAACTAGCGTGACTTTTACATTGTTTGAGATTCTTCGATTTTTTTTTTTTTTAAAAAATGTTTAGATAGTATGAAAACACACACACATATTACTTTACACTTTTAAGATATTTTTTTGCTACAACGGGTCATTATTAGAACTTGTTCACTTATATTTTTTGGCCGGGTTAGTTGGTTCACTTTAGGTATTCTAGACTATGCTTGTTTGTTGATCGACTCGCATGGATGGGGACGTGCTGATTCATTTTTACGTTTGTATTGAAATTGTATTTTGGATTGGTGAATCCAACTCTATCTATCTCACTTAAAATCATCACATTCTATATATATATATATATAATTTTTTTTTTTGCATTTTTCAACAATTTTAGTATAATTTGACATCTACTTTGTAGATCTTACCATATTTAATTTTAAAACAAACACAAAAATTACATTATTGATTAGTACTCATGCAATCTAAAAGTTCTACTAACAAATTTGGCGCACATCTATCTGATCACAACAAGAACACCTTATTGTTTCAATAGGTTAGCTAATGTATATCAAATCATTGAATTGACTCTGTTCAAATATGATACACTTCAGTCAATTTCAAATTTAAAATTTTACCTTGAAAAAACAAACTATGAACAAAAAAATAAAAACGATATCTCCGTAGGACCTTCTGTCGACACGAGCTGAAATTAGATAGAGTAATTAAAGATATTTAGACAAATAAGAATAAAATGGAATTTGGTTACAACTTCTATAATTTTTTTAGTTAAATTCATATAGTCGTAATAATGGGTTTTGCGGGTTCTTAAGATTAAATGGTGGCAAATTGGTTTTGTGGGTTCTTAAGATTCTAAATGATGGCAGACAACAACGGAAATATATTTTCTGCATCAGATTTAGCTTACATTTAAGTTGTATGTAATAAGTATGTTGACATACACCATAGTTCTCGACTAACATATAATGTAACCAAGGTTGTATTAGAATTAATACGAATATATTTTAAAATTCAACTATAGTTATAAAAATATTTAATTCAAATATTATATATATATTTAAATATATATTTTAAGTCATAAATGTTTCATATATATTTCTATATAAAATAGATTTAAATATAGTTTATGAGAAAAAATAAAAGTACTTAAGCTTACATTTCTGAAAACGAAGATTAAAATTTAAATTTATTCAAATATGATTATTGAATCGAATATAGTATTTCAAAAATAAAGGAATACATACTCCGATATTTAACTAATATATGAGTTCAAATAACATATTTTTAATATTTGATTCGATTTAATTAAGTATAGTTTATATAATGTACACAGGCCTTGGGAAACATATGAAACCTTAAAAACTT
The DNA here is from genome assembly GCA_028749325.2 of Caryopteris x clandonensis. Classification (NCBI taxonomy): domain Eukaryota; kingdom Viridiplantae; phylum Streptophyta; class Magnoliopsida; order Lamiales; family Lamiaceae; genus Caryopteris; species Caryopteris x clandonensis. The sequence continues at coordinate 1,020,370 of JAPYKT020000024.1, read as the reverse complement.
GACACCTCAAGACAAATGCCTCACTTAACTATCATACTACTTGATATCAATGTAATGTTTCTATGCCCATTTAATTAACTATACACCTCAAGACAAATGCCTCATTTCTTAAGTGTGACTGTGGAGTGTGGTGCCGGCTTTATTATTTTGTCCTTTGTTGTGAGAGGCGTAGGTACACAGTAAATTATAAAGCCGGAAATTGGCTTCCCACATCGAAACGTTCGTAGATAAGGTGTGGGAGGATGAGTTAGATAAAGAGAAGAAATGGCCATATGTTCCATACTTACCTGGACTGGGACTATAGCCGATCAATAAGGCCCATGGCCTAGTTGGCAACCTTCATTGCACTAAGGAGGGTTTCTGCCTATGGTCGGCCCAAGTGGGTCGAGCCAATGTTATAATTTGTGGTAGAGGGGGTCTGCATTCGCGCGGCCCCCACCCACTTAATTCGAATTGTTAATTGGCCCAATGGGCCTGACTGTCACTCTCTTCTAAATAGCCTGACAACTTGGTAGGCTTAAATTATTATTGTGCAAAAGTACTTGTTTTATTCCTACTAGTCAGGCAGGCAATAGATATAGGTTTTAACTTGGTAGACTTAAATTATTATTGTGCAAAAATGAATGTTAGGGTTTATGCGTATTGTTGAGATCGAAAAAGAATGTTGGAGGCATGTATGAAGAAACAAGGTATAATACTATAAAAGCTTAAATCTTATTATTTCTAATTATATACTAAGAAAAGTTTTTTAAATTTATAGTTACATTTTATTTGGGACTTCTTATGTTGAACTGAAATAGCCCACTGACAAAAAAAAAAATAAACTAATTTCTTAATTATGCTTCAAGTAAATATACCTGTGATCATAACTAGTAATTCTCAAGGAGGGTAATATACAATTATACACTGTGGTGGACTATTAGTCATTTATGATTTGAGTATATAAGGTGACCTGAACTTCATATCAAATATATATGATTCTTGTGACTGATTTCAGGTTAAACATATGCAATCTAGGTGACTGTTCTTTGATCAATGATGCCAAGAGATGAAACGTACATGAACCACTCTCACTTAGATATATATGTGTAACACAAGTTATTACTCAACCTAAACAAATATGACCTAAGTAATGAATCTCAAGCTATACGTCGAATCCAAGGGACCAAGCTCGCGATAGGAATGGCGCGACCTCAATTTGCGGTACTAGATTGAAGAAAGAGAATCTTCTAACAAAACCCCACTTGATCGACAAGTGTCGTACATGCAAGCTAACACGAACTCAAGTTTAAAGTGACAATAAAAATTTAAGCATGAGGTGATAATTTAGGTGTTAATGTGTGATATGAAAATTAAATCTATAAATAAGAACAAGTAGAATATAACAAGGATAAAGTTTTTCCATATATAATTTTTAGTGAAATTGTTGTTTTGGTTTATAACTATAATGTTTTATTAAACCGTCGTCTATTAGCAGAATTGCGCTAATAGACAACAATTATTCAAGGAATTTTTCATACGATTGTCTAATCGTACAAAATTTCGCTAAAACAGTAGACTTTTGTCAATGGTTTTTAAAACTTTTTGTCTATTATCATATTTTTGTGCTATCAGACAACTGATTTTAAAAGCATGGTTAAATATGTGTTGTCTATTAAAATAAATATTTTTAAAAAATTTAATCCCAATAAAATTAGAATTGTGTGGTAGACATGGGCACGGTTCCGGTTCCAAACCGGAACCGCCGGTTCGAACCGGCGGTCAACGGTTCGGTTCGAACCGTTGACCGGTTCCGGTTCCGGTTTGGAACCGAAACCGTATTACATACGGTTCGGTTCCGGTTCTCCTTTTTTTGGAATCGGAACCGGCGGTTCCGAACCGCCGGTTAGAACCGCCGGTTCCGAACCGCCGGTTAGAACCGCCGGTTCCGAACCGGCGGTTCTAGTTCCCGGTTCCCGGTTCCGGTTCCCGGTTCTGAGCTTTCAAAAGTATAGATCAACGGCCCAGATCATGTGGCCGTTGGGAACCGGCGGTTCCGAACCGGAACCGAACTGGAATCGGGAACCGGCGGTTCCCAACTAATCTTAAAAAAAAAAAAAAAAGAACCGGCGGAACCGGGAACCGGAACCGAAACCGTGTATATGGCGGTTCGGTTCCGGTTCCACCCTCCCCGGTTCCGAAAACTGGCAGTTCCGGAACCGAAACCGGAACCGCCGAACCGTGCCCATGTCTATTGTGTGGGAATCATAATTCCCAAAAAAAAAAAAAAAGTCGACCTTTGTCTCTCTTCCCCTCTCTTCTCCTCTTCCTCTCTCTTCCCATCTCGCCTCAGTCTCTCTTCCCATCTCGCCTCCACATTTTTGATATTCCTCCATCGTTCACAGGCTAGAAGCTTTGGAACCCCAGTTTTTGTCTTCAAACTCACTGTTTTGAGTGGGGAGAACTCGTAGGGATCCATTTAAGGTAAAATCCTCAATTTTACTATGCTTTTACATGTAGATCTAGGGTTTTTGGTTTGTGGTTTTGTTCTCTCAAATATTATTCAATTTTTTGGACATGAATTTTCACGGAATGTATGTAGGGCTTTTCGCAATCCCCAAGTTTTATGCCCATGTAGTGAACTTCCTGAAATTCATGTTTCTATGTGATTGTACATTACTTTCATCATGCAAACAGTTTCTACTGTACATGGTTCTGGTGATGCTGGCATTTGCTGATATGTATGGATATCTAAATTCTCAGTGTGCCACTGATTGTCTTAGTCATGAACCTCAATTTTCATGTAGGACATTACAATATCTCTATATTAATCCAATTATAAGTGAAATTCATTATCTATCTTTGCTCTAGTTGCTAGATAGACTTTGAAAGCTATGATATTCTTGTGAAAAAACATGAATTATTGCCAATTTTTTATTTTTTTATTTTTATAGGAATCCAGTATATGGTGCTTAAGAATTTTCTTCTCTCTGTTAGATAATAGCTCATTCATATTCTACTCTCTTAAATTGGAATAAAAAATGTGAGAGCATCCATTTTTCCAAATAGAATACTTTGATCTTGATTGGTTTAGAATAATAGAACTAAAATGGAAATGTATGGCCTGTGAAGGAGTAATTACACACGAAATGAGTAATTTGTTTAGAAGCCCATTAGAGGTACGAGTTTGAGTCCAGTCAAGTTGAGGTTTATGGGATTTGAATTTGTTTTTCCTTCGTCAAACTCAACTTGAGAAAAAAGGAAGCATACATTTGGACTGCCCATTTTCAAGCAACTAATACTTGAAAGGAATAAGCCCAAACATGCATCCCACATCACAAAAACACCAAATAAGGGTCAAGAGTCACTTCAATAAATTGAACCTGAAGTGAGCCATATTAATCACGCAGCTGTGTGATGAACACAAAGCGAACTATTCTTTAGCCTTTTGCTAATGAATATTGTGTGTTCGTTGCAGTTCAAGTAGCATACACCATTTTAGGGAGGGTTTTTATTTTTTTATAATTTGAAAGACCCATAAATTTAGTTTTATCTTTTGCCTAAACATCATTTTTGTAATTTGGCTAACTAAGCGTTATAATAAGTCTAATCAATATGAGTACATTAAGTTAACAAAAGTGATTATGTTCTAAAATAATTTTATGGTAAGTTTTATTATGGTAAGTTTTATTACTAATAAAATAGATTCTGTCTTCTAAATATTTATTTTTTCTCAGACTTTATGGAAATGATCAACTTTACAGAATTCTTTCTTAAGCTTCTGGCAAACTCATTGTTTGGAACCTTCAGCATCTATGTCAATTTCTGCAAATAGGTTGCTATTGTTCCCATCTTTGAGGTTGTTGCTAGAACACTTTCATTTTTCTTCTGTCTAAGCTGGGAGGTAGCCGCTAGTGAATCTATTCCTATTTGACTTGAAGACGGAAGTTTGAATTGTACGCAGAAGAGGCGGATCTCGCGAATTCAAGTGTTTTCTTAAGCCGCTACTTCCGCTTGACTGGGTTTGCTGCTTTGTCAAAGCTAGTGAAAGAGAATACTTTCCTATTAAAAGGTTGTATCGATGAGAGAATGTCCTTGCTATATCCTATAGATATTTCGTGCCCAGGATTGAATGGAATGGCTAGAACAAGAGATCGAGAAACCTTAAGGTTAAGGTTATTTGCTGAGGGGCTCGACGAAAGAGGGACAGTGCCTCGACATGGAAGAAAGTTCCATACCTACTAGCAGTGGATAACGGTAGTTCCTACTAAGTCAAGCGCATCTTTTGATGAGGAGCCACCATTCTCAAATGGATCCATATAAATGAGCTCTGATCTAATTGTTTTAGTAGTTGATCAGGGCTCAAAGTCATAAACCTTTAGCATCTCTGCCAATTCCTTGCTATCGTTGCTACCTTTGAGATCGCGATGAATACTTTTGAACGAACCAAGAATGTTGGAGATGTGTATGAAAAAGAAACAAGGTGAGGCTAAACAAACTAAAATTCTGTTGTTCCAAATTATTCACCAAGAAAAGTTTAAGAAATCTATATCCCAATTAAGATTCTATTAGGGACTTCTACAAATTTGACATTAAACTGAAATAGCCCACTAACAAGAAAAATAAAGCCAAATTTGCAATCATGCTTCGAGTACATATATCCAAGGATTATAACAAATAATTCCCAAGGATATGGTAATATACTTTGGCAGTGTTTACTTCTGGTGATAGGGTTGGATAAGGATTACTTATTCAACCATATCCGATGTTTACTTTGTTTGTTGAAAAAGTAGTTCAAATCTCGGGCCCAGAAATTAGCACGGAGACCGAGACTAAAATGCCTGATAAGGTGTCCGCCTCATTCTGGTCGGATACTTAATCCCACGTTGTTGGAGCCTATACAATTACATTTTTACCTCTGAAACAAAACCAACGTTTACGACTTACCCCATCACAATCTCGATCAGAAACCCTAGATCCTATTTGGTGGAGGAGTCGCATTTCACATTCTCCACTAGAAACCCAACCTACTGTGATGGATCAGTCCCATTTCGTATTCTCCAGTTGAAACCCTTGGTATTCTTACTGCGGCGGAGGAGGCATACTCTCTCCGGACAGATAAATATTAGTTATGTCCTGCCAATTTAGGTCCTCAAAAATTTTGTGATGTAGTGTTTCTTATAATCGGTTTCACTGCTTGTTTTAAGTTTATTCTGCTGTTTTACTGTATAGACGAAAAAGAAAAGGTTCCTAATTTTGCGGTGCTCCAAAAGATTTCGTGAAAAGATTGCAGCGCGTGCATTCCTTCGTGAAGACTAATTCAAAAATTAAGGTAATACGTCTCTTAAATAATTTACATAATTTTTCAGATGGGTTTTTTCGGACTTTGTCAGATGTATTTTCGGATTTGGGGGGAAATTGCATATTTCAATGTTTTTAGCATTTTCCTATTATGCATCTCCCACATTAATTTGTTTATTAAGTGCATTAGTTGCACAAATATGGGATGGAACTTTATTGAACATACGATTTGTGCAATTAGGTGTGTTATGTATTCTCTCAGTATATGCGCATCCTGTAGTGAAGTAGAATATACGTATGCTGTTCTGAATATAATGTTGTTGTGGTTGTGTTGTGATAATTTGTGATTCATCAATGCTATGTTATTAGTTGGCGAGTGTTCGTAATTGTGTATGGCTTCTGATTTTTCTTCCAAGAGTTTGTTTATGGTTCCTGCTGTCTGTGGAGTTGTTTTTGCAGAAGACGAATCTAATTTATTTGAAATGTTCCATACACTTTATTTTAATTGATTGTGACATTCCATTTACCTATGCTTCATGAAACAGAAACAATGAAATGCATGAAAATTTGTTGGGATAAGTTCATTAATGATCCCAAAGGCCTGGTAAGACATTTCACACATATTTGTTGTTTCTAATATTATAGTCTATAAATATCATAATAAGGTATTACTTCTGGATGTTCGTATGATTTTTGACTTATAAAACCTTGATTCTTATGTAGCGACTACCCCCAAAGTTTACACGTAAAGTTTGTGGAAGGCTTCCAAATCCTGTAGTACAACGCAATCCTTTCGGTTCCAGCTGAACGGTTTCAACTGGTCTTGATTGTGATGGCACTATACTACTAAAGAAGGGTTGGGCTAACTTCCGAGATGAAAACAGAGTTAGGCATCAGGATATTTGTCTGTTTTATTATGATGGTGGTTTCAATTTTCATATAATCATCTTTGGGAAAAATGCAGTTCAGAAAATGCCCTCCATCGAACAAGGTTATGTGTGTATTACTTATTTCTATTCACTGGTTTGATTATGTCTTTTAATATCTTGTAAAAGTTTGAGGTTTAAATTTCTTGTGATGATGTAGGCCATTCCGATCGAGCTGTTAATTGTAAGAGGTTCCTTAAAGTTTACTACCCAAAGAACTTAACCCACCTAGTTGATGAAATGCTACGCGCGTCGTTGTATTTTCTTACTAAATTTGTATTTCAGTTTATGAATGGCTATGTTATATTTCTTTATCTATCCTACTGTGCAATTAGAATAAGTTCTTTAATCTATTCATGTGAATTATGTCATTGTATGTGTTTTTCCATTAATGAACAACCAATACTTACATAGATGTTGTTGTGTTATTGAAAATAGTTTTTTTATTTTTTGGGTTTATTTTAATCTTTTTAATTATTTGTTCCCTTACTGTTTTATTTTTTTAATAATTTTATTATTTATGCATGTTGCTTCTTGTGAATATAAGGTGCATAGCGTCACTACTTGTTAAGCTGGCTATGTTTTAACACTTTGATCCAAAATTTTATGGAATAATTTTTGGTGAACAGATATTTATGTTTGAGAAATGTTAAAATTTTACATTATTCGTGTAGGTTTTGTCTCCGATGTGGAGGCATAGTATGTTTAATACATGTTTGGGGAGCGTGACTCTAGTTAACAAATTTGGTGTTCGGTGGGTTGTCGGGCTGGAAATAAATTCTACTGGAAGTGTTGTGTTCACAAATGGCTTCAAAATGTTCCTAGTTCAAAATTGAAATAGGGTGGGAGAATTCATGTTCAATGTAGTGGGTGATTGGATTTTGATGATTGATATATTTGAGACTAGCTGCTACGAAAAAGATGATATTATGCAGGAATATATTTATAATAATATAGTTGACATATCAAATACCGATGAAAGAGAAAGCCAAATTGGAGTGATTTTGTGAATGTGAAGTATGAATACGCCAACGAGAATGAAGGGGGTGATTGTATAGATGTTGTGGATAGTGGAGTCGTGGGAACTGTGGACAACACTTCAAATACTACATTTGTTGAAGCCGAATGACCTGCAGATGGGCAAATGGACAAGGACATTGAAATTGAAAGAGGCAGTGGCATGGTTGCCCAACGTACATATGTGCAAGACGTCCAAGAAAGTGATGGCATTGATGATGTAGAAGGATTCAATGATATTGAGTTCTTCGATGGCAATGTTGTGCATGCTCATCCATTTCCAACATATACGCTTCTGATTAAGAAGTCGTACTTTGATACTCTACGTTTGGTACGTTTTCTTGCAATTAAGTGTGGGTTTCTACATATGTAATATTACTAATGATAATGCAATTACAATCAAACAATGCAATCCACACTGACACTAAGTCGAGCGATGACACAATATGCACTAATATTACATGTAACATCTCCAAATTAATACTAACGCAGTAACACACATTAATAACACATTAATAGACTCGGAAACCATACAACAGCATAACATAAAGAACCAATAAACATACGATCTTCAACGTTCAGTATTTCTTGAATGGACATCACGATGTAACCGATCTATGTTTGCCAATATGATAAGTACTTTGGTTCGATAAGTCCTCAGACTTTGATGGCTCGGTATCAGATGCATTGTTGATCCATGTTATTTCGGACCAGAAGGAATTCTGACTGTTAATTGAGCTGAGTCAGAAGAGTGTAGAGAGCTCTGTTGCAAGTGATTTGGATTCGGTATCTCAATTACAGATGACCCGTCACCAGAGTTCATTTCCATTCCACTTGAAATTTGAATGACTTCTTCGGGAATGTCTGTAGAAGCTACAATAGGAGTATGTCCAAACAAGATCTGCAAGGCGTCAAATGATGTCTCTCCTTCTTGCTTGTACATTCTTGCTAGTTGTTTTTCGTTTAATCATTTCATTAAATCAAAACCCAATTTCAAATTTCCACTATTAAATTTGAAAAAAGTACGTTATATTACGTAAGAATGGAAAAAAATTGTACTTGAATTAGAGCATTAAAAACACAATCACCTGACATATAGTCTTCCAACGTGACTCTGAGCAATACACCTGATGAGTAGTGGGATTATGGACGCCGCCGTCTGTTTCAGTAAGTCACTTGTAAACCTTGTAACGCGTGTTCAGTTTGTCTAGTCGATCAACAATATATTCATACGAGAAGTTTGTACCAAATGTTTGATTCACCACACCCATTGCTGTCACTACGGTGTGGTAATTTGGCTGTCCAACAGTCCATGTACCAGCCTCCACTTGTTCAAGACAATCAATGAACATGGTCTTCACGTCCCTGGTCCATTCAGGTGTGAAAAAAACATTTTCTTGTGTTGTTTTTGGCGCCATTGTTGTAGAGAAGCCTATGGGTGGCAAATATTGAAAATGTTGGGTTAAATGTTCAGTGTAAGAGGGACAATATTGTTTTTGAGGGCTGAGGGTAATGATGGTGCTATTGTGATTTATAGATTCAATGTGTTTAACTATTCGTCCTGTGAGGAATGAAATTATTATTATTTCACTAAAGAGGAGTCTTGTCGCATTATTCTTCCATAGTGCATACAATCGCATGTGTTGAGTGGATGACCCCACAAAAACTTAGTCCTTATCGTGGTAACTTATCCAAACACAACCGGGCATAATGTATACAAGTTTGCACGTCACAGTAGCAGTAAATATAGCTAACGAATTTACAAACATTTTTTTCACCACTTTATAGTGTTACTCATCACTGATAATGGCATCCATTACATAGAAAACACATCTTGAGTCCTAAGAATACGAGTACTATGCCCTCATATTCAACAACTTCATAAAATTAATGCGTATTGCTGCATCAATTTATATGTAAGTGCACAATAACAAGAAACAACCACCCCACAATCATCGCATCAACAATACTGTAACAATAAATGCACTGCCAGTGAAAACATACATTCCGCGTGCAGTTGAACTTCAATTCGATGGATCAATCCAATTATATATACAACGGCAATCAAAATCATAGACAACAACAACTTACAGATGAACCATATAGTATTCAGAATAATTAAACAAAAATAAAATCACTACATTTATGTCCACCCACATTTTCACATGTTTCTGTGACTAAATATTCATTGCTGACAATAAACACTTTATAATTTTCACATTGATCTTCATGCAAAACTGTAGGCAAGTATTCCACAAATTCCTTAACAACGACAATTACTATATGTAATAAACTTTCGGTAGCAAATGTTGTATTCATAATACAAATTAAGTGAGAATGAGTATTTCAAATTTCACACACGCTTAATATAAATCTAAACTTATTTCGACAACAAAGGTTACATAGAGAATCACAATTATTATGAATATTCCTTGCACACATCAACAATAATATTGTATTCGTTACTAGTGATTTAACATTCTCTTCATTTATGAGATGAGTGTAAACCAAACATGACATCATAGAGTATACCAATTGTCGTATTCTTCCATATTTGATGATGTTTTTGCCATGATTTTGTGTTATAAATGTCTACCCACTGCACAGAGAAGCAAATGAAATAGTCAAACCAGTCCTTGAAAAGGCGTAAGGCGCCCTGAGGCGCAAATCCCTTTCACTGCCTAGGCGCAAGGCGTGAGGCAAAGTGCTCGGCCTCACTCAAGCGAGGCGCCCAAACTAAAAAAAAACATGTAGATATATATAAACATATTTAACCTTAATAAAAACATAATACACTCATCAAAACATGATCCAAAATATTAAATATAGAAGTTCAAGGCATAATAATTAAACATAATCACTAAGGTAAGGCACTAATAATCATCATTATAGTTCATGTTAAATTGTGGATTATCATCGAATTTGTATCCATCCACATCTTCTTCTTCTGTCTCATTTGAATCCCCTCCCATATCTTTCCATTCATCTTCCCCATCCACAAGTCCAAACGAACTCGATCTAGATGATGATGTTTTAGAAATAAACACTGCCAAAGGGGATATGTAGGTGGATAATGTATCCTATCCCCTGTTTACATCATGTGATTGTCAGGATAAATTATTTGTGCCCTTATTTACTTTATGGGATTGTGCATAAAGCCATCATGTAAATTACCAGAATGCCCCTTGTATACATAAGCAACAGAATTGGTCATTTCTCTCGGCCTGCAGGTTTGTTTATCAGCAAAATTGGTGCGATTATCTCAATCTCGCCTTTACCCTTTTTTTTGGAATTTTAAAATTCGTAGTCCGTTGGAAGGCTGGAACATTGCGACTTTCATGGTATTATTGGAGGAAGGTATTGTATCTCCTGTTCCCCAATTATGTGTATCAATGGAAATTTCTAATTTGTGTTTATTCAATTAGTTTAACTCTAACTTTTATTTATTGTTCAACTTATTTTGTTTGATTCTCTCTGCAATGGGTAGACATTTATAATACAAAATCATGGCGAAAACATCATCAAACATAGAAGAATACGAAGGTTGGTATATCTATGATGTCATGTTTGGTTTACACCCATCTCATAAATAAAATGGAATGTTGAATCACTTGTAATGAATATGATGTTGTTGTTGATGTGCGCAAGGGATCTTCATAATAATTGTGATTCTCTATGTAACCTTTGTTATCGAAAAAAGTTTACATTTATATTAAGCGTGTGTGTGATTTGAAATACTCATTCTCACTTAATTTGTATTACTTATACAACATTTGCTACCAAAATTTTATTACGTACAGTAATTGTCGTTGTTAAGAAATTTGTGGAATACTTGCCTACAGTTTTGCTTGAAGATTAATGTGGAAATTATAAAGTGTTTAATGCCAGCAATGAATATTTAGTTACAGAAACATGTGAAAATGTGGGTGGGCATAAATGTAGTGATTTTATTTTTGTTTAATTATTCTGAATACTATATGGTTCATCTGTAAGTTGTTGTTGTCTATGATTTTGATTGCCGTTGTATACATAATTGGAGCTGTCCATCGAATTAAAGTTCAACTGCACACGAAATGTATGTTTTCATTGGCTGTGCATTTATTGTTACGGTATTGTTGGTGCGATGATTGTGGGGTGGCTATTTCTTGTTATTGTGTATTTACACGTCAATTGTTGCAACAATACACATTAATTTTATGAAGTTGTTGAACATGAGGTCTATTTTTATATAATGGAGGATGTAAATAATATGTAATGATTTTATTGGTCATACGTAATCCCTGTTAGGTTACCTGCTCAGTTTTGAAAGTTTTTATTTTGTTTTGCTAATATTCATTTCATTATATCTTCATGCAGCGAGCGCCAATAGTTCTGTTTCAGTTGTCGGGCCACCTCGCGGTATATCACTTAAACATGGTTGTTCGTCAACTATTTCATCTACTAACGGAAGCATCTATAATTATCATGGACTAGATGTGGTTAGCAATCATCGATACGATGGTAATGTCTTCACAGAGTTGCAAGAGACAATACATAAGCAGGATATTGCAATTGAGGTACTTGAGTGTCGTGAGGTTATTCTTGCCGAACCAATTGATGAGCTGAAGAGTAATGCTGTAGATTTAGAGACGCAGATTATTCGTTTGCAACATATTTCGTTGTAATTGGTTGATAATGTGAATAACCTGCGTCGTAGAACCGGACGGCTGGTGGTCGCAATATTTTTTGGCATAGTACTTGTATTCTTAGGACTCAGGATGTGTTTTGAATGTAATGGATGTCATTATCAGTGATGAGTAACACTATAAAGTGGTGCAAAAAAAATGTTAGTAAATTTGTGAGCTATATTTATGGCTACTGTGATGTGTAAACTTGTACACTTTATGCCCGGCTGTGTTTGGACAAGTTACCACAATAAGGACTAAGTTTTTGTGGGGTGTTCACTCAACACATACAGTTGTATGCACTATGGTAGATATAATGCGACAAGACTCCTCTTCAGTGAAATAATAATAATTTCACTCTTTACGGGACGAATAGTTAAACACATTGAATCTATAAATCAAAATAGCACCATCATTACCCGCACCCCTAAAGAAAACATTGTTCCTCTTACACCGAACATTTAGCCCAATATTTTCAACCTTCGCCACCCATATGCTTCTCCGCAACACAAGAAAAGGTTTTTGTTCACACCTGAACGGGACAAGGATGTGGCGACCATGTTCATTAGCTATTTTCTTGAACAAGTGGAGGCTAGTACGTGGACTGTTGGGCAGCCAAATTACCACGCCGTACTGATAGCAATGGGTGTAGTGAATCAAATGTTTGGTACAAACTTCTCGTATGAATATATTGTTGATCGACTATATAAATTGAACACGTGTTACAAGGTTTTCAGTTGGCTTACCGAAACAGACGGCGTCGTCCATAATCCCACCACTCATCTGTTGTATTGCTCAGAGTCACGTTGCAAGACTATATGTTAGGTGATTGTGTTTTTTATGACTCTAATTCAAGTACAATTTTTTTTCATTCTTACGTAATATAACATACCTTTTTCAAATTTAATCATACTGTGCCCCACATTTAAGGCAAAGCCTACACGAATAATGTAAAATTTTAACATTTCTCAAACATAAATATCAGTTCACCACAAATTATTCCACAAAATTTTGGATCAGAGTGTTAAAACATAGTCAACTTAACAAGTAGTGACTCTCTGCACCTTATATTCACAAGAAGTAACTTGCAGAAACAATAAAATTATTTAAAATAATACACAGTAAGGGAACAAATAATTAAAATAAATTAAAATAAATCCAAAAAAAAACTATTTTCATTAACACAACAACATCTATGGAAGTACCGGTTGTTCAGGTAATGGAAAAACACATACAATGACATAATTTACATGAACAAATTAAAGAACCTATTCTAATTGCACATTAGGATAGATAACTAAATACAACAAGGTCATTCATAAATTGAAATACAAATGAAGTAATAAAATACAGCAACGCACGTACCATTTCATCAACTGGGTGGGTTAAGTTCTTTGGGTAGTAAACTTTAAAGAACCTCTTACTATTAACGGTTTGATCGGAATGGCCTACATGATCAAAAGAAATTCAGACCGCAAAATTTTACAAGATATTAAAAGACATTGGTAGCGTTGTTTCTCCACCAAAAATAATTCGACCAGCGGTCTGTATACCCACACTGAAATAGAACAGTGGCAAGCAAGATCATCTCCTAAAGGATCGGCGAGAATTTTTCTAATCTTTTGATTTAACACGAAAATTAGTAGAAAATATTTATAGTTTGAGAATGAAATTTTATAACTAAAATTGAGAAAAGAGTTTGTATAAGATATGTAAAATATTTCGGGTTCGAATTATGGATGGTCGATTTAATTGGCTACAAATTAATCCCGGACTAAAAAATATTTTGAACTATCCAATAGATCCAAAACAATTAACAACATTAAACGCAGAGAATCACAGATACTTGCATAAAATAAAGTATACGAATAGATTTGATCTCATAGAATAGAATATCTAAAGTTTACTTAATTGTTACCAGAATAAAAGAGTTTAGCTACAACCCATAACACAATCAAGAAACAAAAATAAGAAAATAGAATGATAAAACCAGACAACTGCATGGAGAGAAGAACGGCTGCCTCCCTTGGTTCCTTGGAGTAGGGCTAAATGTGATGATGTTTCTAATGAAACCCTAGTTCAACTATATATACAAGTTCAAAACTAAAAATGCCATGTTCAAATGTTAATGAAGCCCATAATTACAAGTTTAAACTGTTATCTGTTGTTCAATCCCGTAGGATCCCATATGTATAGTGGAATTGGACCTTTAAATTGATCTTGGGCCGCTGAAAAATACTCTGTTCAGGCCCAACTGGCTGGTATGGTCATACTGCCCGTCCACCAGGTAAATCCCTTGCTCGATTCTTCCAAAAAATTCTGCTCATTTTCCTCCAAAATTGAGTATTCGCCTAGAATTATTTACCAACTGGAATTAGCTCGAAAATAGGTTATGGATTAATGGTTTAGTGGCTGTAATCAATAAAACACGGCTGAGACTCAACAGGCTCACTAGTGGATATGTAGGGTTCGGATAATATATTTAGGCCAAAACTGGGTTAATCCTAAATGCCTTAATAGCTTTCGCGCAAGAATCTCAAAAGGGTTTCAACTATGGTAATCGAGCAAATAGGAAATCCAGCATGCAAGTTTGATACACTCATTCAAAAACAAATTGAGCAATTTTGAGATATAAAATCATGCTCATCAGGCTCAATTCTCACAATATATAAAGCTGTAATCATGTGATCAACTATGCAAATTTTTGTCATCCTAGAACACATACGAGCATAGACACAATTTCACCACAAAAGAACAACAACCGAACAATCCCACAAAGCAACCTTTCATATTGACCATTTCCATGCTGCCGACGACTCAACCAAGACTCTTATTTTTTTGTAGACAAAATACATATACTTCCCCCCCATACTTTGGAAACTACAGTGTCCTCACTGTGGAAAAGGGAAAGATATGATAAAAACTAAAAATAAACAAGAACTAACAAAAGGTAAACGGAATGAAAACTCCCCTGGATAGGGTGTCAAGGCTTCGAAGAACAGGACATCTGGCGGATCGCTTGTTCCACAGCTGTAACGCGGTCACTGAGAGCATCAATTTGGGTCCCTGACTTGTCTTCTAAAGCCACAACCTAGTGAGGAACAAAGTTCTCGAACAACTCCTTGATGTCAACTAGAGACGGGGCAGACGGGGAACCTGCAGAAGAGAACCTGAAGGAAGAGGATTTCTCGGGGCTGAAACACCCGGATTCAACAATTGATAATTCCCTACGTTATTGATAAACAGCAGGCGCATGTTGTGGAGATCAGTAAGGGTGAAATAATAAGGTGGAAAAAAAACACAGACTCAACTTCAAAGACATTTAACTTATGGGCTAACCTAGTAATAAAAGCTCCCAAAGGAAATTTCCCGTTAAAACAGGTGGAGCTCGCACGCCATTGCTTAGCAGCCCAAAAATCAAAATTTATTTTTACACCAGCAAACATATTGGTCAAGATAAAAAATATCATTCATGGTGACAATGTTCAATGAGTCAAGCCTAGCAAACAGATTATGAACAAAAAACCGATGGCACAGACATAATCCATTATCAACAATATTAGCACTTTTCGAACACCCCTTTGCATACGATGGTTCCACAGACAAAGCACGCCATTTTTTATGAATGGTGGAAGATAAATTTTCAAGCACATCACGCACAACATCATCATATTCAGAAGATTGTAAAGAGTCTTCAGTTTCAAAGCCAAGCAACACATTTAATTGGTCCACAGAAAAATAAAATGTGTGACCCTTCAATTCAAATAATATCGCATGTGGATCAGATAATGGGTGAGATGGCTCAAAAATAAATTAGGAAATAAATTCCAGTGACATTTCTTTGTACACAGGTTCAGATATGTCAAGGAAAGGAGACCAACCAATGTTTGCAAAATACTGCCAAATGGAATCGTTAACACCCAGACACTCAATACCATCTCAATCAAACATACGAACATTGATAAATTAACGAAAGTAATTCTTACTAAGTTGAGTCTCTATTTCCTCGGGAGAAAGAAATTTGGGCAGGGAAGCAGGAGGACTCGATTGGGGCGACTGGAAGTGAATCGGTGACGAGGATCACGACGGGACTGGAGACAGGCCGAGAGCAGCCGGCTCTGTGTCGGCATCGTCGTCCGACGGATGTTCAGGGGCGGGTGCTTGGGAGCAGGTGCACCTGGCGACCGGGGCCTTGACTTCCGTACATGCAGCGGCATAGTAACATAGCATCATCTGACGGGTGGTTGGTGCGACCGAGAGGAAGAATGTGTCGTCCACGGCGGCTGGGCTTCGCATCAGCGATGGCTGTGCAGAGACTGACGACGTTGCCTCTTGTCGCCTATTGCGGCATTTGGGGGCCATCTGGGCGAGTGGTGCGAGAGAGAGAGAGGTAGGCGTGTGTTGTGCGAAGGAGAGAGAAGAGGGATGGAGACAAGTGTTGTGCGAGAGAGAGAGACGGGAGGTGTGAGAGAGAGAAGAGTGCAGATGTGTTGTGATGAGGGAAATTAGGGCATAATCCCCCCCCTAATTTAAAACTTTCTCTCCTTTTGCAATTAAGTTCCTGGATTTTTTCCTTCACGAGTTTGGCCCCTCCTTTACTATTGAGTCTAAGGCTTGATCCCAGTGCCTACTTGTAATCTGCCAACAATTCCATAATAAAATAAGATTAATTCTATAAGCTTGTAAATTCGCACAACCTTTTTCATTTTTTTAAATAGACTAATAAAAAAAATAAAAAACTAAGAAGATAAAAATCAAAGAGCTTGGGTTGCCTCCCAAGAAGCGCCCTTGTTTAACGTCTTAGGCTCGACGTATCAGGTGGTTGATCATGAAAGTATTTCGAGGGCTGCCAAGGTCATTCCATCAGTGGTAGCTATTTCCACTCCCCCGTTTTAAGGTTTCAACAATTGGCCATTCACCTTCAACATCTTGGAAATACTCAAACTTTGAATCTCAATGGTTCCATGAGGACTTACATTTATTACTTCAAAGGGTCCCATCCAACGGGATTTCAGTTTACCCGACATGATTAATTGAACAAGAGAACTTTCTGTCCAACTTCAAAAGATTTCCTTCGAATATATTTGTCGTGGAGGAATTTGGTGTGTTCATTGTAGAGGCTGGCACTATCGTAGGCTTCCAATCGAATCTCCTTTAATTCTTGCAATTGAAGTTTCCTTTCTTGACCAACAAGCTCTTGGTCAAGACAACATTGTTTTACTGCCCAGAACGTCTTATGCTGCAATTCGACTGATAAATGGCACTACTTCCCAAAAATCAGACGGTAAGGGGACATCCCAATGGGTGACTTGTAAGCCGTGCGGTATGCCCATACTGCATCATTCAGTTGGAGACTCCATTCTTTTCGGTTCGGGTTTGCTATTGTTTCAAGAATATTTTTTATCTCCTGGTTGGACACCTCAGCTTGTCCATTCGATTGTGGGAGGTAGGCAGTAGCAACTCGATGGTGAACCATGTATCTCTTAAAAAGAGCCTCTAACGTTCAATTGCAAAAATGTGTTCCTTGATCGCTTATAATGGCACGTGGCACACCAAACCTATTAAAAATGTTAGTCTTAAGAAAACATGCAACAACCTTAGAATCATTGGTGTGAGTAGCCTTTACTTTAATCACTTGGACACATAATCAACTGCCAATAATATGTAAGAATTTCCAAACGAAATCGGGAATGGACCCATAAAGTCCATCCCCCACACATCAAAAATTTCACACACCAAAATAGGGGTTTGGGGCATTTCATTTCGAGATGAGATGTTACCTGCTCTTTGACAGAGATCACAATTTTTGCAGAAAAAATCAGCATCCTTAAACATGATTTCCCAATTAAAATCGGAATCAAGAACCTTACGGGCTGTTCTTCTTGGTCCTAAATGACCACCACACGCATGGGCATGACAAAAATTCAGAATGGATGGAATTTCATTTTCAGGAACACATCTTCGTATCACTTGGTCGGCACAAGTCTTCCACAAATAAGGGTCGTTCCATATGAAATATTTTGCTTGGCTCTTCAACTTATTCTTTCTATCTGTTTCAGTCTCTTTTGGAAAAATTCCAGTGGTTAAATAATTAACTAAATCAGTGTACCAAGGGATCGTACCTTTAGCTGCTAGCAACAACTCATCAGGAAATTTTTTTGATATGGCCATTCTATTCGACTCTGTTTTTAGTCTCCTCAAATGGTTGGCAACTTTATTCTCTGCCCTTTTTTTTATCTTTAATCTCCAAGTCAAATTCTTGTAGCAGCAATATCCATCGGATGAGCATGGCTTGGATTTCTTCTTGGAGAGCAAATACTTTAAAGCTGTATGATCGGAATAAACAACAACTTTAGAACCAATAAGATAAGATCTAAATTTTTCACAAGCAAATAACTACAGCAAGTAGCTCATTTGCTGTCGTCGTATAGTTGCATTGGGCAGGGTTGAGTGTTTTGAAGCATAATATATCACATGACTTTCTTTCCTGTTCTTTTGTCCAAGCATAGCTCCAACGGCGAAATCACTTGCATCACAAATGATCTCAAACGGCATTCTCCATCTCGGTGGTTGGATTATGGGAGTAGAAGTCAACTTGCTATTCAAGAGATCGAAAGCTTCCTTGCACTTTTTATCAAAGACAAATGGCACCTCTTTTTGCAACAACTTTGTTACGGGCTGTGCAATCTTCGAAAAATCTTGAATGAAACGTCTATAGAAACCTGCATGGCCTAAGAAAGCTTGAATATTTTTTTCATTAGAAGGGTAAGGTAATTTCACAGTCATATCAATCTTTGGCTTATCCACTTCCATCAAATTTTCAGATATAACATGTCCAAGTACTATACCTTATTTTTCCATGAAATGACATTTTTCAAAATTTAACACAGGGTTAGTTTCAACACACCTCTCCAAAACTTGTTCCAAATTACTCAAACAATGATCAAAATTAGCACCATGAATAGTAAAATCATCCATAAAATCTCAATGCAATTTTCGATCAAATCAGAAAAAATACTCATCATACATCTTTGGAAAGTGCCAGAAGCATTACATAAACCAAAAGGCATACGACGACATGCAAAAGTTCCAAATGGACAAGTGAAAGTTGTTTTTTCTTGATCCTCTTGTGCCACAAAAATTTGAAAATATCCCGAATAACCATCAAGAAAACAAAAGAATGATTTTCTAGCCAATCTTTCAAGCATCTCATCAATAAAATGCAATGGAAAATGATCTTTCCTAGTAGCATCATTCAATTTCTTAAAATCTATGCACATACGCCAACCAGTTTGAAGTCTCATTGGGATCAATTCATTATTTTCATTCTTAACCAGCTGAAATCCAGACTTTTTAGAAACCACATGAACAGGACTAACCCAAACACTATTAGAAATTGGATAAATAATCTCTAACTCTAACAATTTAAGGATTTCCTTAAGCACAACCGCTTTCATGAAAGGATTCAATTTTCTTTGTGGATCTCTAGTAGGTTTACAATTAGGTTCAAATAAAATTTGATGCATGCATATAGAGGGGTTGATACCTTTTATGTCGGCTAAAGTCCACCCAATTGCCGTTTTATGCTTCTTTAAGAGCTCAACCAACCTCTTCTCTTGCTCCTTGCAAAGCTCATTGCTTATGATGACGGGCAGCGACTCTTTCTCACCCAAGAATGCGTATTTAAGATGTTGGGGCAGTACCTTCAGTTCCAGCACTGGAGCTTTCGCTACAGATGGCAAAATAGGTTCTCAACTGGTCGGTATGGGCATTTTGCTCAACAGATGCCGAGTGGGAAATTCATTGGTGGAACACAGCTGCATCCTGGCATCACAAATTTCTTCATCTTCTTCAGCTACTGCTACTGTTCCAGTTGTCCCATTAAGCAGTACCTGCTCCAGCTTGTCTTCCCTAAAATAATTTTCATCAAAATTGTTAAGGAATCAACAACATCAACCATACACAAACCATCACGATCCTCAACATGCTTCATAGCTTCAAAAGTATTAAATGTAACAGTATCACCATCAAATTCGAAGCTAAGAATACCTTTATCAACATCAATTTTTGTTCTTGCAGTTTTCATGAATGGCCTTCCTAAAAGAATTAAAGGCCTATGTGCAGAAAAATATCATCCATATCAACAATGTAAAAATCCACCGAAAAAATTAAATCATTTACTTTCACCAAAACATCTTCCACCACACCTTTGGGATATGTATTAGACCTATCAGCTAATTGAATTATCACACGAGTTTCCTTCATATCTCCAAACTGTAGCTCTTTATACATAGAGAGTGACATAACATTGATGGAAGCACCTAAATCTAGCATAGCTCTCTCAACTTTCTTACTACCAATGATGCAGTGAATAATAAACATGTCAGGATCCCTACATTTTTTCGGTAATTTTCTTTGAGTAAATGCTAAAACATTTTCACTAACCATGATTTTTGCATCTTTCCCATATCTCATCTTTTTAGCACATAATTTTTTAAAAAATTTGCGTACCTGGGCACTTGCTTAATAGCATCAATCAATGGCAACTTAATTTCTACCTTTTTGAACCACTCAAGAATTTCTTTCTCATCATCATCTTTCTTATTTCGAACCAACCTAGAAGGAAAAGGTGCCACCATAATAGAATGAGACTTAGAAACTTTAGAATTTACGATTACATTTGGGGGAAGAGGTTGATCCGGTTGTCGTTCCTCCTCAACAACTTCCTTCGTTTGATCTTCAACCTTGTCTTTTGCCTCTTTCTCTTTCTTCCTAACCTCTTGCTCGACCAGCTCCTTTCCATTCCTCAAAGTTACAGCACTAACATTCTCCTTAGGATTTATCTCAGCTTGGGATGGAAGTTTGCCTTGATTCACTTGCATTTTGTTCACTTGAGTGGCAAGTTAGGTGATTTGTGTACCCATACTACCCAAGGCAGCTTGTGTCTCTTGCTGGAAAGCTTGCTGACTCTGCACCATATTTTTAACAATTTCACTGTTGTGCACCAGAGTCTTCAGAATATCGTTCATGCTGGGTTCTGATCGGTCGGTATGCCCATACTACCCGACATGCGGCTGTCTGAATGGCAGATTCCCAGGTATTTTTGGATTTTGTTGTTTCCAGCTGAAATTGGGGTGATTTCTCTAGCCTATGTTGTATGTGTTCGAGAATGGATCATTCCTCTTATTCCTTAGTACATCGTATTAGGCATCCTCCGACCCATAAAACACTTGTTCGGGTTGAGAATTCTGCAAAATAGGATAAAAATCAGTAGCATGACTATTTTCCGAACAAATTTCACATATAACTTTTTGAGTTTGGGCGACAGCAAGTCCTCTAACTAAAGAGGTAAAAGCATCAATCCTATCATTGACACTTGAACTCTCTATTATTTCAGCTCCTTTCACCGGCCGATATTTATCATCATCCTCATCTTTATATTGTTGGCCATTGGAGACCATATCCACAATTAGTTGCTTTGCTTCAGCCGATGTCTTGTTGGTTAAGGATCCTCCACAAGCAGCATCAATGATTTTCCTGTCAAATGAACACATACCATGATAAAAATAATTAGTTAGCAATTGATATTCAGAAAATCCGTGGTCGGGGCATTTACGACATAGCTGCTGAAATCTCTCCCAATAATTAGCCAGACTCTCTCTTGATTTTTGTTTTATGCTACTCATAGCCATTCTTAAATTAGCAGCCCTCGATTCTGAAAAGAATTTTCACAAGAACTGCTCTCCAAATCATTCCAAGTCCGAATGGAGCCCGATGGAAGGTCAAACAGCCAGTCTCTAGCCTTCCCTTGCAATGTATGAGAAAAAGTTAGTAATCTCAAATTGTTTTCAGAAAAACCTTGAGTGCGTAGAGTGGAGCAAACTAAATCAAATTCAGCAAGATGTTTGTGTGCACTCTCTTCGGGTAGATCACCAAACTTGGGCAGCACCTGGATAAAACCAGGTCTAATTTCAGCATTTTGAGCAATATATGGCAGCACAATGCAAATCGGGTAATTGTTGCGGTGACAACCCAATTCTTTTATAAGTGGTTCAACGTCTTCTCTTGGTAAGAGTCTACGTTCTTCATTATCAGCCATATTTTCTTAAATACAGCTTCCTTCAGTTCCTTGGCTCTTTTCCTCAAGTTCTTGGCAGTTTTCTTCACTTCTGGATCAAAAATCAATTTTCCTGTAAGTGAAGAACGGGGCATAAAACTGAAAAAAATAAAAAAGTCAAACCAGTAGATCAAAATAATCACTGCTTAAAACCAGTCCCTGGCAATGGCGCCAAAATTTGGTAATATCGTTTCTCCACCAAAAATAATTTGACCAGCGGTCGGTATGCCCACACTGAAACAGAACAATGGCAAGCAAGATCGTCTCCTAAAGGACCGGCGAGGATTTTTCTAATCTTTTGATCTGCCAATTAACACGAAAATCAGTAGCAAATATTTGTAGTTTGAGAATGAAATTTAATAATTAAAATTGAAAAAATGGTTTGTATCAGATATGTAAAATATTTTGGGTTCCAACTAATTCCACTCTAGCTAACTATTTCAATCATTGATACAAAATTGACTTTAATTCATGCAAATAAATCAGTTATAACCACCGAAGATATTTCTGATGTGGTCTTATCTCTCCTTAATTTCTTGATAACCAGGAAGACGCTTCACCAATTATTTTCCAAATCGACTAACAACCCTAGAGACGCTCTATGTATTTAATGAGACGACAACATTAATAATTAGAGAGACCCGATTTAAAACCAATAAACTCTGATGTAAGATTACCGAATTAAGACTGATCTTCCCTTGATTCTGAAGAATCAATGTACCACTAATTAAATCTAAACCATAATTACGGATAGCAGATTTAATTGGCTACTAATAAATCCCGAACTAATGAATATTTTCAATTACCCAATAGATCCGAAATAATTAACAACACTAAACACAAAGAATCACAAATACTTGCATAAAATAAAGTATACGAACAGATTTGATCTCATAAAATAGAATAGCTAAAGTTTACTTAATTGTTACCGGGATAAAAAAGTTTAGCTACAACCCATAACACAATCAAGAAACCAAAATAAGAAAACAAATTGATTAAATCGGGCAGCTGCTTGGTGAGAAAAATGGCTGCCTCCCTTGATTCCTTGGAGTAGGGCTAAATGTGATGATGTTTCTAATGAAACCCTAGTACAACTATATATACAAGTTCAAAACTAAAAAGGCCATGTTCAAATGTTAATGAGGCCCATAATTACAAGTTTAAACTGCTATATGTTGTTCAATCCCGTAGGAGCCCATATGTGCAGTGGAATTGGGCCTTTAAATTGATCTTGGGCCACTGAAAAATACTCTGTTCAGGCCCGACTGGCTGGTATGGTCATACTGCCCGTCCACCAGGTAAATCCCCTGCTCGATTCTTCCAAAAATTCTGCTCCTTTTCCTCCAAAATTGAGTATTCACCTACAATTATTTACCAACTAGAATTAGCTCAAAAACACATGTGGTGAAGGGATATTGATCATCAAAATCACACCAAAACTCTCCAAAAAGACGTATCAAATAATCACCTATCAGATATAATCAAACCAATAACAGAAATAAGTAATACACACATAACCTTGTTCGATGGAGGGCATTTTTTGAACTGTATTTTTTCCAAAGACGATTACATGAAAATTCAAACCACCATCATAATAAAATAGACAAATATCCTTATGCCTGTCTCTATTTTCATCTAGAAAATTAGCCCAACCCTTCTTCAGCTATATGGTGCCATCATAATCAAGACCAGTTGAAACTGTCCAGCTGGAACCAAAAGGATTGCGTAGTACTACAGAATTTGGAAGCCTTCCACCAACTTTACATGTAAACTTCGGGGGTAGTGACTACGTAAGAATCAAGGTTTTATAAGTTATAATCATACGGACATCCGAAAGTAATACCTTACTATGATATTTATAAATTATATAATAAAAAACAACAAATATGTGTGGAATGTCTTACTGTGCCTTTGGGATCATTAATGAACTTATCCCAACAAAGGTAAATGGAATGTCACAATGAATTAAAATAAAGTGTAAGGAAAATTTCAAATAAATTAGATTCGTCTTCTGCAAAAACAACTCCACAGGAGCCATAAAAAAAGCTTGGAAGAAAAATCAGAAGCTATACAAAATTACGAACACTCGCCAACTAACAACATAACATTGATGAATCAGAAATCATCACAACACAACCATAACAACATTATATTCAGAACATCATACGCATATTCAACTTCACTACATGATGCAGCACATATAGAGAGAATACATTAGACACCTAATTGCACAAATTATATTTTCAATAAAGTTCCACCCCATATTTGTGCAACTGATGCACTTAATACACAAATTAATATGGGAGATGCATAATAGGAAAAATGCTAAAAACATTGATTGAAATGATGTAATTTTCCCCAAAATCTGAAAATACATCTGACAACCACCCATCTTAAAAATTATGTAAATTATTTAAGAGACGTATTACCTTAATGTCCGAATCAGTCTTCACGGAGGAATGAGGGCACTGCAATCTTTTCACGAAATCTTCAGGAGCACTGTAAAATCAGGAACCTTTTCTTTTTTGTCTATATTGTAAAACAGCAAAATAAACTTAAAACAAGTAGTGAAACAATAGTACATCACAAAATTTCAGAAGACCTACGCCAGTAGGACGAAACTAATAGTTATATGTCCGGAGAGAAAGTATGCCTCCTCCGCCGCAGTAAGAATACCAAGGGTTTCAATTGGAGAATGTGAAATGGGGTTAATCCGCTGGAGTAGGTAGGGTTTTTGGTGGAGAATGTGAAACGCGACTCCTTCGGCAAATAGGATCTAGAGTTTCTGATCGAGATTGTGATGGGGTAAGTCATAAACTTTGTTTTTATTTTAGGGGTAAAATATAATTGTATAAGCTCCAACAAAGTGGGATTAAGTATCCAACCAAAATGGGGCGGACACCTTATCAGGCATTTTTAGTCTCGGTCTTTGTGCCAATCCTGGAGCGTGGGATTTGAGCTAATTTCTCAACAAATAAAGTAAACATCGGATATAGTTGGATAAGTAATCCTTATCCAACCCTATCACCAGAAGTGAGCACTGCTTTTATATCACAACCCTATCCTATACACCCTAATACATATTCATAAAAAGTAAAGACTGGCTTTGTGGATATGTGTCAGGACGTAGCAAGTGATGTCATGATATGTTACACAGTGAGTTGTCATATGGCAACATCAAATTTGAACAAATTGATTATATTGATCTGTATGCGATATTTAAGAAGCATAACACAAACCATTAGTTAGTAACAATCTAGGTATAATGCAAGTTGGAACTCATGCTGAATATATGTGATTGTATGATCCAAGTGATTGTTCTCCGATCAGAAATATCGAGGAACAAAACTTACATGAACCACCCTCAGTAAAAAATGTATGTATAACACAAGTTATTACCAAGCCAAGACAAATATGACCTAAGTAACTGATCTCGAGCCATGCTTATGTGAACCCAAGGGATCGAGCGCCCTATAGGAAGGGCACAACCTTAATTGTTGGTGACTGACTGAAGAAATAGAATCTTGTGACAAAACATCACTTATTCGACTAGTGTCACACGTGTGGGGCATGTAGGCTAACACAAATTTAGTTCATGTATGATGTATCAATTGAAATTTAAACATGAGATCACAATTTAGATGTCAAGGTGTAATAGGAAAATCTAATATATAAATAAGGAAATTAGAATAGAACAAGGATCAAGTATTTTCATATAGAAAGAAGGGTAAAAAAATAAAAATATCTCATAAGTATGGATGATTTAACACTTTATTGTATCATCTTGTAATGTTTCATTTTAGCATACGAAGTACACAAGTTTTGCCTTTTTATTTTGTTTCTAATGTCTAATTTTGTTTTATTTATTTCTTGTGAAATTTTCTTTTTATTTCAAGTTTTAAGTATTCTTTTTTTTGCCCAAAATGATTTTTTGCCTTTAAAACACGCGCATGCCAAACACATTTTTAAATATCGACTGAAAAAGTGATGCGGCAGAAAATATGTCAAAGTGCAAAACCGATGTACTTCATATGTTAAAATGAAAATATTAAAAGATAATACAACACAAAATGACAAATCACCCATACTTGAGAGGCGATTTTTGTTTTTTGCCCCTGAAAGAATATAGAGATATTGTAGTAACGAGCTTGAACTCAGGTTCAGTATAGGAAGGATTTCAGGTTAGGTTTCCTCTTCCTTTCTTTTCTTTTCTTAAACCAGACTTCAAATATACATTAGTTGTAAACGCATATATTCATTGAATTCTCACATCACATACACATTACCAGACAGTGTACTCAAACAATCTGAATAAATATTTTGTAATGAACTAAACGTTAGCCTTAACATTATATCTCCATAATTTATTCAGGAATCATTTTGATTAATCAGTCTCGCTACTTTTTCTTCAGATTTGAGTGAAATTAGGATTTTCTATATAATATTTAAAGTTACCAGAAACAATAGTATATTCGAAAAATCAACTGCTTAGCCTTTCATTAATGTCCCATTTTTCTAATGTTCTGTAATACACACTCACACACACACACACACATATATATATATAATATTCATCATCATGGGATTTTCTGTTACTGACACAAAATACATATATACCACGAACAAATAAAGTGTTGTAAAAGATAGAAGACTGATGAAGCTGAAGGACTGATAACCCCATTCTATAGTGCATCTTATTTCTTCAATAAATGTTTCTGAGATCTTCATAGAAATGAAGAGGAACCAAAACCCAGAAATTTAAGAAAGATAACACTTGAACCCTCTAAATATAACTTAAGACATTGTAGAAAGTTCAAATCAAACTAGACTATGTTTTGTAGTTTATATGGTATCACATCTATAACAATTAAAACCTAATACCAAAAATAATAAAACGTTTCGTAGATTATTAGGCATAATCAATAGTAAAGAATTTCGCACTTACCTAAATGGGTTGATAGGCGATCTAGATGGCCAATGACCTAGGTTTGCGACCTCAATCTGCCTAAAGATGTTTCAAATGGTCGAGCTATGTCAAAACTTTTTCAATTTAAGTGAAAGTTTTTTAGTCGGCCCAAATGATCGAGCTTACGTTAACATCTTCCATATTTTGGTGAAGTTTTTTATATTTAATGGGTCTAATAGCACCCAATTATAGGGGAATTTTTTTCCTTTTCTTTTAAATAATTGTATGAGCCTAAATAGCTCGATTGGGTTTTGCTTGCTCTCATTTATAACCTACTAAAATTTGATGAAATTTGGGTTAAAATAATATTTATTAAGGTTATATTTAAATTAGGACCAGCCATTCGAGTTCAACCCAACAATCCAGTATTTGTTTTGAGCTGTAAAAGAAGGGTTACATGATCAGTGATGGATGGTTGTAACGCCCTAAAGTAATAAGAAATCACTAAATACTTCTTGAAAGTGAGCTCTTTTAGTGCATTATTACATGGCATGATATGGACTTTCATTCATTACCAATTAGGCAATGTTTTCAAACTCATACAATCTATAAGTATAAATGTGTGTGTGTATATATATATATATGTGTGTGTGTGTAATTGTAAATGGGTTGGGTAGGATACCTGTATCCACCCTTCCCCATACCTTACCATATTTGATTTAAGTAGACTTCAGATAATATCCATGGAATAATAGGGTACGCTGTGGGAGTAAAATTATTAATATGTAATAGGCATATGTATAAGATATGTTAAGATAATAAATAGTATATATAATATGTAAATATAATATTTATACGATATAAAACAAATTTCATATTTTATATACTCATGCAATTTGGCAAACGGGTTAGGTAATTAGATAATATTTTATATATGTACTAAGCACTAAGCTATCAGGTTCAGGTAAATTGACATCCCTAATTTCATCATATCATAAACTTTACTTTTGCAATTGATTTTCACATAAAAATCCACTGTAAAGTTCATCAAATCAGAATTTCAATCAAGGTTAATGCAGGCATAATTACCATCACCGCATCTACATTTTGAATGTTGATTGGTTAGGTTTTGTTCAAACTGGAGAAATATATACATCCTCAAGTGGTGTTCAATAAAATGGGATGTGTCTTCTACCTAACTAAACTATTCCATCCTTCAACTACTTCAATCAGTTTCAACCTAAAATTTTACCTTGAAAATACAAACCAATGAACAGAAAAATAACAGCGATTGCTCCATAGGGCCTCCTCTCAACACCAGCTGATACTGACCTGTGAAATATTCGTAAGAAGCAAAATTGGTAAATCGAGCAATTTAAGATATCCAAACACATCAGGAGAAACAGAATTTGTTTAAAACTTCTATATTTTTGTAAGTTATAATCACAGAGCCGTTATAGTTCGTTTTGAAGGTTCTCAGGATGCTAAATGAAGGCATGCAACAGTGGGAGTAGATTCCCAGTACAGGATTCAGGCTACAGCTAAGTTGCAAATGATTGCAGCTCAAGAAAAAGAGGAGGAAAAGTTGCAAGAATCAAGAACGTATTTTTCAAGAAATACATTAGAAACAGGGGTACTTGCAAGAACAACAAAAACTTTTTTCCTTAAAATTGCACCAATTTAGGGGGTGTTTATAAGAAAAAAACAAGCATCAAAGGCTGTTTGTAACACTCTTTAAGGGATATTTACAAGAAAGCAAACTTCACTAGGTTTCTTAATGATTAGGTTAAATCTTAAGAGCAGTTTTTTTGGCATCCTTATAAAAAATGTATATACAGATATCACCATATGGATATAGCCCATAATTTTTACTTGAGAAAAAAGTGTGGTAGTTTTCTAACCTTGCAACCATTGCCTTGGTTGAGAGTCCAAATCCAAATGGGAAAAGTGGATCATAATGAGAATCCCCAACATTCATCGGGAGTTGATCGACAGTTTTGAACCAAGTCCTTGAAAGTTTTCCAGTAAAACCGTAGTCCCCAAAGAGAACATCAGTCACTCCCTGACCTTCAGTTCCAGGTAACCAGGCTGCCACAAGAGCATCGATTGCTGAAACGTACGGTTCCATCACAATCGGTCGACCAGATATGACGATAACAACACATTTGACAGATCCACAGACATTTTTTATGACATCGGGTCCAGGATCAGCCATTGTGAGAGTTTCACTGTCCCCTGCAGTCTCTGTGTAAGGATACTCCCCAACAACCACAATAGCATAATCGAAGTGGTTGGATTTGATGTATTCGCTTTCAGGGTTCTCAAGGTATACAATTTCTGTGTCCTTATCCACTGTAGATTTGATAGCACCAAGAATGGTGGTTCCTGTCATGAAACAACTCACACAAGTTAGGAACCGTCACCAAGTTTAGCTATCAGAAGGCATACATGATCATTATGCAATGACCACATCCAATATTGATTAAGTTAAAATTGTTTTACCACATGTTTGATAAATCATTATATAGAACCTACCACTTGTTTCATTATTTCCACTAAATCCTTGCCAACTAATTGTCCATCCACCACACTGGTAACCCAAGTTGTCTGCATGACTACCAGCAACCAGAATTTTGGATGCTTTCTTGGGCAATGGCAGCACCGAATCATTTGCGTTTTTCCCATTTTTCAGCAGAACGAGCGACTTTCTTACAGCTTCCCTAGCCAAATCTCTGTGCGCCTGTAAACATTCCAAGATCGCAAAATCATTTTTGTCAATGGTAGCAAATACAAGATTGGACAACCAAATAGTAATTTTGATACTTGGGAATGACTTGTTTCAAAGAAAAAAACCATAGTTGTACCTGGCTTCCAACCTCATTGACCAGACTAAGATCAGCAAGAGGGTTTTCAAAGAGACCCAAGTTGAATTTGACGAGCAAAATTCGCTCAACGGAATCATCAATACGATCCATTGAGATAAAGTTTTTCTTGACCAGATAGGTCAGGTCATCAATGAATTCAGTGTAGTTGTATGGTAGCATAGTCTTGTAAAAACCAAAAATGATCCCATATGAGATGAGATTGAATTTAACGAAAATAAGTAAACCGAGAATAGTAGAAAGTGTAAAGTTTTTTCTGCAAAAAAAAGAAAGAAACTACACCATGTCGATTCCAGCTTGAACGCTAGCTAGAACAGAGTAAGTATAGTTGGCGTGTGGCGGAGAGGTGATGCGGTCAATGCCCTGCCAGTCTGAGATAACAAAACCCTGACAGTTCATCCAAAACAATTTCATGTTATATCAACAGTCGTTAAAATTTGATGTAATTTTCAAGTTAATTCAACATAAGATCATCAGAAGGCGAAGAAGAAGCAAGATCATTTTTTATAATATGCTGCCGCAGAATAGAATCTGCCAACATAATATAACATATTTATCTTTTTTGCAATTAATCCCAAGTCTATAGAGGTTATCTTAGCTGGATATTCTAGCAAACTTGAAACAAGTCATAGTAGTCATCAAAGTTGAATATCAAGCACAAAAAGAAAGTGAAGTATATAGCATGTTTCCTGCAATACCTTGAACTTAAGTTTACCCTTTAGAAATCCAGTGATCAACTCACGATTTGCATGCATCTTTTCACCATTCCAGCTGGAGTAGGAAACCATGACTGTTGATACACCCTTAATGATGGAGTCATAGTATGCAGGCATGTGAATGCTGAGCAAGCCATGCATGTCAGTCAAGGTGTTGTTTTCGTTTATGCCCTTCGTTGTCCCTCCATCACCAACAAAGTGCTTTGCACAAGCTGCTACCTTGTTCCTGAGATGAAGGGGTAAAGCAGTTGTCGGCAAGTAAATATATCATGTCAGAACAGTTCAGCAAGTTACTGAAAATTTGGTATCTGAATTTTAAGAAGCTCAAATAAAATGACAGGCAAAAAGAGGGAATGTCAAGAAGTTGAGGCAAAAAGTAATCAAGAAAAATTCACATGTGAGTTTCTGAACTTCGATAATCAACACATATTTTATCTCTATGGTTTACTTTTGAGGACCTTATGATGCAACAAACCCTACTGGTAAACAAGTATTACTAGAGCAATTGACTAATTGATGTCTTGCATCAATCTTTTTTAAAAACAATGATCACAAAGTATTTTCTACATTAGACACGGATGTATTTTGATATGTTGCACACATACTTTCCAGCAATATATGGAACACCCTTCCGCGAACCGTTTGGAATTTCACCTTGTAACCCAGGTATAATGTCAGTCATCTCTTCAACTACCTTGGGATCCTCACTGTAACTTTCATAGCATCGTCCCCACCTAGGATCTCTGCACACCTACATGAGTAACAAACAGTTAAACTTCACTTGAGGACTAAAGTTGGAAAAATTATAAGCAGATAATCTCTAAAAGAAAGTTGTATCGATCTATCTATAATAACTTACTGCAATGCAAGGAGCAAATACATAAGGAATGCCAGTAGCTCTGACTTCAGTAGCAGTTGCGTCACCAATCCTTCGTAAAAGTTCAGGGTCCCTGTTTCACAGGACAGGATCAAGCTAAGTCAGGTGTACCACATCATTAAAATTCAATAATTATAAATTTCACAAATATAAACTTGGGCCATGAAATGCAACTTAATTGAAATAGGTGGTTTCTTCAGTTACACAATTGAGAAAAAAAAAAATTTTTTTTTTTTTTTGGTTGGCATAGGATTGGAAAATGGTGCTTTAAAAATTCATATATTTTTGGAAAATATGGGACCTGTTACTATATCAAGCAGAGGTCAACCCTATGTTCGTTAACCAACTAAATGAAAGAATAGGTATAAGAAGAGTACCCTCATTGAAATTACAGAGGAGAGCATGGGTTCGATACTCCAGTACATAGCAAGGCACCTATTTTGAGACAATATTACACACAGAAAAGAAAATTTACCTAGCAGCTCCAAGGCCAACGTTATGTGGAAATATGGTGGCATTATAGACATTATTGTGCCCGTGAACAGCATCAATTCCATAGATCATAGGAATCCCCAGACGTGTGGATAAAGACCCCTTCTGGAAGTCATTTACCATGTTAACCCAATCAGCAGCTGTAGCTTGTGGAAGTGGTGTACTTCCTCCACCACTTAATAGGCTCCCTACATCAAGCAAAAAAAGATAGTCTTGACGCACATGCACTGTATAGTATCATGATCTGTGTTCTCTGATAAAGAAATGTTGAAAGAATACTGTATACTACATTTTCAACCGTTAACAAGATCATGAGATCTTCCTAGTGGTAAAAATTAAATAGGGTTAATCTTCCCATTGCAAACCCATGCATTATTGTCGAATGTGCACAGTTGCATCTCCACCATGGATTTTACTTATGATTTTAATTAAAAAAGAGATTTGATATATTCGGAATGGTGACTAAAATCTTGTAACTCTGACATATGACAGGAGTAAGTATTCCATTGAGTTTGTTATTTGTTTTTCAACTTCAAGTTTCTTGATTTTATGCAAGTTCACAATCGAGTACTGAATTCTGGAGAGGGAGCATGGATTAGTCTCTGTCATCCTAAGATGTGATATTATGATGAAAGAAATAACAAAAGAAATGAACAATTCACTGAACACACCCTATAGAGCTGTGAGAAATTGGCATTCTGATAATAATACGCAAATTCATCAACTGAAATAATAAAGAATTTCAAAATCATCAAACTTCAAGAAAAAGCCCCAATTCAAATGACAAATGTAAAGAGAAAAACCAGGGCAATCACTAATGAAACTCCAAAGACATACAATATTACAACTGCAGTGTAGACCTGCCTGAAAAGTGTATAACTTCTAAGTAGCATCATGGAATGCCCTGTATCAGATATTCAACTTTGAGCATTGTCTGCTTTCCGAATTCGATACTATGTTGGTTTGAGCTAAGATGTTTTTAGTTGTTATATCACCTGTTTGGCTGTTTGAAATAAAGAATTCCAGATGATCAAATACTCCTCTATATCTCTAAAGTTCCCAGTTTTTAAACTCATAAAGTTTGAAGTGTCACTCTAAGAAAAACTATAAACTATAAAACAAACAGATTCCATCCCATATTAACTAAGTGAATCAACTTTTCATAAGTCCACTTGCCACTTCAAATAAAATTAAGCAATGGAGGTCCCATCAAGAATAGAAAATATAAAAGAAAACCAAGAACCTTCTACACCATTTCTTAAGCAAAATAAAGCACACAAATCACACTTGGGCATATCTCCGTTAACCAAGAAACAAAAAGTAACACAAATCCAAGAAAACTACATCCATATAAAACAATAAATCTAATCACACACACAAACTCACATAAACCAACATCATAATGTGCTTACAAAATTACCAATATAATAATTCTTCATGATTTCAGGAGTGGCAGCAATCCTATCAAGCTGAACCATCTGTCCTATCTTTTCCTCTAAAGTCATTCTTCCAACAAGATCTTTTACTCTCATCGCAACTGGCTGCTTTGGATCCTTGTACCTTACATACTCCTCCTCCTTCCCCACTGTGCGACCCCACAGCATTACCATAGTACAAACCCATAAGATTAAAACCCTCGCGACCCACTTCATATTCAGATTTTCTGAATAGCAGAGGCAGCACAGTGCTCAAGATTGCAACTCTTTTTAGATGGATGCTTACAAGAATGCTTTGCAAGTGTAAAAATGGTGCTCTTATTGGAGAGAGAGTGAGAATGTAGGGATAAGTAGTTCGTTTCTTGTAGTGGGAAATGTGGGCTGCTGCTGCTGCTAGTGGAGATTCTGTGAGAACGTGGTTGGACGCCGCTTTAATGGTAGGAGAACGTTTTTTGCAAATTCAAATGATTAATTGGCTTCCAGAAATTTTAACCACCGAACATCGTCTTTAGATGGCCGCCTGTAACATAATATCTTTTTATATTAATAATATATGATAAAATTAAATTATTATTATTTATAAAAATTTACATAATAATTATTTATGTTAATTATATTTATATAAATATTATGCAATTTTATTGACAAAAATGCCAAAATATGACAAAAAAATAAATTAATTACAAAATTATAATAAAAAAAAATTAAAAATGTAAGCAAAGTCGCCCCTCGCAGGGGCGACATTCAATTTTTGAATTTTTTTTTAAAATTTTTTTTTAGTGTCGCCCCTGCCAGGGGCGACTTTCCTTTTTTTTTATTTTTTTTTTTTAATGCTGGAAGGCTCACTCGGTCGGGCACGCGGTCGGGCACTCGGTCGGGTCACCACTCGGCCGGCCGAGTGGTACTTGTTACTCGGCCGAGACACTCGGCCCCCGTATTACTCGGCCGACCGAGTTCTGGGAATCCACTCGGTCACGGCACTCGGTCGCACACTTCACTCGGCTGGCCGAGTGCGATGGCGGATTTGGATTTTTGACATCCACTTCAATATTTCTCTCTCTATCATATCTATTACCACCCACCCACACCACACATTTCTCTCTTCCTCATCACTTTCTTCACTTCTTCTTCACTTCTTCTTCACTTCTCCTTTCAATTATCCTTCAATTTCCTTTCAATATTCACGTTTCGTTGTTCTCCATTTCTCAAAAGTTCGTTGAGGTAATTTTTATCTTAATTTTTATGTGTTTGGGTGGTGTGTGTGTGTAGTGTTGTGTGTGTCTGTATATGTGGTTTTTGTGTGGTAATTTTTGTGTGGGTATGGTGTGTGTGTGTTGCTTTGTGTTGTGTGCTTGTATTGTATGTTGTTGGTGTGGTGTATGTATGAAATGTATATATGGAATGTATGTATGAAATGTGGGTATGAAATGTGTGTTGTGATGTGTGTTGTGGTGTGTGTGATGTATGTTGTGGTGTATGTTGTGGTGTATGCTTGTGTGTGTGTTGCTGTGTGTGTTTGTATGTTGTGTGTGGCTTGCATTTTTGTGTGTGATGGGTGCGTGTGTATGGTTGTGTGACGTGTGCGTGTGTGCCGTGTTTTGGATATGTGTATGTCGGTCGGTGTATGGTTGTTGCTATATATATTGTTATAAATTTGTCGTTAATATTTTTCTGTTATACATTATTTGATGTAGGAACTGTAGAAATTGTTGCCGTTGTTGTGCATTTATCGCAACCCTCAAATTGTTGCCGTCGCGTTGACATATTGATTCATTTCAATTTCAGGTTTGAATTTTTCTAATGTATTAGTTTAAATTAGTTTTATTAAACTTTGTAATTATATAGCTTAATAATACCTCTTGCATGCAAAAAAATAGTTAATTTCATATTTTAAGATCATTAAAACATCTTTATTATTTAAGATATGGAGTCTTCAAACAACGTCGGTATTGTTGTTTATATTGGGGATCGTAGCGATGTTCCACCTGTTTGTGCAACAAGGGTACCTCGCGACATTGGATATTCTGGCTTGGTATCAAAATTCTTTCAACTGACAAGGATTGATAGCAATGAATATAAATTGAACATATCCGCTTCACCACATGCAAACAACAGATATCATCGTATACCAATCAACAACGATGATAATCTATGGTTTTTCTTTGCACCGGATGCGGATAATCAATATGTAGAATTTCATATTGATCCAGAGAAACTGCAAGATAATGCTCTTCCAGATATTCTGCCAAGCAATGAGTATTTTCAATATGCTTCTTACTTAAGAGGGGATGACATTAATAATCCGGCACTCGTCAGACAAGAGCATACTGTTGGAACCTCAAGGTCCAATAATGAGGGTATTCCAAGTGAAAGAGAAAATGCTCAGAACGAGGATCAAACAGATGATCCATTGATTGACACTTTTGGTGTGAATGAACTAGAAGACTCCGAACCTGACGAAGACGAGTTGTCTAGTGAATCAGATGAAGATGGGGTGGATATTGGTGATATTCAAACTATGTATTCCCCAAATCAAGAGAGATCACCATCCAATCAACAACCATCATTTCCATCAAGTGCTCAGAGATACTCCATGCATCCGAATATCCCGTTCTTCAATGCATCATCACATGAAATGCTTGCGGACTCCTTTGATCTTCCAAAAAATTTTAGATATTATGATCCTACTGAAGGAGTGCTCACAAAAGGCATGGTATTCAAAGATAAGAAGAATTTGCAGTCTGCAGTTAAAGATTTTGCAATACGTATAGCGAGGCGTGAATATCGAGTAGAGGAAAGCACACCTCGTATATGGAAAATCAAATGCAAAAATAATAGTGAGACTACACATTGCAACTGGTGGTTGCGCGCAGGTTACAAAAAAAGGATTGATATGTGGGAAATCACTAAGTATGGAGGCCCTCATACGTGCCTAATGAACGCGGTGTCTGTTGACCATCAAAACTTGTGCAAAAACATGATCGCTGCGTTGCTAACTGGGATGGTTCAGACAGATCCCGGGTATGAGATTAAGTGTGTTCAACAACAAGTGTATGATAAATTTCAATATACAATCTCATACCATAAGGCATGGCATGGTTTGAAACAGGCAAGAGAAAATGTGTATGGTACATGGGAGAGCTCAGTTTCAAGACTACCCAAATTTTTGGGAGCTTTACAAAAATGGAATCCAGGCACAGTTGTCGAGTGGCGCCACATGCCCGAAGAGACAAATGGTATAAAAATGTTGAAATATGTGTTTTGGGCGTTCAGACCATGTATAGATGGGTTCCAGCATTGCCGTAAAATAATTAGTGTTGATGGAACTCATCTTTACACTAGATACAAGCACAAGATGTTAATTGTTGTTTCCATGGATGCAAATCAACATCTTTTACCTTTGGCGTATGCACTTGTGGACGAAGAAAGTTTTGGTTCTTGGTCATGGTTTCTTCGTATGATATCGAAACATATTGTTCGCGGTAGAGAAGGAATGTGTCTGATTTCAGATAGACACGCCGGTCTTTTGAAAGCTGTGGAAAGAATTCCAGATTTTCAGCCACCTCTTGGAGTCCATCGTTTCTGTTTGAGACATTTTATGTGGGAAACGAGTGTCACCATCTTTCGGCCGAAGAGCTCAATCACATTTATGGATTTCCCAAGAAGAAGTACTCAAATCTGCCCAATGAGAGGATCAATTTTCTGGAGTTCAATGCAATGACTTTTTGGAAGGAAATAACAGAGTTTGATCGAGCTAACCCATCGGCCTACCACTCTAGTCGATCGAAAGCATCGAGTATTCGAAGTCCGGCCTTCGATATTTTCAGAGGTTCATCTCCAATACAGTTTTAGCAAAACCTGAGCCTGGAGCGGTCAGTGTGGATGAGCTGTTCGTGCTATGGTGCTTGGTGAAAGGGAAGAAGTTCAATGTGGCACCAATGTTGTTAAGGCAATTTGTCCGAACAAAAAATCAGGTTGCTAATCACATTGGAGGTTTGATCACTCCAATTGCTCCACTTCGGGGTCAACTTGGAAGGGATGGAAGAGACACCAGGCGAGACAAGTATAAACCTGGAAATGATGTGCAACATGAAGATGTGCCAATTACATCCCGGCACCAGAAAATTGTATCTGAGGTTTGCACTGCCCAACTCTCGCCTGACTAATATTGCTGGAGGGAAGGGCCATAATCTTTTACTGAATGGCCCGTTTCATACGGAAGCAATTGAAGAGAGTGAGAATGAATTAAGGAATGAGGAGGAACGAAGGAAGAGGAGGGGAAGAACTACGGATGCCCGATCAGAGCCAATGTGGATCAAGTACAGGCGGATGAAATGATGGGTAAAACACAAATGCCCTCGTACGATCAGGCAGGACCTTCACAGCATCCACAGTATCCACCTCAGTATCAAGGGGGGTGGAATGATTGGTCGGATTGGAGAAACGCCTTGGATGCACGTTTTGCCAACATAGAAGGGGATGTTGCCGACATAAAAGAGTATGTCCGTCGTGAAGCTTACAATTCTCAAATTTTACTTGACATGCAAAGGCAACAATATGAGTGGCATGTGCAACAAGGCCATTTTCAAGAAAGAGAATATCCACCTTATCAACCATTCGGCCCATCCAACACACCGTACCGACCCCCTCAGTGAGCACACTCCATTCCAATGAAACGGCGCCGACTAATTTTTCAGAATGTATTGCTTTGATTTCAAACTCTTGACTTTGTTGTTTTTTGTTGTTTATTCATGATTTTGAGTACTATTAAATTTTATTTGGAATTTTTCCTTATAAAACATAATTATTGTTATTTGTTGGAAATTCAATTAATCAATACATTTCAAGATATTATAACAATCTCATTTAACAATTTCATCGAATTTTTCCCAAACTAAATAAATTAATAAATTTAACTATAACACGAGAAAATAAAAATAAGAGAATGTACAAAAATAGGAGAACGAACGAGAAAACGAGAAGAATAAAAAATCAGAACCGAGTGGAGAGATTACATATTTTAGAAAATTTGCCTTCGCACTCGACCAGCCGAGTGAAGTGTGCGACCGAGTGCCGTGATCGAGTGGATTCCCAGAACTCGGTCGGCCGAGTAATACGGGGGCCGAGTGTCTCGGCCGAGTGGTGACCCGACCGAATGCCCGACCGAGTGAGCCTTCCAACATTAAAAAATAAAATAAAATAAAAAAAAGGAAAGTCGCCCCTGGCAGGGGCGACACTAAAAAATTTTTTTAAAAAAAACTCAAAAATTGAATGTCGCCCCTGCGAGGGGCGACTTTGCTTACATTTTTAATTTTTTTTTTTACTATAATTTTGTAATTAATTTTTTTTTTTTTTTTTGCCATATTTTGGCATTTTTGCCCAATTTTATTACTTTTGGTGGAACTGAATATCATGAAATCGAAAATGTATCAACTAATTTCTTGTTTCGATTTTGATTTAATACTTAGTCAATGGTTAAATCGAGCTATTAATTTACGATTTGAATTGTCTGTTTTGAATCGACAAATAAAAAATATTTTGTAATAAATAAATTAAATTAATGTACTGAAAGTATAAATTTCTATTTTGCAATTTTAATTTTTAGTATCTTAACCCCATCATTTAAATTTTCTTATCCTGTTAATTCTGTGTGTAAATATATAAATTATATTTTCATCATTTTAAATATAATTATTTATTTTAATATATATAATATTAGTGCATCACAAAAAGAAGAATAATTCTATATATCATATTTTAAAAAGAAACTTATAACAAAAAAGTTATTTGAATGTTTTAATTTTAGTAAAAAATTAAAATAGAAGAGAGAGTTAAAATGAAAAAAAATGAATAAAAATACTTCAATGCATAGAAAAATATTGAGAATTATTTATGAAATGGGAAAAACTATTTTTCAAACTCACTTATTTTATATATAGAAGGATACGACAGGAGAAATACTCAGTTAAAAGACAAAATAATTAAGATATATATTAATATAATAATAAAATAGTATATTTATATTTTTTTCCACTTATTTTAAATTTCTGAAAAACAAAATATTTTTGAAAAATAACATGCTAACTTATGATTGCTTAAATTTTTTAAATATTTTTTTATTTGTTGATATACAAATAATAATTTTGTTTTGTATTCCATTTTTATTTAAAATATATTAAATTAATTTTCTTTTTTTAATTACACCTATATTATCTATTAAAATAAGATATTAGATGCGAAAAAATATAATTATTTTTTGTTGATTATTGGAGTTAGATTTTAATATCTTTTCATAATATATTAAACAATTTTAATTTTATACAATCAATTAATTTATTATAGAAATAAGAATTGTAATTGTGGATGGAGGAAATATATATTTTTCACATGTTTTTATCAATACAATTATAAAATATTCTGAACATTCTTAAGTATATATTTTTAAATATTAATTAATTTAAAATTATATTATAAATATATTTTATTTTATGTTTAAATTATATTACAAATTGTGAATCTCACATTAATAATAATATTATATATTAATAATGCAAGATGGACGCCAAAATTATAAAATATTATTGTTTTAATAGGAACAATTTTGTGTCTTATCCTTCTTTATTAAAAAGAAAAATTTCTCATTTTTATACTTGTACTCTATGTCATTATTTAGAAATTTTGTTAAATTATTAAATAAAAATCTTGAAAAAAAACAATGGAAACGTGAGTGGTGGCAAACAGTCGCAATTTGCAACTCCACTGCCCCAAAACTTTTCCTTTTTCTGGGCTATTTACACGTAATTCAATAAATATATTTTATTTATAATAATTATATCTTTGTAATTAAAAATAAAAAATAAAACATAAAAAAGAATCAGAAGGAAAAAGAAGAGAACTAGAATATTCGTATTTTGTTTGTTTTTTTTAGTTTTATTTTAAATTTGTCGCGTGTTTGCTAGTATGTGTTAAAACCTGATTTGTCGAACACATTATTTATGTTCACTAAAATTGGTCGAACACATATGTTCATTTTCGAAACTTATTTGTTGAACAAGAACAAACATGTTAGCCTAAAACTCGTTTGGAACATTCTACTGAACAACTAAAGTAGTATTTGACAATATATGTTCGTTTTTTATATTTTATTTTGAATTTTTTTATTAAAAGGGTATAATTATCATAAACAAAATATATTTATTAAATGAGATTTATTTAAAGAATTTGAGGTACGAATAGCGGCACCCTTCTTTTTATTCTTTTTATAATATAAAAAAAGATTATTCTCCATCTCCATTTTTTCACATAACATGTGTGTCGTTCTCATTCTCTCTTTTATTTTTTATTAAAATTTAAAAAGTTAAATAATTTTTTCTTTTTAAATTGGTTTTTACGTATGATATATCACATTAATTCAATTTTTGTGATCTTTATTTGACATCAGTATCGCATGTTTTGAAATAAATAATTATATTTAAAATATAAAATATAGGTCTTAATGGATGAGATATATTTTGTCCCACACAAGTTGTTATGTTATCATCATCCTATTGGTTTTTTTTCTTTGTCTATTCTTTTAACAATGTTTTTCTTAAATACAATTGTTTTTTTCTAATCAAATTTTTACATATAATATATCAAATTTATTATTTGTTCACAATCTTCAATTTAACACACACATATTACATATATTAAAATAAGATATTAACTTAAGAAATCAAATTATTATGAATATGTTATTTATGTTAGATTTGATTATTTATTGTGGGTTTGCCTATTTATATTGAATTTTAGTTGTAAATAAATATTAGTTAAATAATTTTCTTAAAATAATATTATTAGATAATTTTATTTTGTTAATTTGATTAATAAAATTTTATTTTATTTAATTTATTATATGAAATTTGTTCTATAATTGAATCTATATATATTAACATAAGTAGAAACGTGACAAATTATATAAAATTAATTAATTAGTTTTAATAAAAAAATAAAAGTATTTAACAATAAATGTTATATATTAAAAAAAAGAATATAATGCAGCCGTATAAAATAAGCAATAAAATGAATGCACAAATATTATATGTCATATAAATAAATAAATAATAATTTTAGATGATGCATTTATTTAATTATAAAATTAAACTGAAATTAAAACATGAATTTGTACCCACATTAAATTAAACAAATAAAGTCACATATACCTTCGGAGAAACATATGTCCTTCCCAGGTTTAGCGTATAGTATAGGGCAAATATACTAAGTTTGATATCCACATTCAAGAAATAAATACCTTCTTCCACAATTCTCTAATCTACCAAATTCGAATACTCTCATTCATACGAAAACTTCAAAAATCTTCATTTTCAGCTTGCCCAAGTTTTTCATTCACGCCTATATATACGCACACATATACACACATACATAAACCAAGTTGTTGGCTATTGCTTTGCATCAATCAAGATAATATACAACCCCTAATTGATCAAGAAAAGAAAGCAGTCGTATCGAGAATGACGACTGGAGGAGTCTTACCGGTGTTCGAAGATTTCAAGCCCCCATCAGAATGGCAACAAGATGCTCAGTCTCATAACCTCATTATTTCTCTTCCTGGTATGTATTGTAAACAAAAAACATTCATAGTTTTATAATGGTAATGTATAATATATTCTTGTGTTTCCCAGGCTTCATGAAGGAGCAACTTAGGGTTTCGACAGAACCCAGTAATTCAATCAGGGTTCGAGGAGAACGCTTGGTGGCTGGCAACAAATGGAGCAGGTTTATGGAGGATTATCAGGTTTCAGAAAACATCGACATGAGATCAGTACGAGCAAGGTTTCAAAGAGAAGTACTTACCATCACAATGGCGAAAAAGAGTGCAGACAAACCTCATGATCAGGCTCTTACGAGCACTGATCAACCCGCCCCACCAAAAGAAGCCCAACGGGAAAAACCTGGTGGGGCGGCTGATGTTCAAAGTGACAGAACTGCCGTCACCCCGTCTAGAGATGGAGGGAGAGTGGCTCCACCAGATTCCGAAAGGAAAGAGGTCATATTATCGAAAGAAAAGCAGATTGGAGCAACAAGTAAAGAATTATCACAAGTGAAGAAGGTGGAGGATGAAGTAGAGGAGAAGGGAAAAGAGTCGGAAGCAAAGTCGAAACGAGGAAGACAGCTAAGTGGTGCTGATGAGGGAGCTTCCACGATGGAGAGATGCAAGAAAGCAATGAAAGGGCTCAATGAAGAAAGGAAGTTGATGGTGAATATGGGGGCCGCTGTGCTTGTTATTATGGCGCTCAGTTCTTATGTCACATACAAGTTT
Organism: Caryopteris x clandonensis; assembly: GCA_028749325.2. Lineage (NCBI taxonomy): Eukaryota > Viridiplantae > Streptophyta > Magnoliopsida > Lamiales > Lamiaceae > Caryopteris > Caryopteris x clandonensis. Next base: position 977,738 of record JAPYKT020000024.1, on the reverse strand, counting down.
GTAGCAGGGGAGGATACCAAATAGGTCCTCTTAAGAAATGTATATGCACATTCAATGTAAACAACTCCACCACAATTAATAAAAATCATATTATTTAAGTAATTTTTAACAGTAATTCTCTAAATGTATAAATTATATATTGGGACATTAAATATATATATATATATATATATAATAACAGAAGTACCAACTATTTTTAGTAGTCCATTAATTTTACGGCTCATTTCTTTCTACTCATATCTATTATATGTATTTATTGTTTTAGCAGAATTTTGGTTAAATATCTTAGGATAGTATGATATTTTTAATATTTGGGACTATCTGATATCAAATATGTTCCAAAAATTAAAGAATTTGATCCATATTGAATCTATTGTATTATTTATAATTTACATATAAATATAATAGCAAAAGTCCATCTATTTATAGTAACACATCTTTTTTCCTGCATTTTTCATTCACAAGAATAGTAATATTAATATTTTTGATTTTATTATTTTTTATATTTATTATAATATTAAGAATGACTGTTTTTGTTCAAATTTTTTTAGAGAGTACGATAACTTGCTAGAATAATATTTTTGTTCAGAATTTTTAGAAAATTTCGAGATTTGCTATATAGTAAATCTGACATACAATGTTGTTATTATAAGATATAAAAGACATGTACTAATTCAATTATAAATGTCCACTCAATTCTGTATCACCTATACATTTAAATATGCTCTCTGATTCTTTCTTCACTTCTAAATCTTTGTTTACCGCCTTCAAAATCTTTCTTTGAAACTTCTTGAAGTACAATAATTCATAGTATGGTTGATGAAACAAGCATCAAATATCTCATTACAAGATCTGCACAAAGAAACAGTTTGTATTCAGAAAAGAAACAAAGATTCTTCAAAATTTATCTTCCTAACTCGAAAATAACATCTGAAATGAGAAAATATGTGCAAGTTTTATTCAATTTTATATATTTATATTTGCAATCAATCTAATTTTTTAATTTTTTTATAGTGTTGAACTTTTTTTTTATTTTAATTGTAGATTATTCCATATGCCTCCAACATAATCCAGAAGGGTAAAAATTATCAAGTATATAACCATTAGGAACGAACTTGGATATGGGCGAGATGTGGATGTTTTTGTTGAAAGCAATGGAAATGTGTTTTTTATAATCTTATATTTTGCAGTATTTTTAAATTTTTATCCATGCATTGGCCTATTACTTTTAGGTGAATTATATATTACTTCATTCGTCTCAAAATTGTAAATTAAAAAAAAAACACAAAGGGTATCATTTTTCTTATATTAGAATTTCTGTAACTTGGGAAAATGTAGGTGGATTTATTATATTATATCAATTATATAGTTATATGATTTATGTATAATATTTATATCATTTATCATAATCATGCTACACATACAAATTATTAAACATAATTATATATTTTTCTAAAATATCAATATTATATATTTTTTAATTTAATAATATTATATTATAATAATATATTTGTGCACAGAGGAGGAGTTATTAGTTTTGGTATATAAATATCAGAAGAAGCAGAGAGAACTATATATGCTTTAATAGGCTAAAATATGGCCAAATGTAAATGGGAAGGAAATGGCACATTTTTCATGATACATGACTCTTCGGATAAGAGAAAGAACATAAATGCATAAATAAATAAATAAAAGTCCTTAGATGAAAGAAGTTTTGTTCGGAGTACAAATGATCAAAATAGTCAAACCATTGATCATGTAAGTACATAAAATTAGGAGTTTACTGTATCCAACTTTCATTTTGGTCCAATTAGAATTGGGTTAATTTGGTTTTGGTTTTAATTTATTTATTTTTAGTCCTTAGTTTTGTTTTTCATCAATTCTAGTCCCGCAAATTCATTTTTGGCCCGCGCCCATTACCGACGAATTTGTTAAAGTAAAATGAATTTTGTAGAACTAAAATTGATGAATTCACCATATTCTAATGAGATCAAAAGTAGAACTAAAATTGATAATTGAATAAATTAAGATAAAAACAGAATTGATTGTAATCTAATAGAACAAAAAGTACAATTTTCTTAAATTTTAACATCTTAATAAACTAAGAAAAGACTTAAAACTTGATTTCAGGATGAGTTGATGAGCAATGAGCAACAATTCTAATCAATATTATTTGTAGCTATATTCAGACATAATATATGTTGTCTATAATTAATTGGCTGAATTACATCTGTAGCAGGGCATAGTTTTGCCAATACTATGATAAGAAGAGACTTGATTATGAATGTAAAATTAAAAACAACTAATAATACACCGTGCGTTGCACAGTATATTATATAAAAATTAATGAAAAATATATTTATAATTTATTAATATATTTTAAGTATTTTTCGTACTAAATTTTAAATATAAACAACATATTTATATTAAAAATATTATTATTAGTCTATAACTATATAAATGAATAAGTTTAATAATTTACATTATTTTAATATAATATATTATAATAAAAATAAATTGATAATACATATCATTTATAACATCTGCAATCGAGATATATTTCCTTTTAAATACACCATATAATATAATGTAAAATAAGTAAATTATTTATTAAATCTAACAATTTAATATGCATAATTTGCGTAAATTAAAAAATATATACATAAAATTAAATAACTAATTTATTGAAACAATAAAGTAATTATACATTTCGAAAAACTTCATAAAACACTACATTTTTTGTTAAACTTTTTCCAATATTATCCTCAGTAGAAACCAGAATCTTCAAACCACTTTTACTTGTAACTCTAGATATAGCCACATACAACTGTCCAGAATCTTGAGCTTCCTGTACTTCATAGCAGGTGCCCCTTTTTTATACGTCAAGTTATTAGAGAATATGTTAACCTCAAAAATATTGTCATCATTGTTAAAAAAAAAAAAAAAAAAAAAAAAAACTAATTCATCATTAGTGAGCCCATTCTCATCCACAAATTCATTCCAACCCATTTTAATAACCCATACATCCCTAAAAATTATAGCAGAAACACTCAACTCAATACCACTTAAACCTCTTAATACACATAAAGAAGGCAAACTCCACAACACGGACTTCATAAAAAGTTTAGGAATGACCTAAAATACAAATAATGATAATTCCAAAAATAAAATAAGTTACCAATATTCATTAATTGTACTATATTGATCAACAGTTTACCAAAACTTCATTATTCACATCAAGATTGATAGTTGCGTAGAACATTCTTCGCGGAAACAAATTCGATATATCAAACCTAAGATTGCCCAAAGATTTGGAAACTCCTTCAAAATAAACAAAATATTTTGTTAGCAATATAAAGTATATATTAATCCTATATTTAAAAATTAAATGACATATATTACTTTACCATCGGAATGAAATGAAGTGGATACAAAATTGGATTGCATTGCAGCACAATTCTTAAAGTAACCACTATCTGAAAAAACTATAAAAAAAATGTAGATATTCATCATATCTACAAAGTAAAAATCTTCGTTGATCAAAGAGTTATCATCATAAAATTTATTCCATTCTTGTCCAAAGAAATTGCCATTAGAATCCTTACGAATGAATATGGACCATTCAGCACCATAATACCCCTTTAAATAACACTTTGATGGCAAGGATCCACCTAGACTTGACATGAACTGTCCAGGAAAAATCTAAAATACAATTTTTTTTATCAGTAGTATATTAAAATGTAATTTATTACATTATATTTCCAATTTAACAACCATATCTTTGGAACTCAGTCGACACCTAAATATAACCTCAAAATGATGAGCCCAAGCTTGGCATAAAGGGTTGGATGAATGAATCAAACATTTGAAAGATAACGGATGAGAATTTCATATACAAAATATATCGTTTGATAACTAAAATTAACATAAAACGTACCTTCGTATGACGATATGTTTGTGTTGATAAAAAAAATTTAAAGATAAAAAGAATTAACTTTTGTATCCTTGAAGTTATATTGCCATTTATCATGAAAAATAGGGAACATCTTTTAATATTTACCTGCTTGGATTATTTTATTTCTAACTGGGTGGCCAAATCATGATGAGATGGAAATGACTGGTGTTGGGATTGTGAGGATTCCAAAATTACCAAAATTAGGCGTGAGACTATAATTACATTACTAAAATTATTAAGTCAAACTATCTTAATTATAACATAATTAGGAGATTTATTAGTAAATATATAAACATTAATTTTGATCCTATATTAATTATTTTAAATTATTAAAATCATTTCTTTATAATAAATTCAAAAAAAATCTCATACAATATTAATAATAGTATTCAAAATTGAAATTTTTTTATTAAGAAAATCAATTTTAAATTTCTTCACATTTATTAAATGGATAATTTTTCCTTAAGAAATTAGATTTATACGATACGTTACATTTAATAAATAATTTCAAATATTTAATTTTACAATTTAATAAAATTACATTACCTGTTGTCAAGGTGTGATTAATCATAGACCAACCCCTCTTTGCAGTTAAAATATTCCTTTTTATTTGCGTTGATTTATTCACTAATTATAACTTAATTAATGAATGCAGGAGACTACTACATAATGGTACAATTATGACCAAGTTGATGCAGGCACGGTTCCATTGTTACTAACTACGCTCAATATTGCGGACAAAATGAATCCTAAAATTTCTTGATTACTCGTAAATATAAAATACTATAAAATATTGTGGACAAAATACATACCATTTCATACAAAATAATCCTACAAATTTAGGAACAATAACTGTATTTAAAAATATGGTTTAAAAAATTAATTAAAAATCATGCAAAAAAAACATTAACGTTGAATATTTCCTACAAAAAGCATTTAAGGAAAATTTGACCTATTAATGAAGTAAACAATCTTTATGATTGAATGCAAATAATTAACTCATTGTTTAACTTAAATATAAATTTAATAATATAAATTTGTCCAATTAGATGCTGCCATGTGTACTTTCAGATTTAGTAATAATTTTAGACGGAAAAATACAATGGTTTCTAATTACATACTATTTCTGCTATTATATATATAGATGTCGAGGGTTGTAATTTCCGAACTTCATTAAGTTTCATTTCCAAATAAATCAAAATTTATAGCTAGGTTTGTAAAATTTTGTGACGACCACCTCTTCAACTCGTCTAGTCAAAGGTACGACAATGTCAGGTTGGGAGTAGGGATGAGTTCATGATCTTATCACGGGAGCCAGACTCTTCAAATTGTTTAAAAATACTTTTTATATAGAAAAAGAAAATAAAAAAACAAAATGAAATTAGAAAAGAGAAAGTTGTCTTCAAATTTTTTTTTAAAAATAGCTAGTGTGAGACCTGTGCGATGCACATAAAATATTTTTTTATACACTCAATTTATATGATGTATTGTAAAATGTATGCATTTATAATTCAATGATTACTTTTTTGTATAAAAAATAGAAATCTCTCAAACAAATAAAATTAAACAATAATATTAGATTAAAGAAAATTATTTTTAAGAAATCAAACCTAATATTGATAGTTAATATATATATATATATATATATAAAGAAATCATATACAAAAAATCAATAATTTTTCCAAATTCAAGAAAATTGTTGAGTTATTTTAGAATTTTTTTAATCCAAACTAAAAAAAATTCACACACACACACACACACACACATATATATATATGGTAAACAAAATCATTCAACCATATAAATTCAATAAAAATATTGGATTGACAAAAAGTATGTTGAAAAATACAATATTAATGTTGATGGATAAAAGGAAAACAAGACATTATTTACATAATATCAAATGAAATAGACAAATGAAAATATCCCTACTATTCAAAGATTGTACGTCAAGAAATTGTATAGGAAATGACCAATTTTCAATCTATTTATAACTTATAACAATGAAAATATGGATAAATGTGATATTCATAATTTATGGAAGGATGAATCAAATCAAATATTTTAGTGATTAAAATTTACTAAAAATTGTGATTTGCACACAAACACCCTAAATAATAGATAACAAATTACATTTTATTAGGGAACCACGTTTTGGCGGAAAAACAAAAATGAAAAAATTATTTTACTTATATATATATATATATAAACTGGAATTTTTGTTTGAACAAAAGACAGTTTAATCGTTTATAACAGAAAAAAGATTAATTTTAATAATGAACATAATATAAAAAATTAAATTATCAAAATTTGAGGGGATAGAACTATTTATAGGTGCAAATATTGTAATATATTAATTAAAATATTTTTAGAAGTTGAGGAGTCGGTGGGGATCTGAGGAGAGTAGGCAGACCAATAGAGGGGGTTATTTAAGCTATATTCTTCAAAGAGGGGGTCGTTTTGGTATTTTCACGAAACATAGGGGTAAGTTTACAGATTACCCATACTCAGCATATTGAATTTGTCCCACATCGCCTGTGATGAGAAACTCGGCAGAGGATAGGCAGTATAAAATAGTATAAAATAGTAGGATAAGCATATAAATGTACTCCAAGTGCATCTGCAACATGAAAGCAACATTATTTTTTTATATAAATAAATAATATTTTTAGTTAATAAATGATAGATTTTAGTTAACAAATATTAAAATATTGTAAATAAGATTTTTAATAAGAAAACTTAAATAACAAAAATTATACACTAACAAATTCCATTTAGACCCAATGATTAAATAAATGAAGAAAAAATATCTCATTGCATACAATATTATATAAGTCAGTACAATTTTTGTCTGACTATATTACTTACCTTCGGTTTCTTATTTTTTGTGGTCAACCACAATTATTTTATTTCCAAGCCATTTGAATTTTATTTCTAAATTATATTTAAGCCTAACAAACAAATTGATTTTTATTGATAGCACATCTCAAATTTACAAATTATTAGAATTTAATTAATGCACTCAGTTGTCATTAATAAACTCATTTCAATATATGATTTTAACTTTTGTGGTTAACATTTTTTTTTCATAAATGAAATACTAACTGGACTACAAATCATTTTGATAATATAATTTTTTTTATTGAATCATGTAAACCCATTAAATTTATCATTTTTTTCAATGTCTCTTCACAACAAATGTTTGAAAATTAAATTTCTCATTTTCGCCCATGTCTCATCACAACGAAAGAATTCGAACAAAAAAAAAAAAATTAAGGACTGTAACGATAAATATAAATTTGTTTCATGGTAAGGTGTGCTAATTATATTGAGTTTTATGATGTTGGTGTCATACAAACAAATCATCTCGAAGGTATGGATATGGAGGACTCCCGAATACCCGCACCACCACCACCACCAAAATACCTAATTGAATGAAATATCATTAAGGCCTTGTTTCTTTTGAGAATACACCATCCAATTGTGGATGTTGCAATTCCTAATATGGTGTTTTAAGAGAATTCAAAATTTTAACTTCCACATTTACTACTACACCAATCACCTACCATCCTATTAATCTACTTTTCATTTTCTAATAACCCACTTTTTGGATCGACGGTCTTCCAATACACTCATGTTTTGATTTTGGATTTTCGAATAACACATCCACCATGTCTTTCTTTTTTTTTCATTTCACAACCCACTATCACTTTATTTTGCATTCCGCAATAAAATTCCACCTTATAAAATTCTAAGACAAATACACATTTAATATACTTTAGAATTTTACATCCTAAAATTTTAAAATCCAAAATTTGTCGGTTCACCATAATCTCAAAAGAAACATGCTCTACTCATACAGTCCGTCATAAAATTATAATATATATTATTCTAAGCATTAGTGAAAACTACATGCAGACCAAAACCTGATCTGCTACAAGCGTACAATGAGATTTAAGTAAAGATGTTTGACGAAATCACCATAAAATCACTACATTAAAAAAAATGAGCATTCTTGGATCAACAACAAATTGAACATTTAGATTATTGAAACCAATGAATTCGCAATATAAAAATCTGCTCAATCTTGACCTGCACTCATTTGCGTCCGTAAACAAAAAGGTACCTTCCCCAAATATTTATATTAAAATGTATCTGTGAAAAGAGACAGAAAAGAGATCCAAACCCAAAGAAATCATGACCCCGAAAAAGTAGGATGCTTGTTTATTGGTACAAAATCTAGGAAGCTACCAAAACTGAGAAGCAGATGGTAATAGAGAGCTAAACTTTGATTCTTCCACAAAGACGCCAGAATGATCCATGGTGGAAAAGAGATTTCTCAAAAACCCATATATCACGTACAAGAACCTGAGTGTGTTAACAAATTTTTAGAGCAAATTTACACGTTTAAAGTCATACGCTAGATTGAGGATGCTTAAGTTTATTAAACTAAATGTAAGGAGATTCCAGGCAAGAAATCAGTCAGCATTAAGTCATACCTCCTTTTCTTTGTCACCAGCAACAACAGCTCCACTTGAGTTATATGCCTCAAACCTCTGCAAGACATTAAGCAGAGGCAGTAAGAATCTGCAGGACATAACTCGACAAAAGAGAATTCACTAATCAACATCTATGATTGGATTTATCTTAGCACGGGTAGATGATTAGCCGTCAAGTCCACCCTGGTCCACCCTTTCGGAATACTTTTATGGTAGAGCATAGCTCTTCATTAGCGAAAATGAAAGGGAGTAAAGACTAAAATAGGAGAGCCACACTGTCGCAATGAGGCATGGATTGATGGAAGAAGTCAAGCACCACAATTATAAATACTCTTTCAAATTTGAGATATTTGTTGTTTGCTAATACCTTTCCTATTTTTGTTTATAAATATAGAAGTACGTCATCATTGGATCTGGTGGATCCCATTTTCAATATGACATGAAGATAGTTGCCAGGATTTTCTAAGCATGTTATCCCCCTATAGGAGTGGGTTCATTTGAGTGATAAAGTTGTTGGTCATGTTATCTGTAAAACAAGTATATTGACCTGCTTCTCCAGTTGGAAATTATAATCAATTTTTGCCTTATCAAAAGGAAGAAAAAGACCGAAATGGAGGACTCCAGCAGCTTTGGTCAGTCAAAACTTAACCTTCTATGATGTACCAAGTTAAAAATGGGCATTAAGAATTTAATATCAGTCACAGCACCAGTCTACACAAGAAGCTTAGAGAAATACTCACTATTATAAAAATAACTTTCAACTTTAAGACTTGATTATATATAAAATTGAACTTGGGGATTGTGTAACAGGAGGTAAAAAGATAGGCAGAAATTGATTTGTATTACCTGTTTACTAAGAAACTCAAGCGTAAGTTGTGCAAAAACTTTGTTTAGGTCATTTCGATCTACGCCAATCTGCAAAAAACAACATTTCTGAATGCTTAATGCAAAGATGAACAATTGGCTATAGTGTAAACTCCACCATTTAGGTTCATCAAAGTCATAATACAATAGCTGCCGAATAGAACTGTATTCCATATGATTAAGTTAGGATGGAGATGAACTCAACTGAGGAAGTTAGACAGCCCAATTAACAGAGAACTTTGTCAAATGAAAATATATTGGTTTAACAGAGTATCAACCTTCTCTCTGCCTCCCATGCCCCCAACTACACAGGAAATACCAAGGGGATGGGTTAATGAACTCATCCATACAGAATCCCCGCCTTGTGAATATTGCAGCAAAAAGAAATAAACAAGTAGACATTATAAATGAAACATAGCATAAAATGGACACAAAAAAATATATTGGCTGACAGATGAAAATTATAATGTGGACCGCAAAGAAAAACTGAACTTTAATTTGAAGAATCTCACAAACCAATCGAAGAGACCTTAGTTACACCACCAAAATGCGTGGATGTAATTACTATCCTAAATCAACAGGGATTGGAAATTCAAAAATATCTGCTATGAAATATATATATATATATATATATTATACAAAGCTAAGTATGAACCAATACAAAGTACTAGTCTTATTTCATCATTAATAGACACTTGCCAGTCGAGCTCGCAGTGTCCGTATTTTGACAATTGGCATTTGCATTTCCCAGTAAATATGATCCCAAACTGCCTCCCTATGCTTGATCTCATTCTTGAGAGCCTGATTAGAAATATTGGGTTAGCATATAAATGTGGTGGATTTTTTATTAGCATGCAGAATATGTTCAATGGGACAGCAAGTACTAAAGAGGTAGAACATACGGAATACATGTTCTCTGTAACTAATTTCCTCAGTGATCCTTTGTCTCCATTAGCCATTAGAGCATTTATCTGAAAAGATACTGAGTGAACAAATGATAATATAAAGCAAAAACACATACAGGAATTGTGATTGTGACAAAGAGTTGAAATGACATGAATGGACCTCTTGGTACAAAAGACCAGCTTCTTCATAAAACTTCTTTTTTGAATACCCAGATTTCCTCAATTTTGCAATTGCATACGCACTTTTAAGCTGCAACAAAAAAAAAACAAAGTTATAGCATATCAGTTTGACCTATAGCTGAAGAATGAGACATGAATAAAGCAAGCTTTGTTTAATTTTCCAGATCTGGAACTTAAATTTCGATCAAAGGAAACCAAAACCCTTCTTGGATGGTGTTTTGGATTTTGTTTTCATATTATCCATGAAGACTCTTCCTAAAGTGAGATTTACCATTCTGTCCTTGTCTCCAGAGTCTGTTGTAAATTGAAAACACCAGTTGGATGACCAAAGTGAAGATATATCAGTCAATTACTGATGGGGCCACATTACAAGGACATTGACAAAATTCCAAACTAATCCGATGGCTTGGATGCTCCCTTATTTCTCTTTCTTTTCCTTCTTTGTTAATGAACACACACACACACACACACACAACAAATATATATAATTAAAAAAAAAATTACAAGGCTCCCATCCCCATTACGATCATGGTAGTCAATCACGAGTACTTTCCTCTCAACCAGCTCCCTCCCAACACCATCTTTTGGATGTTGAGGTCCACCATCTTCCCATTTACCAGGAACCCTTGCTTCCACTCCAATGCAGCAATTTTAGTTCCATCTCCGAATTCAACATTCATCACACCCTCATCTGCAACCTAGTTCTTATGACAGCCACGAAATACTGGCATGGATGCATTTCCTACAATGGAATCACACAATTCTCCCAATTTTCTTAGAGCTTCCTTTTGATGACCTCCTGCCTCCACCACCGCTCTTGCCACAGCTGATTTACCAGTGACAGTTGTCAATGGAAAATAATTACATTTGCTTTCACATTTTCTGAAGAACCTTGGGTAGTTTCGTGCTGTATGAGTGATTGAGTTCCAATTAAGCTGTTCTGTATTGTATCTTGCGTAGAATTGAAAATGGTGTTACCCACTGAATAGAAAATAGTTGTGTTTTCCCAAGGATATTGTTCTGATGATTATGATGGTGCTGTGAATATGATGCAGGGAAAGAAAGGACAAAACCCAATATGTGTGTGTGCGTGTGTACACATGTTCCTGGAAAGAGACAAATTTTGGAAACACTTAGCAGAAAATAGAATGACGGGGGAATTCCCAAAACTAGCGAGCATAATAAAAGGAGAAAAACATTATGAAATTACATTATAGAAAATGGAAACACCACTAAAAGTTTCAAGTTGCACAAATATGAAGATCAGTGATTACTACCAAAGCTCAACAACTGAAACCACATTAGCACAGCAACTCATACTTGATTTTGTTTTAAATGATAAATCATTCCAATCTATAAACAGAAATAAAGAAGTGCAATTGAGGCACCTCCAAAGTGATGTCTTCTTTTGTTCTTCTCCATCCCGATCTAGTAAACCATCTGTTACCAACATATCAAGTTAGTGAAGGCAAAGACTAGAGGTCATAAGTCATATGAAGAAGTAATGCCATGCACATCAGAAAGTGGCTAAACATATCATGAATCTGAAGTGCAATTTTAGGATGTCCTGTACGAGTGCACAAATCAAATTCATGACACATTTGCATAAAGGGGAAAACAGCAATACCTTACTAGAACACATGAAGATACTGACTAAGAAACAGGAAATTAGTGGTTAATACAGGTAACTTTTTTATTTGGCCACCCTGATCCTTATCTAGAGTTCTAAATTATTTATGCTTCATTAACACCAGCCCAAACTAAATCAACATGCTGAGTTAAACCAACAATATAAAAGAGAAATAAAAAAAGACAAATAGAATCATCATCTCACATGTATATATATTCAGTGAGATTTCAGTAATTCTATGTTATTTTAACCATTTAAATAATTCAGCGTATGCTTTAATTTGAATCATAGTGGCCAAAGGATGCTATCCATCTGTACATCCGTCAATCATCTAAAAAAGTGTCAAAAGACTTGCATAGTAGGAAAATATTCTATTGTCCAAAAGAAGAGAGAATGCCAAAACTTATCTTCAACAAGTATTATTTCCTTGCATTTAACAACCTGAGCATTCCAGTTCTTTGGTAACTTCGAAAAAGTAGTATAATGCCACTTTCAAGATACTTTACCCTCCAAACCTATTCACATCCAATAACAGCACTTCCGGAAGAACAATAAAACAGAAGGATCAAAATAGCAGCAAAGCAGAGCAGTGCAAGAGATTCGATATAAGAAATTTTATTTATCAAATCAATAAGCTATTCTCCGACAATATCAGGGGACAGAGAGTGTGAAGTAACTGGCTAAATCTGGAGGGTGCATGGTAATTTTGAACAGCAGATGAACTAATGAGAAAAACAACCAAGGGTGATACATAAATCCTCCCCTGTGACAATCAGAACTTCAACTATCCAACAATAGTACAATGCTTCTAAACTCCAGAGTCATGTTATTTTCAGCCATCTTAGGATTATTGTGAACAGGCTCAAACAATCATCCAACTAAAATCAAACATCTCAGACTGCGTTGGGGCCTCAAACTGATATGAAACTGGATGTATTGCTTTCATATGGCTCTAAAAAGGAGAGATGGGAGCAACCCCCAAACCACCACCCACCCCCATGGCAGGGACAATTGTACATGTCAGTATGAGTATTTTCCGACAAAAAATAAAATAAAAATCTTTATATGAAAAATAAAATCTCAAAGTCTGGTACAGAACATATGTTACAGAACCCCCCCACCCCCACCCCCACCCCCACCCCCAATTTTAATGAAACACACCATCTTGAATTATCAGACCACCACTCCTTTTCCCACAGAGCATGTTAGCCAAAAGAAAAAAAGATCACATACCAAAATATTTCCATGATATGTATGGAGTACTAGTCAAAAGCAACAGATAAATTCTTGATAATCCATTCAAATATTACAATGCAATCCCAAAACTGCAGGAATGACGTGTAGAATGACCATAACAGAGGGGTATTATAATTATGGACGTGTTATGACATGATGATCTTCAATATGGATAATACCAATACTCACCTATACAAAAAGGACATTGGTTCACGAGATGAATATGGCTCGTACACAAATCCAGGACTCGTCATTGACAATGTAACAGCCCCCTGCTTGCATGAAAGTTCAAGAATATGACGATTATATTGTGTAAAACATACTTCAGTGTGGGAAAGTTTATAGAGGAATGATTCTTTATACTCATAATAAAATGTTAAAAAGAAAATAAAAAGGCAAAGTAAACTCAGGTAGTTTGGAAAGACAAAATGAATTTGAAGTGAAATTTACCTTATATCTCAAACCAGAGTTGAATTTCATAGATATATACATAAGAATTTTATATCTAAGATTCTAACAACTATGCACTACAGTGTAAATATTAGATTTTTCTAAACTCAATAATATACTTTGAAGTATTCCATAAGCAAAAAAAGAGGCAGATTATGAATTCTAGGCCTTACCTTGAAAATCAAGAGACAAACCTCCTTTTATAGGAGAATTACTTGGAAACTAAGCCTCGTCATTATTTTGATTCTGTTAATCTATTCTGAAAGTTTAATGTTTACTTATTTCATAGATATGCAGCAAATCTGCGTCTTCAGTCTGAAGTAAGTTGAATGAAAAGTCTTGGTATTTGAGACAAACTTATGAAGACAAGTCATGCATTAAGCACAATTTTTTGTGCCATGAAGAAGGCTCAAAGGCACATGTCGGGGTGGTCCACATAGGCTTGCAAGTTAGTTTGAAAAAGGTGCCGGTTGCTTTGTCTAGGCCCCAACTCATGGCTTGGAAACTGTAAACTGTTCAATAACATTTTACATCCAATCCTAGAGAGAATACAGATTTTAGATTTAAAGCTCTTTAATTAGTGTCCCTCCTCTCTGTTACCTTTTTTCCATTGATAACAATAATCTTTATAAGGTGTCTCACAGGATATGCTTCTATCAGCCACACAAATGAATTATTTACTTGTCATGCCAACTAATAGACTCTGCTAAGGAGTATAGCAAAAGTAGGACGAGCAGGTTCCTATTGAATGTTACAAGATCAGGTTAGTTTCAATTATCATGGCACCCATTTCGTTCTTACTTTCTAAGAGAGTGGACCAACTCTGAACAAACCAAATAATTTCAATTCACAACCAACAGAAGAAGCTGCTAGGGTTCTTTCTGGTTCTTTCTTCCTTTATGCTTCTAAATTCCAGATTATCAACATCTTTCTATTCAGTGTTCGTGTTTAAGTCAATGACTTCATATTTGTGTGACATAATTTCCCAAATTATGGTATGGGCTGATGTTAGCCTCTCATCACACAAGATAAGATCTTTGGGAGTTTAATTTTATGTTTGACTGAGATGCATGTTCACTGTATATTGTCAACTTTCCAAGAACCTCCATCATGGCATTTTCTCAAACATAACAAAGTTTACCCTCTTACCTATCCAATCATAAAGCATCAAAACTAACATAACCATTTAATACATACCATTTTTTGATTTGGAGCTGGAGAATTTGCACTAAAGAACCTGACACAACTGATGCCTGGTGGCTTCGCCTCCTACAGAGAAACAAAATGTGTATTACAGATAAATGGAAAGTAACAATTAAGAAAGAACAGAACCACAAGATCACTCGGTCAACCATAAAAATTTGAAGCATTTGCTGATGAATCGTGTAAACAACTGATGTGGTATCACAAAGAATTAAGACAATTAATCACATAATTCCAAAGAAAAGTCTATAATTAATTACTCAACGTAGGAAAACAATGATCACTCATCACCCCAAGAGGATATTTATGGGTATTAATAGGCGCTTATTAAGAGTTCTATTGCCCCTGAAATACTTTAATTGATGCTTATCCAAACTAGGCTGAATTCTGGGTCGCATGGGCCTTTACAAAGTAAAAATAATGAAACTAGCCCAATACTAATAAATTAAGCCCAATTGGGGCATATACATCACAATCCAACACATAAAACACAGACAATACCATAACGTTGTCGAAAAAATAGAGTTTCAACATCTTCAGCATAGAAAACAGAAAACTGACATGCCTCTCGGCCACCTTATCTGCTCTTCAAGGTAATGTGAGAATTCTGGAATTGAAAGCATAGAACTAGAAATCAATTACAAGTTTTCCATGGTAGATCAAGATTACGTTACTTCATACAAAGTAGAAACTGAACAATCTGATACAGCATCCATAGGTTTGAATTCTGATAATTTGGATGTATTCAAAGGTTTTTGTTGTGATACTTTGCGGACAAAAAGGGACTGGATTGTAAAACAAAAACTTTGATAACTGCAGTATACTGAGTAAAGAAAAAAACTTGAAAAACATTAGTTTCCTGATAAGAAAATAAGTTTTCAGACGAGGTTTCAGCTGAGTTGCAGACTTGTCGAGAATCAATTCAAATGAGTTAGTGAACTGAAGTGCAGCAACTGTGCTGCAGTCGTGGAAGATTTCATTGAAAGATCAGGTTTATGATTTACTGGTTAGTTGCCTAGTTCGAACACGAATTATTGGTTCGAGCCAAAAAAAAAAAATGTGATGCGTGAAACATAAGGGTTAGGAAGTATTGATTGCCACTATATAAGCCTGATATAACTCTGCATCTAGCAGTCAAAGCAAATCTGAGATCATGGGAAAGGCAAACTTAATGAATGGAGGGCAGAGTCTAGATAACAGAGATGATATTTGTTGCTCACACATTGGAAACAACAGCGCACCATAGAGAGCTGATGGAAATCATATGGAAAACCATCAACTTCGAGCCGAGAATGGGTAGCAAGGGATGAGATAACAACAACAATAACAACAACAACAACAACAACAACAACAATTAATAATTTAATAATCATAATAATAATAATAATAATAATAATAATAATAATAATAATAATAACCGAAGTTGTTAAAATAGCTTTCTTAATTAGGATTGTTGGAAGGTCCATAATATCGGATCATAAAGTAGAAGTGTAAGATATTACAAATCACATAAAATTAGATAAAATCTATGTGTGTGTAATCAAAATTATATTCACTAATATATTTTAATAAAACATACATTGCTATTATTACATTTCATCCAAACTCTTGGCCGGTGAAATTGATCTCTAATACATTGGAAAGTAAGAATTTTGACAACTTCACCAATACAATAAAACATATATTGTTATTATTACATTTCATCTGAAATTTTGCTCAAGTAAAACTGAAACAACAAACGAAATATTACGGATAATGCAAACTCATTTCCATCATAAAAGGTCTCCAAGATTTCCCCCATGTTTAACTTATATTGAAGTTCCAAACTTCTGAGCAGTGGTACCAAGCAAATGGTGGAATGAGAAATTGGGACTGGGGATTTGATTCCATTGTTAAGTTTTGCCCAAAATCTCTCTACAGATGTTCCCTTTTCACTTATTCCAATTCTTCACGATTTTATTCCAACTCTTCTGCAGCTATTTAACTTATATTGATATTCCGAACTTCCGAGCAGTGCTAGCAAGCAAATGGTGGAAGAGAAATTGAGAATAAGGATTTGATTCCATTGTTAAGTTTTGCCCAAAATCACTCTATAAATGCTCCCTTTTCACTTGCAATTTTCTTCTGTGGGCTTTAATGTCTCATGAAAATCTTTTCTAGACACTGGATCGAACTTGGGGAAAGTGATCTTATAATCCATTTGGTCCAGTTCAGTACCTCCACACCCTATCCAAGTAATACAAAGGTTCCAGTTGCTGATGGTTCACTTGCAACTGAAAGAGGGATGGGATATTTACATATCACCCAATTATCATTCATTTAAAAAAAATAATAATAAAAAAAAAATATATCAGTCCAAATTATCAACTGATCTTGGTGTCCATCCAAATAACTGTGAATAGATATATAGTGCCAAGTCTTTTATCCATCTTATTGTAATTTCTGGACATGTTCAGGGGAAATGGATTAGGCTTGCAGAAGAAAAGGACGAGCTTTACCACCTACAGACACAAAAATTTAGTATCAATAATAGTTCCCCTCCAACTGCTAGCATATCCTGTTCTCTGTAGTTTGTTTCTTTCAGAGATGGTTATAAAATAGTAACTTCGATATATTTGTTTAAAAGGAAAAAAATCTAATGTAAGGCATACTTATTTAAGGCACGAGGCGCGTGGCTGTTTTAGTGCTCGAGGCACGCACCTCTTCAACAAAGGAAGAAAAACCTAAAGAAAAGAATAATAGCTAAAAGAATAGCTGAAATAAGCATCAAATAAGTTCATAAAAATTAATTAAAAAAAAAAAGAGAGAAAACAGTCATAATAGCTGAAAAATCAAGCATCAAACACGCAATAGCTGGAAAACTAATCATAATCCTCCTCTTCCGCCTCCTCCTCGTCATCATCATCATCAAATTTTAAATCTTCCTCCTTCAATTCTTCTTGTTCTTCTTCACATTCCTCTTCTTCATATTCAATTTCAGCATCCTTATCTAGGTGTTGCAGGTGCAGAGGGTAGAATACAGTGCAATCTATCCCTCATTTTTCTGACTTGTTAC
This sequence comes from Caryopteris x clandonensis, assembly GCA_028749325.2. Lineage (NCBI taxonomy): Eukaryota > Viridiplantae > Streptophyta > Magnoliopsida > Lamiales > Lamiaceae > Caryopteris > Caryopteris x clandonensis. Next base: position 959,761 of record JAPYKT020000024.1, on the reverse strand, counting down.
TCAAACCCCTAGCTTTTTCTAAATTGTTTGACCAAGAAATATGACCGTGGGCAAATTAAGTGATCAAGTTTTAAAAAAAAAAAGAAAAAAAAAACCAAAAGTGCACTTCATAAATGAGGTAAAGGATGGGGATGAGAGGCGTGCTCGAGGCGCATAAGAGGAGGCGCGCGCCTGTGTAACTTCGTCCACCTCATCCGTGTAAAGGTGTAGAACACATAAACCCATCCAAGGAGCGCCCGACCCCATGGCACACCTCTTAACAATCATGATGTGAGGCATATTCTACTTAACTTTCTCACCATGGTATAATCAATACAAAAATAAAAGTTTTTGATCAAATACGCAGGGATTATTATAATCATGGATAGTTTTTTAATCAAGTAATATCCTAATATTTGAAAAAGGAAGGAATCATTCATGAGTCCTCTACGCCTCTTACATTGGTGCACAACATAATGGAGCAACTAAGATAAAGAATAGTCATCCATTAAACACTACCATTTGTCTCCAAAATGTGCAAAAAAGTTATTGGGGGAAGTTGATCTTGCATTTGCATACTGAATACACATAACACCATCTCAACTCTTGCAGTAAGAAGTCCCATTGAGTAAATTATACCCTGACCTAACAACACAATCTTATGCCTATGATGTATGCTTCTATTGCATGTACAATGACATGATCCTTGAGTTGTCACATGTGCTTTTATATGGATATTTTCTAACTCAAGGGGGATACTAGTTATCATCTACCTCCTAGTAAATCCCTCAAATCATGGAATCATAGGATCAAATCACATGAGTTTATAATTATATACCTTGATTTAGGGGTTTATGTTTTGGTCGTTCCTTTCCTTCTATGTATAAGCTTATATGAACAACATTATAATACATAAAAGCATAATTATACATGTACCAATAGTTTTTCCTAAGAAAGGTGGAGAACTAACTACATATATAATAAATATATACAAACAATTTTCTTATGAAAGTTCTTTTATAGCAGACACGTGTAGAAGATATGTGGAGGAGTAACACCATACTAATAGAACTTGAACAAATGACAATATCCTGGTTAGTTTTGCATAATCATTCGGAAGAAGATGGGATTGAAACTCCTAATCTGGAAAAGGACTAAATCTGGTAAGGTTGCATTAGAGGTGGGTGAAATATTCTTTGCTATGACATATGCCTGGAGAGGCAGTGCCCAAGTAAATACCAGAACCTTCCAAAGCCAATATTTACGTGAAATAATCATTTAAGAAAAATTAACAAGAAAAGCACTTCACTGCCACCACTCATAATGGCAAAAATTATCTCCATCCATTGAATAAATCCTAGCCAGATATCCCTATCTGGAAACTAAACTCACATTAATTTTCAAACAAAATCAGCTAGGAATAAGACAGGGGGCTAAAATAAATCACAGTAATTTTTATCCATGACATAAGATTGTACCCAATTCTTTTTTATGTGATCTGGAGTTTGTTTAATCACCTTCTCTGTGATCTCAGAAAGCATAAAAAAAAGAACACCCTCCACCAGTGTATAGCTGAAGTTTTTGACTTAAAGTATCTCTGTTGTTGGCAGCCCCAAACCAGGTAGTTAAGAATCACCAAACCTCTTTAACCATTTCTTGCGATAAAACTCCGCACGTCCTATCTACTTTTTTCCAGGATTAACAAGTTTATGGACACTTTGTTTACAGATGAACAGGCTCTTTCTTTCCTAAATAAAAGGATGCGTTTGGGGGCATATGAATACATTCCTTCAATAAGTGATGCAAAGATTGACACTGTCACACAATCTGGCATTTCAGAAACCTAGTTGAAACTCAAGGACACGGATATGCTTTCCAATGAAATAAAGCCAACAGAAAAAATGTACGAAATTACACAGAAATGGCATCATTTATTCTTAAATGCAGAATATGAATATGAATTGAGTCCTTAAATACAAATGGCACAATTATAATCTTGATTTTGGGAAAATGAAGATGCAAGCTGGTACCAATTTCGGCAGCCAAGGAGAAGGCTCCAGGGGTTGTTGAAGCCGCCACCGCGATTGCGTCGGAAATGGCAGAATCCGGCGCCCAGACTGAGCCCACACATAAACAAATAAATAAATTGAAAAAGCAATTGAGCAAAAACAAAATAAGAGAAATTACACTAGAGAGCGACAGTACCTGTGCCAGAGCTTTCGCCATGGAAGAGGTATAGGCTCTGCGAGGGTTTTGGAAATTAGGCAGGGTTTTAGGAGGGGTTTTTACTACTTACTGAATAATTTAATGCGGTGTCTGTGTGATATACCATATTAGATTAACAAAATAAATATATTAGATTAACAAAATAAATTATTCGTGACGTGCAACTTGAATATTAAATCTAAATATACCATAATATTACTTTCTCACCACTTTTATTATATATATATATATATACATACAAATATATATATTTAAAATTAATTTTACTAAATACACTATATCAATTATCTATTACACCCTTTTAAAAAGTATATATATATATATTCAACCCAAACCCCCACCCCATCTTTCTGAACCTCTCCCCCAAGCCTCCTCCCATTTTCCCTTTTTGGTAGGAATGAGCACAAGTTTCCGAGATAAATGAACCCTATCAAAAATTGAACCAAAAGTACTCTAAACCCATAATATTCGTTGATTATTTAATTTTTTTCAAATCGAACTGCTTCGATTATTATAATCAAATCGAATTGTATGGATCCGAAGAATCAAAATTAAAACTAAGTAGTTACGAGTACAAAATGTAATTATATATAAATTCATATGTATGTTTTAATCCATTTTCTTCATATTAACATTGAATTAGCTACAATTTTATTTTTAGATTTAATAGTATATATTATCATTGTTATTTTAAGATTTCATAAAATAAAATCTTACAATATATAGAAAGAGAGTAGTTTATTTTTAGATTTTTTTTCTTCTCAAAACTATTATTATGTGTAGAATCTAAATATTATTTTGATAAAATCTATAATATAAGTTATATGAGTCTCTATATTTGTTTCAATCAATTCATATAAATGGATCATTGAGTAGATTTATTAAATTGGCAATTTATGATTTTTTTTTTTAAGAATGGATTTGTCTACTATTTTATGGCACAATGCAAATAATCATATTTTTTCATAATATATAATAAGTTTCTAACATTAAAAAATCAATATAAGACTTATAATAATTATAATAATAGTAATAGTAAGAAGAAGAAGAAAATAGTAATCAAATTAATTTGTTTTGTATTAAATTTCTTTGATTCATAATCCACCGTTTTTATCTATACAAACAAAACAATGACATTATAAATTATAATAAAATTATTATAATTATATTATCTTACAATATATAAAAGCAAGGTAGTATAATGATAATTTTTCAACATATTTTCAGTTTTTAAAGTGAAACTACTTTTAGAAAATGATGTGTTAGATTTTGAATAGTTGATTTATTTTATTTATTTGTTTGTGTATTTGATTTGAATGAAATAAATATTAACTAATAGTATTTTTAAGAGACTTATTAAATAAAATAATTTTAACACAATTAACAAATTATTACAAAAAAACAAGACACTTATTTTGAGACGAAACAAATGTGTTATTTGGTATACAAAACTATTTTTGACATGTCTTTATCAATAATATAATAAAATATTTTTCAAATTTTATTCTTAAATATTGATTTAATCAATATGAATATTTGTTTTAAATTGATAAACTCGAAATCTCTGAAACTCTGAATCTTCATAACTAAACTGATCTGTTCCATTAGGGCCGAATCTCCGAACTGAACCGCTCCAATTTTTAGATTCGGTTGGTTCTGGAGATTTTTACTTTTAGTTTGGTTCAAGAGATTTATTTTTTTGGGATCTCCGAACTTTAATTCGGTGAAAATATGGATATCTCCAAACCACTTCGAACCGTGCTCACCCCTACTTTTCATAATCCTCTCTTCCTCCCCTCTTTTTTACTAAAATTTTTCTTCTTCCTCTCTAACCACCACTAAATTGTAGAACAATTAAATGAATGGAGAAAATTAAATTTTAAAGAGCTATATTGATTTAGATAAACTTTGAATTCTTCATTATTATATTTTAGATGAAAGCGAAAAAACAAAAATAAAAAATTAGTGTGTTTGACTCTAGTTAGCCAAACGCAAAACATATTGTTCGTTTCAGTACGCCGAACACTTTATAAAGCATTTGATTTATGTTTGTTCAACACTTTATTATGCATTCGGTTTTTGTTTGTCAAATGCTCTGATATGTATTCGGTTTTCATTTGCCAAACGTTTTATTATGCATTCGGTTTCTGTTTGCCAAACGCTCTATTATGTGTTCAATTTATGTTTGCTGAACCCTCTATGAAGAATATAGTTTTTGTGTGTCGAACATTTTTTAAAATATCAATAAGAGTATATAGGTCATTTATACTATGATTAATTATGTCTATAAAATTAATATGGTGTGGAGAGTAAATTTAGTGATGTCTTAAGCAACACTATATTTTTTATTACTATTTAATTTATATCTATGATCTACTATTTATTTTATTTTAAAATTATAAAGATACGAAAGTTATATATTTTTAAGTGAAAGTGTCTTACAAATTAGGCAAAAACTTTTAGATACAACCCACTATTGAAAAAAAAATCACTCTCTTGCTGGTTGTCCCACCTCCCACCTCCCACCTCCCCATCCTCCATCTCTGTCTTGTCTCTCCTCAAACCCTTCCCCCTCCCCCACCCCACCCCCATCTCATTAAACTCTCTCATCCCTCTTTCTCTCTCCTCAAAGCCTCCCACCTCCCACCCCCTCTTTCTCTCTCCTCAAACCTCCCACCACCTACTTCCCCTTACGCCCCTTCCTCTGCAGTTTACATGAGAGATGATGGTCATGAAGCTTAAATAAGTTGTCCTTTGAATGTTTGTGGATTTGATTTGACACTACACACATTATTTTCATTGTTCTTTCTTCTCTCATCGTTCTTAGGTGACATTCTTAAAATTAATCAAGAAAAAAATCGACCAGATTCCCAATTAGTTTTGTAGGTTTCTCTAATTTTTTTGAAGTAATTAATTGTGGCATATGTTAGGTTGAACAATATTTCTTCTTTAATCAAGGAAGCTTGCCGCACTTGAAACAAGATAATCCATTTTGTGTTATTGCACGTAGTTCAATTCCACTACTGATAGACCCTTTTCTTCACAAATTAATAATAATAAAATTTCGAATGATTGTTAAAGTGAGTGTTTTATTTTATTTGAAAAAAAGGAAGAAACTTGATGATAATCTCATAATAGTTTATTTTTTATTTGTGATATTGATGATGTTTGCTGTTGATGATAAAAACACAATTATTATTTTTAGAGTATTACTTTTACGGTTTATATATGTAATAAATTTTAACACAAAAAATAATATATTTGCAGTTAAGCAATATTATATTTCAAAACATAGAGTGATACTTTTACAATTAAGAAATATAGATTTAAACACAAAAATATTACAATACCTTTAGGGCTAAAAAGAAATAATTTTAAACACAAAAAGTAATACATTTTAGAGTTAAGCAATAACACATTTCGAGTAATACATTTAAGGTTATTGATACTATTTTCCAAAATATGGACCAATACATTGCAACACAAAGACTAATATATTTATGGTTAGTAATAATATATGTGTGAAAAAATTGAACAAAAAAATTGCTCAATATTTACTAGTTTGATTTAGCAAGGTATTGATTATTTAGATAAAAATTACTACTCGTTTAAAATAAAAAGTATTATGCAATACTGCCAGTATTACTTGTTACCTAAAAAGTATTACTGATTTAATTAAAACATATTATATACTCAGCGCGAAACTCAAAAACGCCGGGGCGCAAGCTGCGTGTGTCCTAAACGTGTGTTGGATGCGAAATCTTTTTTTTTTTTTAAACATGAGTTGGATGCAAAATCTTTTATTTTTTTAGTGTGGCGTGTTTTTTAGGATCAACCTTCAAAAAATAATCGATCCAACCCACAACTCGATTGTACGGATCTAGAATCTATCCAATTAATTTACAATATACTTACTTTACAAATAATATGGTATTTTCAGGGAGAAATTTAATCAAATATTCGACCATACAATATTGTAATGCAAAATATCCACTTTAATCGATTTTTTTAGCTTTGACATTTGACCGGGCAGGAAATGACCTAGACACCTTAATGAGCTAAAAGTTGTACAATTTTATTTAATTAAAGTCGGCATGTACATCATCTAAAGTGTCGCCTAGTACAGTGAAAAGACAAAAACACCTCAGCCTTGAAATTTGTGAAATCTTTTGAAAAAAATGATAAAAAAAATCTATGATTTCATTAAAGTTCTAAATGATGAATTCTTTTTGTTGGATTGAAGAAAATATGTTATTTTATTCTTTGATAGTAAAATAAAAACTACATAACTCTTTAATTTGTTTTAGAACAATGTATATTTTGATCGAGATGGTTAGAAAATTTATTTGTATTACATGTGCATTTTTTTGTTTTACATTTAAATTATAAGTATTGACGGTCATTGTTATTTCTTGGAGAAGAAAGATAATTTGATATTCATTCGTACCATCAAGATTTCAACTATATATAGAAGAGGCATTAAAACGAGTTTGGATTAGAGGTCAAGCTGGAACAATATCAAGAGACATAGTTTGTGATGTTGGGAATTCCAAGACATTTTATTTATTTCTCATTTAGAAAGAATTTTAAAAACAGGACATTTATCAATGGTGTTTATTTTATGAATGGAAGTAGGGATATCATGAGCAACAAAATTATTAGAAGAACTTACGGTATATTTTGTAATTCTTTTATGAAATCAGTTTTGGAATTTTATTTATTAGAGACTAGAATTAGATATTTGATATGGTGTAAAAATAGAGGTTTTCATGATTTTGGAAAACTTAGATGATTCTTATGTTTCAAAAGAAACAAGAGGTTGTTTATGGATATGTTTTTCAAAACAATCAAGTTGTTTTTCAATAGTATTTATATTAGTATTAGTATAATTATTTTGCAATATATTATTTTTTATGTTTCTTTTATCATCATCACTAGGGGATCTAAGAGGACTTGCGTCAATAGTTTAATTTTGAATTTGAAATTTTATTTCCTGAAACGGACGATATACATATTGAACATTTTTCGAGTCAGAAATAATTTTTCATTCAAGATTCTTATTTCAGACTGTAATAGGATTAATGTTTTTGAAAAAGAAAAATCAATCTATTTTTTAGAGATTAAATTTCAAACAATTCACAGAAGAATATACTAATTTATTTATTTCAAGAAAATCATAATACTGTTTTTGAATGTCATTTCTAATATTAATGAAAATTTCAAAAAAATCATTTTCTCTTTTCTTAGTATTTTTCAAAGAGTAAAATTCTTTATGAGGATTTCTTTAGTGATATGAAATTTTTTTTTGAATAGCAGGCTCTCTGATACCAAGGGGTGCCCCTAGGATCAGCGACAGGATTGATAAATAATAAAGAATTAACAATAAAAAATTTATATATGTAACGCACAATTTAAATATGTAGAACTTAAAAGCAGATATTAAAAGTAGAATTTAAAATAGAAATAAAGAATAATTTAAAAGCATAAAAGATAAATAAGAAATTTAAATAATCATAAAATCATGAATATCCAATAGGGGCCTCCGCAGAATTATTTAAATAAATAATAACATTAAATAAAACGAACCTTTTATAAATTGATCTTGAAGTACAATTTCAAAGATACAGAATTATGGGGAGAGAAGGAGGATTAGAATTAAGCTCTACCCTCCTTTTATGCTGCATTTGGAAATATGTATATATATATATATATCATAAAGGAATCTTCAACAATATTTTAATAATGGTGAAGCATGTTCACTGTGTCAGACAGTGGCTTGACCATGTTGCCATCGTTTGGTTGTTCCAGTGTGGAATAATTGGAGTTGCAGACCGTAGTAGCCACTTCCTTTGTGATGTATTTTTGACATTATAATGGTAGGACCCTGAATTTATATATTTGAAAAATATCGACATACAATATTTGAAAGGAAGACATACGTTATCTATACAATATTAACAATAAATTAATATACATTATATTCAAAAAGATCTTTGTCTTCAAGGTTAATCGATCCTTCAGACTCGGTTAGTGATATTGAACATGGTTTTTTCATTGGAGCTAGAAGGATAGAATTTTGCATGTATTTGTCCAATTTATTCCTAGGATTTTGTCGTAGCAAGTAGAACTGCATCCTATGATTTTTTAGCCAAAAAGTCTCTTGAGTTCCTTCATCAGAAAGAAAATTTGCTTTGTAATTTTTCCAAAATTATTCTTCAACCATTCTTCCATCCGGTGTGGTTTGACACATTTAACAATATTGCATTTATCCCACCATTTGATTTAATTCTTCGTCCGATGATTAGGTTTATATGATCAGAACAATCAATAAATCATGCAATTATTCATGGCACATAAAATCTAAAACAAAAATTTGTAAAGGCTGGGAAACATTTTTCTTTAGTAGTGGGACAATATTTGGATTTGAAAATTTGAAAATATAGTAGTACTTCTAGTTTTTGGATATCAGGATTGATCCAAAATCATCCCATCAATTTGACCACCATGATGGATATATGGCAATATCAGTATTTCGGTTATCATAATATGTTAACCAAGTATGATGGTTTTAAGAGTTTCGAATATAGAAACAATTATACCAGACTTTTTGGTAATCCAAATAATTAAAATATACATAAAAAACTGGATCATATAGTTTGTCTACAATATTTTTACACCATTGAGTAGGGGATAAGACGATAAGGATTTTGCAAATTGAAAAGGCATGCTCACGATGTAAATTATATAGGTATTTACAAGAAATTGTTACGGACTTTGTAGCATCTAGAAGATTTTGATAAATCAAAAAGCACAAACACTCCATCGAATCATTTTAAAATTACCATCACTTAAATTTTAAATCAAACCCTATCCACTTTTACTTGTAAATTATTATTATTTTTTACTTAATTTCTAAATTTAATCACTTTTTAATAAGCAAAAACAATCACAAACCCTCGATAGAATCAGGACTAAGGTAGAATTTTTTTAAAAAAAAATATAATAAATCAACAGATTGTACATGAACTATGTCATGAAACGATTTTGTGAAAGGAGGAAAGAAATTAGTGAAAATTAATTTCAAGTGATTAACATAGGTTATAAGCGACTTAACTATCCGAGCTTCGATCTATTTCCATGATAAATTACATTCATCAATAATTAGTTTGTTGAATAATAAAGGGATTTAAATTTTAATTATTTAGAGCCATATATCATCAATACCTCAAAGTTATTAAAAAACATCTATTTATTCAAAACCAATTAAAAAGTTTTATATTTGAAAATTATTAAACATAGTTTTTGGGAAAAAGAAAATTAAATCTTAAGATTAGACGAAGATGAACAAAAAAGAATGACGATAATGAGCGGACAATGCTTGAAAACTTTGCAGAATTGATCACACTTTTGATCATCGGACCCTCTTGGATTATAACTATCAATGTGATTGTCGTGGCCCCAACTTAATCCACCTTCTACCAAAACATTATTAGCAAGTCGAAACAAATAAAATATTAATCATCAAAGGTGTTTAAAGAAATACAAGTAAAACAATCCAATTACAAATATAATTAACAAAATTAAATCAATCAATCCAATGAATAGACAAATCAAACTAACATCACAATAAACAAACCAACATACTTTTTAAACCAATACTTCAACGAACGTCCCAAGATAATATACATATATATATATATATATATATATATATTTTTTTTTTTTTTTTTAATTATGAAAAAAAGACACAATATGGACCCGTTGAAAATATAAAAAGGGCAACTAGGAACAACAACAAAAGCTTAGAATTAGCCATGTTTGATTTAGATATATATATTTTTTATTTTTTTATAGTTTGATAGGATATCTAAATTTGTGGGGGATTTGTTAAAACATCCATAGAGTTAAAATATTGGGGATCGTAATATTTAGATCTTCGTTTAAAAATACTTATGTTTGAAAAGCAAAGAAACATTGAAAAGATATTTATAAATTTTTACCTTTCTTGTGTATAGATTTATTTCATGCACGTATTTGACATTTTACATTTATTTTATATTTTTTCATTCAATAATTTAAAATATTTCACGACTTACTAAAATTTTGAAAGTTAATCTTATAGTGTTAAATGACTAAAAACTGTATAATACTAGTAATAAATAAAACACATTATATTGGGAATGAGACGAACTAATATTTCAATAGAAATTGAATATGTCAAACTTATTGAATTTTGGCTTAAGGATTGGGAGAATCATGGCAATAAAAACATAAAACAACTTGACCTAATTTATTAATATTAAGATTGAATAAAGATCAACATGCGCAATGACAATAATGATTGGGTGGACTTTGCTTGAAAACTTTGCAAAAGCCTGTCCTGCAGTTGGCTGCTATGCACAATTGCTCACACCTTTGATCGTCAGGCCCTCCTGGATTACAACTACCAATGTGGTTGTCTTTGCAGCAACTCACTCCCCCCTCCGCTAAAACATTATTTGTATCTGAAAAATGTCCATACAAAAACTATCAATCATGCAAAATATATATAATTCATATATATATATATATAGATGAATTATGAAAAGAAAAAAAAAAACAATACAGACCTGTTGAAAATATAAAAAGAGCAATGAAGAAAATCAAGAAAAGCTTAAGATTAGCCATGTTTAATTTTTAGGATGGAATATACAAAGGTTTCGTGGATCAAAGCACAATGCATTGAAGAAAGAAGACTATGTTTGATTATATAGCAAAATTTTATGTTTTAATTTTGGGAATTAAATCTCTCATTAATATTATTTCCATTTACATTCTTTAAATTGAAATCTGTTAGTGAAGAAAATCGGTTATAATTGAATTAATTAAGGCAGTACTTAATATATTCATTATATTGTCCATTCGAATATGTTAAAACTTCCTTAAGAGTTTCAATATTGGGATCATAATAATATTTAGAATAATGATCTGCTCTCATTCAAAAATACTTTTGTTTGGAAATATATTTATAATAGAAAAATATTGAAAAGGTGTTTATAAATTTGTAGCTTTGTTGTGAAGATTTATTTCAGGTACTTATTTCATATTTTTAAATTAATTCATATTTTTTCATTCAATAACAAATTTAAAATTTTGAGACTTAATCCTATAGGGATGTTTGGACTAGGCTGGAGGCCTCCGTAGCACAACCGGTTGTGGGTTGTGAGGTTGTGTTACAATCGAATACATAGTAAAATGTGGTGTTTGTTTTTTGTTGTGATAAGGTAGGTTGTTATTGACATGTCAAATCAATAGGTTTGTAAAGTTTTGTTTGTATTATTATATTATGAGAGATAAAAATTTGTGGATTTAATAATTGGTGATGGATTATTACATATATGTGCTAAATCAAAATAAAGATCTTAAGAAGAGAATTAATATGATATAATTTTTATAAAAAATGATTTGAAATAAAAAAGTTATAAGTATTTAAAATTTTTGGGTGAAAAAATATATATTGAATAGTTTTCTAAGGAATTATGAGAGAAGATGGAGGAAAAAGAGGTGTAGAGTGGGTAGGGATGTGGATAGAATAACCACAACCTCGTAAACAAACACGGACTGGGTTGTGTCACAACCTACAACTGATCGTGACCAACCCAGTTCAAACATACCCATAGTGTTAAATGTAGGGATGTTAAACAGACTAATTCTAGTGGTTTTGGGCTAGCCTTAACAAGTTTTGGATTAATCAGACCGCTTTAAACGAGCTCGTAATATGATAAATCTAACCCTAATGCCCACTAGCAGACTATGATCCATAATAGTCAAATTATATATTTAAATTTAAAATTTAATTAAATGCATACAATATTCTATTTAAAATACAATTTTTAATAACATTATATATTTTATATTACTATAAGAAATTTAAAATTTAGATCACTATAACAAATTTAAATATTCAAATATAATACTTCATGCTCTTAATTCTACATTTAAGTGCATCCATGTTTTACATTTTAAATCATTTTTTAATATCTTATTTAATTCCTAAATTTAAATAATAACCAATATTGCACCCATGTTTGCATTGTTTGTAATGTACAAATATTTAGAAATTATATTTTTTAAATTTAATATTATATCATTATGGGTTTTAAATTTAAAATATTAGCAATATATTTATATTATATTATGATCCATCACAACGTTCATCCTTACTAAATATGTCCTTCTCTTAACAGCCAACTAAAAATATCTCAACCTCCAAAATATTTATTCCAATTAAATTGAAAAACATTTATTCTCCAAAGCAAAGATTGTATCTCACCCAGTTGTAAATGAACATTATCATATCATAAGATTTTCAATCTAGCTTCCCATTTTGAGTTTGATTTCTGCTGCACTAGTGTTGTTGTTGTGTGCTTTTAAGAAATAATAACATTTAATTTATTTTATAAAAATCCAAATAAATACATAAAAAATGAAACTTTAATATTATCGTCAAACTTAATTATTATTTCTCAAACATACACTACTACTAAATCTTTATTATTGAAAAATATATTCTAGTTAATAAATAGACATATTTATATAACAGCTACTACTATCAATATATATAGGGAACTATATACATATTAGTTAATAACTAATTAATCTAAAAATATAGACCAATTTTGAATATTGTATGTGGTACTATATATATAATAGTTTTTAGAATATTATTAACCATTCAAAGAATTAGTATATAAATTAAACATGATAGATGTAAAAACACAAACAAAAAAAAAAAAAAAAAAGAGGGGGAGAGAGAGAGAGAGAGAGAATCTGTAAATTATTTTAAAGCAGAAATATAAATTTAGAAAACATATCTCAATATGAAATTTTCTTGAATCAGATTATTTACAAAGATTAAATAAATTACAAAAAACAAAGAATTGATATATAAAAATTCAAATAAAACATTGAATGCATGATAAAAACATAAATATAAAATAAAAAACCTGCATAAATATTTTTCTTGCTGCTTCGAATGATTTAAATAAACTGGGTACAAATCAAAAAAATAAATTACATAATTAGTATTAAAATTTGAAAAAGAATGAAGAAAGAAAAAAACTAGAAATATTAGCATAATAATAATAATAATTACATTTATTTTCTGAATTTATAATTTTCAAATTTGTGTATGAATTTAAAAAATTCAAATCAATTATTATTGATAATTTTTCATGGTTTTAAACGTCTTAAATTTACTGAAAATCTGGATATTGATTTGTTTAAAAAATATGGATATTGATTGGAAACATACCAAATCTGCTGCAAATCCAATATTAATAGCTAAAATCACAGAGTAAATTTTTATTATCCAAATTAATATGTTTTTTTAATAATGGTAAAAATGGATGATTTTTGCATGAGTAAGAATGTAAATTTGGAATATTTTTTTGTATTATTAACAAATTACATCCTACAATTTTATTGTAATCGCTCTCAAATCGAATATTGCACAACAATATTGAAGACATATTTTTTAAAATATTATATTTTTAATTTAAAAATTATAAATTGGCTATGTAAATATTAAGAAAAAATATATTCTTTAGTAAAAATATCTAAAGACAGCTTATGATTCGGTCAACCACATTTCATATCTACAATATTATATCTTACAAAAAAAAAAAAAAAAAGGAAGTGTCATTCAACAAAAAAATAAAAATAAAAACAATACATTTTATTATATATATATGTATATATATTACGTCATACTCACAATTTTAAACTTGCACAAAATTCAAATTTTCATCAATCATTGAATATCATCGAATTTAAATAATTAATATAACTTGTTATACACATTTTTTATGTCACTGATGTTAATATATCTTGATGAATATATTAATATATTTTTATTTATATACCAACAAATTTGCGGCAAATATAAATATTATTTTATAATTTTAAAAAAATTCAAATATCTCAAATATATCTTGCATAGATCTAAATTTTATTGAATAAATTTATTTCATTTATATGAAAAAGTTAAAATTACATTTGGGCGGAGAAAAAAGTGAAAAGATTCATTTTATTATTATACTAGTAAGTTCTCCCGTGCAATGCAAAGAATATATATATATATATATAGATAATGGGTAAAATTGAATAACTTACCTACATTTTCCTTAAGTTGTAGAAATTCTCATGTTAAAAAAATTAGTATGAGACCCCGTGTGATGCACGAAAATTAGTTTTATACATTTTTTTTATTAAAAAAACATGTAATTTATTACTAAAAATATTAGTAAAAAACAATTATTATACGTAATATCTAAATTCATAACTTTCATAATTGATTATTAATTTATTAAAAAATCAAAGTTAGATATCATCAAATTATGAATTGAATTTAAGGTTATCTACTTAAAATTTAAATTCAAACTAGTTCTTTATATTGAATTAATAAAATCATAATTTAAAAGTTATATATCTGAATGTTACATTTAATAAAATTAATACATCAAAATTAATTAAAATTTATGCTAAAAATAAATTTTAGATTTATATGAAGATATTTTGGCACTTTCACAGCAGAATGAAGGTTGACTTGTAACAAAAAGTTCAAAATAAAGTGACATTATTTTAATTTTCCATTATTTGGTTTTAAATGCATCAAATTTGCTCCAAATTTGAATATTGGTTTGTTTTTAGAGAATTTGAATATTGATTTGGAACGTGCCAAATTTTTTGTAAATTCAATATTAATGGCTAAATAATTTAATAACAATATATATATACAAAAAAGAAAAACAACATTTCGACGGCAAAACTAAAATGAAAAATTCATTTTGTTATTATATATTTAGTGTGATAACCCGAATTTTTATTATATTATTAAAATTACTTTTATGAAAGTACCAATGATCATGATTTTATTATTCATAATATTAAAGTTTTTCTAAGATTTAATGTGAGAATTCTTATGACTTAATTATGAAGTATTCTAATTAATATTGTTATGATTTTATTTGTGGAATTGAAGTTAGAGCATGATTAAGTGATTCAATAGAAATTTCCATGATTACATGTACAATTATGAGATTTTGATTTTCATGGTTTATGTATAATGAATTGACTTAAATTAATAGAATGATAATTGAGATTATGAAATGTTATTTTATATATATATATATATATATTAAGTTTTATGATTTAATGATTTTATAAAATCATTCCATGATTTAATTTGCAATTTATGAAAATAAAAATATTGCAATTAGATTATTTTATTATTGTATAATTTTTATGTGGAATATTGGGAAAAGAATGATTAAATTATTTGATTAACATTGAGCCATGTAAATTTATTAAGCTATAATTGGACTTAATAAAATTAGATTTAATATTAAAAGTCCATAAACTGAGGCCGAAGCCCAATAGGATTACAAGCCTGGATATATATATGGAATAGGAAGAATAATTATATATTAATACTCATAAATTAGGGTATATAGATTCTCTAGTGAGCCGCCATCGTCATTCAATATCATTCTTCCTTCTTTTTTCCTTTCTTTCAATTTTCAGGTACTCTTATTGTAAAAAAATTCGAAAGTCTTATTTATTCATCTCTGAAATCTATGATTTTGAGCCATGGTTAAATTGCAATCAAATTGGATATGTATTCTATTTTACATGAATTTTCTACCCCCTTACTATCTGGATTTATAAATTCCAGCTATTATGATTTTAAAATTCAGAATATATGGTTATAGATATTTAAATCCCTTTAATTTTGAATGTGTTGTTCATCCCTATGATTTCAATTCACAATTAAAATTTTAGGTCAATTGGGTATCGATTTTGTTTTATATGAATTTTCTACTACTCTAGATCCAAATTTACAAAGTGTTACGTGTTTGATTTGAAAATTCGGAATAAAGGTTTATAGTAATCCAAATCTCTTCAAGTTTTAATATGTCGTTTCTATAGGTGTTATTCATCTTTCGTACAAATTTCAAGTCAATCCAATTTATATTTTATGAGTTATGATTTATTTCCTACGGATGTGCAAGATTTACAGCTTCAATTATTTCGATTTTAAAAATTCAAAATCAATAGTAAATCTTCTATAAAGGAAATGAACTTTTTATATCACACTTTTACATGATTGTAGTTTCTTGAGTTCAAAATTCAGCTCGTTCCTTCGTATAGTTTGTGAATTATAAAATATTCATTTCTTATTGCGTAGTAGGAATATACATCAAATAATTATAAAATCTTCGTTTTAAATCCGATAGGGATAAAATTAGTGGGAAAAGGTCACATATTTCATTATTTATAATTGGTGTTGAGAAAAAGAACGTTTTGAATTTATTTACTATGCACAAACTCGAGATCAGAATGTGGTTAAGTTTAAAAGAAATTCGTTTTCACAATCTTTATAAATATTAGTTCCCGTTTCCATTTCCTAAAATGTTTTAAGTCAACTTGTACAGTCTCTAGTCAGTAACATCTTAGTATTTCATATATTAAGATTTTATAAGTTAAGGGGTTATAGTGAATAATTCATCCATATTGCAGGAGCTTCAGAGACCTCGGCTTTAGGATAAGGCATAATTGAAGATATCATCCCCATTACTTTAACATGTGGGTGATACTCTCACACTAATCGTGTGTTATGGTTTGTTTGATTATCCTCTAAAGAAATATGCATGATTATATGGCAATTATTCATGATATGCTATGGTATTGTGAATGTTAAATATGACATGATGATGGTTTGATGACATAATTATACGAAGAGAATGTTTGACATGCATATGTAATGTCTTATTTGCAAGATTCATGGTAAAAGCCGCACAATGTGTTAGGCATACGGGTAAGATTTGCCGGTATGGCCCATACAAGATTTTGATCGAAAGATCACTTCGAGTAGCTCCCTAACTCATGATGGTCAAGCGGGACAAAGCGGTCCTAAGCAAGATTGATGTGCTCTTATGTACTATAATTAGTAAATAGTATACATATTACAGGATTTTCATGATTTATGATCATGTGTAAGTGCTTCAATGTACAATGTGCTTATATGCGATGATCATTATTATGTTTTCATGTGTATATACTATTGTAGGTAAAAGAGTTAGCCCATGGAGTGTTTTCTAACACTCACCCCTCACCTTTTTCAGGTAAATAGGTGAAAGAAGGATGAGCTAGGTCGTGGTTTCGACTACGACTGTGTAGGCTTTTCCAATTAATCAAGTTTTTAAAAATATTATTATTTTATGAAAGCTGTTTATGTTGTGTAATAAAAAATTTGCACGAGCTATGTAATATTTATTTCCGCCATATGATTTCTCAATTAAACTTCTTAACATATTTTGGAACATTGAGAAATATTTAAATTAAGTATCAAGTAGTAATGTTCCAAATGTAAATTTGGGATGTTACATATAGAGATAAGAAAATTGTACCATTTATTTTATTTTAATTTGTAATTTTGGGACGAAAGAAAATATTTTTATATAGTTCAACTAAAAGTAATAGGGCAATGGATGTATAAGAATAAAGCTATGAGTAGCAAAATCATATAAATTTATGATTTTTTAAAGTTGCATATGAGCAAAGTTATATATATATTATCAATTCTATATATATTATCAATTCGCGCATGTCAGGAGTAAATCATCCATTTTCCCTATCAAATCTCTCTCTATAAATATAATTATAAATTCAATATTGATCAAATTTCTTAATTTTCAAACTTATTAGATATTATATAGTTTTAAATATTATTATTTTATTGGGAGGACTATGCTTGAAGAAATCTCCTATGCAGTTGCCTTCTTTGCACAAATTGATTGTTCGCCCTCCGAAATTACAACTATCAATGTGATTGTTGTAGCAACAAGTTAATCCACCTTCCATCAAATATTATTGGTATTTGAAAAAAAACGAAACAAAATCATATAAGATAATAAACAATATTTTTATCTATATCTATATAAATACAAAACAGTTTGGCAAAATTACAGAAATGCCATCTTCCGGGATTCTTGGAGCGAACAGATTTCAAAATCTGGAAAACCTGCACTATATAGACACAGGACTAAGGCCATCTCCAGCGGTCAGCATAACTTTAGTGCAGATTTTGCTCTATTTTACAGCAAAATCTGCATTTCATCTCCAGCAGTTTGCACTACTTTCTGCACTAAAAAAATATTCCAATAATATTCCTTATAATTTATTTATTTATAATCTATATTTAAAAAATTTCATATTTATTAAATACATAATACGTAATATATTAAAAATATTTTTTTATATGTAATATTATAATTTTTTATCTATAAAATTAATTATATAAAAAAATACATATAATATCAAGGAATAATAATGCAAAATTAAAATTGAACTTCATAATAATAGTATTGTCTATTTGTATTTTTATCTATTTTTTTAATTTTTATGGTAGAATAATAAATATATGTGTAGTATTTAAAATTTTATTATATGATTTTTATTTATAATTCAGATTACATCTTTTTATTATTTTTATAAGATTTAATTAAAATAATCTTAAAATTAATTAAACCAAATTAATTGTAAAAGGAAAAAATTATTGTATTATTTTTATTTTTAATTAAAATTACATCTTTTTATTTTTTATCATATTTAATTAAAATTTAATTAAACTAAATTAATTATATAATAAAACTTTATTATTAAATAAAAAACTAATAAAATAGAATTAAAAAAAAAAAAAAAAAGAAAATAAGTGACGCAGACCGAAGTCTGCATCAATAGTAAAGCAAATTCATTAAAAAAAGGGACAGCGGCACAGTAGCACAGGCTCCAGCGCACTGCTGGAGCGTGCTTTTCCAAATTTATCTCCTCTCCAGCGCGCTACTGGAGAGGCCCTAAGGCATTGTAATTAGCCAACAATGTCAGATTTCTTATTGGACCAATTATTATAAAAAAAAATTATAATTATATTTATGATCTTTGATCGGGTACATCTTGCAAGGAGTACCGAAAAGTCTCATTTTAGTCCATTAAAAGACGTGGAGAAGCTGACTTTTAATTTTGTAAATAAAATACTAAATAATTATTATATTATTTCATGAATACACACAATGAAAAACCCAATAACCTTTTAGCAGTGTATTAGAAAAGAATTAAGTTCAATGAATTCATTTGATAGTTATTCAACACAGAAACTGAACATACATTTAAAAAAATTCAAAATCAAATTCAAATTTCACCATAAATACTATATTGGTCAGACAGTTGAATAATGTAGTTGTTCGATTACCAATACAACATCTGATTGATAGTGTAATAAAGCAATTGTCACTGCCATAAATTATATCTTTAGATTATGTTATGTCTATAGATTATCTACAAATGATATTATAAGTATATTTAAGATTATTTTACTTTTAATTATAGTTTAACAATATGAAATATTTTTCTAATACTGGAAAAGTTTATACAATTCTAAATATTTTAAATAAAATAATATAATGTGTCATAACAAAATATATGCTTGGTCACCGAAAATATGAAGTAATTGTAAATTATTACAAAAAATATTTTCTATTTATATAACATATATTTAAGTTAATATAAAAGTTTCATTAAATATATTTAATTTAAATATAGAAATGAGTCCTATGTTTACAGGAGCCATAATATTCTTTTTCTTCTAATTTTACCACATCTACTTATTATTATGGATATTTTTAGGTATTTATTATAATGAAATATGAGATAAGTATTAAATGTGTCACAATAAAATATTTATATATCTCAATAAGTTCAAAATATGTACAAAAAACAGAAATATTTTTTAATTATTGGTATGTAAATATAATATATATTTTTTAAAATAAGGAAGTGTTTTTATTGTTGAAATGATAAATAGAAGAGAGAATTAAAAATTATGGTCCGCAGGTTTAAATTAATCAATTTAAATTATTTGTGTGAAATAAAAAATGAATCTAGTTTTAATTGCTTGTATATGTGATCTGGTTCCAACAATTATAAAGTGACAACACTTAATTTATTAAATATTAAGATTGAATATAAATCAACACGCGCAGTTGGCTGCTATGCACAATTGCTCACAAGTCACACCTCTTTCATCGTCAGGCCCTCCTGGATTACAACTACCACTCCCCCCTCTACTAAAACATTATTTGCATCTCAAAAATGCCTACATTACATGTATTTGCAATCAAAGATTAGTATTTTTTCTGTGCGCCCCACATTTTATAATATGATCATATAATTAGTTATTATAAAATAATAATATAATTTTTTAAGTAAATTACATAATTATATTAAATATATTTTAACAAAATAAAAATACCTTACAATATAAAAATGTACTACAATTAATGTCTCAAAACATATTTTATATTTATTTTTATATATACATGTTGATATAAAATTTGGAACACAAAAATATAATTAATTTAATATATTTTTCAATAAAAATAAAATTGATATGAAAATCTTATAAGCTTTTAAAAATTCGAGTAGAAACATGAAAAAAAGTAATTCATACTTTCTAGAAATAAAAAGATGATTTAAGGAAATAAATAAATTTCTTAAATTTTTTCAACGAATCCTACTTTGATATAGTTATAGATTTGGAATGTTTGCTGTTTTGTCAACTACAACAGATAATGCTATTGAATCCATGATGTGGCAATAAAAATTACATTTTTTTACCACTAATTTGACAAAAGAAATCACATTATTAATAAATAAAATTTAAAAGCTTTTTAAATAAATAAATAATTATTATTTCACTTATTCAAAATAAAATCCATCATCTTTTCCTCATTTCTGTGGTTTATCATCAAACTGGAACAAATTTTTACGGTTGAGCAGAACCCTGAGATTAGGAAGATATTGCTGCTCCACTGAGTTTCAGAATTTTTCCAAGATAATTCCTCTCATGAACTCTTCTGGTGCTGCACAGCAGATAAAAAGAAACAAACATGCAGATATTAGTGCATGATCTATATCAAGAAACACACTCATGAACTTCTAAAAAGTGCTCAACCAAATAATACACAGTTCTACAAAGGAATTGTCATCTACTCCCTCCGTCCCCCAACAGAAGAGTCCAGTTTCAAAAATATTTTTCTCCCAAAAAAAGTCTTGTTTCGAAAGTTAAATTCTTGTTTTATTAGTCATATTTAAAAACTGAAAATTTTCTTTCAGAAATAAATTATATATGAACGAATAAAAGTTAGTTGTATAAGTGCAAATTTATGGCTTTTCAAAGATTGCAACTTCATCTACTCTTGAAAAATAACACTCTTTGTTGGGGACGGAAGGGATTATTGTTACTTTCAGGTAGACTTTTCAAACCTTTTTGGCCTGTGAAGAGACTGAATTGAGCGGCAGCCTGTCGGAGAAACATTTCGACTCCACTAACGACAATAGCACCAGCAGCCCCGGCTTCTTTTAGTAGTCTGGTCTTTCTAGGAGTGTAAACTGCATCAAAGACAAGCTTGTAATCCCTCAATGTTTCCTGAACAGAAGAACCATGAAAATAGTATTTAGTTCCTCAGAAATATAAAGAATGTTCTCAACTTTGATACAATCTTAAAAAGAGAAACCTCAGGAACAGGAATTCGGTCCATATTTGGATGCATGCCTAAAGGGGTTGCATTTGCAAGGATTGCATCTTTCTCTGGTTGGAAACTAATTAAATCTTCGAAAGGAAGAGCCTTACCCGACACTGCATCAGCTAGAGACTTTGCTCTATCTTCACATTACAGAAAAGATTATAGTCAGACAATCTATTCAACGGTGTATTTAGTAAATTATTAACAGTAAATGCTTCTTATTAAAGTAAAAATAGGAAAAGATTTTTGAGTATTGATAATGTACCAAAATCAATGTCGAAAACAACAACCCGGGCACCCCTGATTCTAGCACCAAAAGCAAGTGCTCTTCCTGCACCTCCAGCTCCAGCAAGAATGAATTGCTTCCCGGTGAGTGAATCCCCATACTGTTGGCAGTTTTCATACGTTAAATACTTTGGGAAGACAAAGTTAGGTTCTAAGCAAACATTATGACAATGCATTTTGCCTATATACTACAGCAATTTTTTTTATAATAAGGTGTCACTATAAGAGATGAAACCGTGAAAAATCAGTGATTTCAGTACCTTTAAAGCATCTTCAATGGCTCCTATAGCAGCCTCACAATCTGTGTTATAGCCAACCAGCTTCCCATCACTATGCCTCCTTACAACAGTATTGGCAGCACCAATGGACTGATTCAGTAAGCCATATATTCACCTCAGATTTCTTATTTTAGATTTTGGAGTTAATGGTTTTCTCCTAAATAAGTACGTTTGCACAAGGTGTAGCTGGTCTTAAACTTCAAAAAAGTATTTCATGCACGACTGACAGTCTTAATGTCAAATCAAGACTTCAATATAGAGAAACAAATGAAAAGATTGGTATTGACTTCCTGATTACACCATCTTCACAAAAAAAATTGTTTGCATACCGGAATACAAGTTATGCATTAAGATATAATGTCCAAGTTGATTGCTGTTACAGAAATGAAAATACGAAACATATAACTTTAGCAGCGTAATTAACTGTACCCCAATTTCCTTAATACTTCAGAAATACACGTGTATGCAAAATTTTAGAGTATTAACCTGAGCAAGCGGATCAACTTCATCGCAGTAACTTATTACTGCTTCCTTGTAAGGTATCCCAACACTAGAATGTAAGACAGAAAACAATGTAAAGACCTGCTTCACAAATTTAAGTCATCGAACATTTAAAAAAGAAATAATATCAATGAAAATATACAGTTTCTACATAGCAAGGGAGGAACTGCAAGTCTAAGAATGAGCATAAAGATACCTGAAACCAGCAAAGTCGGGATTCGTGTAGACACTGAAGAACTCCTTCAGATTGTCCACCAGCATTGGGACGTATATTCCATTATAACCCACACGTCTAAATGTGGGATTATGCAAAATCGGGCCCTTACTATGACCTACTGGTTTTGAAATGAGACCAAAAACTTCGGTATTCTTATCTATATCATTCACTCCATAAGCTTGTCTAAGGCTATCTATACTAGGAAGACCGGGAACTGGGTTTCCTTCAATCGATCCATAAGAAAAGACACCACCAAATTTGAAACTTAGCAACTGGCTAATTAGACCTCTTTCCCCTGTACAGTATGCTATTGTAGGTACCTGCAAAGATTTATCAAAAAACATTTCTCTTCAGTGAACTTTCATGAATAGAACAGTACAACATTAATGAAATACTTCTTGAGAGTCGTACCTTGTTATATGAGAGCAGGTTGAAAGCATTTACGACTTCTGTAATATTAGCTGCATTTGTAATAAACTTAATGATGTCTGCTCCAGTGGATTGCATCTCTGAAACAAGATGGCTGGAATCCTCCATTAAAGTGCTAAAACTGTCCAGGTAGGAAGTTACTATAATTTTACTGCTCTTAAGCTGACTCATTTTATCTTCTCTTTTCAGAGCAGATGCTACCTGTATGGCAATAGTGCCAAAGTCAGGTTAGCACAAATCTACTCTACCTCCTGAGAAGATTTCATATGTATTCTTCTTAGTAATAGATGTAAAATCGTAGGCAATGGGCATAGTTACACAGGCGATTACAGCAATATTTGTGTGATCAACATTGATTTAGTAAAATCTATTGGTATATATAAAAGTTAAAGGTGACAAATATGTTCTAAAATGACAGAAGTTTGATGCATAGGGTAAAAAAAATATTGGCTATTGCTAATTCACTTGTCCAATTTTAAGCTTACGTATAGGTTCAATCCATATACAAGCATACATATACAAATTACGTATCCAGTAAATACAAAATCTTGCTTCAGTCATATGAGCAAACTTAAGAGTGAAAAGAATCACAAAAGGTGAAAATTAACAAATTAAAAAAGCCTTATGATTTCTTTTTTAATTTGTATCTTTTACATGCACCAGGGTTGCATTCATAATGAGGCCAAACTCTACCTTGAGTTCCAAGTCTATGTAATCAGCCCCAAATTCTTTAGCAAGAAGAAGAGCATGTAGGATCTCCTGTTCATTACCACTGTACTCACCACCTCCCCATGTTTCTCTGCAACACCAAATTCAATTTAAAAACAAAAGAAAATCAAGTTTCTGCGAGTCACTTAACACAAGGTTAATGAAAAGAAATTCATTATTGAATATTTCACAAAACGTTTGGCCCTAGGAAACCAATTACAGTTGGGCCAAATTGACAGATGCACATTCTTTAAGAAACATTTCCATTGACGCGTAACATATTCTGGAAGGAGAGCACTAGTTCAACAGGATTCATACTTTTCAGACCATAAACCTACCTTGTAGAGTGTCAGTGCACACTTAACAGGTCCTGTTACAACATAAAACATGTGAAGGAACTACTGGAACTAACACAACCATTTTCTAGATAAAGCAACATATAATATTTCGACCTCTAAGACGGTTTAGTTTTAAGTCCAAATAAATGGATACCTCAAAATAATTATGTCAGATTAGCTAAGAAAATTGCAGATGAACACAAGATCACATGATAAAATCTTCTAATGCGTGCATTCTTTTCTGCCAAATATGTTTTTAAGCCAGGAATTTATAGCATCGTGTACTTTGATTCGACCATTCTCCAATCCATTATTGCATTTTCCACAACTAAGTAGAGATTAAAATTGACTAGGGGAAAAACCCACTTATATAATCTATGACACTAAATTTTTCGTGTAAAATGAATCAAAATAAAAAATTTATTCATCAATTATCTCCCATTTAAGCCTAAATCTATCTCGTCTCCAACATTTAAATTTCAGCTTCCATCCCCCGGCATCACAAGTGAACACATTTGTTTGTCACATTAATAGAACACACTTTTGATTATTAGTTATAATATTTTCACCCAGAAGCATCAATTTCATCCTATAAATTAAAAAATAATAATAAATTCACACTTGCATATACAAATGTAAAATAAACCACATTTGAAGTACCCCATACTGAAACCAGAAACTACAAATTTGGTACTGAAACTAAGACAACGGAGCATACCGGAAAACGACTACAACCGGAATCGGCTTATTTTCGAGCAAGAGTTTGAGGTCTCTCTGAGGTTGAAAATCACTTAAACAGTCCACCCTGATCTCGACCACATCGGCCCCTTGCCTCTTTGCCTGATGCATGTCTTTCAACATCTGTTCCACCGATTGAGAAACTAATTGGGCACAGATCATCCTTGAATTATTTGAAAACCCAACTCGACACATTTTTGTTTAGACAAGAATCCGAGATTTTGATTCAGAAATCTTAAAAGGAATTTCTTAACTGGGGGGTAATGCAGAAAGGGGATAGAAATCCAGTTTTTTCAGGGTCTGAAATTGAAGAAAGACATAAGTGCTGGAGAAGAACCTGAGGAGCAACCCGCCGCCGTTTAAAAAGAATATTTTGGGGGTTGGTGGGAAGAAAGGATAAGGACAAAAGTGAACAGCAATAAAGGTTGGCGCCGGCGCTGTCTTTTTGAACTAGTTCAACTCCCAACTATCCCGTCACAGGTGAGTGAGTGGGAGACTCGTATCGTATCGTGTCTTGTAAGATCAAATGTCTTACGTAATATCATCTCATCACCTTTAAATTATTTTGAAAAATTATACTTTCTTTTAAATTAAAATATATAATCAAATATAAATAAATTTTACAAAACACACACTAAAAATGAAAACGAACAAAAATTAAATAAAATAAAAAGAAAATTTTAGGAAATATAAGAGAACTGAAAAATTAAAAAAAAAAATTAAGAGAAAATAAAATTGAATGTTGTTGTTTTCTATTTATACTAAGGTTAGGGTAGAAAACATGTGAAATTCATGAAATATTAAAAATTGTAATTAAATAATTTTTTAATATTATATTAATTAAACTTAATAAAAATATCAATTTATTAGCCAGAATATCTTCAATTATTCTGCATATTGTAAACATATTTTGTTTTTGTAAATTAGGATCATTTAGGAGGTTAGTTTTTGCAATATAAAATATAGTATCTATGTTATTTAAAATTATTTTATTGTAAATATTGTATCAAACTTTAATATTTGAATTAATAAGTATTAATTACAAGATCTTAATATCAAGAAAAAAAATTAAAACCTTTGACATATTTATATATATATATAACTAATAAAAATATAATAATTAAATATTTAAGCTACTCACACCAATTTTAATTATGTAATTAAGTCTTAATAAATTATACAACAAACAATACATACTAATTATCAATTATCAATTTTACCCATAAAAATTAATACATATCAAAAGTATACAATCATATTTAACATAAATAAGATGATCACTATTAATATGAAATAATCTTTCCATAAATTAATTTATTGTTGTATAAAGAATGACATAAAAATTAAGGATGACATATAATTATGATATCTATTATTGGACAATAAAATAAAAAGCTCCAATTTTGTGTGTTGGCACATTTTGGTAGTTATGTTAGTAATATAGGTAGATACTTCCTTCGTTATATAATTGAGTAATATACAATTTTTTATTTTTTACTTCCCCTGTTGCTTTTTTTCGATACTGATGTTAGCCTTCAACTGTCAAGGTTTAAAATTGCGTTGTTGTATCAAAAAAAGGATAGATATACTGATTCTGTATACTCTAATGATGCCCTCAATACAATATTGACGATCTTACAAAGATCCAATTTCAGTGATTGCCCTCTACTGATCTCATCTTTTACGGAATCGCATATGGGTGCAAAAGTACTCCTCCCTAAGCTAACCCTGAGATCTACGCGCTTTCTTGCATGATTCGTTCTGCAATCAAATGAGGCAACGTTTACTTTGGTAAATAGGGATTAGGTAGGATAGGATAGGATTGGATATGATGGGTAAAATAAATAATATTTCTGAATCCCATCCCAGGTTTACTATGACAGATGGATAGGATTGGTTATCCTATCCTGCGTTTACATAGATGTATACAAGTGATTAATTGTGATGAGTTTCCATTTATACCCTTGTATTTTTTTGCCATATCCATATCAGCCCCCAGTTGAAGACGACGTCGTGCGAATGAGGAGGAATTAGGGCAAGTTCGGTTTCTTCCCCTTCCCACCTTCGCCCCCACGCAGCCAGAGAGGTTCATACGGTCGTACGTCGGCGAGCCGCCGGTCCCGTAGGCCTGATCCTCGCGACGATTTGCTATCCCGTTGGATAATTTATTCTCCCAGGTGCGTTCGTGTTTAATTTGAGGTATGAAAATTTTTCAAATTTTTCGTGAATTTGTTTTCTGATTTTGCGATGGGTGATTATATAATCCATGTTACACGTCCGATTTTCAGGCATTTGGCGTGGATCGAATGATTCGCTGAGGAAATGTCGACCATTTCATCTGCTAAGGGCTCCGCCTTCATCGGTAAATCTTCCATCAGCTTCTTTCCCACATCCGGGTCGTTCGTTCGATTTATAATTTTTGTGTGCGCTTAGATTCATACCTTGAATCCAATTTTCATTTTCATGTATACGTGTGGCCTTCATTATTACCTGCCTGATTTTGTGTTAATAATGAAATACATAAAGCGGTGGTGAGATCTGTGTTTATGTTTTTGGTATGTAGATATAATTTAACCGCATATGATAAATTGCTGAGGGAGAATGTTGTAAAATGCCTTATACATTTCGATTGATGTAAAACCTCATGAATTCCAATGTGCTGTATATATGTTGATTCTGTTGTTCTTCTTTGTGCCTAACAATCATCATCGTTTGTGAGTGATGCATACCTATATTAGTCCCTCGAATTGTTCAATCTTGTTTTGCAAAAACATTAACTGCATTTCATATGCTAATTTCCTGAGTGAGAGTATTACAGGGAGTGATGACAGTTGCACGACGATCCCGAGTATAAGTTCAACTATAGAAGAGGGATTGGATGGAGCTTCTTCAGGACATAGTGTTGTTGGACGGCTGCATGAGATGATAGAAGATCTGCAGGTTGCAGCCGAAGTGCAACAGTGTAGGGAAATTTTTTTGTTCGACATATTAGAGGAACATAATTGTAGGGAAAAAGAGTTGCAAAATCATGTAGCTCTTCTCCAGCAAATTATTCTGAGGTTGAATGCGTCGGAGCGTAGGGAGGGGCGGTGTCATCTTCTCTTGTTCGTGGGAATATTGATTTCAATGCTTTTTATTTTCGTATGTGTGAGGGGGGGTGTACATACTGTTGTGATAGGTAAAATCTGTTTAGTAATGCTGTTAACTTCTTCCTTGAATGCCTTTTAATTTGTTAATGTCTCTTTGAACATAAAAATAAATTTGTAAAGGATGTTTTGTTAGGGATGTGGCTGTTGTTGTAAATGATGTTTTATTAGGTTTCTGGCTGTTGGTGGTAAAGATGTTCTATTATGTTTGTTGGTGTTGTTGTATTAGGCTGCTTATATAATTTCTCAACATGACTGATGTCGACATGTTATGTTAGGCTGCTGCATTGCTTTGTGAGATCTTTGTAAGTTTGGATCTTGTGACCCCTGTTACACTGACTCTTTACTTTTGTTCTGAAAATTGGAAAGTTTGTTAATTTTCATTTATTTTGGTAAAACCAGTTCTCACATGTATTTCCAATGTCATCCCCCATGACTGGCATCTACACACCATTCTTTAAAACACAATTTAACACAATTAAACATTGACGGAAACGCAGTGGTATACCGTACACCTACATACAACATAATATAGTATGCATCTAGTTCTGCATTTCCTAATCTTACAACATCTCTAATATTCTAATGTTGTACACCGACATCACATGATACATTACACTGACATCATTCAACAAAGCCAACTTCAGTTTCTAAATACATACATTTTACATTCTTCCAGTAGCCATCAACATCACCATCCGAGCTTGAGCATCTTTTGGGAGACTGAAAAATAGCTCAAGTTCTTTGTTATTATTGATCAATTCCTTGGCCACCGTTAACTGCTGATCTACAGTCAATACGCCCAAGCTGCCCAACATTTCGAACAATTTTCCCCGTTTCTCCGACATCATGACCTCGTATCCAATTCGCTTTCCAATGGTCTGCAGATTCTCATTAGTTTGTTCGCAAAACTTACCCATTAGATTTACCATTTGCTCCCCCGTTGTGTCCTCTGCCCGGCGTTTCCTCATCCTCGTTTTCTTCCTGCTTGGCGCCGATCCTCCACCATCAGCTCCCGATGCCGTTTCGGTGTCAACCGAAACTGAATCAATGAAAGCATTTAAATCATCATTTTCAGTCTCATCAGCTGCTTCTAGTTGGTCCTTATCGGCGGTGGGTAGATCCTCTGCCAATTCTCCAGTCGCCCGATCTTTTCCAAATACTTCACACCAATCATTGTACAGAGGGTAAGACTTGTTCTTCATGCTCTTTGCATGCGTATCAGTCTGTACGAATATTAAAGAAAGAAGACAAATTTTAGAACTACTTGAAGAAATGCTTATTTAAATTACAAAATACTATGTTCTTACCGCTACATATTCATTCCACAGCTTATCGTCGTGCACAACCACCATGCTATTCACATCGTCCCACTCAAATCCTGACCGGCTAAGCATGGATTGAAGACTTCCGTGATGCTTCTTCCAGACATGTATCTTATTGCATATATGTGGGTCAGGCTTCAAATCGGTGTTGGGTAGGTATCGTTTCATGAGACGGGCGAGTTGACCCAAGTATCCAGTCCGAAATCCATTCTCGCATTTCCAGCCCGTCTGGATGATGTCCTTCAATGCCATTATCAGAACTTGTTCTTCCCTACCCGTCCAAACTCGTCGCTTTGCAGCATTGGTCTTTGATGATGGATTGCTAGTTTCCCCGCTGCAGCTGATGTCTTCCATATTCCTGTGCACTACTCCACACAGAAAAAAAAAGTTAATATAAATGAAATCAATATAAAATATCAATACCCCCGTTACTAATGTCATAGTAGTGGAAATATGACATATAACTCCACAACGATCAAAGAAAAACCATGTCACTACAATATAAGAAATATCTCCGTTACATAGGTTAAGGCAGAAATAGCCAACATCGAAAAACCAACATCAGAACAAAGAACAAATGCAACTGACATAGGGGAACACTGTTTAGCGAAGCCAGTCATTATACATGTTGGCTGCTAAGTTGTCTCTCCATGCTGTCCATTCAGGACTACTCTCGACCACGTTAATAATTCCTTCTACACCAGCATCCGCATTCTGAAAATTTTCGTCAATTTCTGCCTCTAAAGGATCAACGACCATGGTGTTTCGAATAAAATTGTGAATGAGGCAACAGGCTAGGATGATTCGGTTTTGGACTCTAATAGGGTAGTACGACGCACTTCGGAGTACTGCCCATCTTTTTTTCAAAATTCCAAATGATCGCTCTATTACGTTTCGTGCCTTCGCATGCTTCATGTTGAAGAATTCTTCTTTGTTTTGGGGGGCAGAATTGGCAGACCCCCATTCATCCAAATGGTACCGAACCCCACGATAGGGAGTCAAGAAACCAGCTCCGTTCGTGTACCCATTATCGCACAAATAGTAGTTCCCTATGACATCATAATTACACAATTGTTTGTCACGCTGATTACATAATAAAGATCCCAGTCATAGGCAGTCACATAGAAATTTGTTACCTTGAGGAATTTTTAAACCGTTGTTCCTCGTGACAGCATCCCGCAACACACGACAGTCAGCGGCGCTGCCTTCCCATCCACTCAACACGTATATGTAATTCATATTAACGTCACACACGGCCAACACATTAATGGAAACGCGACCTTTTCTATTTCGGTATCGTGCTCGGTTCGCCTTCGGAACAGTGGCATCAATGTACGTCCCATCTAGTGCTCCTAAACATCCCTGTTTTAACAGATATGTGTTCAAAGTGGAGTAAACGAAATTTTTTGGAAAAATGCAGTGAGAAAAAATGAAAATGTAGATGAATCATACCTTGAAGGAGCTCCACCTATCATTCGTGCAGGTTTCGTCAATCGCCGTTGGTTTAACTAACAGGAGAGGATGCAATCGAATAATGGAGTTCAACACACCATGGAAGTGTTTGCTAACAGTTCTACCCGACCGTTTATAATTGGACCTCACGATACGATTTTTGGTGTGATGCGCAATTATTGATAGAAACATGGCCAATTGCTCAGGGGCACTGCAATGTCGTGTGGATTTTAACCCACCATATGTCTCAAGCATATGGCACAATGAAGAGAATGCTCCTCGACTCATTCGTAAGTGATCTATGCACTCTTCATCCGAGCAACCAATCACATAACGCAGGTATCTTAACTGCCTAGGGACCCTACTAAGTAGACTATATTTTGCTTGAATATGCGCTGTAAATCGTGACATGGGAATATGGCGTTTGTGATCGAAGAAAATGCAAACCATGTTAAAAAAGGAAATACATGCATTCATTATGCCATGTAACAGGGCCAACAACTCCTCCTCGGTCATCCCCATTTCTAACATACCAATCCCATTTTCCATCCTAAACAAAAATTATGCAAATCAGACACATCATCACAAACCAAAATACATACCCACTTCAATCATACTCCAATAACAAAATTGCTAAGTTCCACTTCAAGAATATCACACAACGAAGAGAACAGCAAAGTACCAGGTCAATAACATAAAATTTCCCCACTTATAATTTGAATTTCACAGGCCCAACAAATATAGCTGAAAGAACTTCACGGTATAGGGTGACGGGCGGAAGAGGTAATTTCGTTGGACTTACCTGCTGCTATGCAGACGGCGACGACCTGGACCGCGCGCGCGTTGCTGGGCGGTGAAGAAACGGAGGCCGTCGACTGTGGAGTGCCAAGTAGGTGGAGGATTTCGAAATCCCCCTCTTCTGCTGAAAATGTCGGTGCTTGTCGGTGGATAGGTGAAGTAAAATGGGTGGTTGGGGTAAATTTGAGCCCGGCTTTGACCGAGGCTTGACCCCCCCTTTGCTGCCACTCATTTTGTCCTATATCTCACGTGATAATTGTTAAATCAATAATGTTTTGTAAGAACTTAAAGAAATGGACACAAAATTTAAATCTACAAGTTGTTATTATATTATTTTATGTATTTATTATTAGGATTTTTTTTCTATAATTTATATGAATTTCAGACATGGTGAATCCAAATCCCAAGTCCAACATTATATAATCCATAAGCTAAATTAAATTATTGTAATTTCTAACATTCATCTTTCAAGTAAGTAATATATAATTTCAATCAACCTAACATTTTTGAATTTGCCAAAAAAATTTTATGTCTATAGAAATAAAGTGTTTAAAAATTTAGGTATGACACATTTTATTAAAAAAAAAAAAACTTACAAACATTTTTTCTCAAACATAATTGTTGAACAATATGGCAGATAGATGCTGCGCAATTGCAGGTTACTCAACCACTTTTCCAAGTTTTGGTTGGAGTGTTTCGTATGAATGGTTCACATGACAATAGTTCTAATAATTATTGAATAGGTGGAAGTTATTCTGCATGCATTTTTTACATGGATTTTTTTCCTTGTCTGTACATCTATATTTGTAAATTAGAATATCCAACTTTGGTTTAAGGCCGTCTTAAAATTTAAAATTTCCAAGTACGTCACTAGGCTCAAGTTAGTTTTGAATGATGCTTCCCTGGAAGGTACTTAATATATGACACCCAGAATGAAAAATTGAGAAGTATGGTATACTATAATTAAAAACATGAATTTTGTTTAAATTTGGGTGGATCACAAGCGTAATAGTGGGTGTGAAGATGAATGTGATTGACTGCAAGACTTTGTCTCCTTTTGGTTCACGTGGTGCCGTACCTATTCCATCATGTATGTGTGAGAAGGGATTTCCCATTATATAGGATTGTGGTTGAATGAAATAATACACCAAAAATAATGTCCCAAAAAAAAATCCCTCCACAAGAGTTCTTCTTATACAACGATGGTTGGAATGAAGAGATGGATGCCCGTTTCATTGATTGTCTTATTGAGCAGAAACAAATTGGCAACTGGAATGCACAGCTGCAAGGAAACTTCCACGCGCTACTCATGGCACGAGGCATACTGAACGAAGATCCTTGTGTAAATACTACTTGGGAACAAATCGTTGAACGGCAGACCATGTTAAAGAGTAGGTACCAAACATTTCAGAAGATAATTGAGACGGACGGCACAGCGTGGGATCGTTCCAACAACAAAGTCCATGGAAGTCGCGCCACATGGAAGAAAATGTTGAAGGTAATAGTTGTGGGAAGATACATCTATATTTTGTTACGAAATTATAATTGTGATATTGCTCTGCACAAAAAATTTTTTCGGTGTCAAAATTGTCTAATGTCATAGGAAAATGCATTTGTGGGGGCATATTTTCACGCTGGAGAACCTCATTATGAGAAGCTTGAAGTTTTATTCGATGATCGTAATTCTCGTGTGCCGTTGCAAAATGAAATCATCGACATATCAGATGGAAGCGTGCAAGCGGAGGATCCTCCTGCAGAAAACACCGGAACGGTAATCGTCGTATCTGATGACGATCAAGAAGTTGTATCTGCAGTAGGTGCATCTTCACGTCCGCCCCAAGGTAGTAGAGCTTTTCCGACTCAAAACTTTTATCCCCCCAGGCCTAGAGATGCCAGTTCAGATAACCAAAGCGAAGAGAGCTCTTGCGCTTCTTCAAGCCCAGTGAAATGGTTTTCTTTTAAACGTGGGAATTGGTAAGTTTGTAATGATCCAACTATAGCGGCATGTATTAGCTCTTGTTTCCCGGGGTTCATCAATATGCATCCTTAAAGATGTTGATGTTTAGTATTGGTGTGTTATTTCGCCGGTGGCATCGATATTTGTAAGTGTTGTGTCCTTAACCGTTGTCAATTTGTACTGATGTGTTAAATAACCGAGTACTTAATGCAATAAACACTACATACCCGAGTTCATGAAATAAATTGTTCCCATTCTGAATTTGTACAACTGAACAGTGGCAGTGAAAAGAGGAAAAAGCCAAGGAGTACGAAAACTCATTGTCATACCAAAAGCAAAAGGCAAGGACTACGACAGGACAGTGTTCTACCAAAAGCAAAAGGCAAATAATACAAATTAGAAATAAAACAGAATTACACGGATATCCAAAGTAGTAATAAATAAGATAGAAATCAGTTTGCTTAGTACATTTCATTCAATTGACTTGCGCATAACAAGTTCGTATTGGGCTGAGCCACCTTCATCGGCATGACTAGGGCTGACCACCTCAGTATTAACGTTACGGGAACCACGCATCCTGATGTCAATCCCATCCTCATCACTCGAAGCACTTGTAATTTCTGTTAAATCATTCCTTCCATTCTCCGGCATGTGTTCGGGTCCAACCTCCGCTGGGTGACTACCTTCTCCCCTGGTTCGTTCTCTTCCCCGTGCACTGCCCCTGACATCGGATTTCTCGAAACAACTGACCTCAAAGACCTCCACCCAGATCCCCACTTCGTCCAGTTTATTCAAAAAGATGAACTCCCCAACTCTTATGTTATTCTCCTGCACGAATTCCTGCCACCCATATGTCAGCCGAAGTCGACCACATTCCTGAATCTCCGTCTTAACTTCCCACCGAACACCATACTTGTTTATCAGAGTAAGCTTGTTGGGTAGATTTTCCAGAAAGTTCAGAGTGAACTTGGGCGGAAGATCCTGTAACATTCAGATTCAAGTCAGTTTCAGAAGACAGACGACAAAATCAAGTAAGCATGTCTGATGATTTCAAATTATTCAGCGAAAAACAAATGTACCACATAAACATCCATGGGTATTCTTGGAGTAGGAAGGAAAACCTTGAAGCAACGGTTCAACCTACTTGTCGTACCAACGTCACCTATAAAATAATACCACGAATTAATTGTCAATCGAATGAATGCAATGTTACAGATGTTATTAAAAATCATATATAATCAGGACTGGAATACGATACCGTGTAGATGCGTAATGGTTTTTTGGCATGCATCCTTGGTGAAAACAATCACACGGAATATACACCCTCCGTCAAAGTAGAATAAGCACAGGTCCTGATGTTCGATGTTGTTCGCATCCCGGAACTCGGGCCACCCTTCAGTGAAGTAGATGATCCCACCTTCGCGTATCGCTGTTGTGATAGTCCATTGCACGCCAAAATCATTTTGAAGTTGGACAGTTGGTGGCAAACTACCCCCGCATTTTCTACAAAATTTGGGTGGAATTCGCTGCATCAAAAATAAATATTACAACCCAAATTGAAACAAAATTGTTCCCAACAACAAACTAATTTAGTAACTATTTACCAGCCCGTTGGAGGAGTAAATGAAGTTCCTATGGCACAACTTCATGAACTTCAGTTCCCCAGCACGTTCCATTGTCAACCTTGAAATTCATCAATGAATTTCAGATTGTTAAAAAAGGTATGAGCCAAAAAAAACTAAAAAACAAATGTAAACATTCACGGGTACAAAAGGGTTCAGACTCTAATTAAAAAGGAATCGGCGCAAACATTCTAATTATTCGTCTCAGAGCATTCCCGGGTAAAAACAAATGTGAACATCTATGCATGAGATTCACATACTCCAGTACACGATATGTTACGCTCCACATATACATTTCATAAAATGAAATAATTCACAGCAAGTTTGTCATCATGACAATATATCCCTCGAAACTACATGAACGAAAAAATTTAAAACTTTCTTATTGATTCACAGGAAAAATGAACAGAACTGAAATCTGACCACAACTAGCAGGGAAAAATGAACTTTCATGCCACGTGATATTTACTCAATAAGAAATGCAGTGCTGTGCTTTCATAAATTACATGTTAAATATGCAACAAGTTCCGCCATTTATAATTATACAGCATATATTTTGGGGGAAAAATACCTATCATAAAAGGAAAGCCCTAACAGCAAACAACACCATGACCGCAATATATTCATCCTTCTACATATAAGGAACAACCAACCCTCCACAACTTATAATGAAATCAGTACATAACTATTTCACAAAAGCCCAGGCAAACAAATGAATAAACAAATAAATTTTATACAAACTGGTGTTAACTTTTATACCTTCCTCAGTTGGTACAAAATCCGAACAAAGTCGTCCTAACTTTCAGCGATTTTGGACCACAATGACCTACCACAAATGAAAACATAACAATTTCACAAAAGGCCCGGCACGCATATGAATAAACAATAAAAATTAATATAAGAAGTATTTACTGATATACCTTCCTCAGAGTATTCCCTCCGAACAAATCCTCCTCCCTTTGAACGATTGGGACCACAATGCCCTACAACATTCAAAACAGAAGATCGTAAATCAGAAACTTATTGACATAAATTGCATTTAAAAAAAAATGATGAAGGGGACACCGGCGGGGAGGGGGGAACGGGGGAATGCCGAAACGGCGGCGGAGGCGGTGCGCGGTGGAGCGGGGGAACGGGGAAGACCACAGGTGCAGGTCAGGGGATGCGCGGGGAAGCAGGGGGGGCAAGGGGAGGTGAAGGGCACAACCGCGTCGGAGATGGAACCGAACGGCAGTCGGGGGAGCGGGGGAGCGGGGAAGTAACCAGTTTTTGACAGCGGCGCGGGGGAGTAAAAAACCCTAGCAACAGTTTCCCCCCTCACATTTTGTTGGACAAAATGAAGTTACAGTTGCCCTTAGGGGCATATCAGTAAAATTGGCAGGTGGGATTGCGGGGGGATAACTTATCCCACCCTCGATGAGGGGATGCCATGTCCGCCCTTTTTGCATCGGGAAATGTGTGTATCCTGGGTCCCGGGATAAATGAAAATTAACAATCCTATAAAGTATCCATGGGATAAGCCGGGATACTGAGTCCGAATCCAAGCTTATCCCAAAATGTAAACGCAGCCTGAAAGTATAACTTGTTATAATCCATCAAATTTAAATTATTTCCCTACTTTTTTTTTTTTTTTTTTACTTTTTCATCTATATTGAATTCAAAAACATCAATGTATTATTGAAACTTCATCTAATAATTAACTTTTGATTTTTAAATATAATTTTATTTTTTTCCTTAGTCTAAAGTGATAAATATATTAATAATTTTGACAAAAATTAAGATACTTGTTTTGAGATTATTTTATTTTATTTATTTTATTCTTTTTAAAGAAAATGGCTGTGATCGAATGCGATAACAAGACTATTGTTGGAGGTTTAATGGAGGGAGATGGAGGAGGTCTATGGATATAGGAGATGTTATTACATCACACGTTAGGACATTTGACCATATAGGGCATGAAATCATGTTCGATTAATGAATTATTTATTTTTCCATTTAAAAAAAGTTCAATTACAAATTTGGTTTCTCAAAAAAAAATTGTATTTAACAAATAAAAAAATCTGAAAAAAATTAAATTCAATTAAATCAAAATTGGCACATTATTTAAAAAAAAAAATATTTGTACGAGAACTAGAAATAGAAGAAAAATATTTAAATTATTTTATTATTATATTTGTAATATAATTGGTGTACTTGTTTAAGAAATATTGTTTAATATCTTTCATGATTATATAATTTATGTTTCATATTTTTTAGACATCAACCGCGTTTTGGTAGAGGGGGGTTGACTTATTCCCATGACAACCACATTGGTAGTTGTAATTCAGAACTAACGATAAAAAAATGTGGTCAAATGTGCAAAGATGGCAATTGCAAAGTTTTCAAGAATAGTCCCCTAACCATTTTTGTCATACTTTTTGTTGATCTCCTAATCTCCGAAGCTTGGGCTGCAAGACTGAATCCCCACGTTTCTACTTTCTCATTTTTCAGATTGAAAACTTGGTTTAATCTCTCCTATTGTTACTTCAGAATCAATCGTGCTAACATAAATAAATAATTAAATATATATATATATATATATATATATATATAAGTTCAATCACAACGAACTTCAACAGGGGTATTATTTATAGCAATTGTATAGGTTTCACTTTTCAACAAGTGGCTTCTGCTATAGGTCTCACTTTTCAACAAGTGGCTTGCTAACTTATTCATCCACCATTACCATTACCATTACCATTACCATTACCTTCCAAGAAACATGACACTATCAGAATGTTTTAAACAAGGAATAAAGCCAAAAAACTAACAGTTGTTTGACAGTGAATTGACGGAAGCCCATCTTTTTCCTACTTTCATTACTTAAAAGGGTTCACTTCCTCAATTTTAAAGATTTAAGTGATTAATTACAAGGAAAAAATAGTTGAATGATTAATTTGTCCGCTAGGGTTATAATTGAAGGGTCGATTTGGACCTTACCTATTCATATCGTAATTCAAAAGTAAGGCATGAGCTGCCAAATAATTACAGTTTTAACATTTTTTTTTTTTTGAAACTTGCAGAATAAACAACTACCTTAATATAATTTTCAAATTCAAAGAGCGGTCAATTTTTTCTAAAAAATCGCTAACTTGTTTATCAATTTTAGTAGTTGGATTTCATGTTGTTCACAAATTTTGATAAACATAAGTTTGGATTTAAAAAAGACATTGCTACACCAATTCTCAACTAATGACATTGCAACATTCACATATATCACAAATGTGGACGTTAAGTATGAAAATTGGTTGGATAGGCCCGCAACATTTCCAATAAATGTGACCGTGGTTCAAATTTTAAAAATTATATTAAGTTTATGATTTATTTGCTAAATTAAAAAAGAAAATCCGAAAAGTTCTTTTTTCCTTACATTTAAGACAAAAGTAAAAGCATTCAGCTAGATATAAAATAACACATATAATTATATAAGAGTAACTACTCAATCTCTAATGGCGATGAAGCCGCGCAAGCATTAGCTTTTCTGGAGAAACATGATCAAAGAAAAATATTTTTTATTGTTTTCTTATTATTATTATTGTTTTATTATTTATTTCCATTAAGACTCCTATTTCTTTTAGGAAACTATGATGCATAAATATTCTCTGTATTGATACCGTGAGACATTGGTTTGATGTATAATTCAAGAGAACTACAATACAGAGAATATTTATGCATTTTATGCGAATACTGTGTCAGTTGGTATCAAAATACGAATTTTAAATAAAATTTAAAATTTTATTGATGAACTCAATAATAAATAAATAAATATATATATATATATATATATATATATATATGTATGTATTTTGCTTATTTCTTCTATTTCAAATGGAGAGTGAAGAAAGCAAAAGGTCTTGGATAGGGTATATATGCGAATAAGAATAGAGGACAATCCCAATTTGGAGAGAGAGAGAGAGAGAGGTTGGTAAGGACTAAGGAGATCACAAAAATAGACAAAGCAAAGCAAGTTGTGTTGATAGGGACGTGCTATTGGCTATTGCTACCTACCACCCACATTCATTTTTCTTAATTTCCAACATTTTTAAATTAAAATAAAATACTACCTTCTGTTGTCTTTTTTTAATTAGATAACTTGTTATTAAGGCAGCAGGTTGTTGCATCAAAAGATTCTCAATAAAAGTAGGAAAATTAATGGCTGCAATTTATTCCGGTACCCGGGTGCACTATACAACCCCCTTCTTTCTAATTTTATTGTTACTATACACCAACAACTCTTTTCCTCAAAAATTGAAACATGAAGTGATTTTCATAAGAATAATATGGACATTTAATTGATAATAATATATATATATGCTAAATTTGTAGAAGGTATAAAAATTTAAGACTAAACTGGTGATTTGGTGTTGTACATAGATATGGGTACGATTTTGGTTTTGAACTGGATCAGCGGTTTGAACCGTCAGTTAACAATTTGGTTTAACCGTTTACTAGATTTCAGGGTACTCAGGTCCAAACCATTGGTTTTGGTTAAAAACCACTAATTTTAGTTTCAAGCTGACAGTTCCAAGTTTGAAAAAAAAAAAAAAAGTGATCGAAAATTGGCTATATGCCGGTTCGATTACGGTTCCACTCCTCATGATTTCGAAATCAAAATCTAAACCGAAAGAAACTTGTCCAATACAACTTGTATATATTCCTAAGCTATTATGGGACTAAATGAGGTATGAAGCCCAAGTATTTATAGCCCTCATAGTCATAGCCCACATCATCGTAACAACCTTTGTTGGTATCTTAGGATGTGTACCATGTAAGCGAGATTTGATAGATTAATTTTCCTAATGTATCTCATTTATTTTAAAGAATGTAGGATTAATTTGTGAGTGTGTAAGTATACAATCTCTTTTATATGTGTTAATATTTAATATTATGCATTCCTTTCCAATTAAAATTAATGTAAAAAATTTTATTTACTCTTAAAAATTACCTTACTATTCCACTCCAAAAATCCTTGCAGAACTTAGGAAGAATGAAAGTTCTTCACCCACGACCACAACAAACCTATATAACTCCATAATTTCTATTTCTTTCATGATTTCTTGAATTTTACAGTGTTCAAGTTTGTATAGTGTTAGATTTTTACTTTAACAACCTATCAAAGTTTTCTTCTTATTATTTTTTAGAAATCCTTTCAAAGAATCACACTCCTCTTGAAATTTGTTGGAGTTTCCGGAATACCCAACCTATGAATCATCCATTTCATAAGTTGTCCATCTATATTTAGCCTTATCGTCACACGAAATGCCCCAAATTTATTACACACGAAAGCATCATTTTTCAATTTGCTTTTGGTTTCTTCAAACCCTTCTTTGCTTGGGATTAAAATATTTCTCGAACTGTGCACACTATATTAGATATAGTTCAAGTAGAAAAGAGAGGAGGGGGGGGGGGGGGGGAGAAAAGAGATAGGAAAAACTGGTGGAAAAAGAAAGAAGAGAAAAAAACATGAGAGATAGAGAGGGGAGATGGGAGATTAGAGGGAATTGAAGAAAGAGATAAAGAGGTGGGAAGGAGAAGGGGAGATGGGATAAGGGTAGCAACATAAACTTTTTGTGTCTTGACTATTGGGTTGTGGCTGGGTCAACTGGACTCCATATTATATAAATTTTTGACGTTTTAATATGTTAAAGTAAATATTATGTATTGTATTACTACATTATAAATATGATATTGATCCATAATATTAAATAATAGATTTAAGTATGGGTCGGAACCTTTGATCATATCCAAAGTCTTAATACACCCAAATAAAATTAATAATTCTCTTTCTTTATTTCCTAAATATACCTCATTTATACCTATTATACATTTTTTATTAAAAAATAAAAAATAAGAAATAAAAAACAAATAAGTATCCCAAACCAGACTGCCCAACCCACAATGCCCAATACAAATTCACAAATCAAAATAGAAAATTTTTCTACTTTACCCAAAAAAACCTAAAAAAAATTTCTCTCTATAATTTTTCTATCCTTCAATCTAACATACATGTATCCCCCTTTTAACTTCCACCTCTTCTCTTCTCTTCTCTTCTTCTTCTTCTTCAACATGTTTCTTGAATATAGAAATACAAAGCTTTTCTGGAATTGTAGATTCATATTAGTTAGTTTTACTTTTCTTCTTCTTCTCCATATTTCTTGAATATATAAATACAAGCTTTGCAGATCATTCATGTTTTTCTTGGGGCTCGGCAAAGCCAAACTTGATAAGTTACACACATTTAACACTATTCGCTAAACGCCATGTCTCCCGAATTAATTTTGTTAAGAATTATGTATACAATGGTTCATATATATATATATATTCCTTCATCTGATTTGGTCGCATAGAATCTGGAATAGAAATTTGGAAAACGTTTTTCAGCATCATAGGGAGTGTATTTAGATTTGAAAAACTGAAAGGATTTAGAACTTGGGGTTCATAATACTCATAAATTTCAACCCTTATGTCTCATAAACCTTTCCTTATTCTCTAATGGCATTAATAAGCAACACAAATTTAAACAAGTTTTTCACATTTTTCTCTTCTTCGCCAATTTTTTAGTCCTTAGACGTATATATGGACACAGTCTGCAACAAAGTGTCAATGTCATTCATCTAACAAAACCTTTTCTGATTTGCCGCGGGTTCTGCAACAAAATAGGCAAAATTTTATAAGCATATATATATGTGTGTCGCGATAGAATGTGATCAAATTATTCCATATGTTTCATACTAATATTTTCTAAAAAATGATGATCTGAAGAGATGAGGTTAAAGAAATTGCAAAGAGAAACTTTTTTGGGATTTTTTTAGGATGGTAGGAAAGTTTATTATTTTGATTTGGGAATTTTTATTGCAATTGCGGGTTGGACATTCATGATTGAAATACTGATTTATTTTATTTTTCACTAAAAAGAGTATAATGGGTATGAATGGGGTATATTTAGTAAAAATAAGAAAATTATTAATTTACCTGGCTATATTTAGACTCTCATGTTTAGAGATTTTGAGGTATGAATAGCGTCACTCAAAATTAAATTACTTTTAAATATATAAAGGCATTTTATTGAATTTATTTATATTTAATTATTATGAGAGTATGTTAGAGAATTTGGGACATGAATAACGGCTCCGTTCAAGTATTGCGCCTAAAATAAAGGAGAAGGAGCGTTCGTAGTAACATAACTTGGGCCCAGAATAATAAATGAAATGGGCTTTGAAGGGGCGGTATGAAGATATCGTAAAAAAACACATAAATAGCAAAAGTATTGGGTGTATTATCCAATAAAGTTTAAAAGGCGTATGTGAAGGCCCAGAAAAGTATTGGGTATATGAAGCCCAAAGTAGGCATCGCCCACGTGCTCCTCTCTCCTGCACCGCAAACATCGCATCTACTGTGATTTATATGAATATGAATGTATGAAGTTGGTGGAGGATACATCAATTTTTTGTGACATACATA
This sequence comes from Caryopteris x clandonensis, assembly GCA_028749325.2. NCBI lineage: Eukaryota > Viridiplantae > Streptophyta > Magnoliopsida > Lamiales > Lamiaceae > Caryopteris > Caryopteris x clandonensis. The sequence goes on along the minus strand of JAPYKT020000024.1, from coordinate 916,640 downwards.
CACCTGATGTCTAATTTTATATCTCTATTTTTTTAAAATCAACCTTCTCATAAACTACTATGCTCTCTCTCCTTTTTTTTTTTTTTTTTTATCAAATATTTTTTTTGTTCGAATTTATTTTTCTGCTTTACTATTATCTAAAAAACTAAAATTAAAATATGTTCTTTTTCAACCTTATCCATGTCTTATTTTTGTATTAGTAAATATTCTCCAGTCAAATCTATATATATATATATATATGTTGAATAATTTTTTTAATTTTATTTTTACGATCAAATATGATTTTTATTTTTGCACATATATATAATAAATATATTAATTTATTAAAAAAATTGGATTCACCCTGAATATCTGAATTTTTTAAATTATAAAATAATATTCATATTTGTAATATTTGTTGGTATATAAATAAATATATTAATATTTCATTAAAATCTATTATCATTAGTAACATAAATAACAGAAAATATATTAATTATTTCAAATTCGATGACATTCCATAAGCAATGAAAATTCAAATTTTATGCAAATTTAATAATAATAATAATAATAATAATAATAATAAATGTTATTGTTTTCATTTTCATTTTTCCATTCATGGGCACTTCCCAAATTTTATTTAATTTTATTTTTTATTTTGTAAGCTATAATATTATTGATAAAAGTTGTTTATACATGTATTTTGGGGTGATTTGAGACACATTTATAATAAGATTTGTGTATAAATAGATTGTTTAACCCAATTATGTTACATTGAGTGGATATGATGTCTTTGTTCGTTTTATAGTCATTTTCACTCTATTTTGGAAGCTAAATGACGAAGAATTAATAAACACGAATATATAAAGACAAAAGGGCTAAAAGTGCAAGCAAAAGGGTCAGAAAATGCACAAAACAACAAAGGATGGGGGTCGACCGAAATTGACGCTCGACCAAGCCAAACTCTACTCAACTAGTGGACTTATAGGCTAGAAACTTGCCCTTTTGGATGAGGTTGAGCGCCTGGACGCTCGACTGGGTGTCCACCACTCGACCATGCCAAACTTTAATCGACCAAGTGTGTCCGCTCGACCAGGCGTCCGACCACCTGTTCACCGCTCGATCAGATGCTCAACTAGGCCAAACTCTCGCTCAATGCATGTTCGCTCAACCAAGCATTTGACCCATTCAACCAGGCGTTCAACTGCCCGTTTCCCTCTCGACCATGCCAAAAATGGCTGCTAGATCGAGCATTTCTTGCTCGATCGGGGTATTTCTTGCTCAATCGAGCGTCGTGTGCAATTCAGGCTTATCCTCGTGATTTGATAAATTTGATGATCGAGATAAACCCTAATACTTATTTCTGCCTATAAGTAGGTGAACTTTGGACCAGGAATTATCATCCTTCACCATCTCATACATCTTCACACTAGCACATCTCTCTACATCCTTACATTCGAATACACGCTAATTTATCCAAGAGAGAAAAGGGCAAAGGCAATTCACCATCCTTACATTCGAATACACGCCAATTTATCTAAGAGAGAGAATGGCAGGGGCATTTCACTATCCACTCGAGGCACTTCAACGGATCATTTGTCAAAATTCCTACGAAGTTTCAGAGTTTCTTTTTTCCTTTTTATTTTGTTTTATGCAAAATATAATTAAATTAAATTTCTTATAATCTTTAATTTCGGTATGTATTAGTCTTGGAGAATGTTTGATACAATTATATAATTATATTGATTTACTTTTGTTTGGATTCAAGTTCTTCTTCTAAGTTCTTATTCATATATGATTTTTTTGTCCCTTCTTTAATTATTTGACCAGTAATTATGCATGTTTGATTATATTGAGTAAATATTCAAGAGACGAGATTCCACATAGATCTGATATATATGACATAAATATTTATATGATTGTTGCAATATTTATGAAGAATTATCAGTCTTATTGATCTTTTTGGGAGTTAATTATTTATGCAAAATATGGATATTGACATATATAATTAATCTAAAAATTACACGCACTTCGAGAGAAGAACTCATTAAGTAATATAATTGTTGATTGTCGAAAACATGACCTTAGGACTCATTTCTTCTTTCTGATTTATCCGCATCTTTGCCTGTTTATCTTTTGGTTTATTAATTCACATGTCATTTTCTTTTATGCTTATTAGTAATTGAGTGAGTCTCATGTGAAACGGTTGCACATGTGACATGAGTTAAGTTATTACTTGTGTAACTATAAAGTATTACTTGTTTAACTATAAAGTATCACTATTTTTTAAGGTAATTAATCAGAAGTAATATATTTTAAAAAATAGTGATACTTTATAGTTAAAAAAGTAATACTTTATAATTAAACAAGTAGTACCTTAAATCGTGTCACACCTACAACCATTTCATAGGAGTTTTGCGCTAGATAAAAACACACACGCACACACACACACACACTCTCTTTATTTAATCATCTAGATAAAGTAAAAAATAAATTATAATACTTGATAGTTTCCACCGATCCTTGTGGATATGACTTTATAACTACTATCCTATAAACTACTCTATACGCTGGTTGTATATATCTTTAATAAAAATATTTTTTCTTAACTTTTACATAGCCTATTTAGAATTTTTAAATAAAAAATATCTTTAAGAGATATGTCTCCAATATTGTTGTGTAGTATCCGATTTGAGAGTGACTACAAATAAAAATATGGGATTTGATTTTGTTAATAATACTAAAAAATATTTAAAATTAACATTTTTTGCAGATGTAAAAATCGCACAGTTTATCATTACTAAAAAAATAGATTAATTTGGATAATAAAGATTGACTCCATGATTTAGCTATTAGTATTTTATTTACAGCTGATTTGGTATGTTTATAATTAATATCCAAATTCTTTAAACAAATTAATATCCAAATTTGCAGTAGATCTAGTACATCTAAAACTATAAAAATTATCGATAATATTTTATTTGAATTTTTTAAATAAATTCATAATTAAATATGGAAATTATAAATTCAAATATTACGTATAATTATTTTTTCCTAATATTAGTAATAAATAATATATTTTTAATAATAAAAACATATAAAAATGACTCTCGTATATCGTACGGGGTCTTACACTAGTATATACAAAAGCAAAATGACTTTTTTCAGTTTTATTTTTCCGCCCAAAATGTGGTTCCATTTTTTGTATATATAGATAAAAATAAATTTGTTAACTTTATTCAATAAAATTTGGATTTGCACTAAATATGTTGAAAGATCTAGATTTTTTCAAATTATATAATAATATTCATATATTGCAACATATTGGTTGGTATATAAACAAAAATATATTAATATTTTCATCACAATTTAGGAATATTAGTGACAAAAAAAATGTGTATAACAAATGATATTTTGTAAGTATGATGTAATATATACACATATATATAAAATAAAATATTATTGTTTTATTTTTGTTTTTTCATTCTATGACACTTTCATCTTTTATTCTTTTAAGCTATAATATTGTAGATATGAAATTTTTTACCATTTCTTAGGTTGTCTGTAGATTTCTTTAAAAAAGAAAATATTTTTTCTTAATTTTTGTATAGTCTTTTTATAAATTTTAAATAAAATAATATATTTAAAAAATATGTCTCAAATGCTGTTGTGCAGTATTCGATTTGAGAGATGATCATACAAAAAAATATACCAAATTAATATTCTTGCTAATGCAAAAACCATCAATTTTATCATTATTAAAAAAAATAGATCAATATTGACTCTTTGATTTTAGCTATTAATTTTGGATTTGCAGCATATTTGGCATGTTTCTAATCAATATCCAACTTTTTAGTAGGTTTAGTACGTATAAAACCATAAAAAATTATTGATGATATTTTATTTGAATTTTTAAAATAAATTCATACTCAATTATGAAAATTTATAAATTTAGATATTAGATGTAGTTAATATCTTTTTGACAATATTTTTAGTAATAAATAACGTATTTTTTTAATAATAAAAACACAGACAAACGACTTTCGTGCACCACACGAAATCTCACTCTAATATTAGTGAAACAAATTTTAGTTTCCTTCAAGCAGAATAATATAGTCATTTGATATACCTAATAAATATTCTTTCAAGGTATGTTCGAAAACCTATTTTCTTGAATAGACAGGATCTACTATTTTCACTAAAGATGCCATAGTCCTTTCAAACCAACCATAAACAATAATTATATTAAATAAATGAAAAAATATATTTTATATTAAAGTTGGCACAGTTATATAAGCACTAAATTTGAGGTATTACTCCTCGGTGGCCTCAAAAACACTAATTGCACCCCAAAAAAAGAAAATCCTAATGAACATGTGAAGAGAATGATATTTTCACAAGGACGGTCATAGCAGCAAATCCGTGACTATAAAAGTGATGAAATCAATAATAGGTCCAGTCCAGTCCGTCTTCGAACACTGACCCCCTTGCATGCTCATGCTGCTGCTAATAGTGTTGCAACAGAGCCCTCATGTGAACTTATTTTGGACACTTTTTATTCACTTTTTCCGTGGGCCCCCAGTCTTGATTTTTGTTCCTTGGGAATTGTCTTCTCTCTTGAAAGGGACCTCTGCTTTTCAATCACTGATTTCCAAATAATAATTTCTTTAATGGACACAAGTATTTGTCTATGATTGTGATAATGATGCATATAATTGCTCCTCTTAGTAATGTTAGTATGCTTTTGTTCTTTCGTCGACGAAGAATGAAATTTATCAGAATAATCATATTATCGAAATGAATAATAAAGAGGGAGGCTCAAATAATCTAAAGTCTGGTTTTTGGATTTATTTGGTTGGCTCTTATATCCACTGCTTTGATGTGTGAGGCTAAGCGAAAAATAAATAAATAAATAAAAGAACAAGAAGCTGTCCCAAGACTACCACTCGAAAAAAATAAGAGAATATTTTACCACATTTATTATACAAATTCATTTTAAAATTATTATGGGATCAGTATAGTTAGCACAGGACACAATTAATTCTTTTTTTGTTGTGAGTGCCCTCTGCTCTGTGCTTCTAAATTAATGGCTGCCAGAGTCTGCTTTGCAAGCTCACATTTTCAATGCATTTGGGTGCTTCTGCCCCCCTCTTAAACTAATCTTTTTTCTAATATATTATTTTCTTCATCTTATATTTATTTTATCATTATATCTTAGGGTTGGGTTCATTCAAATTGGAAAATAAGTTTAAATATAAATACAAATTATGTCGGTAAATCCTCCATCCGAAATGACTGCACCTGTGATATGTGTGGGCGTTGGTCCAGGCCCCATGGCTTGTGTTGAGTTGATTGTTATGGTAAGATTCTATCAATCTTCATGGGATGACTCGGCAGCGATTGCATTACACGTGTATGATATAATATTATGTACAATAGCAACACAAAATTAGTATAGAATCTGGTGGGAGTATATAAACTATGGCCTAATGAGTAAATCCAAATAAATACATGTCATGCAAACACCTTCTAGCCCTTGGTCATTTTAGTTTCCAAGGAGTACTTCACCAAGAAAAATAATCCAGAGAGGACAATTAAATTGATAAATTAACATGCATCCCAGAATAAGTGGAATGAATGTCAATAGTATACACTCACACACACACTCAGTTCCTCCATGCCTCACTAACTAAGCATGTGAAAATCCCTGCTTCATTGCAGAGCATCAATGGCTAAACACACACCTTTCTCCTTCTCCCTTCTCTTCCTCTTCCTCTTTCTCTTCCTTCATTACTCAAACCAGCTGCAAATTTCTCAATACCAGGTTCTTGAGAGAATAAAGCAGCAACTCAATTTCCCACAGGAATTATCCAGCTGGAGCGAGAATCAAGACTTCTGCAACTCAGAGCCAACTCAGATTCTCTCTCTTGCTTGCTATGAAGACAACATAACCCAGCTTCATATCACTGGTAATTACTGGTTCCCACATTTAAGCCAAGATTTTTCAACTGCTTCATTCTTTGCCGACATTGCCAGCCTCCCAAATTTGAAAGTGTTGTCTTTGGTATCACTGGGCCTTAGAGGGCCACTCCCTTCAAGAATTGCAGATTTGACTTCCCTGGAAATTCTTAACATGAGCTCGAATTTCTTTGATGGATCAATTCCTGGAGAGATTTCATCCATGAAAAACCTTCAAACTCTTATACTGGACCACAACAGTTTCCAGGGCGAAATCCCTGATTGGATTGGCTCTTTACCAGCACTGAGTGTGTTGAGCCTCAAGAACAATTCGTTCACCGGTTTCTTACCGGATTCGTTGCAAACTATGTTGAATCTTAGGACCCTTGTGCTGTCTGGTAATAATCTGACGGGGCAGGTGCCTGCACTTCATAACTTGACCAACCTTCAAGTTCTTGATTTGGAAAACAACAATCTCGGCCCTCAGTTCCCTAGTCTTCCTACAAAACTGGTCTCTTTAGTACTGAGGAAGAACATGTTTCATTCTGTTATATCTGATGATGAACTGGCCTCTTTTTATCAACTTCAGAAACTGGATGTTTCCTTGAATGAACTTGTTGGGCCGTTTTGGCCGTCGATTCTTGCACTGCCATCACTCACTTATTTGGACATTGGTGGGAACAAGTTCACTGGGAAGCTCTTAAGAAACATGTCCTGCAATGCACAGTTCAAATTCGTGAATTTCTCCAAAAATCGGTTGACAGGGGACTTGCCTGATTGCCTGCAGCCTAGTAACAAAGACAGGGTGGTTCTGTATGGTGGGAATTGTTTTCCGAGGGTTTACCAGAATCAGCATCCTTCGGCGTTTTGTCATAGTGAAGCTTTAGCTGTAGGAATTTCGCCGCAAAAGAAGGAGAAAAGGTCGTATGGGAAAGCAGTTATTGCATCAAGTATGGTGGGAGGGATAGTGGGGGCAGTCTTGATTGCTGGGCTGGCCTTTTTGTTTGTGAAGAAGAATCAGAATGTGAGTGAAGTTTCTCAGACAAGAATGATAGTGGATAAGGTCTCACCTGCTTACAATCTTCAGCTTCTCAAGGATGCAAGTAAGTGTTTGTGCACTTTGCTGAGCTCAATTACATTTGAACTTGTACTGGAATGAATGAAATTTTAGTTACTTCTTTCAAAATTTCTGTTACTAATTATGTTATCAGGAGTATTTAGTGTATTTTTTGGGCAAGTTTTCTATTTTTTCTGATCTATACATATAGGAGCCAGCAAATCAAGAACATTATGAGTTCGCCCGACAATTTAGTACAATAATCTAAAAAAATTCGGGCAATGTGGGCATTCGGGTCCGATTCCAGCTTGAATGTCCACAATGCACGAAAACTTTCAATTAGTGTCCTGAATTGGCAGCCAAAATATATATAACGTCATTAATTTGTCAAGCCCCTATAGTTATAAGGCAAAAGAAATGATTTTCTGGTATTTCATGATTCCCACTGGATGAAACCACTCCTTGACCTCAGAGAAATTCGGACTTCTTGACAGGGTACATATCTGAAACAAAGAAGTTGGGAGCACTCGGCCTTCCACCGTACAGAACATTCATCCTGGATGAGCTTAGAGAGGCTACTGATAACTTCAATGAGTCGAATCTAATAGGCGAAGGCTCTTACGGTCAGGTATTTATATGAGCACATTAACGTAATCTGCATTGTTGTTATCACTATCATGTTCATATTTTCTTCAGCTGGAAAAAATGAGTCATTGCATTTAAATCAGGTGTACAAGGGGTGGCTTACAGATGGGACTATTGTTGCTATAAGAAGCATGAAAGTGAAACGAAAACACAGCATCCAGACTTACACTCATCGACTGGAGTTGATATCAAAACTTAGGCATTGCCATCTGGTCAGTGCAATTGGTCACTGCTTTGAGTGCCAACCAGACGATTCAACCGTCGCCAGAATTCTTCTTGTGTTTGAATACGTGCCAAACGGGACGCTCCAATCATTTATATCAGGTAAAACTGAATAGTCAGTCACGTAACAGTATCTTTTCTTCCTCTTTGGCATTTCCTCAAACATAACGTAATGTGTAAACATAATTCATGGTTTTTGGACTAATATCTGGTTCAGAAGATGGTAAGTCAGGACAGAAGTTCACCTGGACACAACGAATAGCAGCTGGCATTGGAGTCGCAAGGGGTATCCAGTTTCTTCATACAGGGATTGTACCCGGTGTATACTCGAATTCTCTGAAAATTACAGACATACTGCTGGATAATGATCGTCATGTGAAGATCAACAAATACAATCTTCCTTTGTTGACAGAGAATAGGAGATCGGTGAGTGTTTCTTACACGGCAGGCTCTCATATCTTTCATTACATGATAATATATATATATATATATATGTGTGTGTGTGTGCGCGCGCGCGCGCGCGCATGTCTCTTCTCAGGAATTAAAGTTCTATGTTTTTGTTTAGGGTGAAATGGATGTCTTACCCTCTGGATCAAAGGGAAAGTTTGGTTCAATGTAAGCACTTTTTCATGATAATATTTTTCATTTATCCAAATCTATGGAACTGTTTCTGATACTGCCAAAAAATGTCTCTTATATCATTGTGTGCATAGGTTGATCAGTGAGGAGAAAAACGACGTCTACGACTTTGGAGTAATCTTACTTGAAATGATTGTCGGAAGAGCAATCATCTCTCTCAACGACGTTAATATTTCCAAGGACATTGTAAGTATATTAGTCTGAACATGAGGTTGTTAATTGCTATTTTATAATTAATGTTCTAAAAGACGTTATACACTAGCATCTAGGTGGGGCTTAAATGAAATTAGATGGGACCAACTTGAAATTAAGTAGGGCCGGAAAATTTGGGTCCAAGTCTATGAATTAGGTAGGGCCCAGTCAAACTAGGCAAGGTCTTTCAGAACACTGTTGACAGCTGAAACTCCATCTTCAAATTAAGTCTTATTTTCTTGACGACTATGACTATGCTAATGCATTTTTATTGATTCTTGAACAGCTTTCAGTGAGCCTAGCAGCAGATGGTGTAGGCCGACGAAGCATTGTGGACCCCGCGGTTCACAAGGAGTGCTCGGACGAATCACTCAAGACTCTGATTGAGCTATGCCTCCGATGTCTATCGAATGATGTGTCAGAGAGGCCTTCCGTGGAGGATGTTATCTGGAACTTGCAGTTTGCGGCTCAAGTTCAGGATACGATGCATCGAGAGTCGAGCAGCAATCAAGATTCTCCAGTTCATAACAACACATCTTGATCAAATTTTCATCTTTATGAGCACAATGCATACAATACACAATAGTGTGTATTTATAGGTAGTAGTTATACTATGACTCGGGGCCGCAAACTAATGGAGAGGATGGCGAATTTGCGTGATCAATCTTCTTTAGTACAACACACTGAGGAAAAAATAATAAATAAATAAATAATCTTTTTTTTTTGTTTAGGGTTTTCAACTTTTCATTGTTTGAATTCATATGGCGGCTAGCAACAAATCTTGATTCAGTGTGGAAAAGTAATGAATATGCAAATTTGTAAGGTCCATCGACGGAAATATGAGCTTTGTTAAATAGGGAAAAAATTGAGTAATTTAATGGATAATTTTGGTAAATAAGTTTTTTTTTTCTTTATTTTCTTAGAAAAGTTATTTATTGTATAACTGACATAGAATAGAAAATTCTTCAAATTAATTTTTTTTAGAGTAAGTAGTTGTATCATATAGTTTTGACGCAGTCTAGATTTCTATAATTGATCGGATTTTGGATAATAATTTATTTAACCAACCTATTTTAATGAAATTCAGACGCAACGCAGACATCTTTTAGTAACAATTTCGAGCAGTACAAAAGGAAACCAAATCCTGCTAATTTCCAACCAAAAAATAAAACACACACACACACACACACATTGTTATGAAAGATATGAAAAAAGAGACCAACTTGGAAACTTTCCACACTAGTGTGCATTATTGTAATCAATCAAGAACTGAAGAACAGAAAATCAAATCAAAAGAATCTCCAGCCACTTTTTCCTCATCCCCTTAATTAAAATAAGGCAGAACACGCCAATATTATATAAAATAAATATACTAAAGAAAATCTCGAAATTGATTTAAAAAACTTGCCTTTCAAACTTGTAATTTAGTTATATAAAATCCGAGTACTAAAGAAAATTGTTCCTACAGTTCATCTCGCTTTAGCACAATGAATTTGACGTCCCCCAATTCAAGTTTGGCTCCTCCTACTCCTACTCAAAAGAAAGAAGATCCATCGACCTCCGAATTTCATGGAAGTTTCATCAATCAGCTTGCTCACTGTGCTCTGTGCAAAGACCCAATACACGACCATAAAATTGTTTATATGTACAAGTAGGTATTGCTACCCTTGCAATTCAATTCAATTCAATATATATAATTTTTGTTATATTTTCTTTAAAATTATAATTTGATAAATTGTAGTGTCTGAACAACAATACTTTCAATTTGAAAATAAAAGACATATTTTTTTTGTGCAGAGATCAAGCTTTTTGCTGCTATCAATGCCGGGCTAAAGTGATGGCTTTAGAAATAGAGGCCAGCATTCTCCAGGTTGAAGACAAGATGAAGAAGAAGCAAGTTTCAATGAAATTTTGTCTCAGTTAGGGACCCACAGGCTGCTATTTTTCTACTATTTACCTAAATTTAAGGCAATATTCAAAAACTTATCCAATTTTTATGTTCTATCAAGTTATAACTCAAGTGATACATCTTTAAATACAAAGTCACAGCTGAAGTCCAGGAAAAAATTGTACAACAGCAGCAAGAGGGACAAATTAGATGAAGGCTTTTGTTCCACAATTAAGATGGAAGAATCAAGACTGGTCCATACTTATCTGAGATTAGAAACTTGTCTAGCTTCAATGTCCTGTAGTCTGAGAGTGACAGCTCTCTTGTGAGCATCCAGCCCCTCAACTTCAGCCATTGTTGCCACGTACGGGCCGAGATTCCTTAGCCCTTCTTCTGTCAGTGACTGAACTGTAATGTACTTCAAAAAGGAGTCTAAAGACACTCCACCGTACATCCGTGCATAACCATAAGTTGGAAGGACATGATTGGTGCCGCTTGCGTAGTCTCCTACACTCTCAGGTGTCCATTGACCCAAAAATACGGAACCTGCATGTAGTTTAAGACCAACTGGTATCATCTTTGATTGAGACAAATACATAAGTGCATAGTTTCAATATATTAGATACAGCCTGGAAATTAATCGAAGTACAGCACTTGAAAACACAATATTATCTAAGTGCAAATTGAAACTAAGTTACCTTTTTATCAAAAAAAAAAAAAAAGTGAGAGAGATTGATTACGTCAAACATTCTATAGGAAGTTGGCAAGTTAAATAGTGTATGCTGGACATTCTCAATTTTGCATAGGAATAAGTTGGCATATTCGGCTTCTCAAAACAGCTTAAGGAGTGAATAACTTCAAATGTTTTTCATAAGGTTAAATGGCGTTCTTTCAGTTGGAGAAGGCAATACTGATCCAAGTACAAGAGCGCTTTCAAGAAAAAATGGAACAACAACTAAGCATGGACCTCAAGATGATGAAATAAAGTATGAAACCTAGTCCTCTACATATAATTGGTGTGAACAATGAAGCAATAGCAACAAGTAAGACGTACGGAACACCACAAAGACATCAATGAGCAAACCCAGGAAGGCACAGAGATAAGCACATGCATGATGATTACCTGCATTCTCGATGAAAGATTCCCACTTCTCCGCATCTTTCACGTTGATTATCAAATGCTCAGGGGCATACAAGTTTGAGAAAGAAATAGCCTACAAATACCAACAATAGATGCAAATTTAGAACAAAATGTATGGCAAAATAAAATCAAGCAAGAAATCAATAAAACATGCTGTCTATCATTGCACTATGCCAATTTAGGCTCTCAATCATTGTGAGTTGCACAGTGCTGTGCTTGATACTCCAGAGATGTTGAAAAGGATAAATTCAAATACTTTGTTGAGAATTTATATCAGCAGAGAATTAAAGACCATTCCCAAAAAATACTGTTCACCATGCTTCTTTCTATAACTAGCAAGAGAGAACTAGTCAGCTTCGTCATTAGAGACTATTCGTGGAATTGTTGCTCGACCAAAAAGTAACAGATGGACTCTTCAATTTGACTCCAATAATCTGGTGCCTTTTAGTAATGCTAAAATATGAATATAGTATGTCACAAGTCCCACAAGGAGAATAAATTACAAAAGTTCAACCTAAAACCAGACAGAATACATCCGAGGGCTCCAAATTATGAGTTCTGGGAAATTAAGGCCAGAGATACTCAACTTTATTTTCTACAACCAGAAAAATTATGCACAGCAAATAGCCGTATTACTTGAGCATAAACAATTTTTTTTCTTCATTGAAAACATAAATCTTGTTAGGCAAGTCTGAAACTGAAAGAATATTCAAACCTCAAGCATATCGCGTGCATGAACAATAAAGCTGTGACTTAGTGCTTTTGAAGCAAAGCTGCCCCGAGGAAGGCTATCACATTGCTTGTTAATTTGATCCTCAATTGCAGCTATATCCACACCCTCTCCAGAAATTACAAGAACAACTTGGCTATCTGGGCCATGCTCAGCCTGAAATTGTGAAAACAGTTGTTTGCTTTCAGATAAGAAACATAACAGTATAATTCAAGAGAAGTATCTTCAATTCTTTATACACATATTAAAAGACAAATCCTAACTGATAAAGCAAAAAAAAAAAAAAAAAAAAAAAAAAAAAAAAAACTTGATATTTCCTTTTAGTATATTCTAACTATGGGTAAAGCAACATCACTATGCAACTGGTTGCTAACTGGGGTTATCTTCTGCTTCAGACTGAGCAAATTTATCAACAACTCTTATCCTAGTTTTGCTGATAAACAGATTCACTGACATCTAACATTAACTATAACCATGATCATAACAGCAGAACAATATGCTTATATTGATGAAAGAATCAAATAACAAATAGCTAGAAGAGAGATTCTATAGAAGGGCAGACACCTGTGAAAGCAAATCTGCTGCTATATGAACAGGGTTGGCATGCTTATCAGCAATGACAAGCACTTCCGAGGGTCCAGCAGGCATGTCTATTGAAATCATAGCTTCACTGTTCTATTCAGAAGAAGCAAACAATTTAGCAACAACTAGTTAATGCATAAAATGAGTATTTGATCAATTAATGATTTATATAGTATACCTGAAGAATCATTTTTGCGGCCGTGACATACTGATTTCCAGGCCCATATATCTTCTCCACCTGCAGCCACGGTGTCATAAAATTGTCAGAAATACTTAGCAGCAAAAGCTAAAAGCTATACGCATCAAGTTCATCACATATAAGATTAGACGGAAGACACAAGCACTTTACAATACATTTTAATCCCTGAAAGACAATCTCTAGGTTAACAAAGAAACCAAGATTCATAACATGTACATCACAAGCATTATCATGTTATATGCCTTGTCTCGTTTCTGAGCACGAAGAAAGAAATTATAAGGTCATTTTGAATCATTTCCATGTGAATCTGCAGATAAAGTCCCAGGCCGATCTCTCTTACAAAATGACATAAAATATTCTTTAGCTCACAAATTAGTAAAAAAAAGGTTTGTTGGAATGATTGCATAGATTACATTACAACTTTAATGACTTTCAAATGGTATAAAAAAGCTAGGGATGAAGTCGAAATGTCTTGAATCTACTAATACTAGCTCTAAAAGTGATAAATAAATAATGGACTTTCCATCTACATATTTACAAGTGCCAAAATTGGTAGAAGTAATGCACATTATAAACCCCGACTAATAGAAAAGAGTTCTATAATGAAGACAACCTAGGAGGCTTAGAAAAAAAAAAGATGAAGAAATGAATAATAAAAGTAGGCAACAAGACGAACAATGAACTCTGTCTTCCACCAACACAAAAAATTCAGTAGTTTCCTTGTGTGTTTCTTCATCATTTGTTGTTTCATGAGGAAGACCTCTATCAGCTCAGCAAGATAACAAAAGTTTGACAAACCTAGACTTCTCAAAATCATTTTTTCCCTTAGAGGGTACAAGAAAATGATACTTATCTAATTAGAGCATCTTCATTATGGGCAAAAGCCCATCAACACAAGGCTCATGAAGTCTGAGCTAACCCGATTATTTTACATAAATCAACTTGTGTGTGCATAAGCTATATACAATTATACATGATGCATGTATGTTGTGTATGTAAAGTAGTCAAACAAAAAAACAGCGAGTGCACAATTGCTCGTGGCTAAACTCATGGATACAAATAAAATGAAAAGGTAACAAAACATCTTGACAAAATTGAAAACTTCACATTAGCTTCATTCATGGGACACCTGACACAATTTAGACCCCACTAGTTATAACAGTGGATTGGTCATCAATCAAACAGGTTGCCACTGTAAGGGCATTAATGATGTCAAAAGTGATACCTTAGGGCAAGATTGAGTTCCCCATGCCATAGCTGAAATTGCCTATACATGACATCATCAAATTTTAGTAACATAAGAAAGAGTATTCACATACATACAGAATATGGAGGCAGAGAATACTGTATTTGACCTGAGCACCTCCTGCTTTAAGGATATGAGTGACACCAGCTTTCTTTGCACAATAGAGAACCTCCTGCAAATAGACAGTGGCCGTGAGCGGTCAGCCAAATAAAAAAGACACCATATTATGTCAAGATGAGGACAGCTACCTTACAAATGCTCCCATCTTGGGCAGGAGGAGTTGCAAGTACAATCGTTTTGCAGCCAGCAATCTGGGCAGGCTGATTTAGGGCAACCAATATTAGTGAATCTAACATTATAGTCAGAGTTCATTAATCTGAAAATACAAGTAACATAGATTACAAAGTCAACATACAACTGCAAGCATCAGAGCAGTTGAAGGCAATACAGCAGTGCCACCAGGAACATAAAGACCCACAGATGAAATACTTCGTGCCACTCTTTTACACCTAACACCCTGGAAAATGGATAGAGGCACCAGTCTACGAATCAAAACATAGCATGAAAGTTTGAAATGGAAACTACAATACGACAGTGCAATGCTTACTTCCATGTTCTCAATAATTTTTTCAACTGGCTTTTGTGCGGCATGAAAAGCAAAAATGTTATTATAAGCCACATCAAATGCTTCTTGAACGGCTGGGTCAAGCTAATCAAATCAATGCGATCAGTTAGAAACATGACGAGAAATAGGTTAAAAAGCAAGTAATTCACACAATCAAACTTTGCAAACACCCTCGAGCAACATGTTCCAATCACAACCACAGTTACAATATTCTGTAAAAGATTTATACCACTGGATCTGGAAGGTTGCTGACGCTATCCACTATACTGTTTAGTTCAACTTTGTCAAATCGCATTGTATAGCTGTTCGCAAGAAACCAAAATAAAGAAAGAAATATTTTATTCACAATCACCAAGGGAATTGAGAAGAGGGCCGAATATTAAAAACAAGCAGCCAAGAACGTATTATTTCCAGCTCAACATAGCTTTTATGTTCCATTGATTACACCATGATTCCTGATCTTAGAATTTCAACCAGATCAACAAACATTTAGGGTCAAAATATTGCTCCTAGCCTGTGTCAATTCAGAATATAATACAGCACAGTATCAGGATAAAATTAAGATCTTGCAGAGAAACCTAGACCTCATCTGATTAAACTGCGTGCGAGAATATTAACCAATTAATTGATCCTACACTTGACATCTCAACTTCTTCAACAAGCCTGAACTCAAAACCCACTCGATCCCCCCAGCCTAGAGCCGCATCCAAAAGAGAGATAGAGAGAGAGAGAGAGGGAGCACAAGATGCATTGCTCCTGTATGCTGCACCCAGATAGCATAACTAAAGTTTTATTTCTCAACATAATTCACTCTCAGAATATCCCAATACAGTTTACAGTCGTTGTCAGCTGCATAATTATTTTCCCTATTACTTCCAGCAAATGATACTAAAGACTGAATAATATTTTCCCACTCATCTCAGACATAAGATACTGAAACGATTATAATGAAGGGGTAAAGAAACACCTACTCCTTAACAGCTGCATCACCTCTGCACCGAATATCATCAACAATGGGTTGAACCTAAGTATGTATCAAAGATAACAAAATCAATCTTGGGAATTTGAATGGTTGGCAAGAAGATAATAATGGGTTCCCTTCATAAGACAAGAGAACAGAAAAACCAAAATTAAAATAATCAAGCTAATAATTTGACCAGCAGCTGAGCAGCAATAATTCTTACCACACCAAATATAGATGAAAAATCTATTCGAGGACGAGATTTGAGGTTGTCAACCTCAGTTCTGGAAAGATCTGACAGCTTATAGGACTTCATTGAACAATAAGTGGTGCAACGAAATGGTCCTAAAATAAATAGCAAGATAAGATAAGAAAGAGTGAAGACAGGTCAAACGACTAAAATTCAGTAAAGAGGAAATATCTTTTACTAAGTTATCTATCATCAATAATATTACAAAAACTAAAAAAAATTAAAAAATTGTACAATTATGTACTTCATTGCAAAAAAAGGTCTAGAATACAAAACTTGCTGCCACACTAAGAAGCAAAAACCTAGCTGAAATGAGTCTGGGAATTTACATTGTTCCCCCCCAGTTACAAAAGACACAAGTCTGGGAATTTACATTGTTTTGTCACGTCATACAGTCCTTCAGAAAACATGCATAGATGGGGAAACATTTAAAAAGTAGTTAGATTTTAATAACATATGTTTTTTCCCAAATGAAAATAGGACAAAATAGAGGAAATGAGGTCCTAGCTGAGGCAGAATCGGTTCAAAAATTTATTGTCTAATGTCAAATCTCCTCGAAAGAGCTGAAAAGCCAACGAAGTAATCAATTGAGATACGCCATAAAACTTAGGAACTAAATGAATGATGAATGTGTTATGTCGATGAGAAGTCAGAACTATGTCTACCTTTCCAGCCTACCATCAAACAAATGAAGATCATTAACCAAAATTTAGCCTCAATCTAAAAAATGACACCACATTCTCGGCTCGTCTCATTTATTTAATTTTATTTTAGCCGAAGATTAGAATATCATTCAAGTAAACAAATTCATCTGCCTTTTAATCACTCATAAAAGATAATGAGAGCTTGCTGCCTCATGATTGTAAGTTAATTCAACTACCCAACCAAATTGACCACATTTTTAACATAACACTAATAAGAAGAGATAAAACCAACACACACACACACACACACAATGCATTTTTCAGCGCTTCACTGTGACCAAATCATGGGCAACTAAAACATAACACAACAAATTTCA
The DNA here is from genome assembly GCA_028749325.2 of Caryopteris x clandonensis. Lineage (NCBI taxonomy): Eukaryota > Viridiplantae > Streptophyta > Magnoliopsida > Lamiales > Lamiaceae > Caryopteris > Caryopteris x clandonensis. The sequence continues at coordinate 899,305 of JAPYKT020000024.1, read as the reverse complement.
AAGGAAAACTTACTCAAGTTACTTCTCTGACAAAAAGAGGATAATCGTCGACGAGGGATCCCTGTGGCAGCAAATAAACCACTGCACCGATTGAAAGAAAAAAGTCTACAGTCCATTAACACCAAGCCTTCAATATAAATGATTGATCAATTCGAATGGTCTTCCTTAATTAAAAATAAAATCTTCAATATTCAAATGGGAATTTGATGCGAGGGTTTCGACTTAAGAGCCAACCTGAGAGGTGGAGAAGGAAGAGAGGCGAGTGAGCGTGAATTGCCAGCAAGTGAAGTGCCTGAAATTATGAATTTGCCCTCATCAGATGTCAAATATTACTCCAGGGAATTTTTATTTGTTCGATACTATTTGTAGTCAAAGTTACTATGTATTTATTTATGGTGATAAATCTATAAACTAGTATAATATAATAATAAAATTGTTTATAAATAATAATTTCTAACTCTTTTTTAGAAGTTTTTTTTTTAATAAATATATCAACATTTGATTAGTTGAATACGAGAAGTTTATTCAGTCATGTATTTTCCGTATACCATAACTATTTGTCCATATTTTGCTTGGTTGAAGAGTTACTTGTAAGTTAAAAACAAGAAATTAGGGTTTGCAGAAGTGTCTTTTGGGTGTTAATTTTTTCTCAAAAAAATTAAAGTAATTTTTTTCTTTTTTTTTTTTGAACGGTGAGTTAACAAACTTGTCAAACGGCGATTAAAATAATCAAATATTAGTGACCAATTCAGATAGAAATGCATTCAATTCAAATATATGTTTGTTTTGAAATTGAGATGGGGACTGAGACATTTTCTTCAGGTCAAAATATGTATTAATTGTATCTGATCTTTATTTCTTTCTTTACTAATGCTACATCTACCGTTCTCATTTTACCCTACTATATTTCAATACAAATATATTCTTTTACTATTCATCTAGATATAAATTTTTTGAATATAATCATTCAAATATGCCTCGAACACTTATTTCGTAAAACAAACACTTCATAATATCACACAAATTCATGTGCTGAAATGAAATAATCGAATCTCTCAACATGCCTTAATTGTGAATTTTATCCCCCGGTCTCATAAAGTCCGTCAACTGGCACAAATTAAAGAAGTATCATCTTAATAATTAATAACAATTATAAAGAAGTACATCAATTATATTTATATATATAAACATATGTGTACACAAATTAAATTAATTATTTATTATGAAAGTAATAAATAACTTATATAATATTATGTATTTTATAGTAAAAAAGTAAACAGTTTAAATACTAAAAAAATAATATATGCTTGTTCATGGTATGAGTGCACCTTGAGAATATGTATTAGGGAGTTGGATACAAGAACTTCTTAAATATAGAAAAATTCAAAATTAATCACGGCTTAACATTAGAGTCTATCGGAATTTTTTTCAAAGTTTACAATTTTAAACAAAATCTTGAAAAAAATTATGCTACAAGAATTCAATCCTAATTCATATAGAGAATGTAATCAAATTCTTGGTAGATTAGACTACGGAGACACATCACATCCATAGAGTAAATTCATGAAGTCTAGGAGGAAAATAATATATATATATATATATTTTTTTTTTTTTAGTACACAAATGTAAAAATCAATCATCCTAAAGAAATCGAAAGAAAATACACATTGTATTTGATATTACAAAGACATGTAATTAATTTTCTTGTGGAGACTTATAACACTTATGCAATAATCAACAGTTAGTACATCTAAAGGTGTCTTAAAAATGAAAGGACATGCAGTATATGTAACTGACATCGTAGGTAAAAACCCACAAGTCCGTCCGTCTCTCTCTCTCTCTCTCTAGGTGTAATTTTTCTTGAGGACACAAGTCCTATGGAAATAAAAGAAATGTAATAGAATTTAGTCTTGATGGTCATTTGATTAAGGTTGAATAATTACTCAAATTTTAATACTTATATATAGAGTGATTCCCCAGTGCATCTAGTGCATCATGCACCTGATTCATATTATTACTTGTTTAACTACAAGGTAGTATTTGTTTACTTAAAAAATATTACTATTTTTTGAAAGTAACGAATCGGTAATAATATTTTTCAAGTAAACAGATAATATTTCCTTGAGGACAGAAGCCCTATAGAAATAAAGGAAATGTAATAGAATTTAGTCTTGATGGTCATTTGATTAAGGTTGAATAATTAGTCAAATTTTAATACTTATATATAGAGTGATTCTCCGGTGCATCTAGTGCACCATGCACCTGATTCATAGTATTACTTGTTTAACTAAAATGTAGTATTTGTTTACTTGAAAAATATTACTATTTTTTTCAAAGTAACGAATCGGCAGTAATACTTTTCAAGTAAACAAATAATATTTTTAGTTAAACAAGTAATACTCTACTTCGAATTATACGGTACACTCGATGTATATAAGATTTTACGGTATATATATTAGTAGTTGTAATCTGTGACCAATATAAGTCGAAATATTTTGTACTTGTATTGCCTGAAGTTCATGGATCTATATAGCCAAACTTAGAGTTCTTCAAGCGAAGCTATGGATCTCTTACCCCTCGTTTCTTTGCTCTACTTCCATCAAAGTATTCATTTCTAATAAAATATAATTTTACAAGTTTATGAATCTGTTCACTACTATGCTTTTGAAATATCTAGCTAAACCTTTTTCAATAGTATTGGTTGTTGACTTGTCTATTCACAACCAAACTTGATAGATCCCTTTAAACTAATTTACACGAGTTTCACAAACTCTGTTTTCTTTTTTTTTCTAGATCTAGAATAATTGTTGCAATTTATTCATCAATCAATTTTTTCAGGTTTCTAAAATTGATGATATTCAAATTGAGTATTATCCCATAGTATTGTATTGGTTGCAACATAGTTTTAGTCCGGTTGGTACATTTTTATTACTATATCATCTTCACTAATTGAAGAGTCTATTGAAATGATTCTTTCAACCTGCAGAATTGGTGGAGGTAGAATGATCTGATATCTCAAGATTTTTTTCTACTCAAAAGATTTCTTTCTTTCATTCTTACACCGACTTAAATCATACATCCCCAATTAAAATAATGATTCAAACAACTCATGTAAATTGAATAACTTTGCTCTTGTTATCTTCATTTTATCTTACTTTCCGTAATATATCAATAATTAGATCATTATGTGTCTTTTAGCTTTAGAATTACCAATAAATTGTCCTTTTAGAGAAGAAATGACAATTTTTCAGAAGCATAACTAATTCATTCCTTGTTGGATCTTGGTGTTCCTTAAATCCCATTTAATTCTTCCATAGATTCGAAATTCCTTTTCTCCAATCCTTTATTTTCTTTTAAAGACTATAAAGTCTTTAATATTTCACTCATCTCTCTTCACCTTTTTCTATAAATTTTATAATGTTGGATGGTCTTTTGGGCTTCCTAATTTTTTTTTGCTATTTTAGTGGCATCCAAAATAATTTTAGCTAACTCAAAATTAATCATCTTTTAGTTATGAGAGTTCTGTAATCATTTTCCTTCAAACCAAGAAAATCAAATGAGACTCCTTACTTTGTTCTTTAGAGATTAGAGTGTTATTTCTATAATTCTTTTTTGTAGGTTCGGCCATGTATTTCATCTTCCAATAACCATACAACTAATACTTCTCAAGTCAGATGTCAAAATAAAAAACAGTCCAGAGAAAAGGTAAAGTTTCTATTAATAGTCTCAAATTTGCATTAAGTATTTCTTTTTAGCAATATCATATTTTTATTATTTATTTTCTGTATGCAAACATATATAATGTACAATTACAACCTCTGTAAAAGAATGCAACCCTGCCTACTGCCACACATAAAGACAAAACCTGAAAAGCTACAGAGGTTTCAGGTTGGGTGAGGCCTAAGAACAAACAAATTGAAAATATTCTACACAATTAAATGAAAAAAGAAAGAAAAAAGCAAAACAAAGATGAAAACAACAGGGAAGACCACTTTAGTCATCTCTGCTGAGGATCAAAAACTTGGTTCATCTCTATTTGTGTATTATCCTGCGATGAGTCAATCGGGATTCGAAGTTTCTCCGCTTCTCTTGCGATCTGAATATCATCAGGTTTGCAGTACTGAACAAAAACTTTTACAACGAAACGTGGAAGGAGTGCTCCTATTGTAATACAAAGCAAGCACGCCCAGAATAGTTCTGTTTTAGCAAAATGAAAGAAAGCCCTGCAAAAAAATAGCGGATACAACTCACTCTCTAAAAGCAAATCGGTTCACGGGCCATAAATTGATCATCTGAACATTTAACAGCCAATGTAATCCAAAACTGTGTGTGTTATTTTAGGCTTTTTTTTTTTTTTTTTTTTTCTAAATGCCAATTTAGTTATGATGTGGTCGAGTAGTTGCAATTTAGGCCAATTTGTCAGGTTGGTCAAAATAAGCTTACTGTGAGTGCAATGAATTAAACACACATACTGTGAATATGCAGATGGAAGGGGTTATAGCGATACTGCATAAGGTGAAATAAGTTCAGTATATAAAAACCAACAATAAAGACGTAAACACACACATACCCGTGTGTAAATATACTTATGGAGAGTAGATAATGCACTCAGTGTAGGTTGATTAGATGTAAAATTTACAAAAGCATGTCTAAGGTGTGTTAGTTTTAAGTGCCGTGGAAATGAAATTTTTAGAACTAGAACCATGCGTGTTCGATTTCACTGCACATGTAAGCTAATGTTGATCAAACTGCAACCAATTAGTCAAATCATTGCTAAATTAGCAATTGTGAAAAGGATTGGCCTAAGTAGTATTTCAACGGAATTTCTTGGCTAGAAATCACATGGTGACTGGTTCCTAGTTTGTGCATGTTTTTAAGGATCCTGCAAAAGTTCATAACAAAACATTTGTAGATTGACCTCCTCTATATATTGCTTTGCCGACACAAGGGCAACAATCTTTGCTTAAATAAAGAACAAGATGTAGAGCTTTTACCAGTAACCAGGCAGCCATGGGAGAAGATCAATAGCCAAGACACAAAGGAAAGTCGCGATTATGGATCCCCAGATAGCTACATGTGTTATCCAATACCACCGGGTCACATCCATAGCCAAGTGTATATTTACCATTATTACCACTGCAAGCGTCCAAAGATCTCCTAAACTTGAACCGTCAACGTCACTTTCCCAATAAGCAAGGAATGGCACAAAGAAGGCGGCTATGCTTTGCCATAATGTGTCCAACATTGTTACCCAGAATAACCTCCCGCTGTAACTCTCTTGCCTTTGTCCAGCTCCGTAAAGCTGAGGGTGTCTCATGAGAGAAGTCCTACTTAAATCCTTGTCAAGAATTCCTACAATTATTGTAGGGACTGCTGTGTATATTACTGAATACAATACACTGCTCCAGTCGGTTATGGCAGTTGTTAGAGTGAAGCTTGTGAAGAGAACGTACCTGGAAAGAAAGCAGATGGTCATGGTGAAAACTGGAAAGGCCAAATTAGTGATAAGTTCTTCATTTTTATACTCCGATACAAATAAGTTCAATATAGATATATTTCTGCATTGGTCGTGCATTTGATTTCATTATCTCTCTCAAGCTAAAGGGACGATGATGGTGAATAGGTTTTCCTTCTCTTTTTTTTTTTTTTTTTTCAAGTTATCTGTTATCATTACAACACATATGTCCTAAATGAGTCATTATCCTGTCATCATCCAGATGAAACTTACCAGAATAAAAGAAGAACAAATACAGCATTCCTGTAGAAGTTGTACAATATCATGTAGCTCATTCTCTGATAATTCCAATGTCCATGCACCAACAACAAGGGGACCAAGAATCGAAATTGGCCCATTGCAAAATCTGAAGCCATTACAGCTTGCCGACCTTCTTGACCACTGATTCCAATGCCCACATCAGCCATTTGGATCATTGAAACATCATTAGCACCTGAAAGTTGTATGCGGATGTATCCGGTTAATTGCTTTATTTTCTGGTTTTCATACTTCCCTTTTTTATTTGCCACATAAAAAGTTAGATGTAATGATGCTTACCATCACCAATGGCAAGGGTCATGTCATCAGTTCCACTTTTTATCAGAGCAACTATTCCAGCTTTTTGTAAAGGAGCCACCCGACAGCACAACACAACACTACATTTGCTTGCTAATTCAAAAAGCTGCAGACCGATCAATGTGAGTGAATAAAGTAAGTTGGTAAGTCATTGTAAGTATTAGATAGAGGGACCCACAGAGCATTACCTGTTCTTCAAGCTCGGAGTCCAGAATATATACAAGGCTCGTCCCATCAATAATCAACGCAAGTTGACTTTCTCCAGATGCAGTATCAGAATGAGCTGCGAGCTTCTTAGAGAGCACTAATGCATCTTGTAAGCTCTTTCTGCACGAGTCCTTGGAATTGTTGTTGATCACAATCTGTTTCATCTTACCTGTCAAAAGCTTAGACGAGTAGCCAATTGAAATAGCTGTTTCTTGCTTGTCTCCAGTCAGAACCCAGACTTTGATACCCGCTGTTCTTAAAGACTCGACTGCCTCTGGCACTCCCTGCTGTAATTTGTCTTCAATTCCGGAAGCACCCAATATACTGACATGATGTTCGATGTTGCTTGCAACTCTACGAAGCAAAGCAGCCCGCCCCATTAAGGCAGTGCTTGCAGACTCATAAGCAGATTGCCACTGTTCGAATTCAGATGGACTGAGCTCTCGCATTCCGATAACGAGTGTTCTCAAGCCTTTTGAGGAATATGCATGAAGATGGGCTTCGGTTGTTTTTATGGTATTCGAGTTCAGTGATCGATCGATGACACTGAACATGGACGTATCAGCGCCTTTTACGAAAACTTTTATTGTCCTATCAGGGCATCCTAATATAACCGACATCCTCTTCCGATCACTGTCAAACTCGTGTAATCCCAAGACGTTAAACCTGTGCTGATAAGAAGTTCAGCAAGAATATGAAAAGTAAAAGGGAAAGGAAATCAAGCAGCAGATGAGAAAAAAGTAGTCTACCAAAGGAAAAACAACTATAGTGTTCAATAAGCCAGTGGTAGTAGACTACTTAACCAATGAAAGCATGTTACTTCTTGGGAACACATATTTTCTCCTTTTACAAACTTTCTTTGTAAATAACTTTCTTTTGAATCAGTTTACAGAGATATTCAACAAAAATACTCACTTAGGTTGCATTTGGATAAGGTGTTTGAAATGCAGTATCTCAAATCAATGGATTTCAAATCCACCTAAATTACATACGGGTTCAAATTCATCCAAATCCCTGAAAATTAGTCCAAAATGAGGATTTCAAATCCAAACAACCACCGATGGATATGCTATTATGGATTTCAAAATGCACCATCAATACTCATTCCAAATGCAACCTTAGATAATTTTAAGGAGAAACTCCATTTCGAAGGCTCATAGCTTCCAAGAATATGAAAAAAAAGTGTCCAACTACACTCACAAAAAGTATAGAAATTGAAAATAATCGCGCTATATGGCAATAAGTCAGGGAGTCCAGCAAGATAACGAAGTCAAGGAAAGCAACTTCAATTTACCTTTGTCTGTCCCCTTGTATGTCAATAACTATGTGACCCGAAGTCCTTTCTATAAGCATAAAACCATAAGCAGCAGCAGCATAGACCAATGCTTGTTCGTCTGGAGATTCCCCCTGGTAATCTATCAGCTTTACAGCAGGATCTGGAGTGTCCACAGTGAGAGGCACAATTGTGTTGCAAGCAGCCAATGCTAAGAAAAAATCATGAATTTGTCTGCCTTCACTTGTATGCTTTCTTTTCGATACATTTAGAATTTGCGGATTGACCTTTACCTTCATCTTTGGCCTCAAAACCTGCCCCCCATCTGACACCAAATAAGACATAACAAGTTCTTACAAATAAAGATTGATACAAGCTTATGCCAAGAAAGTTCAAAAGGAATAAAATCAACAAGAGAGGGATGGAAGGAGGGACGTTTTAGTCAATGTACCTAGTTCCAAGTTTCCTATTTGCCCATCTTCAATGCTATCCTTCACGCCGCTGTAGTCTGCACCTCCAATGCTAGCACACTTAAACTCCATCTTGTTCTCTGTAAGGGTACCGGTTTTATCAGAAAAAACATACTTGATTTGTCCAAGATCTTCATTAATATTCAAGGCCCTGCATTGAAATCTCGATTTTGAGGCTTCATCATACATTCGGTCATCTCGGATCATGAAGAAAGCTTGACCAACACGAACAAGCTCCATGGATATATACAACGATATAGGAATCATAATTTGGAACACAATAACCGACATGAGAAAGACAAAAAATATCTCCATTCCCCACCCATAATAACTATAATTCCCAACTTTTTCCTCTGAGTAATCCTTTTTCCTATAAAATAGTATCAGCTCAAGTTCATCTTTATGGCGCCTCAACCAAACACCATGACAAACAGAGACCACTGCACACAGTGCGACAAGGAAAACAGAGAGGAAAATTATCTCCCGATTCATACATGTCTCAAGGCGGCTTCTCTTGGATGGAGCTCCAGAATTGTTGAGCATTGCCTTGGTCTCCCTGCCTGCATAAACAGCAACTCCAACTGCCCAATCAGTGTTCCTCAGCTCACAGCCACGTAGAATGATGTTGGAAGGCCCAAGAGAAATACACTTCCCATCAATTTCCATATTTGCCTGAAAACCATAGATGTTCCTATTCGGCTTCTCACACTTGATCAGCCCAGTAATCTTCTCATTTTCGGGATTCTTCATCTGCGTCTCTTGCTTGGCATACCGAGTTTTTAGATTTGATTCGCCATCCAAATTGGTAGTCTGCACATAAGCAACTCCAGTGGTGTCACTTGTAGAGAGCAGCACCATGTCACAAGGAAGACTCTCGTTTGCAGACACTTTAATGATCTCTCCGACACGTATATCCTTCCATCTAACCTGTTGGAACTGACCGTTTACCCAAACCCATGCCAATCGACTGTTCTCAATCTTGTCAGACCTATGCCTTCTATAGTCCTCATAGGCATCCTTAATGGCCGTGACTAACAGAACGAAGGCTAATGGCATAATTGAAGCTCCCCTACCAAAAACAGCAAGCTGGGGAAGCTGATTGAGAATGGCAATCACAAGAAAGTACATGTATGCAACCCTGTGGAACTGTTCAAATAAATTACGGGGCAAGAATGTCAAGATCGAATATTTCCCAGTCCTGATCGAGTTCCCAGCAAACTCGAATTTTGCATCTGTCTTCTCAGGATCATTGATATAGATTAATCTTGCATCATCATCGCGTATCTCTTTATAAGAAGAGAACCCTTCAGAATCAGTACCTCTAAAGCCATGTCTCACAGGTCTTGATCCTAGCTCATTGAAACTCACCTCCCTAAGAGAGTGTCCACCAGAAGTCTTCGATTGTATTGATGAAATACTTCTCTGGGATGATGAATTACGAATTAAGTCGGGAACTTGATTAGAATTTTCATTAATTTCATTCTGGGAATTAGTATCCATCCCAGATGGAGACTTGAGTCAGCAGAAAAAGGGACTCAAACTATAAAAACCATGATGATCTCACCATTCAGCAGCTTACAATCAAAACCATGAAATTCATACGTAAACCACAACTCTGACCCCCAGCAATTAATCAACATAAAATCACAAATTATCGCAAAATTACACACAACCCAGATGCTGATCTCACCCAAACACACATATTCAAGAACAAGCTGAGAATTTCCCACACAAATCACACCCCGAAATGAAATGACAACACGCTCAACTCACAGTAAGCAAGAACCAACTTTTAAATACAAACAGAAAAGGCATCCCGAATCTAAGAATAATCAATCCTATCTCTTTCTGCATTACCTACAACTAAAGATTACGGAGTAATGGGGGGAAAGCCCCTGCTGACTACAAATAAAAAACAGGATCACGCAAAAAAACACAGTTACGTAAAGCTACAGAGCTAATTAAAGCTGGAGACAAAACCTTCTAAAAAGATTTCACCAGAATCAAAGAAATCGTATACGACGGAAGAAGAGAATCAGATTTTCTTTCGGGCCGGCATATATTATGGTCAGATATGAGTGGAGAATTATGCATAACCTGCATTCTCGTAAAATATTTGAGAAAGGACGGAGAAAATGCAAAGGTCAAAGGCATTATTCTTAATCTTAAAACTGAAAAGAAGGGTTGTGGGGGCGAAGATTGCAAGAAACTGGGAAAAGGAAATTGGAAGGAGTCGTAACTCGTAATGGGTGGCGACAACCCACCAAAGAAAAATAATTATTTTGGATCGGCGTTCAATTCCGATACGATTAATACTGACATAGAAATGGAATTTCAATATTCGGTATTCAATTCCATCCAGTTAAGGAAGTGGGTTTAAATAGTTTAGTTAGTGTTAATTATTACAACACACATTATATAAAATGTAAGAAAAAGTCGTCATAGAGAGTGGTGGTTGGAGCAGGTTAATATTTTTTTTGGTTTAGTTGTGGTTCTAGAAGCACTGAGGGCGGCAATTATGAATGTATGTGCATGGCATGTATCCGATTTTGTCGTCTTTATTATTAACAAGTATTATTAACCATATTTCCCTAGTCGCACTGTTTATAACTTTTATAGTAATAAATTCTTATAAATATTAACTAGATGGGCGCCTGTGTAGCTCACGGAGTATAATATATTTTATATTTATATATGATAAATATTTTTTTATTATTATTATAAAATTTCACTATGTTAATTATATTTATATAATTATTATGCCATTGGTTTTTTTATTATGTTATATTCTATTGTCATTTTCTTAAAAATTATTTATATGATATAATGAAATAATGGTTCAATTTTAATTTATACTAATATAATAATAAATACACTCATAAATAGTAAAATTCCATCATTTTTTTTAATTTTATTTGAAATTTAAAAGAAAAGAAAATATTATATATGCTAGCTTGTGAGTGGTTCATATTTTATGTTTTAAATATTTAAAAATTAATTAAAATTTTAGTTTTTTAAAATTTTTGTCGTATAATATATCAAAACAATCATCTTTCATCATCTATAATTTGACACATAATACATATTTTAATATACTACATTTAATTATAAAAATATATTTATTTATGTTGATTAATTTAGTTAAATGTATACATTCATTGTGGGTTGGATTATCTGTATTATACTTGAGCTGCATATAAAAATAAATTAAATATTTTATATGAGGTAAAAATTTATTAAATAATTTATAAATTTTATTAAAAAGTAGTGTAATTTAGTTTTTATTTAGTTAATTTTTTAATAAATTAATATATTATAAACCATGTATTGATAGAAAAATTCTAATTATAAATTAAAACGCAATATTTGATGGACACTAAAGCTACTGAATTTCGTTTTACAAAAGAAAAAAAGAAAAAGTGTTTCAACAGAAAATGAAAGAGTAATACCTAGACTAAGATATTTCAATTAATTAAAAAAAAATGTGTACGATGGTTGCAAAGTAACCACATTTTTAGGAGTACTTTCTTTAATGTTGGTGAGTTAGTTTCTTTTCTAATTACTTTTTTCTAAAATATATTATTAATGTTAAAATATCTAACAAATTTTGTGAGATTGACAAATGGACAATCCCTAAAACCCAGCTTATCCTTCTTTTATATTAAAGAAGGATATTATGATTAAATAGTAGGGTCGAATTTTTTTATATTAAGAAAGGGTATTATGATTAAATAGTAGGGTCAAATTTTTGTGTACCTATTTATTATACTCACAACTCTTCTGAATCTAAAATAAAATAAAATAAAAAGATTCTCTTACCCACAATTTTTAAAATACATTTATTAAGATTACACAATCAATCGTGTAAGTTCAATTGTATAAAATTACGCAGTAAATCGTATAAGCTTGCACGAGATGGGTGGGAGAAGGGAAAAATAAATAAAGCAAGAGAGAGAGCCTTTCACGAGAGAAAATGAAGAAGATAAACTTATGGGAATAGAGAAGAGAAAGCAAAGAGAAATGGGAAGAGGAATTTTCACGATTGGGAAGAGGAATTTACACATTGGGAAGAGAAAGAGAGATATGAGAGAGAAAAGGGAGGAGAGAGAGGAAATAATAACTTGAAGAAATGGAAGAGAGACGAGAGAGGAAATAATAACTTGGAGAAATGGAAGAGAGACGAGAGAGGTTCCATTAGAAGAGAGTCGATAAAATTATAAATGTAGGTACAAAATATCAAGTTTTACCATCTACACTATTTTCTAATAATGGTATTTATTTTTCATGCAAATATATACCTTCTATATGTATATATATTATGATATCTATTTTTCTAAACAAATCTATATCAATATCTATTTATATGTTAATAAAGCATACACTAATTCATTCTCAAATTATTATTTATCAAAATATGTTAATTTCATTATTTTTTATTTTCATTACAATTTTCAAAAAGCTTATAACTTTTTTGTTTCATCTTCAATTTTTTTACAAAAAAATATATCTAATTAATTCTCTTTTCACGATCTTTAATTTGATATCCATATTGCACATATATATATGCACACATACATACACTAAATTTAATCATAACTATAAAATATTTTTTAAGTTAATTGTGATATATATATATGAAGAGAGAAGTATCGTCTTAAATAAAAAAATAATTTTTTCCCTAAATTACTTTTAATTATTATATTTTTTTAATACAAATCTATATTAGGGCTGATAATGAAACCAAGCTATTCGATACTTGATTCGAGCTCGTTCGTTAAAAGCTCGTTTGAACTCGGTTTGATAAAAATGTCAAACAAGCTTGAACACACTTTTATGTTTGATAAAATCTAAAGCTCGACTCGAGCTTGAGACTGTGAAGGAAAATTCGTTGAAACAAGTATAAAACAAACTACTCGAGCTGGATCGTATTTGGCTTGATTAAAGCTCGTTCAAGCTCAACTCGGTTAATAATCAAACCAATCTCAAACAAAATATAAGAAGCTCAATGTGACACCCCAACACTTATAACCCCCAACATAGATTACTTTTAACCTGGTTAAACCTGTATTTTTTTTTCTTTTACCTGCTCACTTGTAGCATATTTACGAGATACAACTCATCTCCTAAACTAAGACTCATTTACACCTAAGCAAAATCCACACCTGTAACAGATTTACACAAAGATTTGTCCACTCTCATAAGTAAGGATCGAGATGCAAAAGTATCCGCCACAATCACACCAATATTTACACATTAAAAGTTCAATACTATTATACAAGCCCCCAAAAGTAAAAACAAATGAGATCATAAGCATAGCCCATAGTTTAATCCCAAAGGTAGTCATCCATGTACACCGATCCCAAAAGTTTGTTGAAGCACGAATAACATGCCTGGTAAGCCATGAGCTTACACATCATCATCACGCTCATCTACAATGCACAAACTAGGTGAGCTAAAGCCCAGTAAGCAGAAATCATACATGTACAATAATTTAAATGCTTGCAGAAACTTTGAAAGAGGTGTGAAATGCATATTACTGAAACCCTAACCCATGTTTTGGCCCGTGACCCCTTACTGTGCACCGGAAAGAGCTAGCTCAATAAATAATCATACTCATAGAGTCGATCCATGTCTCACATGCCACCGGCCCGACAAATCGAGCCTATCCATGTCTCACATGCCACCGACTCAATATATCATAGAGCCTATCCATGTCTCACATGCCACCGGTCTGACAAATTAAGCCTATCCATATCTCACATGCTACAGGCCTCGGTACACTAGTAGTGGTTAACATTATATTTTCCATTTCTTTTCATCATACAGTGAATGCAAAGCAGACTATATGCAACTTATGCGTACACATGCCAATGCTCGTGAATGTTATGTTTATATAATACTAACTCAGTCATTCACACCACATAATTCATATCCATCAATATCAAGAAGCATATGTCACAAATATCTCATAGTCAACTAATACAAACAAGTACTATGTTTATGCATTGTAGGTGCAAATGGATTTCTACTTACCTCTTTTCCTATAATAAGTATCTGAAATTTCCTACATGTACTTCAATGTGGCTAAACTAGAGCTTTTTCAGAGATGAAGGCTTGTCTTCACCAATTCCTCTCTCTCTCACTCTCTCTCTCTTCTTTTCTTTTCTTTTCTTTTCTTTCCGCTGGACTCTTTCCCTCCGCAACCTTCTCTTCTACCTCCCCTCTCTCTTCTTTCTTTTTTTATTTTTTTTTTGTCATAAAAGGAATAAAGCTTTTCCCCCCTTAATTCTTAAGTTAACCACCGCCTTAATTTTTACACATTTGTTATCAATATATATATATATGCACACGCACCCACAGTAATTATATATGAACACACGCACACACACTAATTATATATATACACCACCAGCCCATGCAAAGGTTATTACTATTATCTATTGTTTATTTTTTTTATTTTTTTCATATAACTAAACCCATGTTGAATACTAAATAATAATTTATTGTGTAGTTGATATACCCACACATATACGTTCATATGTATATGCAAATTAAATTCTGTAGAAATAATATATATATCCTCCAAGATATTTTACCCTATTTCGTATTACTATTATTATTATTATTATTATTAACTCACTACGTGTAATTCTATATTATTAATGTTTGACACCTAATTTCTCTTCCTCGATATTTGGCCCAAGGGGTTCCAACCTATACTGTAAACCCTTAAAATTTAACAGTAACATTCCAAACATAATTAACTACGAGCCGCAATACAAATAAAAATGCAATTTAAATAGCAAATAAAATTATAAAATGAAAGCAATGCATGAACTATATTGACCAGTGAGTAGTGGGGGGCTTAGGATATCACACTCGATAACATTTCAAACAATCTTGAACAATGGTATGTCCGACTCGACTCGACTCGTTTACACCCCTAATCTATATCAATATCTATCTATCTATATAAGATATAATAACATAATTTGATTGATAGACCCACGATTTAATGGTAACTAAACATCGCAATAAAAAAATCATAATATTTTAATTAATTTTAATTTTAAGTATTTTATTATGAGAGTATATTAAAATAAACTTCTAAATATTATATAGATAAATTGTAGTTCAACTTAAATCCTATAATTCCACTAATTTTAGGATATAGATGACCAATATATCTAATAAATTAGATTACAATAAATCGATTTAATATAAAATAAAATAATTAATATTTACATAATACAGTTAGATTAATCTATATAATTTTATTTTCATCGAATTTAGCATTAAAAAAAAATTTAATATTTTATTTTTTAAATTTTAAATGACCGCAAAAATTTAGATTATTTTTTTATAGAAAAATTGACATAAAAAGAAGATAATGTTCTATGTTGTCTTTTGGCATATATTTAACATATATATATATGTATGTATAAAGAGAAGTACCATAAAATTTTAGAAGCTAACAATTTTTCCGCTCAAAGTAGCTTTCTAAATTTCAATATATCTTTTTTTTAAATCATATATAATATCTTTTTAATAACTGAATAATAATAACAATATTATTATTAATAGTAGAAAATAACCATTGCATCGTGTGATTTTGGAATTATGAAGCTAATTAATATAAATTTGAAATTATATAACTGATTAACACAAATTTTAGGATTATGAAACTAATAACATTAATTCTAGAATATATCAAAAGCTGATGTATCAATTATTATGATTTTTTTAATTTCCTCCAAAAATAAGATATTATAGTAATATATATAAATAAAATAAAAAACAAAATTTCTTCTCATATCTTCGACTGAAAAAAATTAAAAAAAATCACAGTATTCTCGGCTTTGGTTACAAATAGACGATAAGAAAAAAATTAAGTAGATTAGCACAAATTTCGGGTGAATCTATATTTCATATTTACCTTCATCGTTTTCTGTAGACTTAAAATTTATTATTCCTATATATATATAATCTTTTTTGTTATATACTATAATATTGTAAATATAGAATATCTTTGATCGTGTTTGATGGACTAATAGCCCGCGGACCATAGGTCGACTCGATGAATTTAGTGTATTTTAAAATTGTTAAACTGGGTTGGTCTCAAAATTTATTTGTTTGATGGAATATTTGGATCGACTCGATCCGGCCTGAACTTTGTCGTCGGCACGCGGGCTTGGGCCGAGGTGAGTCAGACGGCCTGAGTAAACACCTCTAGCCACACGTGCACATCATGCGCCGTTACAACTTTTTTTTGCAACTTTTTAAAATACATATTTAACTTTTGAAAATGGAAATAATTGTTGCGGGAAAATAGGTACTTTCAATATTTTTGTTGTTATTTTTGTTGTTGTTGTTGTGTTTATGTTATATATAATTATATATAGTATTGTGATTAATATATTTTAATGCTTCAAAATTTTGATTATTACTTTCTTCTCCCAGAAAAAGTCCTACGATCTGCCCGTTTAATTTGTTGGATTATGATTGGTAATTAGGGGTGATGATATGTTAGTCTAGAGAGGACTTTTAGGTGAACAACTTGAGCCTAATGTATAAACACGAGGCCTAAACGTGGTCTATTATACATGATAGACATTTTTTGTAGCTCAAATTTAATCAGTTTAAAAAATAAACATGATCTAAAGCCTACTTAAAAGCTTATATACATCATACCCCAATTTTAAAGTAAGCATGATCCAAGAAAATTAAGTAAAGTATAACTTATTTCTTCAACTTTCACAAAAAAATAATGTAGTAAAATAAATAAGAAATAAATGGATTAGATTTAGTGTGCATTTATTTAAGATAATATATATAATTATAATTATACATATATACACGCATGCATCACTTATATAGATTTCTAAATATGCAGCCTAATAGGATTAAAAGACTTATTAATGGCTAAAACATACTCTATAAGATTATATGGGCTTTACAAAATATCTATTTATTAAATAGGCTAAGCTATTAGACCATCTCCAGCAGTGTTCATTATTCTAGTGCAAATTATGCACCACTTTAGCGTAAAATTTACATACTCTCTCCAACAGTTTGCACTACTTTCTCCACTAAAAAATAATATTACACAATAATCTTTATTTTCTTTATTTTTAATATTTATTTTTAGTACTAAATATTTGTTAAAAACATTATATATGTAATTTTATTTAACATTAGATTTTGAGATAATATTTATTTTACTTATATTCTTAAACTATCTTATTCAAAAAATATATATGTAAAATTGAATGTCGGGTAATGTTATGCATTTCTATTTAAATTTGTATATAATATTTAAAATCTCATATACTTATTTAAATTATATTTATATTATTATTTAAATTACACATCATATAATTTTAAAAAACTTGATTTAATTTCAGTCTGGATAATTGAGTTTTAAATATTAAAAAATGTATATATAATTATATAAAAAAGAAAAGAAAAAAAGTAGCGCAATAAAAAATCTGCGCTAAAAGTAGTGCAAAGATTTCAAAAACTTCAAGCTGGTGCAGAGAATGAAGCACTGCTGGAGGGTGAAAACTGACACCAAATGCTAAAATAGCTTCTTGTTGGAGAAGCTCTTAGTATTTATTAAATAGACTAAGCTAAGCCTAACAAGACTCCAAAATCTTCAATTAAATTAGATCGTATGGTAGGCTAATATGTTCTGAACCCTATTGATAGCTCAACACAATCATGCGTTTACTTGCTATTGGAACCATCTTCGAATATGCAAGGCTGTGCGAGATAAATGCATTACTTTGGGATAGAAAGTGGGAATGTAGTCCCATGCTTTCCCAAGGACCAGCGGTCAAAATGGTGTTTCTATTCACACCACCAATATTACTTTGTACATCATTTTTACTATACACATCACATAAAAAATACTTAAAAACTTAATTTTACTAAACCCACCTCAAAAATACTTATTCTACCCATTTAAAAAAAAAAAAAAAAGGAAAAAACTCAGAAGCTGAAACTCGAAACCCTAACTTCAACATCTTCTTCTTCCCTTCTCTCCCCGCCCATCACGTTCGGCACGCATACATCTCCTTCTACTCCTCTTCTTCTCAATGACGAGTAATGGATGCAAAAGGCGACAATGTCTCGAGTCCTCCAGGTAATATTTCCATTCCGTTTAGCGTAAACGATGAAATTATAAGTTTAGGATCCTACGACATGTTCGGCGCCACTGGTTGGCCGAACATATGTCTACGAGTTCGGCGTCCACTGGCCGAACGTGTAACAGCTCGTAATTTATAAAATATTTTTCTACGCAAAAAGATATATTTTTTTAAAGAGAGAAAATAAAATTAACAATAGTCACACTCCACGTAGTTCTAGGCTGTTAAAATATAATAATTGATAAAAATCCAAAGTAATTGAACATCCAATAAATTCAAACTAGTTCAATAATAAACATAATGCGGAATTAAAGTAAATCGTTTAAATAACCCAAAAACTCATAAATGTAAGAGTCTTGTTCATAATACGGAATTATTTTAATAAATCACACCAACATCCATTCGGTTCACCGCCCACTCCTTCATCCTGAATTATTAAAATTCATAGGGGTGAGCTACCTCTAGCTCGTGGGGTTTAAATTATCAAATTTAAATACAAGAAAGTAAATAGTATATAATAGCAGAATATGCGTAACAATATAAATTGCAAGATCGACTAACGGATTACATATATTTGTTTGATCAACTAACGAATCACATAATACTATTGGATCGACTAACGGATCCCATAAAATCACATAGCACATATATAAAGCAAAAACATTCTAAACATTTAAATTCAACAATATTGAAATAAAAACCTCACCTTAAAGAAGTGTTGACTTGAATGGTAAATGTGTGAATGAATGTGAATTAAGCCTTGTAACCACGATTGTTCATTCCTACATTATAAATATTTACATCTAGTAAATAAAGGATTAAATTATTAAGGAAATTGAAAGAATTAAAAACTAAAATTTAGATATATATATATATATACATGTATATATGTCCTTTTGAAAAAATTGAAAAAGAAAGAAGAAAAAAATAGAATAATTCCCAGAAACATCCGATCCTCCTTCCCCTCTCTCTCTCTTCTTCTCTTTCTCTCTCTCTCTCTCTCCTCTCACTTCTTTCTTTTTATCTCTCTTTCTCTCTTCTCACACATCTCCCTATCTCTTTGCTCTCACTCTCTCGCTCGCTCCCTCTTCTCTTTCTTTCTCTATCCCCGTTCTCTCCCTCGCTCGCTCACTCCCTCTTTGCTTTCTTTCTCTCTGTGCTCTCTCTCTCTCTCAGTCTCTCACTTTTTGTTCTCTCTCTCCCCCTTTGTATATCAGTCTCTCCCTCAAAAATATTTTTTAAGGGGAGGTGAGATGCTGCCGGGAAGAAAAAAGATGGTGGCTGTCCGGCGGGCAGTCCACCAGAAGATTTACACCATATTACTGAGGGGTTGTGTGTTTATGAAAAGGGTAGAGTTTGACAATTTATAAGGGGAGGTATATGTTTAATTTAGGTAGAAGACAAATCTCTTGATTCTCGATTCCTAATTTTTAGGAAATTGGTCTTCTCATTCCTTTTATCATTGGGGAAGTAATAAAAATGTGCCTAAAAGAATTTAGGGTTCCCTTAATGATTTGGGCTAAAAAAATATCTTGGGCTAAAAATTATAAAAGTGGACCAACAAATCATTAATCTCATTTATTTTAATTTGGGCCGAAAATTTATTAAAGGCTATATATATACATATATTATGGGCCCAACTCTAATTCTATTAATGGTCCTCATTTATGTTGGCTGTCGAGACCAACAAATAATAAAACACTTGTTCTTAAAGATTTGTGATAGTGATGAACAAGGATCGTATCCACAGAGATTGGTAGTTTTTTATTCTTTTGTTGTAAATAAAATCAGGGGGGGTTTGAGGTTTGGTGAATATCAATATTCAATTGAGTAAGAACAATGTGTAATGTGAGTAAAATTCAGTTTAAACAAATTCAACCAAGGGTTAACTTCAGAATATGTTCGTAGAATCGATCATGGATGCAAATATGGTTCTTTCATTCAATCATTAAATTGGTTATAGTTGCTGGTACGACCAAAACAACCTATCTCTCCTTAGTTGTTCGATAATCAGGGTACGACCTCTAATTATTTCCCTTATCAATAAACAATTCTAGATACGATCATAGAATTTAATTTACCAATAGCATTAGGTAGAGAGAGACCACCAATTCTAGCCAACAAACACACATGTATGTTTATTTAAGCTAGATCATATATCTCCATAACAGATTGGTTCAAATAATCATGTTATTGTACCACTTATATTAGAACGGTTAAACAATTACGGGTTTAACAATCTAATTGGCACCATATTGTTTCAACAATCAAAAGATTGGCCACTCATTCAATCATCAAAACAATAAGATTTATCGCACACGGAAGATATATGAATAACGAAAATTAAAGAACAAATAAAAACTAATTAGATCTCACAATTCGGATGAACATAGTCTTTTGTAATTCCCTTGGATGAAAAGATGGAGCTCAGCCTTCCATGGAGAATTGCAGCCAAAATAAAAATTAAAAGAGTGTATCAAATTCTCGGTCCCCCTTTCTCTCCATAACTCCCCTCTATATATAACCTCTCCTACCACCCACTAATTCTAATAATAATTATCATCATAAATCAGGCGTAACTGCCATCACTTAGTGGGGAATTAAGAGTGGGCAGTTATGTTCATTTCCGTTAGTGGGCGTTTCGAGCTAAGGTGTGCCCACGCCTTATGCAAAAACTTTGGCTGGCACCAGCACATCTTCAAATCCGACGGTAAGGCGTGCCCACGCCTTACGGAAAAACTTTGGCTGGTCCTTTGACATCTTCAAATCCACCATTTTATATCCAAAATGCATCAATCCATCCAATTGCCCTACAAAACACAATCTTTAATCAAAACTCAAGAACTAAGCATGATTATAAACCAAAACCAAGGGAAATAAGATAAAGAAATATAGATAAAATATATCCTATCAAATTCCCCCACACCTAAACAATGCTTGTCCTCAAGCATATATCCAAACTCATATTCATGATCCCATGTAATCAAACATCCACTTCCTCATTTGCTCATCCACATTAAGAGTGTCTCTCTTTTTTTTTTTTTTTTTTTTTTGAAAGAACACATCAGAACATGGATAGCAATAGAAGAATCAGAGCTCAGATAACAAGAATCACAAAAATGAACTAGATATCAGAATAGGCCAAAACCAAAATAGCAAGTCAACAAACATAACAATCAATTCCCCCTCCCTCACACCTAGACTAACATTGTCCTCAATGTAAAGTAAGTATAAAGGCAAAGTGAAGGACTTCCCTGGATAGTCTAGGACGTGCAAACGTCATGTCTTCTATTGTGGAGGGGGAAACGGCGGATCAAAGCCATGGTGCTTGAAGTAAGCCATTTGATTCAACTCCATTCTAGCCAATTGTGCCTGCAAAAGCTCAAACTGTGTGTGGCAATAATCCTGAAAAGAGGGGTTAGGTGTGGCAGTCTCCTCATCGTTATGGAGATCACGTGAAGTACGTGATCTTAGATGAGAGACCCTTCGTTGCTTCGGCATTTCAGTAGGTCCAGGTGCACGAAACCGATACAAAACACCTACTGTTTCCACTAACAACATATTCTCCAAACAAGTTAAGTCTAAAGGAAACATTTCGCATGCAACATGGAGATCATTGTTATCAGGATCAATCAATTGCAAGTTCACAGCCAATTGAGTTATCAAAGAGCCCAAAATCAAATTCCTTTTGTTAGATAAGACATGAACAAATTGTGAAGCAAGCCAAAACCCAAGGTTCACTTTAAATTTGTTCTCCATGCAAAATAGAAAATAAAGCTCAGCCTTATTCAACAATGCAGAATTATCCTTACGTCCCGAAAAGGAAAATGCAAGAAATCTATGGATGTACCTAAGTGCAGGCTTGTGAAGATATGTATCGGTAGATTTCTTTGGATCATAAGAAACAGGATTATTAGACATGGACTCATAAACACTAATCGGACCAAATTGTGTAGCATAATCACAGGCATTCTCAAAATACTCATCAGTTTTCACATACTCTTCTGTTACAAAACCAAATGCAATATTGAATTGAGTAAGTGAAAACTTGAACTCTTTCCCCATTAACCTAAAGATAATCACCTTCGGATCATTCAAACTTAAATCAGCAGACTTTTTAAATTCGAAAGTAGTGTAAAATTCTCGAACAAGCTCAATATAAGCAGGATAATTAATTGAAAAATAAGACTGCCATCCTATATTTTCAATTAACTGCATCACTTCATCTTTTATATGCAAGAGCTCTATAGTAGGGAAGTCGAGACACTTACAAGGGATGATATTTCGTTTGCAGACGTCCCGGTATCGTTCTTTATCTTTTTTCTTTGTGAAGGTCAGTCTGCCGTTCAAATCTGACTCCGAGGGTGGAAGAATGTGCAACTTCTTCCCTACTCGTGCTCTTTTCCGAATGGGGATTGTATCCGAATCAGCGTCGGACGAATCAGAGTTCGGGATTGGGCTCGGAGAACCGCTAGCTACGGCTTTGCCTTTCTGGGCTCGGGATGCTCTACTCATCACAGTCAATTGTTGATGGAATTGTGGCAATGAGCTACGGTTATGGTGTCGCAGCTGGGCTGAATGCGAAGGAGAGACGGGGCAAAGGCGGGCTGCTGCTGTGCGACTGGGCTCGAAAGGAAAGAACGGGACGGCGGCTGCTGCGGGGCTGAATGCGAACGACGGCGTGGCTGGGCTGCTGCTGTGTGACTGGATGCGAACGACGGCGTGGCTGGGCTGTAGCTGTGTGACTGAGAGACGGGTGAAGGTGGGTTGTTGCTGGGCTGAATGCGGCTGCTCTCTTTTCTTGTAAAAGAAAATAAGATACTAAGGTTTTCAAAATAAATAAAATAAAATAAAATAAAAAGAAAAAGAAAAAGAAAAAAAATTTGGAGCCAAGGATGTCTCCAGCAGTTGAGGGCAAATAAGGCGTGCCCACGCCTTACCCAAAATCGTCAACTAAGGAAGAATCCAAGGATTGTGGATCAGCGAAACTATTTCAATAAGGCGTGGGCACGCCTTATGTAATTTCTGGTATGCTCGAAAATTGAGTATCTCAATTTAGAGCGTGCCCATGCTTTACGTAAAAATTTTCGATGTATCAATGAACAAATTCATACTCCCGTTTTTTTTTTTTTTTTTTTTTTTTTACACTAGAAAACATAAAATTTGGGCTGCCTCCCAAAAGCGCCTTTCTTTACAGTCTTTGGCTAGACATCACTATTCATCATCCGTGATAAACCGGAATTTCCAAGTCTATATCGTCAACGTTTTGAACTAAATAATTTTCATGAAAGATTTTCAAACGATGACCATTGACCTTGAAAATTCGGTTAGTATCTGGATTCTGTATCTCAACTGTGCCATAAGAAAATACGTTAGTTACAATAAAAGGCCCAATCCATTTGGAACGCAATTTACCAAGAAATAATTTTAATTTAGAATGAAAAAGTAAGACTTTCTGACCAACAAAAAATTCTTTCCTGGAAATCATACGATCATGGAATGCTTTCGTTTTTTCTTTGTAAATCCTGGAGCTCTCGTAAGCTTCATGATGAATTTCCTCTAGCTCTTGCAATTGTAATTTTCTCTCTTTACCCGCTTCATCCATTTTCATATTGCATTGTTTGATAGCCCAATATGCTCGATGTTCCAGCTCTACCGGTAAGTGACAGGGTTTACCATATACCAAACGGTAAGGAGACATACCAATAGGAGTCTTATATGCAGTTCGGTAAGCCCAAAGTGCATCATCAAGTCGTATACTCCAATCTTTTCGGTTTGGATTAACAGTCTTCTCAAGTATAGACTTGACTTCTCTATTGGATATTTCAGCCTGCCCACTCGTTTGTGGATGATATGCAGTTGAAACTCGATGGGTAACATTATACTTTTTCAATAAGGCTTCAAACACTTTGTTGCAGAAATGAGTGCCACGATCACTCACTATTGCCCTTGGAGTCCCGTACCTAGCAAAAATATGAGATTTGACAAAATCTACAACAACCTTAGCATCGTTAGTACGAGTAGCCTTAGCTTCTACCCATTTCGATACATAATCCACAACAAGAAGAATGTAAACATTACCGAAAGAAGAAGGAAAAGGACCCATAAAGTCAATCCCCCAGACATCAAATATTTCACAAATAAGAATGGGGTTAAGTGGCATTTGATCTCTATGTCCTAAGCTTCCAGTTTTTTGGCATTGCTCACAAGTCTTACAAAACAAATATGAATCACGAAACAAAGTAGGCCAAAACAATCCACTTTCTAACACCTTACGAGCTGTTCTTTTTGGACCAAAATGTCCTCCACATGCATAAGAATGACAAAATTGTAAGATGGAATGAGTTTCATGTTCGGGCACACATCTTCGAATAATTTGGTCTGAGCAATATTTCCACAGATAAGGATCATCCCAAGTATAATATTTGGCATCACTTTTGATTTTATTTCTTTGGGCTCTAGACAAATTACTTGGTAAAGTTCTAGTTACTAAATAATTAGCAATGTCAGCATACCAAGGATTACTATTTTGAATAGAGAAAAGATACTCATCTGGAAATTCATCTTTCAGTGGCGATGCATTTTCACTCGTGATCAATCTGCTGAGATGATCTGCTACCAAGTTTTCTGTGCCCTTCTTATCACGTATCTCCAAGTCAAACTCTTGCAACAAAAGTATCCAACGAATAAGTCTCGGTTTGGATTCTTTTTTCTTGAGCAAGTACTTCAAAGCTGCATGATCAGAAAAAATAATAACTTTAGCTCCAAGTAAATATGAACGGAATTTCTCTAAAGCAAATACAATGGCTAGAAGTTCTTTTTCCGTTGTAGAGTAATTGCTCTGTGCACTATCAAGTGTTCTTGATGCGTAATAAATGACATGTGGAGATCGATCAATTCTTTGTCCCAGGACAGCTCCAACCGCATAATTACTCGCATCACACATGATTTCAAAAGGGAATTTCCAATTTGGTGGTTGGATAATTGGTGTTGATGTTAACTTTTCCTTCAGACAATCAAATGCATCCTTGCATGCATCATTGAATTCAAAATTTACATCCTTCTGTAACAGCGTAGTTAGGGGATGGGTAATCTTGGAAAAATCCTTGATAAAGCGACGATAAAAACCTGCATGACCAAGAAAGGAACGAACATCCCGCACACTTGCGGGGTAAGGCAAAGATTTTATAACATCTATCTTAGCTTTATCAACTTCAATTCCCCTTGCTGAAACAACATGTCCTAAAATAATACCTTGATCAACCATGAAATGACATTTTTCATAGTTCAAAATAAGGTTTTTTTCTATGCATCGTCGAAGGACTTTTGAAAGGTTAGCAAGACATGAGTCAAAAGAATCACCATAGACTGTAAAGTCATCCATAAATACCTCTATGATGTTCTCTACATAATCCGAGAAAATACTAACCATACATCTCTGAAATGTGGCTGGAGCATTACAAAGTCCGAAAGGCATACGTCGGTATGCAAATGTGCCAAAAGGACATGTGAACGTCGTTTTTTCCTGATCTTCCAATGCAATTGGAATTTGGTGGAAACCTGAATAGCCATCAAGACAACAATAATGAGTTCGACCGGCTAAACGTTCAAGCATTTGATCAATAAAAGGAAGAGGAAAATGATCTTTTCTAGTTAAAGCATTCAACTTCCTATAATCGATACATACTCTCCATCCATTTTGAACTCTAGTAGCCACCAACTCACCTTCACAATTTTCTACTACAGTAATACCTGTTTTCTTCGGAACGACTTGGACCGGACTTACCCATTTGCTATCGAAAATCGGATAGATCATACCTGCATCAAGGAGTTTCAAGATTTCTGTCTTCACTACTTCCATCATAGGTGGATTCAATCTACGTTGAGCTTCTCTAGAAGGCGCTCACAAACTGTTTCATACAATTTAGAGTCGACATCAAACTTCCTCATGTACTCTTGTGAACTTTCAAGAGTTAAGTTCCTACTAAGTACAACTTTCAACTTATCATCATCACTCATATCAAAGATATTTTGTGCTAGAGAATCAATGATATCCACAACAAAAATAGAAGACACATCACTTGGATATCTCATGGCCTCATAGATATTAAACTTAATAATCTCACCATCAAATTCCATAGTAAGTGAACCATTAAACACATCAATTTTTGTTCTAGATGTTTTCAAAAAAGGTCTCCCTAACAATATCAAAGAACGAGATGATTCATCCTCTTCCATATTTAGCACATAAAAATCAGCAGGAAATATTAATTCATTCACTTGAACTAACACATCCTCCAATACACCTTCAGGATAAACATTAGACCTATCAGCCAATTGAATAATCACACCAGTTTCTTTTAAAGGACCAATATTCAAAGATGAATAAATAGATAATGGCATGACATTAATTGAAGCTCCAAGATCTAACATTGCTCTTTCAACTCTCACATTACCAACTTTACAAGGAATGGAAAACATACCCGGATCCTTGCATTTAGGAGGTAACTTTTTCTGGAGAACAGCTGAAACATTTTCACCCATACTTACAAATTCATTACCTTTCAGCTTTCTCTTGTTTGTTCATAATTCCTTCAGAAATTTGGCATACCGTGGTACTTGTTTTATTGCATCGAGTAAAGGGATGTTTACCTCGACCTTACGAAAGGTATCCAAGATTTCTTTTTCCTCTTCCTCCTTCTTAGATTTAGAGAATCTAGTAGGGAAGGGAGGTCTCGGTGTGATAACCTTTGGTAGTGGCTCATAATGAAGTTCTTTGGGTAGATCGCTTTGAGTTCGAGGAACTTCAACTTCCTTTTCCACTTCTTCCACCAAGTTCCTTCCACGAGATGACTCGGGAACATCCTCTAGTCTTTTTCCACTTCTCAAAGTGATTGCATTTGCATTTTGCTTTGGATTCACAATCGTTTGAGATGGTAATTTACCTTGAGACTCCATTTGGCTCATAGATGAAGCCAGTTGGCCCACTTGGTCTTCTAGCTTCTTCATACTTCTCCTCGTTTCCTGTTGAAATTGTTGTGTGTTAAGTGCAAGATTTTTAACAATTTCTTCAAGAGACATACCTGAATTCGAAGAAGACTGTTGTTGATGAGGAAGAAGTTGCTTAGGCTGAAAGTTTTGGAATTGGGGCCTTGGACCATAATTGAAGTTTGGATGATCTCTCCAACCGGGATTGTATGTGTTGGAGTACGGATCATACTTCCTTTGTGTCGGTCCTGAAAATCCCCCAACTATATTAGCTTGCTCATGGGGTTCATCTTGAAGCGTCGGGCACATGTCAGTTGGATGTTCTATGGAAGCACAAATCCCACATGCCTTAACTTGTTGAACATTTCCTGCAACCATTTTTTGAACAAGTGTAGTTAGATTAGCAATTTGACTTTCAATGGAAGAAGAACTTACCTCATTCACTTTCTTGTAAGACATATCATGCCTAACTCCAAACTGCTGAGAATTAGCAGCCATGGTGGTAATTAAATCTCTAGCCTCGGTAGGCGTTTTGTTCACTATAGCACCTCCACTGGCAGCATCCATCATCCTTCTCTCTATGGGAAGCAATCCTTCATAAAAATATTGTATGAGAAGCTGCTCTGATATTCCATGTTGAGGGCAACTTGCACTAAGTTGTTTAAATCTTTCCCAATACTCGTGAAGCCCTTCTGAATCTTTTTGCTTAATTCCACAAATTTCCCTTCTAATACTTGCAGCTTTCGAAGCGGGGAAAAATTTGTCAAGGAATAACAAAACCATTTCCGTCCATGTAGTCACAGAACCAGATGGCAAATAAAATAGCCAATCGTTTGCTTTATCGGCTAGGGAAAATGGGAAAGCACGTAGCTTAATTTGTTCCTCCGTAACACCCTGTGGTTTCATGCTAGAACAAACTACATGGAACTCTTTTAAATGTTTGTGGGGGTCTTCATTTTCTAATCCATGGAATCTCGGAAGAAGATGGATTAATCCGGACTTCAACTCAAAATTACCCTCCACAGCTGGGAATTGAATGCAAAGTGGTTGCTGATTTACATTTGGTGGTGCAGCCAATTCCCTCAACGTTCTTTCTGCATTAGCCATGGTTGGCTCTATTTCTGTTTCAGAATCACTTGAAGAGTCAGCCAACGATACTGCCAAATTCAGTCCAGGAGAAGATGGTGATAATGCTTGCTTTCTCAATTTCGTTTCTCTCCTCAATCTTCTAGCAGTCTTTTCAATTTCAGGATCAAATTGGAGTTCACCTGCACGAGAAGAACGGGGCATAAAAACGAACAAATAACAAAATAAAAATAAACAAAAGAATAAATCTACTTGACACCAATCCCCGGCAACGGCGCCAAAAATTTGTTGGCTGTCGAGACCAACAAATAATAAAACACTTGTTCTTAAAGATTTGTGATAGTGATGAACAAGGATCGTATCCACGGAGATTGGTAGTTTTTTATTCTTTTGTTGTAAATAAAATCAGGGGGGGTTTGAGGTTTGGTGAATAACAATATTCAATTGAGTAAGAACAATGTGTAATGTGAGTAAAATTCAGTTTAAACAAATTCAACCAAGGGTTAACTTCAGAATATGTTCGTAGAATCGATCATGGATGCAAATATGGTTCTTTCATTCAATCATTAAATTGGTTATAGTTGCTGGTACGACCAAAACAACCTATCTCTCCTTAGTTGTTCGATAATCAGGGTACGACCTCTAATTATTTCCCTTATCAATAAACAATTCTAGATATGATCATATAATTTAATTTACCAATAGCATTAGGTAGAGAGAGACCACCAATTCTAGCCAACAAACACACATGTAGGTTTATTTAAGCTAGATCATATATCTCCATAACAGATTGGTTCAAATAATCATGTTATTTGTAATACCCGATTATTTTCACGCAATATTTAATTTTCTTGATTTACTTTATTTTATTTTATTTTATTTTTACGTGGGCTTATTATTGTTTCAATTAGGATTATTGGACCTTAAGTTACTTTTCTCTAAGCCCATATATATATATATATAATGGAATTTTCAGCCAAGATATGGTATATTTTTCTTAGAATCTTATGGGTACGAAGGTTAGCCTTTTGCTAGGAAAAAAAGAGATATTTTTCTCTCAATTAGTTAGAAGATTAGATACAGATACATATTCTGTTAGAAGATACATCTAGATTTAAATCTTGCCAAACCTATAAATACAACCTAGCATTCCTTCAACAGGAATAATCTAGGTATTATAGGACTTCAGACGAGGAGATAAGGCACGTATTAGAAACATATCACTTGCATGAGATTTTCCTTATATTACGAGAAGTCACGTAAGAGGTGAGGTTCCTTTTATGGCATGTCATTATTAAATATGTTGTATGTTTAAGTATGTTATGATTGCTATATGAATTGATACGCTGATACG
Organism: Caryopteris x clandonensis; assembly: GCA_028749325.2. Lineage (NCBI taxonomy): Eukaryota > Viridiplantae > Streptophyta > Magnoliopsida > Lamiales > Lamiaceae > Caryopteris > Caryopteris x clandonensis. The sequence goes on along the minus strand of JAPYKT020000024.1, from coordinate 869,709 downwards.
GGATCATAATTTGATCCAAATTGATACGGGATCATTATTTGATCCAAATTGATACGGGATCATTAATTTGATCCACCTATGTTACGTTAGTCATTTATGAAATGTTACGATTTGATACGCTCATGTTGCTTTCATTCTATGCTTTTACTACTCTATATTTAATTTTGACAAGCCTGAACCTCACGAGCTGGGTGTAGCTCACCCTCTTTCACCTTCCTACTTTTCAGGATAGGGAGTTTGTCGAGGCGATGGGAGCAGGCGGATGAAGCATATTTTTATTATTCTCTTTTTTGAATTATGGGTTACGTTTTATTCATAAACGATTGAAATTTTATTAGGGTTTGTTATGTTTTTCTTCAAACTTATCTTAGGAAACAAATGCTTATGCCTACTTTCGTGATTATATGAAGTTATGAGTTTTCTAAATTGAATAGTTATTTAATTAGTGGCATGACTAGGTTGATTTAAATTACGAACTCATTTTAGAATGAATACTATTATTTATTTATTCGTATGGGTTAAATTGTTTGTTGGGTTAATGGGCATGAGAAAACAATTTCTTGTTGTTAGGTCTTTATGCTACTGCTTATTATTTAATTTTGTTTTTGAAAATATATTATTGGTTATAATTACTTGAGGTTACGACATACAAAAATGTAGTATCATGAAATCTAGTAATTCATTGTAGTGCTTGGATAAAATTTATGCCATAGGGTTCCCTTTTAATTTTACCAAAGCATATATTATGTGTCTACTTGTTTATAACTGTAATTTACTATTTAATTATATGTTATAAATCAATTATATTTTCCGCTGCTATAAATTTTAATGTAGTAGGGTTACTTTAACGACCTAGTTATTAGGATGAAATTCCTTAATATTTATTTACATTTTTTTTATTTGGTAACCTATTTTACTTTTTATTATTAAAAATATGTACTAAATTAATAGTTTTCTAAATAAATATTCGGGTCGTTACATTATTGTACCACTTATATTAGAACGGTTAAACAATTACGGGTTTAACAATCTAATTGGCACCATATTGTTTCAACAATCAAAAGATTGGCCACTCATTCAATCATCAAAACAATAAGATTTATCGCACACGGAAGATATATGAATAACGAAAATTAAAGAACAAATAAAAACTAATTAGATCTCACAATTCGGATGAACATAGTCTTTTGTAATTCCCTTGGATGAAAAGATGGAGCTCAGCCTTCCATGGAGAATTGCAGCCAAAATAAAAATTAAAAGAGTGTATCAAATTCTCGGTCCCCCTTTCTCTCCATAACTCCCCTCTATATATAACCTCTTCTACCACCCACTAATTCTAATAATAATTATCATCATAAATCAGGCTTAACTACCATAACTTAGTGGGGAATTAAGAGTGGGCAGTTATGTTCATTTCCGTTAGTGGGCGTTTCGAGCTAAGGCGTGCCCACGCCTTATGCAAAAACTTTGGCTGGCACCAACACATCTTCAAATCCGACGGTAAGGCGTGCCCACGCCTTACGGAAAAACTTTGGCTGGTCCTTTGACATCTTCAAATCCACCATTTTATATCCAAAATGCATCAATCCATCCAATTGCCCTACAAAACACAATCTTTAATCAAAACTCAAGAACTAAGCATGATTATAAACCAAAACCAAGGGAAATAAGATAAAGAAATATAGATAAAATATATCCTATCAATTAACTAGTCATAAAATCGAGCTTTAAGTTATGAAACTTAACTCTAACAAGTAATGTTATGCATGAAAATGAATGAATTTAACAAATAAATTATCACATAAAAATATTGGGCGTTACATCTTGCCCCCGTTAGAAATTTTTTGTCCTAAAAATTCCAGTCATACCTAGGAAGTTAAAATCTAGATATTTAACTCGCAACCATCTTCTCATTCTCAAGTGGCTTCTTTTTTGCCATGACGACTCCATTGGACCTTGACTAGAACGATGTCTTTGTTTCGGAGTTGGTGAACTGTGCGATGTAGGATGGCTTCGAGCTTCTCCTCGTAAGATAAGTCTTTATTCATTTTTAAGGTTGAATAATTGACAATGTGACTAGGATCATGAATGTACTTCCTTAACATGGAGACGTGGAAAATATTGTGTACGACAAAAAAATCTGGAGGCAAAGCTAAACGATAAGCTAAGTCTCCATTTTTGTCAAGGATTTCGAATGGTCCTACATATCTTGGCCTTAACTTTTCTCTTTTTCCAAAGCGTAAAACTCCTTTGATTGGTGCCACTTTGAGAAACACCTTATCCCCGATATTAAACTCCAAATCTTTCCTTCATTTGTTTGCATATGATTTTTGTTGATCTTGTGCCACTTTAATTCATTCTTGTATTTTTTCAACAATGTCTATCGCTTTCTTCACCATTTTTGGTCCTAATAATTTTTTCTCTCTGACCTCATCCTAATACACAGGCGATCTGCACTTTCTTCTGTATAGTGCTTCATATGGTGCCATACCTATCGTCGATTGAAAATTGTTGTTGTAGGCAGGCTCTACCAAAGGCAAAAAGTGTTCCCAATTATTTCCCATATCTATAACACATGCCCTCAACATGTCTTCTAGAATCTGGATTGTCCTTTCAGATTGCCCGTCAGTTTGAGGATGGTAGGCAGTGCTGAAACTTAATGTGGTCCCCATGACTCTTTGAAGGTTTCCCCAAAATTTTGAAGTTAAACATGGATCTCGATTTGATACGATGGATACTAGAACCCCGTTTAATTTCACTATCTCTTGAACATAAATTTGAGCGTATTGGTCAACTCGGAGGTTCATATTAACAGGAATGAAGTGTGCTGATTTTGTAAGTTGGTCTACAACCACCCAACCATCGTGATTCCCTCTCTTGGACCGAGGTAGCCCTTTGATGAAGTCAATAGATATATTCTCCCACTTCCACTCCAGAATATGAAGAGATCTTAGTAATCCAAAAGGTTTTTAGTGTTCGGCTTTCACTTGCTGGCAAGTAATGCATTTCCTAACAAACTCAGCCACGCCATTTTTCATACCTTCCCACCAAGAAGTTCTTCTTAAGTCTTGGTACATCTTGGTGCTACCGGGATGAGCAATATAAGGGGTACTATAAGCCTTTATCAATATCTCTTTCCTCATCCCCAAATCTTTTGGTACAAAAATCCTTTTGTCAAAATATAATGTTCCATCATTCGCCACAAACAAACCTCTTATCTTCTCCTGCAAGTATGCGCCCCTTCACTTTTTGCAAGTTCTCATCTTTGGATTGACTTTCTTTAATCCTTTCCCTCAATGTAGGCTTTATCGTCAATGTTGTTAGAAATGCCTTTATAGTCCTTGGTGGTGCCACAATCTCGATGCTCATCCTTGAGAACTCCTTGATTAGTTGTTCTTCCTTCATCAAGATACAAGCTAATCCACCATTAGCCTTTCGACTGAGTGCATCAGCCACCACGTTCGCCTTCCCAGGGTGGTAGTGAATTGTGCAATCGTAGTCCTTCACAAGTTCTAACTACCTTCTTTGCCTCATATTCAATTCTTTTTGAGTGAAAAGATATTTTAGACTTTTTTGATCTATATATATCTCACATTTCCCACCATAAAGATAATGTTGAAAAATCTTCAAGACGTGTACTACTGTAGCTAATTCAAGGTCGTGTGTTGGATAATTCACTTCATATTGCTTCAACTGTCTGGATGTATATGCCACAACCTTTTCTTGTTGCATAAGAACGCATCCCAAACTTTGTTTTGATGCATCACTGTAAATTACGAACCCTTTCGTTGGATCTGGGATCGTTAGAACTGGTGCCAAGGTTAACCTACACTTTAGTTCTTGAAAGCTACTCTCGTATTTCTCATTCCACACAAACTTTTCCTCCTTTCTCATTAGCTCATTGGTCTATCTAATCTCGTGAAACCTTCAATAAATCATCGGTAGTATCCAGCAAGACTTAAGAAACTACGAACTTCATTTGCATTGGTCGGCGCTTTCCAGTCATTCACTACCTCAATCTTTGAGGGATCAACTTCTATTCCCTGTGCAGTAACCACATGCCCTAGAAACACCACTCATTCAATCCAAATCTCACATTTGCTGAACTTCGCATATAACTTCTCTTTTGGAAGTATCTCCAAAACCATCCTTAGATGTTTTTCATGTTGTTCCCTACTCTTTGAATACACTAGGATGTCATCTATAAAAATGATGAAAAATTGGTCTAAGAAAGAATGGAACACTCGATTCATTAAATTTATAAAGACTGTCGGTGCATTGCTCAAACCAAAAAAGGCATCACTAAGAACTTATAATGACCATATGGAGTTCTAAATGCTGTTATTAGAATGTCTCCATCCTTTATCCTTAACTGATGATATCCAGACCTCAAATCAATCTTGGAGAACACTCCCGCACCCCTTAGTTGGTCGAAAAGATATTCGATCCTTGGAAGTGGGTATTTATTCTTTATCATGAGTCTGTTGAGTTCATGATAATCAATACACATTCTCATTGACCCGTCTTTCTTCTTTACGAACAAAATTGGAGCACCCAAGGTGAGACACTTGGTCGAATAAAACTCATGTCAAGCAACTACTGAATTTGAACCTTTAACTCCTATAAACTTTTTTGGTGCCATCCGGTAGGGGGCTTTAGACACTAGCGCTGCTCCAGGTACCAGATCTATGGTAAACTCCACTTGTCTGTCGGGTGCAATTCCTCGTAGATTTCTGGAAACATATTACGAAAATCTTTTACCATAGGTACATCACCAACTATCGATTTTGCAGATGAAACTCCTACCACATAACACCAAGAATTTTTTTTATCTTTGTCCCATTGAAAAACCACTTTCTCATCATTCAACGATCTTAGAGTAATCATCCTTTCAAGACATTGGATATTAGCTCGGTATTTACTTAACCAATCCGTACCCAAGATTACGTCAAAATTGTTCATATCAAGTACAAATAGATCAACTTCTAAACTAAGTCCATTTATATCGATGTTCATCTTCCTAACAATTGAGATAACACTTATTGCTTTACCCGAAGGTATATTGACCTCGAGAGGTTCAAAAGCTCTACTACTTTTTGAACCAGTTAAAGCACAAAATTTCGTGGAGATAAATGAGTGTGTGACTCATGTGTCAAAAAGCACTAAAGAAGGTATTCCAGTTACGCTTAACATACTTGTTATAGTGTCTGGGTTTTGCTCAGTCTCCCTTTGAGTAATTCCAAACATCCTTGCCTTTCCACCTTGTCCAGTCTGTTTCTTTGGGCAATTATGTATGGTATGCCCAGGCATGTGGAATCAATAACACTTGTTTTGACCGAATAAACATTCACTTTTGTGTCTTCTCCACATTTAGGACATGTAGGGAAATCTACTTGTGGCTTGGATCCAGATGACCCATGATTTCTGCTCTTCTTAAATTGATTTCGCTGACTTCTACTCCTCTGTTCTTGCCATCTCCTTTTATTGAATTTTTTTACTGGTTTGACCCTTTCCCTTTCCATTTCAATACTTGTGGATATGTCCTCCGCTCTTTCTACAGCCTCCGCATAAGTCATCATTCCGAGTCCCGCAAGGTGGTGTCGGATCTCAGCACGAAGTCCATCACAAAATCTCAGAGCTTTCTTTTGCGGTGTGTCTACCAAATGTGGAGCAAAATGGCATTGGTGGTTGAACCTACGCTCATAGTCAGTCACAGTCAAATTCCCTTGGGTGAAGCTCATAAACTCTGTCTCCATCTTATCCCGCTATACACATTGGTAATATTTGTCCATCACTATCTCCTTGAAACTATTCCACGTCAACTCATTGCACTCCTATGGTGTTTTGAGTCTCCAGAGTCATTCCATCATGTATGTGCATCGCCTAAAAGTTGAAACACTGCACATGACACTTTCTGTACATCCGTGCATGCTATGTAATCAAAGATACTCTAAAGAGTGAGCATCCATTCTGACCCTTCCATGCCAAGGAAAGTAGGGGGCTTGAAGTTGTTGAACTTAGTGATACTCTGAGCTTGGGATTAGAGATGTTAAACGGGCTAGCCCTGTCGGTTTCGGGCTAGCCCTAGCGGGTTTTGGGTTAATCAGGCCTTGATTTAATCGGACCAATTTAAACGGGCTTGATTATGAAGAACCTAACCCTAACCCTAGCGATTTTCGGGCTAATCAAGCCACTATCGGGCTATGAGTCAAAATAGTCAAATTATATATTTAAATTTAAAATTTTAATTAAATGCATATTATACTCAATTTAAAATACAATTTTAGATAACATTAAAAGATTATATATTTTATAACTTTTATATCACTATACAAAATTTAAAGATTCAAACATTTAAGTCATATACACTATTTCATGCTCTCAATTATAGCTTTAAGAGCATTCACTGTCATAAAATTTGAAATCATGTTACATTTAAGAGGCATATGTTTTTCCCTAGCGTGGCTGCCATATGTGTGTTACTCAATGATGATGCTTGCAATGTTTTATTTTGTTTTGAGAACTAGCCTCATATGCTTGCATACATTCAATTACTTCTTGTGCTATTGGTTGGAGAAGAATTGCGATAATAGTGTCCTTTCCATCATGTGTGCATAGCTTGACCAATCGCTATTGAGTCCCTGCGAGCCGGTTTGATTCTTTGGAGAGCCTAAGTCTTCAAAACGTTGATTAGTGTTCCCTTTGTGACAAAATATTAGATGACACTTATTTCATGATATGATTTAGGCCATCCTTGGATTGTTTGAGCCTTTCTAGCTAACCCGTACACATTTTCCCCTAGTCACCCCATTTGAGCCTAATCAACAATTTTTTTCTTAGCCAATAATTAGCCTTGCCTATAAGGATAATCCCGCATTTTACTCCCCCTTATGCATCTCAATTTGTTTTGGGACTTACACTAAAGGCTTCATTTCGAGGGGGAGTGAAATTTTTTTTGTGGTATGCATCATATTTTAAAAGATAGCATAAATTCTATTGCTTTTGACACCACATTGGGGACAATGAGTTCCTAAGTTTAGGGGAGGGAATGTGTTACATTTGCAGAGCCAGCTGTTGTGTTAAAAAAATGGAAAAGAGAAAAATTGTCCAGTTTGCTGTAGCAATATTCGTAGGAACTGGGCACAAAAAAAAAAAAAAAAAACAGCTGGTCTTGAATGATTAACAGTGGCATGATTAGAATTTAATGATTTTTGGGGTGCACGTGTAAAAATGAGGGGAGTGTTTGAAAGAGTTAGTGTGGGTCCTAAAAAGTCAAGATGTTAAGGTATTTTGAGCCAAAAAATTTCCTCCATTATCCTACCATCACCTAAACCTAAAATTACAAGCTTAATGAAGTCCTATTGATCTTCGTTTAGGTGTAAGTCTACATAAGTGGAGAAGGGTTCATCAAGTTAATCGATGGAGATACAACATTAGGCTTTAGGATGGAGGTCTGTCTTGTTCTAGGGAAGTAGAGGCTGTTTCGAAAAGAGCTATGAATATAATGTGGAGAGACACATGCATTGTGATTTCATCATGTCATTAGCACTTTAGGGACTGGGTTGAAAGCAATTGCACAAAGGCATCATTCTCATCATTTTTGAATAAATTTCTGAGAGCAGGTACCCTTGTTAAGCCATGCGTTGGATTCACATATTCTCTCTTTGTGTTGTGTTTGTATATTCTCATTTGTCTTATTTTTGTATATCTGGATTCATCACTTGAGGACGAGCAATGACTTAAGTTTGAAGGTGTGATAACTCTATATAATAGATTTATTTTTGTACCTTTGAACTTAAAATCATGTAGAAAATAGTGATGAATTTGGTGAATTTTAGTATAATATAATAGAATTAGATTATTCTTTTATTTTGTAGTTTATACAAATTAATTGTTTAATTTTTCCTTAATTGTATGTGAAAAATAGGGCTTGAGCTGAACCTGCAGAATCAAAGCTAAAGAATGCAGACTAGATGAAGAAGTCCCCAGTTGTTGGGAGCAATGCTACAGCAACACTAGAAGTCTATTTTTGACCTAGAAAATTCGAACCAAAACTGTTGACTGTGTAATTTAATCACTGCCTAGCTGGCGTAGGCTAGCTTTTAAATTTAAATGAATGACTGAATCAGCAGGAGAATAATTTTGGGCCAGAGTTACATCATAACTAATGGGCTGCCTAATGAGGAAAGGAAATAGTGGGCCTTCATCATCAGCCGCCAAGGAAAGGAAGTAGGGCAGCACAATTAGGGAAGAAAGGAACAACAGCAGCAATGCAGGAAGCAGAAGGAGAAACAACTGCTGGAATTGGAGCAAAAATACCATCATTCCTAGCAGATTGTTAGCATGAATTCAAGGGGAAAGAAGAAAACAACATCAAGAAGGAAGAAGAAGAAGGATTCACGAAAAAAACCGCATAACCATCAGCTTATTCCTCTCTTCCTTACTCTATTTTTATTCCCCTGTTTTTGGAATTTCATTTCAAACACTATGGATGATGAAATATACTTTCGGATTGTATTTTCTAAGTTAGTCATGAGCTAAACTTATTGAAGACTTGAATTTATCATGAACTTTGAATCATTTTATTAAGACTTTTATGCATTGTTGAGTGATTTGTGTCATTGTTCATTCAAGTGTGCCTATTGTTAATATTTGTTGTTGTTTGGCCAGCAATGATGAATTGATGAGCTAGATTTAATACTAGGAAGGTTAGATCTTGTGGAAATTGCTTGAATGATGCAAGTTTATAACCAATTTTAGGTTGTAGTAGTGGGTGGTATAGGAATATATTGTTCGCCTTGCATTAACTATAAGATTTGAGACTTACATCGATGTTCCAATTACTATTAGGCACAGGAATATGTTTAATTAGAAAAAGGAATGTGTAACATAGCATTTGAAAAAATTCTATGTGCCGAGAGGGAATTCTTGTTAACTTTGGAGAATTTCACTCAAAACAATGCTAATGAACATTGCTCAATAAAAATCGATTCAAGGAAATTTAGTAATTAAAGTCTACATCTCCATTTTTTGAACTTTCTTATTGTTGTTGGCTTGTGAATTGAATGATTAATTGCTAGAAATGTTTTCTTTACTTCTTTGTTTGAATTGTAGTAATAGAATCGAACATCTACCCAATTTATTACTCTTTTTCTTGGTTAAAATTGTTTAGTGATTGGTATTTGCAAATTATTTTGAATTCAATCCGTGTGGAGACAATCAACTTATCATTATATTACTTGTATGACTACGTGCACTTGCGTATCAAAATTGAAGCTTAGTTAAACCTAGTAAATAAAGGATTAAATTATTAAGGGAATTGAAAGATTTAAAAACTAAATTTTAGATATATATATATATATCATTTTTAAAAAATTGAAAAAGACAGAAGAAGAAAAATAGAATAATTCCCAGAAACATCCGCCCCTCCTTCCCACCCCTCTCTCTCTTCTTCTCCCTCTCTCTCTGCTCTCACTCTCTCGCTCACTCCCCCACTCCCTCTTCTCTTTCTTTCTCTCTCACTTCTCTCTCCCTCACTCACTCCCTCTTTGCTTTCTTTCTCTCTGTCTGCTCTCTCTCTCTCTCTTCTCACACATCTCCCTCTCTCTCTGTTCACTCCCTCTTCGCTTTCTTTCTCTCTGTCTGCCCTCTCTCTCTCTCGCTTGCTCACGGTTTCTCTCTCTTAGTCTCTTACTTTTCATTCTCTCTCTCCCTTTGTATAACAACACCTCCCTCAAAAATATTTTTTAAGGGGAGGGTGAGATGCTGCTGGGAAGAAAAATGACGGTGGCTGTCCGGCGGGCAGTCCACTGAAAGATTTACACAGTGAAGAAAAATATAAAGATTATATATATATATATACCTTTGTATTAGCTAAAGGGTTGTATGTTTATAAAAGGGGTAGAGTCTGGCAATTTATAGTGGGAGGTATTGGTTTAATTTAGGTAGAAGACAAATCCCTTGATTCTCGATTCCTAATTTAGGTAGCATGGGAGATTGTACCTAAGTATATGGATTGGTACCGTACATTTTCCCATTCATAGGTACAAAATCTCGATCATACATCTGCAGCACAATACTTTCCTATTGGTGCGAACCCCAGTCAATTGTGGGATCAAACCGTTGAGGCACAGAATATTCTCGACCCACTAGTTCACATGTGGACAGCTCATGATCTACAATTATCTATTGATTACATTATGCCAAGAGTTGAGCAAGTTGCAAGAGTACTCCACGGTCTAAATTGGATGATGGACAGAACACAGATGAGTAGTCATTAGACGACTTATATATGTTGTACTGTTTTATGAATTATGTTTAATGAACTATGTAGACAAAATATATAATTTGTATTCTGGACTTGAAGTTTAAAAAAAATTGCCAATGACGATTGAAGTAGATGGATAATTTCAAACAGAAGAAAAAATAAAATGTCAAATGTATAAGTACATACCATGCATTTCCCAATCAAAGTTCATTATAGATCTGAAATAGTGTTTTGTAGAATATCTCCCATCCAGTTGCACAAGCACTACGATGTTCATGCCATACCTGAAGAACATGAGGCAACGAACATCTAGAAATCAATGAGACCTGCCACAATAAATGTATAGTTACTAATCCGCAAAGATTAATATGCAAAAAATAATAGGTACAAAATCCCATTTAGGTAGCATGGGAGATTGTACCTAAGTATATGGATTGGTACCGTACATTTTCCTATTCATAGGTACAAAATCCCGATCATACATCTGCAGCACGATACTTTCCTATTAGTGCGAACCCCAGTCAATTGTGGGATTAAATCGTTGAGGCACAGAATATTCTCGACCCACTAGTTCACATTTGGACAGCTCATGATCTACAATTATCTATTGATTACATTATGCCAAGAGTTGAGCAAGCTGCAAGAGTACTCCACGGTCTAAATTGGATGATGGACAGAACACAGATGAGTAGTCATTAGACGACTTATATATGTTGTACTGTTTTATGAATTATGTTTAATGAACTATGTAGACAAAATATATAATTTGTATTCTGGACTTGAAGTTTAAAAAAAATTGCCAATGATGATTGAAGTAGATGGATAATTTCAAACAGAAGAAAAAATAAAATGTCAAATGCATAAGTACATACCATGCATTTCCCAATCAAAGTTCATTATACATCTGAAATTATGTTTTGTAGAATATCTCCCATCCAGTTGCACAAGCACTACGATGTTCATACCATACCTGAAGAACATGAGGCAACGAGCATCTAGAAATCAATGAGACCTGCCACAATAAATGTACAGTTACTAATCCGCAAAGATTAATATGCAAAAAATAATAATAATGCACCCCACAAAAATGTCTGCTTTGGTCCACCAATGCTATGCAAATAAGTTTTGGATCTTCTGGATTTGCAGTCCTCAAGGGAAGGAAAGTATAGCTTGCAATTGGTGTTAGCATGACAAGTGCTATGTTGTAGACTGTTGCAATCATGTTTCCCATATCAGGTATATCTAGCCAGTGTCGTCTATAGGCTCTCTCCTCAAAACAATGTAATGCATCTTCAACTTCCCCAACACATCCATGTTCGTTGAATAATGTGCATACATTTCTGCAAAAAAATTAATTCATTAATGAGGTCACAACGAACTCTAGAGTACGATTTTCCCAAAGTTCATTAACTCGGCAATTGCACGAAATTTGCAATATCCGTCTCCTCTAACATTCTTAGTCCCATAAACATATAGACGAAAGATAGGTGGAATATCTTCCAAAAATTCAATATCCTTGTTTGTGGTAACAACGTTAGATGCACGACAAACCACCTGTAAACCATACAATTATCATAAATTAAATGGAAAAGAAAAGAAAAAACAGCACAAGTTGTTTTATCAATGAAAATTACCATTTGCTTTTCTCTACGAGTCAAATTAAACATAGCACCGAACACATTTTCTCCGCTTATGATAAATGTTTCCTCCACTGGTGAACAAATGTCGTTGATGGACTGGACATACTCAAATGCACTCGAATCTCTTTTGGTTGAGGTAGTTTTTTTTTTTGTTGCTTTTGCTTTAGTAGGTCGTCCACGCATATGTGGTTGGACTTGTGGTTCAATAAGGAATGATGTAGTTGGGTTTGTAAACTCTCTTAACCTCTTCAATTTTAACAACCTCTCAGATTCATCATTTACACCTTCAAATTGATTGACAACTTCACCAAATGTCTGCTTGAAACTATTATTTATGTCATCTCCTACCATTTTATTTACCCCATCCATAGGTTCCATATCAAGCTTTGTCCAAAATTTATCAACTCTATCTAGGAAGATGGACATGTTCCCCCGAACATGTTCAGCTAGCTCATGAACACATGGAAAACCATAAAAATCATTCGCAAAATACACCCACATAATAAAAGATCCACGCCATTTTCTCCAACACCAACCATTTCATCCAAAATCATATCCAAAGCAGAAATAGAAACCATACACGTAACATTTTGAATACAAGAGATGAGTATCTATGTTGGACTATATTGATGCTCTTCTCGAACGAACTTTTGATTGCATTATGCGATGTTCGAGAAGAATAATTTTTTTCCCAACACGTTTCAAAATTGCCTGTACTCAATTGAAGTTGTTTTTTCAACTTGGCATGCTGGCCCTCCACCCTATATTACAAAAAATGTTAAACAATTCATCAAAATGAGCATATAAAATACACTATATACATAATAAAAAAATGATATAACATATAAATGGCACATGATTTTCTATGGCCTATTTATTGTGGTATTTTCAAAGTGCATCAAGTTGTTTACGAAACAAGAAATAAATCGTTCCTTATATCCATTGATCAAATTGTCCAAAACATACTTTACAACATCTTTTTTATAGGAAAAAGCATTCTCAAATCTCTTCAGTAACTCTTCGAACATGTGCTTAGACTCAGCAAAGATCAATGAATACCAATAATAATAAAAAGAATTCCATTATTCTTTCGTACTAAAACACTTTTTTGCATTTGGCCATTACATTTCTGTTGATGTGCCACCTATATAGAAAATGACGAGAACTAGGAAAAGTGCTCTCGATTGCATTAATCAATGCAAGTTCTCGATCGATTACAAATATTTTTGGTAGGTTGGACTGGTCCATCAAATCTTTAAGGACACTGCATGCCCATAAGTCATTGTCCTCCTTTTCACATTCTAGATAGGCACATGCAACTGAAAAAGTTATGTTTGTGGAAGTCACCTCGACAATTTCTAACAACGATAGTTTGTAGCGGTTTGTTTTGTATGTACAGTCCATTAACAAGATATTTGGGAATGCACACAACAACTTCACACTTGTTGGATGGGCCCAAAAGATATCTTTGACAACATATGTTTGCTCACACAACCTAGTATGAAAAAAACCATTCTCTTTAAGTTTACCCATCAAATATTTCATTTGTGACCAGTCACAGTGTTCGACTTGTTAATTCTTCTGTCAAATATTGTAGATAGTCTTTATCATATACTTGTTTTCTGTATACCTCTTCTGCAAAGTAAATAATATGTCCATAGGACGACTATTACCCGTAGACAGATCAGACACTAATTTCAACTCATCTGAAATTAAACGACCAGCATAAGAGTGACCCTCTAAATATCTTGCAAACTCATGATTATGCGAACCACACATAACCTCCAATGCCCATGCATTAGTCTCTTTGTAATATATTCTTTTTAGACGAAATGGAGAATCACATTTCTTGGTTCCGGAACAACGATTCTCAATTGTTTTTCCTTTCCATGACATATTCTCTACCTCTTCTTCTTCTCTTCCACAATATTCTTTTTTGTTATTTTTATTTTTCTCTATGGAATATTTTTTTTCTTTCGTGGACGATATTTACCCCCTCGTTCGCAACCTAACCACAAACGAGGTCGTCTCCATTTATTTTCAATTTCTGACCTAATCACAACAACCACTATGCCTAATTGGATAGCCTTTTCACGTACCCAAGAAATTAAATGTTCACGTGATTCAAACAATTTTATTGTATTAAAGACATTCTGGTAATCAACAACTACCTCATTGTTACTTGAAATAAAAGTACTTGTTCTTGATGACTCCTGCAAATAATATAATAAAAGTACTATTTAGCAACATAAAATGAACATAAAACGACCAAAAGAAGCTGAAAAAATGTGACAACGTTCGGTCAAATAAAACTGAACAATATGTAAACGTTCGGTGTTCAAACACCGAACGTTGTTGAATGTGTTCAGCCTGTGGGCGCCGAACATCAAATAAAGCGTTTGGCATGTACCCGCCGAACATCTTATAATGCGTTCGGACTATACCCGCCGAACATCTTATAATGCGTTCGGCCTATACAGGCCGAACGTTGTTGTTTGTGTTCGATTTGTCTAGGCCGAGCGATTTTGAAATCAGAGTTCGCAATTTACGATTTCTGCTATGTTGTTTGAATGTATAAAAGGAAGAAATTTCTAATAAAATATATGAAAAACATACCGAGTTTATAAATAAATCTCGATTGTCCATCGTGAAAATCTCTCGTTTATTTCAATGCTTGAAATTAGGTTTTTTTTTTTTTTTTTTTCGAAGAGGATTCAAAGAGAAAGTATCTGAATTTTTTGTAATGATTTTAGGTTATATGTTATTTTTAATTTTTTTAAAATTTTTAATAATGATATATATGTTATTTATATTATGTCTATTTTTATCCCCAATATTAATATGGTGTGCAAAGTAATTTTATGGTGTGAATAGAAAGACCTTATTCAAAATTACTTTTGATAATGTGAAATATCCTTTTTGCCCTTCATGTTTGCAAGGAAAGGAACATTAACTACCGTTTTGGCTGTGTTTATTTAATAGGGGAAGAATTAAAAAAGATAAGATCGGGTATAATGGAATCGGAATTAAATTCAATATTTATATTAAAGAATTATAATTGATGAGTTATAATATACTATCCCTATCTTTTATTTACTATCTAGATTTTTAATTGTAGGATACAATTTTATAATTTTACCATAAGGAGCAATAAGACTGGATATCCAACTTATGGTTATCATAATATATGGTTATCCAACTTATAACCTAATACTAAACACAGCCTTCTGTTGCCTAATAGGTCCCAATTAGTGGAGCACTGTGCCCTAGGATCCCGATCCCGACTTGCGAGAGAGATGCGGTGCGGTTCACCATTGAAACGCATGCCGGAGCTTCCCTTGAGAATGAACGACAACCTTCGTGTTCAGGTGAGCTTATATTCTGTTCTTTAGCTTCCATTTTGTTGTTGGAATCTGATTTTTCAGAATTCATAGCTTCCACTAAGCGTATGACAGTTAAACTGGAATTTATGTTATACTTTTTGAGATGTTAATAGAAGTGATGGGATGATGTGCAATTTGGAAAATTTTACTTCTGCCCTGTGTAGAATTTTGTTAGCACTTAATATCTTATTTCACTTTCTTTTGCCTTTTTTAATTTTCCTCATTGATTCATGTACAGATCATTGCTTTGCCCTCAGCATGGAATATTTTGCAGGGGAACAATTATTTCATATTTTAAACATTTCTATCTACATCAATGTTCTATCCTTGATATCAAGTCCTGTTCATGTTTGTGGCAGAACTCAAATCTTAAACCTTAAAATAAGGATCGTGTTTTTAACATCTCATATGAGTTCTGAATCCATGTGGTGTTTACTTCATTTGGAACATAACTTCTTTTTTGGGACTTTCTGCGCTAAAATAAGTCATGATGTGAAACAATCTTCTGTAATATTTGATGCCCCTTTCTCTAGATATTTTGTGGCTTGTGTCCCTTTCCTTGAATTGTCTATGCACCTGTTCCCTCCCCTCTTTACCATGGTTGGCATAAAGCTCATATTCAGTCCTCTAAAATGCAAACTAGAGGAGGTAACTTAGTATTGGCACCAACTGTGTCATATGTGATGACTATACACTTCGTTCATCAAGGATATGTTGTTCGCAGATATTTTGCAATTAGTAATCCGAGTCCTGAGTATTCAGCTAAGTGAGATATCAATGCCTTCTTTTTGGAAGAGATATAATTAGAAGTTATATGCTTGATATTGTTGGTTGGATGCAAGACGGAGATAACTATATAACAACATTTTCTGCTTTGTCCCCTATTCATAGTGTTTAAAGAATCATTCTGCTGGGATTAGAAAATTAGTTATCTGTAATTGCTTTTGTGAACGTTAATTTCGAGAGACAAAAATTTACATTAAAATGCATGAAATGTAATTCGTGTGATTAGTTGTGATTGCATTTAATTTTTAAATTAAGAGGGGTTCTTGTAAAGTTTGGTTTTAATTTTTACATGTGTTTGTATATCTACAAAATTATAAGAGCAGTATGGGTGATGGAGCATGAGTCTTTCTGCTCTAATGTGAGGAAAATAAAATTAAAAAAGAAGAAGATATATTTGTAGAGATTGTACCTAAGTGTTGATGAAGTTTAGAATCAATAACCTGTGCTTGTGTTTAATGGCTTTGCACTTGGCTCAGATGCGGGGGAAATTTTGATAAATGCCATTTTTGAAGCTTCTTATTTTGAAAATTCCCATTTTTCATAACTCTTTTTCAAAAATGCCACAAACCAAAAAAATTAGGACTAGATTGCCCTTTATATGTACATAAAAATGAAAAATATATTATTTACATATACCTTAAATTAAACATTTGTTCAATTTTAATTATACATAATTGTCAATACAACAAATTAAACCCCTTCCATTCTACCAATATAGAAAACCCAGGACCCTTGGAATTGTCATCACCGTCTACGGTTGTCTGCCACTGTCCACCCTACTAGTGACCTACGCCGCTATCCACATCTTCCTTTTCACCATATCAAATGCAATAGCAAGCACCACATCTTCCTCTTCGACGATATGGAGTAGCAACAGACACATTTTTCTTGTAGGCGTTGTACTACTACCGACCATTTTCATGGCGCCGTATCACCATTGTAGTATACTTGCGCCACTCTCGTCCCTCTAGTGACTGCACCACCTTCTGCCACTCAACTCCGGCGTCAATTTAAAGGTAGGGTTTTTTTCTTCTCCTCCTTTCTCCTTTCCTTATGTGAGAATTTTCTATAAATTCTTTTGTATGTATGGGATTCTTCTGCGATTTTTTATTAGATTTTGAGTTTCTTCTTTCATAATCATTAACATATTGTCTCCACTCTTTACTAATAATTAAACCTGGATATAAATGAAGATTATGGAATATTGTTCATGCCTGGATATAATTAACAGCCAAAGATACTTGCAATTATTCCTCTAGTTAACAAATTGGTGGAGACGAAGTTGTGCTTCGTTATTTGGAGAAATTAGACCCAACTAAACTACGAGTTTAAATAATTTGTTGTCTTTATTTTATACTTTAGTCATTTGGGCCCAAAACTATCGGGCTTTTTTTATCTTGCTAGGTTATGCCGCTAGTATTTAAACATTATTTGCTAGGGTTGGTGAATTTGGATTAATAACATTGGGATATCTCTCCCTTTACCTGAGCGATTCAATCAGTATACGTAGTATCAGATTGATCCTCTTATTCTTATTCTATGTGTTCTTCTTTTATCTATATGCACCGCTGCATTAGCTGGTATCCAGATTGCTAGACATACGATCCCGTTATGCTGCCTAGATGCGAAGCGAATCGTGAGGATGCACTTGCACATAGATTGGACGAGCTCACTGAACAATTGGGCACTGTCGTGAATTTGCTGCATGCCCAGCCTTGGCCAATCAGGTACCACCCCCGCCTCCACAGCCACACCCCAATCGCGCACAACAGGCCCCTCGGCCACAACCTCGCCATGCCCCTGCGGCGTCTTCATCCAATGATGAAGTCACTATGGATAATCCGTTTACACCTTTGACACACCAAAATCCTGTTTGTGATAATACACATCACAAGAGGGAAGCTAGCTTCAAGTTGGATCTTCCCGAATTCAAAGGCGATCTCAACCCTGATGAGTTCGTTGATTGGTTATTATCTGTCAAAGAGGTCCTGGAATTCAAGGACGTACCAACAGACAGATGCGTCGCCCTCGTCATCACTCATCTTCGGGATTCGCCGCCTCGTGGTAGATCAATTGAAGGCAAACCGCACATGCACAGGCAAATCGAAGATTGTGAATTGGGAAAATTTCACAAAACAGTTGAGAAGTGAATTTCTACCATACAATTATACTCGTACCTTATATCATAAATTTCAATCATTGAGGCAAGGGACTCGTTCAATAGATCAATAC
Organism: Caryopteris x clandonensis; assembly: GCA_028749325.2. Lineage (NCBI taxonomy): Eukaryota > Viridiplantae > Streptophyta > Magnoliopsida > Lamiales > Lamiaceae > Caryopteris > Caryopteris x clandonensis. The sequence goes on along the minus strand of JAPYKT020000024.1, from coordinate 851,401 downwards.
ACTGAAGAATTTTACCAGATTCTTAATCGGATTGATTTGGCAAAAACCAATGACCATGATCAGTCGATACATTGGCGGCCTTCGATTATCGTTCCAAGACATGTTAAATTTATTTAACCCAGCGACTCTATTTGAAGCCCATCAATGGGCCACTGCCCTTGCGTGACATTCCTCCTGTTGCACTAGCACAACGACCGCTCCTTTCATTAATCGCCATATACCGCACGCTCTCTTTCCTCACGGCGAGTCGCGCACCCCAGCCACCACTGTGCCTTCATCGTCAAAACCCCTCGCGGCCAGATGGTGCCGTCATAACCGGTGTGTTGTCCCTGCTTTGCGTATGGCGACATGGGCCATCGTCTCGCCAACTGCCCTAAATGCACAGGTCGTGGATTATATGTGGATGACACGGTGGTGGAAGGGTATGATGAGGGCCCAATTTTTGAGGAATCTGATGAGACCGAATTTCCTGCTGAATATGTTTCTGGTGACACTGGCCCTTCTTTAAAACTCAACAAAATTTGTCTTACTCCCAAGGGTCAACTTGATGAGGTACACCGAAATTTATTATTTCATTCGACTTGCACAATTAATGGCAAAGTTTGTTCTTTTATTATTGACTCGGGATCGTGTGAAAATGTGATATCTAAATATGTTGTGGATAAATTGTCACTACATTCGGAGATGCACCCACATCCATACATCGTATCTTGGTTGCTAAAGGGACAAATGTGACTGTTCATAAACTTGCATTGGTGAAATTTTCTTTGGGTGAAACATATAGGGACTCTATTTGGTGCAATGTTGTTCCCATCGATGCGTGCCATATTCTATTGGGTAAGCCTTGGCAATTTGATCGTAGTCTTACTCATGATGGTCGAAACAATGCAGTATAGCTTTATTTTTTTGGGTGTTAAGATTGTATTGTTGCATACTGTTGCGAAGCCTGCAGAGTCATTTCCATCTGACAAGGTGTTGTGTTTATCACAAGCTGCTTTTCTTCAAGAGATGTCTGCTGCTCCTTTTACTATTTTGCTCCTTGTTCATGACACTTGTGATTCCTCCGAGATTTCGTCCACAATGTCGCCTATTATCGCTGAATTTGCAGATGTCTTTCCCGATTCTCTACCTGAGGGATTGCCTTCCTTTCGGGACATTCAACATTAGATTGATTTGATCCTGGGTGCTCCTCTGCCCAATCGTCCACACTGCCTTATGAGCTTGGTCGAGCATGAAGAATTACATAAACAGGTTGAGGATTTACTCAGTAAAGGCATGATTCATCAGAGCTTGAGCCCTTGTGTAGTCCCTGCTTTGCTCATTCCGAAGAAATTTGGGGAGTGGCGTTTGTGTGTTGATAGCAGGGCTATCAATAAGATTACTGTGCATTACAGTTTTTCTATCCCTTGTCTTGATGATCTCCTTGATCAGTTGTCTGATGCAGTGATTTTCAATAAGCTAGATTTGAGGAGTGGCTATCATCAAATTAGGATCCGACTAGGGGATGAGTGGAAAACAACATTCAAGACTCGTGAAGGCCTGTTTGAGTGGTTGGTTATGCCTTTTGGGTTATCTAATGCGCCAAGTGCGTTCATGCGGGTTATTAACCAATCTCTTCGTCCTCTCATTAGCACTTGTGTGGTGGTATACTTCGATGATATTCTGATTTACAGCAAGTTTGAGGCTGAGGCACTTCGACCATCTTCGGGCTGTTATGTTGATTCTTAGAAATGAACACTTTTATGCTTCTCCATCGAAGTGTGCATTCTTCACCGACTCTGTTCTATTCTTGGGGATATTGGATTTTTGGTTCCGGTATTGGAATTGATGAATCCAAGATTGCGGCTATTCGGGATTGGCCGACTCCTACTTCTATTACAGAGGTTCGCAGCATCCATGGTTTATCTTCCTTCTATCGTCGTTTTATTTGACACTTTAGCACCATTATGCCACACCTTACCGATTTCATGCACGGTAAGTCATTTTCTCGATCTCCTCAGGCTGAGGTGGTCTTCCAGGAGATCAAGCTGCAGCTAACCAGCGCACCCTTATTGGTGCTTCCTGATTTCTCTACCCCTTTCGAGTTATACTCTGATGCTTCGAAAGTGGGAATTGGTGTTGTTTTACAGGCTGGTCGTCTTGTGGTATTTTTCAACGAGAAAGTAACAAGCGCTTGTTCTAGATATAATACTTATGGTATTGAGTTTTATGTTGTGGTTCGTGTTGTTCATCATTGGCGTCACTATCTGTTTCAGAGGGGAGTTCGTTCTGTATACTGACCATGAGGCCCTCAAACACTAGGCTACTCAGGATTCTCTATCTACCTTTCATGCCAAGTGGTCTTCTGTTCTTCTGCAGTTTACTTTTGTTGTTCGCCATCATGTTGGCGCAGACAATAAGGTCGCTGATGCTCTGAGTCGTCGTCATTCCTTATTGATGGACATGCGTGTTGAGCTGATTGGGTTTGATACTTTTTGTGACATATGCCTCTAACCCTTTCTTTGGCCCCATTGTCTTTCTTTTGCTTCGTGATGTTTATGAGGATTATGCTTTCGTGAACGGGTTCTTGCTTTGAGGTGTTCGTTTGTGTGTCCCTACATGCAGTTAGAGGTTGTAGATTATTTCTGAGATTCATGGTGTGGGTCATGTGGCCGATGATCGTTCCGTTGAATTGGTTGGTCATTTTTTTTGGCCTACTGTTCGTCGTGATGTTGCTCGCTTTGTTGCTCGCTGTTGGGTTTGCCAAGTTTCGAAGGGCACCGCTACTAATGTTGGGTTATATCATCCTTTGCTTGTTCCTACCCGCCCGTGGGCTGCCATTAGCATGGACTTTGTTGTGGGGTTCCCTCGCACCCAACAAGGTAATGATTCGATCTTTGTTGTTGTTGATCTTTCTTTAAAATGGTGCATTTCATTCCATGCAAACATACTTTCGATGCTGTTCATGTTGCCACCTTATTTTTTCGTGAGATTTTTTGTTTGCATGACTTGCCTTTGTCTATTGTTTCGAATCGTGATTTTCGTTTTCTTGGCCATTTCTGGCGTACTTTGTGGCGTATGGCCAACACTGAGTTACATTTCAGTAGTGCTTACCACCCTTAGACTGACGGGCAGACTAAGGTGGTTAATCCTTCGTTGGGTAACATGCTTCGTTACTTGGTGGGTGATAATTTGAAGACATTGGATGCTAAGTTATGTATTGTAGAGTTTGCCCACAACCAGACTTTGAATTGAAGCACCGGGTTGAGTCCCTTTTATGTAGTGTATGGCTTGGTTCTTCGTGCTCTTGTGGACTTCCTTACCATGTCTTCTACTCCTTCTGCTGATGTACGTGCTGTTGACATGATTAGCGAGCTTCATCGTATACATGATACTACTCATTCACACTTGGAGATTGCCAACTCCAAGACTGCTGCGGATGCGAGGCGACGTGATTTTCAATTTGAGGTGGATGATTTCATTTGGGTCGTCCTCACCAAGGATCGCTTTCCCCTTCATGAGTACAATAAATTGAAGTCCTGCAAGATTGGTCCTGTTGAGGTCGTGGAGAAAATTAACCCTAATGCTTATCGTCTTTGTCTTCCTAGCCTTGTTCGCACTTCTGATGTCTTCAATGCCAAGCATCTGGTACCTTTTTGCATGTGATAACTCCTCTGGAGACGAAGCTGATCTCGATTCAAGGGCGAATCATTTTGAAGAGGAGGATAATGGTGGAGATGAAAGCTGCTCTTCGTTATTTGGAGAAATTAGACCCAACTAAACTATGAGTTTAAATTATTTATTGTCTTTATTTTATACTTTAGTCATTTGGGCCCAAAACTATCGAACTTTCTTTTATCTTGCTAGGTTTTGGCGCTAGTATTTAAACCTGTAAACATTATTTGCTAGGGTTGGTGAATTTGGATTAATAACATTGGGATATCTCTCCCTTTACTTGAGCGATTCAATCAGTATATGTAGTATCAGATTTTTCCTCTTATTCTTATTTCGTGTGTTCTTCCTTTATCTTGTCATAGAAAATTGTCCTTGCCTGCATATGATTATCTTGTCAATTAGATGCTTCAACTTCTTTGAAATTTGATGAAAATGTAATTAAGGGATCTTTCAAATAGAACAAGATGATAAATAGACTTTGAGGATGTACCAAAATAAAATGATCCAAGCTCTTATTCCACTGATATTCATAGATGACCACTCTTTCTTCTCCTTCAATACAACATTCCAAAAGTATGACGAGATAACTTCACTTTTAAACTCTTCAAGACTTTGTACTAAAATTCTTGACAGTTGTTTCTTCCTTGCAGACAAGTTGCCCTGCTCATGCATTTTAACATAAGATTCAGAACAACAAATTGATAATTATGCTCACCTAGGCACAATCATTTAGTATATTATTGGTCCAGGATTGTGGGATTTCAAATTCATTATTTAGAAGATTGGGATGTCTTTTACATCTATACATACTCTTGCCATCTTTTTACTATGCTAATATAGTTAGGTTTTATGAAACTTTTCTAATGATTTTATATTTTATGATACATTCTTAGACTTGTTAAGGCTGTACTTCTTTTAATTTTTTTTCTTTTACCGTGTTCTTGATTTTTGTTCCTACTATTGCCTTTGCAAATTTATTGCTGCCATCCTTTCTCCAACCATTTCGGTACCTCCTACTTTTCTTGGTACTTTTTCCTTTTTTGGCTTGTCACATATTCATCTTCCTCTTTAAATGATAAAGATTGAAAGGTTATGGTGTTGCCTTGTTGATTAGTTTGTGAATCTTGATTTTCGGTACTAATTTTTGGAGATAAAAAAGATGGAAATAAAAATTCCTTGAAGGAGGCATTACATTTTATATTCATATATTATATCCTGGAGGGAGGCATTTTTTAACAGCAACACAACTCTCACAACAAAGAATAAATTTATGAAGAATTTACTGTATATAATTTGACATCTTTTATTATATATATTCATTTTTCTTGATCGTATATATAGAGATTTTATGAAAATTATTTTCTTGCTTAATATTTATTGATTTATGCACATAAATTATTGTTCTTTTAATCATGTAAATATAAGTTAAATTTGTATGTGTGCTTATGGGTACAGTTACAAACCATGGTACATTACTAGTTAATTTAAAGGGCTCAATGAAATAAATTTGAAAGGCCAACAAATTAGTTTTTCTAGCCAGAGAACTTGAATTAGACTACTCAAGTGAGATGAGACATAAATTACAGTGCAGTTACTTTATTAAAGTCACAATTCTAACATTGTCCCTTCTTTATATCGTATAATAACTATGTAGATATAAGTCGTTACCATTCACAAATACCAAATTTTGTGACCCTCACCATACAATTATACTTGTACCTCATATCAGAAATTTCAATCATTGAGGCAAGGGACTCGTTCAGTAGATCAATACACTGAAGAATTTTACCAGATTCTTAATCGGATTGATTTGGCAGAAACCAATGACCAATTGATCAGTTGATACATTGGCGGCCTTCGATTGCCGTTCCAAGACATGTTAAATTTATTTAACCCAGCGACTCTGTCTGAAGCCCATCAGCGGGCCACTGCCCTTGTGCGACAATTCTCCCACTGCACTGGCACAACAACCACCCTTTTCGTTAATCGCCAGACACCGCACGCTCTCTTTCTTTACGGCGAGTCGCGCACCCCAGCCACCACTGCGCCTTCGGCGTCGAAACCCCTCGCGGCCAGATGGTGCCGTCATAGCCAGTGCGTGGTCCCTGCTTCGCGTGTGGCGACATGGGCCATAGCCTCGCCAACTGCCCTAAACGCACAGGTCGAGGATTATATGTGGATGACACTATGAAGAAAGGGTATGATGAGGGTTCGATTTTTGAGGAATCTGATGAGACCCAATTTCCTGCTGAATATGTTTCTAGTGACACTGGCCCATCTTTAATACTCAACAGAATTTGTCTTACTCCCAGGGGTCAACTTGATGAGGTACACCGTAATTTATTATATCATTCGACTTGCACAATTAATGGCAAAGTCTGTTCTTTTATTAATGACTCTGGATCATGTGAAAATGTGATATCTAAATCTGCTGTGGATAAATTGTCACTACATTCGGAGATGCACCAAATCCATGTAGCCTATCTTGGTTGCAAAAGGGGCAAATGTGACTGTTGATAAACGTGCATTGGTGAAATTTTCTGTGGGTGAAACATATAGGGACTTTATTTGGTGCGATTTTGTTCCTATGGATGCGTGCCATATTCTATTGGGTAGGCCTTAGCAATTTGATCATAGTGTTACTCATGATGGTCGAAACAATGCATATAGCTTTAATTTTTCGGGTGTTAAGATTGTATTGTTGCATAATGTTGCGAAGCCTGCACAGTCTGTTCCATCTGACAAGGTGTTGTCTTTATCACAAGTTGCTTTTCTTCAGGAGATGTCTATTGCTCCTTTTACTATTGCGCTCCTTGTTCATGACACTTGTGATTCCTCCAAGATTCCATCAACAGTGTCGCTTCTTATCACTAAATTTGCAGATGTCTTTCCTGATTCTCTACCTAAGGGGTTGTCTCCCCTTCGGGGCATTCAGCATCAGATTGATTTGATCCCGGGCGCTCCACTGCCCAATCATCCCCACTACTGTATGAGCTCGGTTGAGCATGAAGAATTACATAAACAGGTTGATGATTTACTCAGAACGACAAATTGATAATTATGCTCACCTAGGCACAATCATTTAGTATGTTATTGGTCCAAGATTGTGGGATTTCAAGTTCATATTTAGAAGATTGGGATTTGTTTTACATCTATACATACTCTTGCCATCTTTTTACTATGCTAATATAGTTAGGTTTTATGAAACTTTTCTAATGATTTTATACTTTATGATGCATTCTTAGACTTGTTAAGGCTGCACTTTTTTTAATTTTTTTTCTGTTCCCGTGTTCTTGATTTTTTTTCCTACTTTATTGCCTTTGCAATTTTAGTGCTGCTATCCATTCTCCAACCATTTCGGTACCTCCTACTTTTCTTGGTTCTGTTTCCTTTTTTGGCTTGTCACATATTCATCTTTCTCTTTAAATGATAAAGATTGAAAGGTTATGGTGTTGCCTTGTTGATTAGTTTGTGAATCTTGATTTTCGGTACTAATTTTTGGAGATAAAAAAGATGGAAATAAAAATTCCTTGAAGTTTATATTATCATATATTATTAGCCAGAGAACTTGAATTAAACTACTCAAGTGAGATGCAACAGAAATTGTAGTGCATTTAATTTATTAAAGTCACAATTCTAGCATTGTCCCTTCTTTATATCGTATAATAACTATGTAGATATAAGCCAATATCATTCACAAATACCAAATATTGTGACCCTTCCCCACCCAACTATGTAGATACTGACAGTGATTGTTTCCTTTGTATTTTCTTTGCAGAAATGGAATTGTACCAGAATCAGATCATTTTAAAGCTAATATAGGGTGTAGAGGTTCATGGAGTGTTCTTTCTGATATCAAGGAGAAATTAAAGGGTGAGGCTAGGGAATTGTTCAAGCAGTCGTGCTTCGGGCATTTTTTTTTTAAAAGTTTCCGACAAGATTCAATTCCAGGCGCAACTTTATTTGCACTTGCTGTTCCGCCAGGACAAGTCTTGTTCGATGGACAAAGTTGTGTTTCACATTAATGGTAAAAAAAAGCTTTGAACTTGAAGAGTTGTGCCTAGTAACTGGACTGAAACTAGGCATCTTGGATTCGTAGCCTCAAACGTCAAAATTATATTCTAGATATTTTGATGGGAAAAAGGCATTGCATGTGTCCGATATCAAGAACAAGTTTGATGATGTTTGTATAGAGCATAATGGATGATGTGGACTGCTTCTTGAAGGACTGCTTCTTGCGAAGGATATCAAACATGTGCATTTATTGGATGATGTGGACAAATTTAACAGCCACCCGTGGGCAAGGGCGGTGTTCAATTATCTTGTTGCGGAAATTAGAAATTTAAAAAATAAGGTTCTGAATAAGAAGAAGAATTTCATGAAAGCAAATAGAAAAGGGGAAGTGAGATTTGGTGCTCATGGATTTTCGTATGCCCTTCAAGTGCGGGCGTATGAGGTGATTCCCACTCTTGGAAGGGGATACGGGGCTCTTGTGGAAGCATTTGTTCCCTGGCATGTTGCGCCACAGCACACAAGCTACACCTTCATTTGCATTTGAAGAATCCAAGACTAACTATTGTCTTTCCCCCTAGCAGGGCTGGAGATAAGTTAACATCTCCTGTAAGTATTAACATATAATCGTATTGTTATTTTTGTTTCATCAAGGTTAAAATTTTAGTTATTTATGTATTTAAATTAAATTCTATTGAGGTTAGCTCCGTCACCACACAACAACAGTGTGCAGGACTATGTCCCCCCCAAAAAAAAAAAAAAAATAGTCATGCCCCTACCAACAATAGTGTGTGTGAAATCATGCTCGAACCAACCATAACATGTGTGAGACGTGTCCCCAACCAACAATCAACTACAATTTATGTGCAACCCTAGATTTTTGCGCGGCTTGAACCCTAGATTTGCGCAATATAACAACATGAAAAAATAAATTTTACAATTTTCAATCCAATTTCAATGCAAATTGAGTTCCTTACAAACTTATAATCACGTAAATAAATATTTGAACGTTAACCTAATGTCTAATTTAATATTTCATGCAGCCGTGATTTCAGAAGAAGATATAGGAAAAGATAAAAGAGAAAAATTAAGAAAAAAAAAACAAACCTAAATTCATTGTGGTGTTTGTTGTCTTCATAGAAGAAAGTTCTAAGATTACGTTGAAAGGACATTTTAAAGGCTCTATATTTGTTCGTTAGTTTGATTTTATGTTAATTTCTCACTTAATTAACAATTACAAGGTAAACTTGTGATAACCCAATTTTTTATTGTATTATTAAAATAACTTTTATGAAAGTACCAATGATCATGATTTTATGATTCATAATATTAAAGTTTTATAAAATTTCATGTGATAATTCGTATGACTTAATTATGATGTATTCTACTTAATATCGTTATGAATTTATTTGTGGAATTGAAATCAGAGCATGATTAAGTACTTCAATAGAAAATTTTATGATTTTATGTGCAATTATATGATTTTGATTTTCATGGTCTATGTATAATTATTTGACTTAAATTAATAGAATGATAATTGAGATTATGAAATGTTATTACATATTAACTTTTATGATTTCATGGTTTTATAAAAATCATTTCATGATTTAATTTGCAATTTATGAAAATATTGCAATTAGGTTATTTTTATGATTGTACAATTTGTATGTGGAATGAAATTGAAAAGAGTGATTAAGTTATTTTATTGAGCCATGATTTAGATTTATTAAGCTATAATTGGTTTAATAAAATTATATTTAATATTATGAAATCCATAAATTGAGGCTCGGAGCCCAATAGAATGACAATTCTGGATATAAATATAGAATAGAGGGATTAATTACAGATTAATAGTCATAAAAAATTTAGGGTTTGGATTATCCAAAGAGCCGCCATCCTTCATTCAATATCCTTCTTTCTTCCTTTCAACTTTCAGGTACTTTTATGTTAAAAAACTCGAAAGTCTTATTTATATGTCTTCAAACTCTATGAAAATTTAATATGTTGTTTCCTATTATGAGTACGAGCCACAGTTAACATTTCGAGAAAATTGGACATGTATCCTATTTTATACGAATTTTCTACCACTTGCTATCCAAGTTTACAAATTTCAGCGTTTATGATTGTAAAATTCAAAATATATTCTTATACATATCCAAATTCCTTGCAATTTGAATATGTCATTCAATCCTATGATTTCAATTCACGTATAAAATTTTAGATATATCTATTTTATTTTACATGAATTTTCTATTACTCTAGATCCAAATTTATAAATTATTACGATTCTGATTTGAAAATTCGAAATACAGGTTTGTAATTATCCAAAAATGTTCATTTTTAATATTTCATTCCTATAGGTGTTATTTATCTTTCACAAAAAATTTCAAGTCGATCCAGTTTATATTTTAGGAGTTATGATATTGTTTCAACGGCTGGGAAGGATTTACAGCTTCAATTATTTTGATTTCAAAAATCCAAAATAAATAGTAAATCTTCTAAAAAAGGCATGAAATTTTTATAGCATACTTTCAAATAATTAAAATTTTAGCTCGTTCCTCCGTATAGTTTGTGAATTCAAAAATATTCATTCCTTACTGCGCAGTAGAAATATACATCGAATAGTCATAAAATCTTCGTTTAACGTCCGATTGGACTCAAATTAGTGGCGAAATATCACAAATTTCATTATTTATAATTGGTGTTGAGAAAATTAATTTTTGAATTTATTTTCTGTGCACGTACTTCAAGGTTAGAATGTGTTTAAGTTTAAAAGAAGCTCATTTTCACAACCTTTATAAATATTAGACCGTGTTTCCACTTTCTAACATGGTTTAAGTCAATTTGTACGGTTTCCAATCAGTAGCATCTTAGTATTTCATAAATTAAGATTTTATTTAGTTAATGGGTTAATAGTAAATAATTCATCCCTATTGTAGGAGCTCCGCAGACCTTGGGTTTAGGACCAAACATAATTGCAGATACATCACTGCAACTGTAAGAGGTGGGTGATACTCTCACACTAATCATGTGTTGTGGATTGTTTAATTACTCTCTAGAGAAATATGCATGATTATATGACAATTATTTATGATATGTGTTGGTATTGTGAATGTTAAATGTGACGACATGATGGTTTGAAGACATGATTATACGAAGAGAATGTTTGACATACATATGTGATGTCTTATTTGAAAGATTTGCGGTAGAGCTGCACAATGTGTAAGATATTCGGATAATACCATGCATAGATATGGCTAAGATTCGGGTATGACCCGTACAAGATTCTGATCAAAATATCACTTCGGGTAGCTCCTGAACTCATGATGCTGAGCGGGACAAAGCGGTCCCAAGCAAGATTGATGTGCTCTTATGTGTACTATAATATGTAAATAGTATACATATTATAGGATTCATGGTTTATGGTTATATGTGAAGTGCTTCAGTGTACAATGTGCCTCTATGCGATGTAAATTGTTGTGTTTTCATGTGTATGTACTCTTGTAGGTAAAATAGTTAGCCCACAGAGTGTTTTCCAACACTCAACCCCTCACCTTTTCAGGTAAAGAGGTCAAGGAAGGATGAGCTTGGCCGTGGTTTCAACTCCGACTGTGTAGGCTTCTTCAATTAATCAAGTTTTTTAAAATTTTATTATTTTATCAAAAAAAATTATGTTGTGTAATAAAAAATTTACTTGATATATATATTATGTTTGTTTCCACCATATGATTTTACAATAAAACTTTGTTATTTTAAAATACCGTCTTTTGGAGCATTGGAAAATATTTAAACTATATGTCAACTAGTAATATTGCAAATGTAAATTTGGGACGTTACAATGTGGTATCAGAGCGGGTCCACTTTTCTTGGACTAGCTCACTAACGTTTTCAAGAAAAAGAATTTTCTACGATGTAAAGTTATAAAAATCCTTTGAAAATGATTATTTGAGACAAGAATCATAAACAAATCATCATGCCTCATCAACTCGGTATGATCATTTGAGTTGAATTAATTGTTTGATGTTTTGTTTAATAACAATAAGATTTTCTTGTTAGAATGACGTGATAAGTTTGTACGAGCAAGCCGTATTTTGAGTCTCTAAGTTAGATTGAAGGCATAATTTGTAGGATTTGATTATGAATTTAGACACCTTAGTTGAAAACTTTAAGGTAGACCTCAACTAAGAACGAATGTTTAGATAACTTTAGTAAGTATACTCGAGGAGACTATGAATTGGTTGTTCCACCAATCAATTTCTTTTTCCAAAAGCGATCCATATTTTCTTTCAATTTCACGTCCAAAATCAATTTCATGTCCAAAGTCAATTTCTATCGAGTTAATGACTCATGTCTTTCTCCTATCCACTAAAATTTCAAAAGTTATCTTCACAATCATTGTCAAAATAATTCCAAGAAAAAGATTTTTTCATTCTCATTTTTTAGCCTATTTCAAATCTCTTATTTTAGACTCCACGAGCTCTTTAATCTCAAAATTTTCAAGGGACAAAAGTTAAACTATGATTGTATATTCCTAATGTTCCCTTGATAATGAATTTCAATAAGTCGTATGATTTTCAAGAACATTGTTCTAATATTATCCAAAGAGCTACTTCTAAAGAATGAGATTTCTTAAATTATTTAAATTTGTATTCAATGTTTCAAAGTTGTATTTATGATGTAATGTGAAAGCTAGTTTCATGAAAATCTAAGAATTTTTCTTTTGTACTACATTGTTATGACTACGAGTGTTATAAAAGCAGAATTTTCTATAAATTGTAAGATTTCAAATAAATATTTTGAAAATTCGAGTTCATAACAAAAATAAAGTTTCTTCAACGTCAGGAGGATATTAGGTTTTATATATATGTATCTATATATATATAATACGTCAATATTTTCAATAAAGTTATAAAGTTGCTCTTGTTTTGTGAAAAAAAATAATAAATATATATATATTTGAGGAAAAATCATTTTTTTTAATTTTTGGATTTCATAATTAAAGAGTAGATTTATAAAGTACTTGTTTTGTGAAAACTTAAATTATGTTTATAAAAAGCAAATGAGATAACAAAGCATCCAGTGTCACAAGGACACCCCCAAATGTCTTAAGTATGGCATAAACCAATGTATGTTCGGGTCTGGTTGGTTACCGATGTTGGAAGCCATGTCATATTCCTCATAAGTGTCCTTATTCAGACTTTAAGAGGATCTTGTTATTTTTAAATTAGGAAAAATATTTTAGTCTTTCGAGTTATGTGAGTTTATCAGTTTGACATTTTCATAAAATAGTGAAATAAACATATAAGTTGTTATTATTATAAATTTTGGGTATTTCTAAAGCCACCACTAAATTTACTTTGTACACCAAATTAATTTTACTGATAAAATTATATATAATATAAACGACATAAATACCCTTATTTAAAAATTAAAAATATACATAAATTTTAATTTTTAATAAATAGATAAATATTTATTTCATCCACACACGAAAATCCTAATTTTCTATTAAAAATTAAAATTTGTATATGCTTTTAATTTTTAAATAAGGGTATTTATGTCATTTGCATTATATCTAATTTTGTTAGTAGAATTAATGTGGTTTGCAAAGCAGAATTAGTGGTGACTTTAGAAACACCCTAAATTTTTATATAAAGTAGAGTAAGAAAAAATAGAGTTTAAAGATAAAGATCAATAACCTATGGGTCATTATGACTCATTCAAAAATTTCAATTTTTCCTTGAAATGTTTTCCAATGATTATGAGAATTTCAAATATCTTTCGAGTTGATTTTAATTTATCATGAAAGAACTCACTTTTCTTATTCCACAATTCCAAGACAAAATCAAATCAAGATTGTTTTATCATCTCCAAGTGAGGACACTTGACAAAATTTCAATTTGCTTTAGAAATTCATCTCGAATTATTTAAGGTTTTGAAGGATCTCAAAGTATTTCTTCCTCTTTAAAGTATACCATCATCATATTCCGACATGTTCCTTCTATTTTGAGTCAATTTGATTTCGAAAAACTTATTTCCCAAAATATTACCGTTTTAAGTACGGTCAAGCCCAAACATTTCTTTTATTATTGATACTTTCTTTTTAAACAAGTCATCAGATTGTGATTTAATCACTATTCGCCGTAGGACACCATTTTCAGTTACTCAAAATTGTCAACGAGTTAGAATTATGTATTCATCTCAGAATGTACCCTTGAGATGATTTCCTCGCAAAGTTCAATAATAGAAGGAGAAACAAGTCTTCCAAGTATTAATTAAGCTACCTGCATAGTTAAGGATCCATCATTGAGTTAGTACTTGATGTTTAAATAGACTGTTTATATGTAAGGTGTATTCATACAAGCTATGTAAGTTTACAAGATGCTCCGTGAGATGCTCAACTGTTTAATGAATGTTCATGATATAGTTGTAACTTAATCATGAATGATATGATTTTGACGATTGGTGCATGCACCACATGATTTTAAAGGATGCATTGAATTACGATGCTATCAATGAGTGATAATCTATGTGTTTCTACAAGATGATCTCGGACATTTTTAACTATTTCATGAGTATTTGTGATATGATTACAATTTATGCACAAACTACGTGATTCATGATAATTTGTGCTTGCATCACATATCTGTAAAGATGTGTGTTATTATGATGATTACATAGAGCTAGAGTTTATGTGAATTATATGTTCAATATGTTTATTGGGTTTCGATAATGCTACTAGCAATTATCCGCAACAGCTTTCTAGTGTGCTTATCTTACCCATATAATCTGTTATTTGGGCTCAAAATAGTCATAGGCCTCTGTCTGCAGCATTGTGTTATGACGTACTTGTTTTGACCACATGACACTTTTCTTAAATAAGTGTGACCAAGCATTACATGTTTGATATTTTACTGCTACATGATGTCACAACTTTCAATACACTATACTTGACTGCCATCGCGGGACCGTTGACTGCAGCAGCGTGTATGAAAAGTATATTTGCCTTTGAGAATGGTGCTCGTGTCACAAATCAAATTTATAAGCATTCATGCTTACGTTTTAAAGATCAATGTAGCATTTTTTTTTTTTATAAAAGGGCATCTCTAGCATTTGAAAGTATAAATGTCATAAATGTTTTATTTAATATCATTTCTAAATTAAACACAGTTACCCCACGAAAAATTATCGTCCTCCTCATACATAATTATGTTTGTGATCATCGGTGTTGTACCTATACAGTTTCCAATACGTGGCTCTATGTCAATTACTATGCCAATCTCACCCATTCGTTATTCAAAGACATTTCACTTTCACAAAAAAATAAATCTTTCAGATTTCACTCATATGATCTAAGTTTATTTCAGAGTCGTCTATATCCTGAAGGTTCAATTTTCAGAACCTAACCTTTGAACTTCAAGGTTTTCAAAAATGTTCTCTAGAGTTTTGTTATAAACCAAACACTGTCCTTTTTTCTTAATCCAAAATTCCCAATAAGTTTACAAAATTTCGATGGTATTCAATGGAGTGCAAGAGATTCCTCATTCTAAAATTTATTTCCAAAATTTTATCAAACTATGGTTTTGGTTTTATTGAAAGTCTAATCAATTCAAAATATTATACTCATCTTGACAAAACTCATAATTTTCAAATGTATATCAAAAAAAAAAATATATCTTATCAAGTTTCATTGTATCAAATTAGACACAATGTTTTGATTTAAGGTCCACTTTCAAATCTTTGACAATTTCAAATTATATCCTAATTTTGTTCATCTTTTCAAAATCTTATTTATTTCCAAGTTTCCTATATATTTTATAAAATCATAATAAATTCTTGAGCATATTCAAGGTATTCCAAAAAGGTGTTTATTGTTGAAATCGATTCTTGAAGTCCTTATTTACTTTCAAACTACCTCACAATTCACATATTCATCCTTCACTTTTGGTGCAATACCAACTCAAAATCTAGTCAATAACAAGACTCACTTTCACTAAGTAAAATAAGCAATTATGAGGACATAATTTTTCGTAGTGGGGAAGGTGTGACAACTCAAATTTTTATTGTATTATTAAAATTACTTTTATGAAAGTACCAATAATCATGATTTTATGATTCATAATATTAAAGTTTTCTAAAATTTCATGTGATAATTCTTATGACTTAATTATGATGTATTCTAATTAATATCGTGATGATTTTATTTGTGCAATTGAAGTTAGAGCATGATTAAGTACTTCAATAGAAATTTTTTTGCTTTATGTGCAATTATATGATTTTGATTTTCATGGTTTATGTATAATTATCTTACTTAAATTAATAGAATGATAATTGAGATTATGAAATGTTATTACATATTAACTTTTATGATTTCATGATTTTATAAAATCATTTCATGATTTAATTTGCAATTTATGAAAATATTGCAATTAGGTTATTTTTATGATTGTATAATTTGTATGTGGAGTGAAATTGAAAAGAATGATTAAGTTATTTTATTAACATTGGGCCATGATTTGAATTTATTAAGTTATAATTGGGCTTAATAAAATTATATTTAATATTATGAAGTCCATAAACTGAGGCCTGGAGCCCAATAGGATGACAAGCCCGGATATAAATATAGAATAGAAGGATTAATTACAGATTAATAGTCATAAAAAAAATTAGGGTTTGGATTCTCCAAAGAGCCACCATCCTCCATTCAATATCCTTCTTCCTTCCTTTCAACTTCCAGGTACTTTTATGTTAAAATGTTCGAAAGTCTTATTTATATATCTCCAAACTCTATGAAAGTTTAATATGTTGTTTCCTATTATGAGTAAGAGCCACAGTTAAAATATCGAGAATATTTGACATGTATAAATAGTAAATCTTCTAAAGAAGGCACGAAACTTTTATAGCATACTTTCAAATATTTAAAATTTCAGCTCGTTCCTCCATATAGTTTGTGAATTATAAAATATTCATTCCTTACTGCGCAGTAGAAATATACATCGAATAGTCATAAAATCTTCGTTTTAAGTCCGATTGGACTCAAATCAATGGCGAAATGTCACAAATTTCATTATTTATAGTTGGTGTTGAGAAAATTAAGTTTCGAATTTATTTACTGTGCATGTACTTCAAGGTCAGAATGTGTTTAAGTTTAAAAGAAGCTCGTTTTCACAACCTTTATAAATATTAGACCACGTTTCCACTTCCTAACATGTTTTAAGTCAACTTGTACAGTTTCCAGTCAGTAGCATCTTAGTATTTCATAGATTAAGATTTTGTTTAGTTAAGGGGTTAATAGTGAATAATTCATCCCTATTGTCGGAACTCTGGAGACCTTGGGTTTAGGACCAAACATATTTGCAGATACCATCAATACTACTGTAAGAGGTGGGTGATACTCTCACATTAATCATGTGTTGTGGATTGCTTAATTACCCTCTAGAGAAATATGCATGATTATATAAAAATTATTTATGATATGTGTTGGTATTGTGATGTTAAATGTGATATGATGACGGTTTGATGACATGATTCTATGAAGAGAATCTTTTACATACATATGTGATGTCTTATTTGCAAGATTCGCGGTAGAGCTGCACAATGTGTAAGATATACGGATAATATCGTACATAGATATGGCTAAGTTCGCGGGTATGACACGTACAAGATTCTGATCGAAATATCACTTCGGGTAGCTCCCGAACTCATGATGCTCGAGCGAGACAAAGCGGTCCAAAACAAGATTGATGTGCTCTTATGTGTACTATAATAAGTAAATAGTATACATATTACAGGATTCATGGTTTATGCTTATATGTAAAGTGCTTCAGTGTACAATGTGCCTCTATGCAATGTAAATTGTTGTGTTTTCATGTGTATGTAATCTTGTGGGTAAAAGAGTTAGCCCACGAAGTATTTTTCAACACTCAACCCCTCACCTTTTCAAGTAAAGAGGTCAAGGAAGGATGAGCTTGGCCGTGGTTTCAACTGTATAGGCTTCTTCAATTAATCAAGTGTTTTAAAATTTTATTATTTTATCATAAAATTTTATGTTGTGTAATAAAATTTTTACCCGATATATATATTATGTTGGTTTCCGCCATATGATTTTACAATTAAACTTCGTTATTTTAAAATATCATCTTTTGGAACATTGGAAAATATTTAAATTATATGTCAAGTAGTAATATTCCAAATGTGAATTTGGGATGTTACGAAACTGGTTATAATTTTTCAGATGATGACATTTTAAAAAATGAGCTATGTTTCGCAAGAGTATAGTTTTTTTTGTTTTATTAATTTGATAAAGATGCAATTTGTTTTTAAAATATACTTATATAATAATTTTTAATTGTAATTTAACTTTTCAATAGTAATTTTTAGCTCTTTTTTAATGTTAACTAATAAAATACAATATTGTTATTTAATTTCATAAGTTTGTCCTTGTGATAAGAAATATTATAAAAATAGAAGTCTTTCTTGAGCGAAGGGTTATATGTCACATATTTCAATGCTTATTAGTTTAATTGCTCAAATCAAAATTATATTAGAATAGTTATTCATTCATTAGTTGAAACGTACCATAGGCAATATCCACAAAAAAGGAACCAACAAAAAATATTATAAGGTCAGAAATTAACCAACTATCTTCGGAATCGGTCCCCAACCACTGACCTAAATATTATTACAGAATTTATAATAGAATTCATCCATTTAATATGAGAACTCATGTTTATTCATATTTATAAATACACCTCATAACTTTGTATGATTAAAGATCATAATAATTAAATATAATAATGATTTCAATAATATAAAAAGATTGCGCTTGTATTATGTTACTACACTATTTCTTAATATATAACATCTCCAAGGGGCTTCTATGTTCAGGATGTAATTTTAATCTTCATTACTACATATATTGTTGAATAAAATGTGAGGTGATAAAAAAAAAAGATTCAATAGACATAAGATTGAGATAAGAGTTGGATTCTCTTTTCATAAGATATAATTATTTTATATTCAGTGATTTTAGAAATGTCCTGTGATCCAACCTAGTCCATGCCGCCTTACCACATCACCTTGCCTTCCATGTCGAACCAGACCTTGCGCCTATCGAGCGATCCTGGTTTGACCATCAATACTTAAGGGGTAGCTCTTCGCAACTATGCGTATGTGCGCCCCTAAAGTGCCCAATGCAGCAAGTGCGATATGTTGACTTGCCATTCTTTTAGCCACTTAGATTAATCATAAGAATAGCATAAAACATAACCCATAGTAGAAACAAATTTAATTACTTCTAACTAAAATGCTCCTGCTGATAAGGTGATCAATTTTTTCTTATTCTTTCTTTGTGGGATATGACTTTCCATATTCTTCCAATATTCTATAATAACAATTAATTTAACATGGTTAAATTGCTCTTAATTTTTCATTCAAGCAAATTGATTTTAAGAAAGTAAATATATTGAATTCATCTACTCAGGTTACAATTTTGAAACTTATTTCTATTTTTCTTAAATGAAATGTCATTTTAAAGTTGCTCAAAGTTAGATAATCACCAATTTTGTTAAAGTTAATTTCTTACGTGCTGCTTGTAATTGTATTTTTGTAATGTGAATGATGTTATTTAGTTCATAAAGGTGTCCACTATTCCCAATCCATTTTATTCTTAACACCCCACTCACTAAGTAATTAAAAGATAATTATTGAATTACTAAATTATCCCTACTAATATTAAAAGAAGAAGTTTTAATTCTTTCATTTCCTTCCTTCTTCATTCTTCCCTCTCATCTTCAACAAATCCCCTTTTCACTCTTTTACTATCTCTCCCAAAACACCATAAATCCTATTTCTTGAAGGATTGACTAATGCAAGACCAAAATATATAACCATGAATAATTGATTGAAATGGATAATATAAGTTTCATTTTTTTATTTTTGTCAAATTTTCGGATATTTTCAAGGTTTATTTTTTAGAATGGAAGTAGTCACAGAGCCCTACACAACCTGGTACAGACGAATAATGTGACACATGTTTGACTTATAGTTTGAATGTTGTGATGCTAGTTTAACCAAAAGCAGACATCTACACTTCTATTCGCATTCTAAATCGTTCGATCATGTTTATCGAACATTGTTTCATCCGTTCATCCTCGTTTGTCGAACAGAAACGAAAAAATGAATAATCAGAGTCGAACAGTCAATTCACAAAATTGTTAACATTCAAACTCTAAATTAATCACGTGTGTGTCCACTCCTTAAACGCAACATAGTGATTCGTCTTCCTGTTCCAACGGTCAAGCTCCATATTTGTCTTTGTTTTTTACTAATTTAATTACTTTTTAAAATAAATTTAATGAAAATTGTAAAATTTATTGAATGTGGTGTATTAAGAAATTTAAAGCCATTTTTAGTTTATTTATAAGTGTATTTAGTAGTTGGTTGACGAAATACATAAAAAAACATTTACATGATATAATCTAAAACACTTAATATGTATGGATGTTGATAAGTTTTAGAAGGACCTCGCAAATTGGTCCTTAGCCTAACTCCTCCATTAATTAAGATTATGATTTCTTCTTTATAAATTTGCTACCCAAAAATGACATACATAAATTGTGAACGACATTAATGCACATGTGTGCCGCCTCCTTTTTCTTCTTGCGGCCTACCATTTTTAAACATTGTTATTCCAGAATAAACTTAATTATTAAAAAGTAATTTTTAAAATACAGATATTTTTGATAAGTGAGAAAGAATTAAAAATATTGAGGGGTAACCAAGTGAATGACATCATCCCCCAAGATCTGGGTCAGAGCAGGCAGGCGTGAGGTTAGACCAAACTGTTAACAATGGATAGTTGCAGTTCCAGAAAGAGAATCAAATACTTCTTATTATTGCTGTAGGTTCCAGTGCCACATGGTTAAGCTACGCCTGTTTTCCCTTTATTTTATCCAAATTCAACAATTGTTTGGCGCATTCAAACTTGCAAAAAAAAAAAAAAAAACCAATAATAACAAGTTTGGGTGTGGTTGGTCAGTTTGACTGGTAATTGTGGGCAGAGAAAAAGCAGTAGGCCCCTTTTGCTATATCCTGTATCCTTAGTCTTTTGTTGTGTTTCTTTATATCTGGTGTTTTCTATGAATTCTTCCACTTCCATTTGCCGTATCTCTTTGTCTCTACCTTACTTTTTCTATCTGCTACAGGGTACCAATTCTTGCTTCATCTCTCTCTCTCCCTCCCTCCCTCTCTATACGTATATGTATACATATTTTCTTTGTTGTGAATGAATATTTGTATGATGGGTGGGGAAATGAGAATCCCTCCTTTGTTTAGGTGCCCCATAAGTCTTGATCTGTTGAAAGATCCAGTCACTCTCTGCACAGGCCAAACTTACGAGAGATCCTGCATACAAAAATGGCTGGCTGCTGGGAATCTAACCTGCCCCGTCACAATGCAGAAGCTCGACAATCTGTCCGTCGTGCCTAACCACACGCTTCGCCATTTCATCCACCGCTGGCTCCGTTCCGAACACCCCACCGGCGAAGAAAACCGTGTTTCTATCGCTCGGATGGTCGAGGAGTTGGACGGGCCCACACTGGAAGACAAGCTCCGACTCCTCGACACGATCCGTTCCCTTGCCCGAGAGCTGCCCCTCAAGAACTCTCACTTGATCGAGCTCGATTTCTTTGGACTGGTGCTGCAAATGCTTTTCAGGAATATACATAGTTTGGTGCTTGTTGAGAAAGCACTTTCTTGTGTTGTAGAGTTGATGCCCTTTAGCGAACTAGGCTCACTCTGTACATTACTCAAACATGACTCTAAGTATGCAGCGTTTCTTCTCCTGTTCGAGCAGGGGAATACGCCGATTAGGAGAAGCTTATTCCTTATAGTCGAGGCAGTAGCGTCATCGGGTCCTCCGGACCTCCGTGGGAAGCTCGGACAATCGGGCAGACTGGTGCGGATCATTGTAGATGTATTGAGCAGTCAGCATAAATCCGAGGGAGGAGTGGAAGCCGGGATCAGAGCAGTATCGGCACTATCTTCAATGGAATCGAACCGCAAAAATATGGTGAGCAATGGGGCTGTAGAAGGGCTCATTGCGTGCTTGTCCAACGCGGACGCCCGGAGAAGAAGCTCGGCGGCAATGGCGATGTCCGTGATTGAGAATCTTCTATCAACCGATGCTGCAAAAGAGGCGGTTTTGAAGCATGATTCGGGTGTTGAGGCGATCGTGAAGATGGTGTTCCGAGTATCGGAGCATGGAGGAAGTGAGAGTGCAGTGAATTCGCTGCTGATAGTGTGTTTGGATTCGGAAAGTGCGAGGGAAGAGGCCATTGGTGGTGGAGTTCTAACGCAACTGCTGCTGCTGCTGCAGAGCCAATGTAGTGGAAGCACAAAGACCAAGGCAAGAATGCTGCTCAAACTGCTTCGATCATAGCCGCCAAACAATGTCCTGTGACCATCTTATTAAAATATTTGTTTGTGTTACATAAAGCTCTCAAAATTCCCATTCCATTTGGTACTAACTTTTAATTTTAGACTTGGAAGAAACGGAATGTATGGTGGTAGCATATGCACTAAAACTTCTTTAATTTAATAATTTTATCACTAAACATTTTGGTTATATTTTTTTAAGTACATTTTTTCATTTTTTACTATGCTAAACATACAATTAAAATAATAGGATTACAACTAAAAATTAAAAGTAAGATTTTCCCGTCCGAGCCACCTCTCTATTTTCAGAAATTTTGGCTGAAAAATAAAATAAAGAAAAACCTTGCTTCGTGCTCACACTTTGTTAAAATATTTTTTATATAAAATAAAATTATGAGATATTTTTATTTAGAATAAAATATTATTATAAAATATGATTTATATATTTATACCTTTTAATATAGAAAAATATATTATTATTTTTATAAAAATAGTAATTTATTACATAAGAGTGAGAAAACCTTACAGACGCAATATACAAAATGAAGTGTAGTATCTAATAATTATATTACTACTAATAATAATTTACTACTATATTATTGCAGCTGTGCAACCCATGGGAGTAATACTAGTTTACTTATATAATAAAATAAATTTCACACATGAGACCCTTCAATTACCTGCTATTCTAATAAAGTATTATTTTTTTAAAACTTAGTCAAAATGTGTGTCTCACAACTATAAATTCATCCAATAAAATATAATAAGTTTCAAATATCCTTAGTTCACAAGACTTTCACTTTCATACTATTCTTTCTAAATTGCATTCATATTCATTTAATAATAATCAATGTAATCTCGTAAACAACCTTGAAAATATTGAAAAACTGAGAATTTGCGATTGAATACATAACCAAACATCCCATCAAAGTTTTACATTTAAGTTGTCATACATTGAAATATTTAAGAAAGAGAGATTAACTTATAAACATAGCGAGTTAAAATTTATAAAATATAAAAATTTATTAATTTATAGAGTATTAATTGAGATCAAAGTAAAATATTATTATTATTATTATTATTATTATTATTATTATTATTATTATTATTATTATTATTATTATTAATTATTGAGTATTAAATTTAAGGTGAGTGCGTGGATGAGAGATTTGGGACGGCTGTGCCAAAATTAGGGGCTGCTTCCTCTTTTATATGTTTTATTTTGGATTACTTTATAGACTTCTATTTGTGCTGTTGATTTCTTTCTAAATTATCAAATCAAACATTTATTTATTTCTTCCTTTTGTAGTGGAAAATCCACTTATTGAACTACTTATAATATAACGTCTCTCTACCTTTTTTTTATAATAAAAAATTTGAGTTGTTTTTACGGGTAAATTTTTTCACTAATACCTTTTATTTTTATTTTTGTAAAATTTTATATATGTTCAATCAATATCGATCAAATATTCTTAAAATATTGAATCAAGATTGGTCTTTTAACATATTTTGAAAGAGGGAGTGGGAGAAAATGTTTCATCAAACAAAGGTGATAAAATTGGATTCTTGGAAATGTAATGCTTTCACATAAAGTTGATTGTATAATCTAACAACCAAACATATCCAATGCCATTAATGTTTTAACATCATATAATAGGATCTTCATTTCTCAAATCTTGAGAAGATGGAAGTTTTGGTAGAAAGATGTTATAACATGATATGGAGAATTCGATCTATAGTATTATCTATTTAATCAAAAAGTATTAATAATAATTTGTTACCATAAAAAGTAGTAATAATTGTTAAGTAAATAAACCATATTTTAAGTTAAATAAATAATTATAATATAGATCAGATGGATGATACACCTAGGGCACAAGAAATTTACTCAATGGAGAATTGGGTAAGAGATGTTAGAGTTGTAGTCTCCTTCATATATACTACTTTGACCTGGATTTGGACAGGGGTATAACACAATCTTATCATTATTTCATTTGTAAATTATGAAGTTGCAATTTAATTTTGATAATCATATATTTTTATTTTTATTTTTACGTTAAGAGACTACATAATGTATGTATATATATATATATATATATACGTGCACAATGATATGCATATTCATGAATATTAATTTGTGTGCTTTTTTCCAACCTACCTGATTTCCGTTGACATGACTGTAGTTAATTCTTCTTATGAGTTCATGGTGTAATTTTACACTTGGCATCCAAAAGGTTTCACTATATCTAATCTTATTATAAAAATGTCATTTTTTATCTTCACTGAACTTTTGGCTGAAAAAAAAAAAAAAACAACAACAATAACAACATTTGCTACCGGGCGCGAGCAGTAGTCCTGGCATGAGAGTCAATCAAACCAATAGATTTTTTAGATTTTGATTTTGCCTTTTTTTTCATTTTTTTTCACCTAAAATTTGAAATGTTCAACTTTTTTTGTGTAAGTGTCATCTTTTTATCAAATTAATTCATTTTCAAGAAGATTTTTAATTTAATATCTATTTTGAATATAAAATAAGTGTTAATATCTATATATAAACTATTTGTTCTTATGTTAATTTTGTTAATATTCAAAATCTTTTTATACAAAACAATTATATGAGAATATTCATTAAAAACCTTATTTTTAAAAAATAAAAAGAAAACAGTTTAGTTTACTTTTATTTTGTTTGGGTTGTTTGAATTATTTATCATGAAGAATTGATACTAATGACTCAAGTTTATTGGATTTACATTAATGTTCAATCAAAAAATAATATATATTTGTCAAATTGATTTAAAATTAGATTTTTTTATGAAAATAATATATGCTAATCACAAAAAAATACAAGCATGTCTTTAAATGAATCCTCCCACTTTTATTTTGGTGGGGCAGGCCGTGCGAACCGTAGTTAGATGCATGCTGCATTATTTTGTGATTGAGAGAACCTAAATACTCATAACCGCATCAGGTCTTCAAGGTGAAGCCTCTGGTCGATGGAACAATGTAGGCAATGGAAGTCAGCAAAATGATTCCGTAACTTCAGGAAAAGGATTGGCTCTGAGGGCCCAGCCCTGAACTTGTCAGCTGCCAGCGGACTGCTCGAGCTGCTCGCGCAGCGAGAGCAGGTCGCCGTGTGCCGGCCTGGGGACGGGCTGGGAATGGCCCCCTCGGGGGCCTTCCCCGGACGTCGAACAGTCGGCTCAGAACTGGTACGGACAAAGGAAATCCGACTGTTTAATTAAAACAAAGCATTGCGATGGTCCCTACAGATACTCACGCAATGTGATTTTTGCCTAGTGCTCTGAATGTCAAAGTGAGGAAATTCAACAAACGCGAGTAAATGACGGGAGTAACTATGACTCTCTTAAGGTAGTCAAATGCCTCGTCATCTAATTAGTGACGCGAATGAATGGATTAACGAGATTCCCACTTTCCCTGTCTACTATCCAGCGAAATCACAGCCAAGGAAACAGGCTTGGCAGAATCAGCTGGGAAAGAAGACTCTGTTGAGCTTGACTCTAGTCCGACTTTGTGAAATGACTTGAGAGGTGTAGGATAAGTGGGAGCCGAAAAGCGAAGGTAAAATACCACTACTTTTAACGGTATTTTACTTATTCCGTGAATTGGAGGCGGGGCAACGCCCTTCTTTTTGGACCCAAGGCTCACCCCGGCGGACCGATCCGGACGGAAGACATTGTCAGGTTGGAAATTTGGCTGGGGCGACACATCTATTAAAAGATAACGCAGGTGTCCTAAGATGAGCTCAACGAGAACATATATCTCATGTGGTAATCAAAATTTTGTAGCCAATCCTATTTTGGATATAAATGGTAATTGAAGAATTAGTACAAATCCAAACAAAAAATTATTTTTTTACAAATCTTAATCAATTTTTTTTTTTTTTTTTGGATCTGTACTAATCCTTCAATTACCATTTATATCCAAAATAGGATTGGCTACAAAATTTTGATTACCACACGAGATTTATGTTCTTCCAAAAAACTATATTACACAATTTCCTTGTATAAAATTTCGTAATCAATTATATATACTCTCATGCATTCCCTTATTCCCACATCTCTTTATTATCGTCGGAGTTTTTCTTCTCAATCATGTTAATTTCTCATCCGCCTTCTTCAGCTTATTTCTTTTACAAAACAGTGTTATTCCTTTGAAGCTTGGTTGAAGTCAAGGGAGTCTCTCTGCTGCATAATGTTGTCATTCAAATTTTTTTCTCAACTTATTCAGTTTTTTTTTTTTTTGGATATGTACTAATCCTTTAATTATTTTTATTTATTTATTTGATTTTAAGTTTTATCAAGTAGTGGTCTATTTATTTAAAATTTTAATTGGTTCTACTGTGTTTTATATGAATCATGCATGAAATGTATTCCATTGAAATCTAAATTTTTTCGTCTATATGTATCAGGTATTATCTTAATTCTTTTTTTTATATTGTATTTTTTATTGTGTTAATTGTTTGATTTTGTAACGGTCAGTCGCATTTATTCCTATCATTTAATTAGTTAATTTCATATTTATTAAAATTATACATTATTCTAGCTTTGTTTGCCATGAAGAGAATTGTGTTATAACTAATATTTATTCAATGTTTTATTTTTTAATATGTGTTTTTTATTTATATTATATAATATATTAAAGAATAACATATTTCAGTTTTTGTTTTGTTTCAATTTGTTTTGCATGTAACATAATCCGTACAATTCTAGTTGTTGTAGCATCCGATCTCACCAGGTATTTTTGTGTGTTTTATTTCATGAAATTTCAATTTATTAATGTTTTGTAATATAGATATAACTTTTAATACATAAGAATAAAATAATTTTATATAAAAAATATATTATTATATAAATATTTTTGCAAAAGTATTCTTTTGAATTTCTATGTTTTATGTATTTGTTACATACAAATTTCAATAAATTAAGACATTATTAACATAAATTTAAAAATAATTAGAAAATTTAAAAATGGTAAAACTTAAAAAAATTTAATAAATAGAAAAATATCAAATGACCTTGAAGTGTGTAAATATAATAAAAATTAGATTATCTAAAAAGACCTAACAATCTTCAAATCTGAACTTTTTTATATGTTTAAATAATTAAAAAATAAATTGAATTTAAATTTATTACTTAATTTATGATTTAATTTATTAGATTTATAAATTTATTTAATATTTAAGATAGTTTTATTTATTATATATTTAGAATTTTACAAGCTTATTTCATCTATTTTAAAATTTTAAAAGTCTACTTAAATAAAAAATAATTTAGAATATAATTTGAACGTGTTACTTTACGGCTAAGTTTAATATATTCCTAATATATTATATATGAATTATGATTTAAGACACCAAATAACAGCCATGAATTCCGTCGCCTATTCTTCCCCAGTCTCCCTCCCTCTCGGCCATGGCCATGCCCCAACTCCTACTGTCACTCTCTCCCACCCCACCCCCAAAAACTCACTCACTCCCGACCTTGCCCTTCTCTCTTGATTCTATTAGCAGTCCTCTCTCAAGAAGAAGTTTATTTCTCACTGCCTTGACCACTTCTTCTTCACTTGTAACCTTATCATTGGCGGGCGCTGCACTAGCTGGACAACCATCACCGCCGCCTCCACCACCACCATCATCTTCTAGTTCGCCAAAATCTTTTCTATCGGGCATTGCTAATACCAAGTCTTGGTTCCAATTCTATGGCGACGGCTTTGCAATTCGCGTGCCCCCCAACTTTGACGACATCACGGAACCCGAGGTAACTGTTATACAATTATTTCTTGTTCCTGTTTTCCCCCGCGGTGAATTTATGTAGTGGAAGTTTCTGTGTTTTCTTTATGCTTTGCTTGCTTTTGATTCCCTTCAAAAGAGGGTTGATTGTGGGCAAAAATATATACGAGATGTTGGAAAATGTTGATGACCCAAATTTCGGTTTACTGGAAATTTTGCTGTGTCGAAATTTCTATGGTGGAAATGTCGGGGAAAAAACAATAATATTTGGGAATCATAGTATCTTTTTAGTTAAGTGGTTCTCTGTTACAGCCTATATGCGTGTCTGTGACATATTTAGTGCTCAAATGAGTAGGGAAAAAATCAGAATTTTCTTGAATTATATGTTATCAAGCATGGATGGTCTGTGTCCAATTAGAGCATTAATATTAGTTCTAGCCTAGCTAGCCCCAGATTTCAAGAATTGCTGCTTGTGTGCATGTTCCATTCTGTGGAGTTGCATTGGATAATTGTTATTATACACCGATTGATGTTTCATTTGTGCATTCTTATGTTCGTCTCTTTGAATGTAACACAAGGTTTACGGATTTTTCCAGGACTATAATGCTGGATTATCTCTCTATGGAGATAAAGCAAAGCCCAAAACTTTTGCTGCACGTTTTGCATCTCCGGATGGGTAAAGGCTTCCTTCTCAAATGAGATTGTTTCTACCTGATAACTTCATACATAGATACAATATGTTACATTCAGCGTGCCTGGGGTCTATCATTCGAACGAACCATTTATCTGATAATTGTTCTTGGTTTATTTTAAATGTGATGTATTATTAGTCTAGCACCTCCTAATTAATTGCTGGTGCTATGTCTCTAGAGAAACTTCTGACTATGCATTCAAATTAGATGTGAAGAGAGACTAATCCCGCAAACTTACAACCTATTCCAATTAGAAAAGAAAAGGAAAATACTTATTTATTTCGACTCAGTCTCTTATGGTTAAAATAAACTTCTTTTGATTTTCTATGTCAATTTTGGCAAAGGATGTTACGTATATAGACTTTGTCAAAAAAATTACTCAAGGCATTACCTGGTTCAGAAATTTGGTGAATTGACAAAAATCGCTTAGCGCAATTAAAGGCTTTATGTCCATATAGATTTATTTTTTTGGCTCCTTTGTCTTTATTTATCTGTGTATTTTTATTGACACTACACCTCTTAAAATTTGGTTAACAAACCAACATGCTAGTTTGCATAGAAGACATCTTAACTAAGTTATCTGCAATTCCATCAGACTCAAAATGCTAGCTTTTACTAATTGATGATCATTGCTTTTTCTGCATTTTTTGTCCTTATTATTTGCATTCCTGGATTCTTGTTGAATCTTGACAGTGTTATCTGGTTGCAATGTCATACAGATCTGAAGTTGTGAGTGTTGTTATTCGGCCATCTAATCAACTTAAGATCACCTTCCTAGAGGTTTGTGAATGTAATACTTCTTACTTGACTTTTCACATAATTAAATATATAACTAAATATATCTTTTGAAATCTTTTCATTCACTATTCTGCTCCTTTGTTGTTCTAGACTCATGCAGAAAAAATAAAGTTTCTCGAAAAGTATTGTCTGCTAATTGATATTAATTGAGGTTTAATGTGTGATATATCAGTTCAGGAAAACTTCAGAAAATGGGTCATCGATTGCAGTTTTTATTCTCTTCCATATTCCATTTTGCATAAAAAGACAGCTTAAGAGAGGCTCAACGTATTATCCAATTTTAAGACTGCTGCGATCTCTTTTTTTTGTACATCAACAGATGACAGCATATCCAATCTGCTTAAAAGTAGCTCTTTATAGATTAAAAGATTTATCCTACACATACACTCTCTGTCTCAGCCCCCCGCCCCCCAACTCCCTCTTTCTTTTAATCAGATGAGTGCTTCTCTAACAAAATAAGTAGCTTCTGTCTTTTAAAACCGGAAATATTAGACAGATATTGTAAATGTATAATGTTCTATTTGATTTTAATCATATCAAAATACTTATTCTGATTCTGTCAGGCCCAAGACATTGCCGATCTAGGTTCACTGAAGGAGGCAGCTAAAATATTTGTTCCAGGTATTTTGCTGTGGTTAGTGTTTGGTTCAAAAGAAAAGGCTTTAAATTTTGCTGTCTTTATCTGATATTTTCTTCCACTGCTTAATATTGCAAATATTCAAATTCGCAGGTGGTTCGACAGTCTACTCTGCTCGTACAATCAAGATTAAGGAAGAGGAAGGTTACAGGTATTTTCATGTGAAAGTATCTTCAATTTTTCAGATGCATCATTATCTCCCATTTTTACTAGTTATGAGACAGAATCCAGTTATCAAACTGTAATGTAATAGTAGTTGGAACTAACTTTTAATACAGGACATCAAGAGTAAACCTACTCGGTGCAAACAACAAATAACTGGTCCTTATTAATTTGAAGTCTTGACGTTGTGATCATTTACTGACATATTCGTAAATCTTCTAAGTTCATATGGACTTAAATGTCAGTAGCAAGTCATTTTGCCTTTCAATTTCAGAGAAAGTTGGCTGATTTTTATCCATTTCTGATGCGCTATCATTTTTGCGTAAATTGTTCAGGAATTATTACTTCTATGAGTTTGGTAGAGACGAACAGCATGTTGCACTAGTAGCTGCTGTTAATAGTGGAAAGGTTGGTCTCCCTTGTTACACGTACAGTACTTTCCGCATGCATTCAGTAGAGAGTTAATTATGCTGGTCAATTCTGTTGATTGCGGGTTCATACTCCTCCAAAGAAAAATAAAAGAACATGGTTCAGATAAATACGGAAACTGCCCTTGTTAGGTAAAAAACCTGCAAAAGTTTGTTTTCTTACAAATTGCACCAATTTGGTTGTGGTGGGGGGTGGGGGGGTGTTAGTAATACTCTCAAGGGGTTTTGTAAGGAAATCAACTCCATTTAAAAAAATAAAAAATCAGGCCGAAGTATGTTGAGGGCAGTATTTGTAATCATCCGAAAATTCATAGTTTTCATGCCCCAAAAGTTCAACCCTCCTTGCACAAGGTTACCTCTGAACTTGTTTCATGACTTTGAGATGCATTGCTTGTTCTTGTTTTTTGTTATATGTTGTAGGCTATCATAGCCGGAGCTACCGCACCCCAAAATAAATGGGACGAAGATGGTGTGCGGCTCCGCTCTGCTGCTGTCTCACTAACACTTCTATAACGGAGAGCCACAAACTCTGTTAGCAGAACAGTGTTATTGCAACTAGATAGGTGGTGATGGATGAAAAACACCGTGTTTGCAAAGCATGGGATCCGGTGTCTTGAAGTTGAGTTTTGGGTGAATCCTGTACTGGCAGTGCTTCAACTTCTTTTGCCAGTTCAATCACGCATCGGTTTTCACACCTGTTGCTACCAAGTACTTGGCTCACCGGGCTGGGTGCACTACATTTTCGGCTACAACACTTTGCTATGTAAAGTTTCTTGACGTCGGAGGAACATAAATGCATCTACGTTTTGATATATTCATTTCATTCTTATCTGAAAGGTTGGCTAAGTCATCCCATTGCCACATTTGCAGTTTATCAAGCTATATACGGGTGATATTATGGTGCTCTACTGAAACAACATAAATATTAACTTTTTTTTTATTTTCGGCAGTTTACAACATTGTACACATCCGAACCATGTGAGTAGGAAAAAACTAGCCGACCCGTTTCATGTAGCGCGAGTACGTTTCATGTTGTCCTAAATTCATCTAATTTTTGAACGCTGGTTAATTAATCCATCCAATTGCCAAAATATGCAATTTACGAAGCAATAAATGGTGATATTATGGTACTATATCGAACCAACATGAACCAATAAATGCATCTGAAGGGTAGCCTTGGAAGGTTGACTTAGGGGTTGAAACAGGTTGGGTTGTGGGTTAAGTGCTCAAGTTGGAACATGGTTATTCAAGATTTTGCATGAACCCAAATCTGACTCATTTAACTAATTATGTCAATAATTGTAATCTAACTTATTTATTTTGTGGGTTGATCTGACCAACCCAATTGACACGAATAATAAAAATTATTATAAAAATTTATAAACAGAAAATGATATTTGTCAATGTACAATTCAATAATTTTATAAAATAATAATTGAAATTAAGCATGTGATAAAAGTTATTTCTTATATATGTAATTTTTTATAATATTATCGTTCATACTCTATGAAATTATAATAAAATATATATATTTTAAAAAAAGTAATAGTTATACGAGTCAGCGGGTTGATCCAACCAAACCCATTTTTTATTGAGATCACTCTGGGTCTAATCCATTTCTAACCCGAACCAATTAAGAATCAATTATAACCCTCTATATTCGTATTCAGTTCGTATCGGAATATTAGGTCGTATCGCAAATTGCCACCCTATGTTAGACTACGTACTTATTCTCATAAATGGACAGTAAATAGTACAATCAATAATTTAAGCTCACATATGTCTGCCAAGAAAGTACAAGACAACCCCCATTATTTCATTCGTTAAGTATACTATTGACGATGACTAAATGGAGATGCTATTGGGGACACCCTTTCCGGTCACACCAGGCCCGGAGTACGGCTTAAGAAGCTCGTAAGGCACCAGCCCTGCCCCAGCCCTGTTCATCATCTTCTCATCCGCATTCCTTGCATCTATGATCCCTTCCATCTCCTTCAATTTTCCTTGAAACCGTTCAAACGCCGCCCTGATGATCTTGTCATCGCCCCAGTACGGCTGAATCTGATCTCCAATATACTCCTCATCCGGAGAATGGGTCGACAGAACATCCAAGATTGCCATAACTATGGTCGCTTGAGTTTGGGAGGGGAAGCATTTCAAGAGGAGCTCCTGGGGACTTTCCAAGAACTGTTTCTTTTCTTCTTCGCTTGGGTCTTCAGTTGGCATTTGGGTTCGGGCTATCGTGGGCCTGTTCGGGAAGTATCCTGCGAAATCGAATTGGCCAAAGTTTATGGCTGCATGGTGGCCCGAAGCTGTCCAGATGATGGTTGTTAAAATGCCGATCAAGTCTTCCGGGGTTTTCAGATTGGGCCACCAGGGCTCGTCTTTCTTATCTCCATGGCCCACTGTTCGGATCTCCATCCACCATGATTGGAGCTCGTTGTCCGATTGCACGAGGCTTGGTTCAGCATAGAAGTGTGTGACGTAGTCGGTGACCCACTCTTTGATTGCATCCCATAGAATCAAACCATCGCTGGCGTAAGGGTAGTCTTCGATAGTCAGCTTAAGGCCGTGAGGTGCAGATGGATCCTCCACAGCCATTCCCCTGCACACAAAACAGGGTAGTGTAAGTAACACAAAATACGGGCTTTTAACATTCGTTTTTGCTACACAAAAACTGGAAATGACCACTTGAACTGAGGCATCGATTGTCTTGAGCTTCAACTGGTCTTGAGACGCAGAGAGAGAGAGAGAGAGAGAGAGAGAGAGAGAGTGCCTGTTGATTAAATCTGCGGGCAGTGCCTGTAAGTCAAATTGCCATAGTTGGTCATAGGCAACAGAGCTCAACTCCATGGAGTACTTCCCAGGGGAGAATGCAGTCTCAATAACCCCATTGGCATTAATAAGAGCTTCACGAGCCAATGCATTGATCTCCATTGTGTAGCGAAAATGAGGGTGCAGCAACCGATGGATCGGGTGCATCGCGCTTAGTTGTCTATTCATTGCGATTATGTAAGGCTCCACGCTGCAGTGAGTACGCAGCCTACAAACAAACACACACCCTAATTTTTCAAACTACAAAAAATTCAATAAAATTTTGAATCTTTTGGGAATGGAGATAGTTACCAGTGACTGATTAACTCATGATGACCGGAATCATGAGCGAGGACATGGGTCTTAGCGAGCCTCCACAGCCAGACGCCGGTGGGGTCCCAACAGGGCTTGAACACCTGCTTCCATTGGCGCTTCCCGTCCATGGGAGGACGGACTAGCTCGATGGCTATGGGCCTCAAGGTGCCCGTAGGCATCAAGAAAAATAATGTCCTGGATCCATATAAAGTTCTGCCCTTGAGCTCTCTTACCTTGTTCACAATAGGCAAGAGCAAATCATGGTAATCTAAAACGAAGAGCTTCTTATTTCTCACTGCCTGCATGCATATAATTAATTATGTTTAGAAAAAAGATGGGTTAAGATAGAGAAGAAAAACATGCATTATGGTTGCAAAGGTGTATAAACTGGTGAAGTCTTGCCTCATCCACTGTACAGAAGCCTCTGATTTCTTGTTCGACCATCTGTGTTGTGATTGCTGATTCGGCAGGCCCATACACCTCAGGGTCCAGTTTACTCTTCAGCGGCCATTCCTATTGCCATGCATTCACCACTTCCCAATTATTCTCACTTTTATATATATATATATATATATATATATATATATATAATAGCACAAGCCCATCTATTTATAATAACATAGGTTTTTCCTATCTTCTTTTTATATTTATTATAATATTAAGAATGACTCTTACAATTTTTTTTAGAGAATATCATGATTTGTTAGAATATTAGTTTTTGTTCAGATTTTTTAAAAATTCCCTGTTATTTGTTTTATAATAAATTTGGTATACAATATATATAATTTATAATATATTTAGAATATCATTATATACGGATATGTTGAATTGATTCCTAAATTTTTCAGCAATACCTATTTATTGAACTAAATTTTTATTATAAATAGTGTATCATTTTGTGATGTCTACATTGTGCACTCTCACTATTCATATATATTTTTTTTACATATTTTAAATTTTCTAAATTATATAATATAATATATAATATATTAATTATTGTGGCACATTTGATGCTATGTATAATAATAAAAAATGTTAACATTAATATACCATATTTTATTTAATTTTTTTTTATTTTAAAAAAAATACTATATATATTTAGTAATTTGATGATTGTATTTTATTAATAAAATTAATTAATGTTCACATATGATTTTATATATAATATATATCTATATATATATTCTTATTATACTCATGGTACATATATATATATATTATTGAACATAATTATATATATTTTTAAAAATATTAATTTTATATATTTCTAAAATTTAATAATATTATACTATAATATTATGTATGTGCATCGCACAAGAAAATATACTAGTATATGTATATATATATATATGCTTATATAGTCTCTAGATATTATTCTTTCTCAAACTGCAGATTAATATTTTTGTCTTTTATTTTTTATATTTTACGAGCCTAATAAAAAAAAAGTTGAAATTGGGTTGTTTATCAGTGAAACCCTTCCTTTCTTTCTTTATTTCTTTCTTTCTTGTTCTTTATTGGGGTTTACTCATGAGATTCTGCAGTTGGATGGTGGGTTCTAGGATGAACACATGGAACAAGGAAAAAGAAATTCAAATTTTCGCTATTGGGTCCAATTTTAACAAAAACTCTTCAAATTCTAAGTTACTGCATCAATTTCAAATCTATTTCAGCACAAATTGTTTAATTCCCAATTATGGCCAACCTAAAAATTGGTGATCACAATTATGAGTGATAATTTTTATATTTATGAATACAAATTTTTCAATATCACTATTAATTTATATAAAACTATCACCACGTTTTGTTTATTATGCATTTAAGGCAATTTTTGCCTTGCCAAACCAACCATCTTTACCACAAAAGATCTTATGTTATTACAATTTTTATTTAATTAAATGTTAAATCATGTTAATAAATTAATTAATATCTCACAATATATTATATTTAGATTTAAAACTAATATCTTTAATCCATTCTTCATCTTAACAGCAAATATTGAAGTCAATAAAATAGATAATTAATTGCATATGTATTTGTTAATATTCTATATAAGTAAAAAGAAAAATATGTACTAAGTTTTCATCATAAATTCTATGTGTCAAAATAAATATACAAATTAGATTTTTGTATATATGATTTCACAAACAATATTTTGATTGTAATAAATTATTATTATTATTATTATTATTATTATTATTATTATTTTAAAATATTTTTTAAAAAAGAAATATCACAATAATGTTTTCGTACGTTTTGAATTGCAAAAATTAAAAAGGCAATATATTGCAAAAATTATAAGTTGCAATTAAAATACAAATTTCACTAAACATCACAATTTTTTAATGCAATTAACCTTTTTATTTATCTTATACATTATTAATTTTGAAGAAATTATTAATTATTGTACTTCACTTATAAAATAATGACTTAATTGACAATTTAAAAGTTTTGCCCAAAATTGTACCTTAAAACACAATGTTTTCTTGTTCTTTTTGTTTTTTTTATAAGATGTCTAAGAAAATGTTTGATGCCATGTTTATATTGGACTCCAGATGTGACATTTCGAGAAAGTCATCCCCCACCCCCAGGGGGTGGGTGTCCTGGGGGCGAGGGATTTCGCCTTTTGCCCCGAGAAAGTCATTTTCTTTCACCAACAGCTCAAGTAGGGGCCCGGAAAAATATTTTTATAAAAGTTATGTGCAATATATAATTTCATCTTATTTAATATTTATTTAATTAAAAATATTATTTAGGGTGCTGCTATTTCTATACTCAAAATTTTCAAATACACTCCAACAAAATTTATATATAATTAAATACTATTAAAATAAGGGTGTTTCTATTTACACCACAATAATCTCTTTTCACATCACAAATATCTTTTAAACAAAAATAATTTTATATTAAATGTCTAATTTATCCTTCTTCTCAAATCAGGAGAATTCTCCATTTTTTCATTAACCTTCTTCTTTACCCAGCGACTTTTTTTTATTAACCTTCTTCTTTACCTAGCCACTGTTCTACATTTGTTTTCTCAATCTTCTTCCGCACAAATTTGTTGTTAACATCACCTTCACCAATCCATGAAATTACGAAATTTCACCCTTGAACAAACACAAAAAGTCGAAATAATTTCTTCTATTAAAAACCCATTTGCTCCCAAATCCTAACTTGTGAATCTGAATTTCTTTTCTTTTATTATTTGTTGCTAAGAATTTTCAAATTCATATATTTAGCCTGAGATAAAAGAACGAAGAAGAAGAACCGCAGAAAATATATTTTAAAAACCCATTTGCTCCCAAATCCTAACTTGTGAATCTGAATTTCTTTTCTTTTATTATTTGTTGCTAAGAATTTTCAAATTCATATATTTAGCCTGAGATAAAAGAACGAAGAAGAAGAACCGCAGAAAATATATTTTAAATATGATTTTGAATAATTTTGAATTTGCAGAAATCTCACCCTTGAACAAACACAAAAAAGTCGAAATAATTTCTTCTATTAAAAACCCATTTGCTCCCAAATCCTAACTCGTGAATTTGAATTTCTTTTCTTTTATTATTTGTTGCTAAGAATTTTCAAATTAATATATTTAAAGAAGAAGAACCGCAGGAAATATATTTTAAATATGATTTTGAATAATTTTGAATTTGCAGAAAAAGATGGAAGAAGAAGAACCACAGAAAATTTATGATAACTTTTTGTTAAGAGTTGTTCGTAATTTCATGGATTGGTGAAGGTGATGTTGGCAGCAAATTTGTGTGGAAGAAGATTGAGAAAACAAATGTAGAACAGTCACTGGGAAGTGATTTGAGAAGAAGGATAAATTAGACATTTAATATAAGATTATTTTTATTTAAAAAATATTTGTGGTGTGAAAAGAGATTATTGTGGTGTAAATAGAAACACCCTTAAAATAATTAAAATATTCTTATATTCAATTCATCCGAAATTCGTTCAAAATATTTAGTCGAACAAATAAAGTAATGTTTAACAGATGTTGCCGAACACTATTGCAGTTATTCGGTAGGATGTTTCAAATGAACTCTATGCCAAAATAATCGTTCTTGTTTAACAAATGAGTTCCAAACACAAATATATGTGTTCGACCAATCTTATCAAGCACAAAATAATATGTTCGATAGATCAGGTTCGAACATATATGATGCGTGTGACGAGTTCAAAACAAGACGCTAGAAAAACAAACAAATGAAAATTAATTTGAACAATTTTAACTAAAATGGTATAATTGTCGTAAATAAAATATATTTAGTAAATATAATTTATTTAAAGGATTTAGGGATACGAATAACCGCACTCAATTATTTATTTATTTCAATAATATAGGAAAAATTAAAGTAGAGCACGTGATGTACCGTAACCAACTGGATGGCGCATGGGTTGCAACCTGCTAGAGTTTGTCTCGCGAATTCGGCATCCCTAAACCAGGCGAACTTATCTCCTGCAACAATAGTAAAGCAGATCATCATCCAGAGAGAGGGAGAGAGATGAATGAATCGTCAAATTACGTACGGTCGATGAATTCAGGGGTCTCAAAGCGGAGGACGCTGTTGCCACTGTCAGTGATAGCTTTAACAACCCTAGGTATAATATTCCCTAAGAAGCCATTCTTGGGATTATCGGGAAGCTCTATTCCTTCGTTGAACAGTGTATCTATGGCTGTAAAGTGGGGGAATCCAATCTCATTGTCCATGGAAGTCAACACCGCTGGAACCAACCCATGAAGCACCGAGGACAAAGTTTTTGCAGCGAACGACATCTGCTTCACCTCCGAAAACGCTTCGTCTCTGGGCACGTATACACTGCTGCTCCTTGTCTCCGATAATGGATCTGGAATACCAATTCCAATTCATCAATTAATTAATTAATTAATTTCACTCTGGAATGAACTGATTTTCGATGTAGAATTAGCGTGCCTTTCTTCGTTCTAGGGCGGCCGGTTTTGCAGCGGCGGGGAAATGGATGGGTCGCGCCGCCGAGAACGGGTCGAGCCAAATCCTCATCGGCGTCAGGATCGCCGAGGTCGTTGTAGACATCGTAATCGTAGATACGGTCGGAGGTCTTGCGCTCGTCTACCCCTTCCCCCCGTAAAATTGTCAGCTCTCTTTCTCTTAAATGTTTCAGCCCGCTCGGAGTTTGGGATGGCAAGTATGACTGCACGCGCCAATCCATTCAAATTAATCCACTCGTGCTTAATCGGCACGAGTTAGAATATAATAAACATTACATATATTATTATTATTATAATATAATATAATTTCATTAGAATATTATTAATTTCATGCGCAAATTATATAAAGTTATATTAACAAGTGCAATTAAAAATAATTATAAAATATAATCCCAGAAATGCTATATCTAGTACAATTCTTTTAAAAAGGAATTAAAATTAAAAAGGGCCACGTAGGAATTGGCCACCATAAAGATGTTTTTTAAAACTAGGGATGCATCAGAATCACTAGAGTATAAATATGTTAACATTTTTGATTAATTAGTTAAACGGTTAACAATGACAAAAATTTTAAATTATATCTCGAAATTTATAATCCCCGAATGATTTTCATCACAATTCTTGAAAATGATGAGTTTTAAAATACTGCAAAGTTGAAGACATATTAGGAGTTTACCTTGTTGAAGAAAAAAACTCTCTTCTCGGGATTATCAAATTTGGGGTGAATCCAAGAATTACAAGTGAGTTGGAGTTGTTGAGACTCAGTGGAAAAGCCATGAAACACAATTTTTTGTACGAACATTTCATGATGGTGTTCGTTCTCAATCAACACTGCACCAATCTCTCCAAAATCATCAGGAATCTCCAAACTCGATTCGTAATACGTTTCATTATCATCCTTGCTTGATCTGCGTGCATACGACTTTATTGTGGGCTTCTTCAATCCAGATTCTGCTCTCCAAATTTAAATAAATCGATAGTTAATATAAGTTATAAAGTTGTTGGTGAAAATGACTTTGACATTCAAGACACTAATTAATGAAACATGCGACTGTCCGGAGAACTGTAGATCAAGTACAGATCCAACAAACTGATTTGCTACATCCACGTACTAGTACTAATACTTCGACAAAGAAATTCAGTTGCCAAGTTGCATTACACATCTATAATTTATAAATTAGTCAGATACACACATCGTAAACATATATTAATGTGTTTATCAATAATATGTTAACATCAAAACTATATATATTTTAGATGTGAAAAAACAAGAAAATTCTATAAAATTTTAACACCTCGTTTACTTAGCACATGTTATCGGTTGTGCGCGCGTAGACGAGTAATTTTGTTGATTTACATCAATAATATTATCTAAAATATCAACAGAAATTTGAAGGCGAAATTGCGACCACACAGTTCATGGTACTTCTCTGCATTTTTTCTCAGAAATATGTGGCAGATACTTGAGACTGTCGCTTTCATTCGGAAAATATTTTGTACGTAAGTGCCACTTTTATGAGAATCACACACTCCTACATTTTAGTCATAATCATTATGTATGGTCAAAATATATTATCATATATAACTTGATTAAAGATCATTAATCACACAAAATTTTGCAATATACTAACTAAAAAACAAAGTTAAACATATCTTTATTCATATATATATATTTTAATTCGAATGCATATCCCATCATTTCAAATATTTCTCAGAAATGGAGTAAAATAAATAGTGCTGCAGAGAGAAGGAGTAGCAAGAAGAGAGGAGAGAATACTTGACATAATATTATTTTTTTCAACTTGTATTTCATCATGCACCACATATATAAAACATAATATTACGTAGTACAAAAATGATGTTTATAATACATGCATGTATACATACATTATAGGTAAATGTATGCAAATACTTACTGGGATCGAGCTCTGCAGCAACAAGCTCGATGAGTAGGGTTTTACCGAACACGTCGGCAATATCATCGAACCCTCGGGAGGGGCTGAGGTTCGTGAGGATGCCCCCCACGGTCTGGAGCACCGTAATCACTGCTTTCACGGTGGTGGACTTCTCCGGGGAGGATAGGACGGCCTTCACGGGATGGACCGGTCGATGTGATTTTTTGGGTTTAATTGTTTTTGTTGGGAGATTATTATTGTTGTGAGGAAGAGGAAAAGAATATGCAGAAGCATAATTTGGTTGAGCAGAGATGAAATTAGGGTTGTGTAAGCCGGGAAGTATGGTTTGAGCTGAGTGAGACTTGTGTAAGTTAGGCCTAGTATACATTGGTTTTTGTAGAATCAAGAAATTGAAGTTTTTTTACAATGCAAATTAGTGGCTTGGGCCCTTTATGAATGTTGGAGATGTTGTCAAGGCAAGGATATATATAGGGAAATTTTCAATGCCCGTTTCGATGAATTGAGTATAAATTACGTAAAATTAAAAGTTAAAAAGATTATTATAAAAAGAGAAATTTTATCGGTTACAATATTGATGAAAATAGCCAATAACTTTACCAATTTATAAATATATAGTTTAACTTTGAAAAAGATGATAAAAAATACCCCGCTAAGCTACTATCTATACCTATACTTGTCATTTCATCAATTTTTGTCTAATTATTTA
This sequence comes from Caryopteris x clandonensis, assembly GCA_028749325.2. Taxonomy (NCBI): domain Eukaryota; kingdom Viridiplantae; phylum Streptophyta; class Magnoliopsida; order Lamiales; family Lamiaceae; genus Caryopteris; species Caryopteris x clandonensis. Next base: position 810,111 of record JAPYKT020000024.1, on the reverse strand, counting down.
ATTAAATAAATTAGAAAATAAAATTATCCTTCTTAATATAAAAGTAAAATAGGGAAAAAGATTTGTTTACATGTGTGTTAACTGTATTCTCTCTCTTTTTCCTATTTTTTTATTTTTACTAAAAATTCAAAAATTTAAGTAAATTTTGTTTTAAATCCGTTTTTTGACATATCATATATCAAATTATTCCTCTTTTCGTGAATTTTAATTTGACATCAATATTGTATATTTTAAAATAAATAATTTATTTCAAATATGATATTTATTTTTTTATAGATAGAATATAGTTTTTTTATGAATTGAATTATTTATTTTTATTTTGATATATGTGCTAATAAATAATATATGAATTTGATCTAAATATATAAATATTTTTTGTAAAATAAAATTATACTATTAATTTATATAATATTATAATTTATTCTAACACCTTAATAAGTTTTAGTGCATTGAAAATTTTGTGTTCAGTTAGAAATACTCTAAAACTCAGTTTAAAAGTCGTGCAATTTTTTATTTAATAAAGATACATTTTAAGAAAATAATAATGTAATACAACATAATAAAAAATCAAATCGCATAATGTTTATATAAATATAATAGACATAAATAGTTATCATGTAAATTTTTGTAATAATAATAATAATATAATTTATCATATATTATTAATAAAAAAAATATTATGTTCCGTGCATTGTACAGACGGCAATTTAGAAACAATAAAGACTGTCAGTGACATTGTTTTCTCATATTTCATTAATATTTTATTTTTATTTGTTGAGTTCACTTAGAAAACTTTTGGGGTTAATATGAAGTTTCAATAAAAGTGCAATCTAGCCCAAGACTTCATCATATCAAGAAATACATCCTCTAAAAATAATTTTCATTTTTTCAGTGATTTTTTTTATTTTTAAATTAACTTTTAGATTTCTAAATAAGTTACAAATTTATTAAATTCATTCTTAATATTTAATTATAATAATAATATTTTATCATATTTTATCTACATTTAAAGATTTTATTTAATATTTTAGAGAATCGATAAATGTTGCTAAGGATATTTTAAAATAAAATAAAATAATTATTTTAAAAATTATTTTAAGATTATAAAGAAATTTTAAATTTCATAAATTATTTTAGATTTTAAAATAATTATCATATATTTATTAAATTTATATATTTCAAATATTTAAACATGTTTGAAAATATATTTTAGATATTTTTAAACAATTTTCATAAATTTATATATATTAAAAATATTTATGATCTTTTATTAAAATTTTCAGATTTTTAAGAATAATTGTAGAATTTTGAATTTTAAATAATATTTATGTTTTTTTAAACATTGAAACTGCTTTTAAATTCTATTTCAAGATATTTCATATATTATAATCTAAATCATCAATTTAATATGATATATTTATAACAAAAAAAAAAACGTGTCATCATTCTTTGACCGATTGACTTAGCTGTTATAGGCGATCATAAGTCATTTTTACCAATTTATTTAAAGTTAAAAGGCACCTTTATAAAGTCATTATTGGTTATTTTCATAATTAATGGAAAGTTACGGAGCATTATTATCAAAAAAAATTATAAAAAATTTATGAAATTAAATATTATATATTAACCAAATCAATAGGCATAAAACGAATATATATATATATATATATATATATATGAAAGAGTGATTTTAGATTTTGACAGCAATTATACCACATTTTTTGGAACCGAACATGTCTCTACCTATCGTGCCTATAGAAACACAATGTGATGTCATATTTCTAAATAAATAAATATGCGCAGTCGTTATCATTTATTATTTTTATAAAATAATATTTAAAAAAATATAATATTTTTTTACTATAAAAATATTGTGTTCTAATTATATTAAAAAAAAACTTTTTATTTAGCTAATTGCATGAAAGTATGGTTAAAACATTCACATAAAAAAGTGTAATTACAATATAATATTTTTTCGACAAATAATTATATAAAAAGTAACTTTTTGAATAATTATAAGGTATATTATGATCAAAATAGGACCCCGCATAACATACAAATTTATTTTCAACAAAAAATTATATAAAAATTAACTTTTGAACAATTTTAAAGTATTCTATGATCAAAATAGGACCGTGCATAACATACAAAATTATTTTCGACAAAAAGTTATATAAAAGTAACTCTTGAATAATTTTAAAGTATATTATGATCAACATAGGACCGCGCATAACATAGATTAATTTTATGTTTTTCACTAAATTTGGAATGAATCCACATATTTTAAACATATTTTTTTATTAATATTCATGTATACGATCCTAATCGATCCTAACATTTAGTAGTTCATGTCAAATTTAAATATAAGATCACTATTTTTTATCATACAATTTAAAATAAATATAAATATATTAAACAACACACAATCTTCAAAATATTTCTTGTGTGCTTAAAGAATATGAATGGTGGCCCAGGTGAGCATCTGTTTGGCCTTTGTATTCAACGCACTTAAGTTTTTATCAATTTATTTTTATCCAACAGCAAGAATCCATATTTTAGCTCCAACCAATAATAATGCATACATGTTTTTAAGAAAATAAAGCTGAATATTCTATATTACCACATGACATAATAAATAAATAATATTGTATTAAAAAAATTAATCAATAACTTTTAATAATATTTTATATATCACATATTTAATTTATTAAGGCACCACCCAACCAACGAGTAACATAGAAGAAGTTCGTAAGTCTATAACATAATATTGTGGCCCACAAAAATTAATTAATGCCTTTCTACATTTGGATCTTTCCTTTCCATTATCTTTATTTCTTTATTTTCATGTCAATAAATAGTATAAAATTAATTATACTTCTAAAATTTAAGATAGTTATGATTTCTTCACCAAAAATTATTCAATAACCCTCCCCACCGACCTATCATTGCTTGCTCCAAACTCTTTTAAAATAGACCTCTAAATTTTTTTTCCTATTACACACTTTTTTTGAAATATTTTTAATATTCTAAATATCTATATTATCATATAAAAAACAAGTTTTAAATGATTTTTTAAATACAATTTATTTTATAATTTTAATGGTAAAAATATTAATTAATAAACTAGTCAAATATTGTAAGTATTAATTAAAAATATTTATATTTTTTATGGAAGTATGATGACTAGGGTTTTGAACATTGAAAAATGTTAGGATTTGATCTCTAACATTCTCAAATGGAAAGAAGTTACTCAATAGCTACTTTAAATTTTTGTGACAATTATATTCATATATATATACATATATATATATAATTACAAAAAATAATTATGAACTTCTAAAAAAATATAAAAAATTTCAAAACTGCATATAATTAAGATACATATCTTTCCCAAAATGCATCGTTGAGTAATTTGTGGACATAAGTTGATAATAATAATAATAATAATTAAAAAATAATTTTTTATTTGACAAATTCTCAGAAAAGATATATAAATTGTTAAATATAGTTTATTAGTTCTCTTTTTCATTTTTAGAGTTAATTCAAGTATTCAGGTATCGTTGACTAATTTTTGAGGCGATGATCGTCTATTAAGTTATTCCAATTACAACTTACTAATTCTTCTTTTTAGATAAGATCTAATATTAGATAATTGTGTGTCAAAACTTGAGGAGTAAGGTTTATTCGGAACTTTATGACAAGTTGGTTTGATTACGTTTATATGATGTTTTTAAAAATTTACAATTTGTTAAAAAGTGTTTGGTAAAAAAAATTAGACGACCTTGCAAGGCGACCGCTAAGACTGAGTGACAAGTGGAAAGAAAAAAAACCATTTTCTCAATTTAAACCGTCGGATCCCAAAACGCATGGATTCTCCCAAACAACACATCCACTAATTAGCCTAGAACATACTTGTTGCGTCCATAATATATTACTTTTTTTTTTGGGAGAATATTAATATTTTTTTCAATAATTTAAAGAATATTATTTGTGTATTTGACTAATAAAAAATACGGTTAAAAAATAATATATTTTGAACATTCTATAGAAGTATCAAATGTCTTGATAAAAGTATTACGTTAGATTAAAATTTTATTTTATTTTTTTTGACTTATTTAAAAAAAACTGTTATTATAACATAATATGTTTTTGTGAAAATTATATTTTTAACAATATAAGAAATGTTGGTTTCACCCAAAAAAAAAAAGTATTTAATGATATATATTAAATTTGGCTCCACTTCGAGAAATAAGGCACGGAAACCACATGTTTCTTTTATTAGAATTAGATTGTATCGAAAAAATTCAAGTATTTTTGATCCAATATAATTCGGATCCATTCAAATTTTGTGAATAATTATAAATCTATATATATATCTATCCTTAATATATCTAAAATATCCATTCAAATTTTGCACACATGAATGAATAATATATACATGTTTTGTATATACCTTTTGCTCTATCTGTATTTTGTATTAACATTATAAATATAATAAATACTATAAATATTTTAGTATTTTTTATTTTGTATGTGCTTTGGTTAAACCACAACCTCTTACTTTATTTTATAATCATTAGTTTTAATTTTTTGTTTCATATCATTTTATGTATACATTTTAAAAATATTTTTAATAATAATAATAATAATAAATATATATTTTATTCCGTACATAAAAAAGACTAACATCTCAATTATGTACAAAACTATTATTAATAAAGATGGCAGATAATATGTATGTAGATTTGAGTCCACACAAACCTTATCACAATATGATGAATCAATCAACGTACAAATTTTCCCTATTTCCCTATTTTATTTTCTTGTTCATATCAGTCGAGACATGAGGACAAACTACTGCAGCCTAGCCTTTGTTGTCTTGTGCCATCCTTCAATTTCACTGACTTATTTTCCCTACCAAAAAGAAAAACTAACATTACAAGTAGAAGTGCAATACCATCTTTCTATATGTTTTGTTTATACTGTATGGTATCGTGAGGTTCCGTCACAAACAAATATGAGTTAGGTGCGTGTTATAAATTTCTTGAACATATCTTGTAAGATAGTAATTTTATAAAAACATAGTTTAAGAAAAACATATATAAATTGTGCTCTCTGTCAACAATTAACTATCGGCGAATGTTGGTTGAACAAACAAAAAGTTATACTATCAAGCATGTTAGTAGCTTATAGTATTTGATTGCAACAGTTTTGTATTACAAAAATTTTGAGATATACAATGTTTTCTAATTTAGTAATTTTATAAAACTAAATTACAAACTGACTTATGAAATGAATAAGTTCATGGACCATACTCAGGGTCGGATCTTTCGTAAGTTGAAAGAGTCCGTCGCCTCGAGCTCTGAAAATTTGTAAATTTTTAGGGATTCAAAATTAATTTAAGTGCATATATATATATATATAATATTAAAACTTGACATAAGTATGTAGTGGCCCAGCGGTCATAGCCACATCTTGGAGATTGTGTGATTTCTTGTCTGTTAAATATCTAGAGTATTGTAAATGTCTTAAATTTTTATGTTTTTCTTTAAGTTTGTACATTAAAGAAAAATATAATTTATGAGTTTATTATAAAAACTCGACACAGGTCCAAATATAATTAGGTCCGGCCCTAACCATATTTCATGCACTTTCTATTTATAACTTGAAACTCTCATTTTATTGCTTTTAAAAATATATATCTTTAAAATGGATCAGTTTTTTAAATAATATATTTTTTGTTCTTACAAAAAATCATTTGATAAATCGTTATATTAGTATAATATTCATTACTTCATATAAATAAATCCAAACATATTTTTTAACTCACCACAAAAGGTGTCACGTAGACGTAGGCACGGTTATGCTATTTACAATTTTGGTTCTAGAATTGTTAATTTTCGGAACTATGGAGGCTGGAATCAAAATTATTGGTTTTACGGTTTCGGGTTTTTATTCTCTTTTTTTTTTCTTCAACTTTCACATTTAGAAATTGTTGGCTTAGAACCAAATTTGATAATTTTGAATCGAAATTGAAATTGTAACCGACAAGTTCAAACCAAAATTGAACACTAACAATCTTGAAATTAAAATCAAACCAATTAACCTTTTATTTACTATTTATTTAAATTTAAAATTAGATCAACAATCAAATCAAACTTTAACAAGTCAAGTATCACTGTATCTTTGAAGGTATATTAAAGATTCTTACATATGTTCAATAGGTAAAGCATGCATGTGTTCTGCACATTGCAATCAAAATCAAAATCAAAACGTGGCTCAAATGGACCACAACATGGACCACAAGAAAATCAAGGAATGACCTGTCAATTAAGGTACCCATTTTTTTATTCACTCGAAAAACATTACAATTATGGATCAATGTAACGCATCAAATAATCTACGTTTCTCGTGGTCTAATTTGTTTGTATTCAAATTGGTCAAGACAAATTTATCCACTCATTACATGTTTAAATTTTTTTTATGAATGGACCTTATCTTCTTCCTAATTTTTTTCTTCCTTGATAGAGAAGGTGGTCCAAATATAGGCTCGACATCGATATATTTCATCATATTTAGAAAATACTATAGATTTATTGACAATCAATGCATATTTAGGTGGATGTGATTCACATGTGTATTATTATGTATTAAGTATGTCGAATTTTACTAATGTGTAAAATATTCAGGAAAAATAATATATACAACAATTTATTACATATTTATTTATCAATTGTGTATGTCATCATGAGTAGAAGTGTAATGTAACCGCGATTAGAGGGTATTATAGTTGTACCAACCATCTGCCTAGGCCAGCATGGTACTGCCACTGGCATGAACCCATCTATTCGACCCCTTAATCTTGTCCAAATCGTCTCACTTTCGAACTTGAACATGCTAGATTCGTGATAATGTTGATGCGATGCTTGTATTCCACCATAGGTCTCCATTTTCGGTCAAAATGAAAGTGCCTCTTTAGTTTTGTGATCTTCAATAATGATTATGTACTTCTTAATCTTACTCAACTATCAAAATGCATTTAAATATCATACGTTTACCTACTAAACAAGCAAAATACAACATCTTCCAAAAAGAGGTAAAATTAATCACAAAGTATAATTTATTACATGTATATACACAAAACGCACTGAAACCCATGTAATGAACGCAAATTATCATGGTGCATGCTAAAAAGGTGAACATACATGAATTTTATATAGGATATTGCAGTATATCAGGATACATATTGTTTTGAACTTTTATACATGGATCATTGGATCTTATGGGTCATTTTGAGACCAAACTTGTGGGGGTAAAAAATATTCATTTATTAATTGATAATTCTCCTGTTATACCTAGATTGAATTTTTTCGTGAGAAAATCAAATATGTTTGATGATTTTAGAAATTGTACATAAGGATTTGAAACATGATGTTTCCAGTGTAGCGAAAATCCGGCCTTAACATGGTATAAAGTTTGAAAATAAATCATTAGTTCAATATATTTTGTGAAAAGAAACATATTTTTCAAGAATTTTAAGTCCAGAACTCCACAATAAAGTAGGGCGGTCAGAAGAAAATTTTGAACCTTGCTATAGCCGACTCCTTTCACATTCAATGCAAAAGATCTTTCAGAAATATTTTGAGTCAAAACTTCAAATAATGCACATCATATATCAAATCATGTTTATTTGAGATTAAGTACTATGATGGCATCCTAGGATAATTTGACTATGTTCAACCTTAAATATATTTATGTTTTTTGTTGTGAGTACTACATTTTAAATGTTATGAAACTACTTGCTAAGTCTAATCTTAAGAGTGATTGCAGTTTGTTTCTTGGGTATGTATTAAATAGTCAAAGCATACACATTCTTTAGTGTTTGATCGATATGTATGATTCTTTTGATCTAGCGAAACTGTAAAAGAAGACGACATAGTTGATCTACTAAAGTTGGCAAAAATGATGAAAAAATATGTAAATACATCTCAATCGTAAAAAAATAATCAAATAATAAACATCATGATAACTTGCATAACTATATAGAGCGAGATCTCCATTCAGTATAATGAAGAACCATTTTATTACCTAATCATCAGAGAAGCATATGACATGCCGACAAGAAGAAACATGTGAACTACAAGACATAGTAAAGTTTGAGGGGTTTGTTTTCGAATGCAATGTAAAAAGAATATTGTGTTTTGTCATTCACCAAGCCCCAAAATGTTTCTAAAACCTTAAGTGATGAACTTTTAGTAAGAGCGGCATGTAGGACATAATTTTTTTAATGAAATTTTAATTGATAAGATACTTAACGAACAACTTTAGGGGGTTTGAGAGCCCATTTATTCACTAGGAACTTACACCATAATATTGTTAGTATTCAAATTTAAGACCAATTAGATGAGTAGAAAATAGAGATCATTAACGGGGATCGACGTAGAAGATCTACAAAGACTTGGAAAATATATTACTAAGAAAAATATATTACATTTAAATATAAATGAGAATATCTTAATCATTAAATCCCTCATATCTCTTTAGTAGGTTCAAATTTGCACTAAACTTATGGCCCAAATCTTTAGTGGGCTAGAGCCCAGCCCTTTCGTGGCCCATCAGACGAGCCCAGCCCTTTCGTGGTGAAGTGGGTTGAGATCCCTCTAGCAATGCACCTCTTTCTGCACAATAATGAAGTTGCTCTTTCTGCTGCTGTATAATTGGAACAGACTTTGGTCTATGCTATTTTTATTTTCTTTTTATATTATATTTAATGTGTTATTTAATTATTTTTATATTTTTGTATTAAATATTATATTTTTTTATATCACAATTAATTTACTTTAACTAATTTTCAAATTATTTTAATTAAATGTGATAAAACATAAAATAGTGAAAAAGTGTAATTTTAATCATAATAAAAAAAGTACAAAAGATTAAAAATATTACACATAATGTTATAATTATAACATAAAGTTAATAAAAGCTACATAAAATTACAAATTGACAAAACATAAAATTCCAACAATAAAAATTTAAATTGTACAAATATTATTATGACATTAAATTTTAATTAGTATTACTATTGATCAATTCTATATGCAATTTTTTTTACTTTTAATTAGTTTAAAAAAATTAAAATATTAAATATATAAAACTTATTTTTAATAAATTATATATCTTGTTTTGTTTTCAACTAATATGAAGTAATTATGCTAAAAATTAAAATTAAATAAAATATAAAAATTATTATAAAATATTATTTTAATGTAGAAAGTGGCTGCAGAAGAAATACCATTTTGCACTAAAATAAATGCAAAATATGGAGTGTAAATGGTCTAAAGTCGTCAATTTAATAATTTAGTAATGTACAGTGTACAATTTGGAAGAGAGCGCCCCCGCTAAAAGCCCGCCAGTGCTGGGATTTTAACGGTGAAGCAAGCACAGTGTGTGTGCATTCCTGCGAAAATGGAAATTGGAGGAAGTGAGACCCTTCCGGGATCAAACAAGTCCAAATCCAAAACACCTCGAAAGCCTAAAGACGCCCACCTTCTCAAACAGAGTAAGCTCTCTCAAATTCTAGCTTAATTCGTAAAGTTCTCTTATGAATCTATTTTATAATTTGTGGGCTTAAGTTTTATTTCCGAGTTTCTTCGATTATTAATCGTTGTTGTTCTTCTTATGCAGAATCTCCAGCTGAGTTCTTTGCAGATAACAAGAATATTGCTGGTTTTGATAATGTGAGGTTTATTCTTGATTGATTTTCCTTTATGGCGAATTGGATTTGATTGTTACGTTTAGAGTTCATACTAACTTTACTTTACCCAACCCAAGGGGCTAGTAGTATCTTTGTTGATTTTCAAATTGATAGATTTTAAAAGCTCTGGTAAATGCAGGATTGAAGAGAGGCTGAAATAATGTTGACTGTGTCATTTTTTTGTACTTCGTAACCCTTTACAGTAAAATTAATGTTATCAGCTTTTTTTATGGTTTTGCAGCCAGGAAAAAGTTTGTACACAACAGTTAGAGAGCTTGTTGAAAATGCGCTTGATTCAGCTGAGTCAATCTCAGAACTTCCCATCATAGAAATTTCAATGTATGTATTTGTATCTATACTTTGGTTAGCTCTAGATTAGACATTTGCAGATTTTGATTCTCTATTGATTGGTCGATCCAGTGAAGAGATTGGGAGAAGCAAGTACAATTCTATGATTGGTCTTGCTGACCATGAACGTGTTGATGAAGCGCTATATGATGATTTTGAGTCAGCCAAGGCTCGTGAGGTGCATTTACTTTTACACCTGATTGTTCGCCACTGGTTAAGTTTCCAATAATATAGTTCTTTGTTCCTATTTCTTTATATTAGAGAAGACTTGCCAAGGAAGCTCGTTTTCAAGAGGCACAGGCAAAGAATGTAGCCCTTGGGAAGAAAGCTAAAGCGGCAACAAATGTGAAGTCCATAAAGAGTCGTGAGGCCTCATTTTACAGGGTCACTTGTAAGGTGAAAATCATAACATTCCATCTAATCCCTTGAGATTTCTTTACAATCATGTCATTTCAGCTCACTTTTACCATTATAAGGTCCTGGAAAGAGAATAGTTGTATGTAGTTGTCTTCATCTTCTGATTGCATAAGTCTTTGATGTAGGATAATGGAAGAGGAATGTCGCACGATGATATCCCAAATATGTTTGGACGAGGTTTTAAGCTTGATTATGATAGCTTTTATGTTTTCTTAAGGTGTTATTATGAAAAAAATAATTTTGTTGGCATAAATTCTGCCTAACTTGATCATATCCATATGGAAAATTTTGAGATTTTATTTCGTAAAACGTCTACCTGTGTCATTTCTATATGTTTTTTATTCTCTTTCTAACAGCAGCATCTATGCAGTTCTCTCTGGAACTAAGTATGGTTTGAAACAGACACGTGGGAAATTTGGACTTGGTGCAAAGATGGTAGGTTCTGGAAATAATTTGGCCAGTTATTTAGTATAATTATTTTATAAGCACTGTACTCTGTTTCTGTCTCATCAGTGAGGCAAAAGTTTCATTGTTATGATATCATCAATTGGCAGTTTTTTTTGCCAAGCTACTATCTGTTGTTCCTTATGTAAGTGGGGATTTAATCCCAGAAGAAAATTTATCTATATTCCTTATTTACAGGCACTTATCTGGTCCAAGATGAGTACTGGGCTGCCCATTGAGATTCTTTCATCAATGAAAGGCCAGAGTTATTCCTCATTTTGCAGACTAGATATAGATATTCACCGGTATGCAAATGTATCTCACACTTGATCTTGTTGAATCTTACTGGACGGAGAAGTGATTGTGTTACAATTAATTAATTTCCAGGAATATTCCTCACATTCATGTACATGAAAAACAAAAGAATGATGAGAGATGGCATGGAGCGGAAATCCAGATTCTAATTGAGGGGAATTGGACAACATATCGTGTATGACTCCTTAAAATTAACTCAAGCCTTACCTTAAGTTTCCTATGCTTGCACTGATTCCTTCACTTAAGAATCTTCTTTGTGTCTACAGTCAAAAATTCTGCACTACATGCGCCAAATGGCTGTCATCACCCCATATGCACAATTTCTTTTCAAGTTTCTGTCAGAATCTCCAGAGTATTTGTTCTCTCTTTCTGAAGCCCTTCTTTTCATTGTCTTCCTATTCTATTCAGTTGAAGTGACAGTTTCCTTTGCCTATTTTTGTAGCAAAAATGTCAGTGTAAGATTTTCTAGGAGGACAGAGATAATGCCTCCAGCTCCCCTTGAGACCAAGTACCATCCATCCGCAGTTGATTTGCTTTTGATTAAAAGACTTATTGCTGAAACTTCAAAGCAAAATCTTCTGCAATTTCTTCAACATGAATTTGTGAATGTTGGGAAGTCCCATGCTGAGCGCTTAATTGGTAAGACATGCAAGATGCATCTGGTTGTTACTATTTGAGATGAACAAATGAGAAAAAAATTTCCACAGTTTTTTTGATATATGAAAATAAGTGTGCATGCGGCACCCAAGAAAATCTGAAGCCCCATATGTAAGGAGCCCACTATGCCATGGCTTTAACAAGGCCTCTCTCTACATGAGACTACTGAAATTTTATATAGGTTTTGAGGAATCATTAGCACAAAGAATATCGTAGATTATGTCATGACATCATTATCCATGTCTTATTTTGATTACTTCCCCTAGAACTTTATGGTGCCTGAAAGAAACTAATGTTGTAAAATATTGTAGTAAGTAAAAGTGATGATAATTGTCTAAGAAGTAACATAAAATCAAAAAGAATGAATCAAGTTGTATTATGTGGTATTTGGCATCTGGTTTTCATTCATTTCACGTGATACACTCCTATAAAAACTTAAAACATATTCAAATGTCAACAGTTAGCATTTAGTTGTTCCTAGGAGAATATATCCATCAAACATCTGATTTTGATATTCAACACTAATCTTGAAATGACTACATGTGATTTGAATAATTTGTGTGTTGCCACCACATAAAAGACTTCCACTCCCAGTACTGCAGTTTCCATTGTTCAACTTGAATGCTCCACAAACTCTTTCCACGTTCAACTTGTTGGCGAATTTCAGGATTCAAATGAAATTAGAATGCATTAGATTGTGAAGAATACACGATGCCATGGATAGCAGAATACATTTGATTTCATCTAATTTGATGTATTCTATAGGTAATATTATAATTTCAATTATGAAAGAAAAAATGAAAGTCTTACAGCTGTTTTGGACATTTTATTCATAGGGTAGCCAAATGGCCGGACCATGCTATATTTTCTGCATTCTTCCTTTCTTCAAAATTCAAGTCTCGCTGAGTAAATAGGAATTGTTTTGTAATCATCAGGGTTCAAGCATTGCTTATGTGATCAAGAAACAATTACATAAGTGATACATTTTGTAATATGTGGCTGTGCTTCCGAAAAGAAGTCTCATATTTACTGAGGTTTCCTTGTTTCACATCACAGGAGAAATGGGTCCAGATTTTTCCCCAAAAATGCCTGTTAAGTCGCTAACCTCTCAACAAATTGTTCGAATCCATCAGTTGTTTCGTCAAGCAAAGTTTGATGATCCCAGTGGTGATGTAAGCTCTCCACTTTACATGTTCACTGGTTGGATTGTATCCCTTTAACAAAACAAAAAAAAATCTTCACTTATTGCCTTATTTTCCTTGGCCTTTGCATCAGTGTTTTGTCACCTTTGTAAGCTACTTTAAGGGTATGTTTGCATTTTCCATGACACGTGTGGGTGGGGGATGTGTCGATCTCAATCTTGCTTTTGGTTTAGGACTTACTTTTGGGTTGGGTGAATCCTACCGTACAACCTCTTTCTAAAAAAAGCTTACACCTACTACTTTCTCTCTCTTCCTCTCTTACCCAGTCATCTTACAAATTCCAGCAACTACTTTATGATTAGTCCATTTAATCATTACAAAATTATTTTTAACATATATTTATCACTTTTTCAGCATGATTTGACACATACTTCATAAATTTTACCCTATTAAATCTCAAAACAAACGCAAGATTTACACTTTTCTTTTGGGCTCACGAACTAGGATTTCCACAGAATGATTTGTCACGCACCCTTCCAACCCAGTGCAAACATGCCCTAAGTTTATCCTTGATTCCAGATTCGTTTTTTTTTGTTTTTGTTTTTTGTTTTTTTTGTTTTTTTTGTTTTTTGCTTCATTTGTTTTAATCTATTGCATTAACATGATCCATTGGCAGTGTCTTAGCCCTGCTGGGGAATATAATTTACGTCTAGGGATCATAAAGGAGCTCCATCCAGATATGGTTGCTACTTATTCAGGAAGGTAGTATTAGCAATTAAGCCTTCTCAACCTATTCCAACCTTTGGATTGGAATTTTCTTTTAATGAGTAATCAGAAGTTGAGCATGTTAATCATCTCATGCAGCGCTCAAGTGTTTGAAGGCCACCCTTTCATTGTGGAAGCAGGACTTAGTTTGGGCGGAAAAGATGTCAAACAAGTTAGTTCTCTCTATTTTCTATTAATTTACAGCACCAGGAGAGCTGATTCTTTCAATTCAAAGATTCAGCATCTTCAGTTTCACGTGTCTTATTTCAGTATTAATGCTCGACATAGTATGCATTCTTAATGTTGATGGGATGCCACTGTTGCAGATTTCTGCAAGAGCCTTTATTTTGTTGTGCACACACCTTGTTGGTTTCTCATTGACGTATCATAACCGGTAGATCTGTACTTAGGTGAAAGGACAGACAAAATTGTATTAACCAGTGGAAGCCAGTGTATGATCTCCATATATTGTACAAGGATTAGGAAAAAGAAAAAAAAAAAAAGAAAAAAAAAAGATATATATATATATTATTTATTTATTTGATTCACAACGCTCCCTGTAAAGCTAGTGAAATATGTTACTTGCCATGCCAGCTGGAAGATAAGCCCCTGAAATATGGGAGATGTGAGTCCGCTTGTTTACACATTAACTAGTTAACCACTGGAGACATATTGTATGCAAATGAATCCGCTGTCCAATTTCTTATAAAATGCATGTTCGCTTCAATGTGTTTGGTTCTGTCTGTTGGCAAAAAATGTGTTTGTCATAATATGTTAGCTTCATTGGTCCATCCCATAAAATTCTGAGGTCCACAGAATAATATCTTGATCCTTGTAGCTCTCACACTCCTTGAGCAATTACTCTTAGCTCTGGCTCTGCATATCATCTAGCCACCATATTCAGGTCCTAGCCTCTCCATGTCATAAGAATTATTCCAACATGTGATCCCGTGTAATGTACCACTATCAGAAAGGGCCCTATTGAGGATAATGAGAGTCCGTTTTTGGAGTGTTGGGATAGATTTAAGTTTAGAGTGGCATTTGGGTTTATACGCTTAATAATTTTGGTGACCTGTTGTCTGTGTCTGGATTGGTGAGAGGCTGGAGTATCGCTGTTAAGAATTAAGAGTCAATATAGATTAATGCAGAGAATAAGGAAGGCGGTTGTAATGTAAAAGTGAAGGAATTATTACAATCGATTCAGGAGTAAACTTCCCAGCAAGATTATTCTTGTCCCTCAGCTGATGCTGATATCAGTAGTTGCTACGGCCTGCTGCTCCTGTGCGTTCAAGGATGTTATTTATACTAAATGCAGATTAGGTAAGAAGATAATTCTGCTAGAGAGATCCAATAATCACACTAAGAGAAACAATGCTAAACACCTAAGCTATTATATGATATCCCAAAAATCATGCTATGACAATACCTGATGGTTCTCCTTCTAGAACTAATCTGGTTTCTCTGATTATTCTTTATTTTAGGATATGTTATCCATGATTTATGCCTGCAAACCACCCCTTCCTATCAATAGCTCTTTGACATTGTTGACATGTTTGTTTAAGTTCTTCAGTGGATGTCTTGTCCACCTGTTGTATATTTCTTGCATAAGTTAGTTGTCCACATACGAGGCTCAAGCAATGTGTGGTATGTCCCACTTAGATAAGCTTCCCTTCCAATGTATGATGTGCATCTCCTAGTCAATCAGATAGGTCTTCGTTAGCATCTCCTAATTTTATTTTATTTTATTTTTTGCTTAATTGTTTTTTTTTTTTAATCAATCTGCTGTCTTCTTGTCTCTGAAGGTGTGTTGGGGAGAAATATAGTAATATTCCTTCCCCTGGAATTTCTGAAGTATTTCAATTACCCAAGTGCTTTTATCTAGAGCTTTAACTAAACATCTTTAAGGGCTTCTTTCACATTCTCATTTTTCCTTGTTGCAATTGTGTTCTAAATATAAGAGGGTTATATAAAAGCGAATAGTCTCCCTTGACTTTGTTTCCATCATTTGTGTTGCATTGTCTAAGAGTATTTTGGGTAACCTTGTACACCATGATGTCAATGATAGTTTGGACCATGCAAGTTTTCTTTGGTTTATAAAATTTATTTCCTCTTGGTCTCCCTAGAGGAATATTTGTTAAACCTCTTGTAATGAAGAAGACAATTTTTGTATCTACCTATTCCGAACACTAAGCAAAGTTGCCTGCCAATGATGCCAAAATCTGCACTTTGTAGTATGCCAGAGGCGCAAGTGTCTTATACTCCCTCCGTCCCAAATACAATATTGTTTCCCAAAAAACAGAACCTTTTTGAACAGTCAAAGTTAGTTACTAGTTGAAGATGTAATAATTCACTTTTGACAATTATATTTTTGAGTCAAATGTGATTGAAAAAAGTCAAAACTAACAAATAAATGAGAAATGATGAGTGAAAATTAATGGCTTTAACAAGTTGTACTTTCATTTGGTTGACCAAAAATTAAAAGTTGTACATCACTCAAACAAGACTTCTTTTGGGATGGAAGGAGTACTAATGGATGCTGAGATGAAATTTGAGATGGAAAAGAGCTGTGTATTTTTTTAAAATTAAACACACACGTATTATGTAGCAGATAACAAGAGAAAAACAGGAAAGTAAAATATTTTTAAACATTGAAGGATATTATCTCATTGAATCCCGCAATTTAAGGGAGATTGCAATAGTGACATTCCTAAAATATTTTTCAGCTCAATCTCTAACTTCACACTCCCCATAAAGCTGAGGAATGTGTGGCTTGCATTCTGAGCTTCAATACGAGATCATAGAAACTTGAACTGTTGAACCCCTTTGTTAGAACATCAGATATTTGACATCCTGATGAGACATGGGACAGCACACCAACACTTCCTCCAATTTCTTTATTTTTAATTTTTTTTCCTGCTTTTATGAAGTGTCATCAATTTCAATATGTTTTCTCCCATCTTGTTGTATTGGAATATGGGCATAGTTGACTCATTATCAACAATAGATATTCAGGGTACTTTCCTATTTTACTATTAGATCATCTAGAATACTTCAGTCAAAGTGGTTCGCACTTCCCACGATCCCCATAGCCCTGAATATTTTTTTGCCGATGACCTTGCCACCACATTTGCTTCTTGCCGATCCACGTACCAGATTACCTTCAAGAATAGTGCTGTTGAGTGTTGACATTCTATCATCTAGTGTACAGTCATCATCAGTATAAGCTTGTATGGTTCTTCTTGTACCATATTCTTTTTCCTGGTTTGCCTTTCAAGCAGTGAAGCACACACTTAAAAAATATCAAATTGTCGTTTGATTTTGAAATCTGATACCAGCAGTTGAAGTGATCATTGTAATGGAGCGTGACCATGACCAAACAAAAGTCCTAGTTTTCACTGTCTAAGTGTTGTAATCCTTTAGGAAATTAAGATCTTATACTTTGCATAAACCTTTTTACCTTATAGAAAAAAGGCAACTAGTTGGGTCTTGAAGTATCCAGCTGCATTGGTGACTTTGATTAAGGCAGTATGGTTCAGATCAGGCTCTTGTGCTTTTATGCAGAAGTAATAAAATCATGAAACAGATGCAGCCGCAAGTTCTAGTTAACTGTGTTAACTTTTTTTTTAGTCCTAGTGCTGGGAATTGCCACATTAAAAATATTGCCATCCTTATATTGCAATGTGGTCTCTTTAGAAGCAAATGGTTCGTATCTTTAGGAATATTTCATTCTTACAATTTCTGAGTTATTCTCTCTCCATCCCAAAAAAGTCCTGTGCCTACAAATATTTATTTGTGTAAAAAGACTCATTTTTTTTGGATGGAGGAGTATTAATTGTAACATTCCAGAAAGGAAACATTAGTTATTTGAAACATCTCTCCTTTTGATTGAGACTTGTTTGGGTTTGGGTCTTATGTCTTTTCTACAATTATTTCCATGTTTGTGCAGTTTGACCGTACTTCAGTTCAATATTTCCTAGTCCATCATGCTAGTATCTGATACATTTATATCCAAGCACTCATAGAAGTCACTTATTAACTTATTTTATCTTATTATTAGTTTGCATTTTTCCTGTTGACGTGTTTTTTTCTCAATAATGTCTGGAGAATGGATCTTCATTACAGATCAATAAATATTTGAATGTCCAATTTGTCCCAAGTTTTCTTTACATGTGTTGCACTCGTTTGATAAGTTTCTTCTTTTTACTCCAAAACTTTAAATCGTCATTAATTGTGCCCTGTTACTCTATGTGGCCAATTCATATTTATTTTCTATATTCTCTTTATGTACAACTATGATGTTTGGATCGTCATTATGTTTGCATGACATGTAATTTTTACATATTTTCTACATTTTGCTTTGAAAAAACGCATATTTTGCCCCATGTGTTTATGTTTTATCTATTTATTTTTGTTCCCTGTACCTTATTTTTCTAGCTTTTCCCCCAGAACTTTTATTTTTCTGTACTTTCCCCCATGTACTTTATGATTTACATCTTTTCCCCTTGCACTTTCATTTCTCTTGTATTTAGCCCCTTGTACTTTCATTTTTTTCACTTCTGCCCCCTGTATTTTTCATTTTTATTGTTCATTTTAAAAGGGGTGAAAGTAAAAAAAATGTACAAAGGGGAGAAACAAGAAAAGTGAAAGTAAAAAAAATGTACAAAGGGGAGAAACAAGAAAAGTGAAAGTACAGAGGGGAAAATGTAATACTAAACAGGACACAAAAGTAATGATAAAAAGCTTCAGGGGGCAAAAGGTTAGAAAAGAAAGTGCATGGGGCCAAAAACAATGTAGGTACTTGGGGCGAAAATACAAATTTCTTTCCTTTCTAAAAGTGGCAATCAGAGCATGGTATCTTAGCAAGGACTTGTAAAGAAATTATAACCCTATTATTATAATACTGTTCATTCAACATCTGACTTCGAAATTTGTGTGGACAAAATTATAGGGCCTTAATATTTTCCGATTTGCTAACCGAATCCCGCTTCTGTTCGAGCAAGGTGCTGATGTTGTCACAAGAACTGCTATAAAGCGAATCAAGTAAGAGATATACTTTTTTTTTTTTTCGATGTGAAGTAAGAGATGTCTATTGCATCTACTTAATCTTTGTTCCAATTAATTAAAAAAAAAAAATCTTTGTTCAAATAATTTTGTGCCTATTTGTCCGGTGTGAAGAAGCCTGTGTAATGTAACAGAAGTTGTCACATCCAATACCATTTTTCTGGAAATTTTGTACTGAAAGGACCCTATGTTGCTTATATTCATTGCTATCAGTTATCATATTATATTGTGATGCAATATAATAATGGATTGTAAGCAAGTTTGAAAATAATCAGTCTAAAAATTATCTCATTTTCCAGTTGGAACAGCTACAAGATTAACCAAACTCAAGACAAGATAGGCGTCTTTGTGAGTATTGTAAGCACCAAGATTCCTTTTAAAGGGACAGGGAAGGAGTACATTGGTGATGACATCAGCGAAATAGCCTCTGCTGTCAAGGTAAGAATATTGAGAATTATAAAGAGTATTATCCCAGTGGTTTAGCCCTATTTACAAAAAAATCCCTATATATATAGTTTTTTCAAATTACATATTTTCCTATTGAAGTTTGTATTTGTCTTACAAATATCCCCTCAACTGCTCAACATGTGCAATTTGTGAAAAGAACAAATGTCAAGGGGGGCATATTGTTAGTTTTGAAAGAGAGCTGGATCTTTTTGTAACTAGTCTAAACCTCAAGGGTAGTATCTTGCTATCCAATATGCAGAGATACTGGTAGCCTAAGAGAAATTATGTCTGCAGGCAGCTATTCAGCAATGCTGTGTCCAGCTAAAATCCAAAATAGTGAAAAGAATACAGGCCCGTGAGCAGCAAGAGAGGAAACGAAGCTTGAACAAGTAAGTCTCCTTGGTTGTTTCCTCCATTTCTCTTTTTGTGCTTTCCTGTGATAGATTTTTACCAAAGTAACTCAATTTTCAAAGCCTTGACTATGATTTTCTGAAAAACATTGATTCCTTATTGTTGGTCATACTCCCTTCATCCCAAAAAAGGGTCTTGTTTCTATATGATATGATCTAACATGAAATCAATTTAATTCCTTCCATTCCTAAAGGTACATTCCTAATGCCACGACTGCTATATACGAGATATTAAAGGAGATGACCCGCACTCATGCTTCAAAGAGACAACGTTGTCAAGGGAATGATGCAGAATTACTAAAACAGGTTTCGACTCAGTTAGTGACTGAAGCAACATTGCGGGAAAAGCTTGCTCAGCACGTGGAACAAGTGAGAAGTGTTTCCCCCCTTAGTTATACAAGAAATTCCGATTGCATTGAAGTTGATAAGGATTTTAGTATATATGTGATTTAAATATGATGTTGCAGGTTGATTATGAGATGGCAATGGAATATGCAACGCAAGCAGGTGTTAACGAAGAACCCAGGGAAGACATGTATATAGCAGCATTGGAAGCTGATTATAATTTCACCGATTTTTGCAGCCCTGGTTTTGTATTCAGACTGATCCATTAGGTTTTCCAACTCTTATTGCTCCGTGGAAATTTATACACTGTTGGATAACGACTAGTGGTCTCAGATGGAGTGAACGAATTCTTGAGGGGGAAACCCCAAATATGTCTTTATCTATGGGTGCGAACTGTTGAATATTCTTGTTCACTTTGGTCAAAACATATAATGGCCAAACATGGCCGGAGGTGCTCAGTAAGTGTTGATCGAGCATTCCGAATTTATGTTCTATAAACCATTCGATCAACAATATTCAAGCATCTCAAAAAATAATTTGGTGTATTTAGTATGTAGTGATGGGATGTCAATTTCGATCTGAGGTGTTTGGGTCGCTTAGTGTCAGATGATACACTTCCTCATTTATGCCCGACCATATTCCGCAATAATGTTTTCATATATATTATGTATAATATATAATTGAATGTATATTATCAATATATATTTATCTACTTAAATTTATATATTTATAACAATAACAAGATACTCTAAAAATAGTTTTTTTTTGCTAATTTTCAATTTCTAAATTGGAAAAAAAATGGACAAATGATATGTCAACTTTTGAATAGTGAATTTTATTTTTTCTTTTATTTTTAAAAATAAATTTTTCAATTTGTTTATAATACAAATTTGTTTTTTGTTTATAATATGTTTTCATGTATAAAATGTTAAATTAATTATTTTACGATTTTTAATTTTACACTTATATTACATAGTGAAATGCCATATTAAATTCAAAACATAAAATTATTATTTATTAATTTGAGTTATATTTAAATATTTGTTGTGCATTGGATTTAAGTTGTAAATAAATATTAATCAATAATGTTTTAATAATTTATTAAATAATATTTATAAATACAACTAATAAATTATTATAGAAAGAAGACTCGTATTTTGTGATGGAGAGAAACTAATTTTTTTTTTACAAAATTATGTTTTTACATGTCATTATCAATATTATAATAAAATACTTCAAATATTTTTAAATATTTATTATAATTTTTTTACTTAAAATTATATTAAAAATATGTTAATTTTTTTATTTGAATATATTGCTAACCGTGCATCGCACATGGATAATGCTAGTAATATTTAATAATGATGTAATATTTATAAATAACATGTATCAAGAAATTAACTAAATAAAACTAATAAAAAAATAGTTAAACCAAGTTCAAATACCCAAAAAAAATTATAAAATTAGATTATAAATATATTTCAATCTGTTTCCCTCCCTTTCCTACTAGGATTGGAAATCTTGTATTTCACATATCCATACGATTGAGTCCTTGGGTTTTTTAAATAGTGTAAAAATATGTGCTTCGAATCATTGCTATTTGATTTAGACATGTTCTAAAAATGTCGAGGTATTTCGAATTGTTTGTTAACTTGTCCAGGGAAAACCTCTGTAATTATTTCAATATTGAACCTTGGACATATAAGAGTTCTGAATCGAAAAGTGCCACCGAAGCCGCATAAGCAGGCTTCTATTGCTATGTAACAATAAAGCATGATAACATTTTGCGCCCACATCTTTGAATTTGAGGGTAAAGAGCTCGTTTGCTATACGGGATCCAGCGCATCCAATAGAGCGAAAAAATCTTTCAGTTTTTTCGGCGGTATCCTTCCGCTTTTATTTCAAGCATTTTATCATTTTTTTAATTTTTATTTTATATTGGATTTAAAATAATAGTTATGTAAAAATATAGTTAATTGACATACATTTAAAATTATAATTTTATCTGTTCTTTTGTAAAATGGGTCCAGGTGAATTCTTTTGGCTAGTGCCGCCAACGGGCATGGATATCCAAGTACCCGCTCCATTCTGCCTTATTAACATCCCCTGGGTATTGTTAATAACCACAACCCCTGCTATTTTGTTGTTATCGTTATTTGTGAATTGTGATCATAAGTGGGCTTAGACATGAGGACGGTTCCATCGATTCCAATTCCAATTTTGATTCTGGAATCATCGGTTTTTTGTTTCTTTTTTAATATTTTTTGAGTTTGATTCCTCTTTTTTTTAATTTTTCAATTTTTAATAATTTTTTTGTTATTCGGATTGTGAGAGATATTTTATATTTATTTGGAAATATTGCAAGAGATTGAATTTGAATATAACTAAAAAAAGAATACAACTTACAAAAAAAATTAATACAATCAAAATTTTACAACTTATATAAAAAAATTACAATATATATATATATATATAACAACAACAACAACAACAACAATAATACACAACAAAATTACAACAAAAAATGAACTTACACAATGAAATTACAACTTTTTAACAAAAGATTACAAGTTAGTAAAAATTAATTCAAAGAAGAAAAAACGACTAATGTTTAATTCTAAATTAGAAAATAGAATTTATAGTTTTTAATTTAGAATTAAGTTGTGTACATATCCTCATAGTCGATGAATCAAAGTCGCAGTTCTCTTACCTTCTAACATGCCTTTAGGAGTGACATGGCTCAATGACATCCAGTGGTGGAATACTTGTTTCCCTCTTCATCCTTTCCCTCTTCATCAAAATTTACTTCTTGTTTTCTTATTTCCACATTTGACCAGTCATAAAATAATATTTTGATTTTCTAGATTTTCTACTTTTAATCTAGATTTTCAAGCATCCAAAATGTAACCCCTTTATAAGATGCTTGTTCAACTAAGACGGTGGAAGTCGAGCACACAAATATTTCTTTTGCAATTATAGCTAAAATAGGGGAAAAAATTGCTCTTCTTGACAACCATCTCAAAAGCTCAATAGAAATGTCATATTCGAGTTCCTCAAAATTAGTAGATAAATAATTTTTCTATTTCTTGATAAATACTATTACTCTTAGACTTTTTAAAATTTTCTAATATTAGAAAACTTAGAATATTGACCAAGGTATTACAAGTTCATATTTGAGGTTGTTCGGGTTGAACCAAACTACTTCCAATATCTTAATTTCCATCACCACAATCTAAAATATCCCCAAAATAAATCTTACATATTTTCAAAAATATCATAAAATATTTGTTTTGTTTTAACGACAATTACATGCACATTAAGAGTGTCATCATGCTTAATCGAAAATAATGCATCATAATATATTTTTAGTAATTCTCCTAAACCTTCTTCTCTAATTCTAGGATCTTATAGTTTTACAATTAAAAATAAATAGGGAATGTCTTTAAAATATTTTAACCATTATTTCTCATGCTCGCAATACAATCTTGTAAATTCTCATTTGAATAATATAATTGTAAATAAGTGCAATTTTTACCCAATGATTTATAATTAAAGGAGATGTAAGATAGAAACATTCGGATAATTTTTTGGTTGCATATTTAAAAGCTTTCAAAAGAAAAATTAATATATGCACGTATCCCATGAACTCAAAAATAAAATAATACATAATTATTCTTGTGAAAAAGTGTGCATAATGGATTTCTAAACTCGCAAGAAATCATTCAACATTTTATATATTGAATTCCAACAGCTAGACACATATCTGGAAAATATATTACATCTCACAATTGTTGCATCTTACTTTACTATTTTCCAAATTCCTCTTGAAGTGAATGGAAAAAGATATTCCATCTTAGTGCTTCATCTCGTTCACTTTGAGTTTGAGTTTGACTTATATTTGACTCTCATTAGTAGGAAGACATTATCTATAGATTGATTTGATTTCAACATAGTATTTTGCGGCATTTGCACCTATATTTATAGTGAGATTGTGAGAGATATTATAGAGATATTGAAACTAATAAAATAAATAATATCTAGGAGAGATTAATTTTTTTTTAAACACAAACAAACTTAGTTGAGCTTCAAAAATTTTATCACTCGATCGAAATTTCAATATATTCACCATCAAGATAAATATACCTGCCAGAGGTGGTGGTAGTTCGATTACCTTAGAGTCAGAGGTGGTGGTAGTTCGACATCATATTTATTGACATAGATAATTTTTCTTTTCGAATACGAAATGAAGAGGAAGATGATCCGCTATCTTTTTGTCTTCCTCTCTGACTCGAGCTCGACAT
The DNA here is from genome assembly GCA_028749325.2 of Caryopteris x clandonensis. Classification (NCBI taxonomy): domain Eukaryota; kingdom Viridiplantae; phylum Streptophyta; class Magnoliopsida; order Lamiales; family Lamiaceae; genus Caryopteris; species Caryopteris x clandonensis. The sequence continues at coordinate 785,705 of JAPYKT020000024.1, read as the reverse complement.
TTCAAATGAGAGATTGAAATGATATTTGAAATTTAGAGATAATTAAGAAAGATTGTGAGAGATTGGAAGGGAGATCAGATTTTGTTAGAAAACTAGGGGGAGGGAGTATTTATGGTAAAATTTTGAAGAAAAATAATAATAATGGAACTAGTTGTAGGAATTGTGTTAGTTTTCAGATCCGATTCTAATTCGAATTGTCGGTTCAAAAGAGTTAGTTGACACAACTGCAAGTCTTCAATTGCTAGTTGATTTGGGACGTTGAAAAAAATTGTCTTGAAAATTAAGTGTTCTTTAATCAAAATCGAACTAACTAATTTTTATTCCGATTCAAAATGAATAAATAATTAAATCAAACCATTGATCACAATTTCAATTCAAAATCAAAACCTGACATTGATAAGTTGGGCTTAATTGTGTAAGTTTTATTTTATTTTGTCTTGTTTTGATTTGAACTCAGTAATTAAGATGACTTCTAAGAATTGATACACAATGACTTAATGGAGGTCACAGCCTCAGAGGTACTTCATCTCCTCAATCCTACCACCTCCTTTCACTGCTAAATTGAATAAAGAATTGGAAAACTCAATCTCACACACACACACACACACACACACACACATATATATATAATAATAATAATAGAAACTCACCAAAAAATAGAAAATAAGATTTCAGCCCAAAATATATTTTCATGATTTTTAATTTAATATCTATATTGCATATATAAAATATAATACTAATTTTTAAATATAAATATATTTTTATAGATTAATATTTTATATATTTTTATATTATAAGATATTTTTTAAAATAAATTTCTATTAAAAATATATTTTATATAATTATATATTTTATTTTACAAAAAATATATATTATTATATTTATATTATCTCATTATAAAATCGTGTGTTACCGGTGAAATAGTAGTTAATAATGAAACCCATGGGGACGGAAGTGGCGCAAGAACAGGTATATCGCCATCAATGGTGCAGAAACAGAGACTGAGGATTCCCAGGTATACTCCTACATTCGCAAAATAAATGTCTTCCTAAAATAATACACAAATTCCAATACCTCAAAAATAATTCATATAAATCCTTATTTATGTGTAATTATTATATCATAGTTTTTTAACATAATAAATCGATGAATTTGGCATCCGACTCAGGGGCCATCTCTAATATTTGGCATAGCACACCAGCATCCACATTAGGTAAATTACATCCGATATTGCACCTACTGACCAAGCAAATATACATTTTGCCAATAAATAGTGGTTTTAGAAAGAATCAACCGAGGGCAAAAGTAACTATGACACACAGCTACACAGAACAATATGTTAAGAGGCAGACTTGGATGAAAATTTACATGCGGAACTGCCCAGAAAAGATATCTTCCATTGAAGGGCCTTCTCCAGAGCTTACAAGATTTACATGCAAAGTTTATCAAAATTGCTCTAGTGAGCAATAAAAAGTAGTTTGGACGTCACTCAACCTGCCGCCTCCTCAAGTTCCTCGGATTCGGTTTCAGCAGCTGATATCAAGGAAGCTGACTGGATTTTTCCAGCATACTCAAGGCGCATCAGAATTACTCCCCTGCAGAAAAATGAAAATGAAAATATTCAGCAAAAAAGTGAAAAGGCAACATTCTGCAAGGTCGGTCAGTATTGACCTAGTCATTCACCAGATTTAGAATGGGTCAATCCAAAAGCCGAAAACCCATAACACAATCTGTAAGACGCCCAATTTGAGAATTACTGGAGTCACTAAGAAAGATAACTTGAACTATCTTTGAAGGGATACAATTCAAATGCTTCACAAATTAATTTGAAAAACTACGGAATTAACACTATGTTAAATACAAACAAGACATAATACTCTTGACGCCCATTTCTACAAGACTACAACAACAATTTACAAGTTCAATTGTTCAAATGTTGGGGTGAGTATGGCTGGTGGGACTTCTGAAAGTTGGGACCGGTGTTTTTGGAACCGTAGCGGTGCCGGAACCGGCTTGACCACTGGTTCACAGTTCAACAGGTTAAACAGGCGGTCAAACCATTCAAATTCAAATTAATTAATTTTTACTATGCTAAATATAATATAGATTGTTTTGCACACTAGAATTAAGAATAATAAAATACTACATAACCAAACATTTAGATTACATCACATTTTCATGTCTATATATGGGCAACGACGGTTTAAAGGGAGGCAAGGGCTGCCCGTGCCTCTCCTTGAATTTTCAAAAATTTCATTTTAATATGTAATTTATCCAAATATTGTTCATTTAGAACCTAATTATATAAGAGTTCACCCCCTTGCTTGGTAATCCCCCCAAACCCCACCTTAAGGTATAATTAAAAAAGTAAAAGAACAAAAAATCCTGGATCTATCCTTGTATATGGGCACCAAGTTCGTGCTTAGGAATTTCGAATGAAGGAACCACTTGTATAGCCAACCGAAGGCAATGACCATCCACTTTTAAGAGCAGATAAGAGTAGGAAAACTTAGTCCCTAAAAATAGTTTCCTAAAATTATGAGGCATGTATGCCCTACATTCAAGTGTACCATGAGCACATGAAAACAAGAGCCAAAAAACACTCTTAACTTACCTTGCATAGCGAGACTGGATGGAGATATCTCGAACTTTTATCCGGTTCACTGTTCCACTCTGGCTCACCAGGACAACTTGTTCATCGCTTTCTCCATCATCTGTTCAAATTAATATTGAATAAAGCTCCAACTACTAATTCTGCTGCTTAAATAAAATAGAATGTAAACTTATACGAAGCATTACCTCCTACAGAGAATCCTACTGCAAATACAGCTGCAAGACGATCCTCTTGTGAAAACTGCATCATTACAGAGAATGATGTTTACAATGAAGTCGAGAAATGTTCAATAGTTAATGTGAACCATCAATCCCACACACCCAAAAAATTTAAATAAAATATATATAACAATAATAGTATCCACTTCTTTCTATTCACTCTGATGATGAAAAAAGATCCCACCTTGTAGCCTATCAAACCAACCCTATTTAGTGGTGACGTCCTGAAGCTAGAAAGAGGAACCCGCTTCCCAAAGCCACTCTCAGATATGAAAAGCAGCCAAGGCCCAGTGGATCCCTTGCCACTACAAAAATAAACCAAGAGCATTTTAAAAGTTTATACAGGAAACATATAGAAAATGAGAAAAAAAGGCCGAGCAATCAAGACAACAAATGACACACATCCAATGCCAGTAGATTGGATTTGGATTAAAAATTATTTAGAAGCTTAATCTCTTCATCTAAAACAGGTATGTCATCATTTAGCAGTAATGTCAACAGCATCAAACAAATGCAAAAAGCAGGATTAGACTGCAAACATCATGATGTAATCTGCTCATTAGTTATCCCAGCTTGTCAGATCAAACAAGTCATGTATCAGTAGACGATAGAGGGAGGGGGAGATAGGTTTAGAAAAAGAATACGCTGTTTATAAGTCAATACTCATACAACGCTAGAAAGACAATACACTTCAGTAAGAAATGAAAGCTGAGTATAAGATATCAAAGCCCAAAAAACGAATTATTGCATATATATTTTATTTCTCATGCTGAGAACCCAAAAAAAAAAAAAAAACAATTATTATAATTTTAATAATAATTTCGATGATCTCATGCAAGCTCAACTCGAAATTACGTTTGCAGTGTTTCTGAGCTTTTCTCCAACTTTTTGCCCAAGGATGCAGGTATTATGTCCATGCTTGCCATTTTATCTCCTTGCTTCAGTCTCATGGCAATTCCACCTCTAGCGGTCCTTCCAAGTGCTCTAATCTAAACAACCAAGGAAGCAAACAATGAAAAGGATACTTGTAGCAGCGGCATGAAACTGACAGCTCACCATGAGGCCTCAGCCGCCGAATGACATCAATGTTCGATAATATCAAAAGGTAGAACAAATTGATTGTCATATTCAAAATATTAACCAGAGAATATGATTTGAACTCTAGCATTAATGATTAAGCTTTGTTTGTTAAGCCATTTACTTTTAGCAAGTACGATGAAAGGATAGGAGAACCAAAAAATTGACTTACATTCCCACAAGGGCTCAAAATCACCATTCCATTCTGTGAGGCCATGGCCACAAAATCATCGTCCGTGCAATGCCTCACCCATTTGAGTTCATCACCAGGAACCTGACAGTTGTTGATGATTAGGCTAAAAAATGACATCATGCCCCAAATTTCAAGCAAGAAAGAAGTGGACAAACCAGTTGAATTGCTATGATACCAGTTGACCTTATCGATGAGAAATAGTTCAAGGGAATTTTCTTGATATACCCCTTCATGGTTATCATCATAAGATACTGGTCTCCTTTGAATTCACTGACTGGAATAATTGAAGTTATTCTCTCACCATCAGATAGGGATAAGATCTGGATCCAAGAAAAATTTAGAGGCTGCTAGACATATCTTGCAGAATAGTACATTCCAAGTGCTTTGGTCAGAGATAAGGCACTACCTGGACTAAAGGGGTGCCAGCTGCAGCCCTGCTGCATTCAGGAATTTTATAGGCTCGAGCAGAGTATACAGTTCCCTTATCACTGCAAAAGTAAGAACAAGAGTGGTGATTGTTGAGTATCAAAATCAAATCAGAATGTATTATTAATGCACCATGCTTCTATGGAGGAATAGCTGGTGTCTTAGAGATCGATAAAGTAAATTATTCTATTAGCTATTTCCTAACAATCAACATGATGGGGAAGCATTTATCCTGCAGGCTCTACTTTTGCTTCTGCCTTTTGCATGATTGAGTAGAAGAATATTCAATTCTCACAAGTATAATCATTCCCCAAATCATAACTTGGAACCAAAGATTCACAAAATGATCCAATCTCATTACATTTTGCTAATACTTGGAGCACAAGTCAAAACCTGTAAGAAATTATTTTCACGTTCAAGCAAGCAGTGTTAAAACCACAAGCAGATCAGGTAGGATTGTAATGTTGCAATTTCTGAGGTGATGGAATATTTGATTCTAGACTGACGTATGTATGGGATTTGTGACAATAATAGAGAACAATGCAAGTGCTCTGGCTTCTAGGCAATTTCCATACAGATGTTTCCTAAATGACCAGGCTACACCATAAAGATATGCTTTGACCGAAAAATAGATATTTGGTGAAACTAATTGAAGGCAATAATCGCTAAAACAGAAAGTCAAACAAGTAAAGCGGAAGCAAGTACCTGAAATATAGAACATGATCATGGGTGCGACATACAAGGAAATCAGACATAGTATCGTTTACTCTCAACTTTCCTACTGATCTTCCAATAGTCCCGCGATTTTGAAGGTTGAAAGTATCAGGCTTCATTCTTTTTAGGTAGCCTTTTTCACTAACTGCCTGGAAGAAGAATATGGACCATTCTCTAAGCAATATAAAAATTAAATTAAATTAACTTTTTTTTCTGGAGACAAATTGTACAAAGGTTATGTACCAGTAGTATTTCTTCATTGGGGATAACGTCTATATCCTCAAGTTGGCCACTCTCAGTATCCTCCAGTATTGAACGCCTAGGAGTAGAAAACTTGTTCTTAATCTCATTTGCTTCATCTTCTATCATCTAATTAGTAGAGAAAAAAATAAACCACTCATTAGCCAACCAACATCGCATCAAATAACAATTATATGAAATGTCTGCTAATGCCATGTACAGAATTCTAAGTGAAACTGTAAATATGTAAGAGATTATAATCAGCTTAAAACTAGACTAAACATGACAAATAAAGAAACAGAACAGCATGACATGTAGCTTCACAAGTAAACAAAGTCAGTAACCTTTATTTTCCAAAATCAACATATCTCCTCAGGGTGATAATATTAACCAGAAACAACAAAAAATTGATGTAAGAACAGATCTAGGCTAATTCACCTATTCCGATATAAACAATGATTAGAACAAGTACTAAAAAATAAAATAAAGATCAGTAGATGTTCACAATATCTAAAATTTCAATCGCATAATGTTACACAATGACCACGACAATGAAATTAAAAGCATGGAAGCATTATATTCAAGAGATTTAGGAGATGGGTCACAGTGGAGCTCCATCAAGAAACTACCTTAAGTATCAATTTTTTACTCGAAAGCAGCTCCTGTAGCTTCGAAATTTGGTCTGACAAAGATTTTCCTTCTTCAATAAATTTGTTTTTCTGGGGTAATGTAAAAACGAAGACATTGCCATCAGTGTGTAGGGAATCTCTGCAAACTCTATATGAGAGTACATATCATAAGACATGTATGTACCTCAAGAGATGTTAGCTTTCTGAGGCTTATATCCAGTATAGCTTCGGCTTGCTTGTCAGTCAAGTTGAACTCTGCAAAAAATAATAAAAATTTGTAAAATAAAATAAAAGATTCTACATTGCACAGATTTGAATTCAAAGCAATAAAATGTCATATAAATCAAAATAAATTTTCATCACTCAGATCCACACGTCTAGGGAATGATATGGAATCAGTTCAATTTCATGGCAATCACCCATCTATCTACCTAGAGTCTGACAGATAAGCACAAGGTGGATCAGGATCAAGATTTAACCCACTGCCACTCTCTAATCCTCGTTCCCAAACTTAGTGCTCAGTGTCAAGCCTAACAAATTAAAATTAACATCTACAATCCACTCACCATGTAGAAAGGGTATCACAAAAGATGTGGGTGTGGGGGGGGGGTTATCCTGTGATGGAAAATCATCAAAGTTCTATATAATTTTAGAAACACAGAAGAATATGTGATGGAGAAAAAGGATTGCAGGGCCTTGGATAGGCTACTATTAAAGGACGAAAGAGCAATCAAAGGGAATAAAGTTAATTTCGGAAGGGAAAAATTAGGAGGTCCACGGATAACAATTTAATTCTCCAGAACATTCCATATGGATAAATATTGAAATTTATGAGCATAGAAACAGTCAATCTTCAGTTTTACATATTTTCAATAAGATTATGCTATTATACAGAAATAAAGCTTCAGAATGGGGAACGATAAACTATAATTGAAAATTTAACAACTCACCTGTTTTTAAATTAGTTGTGGCCAACACATGACTAGAAGCTTGCCTTATTACGTTGATGACTCTGTCCAGGTTATCAAGTCCTGTTACTATACCCTTAGATCCCAAAAACCCCATAAGAAGAGAAATTATATATTAGCAATTACAATTTCAATTAGAATGGTACATCTACAGTACACAAGCAAAAAGGTCAAGAAGAAAGTCAATCAATAAGATTCATGATTCAAGCAAAATTTTCAGCTTCAGAACCATTATTCATATATTAAGGATTCAGTAAATGTGCCATCTGGTGGGCATTAAGAAACTAATTCAAGCTTTTCACTGCATTCAGAAGCCAATGACTTTTCTGAAACTGTGTCCCTACCTCCACAATGTGATATCGATCTTGTGCTTGAGATAGTTTATAGTTTGCACGTCTTTCAACCACAGAGCATCGAAAATCCAAAAATGCCTGTACAAAAAAATGATAGAATAAGAAGAATAGCCTAACTACTAAAATACATCAACACAACCTTATAAACAATGGCTGTAATTTTGTGGGTAAAGGTGTTCACCAAAATCAAGTTAAAACATTTTTTGGCCTTCTTCATGAAATTATTTAATCTATTTGTTACCATATTTTTTCAATAACTTAATCATTGGGATCGACAAGACCATAACAAAAAAACATGGCACCAATTTGTGGTTACCAATAAATATCTTGCATCAAATTTGTATGTTAATCAATTTCCCAGTACTAATTAAACTGAATAATATTCAAGATATCCACTCAATGACTACATTTATCATCATGTGAAAGAGTGTCACCTGAAGCAATTCCTTCAATCCCATCTGTCTCGGTTGGCCGTTAAGAATTCTGGAATGAGGAAATAGTCAAAGGATCAGTAAAGCGAAAAAAGATATAAGATTCTTTTAACCCTTATCAAAAAGAACTCACAACTGCTCCTGAACGGAGAACATGGAACATGATATACGACATATAAAATCAATTTTAGCAACCCCCTTCCCCCAGTCATGATTCAATATCTCTGGTTGATAAGTGATTGTGATAACCCATTCAATTTCAGCGTAAAGAAGAGGGGCAACACAAACTATGCAATACTCTCGAGCAGAAATAGATGAGATTTTCGCAAATAATACTGAAACATGATAAGTCGTTTTCCCATTTTATAGGTTATCTAATGAGGACAGCTCAAACATCAAATAAAGTATACGAATAATCCCACTCAAAATAATAATTGAGGAACATAGAAGATACTAATCCCTAAGAATCCATTTTAAGTCAATAACAAAGCACTTCGATTACGAGAAAAAATGTCTCAACGCAACACAACCACTTGTCAAATAATATTAACTTATTGATTCTAGTACAAAATGAATAATAGAAACATATAACACAGCCTCTCTTATTGTTCATACAAAAGTTAAACATACGAATTTAATAACTACCCTTTCTTAAAAGAAAACTAGTATACCAGTGGTTTTATAATTACTCACCCCACCATGTTGCAGCTGAATGTTGACTGCAAAGCTGTTTGCCGATATAGATTATTCAATACGATGGATGGATCCGATCCCCTCTTCAGCTGAAGAAATTCGATTAAAGAAAATCAAAAAAAAAGAAAGAATGAACAAGAACCAAAAATCCACAAAATATTTGTATGTACTATATACATTTATTTGTCTTTTAAGAAACATGGAATTTTATTCAATTTAACATCAGGGAATACACAATTTAACGTCAGGGAATACACACACGTACACAGTTCAGAATTAGAAATTTAGGTCAGGCTTAGTTACTGGAAGAATGGGAAATAAAATACAACAAGACCAAAGATACAAATTTACCTCAATCACTATGCGCATCCCAGATCGATCACTCTCATCGCGTATATCACTGATTCCCTCCAAACTCTTTAACACAAAAGCAAAAGTTGTAATAAAGAATATAACAAGAAGCTACGGATTCCCTCCAAACTCAAACACAAAGCAAAAGTTGTAATAAAGAATATAACTACAAACTATAACTTTAAGTGAACCAAATAAATTAAGAAATGACCAAATCCAAGGGAAGATTTCAGATCAGCAGGCCTGAAAAAGCAGATAAAGCGAGCAAGGGCAAGTTGCACAGTGTTACTCTCATGCTTTACAATGATATGAGAATCTATAGTCAGGGGACTAGGATAATGAGATATGTACAGTATATGTCAGTTCCTATTTGTCTTTTCTTTTTATTTTATTTTTTTTAGTGCGGGAGCCACTCAGACCTCCATAGATAAAAACAAAAAAAATCCCAGCATAAATATCAAAAGGAGACATCATCAGTTGTGTTAGTATAGCATTCAGTTAAAACACTTCCCACAGAAAGTTGATTGTGCTTCTGTGATTTTCCAAACACTTATATACTTCTACAGCTCTTATTAGCTCCTTTTCCATGTAGCTGTAGAGCTATGGTAATTATAAAACAGGAAGTACCATTCAGCATTGAAAACAAAAGAAAACCTGCATGCTAATGATGGCATCATGCTGCTTACATATTGGAAGAAATATCAACCTGAAATCTGACTAGAAAAGAAATGCCAACTCCCCATAGTTTGTGGATTAAGGTATAGATTCATTGAAATTTCAAGAAATTTCCTAATGTTCACAAAGAATAGTAAAGAAAGATATTAGGCGAAATGATAAGGTTGAATGAGGATAATAGGATTCCTTAAATGAACCCCCCCCCCCCCAAAAAAAAAAAAGATTGTGTGTGAATCCATGTATCGGGACAAGTACATTTATTTTTGAAAAACAACACATACCTAAAAGCTCAAGTAAAAGCACTCATGACTGAGTGTTAATCAATTAGCTACCTTATTTTCCACAAGTTCAGCAATTTTCTCCACAAGGGAAGCTTTGTTGGTCTGATACGGGATCTGTTTCAGTTCAAAAAAACAATTTCAAAATTAAAATATATAATTTTACTCATCCTCTAACTGGATTTAATATATCAAGTCAATAGCAACTGAATAAAAGGTGGATAAAAGATGCAACCTCTTTTATGATAATTGCTGAACGCTTGCTTTTGGAATCAAGTAATTCAACATCTGTCTTCCCTCTGATTACAACGCGTCCTCGTCCAGTTCGATATGCCTCTAGAATACTTCACAGAGTACAGGAAATGTCAAAAGCACTTCATCTCATTGCGAGAAATGTAATGCAAAAGGTAAATGAACTTTGGGGCAGTTATGTCAACGTGAAACATCTAACGATACAAAACCAGCAAATATGCAGAACGAAAAGAATAAAGACAGAAAGGCATCCCAATGTAGTGCTTGAGCATTAAAGCACAAATTTATTTACTGCAAAAGACAGGCTCCTTTATATTTACAGATGCACTTTTGGAGACAGGCCTAACTACAATAACAACAAATTTTCCCACTCAACTGAAAATGGTGGACTAACAAATCGTTCATCATGCTACCTTCTTGCGGTATGAGTAGACAATGTCTATTTGCATGCATAGATTGAAAAACCACATTTATGATGATGTGCCAGATGCAAAGTAAACAAATATCTGGGTGGGGGAGGGGGGGCATCTGCTGCAATTTGAAGTTTCAAAGAAAACATCTATAAACAATTCAATAAGGCCTTCTAGCATCTGAAGACAGGGCCTTTAGCAAAATTACAAAATGATTTTCAATATTGGAATGGTGCCCAAACAAAATGAGAAAGACCTAATGAATATAAAAGTACAGCACACAGTAACACACCACATTAGCATTCCTAGACTTATGAAAGTACATGTAGGCAGTGATTGAAAATACGCGCCTAGGCGTGAGGTGCAGCGATTTAAGGGTTTAGGGACACCCTAGGTGAGGCAGGCGGGCTGAGGATAGCCTAGGCGTGGACCTCAGGCACCTTTTGGGGGGTGCAGACGCCAAAAAGGCATGCCTCACCCAAGGCTGCGATTTATTTTTTATTATTTTATTTTTTAATATTTTGTGCTATTTTATGGTAAATAGGGTTAAAACTTAAAAATTAAAACCCTATTTCAGTACACTTTCAGTCTTTCTTCACTTAAAATTTCATCTCCCACACACACCTAGTGCCTCTCCACACCTGCTTGCCCCCACCCCACTCCGGCAACCACCTTTACTGGCGGCAATGATAAAACAGCAACCAGCAAAGACCAGAAACAGTAAACCATAATGATGATGATTAGTGCCTTAGTGTATTATGATGATGCCTAATGGTCAGTTATAACTATTATATATGGAATTTCAACATCTATTTTGTTTAGGACTCCTATATTTGATCATGTTTTAGTGAATCTATTATGTTTTTACATACATATCAATTTTTTTAGGCTAGGCGCCTCGCCTCGCACCTGAGCAGTGAAACAGGTTTGGTGCCTCGGGAGCCTTTCGCTTTTTTTAATCACTGCATGTAGGTCTAACAAACACTCTTCAATTGAACCACAGCGATGGAGAGTGAAAAACTAACATTGACTAAGAAAAGTCGGTTAAATTGTTAAGTAGCATGATTGAGCAATGACACCCTGCAATCAGGATTCATCACTTTTCCAAGTCCTAACCAATATAACAGAAGGACAAAAAGAAGAGAGACTGAATAAAGCATGTCATAATTACCATTGTCTAGATTCTACATTCAGGATTTTTTAAAATTTTCAATGTCATTCAGATAGAAGAAGAAACTACCTCATAACCTACAAATAATTCTCCAATGAACAGAGACATAGTAAACTAAGGCCAACTTACAATCAGTTTCTAGTCCCTAACACCATATATGTATGTGAGTCTATAATTGACCAGCCAACAGAAAGACCTAACCATGTTGCTTGGACACATATACAGGTATCTGGTATCACTAAATACTAGGAATTCGACTTCTTAATTTAAGAATTTATATGGATACAGGAAACAGAGATACACCAATAAATACACATAGAAAAGATGTAAATATTTCATATATACTAATTTGAGTTGTCAATATTTCATATATAAGTTCAAGCAAATCATAATACTTAAATTGCTAAATAAAAATACATTTGCTAAAATCCGTATGCACTTTTAGGGTGAAGGATTCGGGAAGGATCCCATACTTATACCCATGTAATATCCCAAGGACAGGGATACTCTTCAGAAACTTAAAGAGTCTTGGCATCAGAGAGACTTTATACCTACACCCTTCTGCCAAAGCTCCAGAGGACACAATATGATAGAATCTTCACAAACTTGAAATTATCACGAGTGAAACAAAAATTTGAAAGTGTCCATTGAGATAAAAGAAGAAGATTTTCTTCACATCTCATCCTCTCTCTATGGCATTATAAGAACATAGACCAGGTATTGAATTTAGAACACAATATCATATATGATTTAGGCCAGGAGAATCAAGCATGGGTTTTATCTCATGGGCTCAGATTGACAGTTTAAGTTCATGACTCATTTATCTTAAGATCAAATTCTTTGATTTGAGATAATGTTAGTATCTACAGATTAAAAAGTTAGGAGCAATAAATATGAGAAGAATGAATAATACGCTGTTCTACTACAAGACTCTATTCAAACTTCAACGTCTCTATTTAAATAGCAAGATATCAGGCAAGAAAAATAAGTTGGGTTTCTTGATCATCTTTACCATTAAGTTTTAAATTAAAACTAAGTGTACATTGGTCGTCAATATACTTAATCATTGTGACCCCAAAAAACAAAAAATAAAAAAAAACAAAAAGAAAAATTAAATATATATATACACACACATATAAGATCAGGATATCATATACATAATATGTATAGGAGAATATTTCTGAAGAGAGGGTGCGATTATTCACAGGGAGAGCTCAAATGGTGGTCAACATAAGAGTAGATACTTTTCTATCACCTTATCCAAGTGTAGATGGACGCTTAGTGAATGGAAAAATCTACTTATCATATGTTGATAGTGAAAAGGCCATTTGCTACAGTTGTGAATTAAAAATCTGCTGATCCTTTGTTTGACAAAGGATTCCAGCCACATTCAAAGAAGGGATGGCATTGGGCAGGGCAGGCACTTGAAAATCCAGGCCGGCCATGCAAAAAATAACTAATGAAAAATAATTTGTACCATAATATTACAGATATTCTTATAATATGTTATTATAAAATCCAATATAACATTAAAAATGTAGTAGTTTTTAGGGATTTAACCCAGTGTCTTAAAAGGTGTAAGGCACCCCGAGGGGCCAAACCTGTTTCACTGCCTAGGTGCAAGGCGGGTGGCGAGGCGCGAGGCGGGTGGCAAGGCGCTCGCCTCACTAAAGCAACGCGCCCAAACTAAAAAAAACATGTAGATACATATAAAAACATTTCACCATAATCAAAGATATAATAGATTCACTAAAACATGATTAAATAGAGAAGTCCAAAACATAATAGCTATAACTAAGCATCATCACTGACACTAATCATCATCATCATTATAGTTCGTGTCAAATTGCAGGTCGCCGGTCGCGGTCACTGGTGAATGGGGGAGTAGTCGCTGGAGGAAGGGGCAGCAAAGGGGTGAGTATTTGGATTTAGGAAATTAGAGTTTAAAGAGGCGCTGGGGCTGGGGCTGGGGCTGGGGCTGGGTTATTGTTGCACTGATTTCTGAAGCTTGGGCAGAATACATAATATAAATATATTAAATTGAAATATGCAAGCCGCGCCTTTTTGGCACATGCGCCTCACATAAAGGCGTGTGCCTCACCAAAGGCCGTCTCGCCTTGGGGTCACGAGGCGCTGATGGCCTATATATTGGCGCCTAGCACCTAGGCACACCTTTTAAAACACTGATTTAACCTCGGTTTATTTTTTCTATTAAAAAATTATATTATCATCTCCAAATTTAATTAGTTAATATGTGTTATTTATAATATTTACATTCAATATATATTAGATTTATATCAAGTATATAAAATTACATTATTAATAGGTCAGTTCACTGTGGTCCGGTTCAGGACTCCCATCCCTCATTCAGAGCAGATCAGAAACGCAGAGGTTAAAATGGAAAAAAATTGATAGGGATTTTAATATTGTACTTTTAATATCAATATAAATACTTAGTAACAGCATAAGTGGTAATTGACAAAGACCCACCTATCTCATCAAATAAATCACCAAATATATATAGACTCCAAGTAGCATGAACAGGTATAGGAAGCCTTCAGCCATCCACAAGGACAACTGAATCACACTTTTAAATCAGCCTAGGAATTGCCACATTAATAGGCATCAGTAAAATCCTTTGGCATCTTCAATTTTACAAGAAAGAAGAACAAAGCGTCCAACTAATCATTATAGTAGAGTTCACATCTTTCTAAGCATGTTTATAGTGTGTAAAGGCATCATATGACTTCAAACCATGATTTGCATCAAAATCAAAACAGTGGCAAGACTTACCCAATATTACCCATTATTATTCCTCCAGTAGGGAAGTCGGGTGCTGGCATGTACTCGAGCAACTCTTGTAACTGTTGCAAAACACAGTTGAGAAACTATAATAAAACTTATTTGTCCATAGAAAGTTTCAGTGTTTGGTTAGTAAATTTTCAGGCAAGAGTTCACTGCTTTTGTGAGCCTCAAAAATGCATTAAGTCGGGAACTAAAGGTGGAGACAGATTGCCAAGAAATTTGGAATTTCATTAAAGTTAATACAGCATTGATGACAACGTGGGAGTGTTATGCAGCTGGTTCTCTTACCAACTTCTTAAACATAAGTTTTAATCAGAAATTTGATATAATGAGCCTCTTAATTGGCTTAGTGAAGTCCCCAAATTAAAGAAGCATCATTATATATTAAAAACTGAAGTGAACATCCTTATGTTACTTCAGTTTTCTGTCTCAAGGGATAGGCAATACAGATGGTGAATTATATCCAAAAACCTTTTTTTCAATTTTCCCCAAAGTTTACTATTCTGAAAAGGTTTGGCCATTTGCTTCCACAAATTATCATAAATAACCATATTCTGAATGCACTGCTCCAAGCAGGTAGAAATAAGCAGAATGATGACGTCCAACATCTTTCTAGAAGAAGATATGAAAACTTTCTTCATTTTAGAAGATACCAATAAAGAGTGCATAGAATAATGGTGCTTGACTAGTTAAAATAATACCGTTGCATCAGGATTGTGAATCAACACAGAGAGAACATCTACCAACTCGCCAAGATTGTGTGGTGGAATATTTGTAGCCATTCCGACCTGAGATAGGAAGGACGCATAAACACATGCTGAAGATAGACAATGAAATAATAGACCCCAAGTACCATGCAATACTATCAACAATGGCGAGAAGCATTTAGTGCACTGGAGATTCAGGTAGATACCGCAATCCCTGAAGTGCCATTCAATAACAAGTTTGGGACACGAGCAGGAAGCAAAGATGGTTCTTTTTGCGAGTTGTCAAAGTTTGGAACAAAATCAACCTACAACATGTGACAGGTCATTTAAGAAGCAAAGAAAAAAATACAATACATTTAACCAAAAACAATTAAAAAAAATTAAGTTGGGGCAATTACAGTATCTTGGTCCAGGTCAGCCAATAGCATTGCCTCTGTGAGTGCCTAGAGGAATAACAGCAGCATATCAACAACCATCCACTAGAATTCTTAAATATATGTCCATTAATTGGAGCTTTGGGTAAGGGCCTCGAAAAAAATCATATTAGTCTACCTCAAGTCGGCACTCTGTGTAGCGCATTGCTGCAGGAGGATCCGCATCGATAGAGCCAAAATTCCCATGCCCACGTATGAGTGGAGAACGCAAGGAGAAATCCTAATAAAAAAATCACAGAAACAGATGAAGAAAATCCCTACAGCGAGAAAAATGACAAAAATGATAGCTTGTCTGACGAGGATGTCCTAATTCTCAAAAACAACACTTCAACACACAAATAGATGGCATATCCAGATGTTTAAGGAAACATTTATGGAAATTACCCTTACCCCAACTGATGTAGCTTACTGTAGTAGGCAAGAGAAAACTACGTAAGAATCTATAACAGAGAGCATTAACTTCTGGACAAACAAGTCTCAAATCTAAGTCAACAGTCAGTATAAAATCAAACTCAATTGCGGAAACCCAGGAGTGTACAACAGATATAGTACCAGTACAAGAAACTAACAATGGTATTTGTGTTTCTGCAGTTCTAGTTGTACACCCTTCCTTACTAAGGCATTAAAAGTACTGTAGATAATTAAACAAATCAGTTGTGCTGCATTTACTTTTAAATATGGTAAGAGACCAACAACTACAATTGCCACCTTTGTGCATAAGCATTTCATTCACTTCAATTCTTTTAGTAACATCATCCATTGAAATGATTATAGAAGTCCTTATATAGAGATGTACCTGAGCCATCCGAACCAATGAATCATAGACAGCAGTGTCTCCATGTGGATGGAACTTACCTAGAACCTGCAATCAAAGCAAACAGGAAAAAGTATTTCAGGATAGGAGACAATAGTATAGTGATAGTGAACTGCATATGATGTAAGAGATAATAATGAATTGTAAGGCAATTTTAATGCAGCATGGAGAAGTATTTAATGTAAATCGACACAAACCTCACCAACCACCCTGGCACACTTCTTATAAGGTTTCCTTGATGATAGGCCCAACTCATGCATTGCATATCTGTTTAAAAAATAAGATACTCCCATCAGAAGTGTTTCATCAAAGCAATGCATAATACTGTAATGATCAATCACTGAGGCAGCTGTAATAGCATATGCACGAAATTGAGATAGTTCCCAAATTATCATCAACAACAAGAAAAATTAAGTTTTTGTCCCGCTAAGTGAGGTAGATGTATGAATCATATCTCACCATCGTGTTCATCGAGACACATGCTCTAAAGAATATTGAAGTAAAACATGTCTTTTTTATGGTTCTTTCCAAGCCCCATTAGGTCTTTCCCTTCCCTTTTTTATTTGAGTCGAAGATTCTCTTTTTACCCAACGTAATTATTTAAAGGTCACCTATGCACATGCCCAAACCATCTTAGAAAGAGAACTCAAAATATTGATTGTCAGCCGGCTGCATTACTAATCACGTAAAAATGGTTATGAATAAGATCAAACTTCAGCTAGAGAAACAAATTGCCCATCTCAACAAAACAGAAATGAAGAATGTTTCACATCAATTTAATTAGTCAACAGAAGCTCAGAGCTAAGATCTAAGAAATTACACAGAGCGGTGACGAGATACTTGACTTCAACTAACAAATTAGACCAACGAGAACACCCAACCCATGGATCAAATAAAGGCAGGCTAAGCATCAAATACCACTTGTTCATTTTATCTTGCCTCAATTACATAACAAGGTCGGGTGAAAATAACAGATGCCCATGCAATCTACTTTGCTATGATATGAAATTGGTAAAAGCTTCCATCAGTCATTTTCACTTGAAAACAACAAAGGCAAATGTCAAAAGCAATTATTCATACAATAAGCAAAATGCTTTCCAGTAAAGTATGAACGGAATTTATGAACCCACAGAATTCTTAGAGAAAAATGATATTATTTTCTTCAAAAAAGGTCACACAGTAGATTATTGTTATTATACCTGGCCAACCAACAAATTGTCATAGAAAATAAATATATCACTTCAAGGTCTCATCTTCTTAGCCCTTTTTAGAGACTTCCACGCTTTAATAAACCCAAAAGGTACAGGGTCCTGATCAGTTTTTGGGTTGATCCATGCTATTTATTAAATAATAAAATAATAAACGAAAGAAAATTGTTCGTAAGGGCAGACTCCCTTGGAGTTTGAGTGAAAACAAGAATGTCCATGACTTAGTAGAGTTGGCACTGGTTATTTAGATTTGAATACAAGGAAATATGTTGAATATTCTTGTTCACACACATGAGAACGCGAGGGAATATCCAACCAAATGATTAGATGAACCTTACCATTGATTCAAGCCCAGCAAAAAACAAAAGCTCAACCTTAGTTCATTCTAGTTACAAACCACATACTAGGGCGAGCGCACCCAGCTTCTTTAACTCAAAACTGGAGGTGAAAGTAAAGTTTCGTCCTCCTTTTTACGGTATAATCACTAAATTTCCTAAAATAGATCGGGCATTGCAAAACTTGCACAAACAACTCACAATATTCTGCGGTGAACGGGCTTGAGCCCGTCTCTGACATCAGGTAAAGCCCGGCCCAAGAGCACAGACATTGCATACGCCATGTATGCCTCCGTCGCCTCTTTGTGAAGCTCGGAAACAACAACCCTGCTGTCACCTCCTTCTCCATCGTTTCCGCCACCGTCCCTCGTAGCAACCAAACTCCCATTCTTCTCTTCCTCCTCCGTTCGTCTAGAAGAAGCTCTCACGACGGCGGACTTCCGGCGCTGGTGAGGGCCCGCGGTGGAGAGAAAACGAGGCTCCAACACCCGTCTAGAAAGCAGCAGACGAGACGGCGCGGTGACGGAGAAGGACAGAGGGTGAGAGCGGAGCAAACGAAGTCCGGCGGCAAAAGCCATGTGTACTGCAGCTGGTTTGGGTCTGAGATTCACGGGTCCGAAGTGGGTTCCGGGTGGAATGCAATATGGATTCATGCCATGGAAGAAAAACGTAGGCTTTTGTCTGAAAAAATGGATTTGGGGATAAGTAATATGTATATTTTTAAAACCCTAATGTAAGGGTTTATTGGTTTTGAGTTCTTGCGCGCCAAGCTCTATCTGTTTCTCGGTAGAGCTGTCGGCACGTGAACAACACGTGTTTGTCTGGGGGATAAATTAAAATGAAAATCTTTGGAAATAAATATTCTAATAATCGCTGCATAAACACATGTATGCTAAAAGTATTTTGTTACCACATTATCCCTACGTTTCTTCACACCACATTTCTTTTTAATAAAAATGGACATAATGTAAGGAAAAAATTATCCCTATGTATAATATACAAACTGACTTCTCTCTTCCTAGTTATTCCTATTATCCTCCTCTTTCTATAATTATTAAAGTGCTACACTCTCTAGTTTGTGTTAATGATTTTATTGTGGGAAAATTTATCACAAGCTACATATATTAATTAAATGATTTTTTGATAAAATCAATGGAACAGTAATATGAAACAAATGGAAAATATAAATAAGTCATGAGCAAAATAAGAAAAGATATGGAACGGCTGATTCTTAAATTCAAATCATAGAAAAAACAATTGTACATTGTGAATCTCTACTTGTATAGTGAAGAAGACGCACAATCGTAATTCTCATTCTTATCCAAAAGGAATCAAAATCAGTTATAATAATACAGGCTTTCATCAAGATTGGAACACTTGGCATTCATATATGAAATCAAGGAGATAAGCAGCAGAACTGATCTTATTCAAATGCAGACATTGATATGTTCAACTTCTTATCTTCTTCTTCCAATAGCTTATCTAATAGCCCCTCAATTCGTGCTCGGGTATGGGAATGACGTGAAGCTTATTCTGGAGCCGAGCAAATAATTGATGACACAATGGTTTAGTCAAGATATTAGTAATTTGCTCTGAAGAAGGAACATGGAGAACCTATAATGACTTGGATTCAATTTTCTCATGGATAAAATGAAAATCCAATTCGTTGCGTTTCGTGCAAGCATGGAGAATTGGATTGGATGCCAAATAAATTGCACTTAAATTATCCCCCCAAATAACTGCAGCGCGAGGAGAATGGATATAAAGTTCTGTTAACAAAGTTGTCAACCAAACAACCTCAGTAGCTTGAGATAAGCTTCTGTAATCAGCTTCAATGCTGGATTTAGAAACACAATGTTGTTTTTAAGAACTCCAAGAAACTAAGTTTTCACCCAAAAATACACAGTAGCCTGTACTTGATCTCCTGTCATCAGGATCTGAGGCCCAATCAGAGTCAGAGAAACCAATTAAATTGAGATGAGAGGATTTCTTGATCTCTAAACCAAATGTTAGAATACCATAGAGATATCTAAGTATTCTTTTAACAGCCTTGAAATAAGTGTGGAGAGGGTTAGACATGAATTGGCTGACTTTATTCACAGCAAATGAAATCCCAGGTCTAGTAATTGTGATATATTGGAGGGCATCAACTATGCTTCTGTATTCAGCAGCATTGACTATAGGATCACAATCAAACTTTGATAGGTGAGTGGAAGAGGCCATAGGTGTAGCAGAACCATTAGCCTCCAGCATGTGTGCTTTCTGTAATAAGTCCTTAATATACTTCTCCTGACACAAGTGCAGTCTATTAGTTGTGGTTTTCGCTTGAATACCAATAAAGAAATTCAAAGAACCAAGATCCTTGAGTGAGAAATAACTGCTAAGATATTGAATGGATTTATCAATCTGAAAATCATCATTCCCTGTGAATAAAATATCCTCAACATAAATGAGATGTAAAACAAAACCACAAATGATGAAATCCCGCTCAATCATGTCGAACAAAGAACTGTCACTTTTGGAATCCACAAAACCAACACCATTCAAAACATATTTCACCTTAATATACCAAGCCCTAGAAGCTTGTTTGAGGCCATAAATAGATTTGTGTAGTTTACAAACCAAGCCTTGAGTGTCTCTTCAGTTTACAAATCCATTACAGCCTATTAAATTCTTACCATCAGGCAAAGGCACCAAAGACCAAGTGTTGTTATGCTAAAGTGCATTATATTCATCTGCCACTGCTTGTTTCCATTTCTCAGACTTCATAGCATCTTTAACAGATATAGGTTCTTTTTCCAAATCATGAGAACAAAATTAAGCTTAGGCTTGAAAATACCTGCTTTACCCTTGTGACCATGTGATGTTGTGTGATAGATAGAATTTTGGGGAGGCATAGATGGAGCAGATGCAACCTCATCTACATCATTGTTAATAGTTTGGGATTGAACATCACTCATTGTTGGAGACTCTTCTATAAGAGGAACATAATGTGATGGTATTGAGTGTTGATCATGTTAGGCTACCTACTCCACCAACCCCTTTCATTTTCCTTGCCTATAAAAGGATGGCATTGTCAACATACAAGAGACACAACACAACACAAAACAAAACACAAGTGATCAAGTGATCAAGTGTTCTAGAGAGAAAATATTAGAGAGAGAGAAAATCTTGTGAGGAAAACTTCAGTGTAGAAGTTATACACGAGTGATCAAGTGAGTTGAGAGATAGCCTCTGCGTAGGCAGATAAAATACAGAGTGGTATTTTATTGTACTCCTCCTTTGTGAGTTTCTCTAATATATTGGTGTGGGTCCGTGCAAGTAGGCAGTTTGGCTGAACCACGTTAAATATCGGTGTCATTATTTTTCCCATCTTAGATAAATCATATCTCTGTTATTGCTTCCCATTTGATCTTGGTAGGGAATTATTTGTGCATATTTCCTAACAACTGGTATCAAAGCCCAGGTTGGTGGCGGTCTGATAATTTTCTTGCATTGTTACTATTCAAAGTGAATAGTGACTCCGACGTGAACAGTAGTTTCGACGTGAATAGTGATTCCGTCGTGAACAGTAGTTTGATCGTGAACAGTGATTGTTCAAAAGTAATTCTTAGTATGCTCTGTAGTTGCAGTGACAACTGAACCTCCACATCAGAAAAGAATTATTTTAAGAAAATTATCTTGTTTATCGATCAAGTGGGAGCAGTTACGATGGGCGACGGAAAGATTATGATTGAGAAGTTCGATGGTGCGGATTTCGGTTTCTGGAAGATGCAGATCGAAGATTACCTGTACGGTAAAGATCTACACCAGCCCCTCAAAGTAAAACCAGAAAAAATGGATCCGAACGAGTGGGAGTTATTGGACAGGAAGGCGATGAGCGCGATACGTTTATCGCTGTCCAGGAACGTTGCCTACCACACGACTGGAGCAAAGTCAAAAAAGGAGATGTTGGCGATTTTGGCGGAGATGTACCAGAAACCATCAACTGCAAACAAAGTGCATTTGATGAGACGATTATTCAATCTAAAGATGTTCGAGAGCACACCGCTGCAGAAATATTTGAACGAGTTCAACATGATCACCACGCAACTGAGCTCGGTGGAGATCGAGTTTGATGACGAAGTTCGTGCCCTAATTATGCTATCTTCTCTACCCGAAAGTTGGGACGGAACAGTAACGGCAGTTAGCGCTTCATCGGCAAAGGCGAAGTTGCGCTTTGACGAAGTACGAGATCTAATGATCAGCGAGGAGATTCGCAGGAAAGAATATCCATCTACTTCAGGGTCAGGGTCTGCACTGAACACGGAATATCGGGGAAGATCGAGAGGACAGCAGAATAGGGGAAGATCAAAGTCCAGAGGAAAGAGCCAATCCAGGAAGGACAAGAGTTCAGTTCAGTGCTGGAATTGTGATGAGTTTGGTCACTACCAGAATCAGCGTGAAGCAACAAAGAATAAGAATAAGCATAAGGATCAGAAAGATAAAAGGACAGCAAACGCTGCCACAACTGAAGATGTAGGCAAGGCGTTGGTCCTGAGCGTGACCAGTCCAATGGAGTCATGGGTGCTGGATTCTGGAGCGTCTTTCCATTCATGCAGTAATAAAGATGTAATTGAAAATTATATCTCTGGCGATTTTGGGACGGTGTTTCTCGCTGATGACGAGCCTCTGATAATCAAGGGAAAGGGAGATGCTCGAGTAACAACATCCAATGGAAGCATACTGAAGCTGAAAGAGGTAAGACATGTTCCCGGGTTGAAGAGGAACTTGCTCTCAGTTGGACAACTTGACTTTCAAGGATATAAAACGATGTTCGGTGGCGGAGGTTGGAAGATCACCAAAGGAGCTATGGTAGTGGCTCGTGGAAAGAAGGAGGGTACGTTGTATATGACAAGTAACTCCAAGAATTGCATTGATCTTGCAGGCGATGCAAATAATGCAGACTTGTGGCACTGTCGACTCGGCCACATGAGCGAGAAAGGGATGAAGGAAATGTGTTCGAAGGGTAAGCTGCCTGGCCTGGAAACTGTTGAAGTTGGTCTGTGCGAGGATTGCGTGTTTGGGAAGCAGAAAAGAGTGAGTTTCTCAAGAGGCGGCAGAACCTTGAAGACACAGAAATTGGAGTTGGTCCATAGCGATATATGGGGACCAGCGCCTGTAAAGTCCCTTGGTGGATCGGAGTTTTACATAACTTTTATCGACGATTCCACTCGAAAGGTATGGGTTTATTTTCTTAAAAATAAATCAGACGCATACGATACTTTCAGGAAGTGGAAAGCCCTTGTAGAAACTGAAACAGGGCTGAAGGTAAAATGTCTACGATCCGATAATGGAGGAGAATATGAACTCCAAAAGTTCAAAGACTACTGTGCTGAGAATGGGATTCGCATGGAGAAAACCGTGAGAGGAACTCCCCAGCAGAACGGAGTAGCAGAACAGATGAACAGAACGCTGAATGAGCGAGCAAGATGCATGAGGTTGAAAAGTGGGTTGCCTAAGATGTTTTGGGCAGATGCAGTTAACACAGCTGCATTCCTAATCAACAGAGGTCCATCAGTTCAGTTGGAGTTTCGGATACCTGAGGAAGAATGGACGAGAAAAGAGGTAAACCTATCTTTTCTATGCATCTTTGGATGTGTTGCTTATGCTCATATTGATTCTGTTAGTAGAAGCAAGTTGGATGCAAAATCTGTTAAGTGTACGTTCATTGGTTATGGTGGAGACGAGTTCGGTTACAGGCTCTGGGATGAGCAAAACTGAAAGGTAATTCGTAGTCGAGATGTAGTTTTCAATGAACAGGTTATGTACAAGGACAGATTGGAGGCATCGAATTCTAGCAATTTTGAGTCCCAGGAGATCGAGTTAGACATCTCAAACTTGAGAGGGAGCAAGGAGAGTCAGATAGAAGAAGAGGTTCTTGAGGAAGAACCAAGAACCCCACCACCAGACATTACACTACCAAGTCAAGCTAGAGAGCGACGGGCACCAAATAGGTACTCACCCTCTAACTTTTATTTGTTGCTTACTGACGGTGGTGAACCTGAGTGCTATGAAGAAGCAGGACAGGTTAGTGATAAAAGAATGTGGAGAGTTGCCATGGATGATGAGATGGCATCTCTTCTCTCAAATGGCACATGGGAACTTGTTGAGCTCCCAAAAGGCAAGAAGGCCTTACACTGCAAGTGGATCTATCGAATCAAAGTTGAAGCTGGTGGTAGCAAACGCTACAAAGCTAGGCTGGTTGTCAAAGGGTTTGAGCAACGACATGGTATTGATTATACTGATGTCTTTACTCCTGTTGTAAAACTAACTACTATTCGAGTAGTGTTGAGTATGGTTGCTGCAGAGAACCTGCTATTACATCAGATGGATGTAAAGACGGCATTTCTTCATGGAGATTTGGAGGAGGACTTGTACATGACACAGCCAGAAGGATTCGTATCAAAAGGAAAAGAAGGACTTGTGTGTAAGTTGAAAAAGAGCTTGTATGGATTGAAACAAGCTTCGAAGAAGTGGTACAAAAAGTTTGACAATTTCATGCTTGAAATTGGTTACGCTAGATGTCACGCTGACCATTGTTGCTACTACAAGAAGTTTGACAAAAGCTATCTTATATTGCTATTATATGTTGACGATATGTTGATCGCAGGATCTGATGCAAAAGAGATGGATAAGTTGAAGAAGCAATTGTCTGAACGATTCTCCATGAAGGATCTTGGAGAGGCCAATCAGATTCTTGGCATGAGGATCAAGAGAGACAAGGTGGCAGGAAAGTTGTATCTTTCACAAGCCAACTACATTGAGAAGGTCTTGGAAAGATTTAACATGCAGAATTCGAAGACGGTGAACATCCCGTTGGGGTGTCACTTCAAGCTGTCGAAGAAGGAATCACCACGTACAAAGGAGGAACGTGCCGAGATGATAAAAGTTCCTTATGCATCGGCAATAGGCAGCATAATGTATGCTATGGTGTGTACAAGGCCAGATATTGCGCATGCAGTGGGAGTAGTAAGCCGGTTCATGAGTGATCCAGGCAAACAACATTGGGAAGCAGTCAAGTGGATCCTTCGATACCTGAGAGGTACCACTGAGAAGGCTTTGTGTTTTGATGGCAAGAGTGCCAAGTTGGTTGGTTATGTTGATGCAGATTTGGCATCAAATGATCTTGAAGGTCGAAAGAGTACAACCAGGTATGTCTTTACTTTGGGTGGTACTGCTATTTCTTGGTCTTCTAAGTTGCAGAAGGTTGTCGCGTTGTCTACTACGGAAGCTGAGTATGTAGCGGTGACGGAAGGCAGCAAGGAGATGGTATGGTTGCAGAATTTCTTGGGAGAACTTGGGAAGAAACATGAGAATAGTACTCTCTATAGTGACAGTCAAAGTGCTATTTTCTTGGCTAAGAATCCAGCGTTTCACTCAAGGACAAAGCACATTGAGTTGAAGTATCACTACATCCGTCACCTGCTGGAGATGAAGATCTTGCAACTTGAGAAGGTCCAAGGAAGCAAGAACTCAGCCGACATGTTGACCAAAACAGTTGACAAAGGGAAACTGGAGTTGTGCTCAACTTCAGTTGGTCTGATACAATGAAGACAGAAAGGTTGGTGCATTGATTGGGGTGTGAAGACAGATTGAAATTAGTCTTCAAGTGGGAGTTTGTTAGGCTACCTACTCCACCAACCCCTTTCATTTTCCTTGCCTATAAAAGGATGGCATTGTCAACATACAAAAGACACAACACAACACAAAACAAAACACAAGTGATCAAGTGATCAAGTGTTCTAGAGAGAAAATATTAGAGAGAGAGAGAAAATCTTGTGAGGAAAACTTCAGTGTAGAAGTTATACACGAGTGATCAAGTGAGTTGAGAGATAGCCTCTGCGTAGGCAGATAAAATACAGAGTGGTATTTTATTGTACTCCTCCTTTGTGAGTTTCTCTAATATATTGGTGTGGGTCCGTGGAAGTAGGCAGTTTGGCTGAACCACGTTAAATATCGGTGTCATTATTTTTCCCATCTTAGATAAATCATATCTCTGTTATTGCTTCCCATTTGATCTTGGTAGGGAATTATTTGTGCATATTTCCTAACAGATCATTAGGTATGGGCCGTGAAGAAGATAAATGTGGGGTGTGGGGATTTGGTGGATTATGGCAGTGTGTGTGTGAGTCAAGAAAAGTTTGAATGTGGGGTGGTAAGGTGGAGATAAATGTAAAAACATCAATGTTGCTGTGTGAATGAGATGCATCATGAGGAAACACAAATTCATTAAATTGAACATACCTAAAAATAATGGTTTTGCCATTTGCTAAGAGAACCTTATAACCTTTATATTTGTTGCTATACCCCAAGAAAACACCTGCATATGACCTATATTCCAGTTTGTGTGTGTTGGTTGGCCTAAGAAAGGGGAAGCATTGGCAACCAAAGACTCTAAGACTATGATAATCTGGTTTTTGATGGAAAAAGTAGTTCTAAAGGGGTAGAGTTTGATGTTACCTTGGAAGGAATTCTATTTAAGAGATAAACAGAGGTGCAAAAGGCATCATCCCAAAAGGTTAGTAGAAGTTTGGATTGAGTTAGCAAGGAAATGCCCATTTCCACTATGTGTCTATGTTTTCTTTTTGCAGTCCCATTTTGTTGTGGGTGTAGGGACAAGACACCCTATGGATAATGCCACAGGTGTCAAGAAAAGTGGATATGTTTATGTATTCCCCTCCCCAATAACTTTGAAAAACTTTTATCTTGTGATTTGTTTGGTTTCAACAACTGTTTTGAAGTGTAGGAATGTGCTCATGACTTCTGATTTGGTTTTCAACAAATATAGCCAATAAAATTTGGTGTAATGATCAACATAACTCACATAATATTTGTAGCAATTTCTGGAAGTAATGGGTGAGGGTCCCCAAACATCAGTGTGGATTAATTCAAGTGGATGAGAGTATATTGTATTGGATTCAGAAAATGGTAATATATGACTTTTGGCAAGCATATAAGAAGAACAGAGACTGGAAATTTCCTTCATTGAAATTGCAAATTACAGGATCTTAGAATCTTCTCTATTACATCATAGTTGGCCTGGCCTAGTCTATGATGCCATAGATCAAGTTGTCATTCTTTCTGTAAGAGCAGTAGATTTATTGATGGGACTAGTCTGAGCATGGTAAGCTGGACAGTGTGGGTTGTGATGAGAAAGAAGGTGAAGATTTTGATGGATGCTAGTTGGTGAGTAGCTGGAAGACAAAAAAAGGAAGAAATTCAAAAACTACATTATTATCATTAGCAAAGTTAGAAACACTAAGTAAATTCTTTGTGACAGATGGAACAAGCAAAAGATTCTTAAGGAAAACATGTTTGGAATAATGAGGAATATTCATGTTACGGAGGTCATTAGTGACATGATGACAGGCTCCTGAATCTGGGAACCACCAAATTTTTGGAGTTAATTCTACATTGTTTGGGGAATAAGGCACTTGAGCAACATTGAGATTACGAGTCCTGTTCAAGAGCAATTGGTTGTGACTAGAATTAACAGTGTTTTGATTATGTGCTCCCATTGCTCCTCCTGCAAAATTGGGATCATATCGATACCAATAATTATATGTTGTATGTCCAGTGTAGTGACACACTTGGCATTAACGCCTGCTTGTTTGAAATCTTCCTCCCCTACCTATGTAGTTTCCTCTTCCAAAACTTCTTCCTCCTCTAAAATTACCTCTGCCTCTAAAACTTTGATTTCCATAGCCAGAATTAGTATTATATGAGCTAGAGTTGGTGTTACCAGGATTTGTGTTTCTTCTTTGATTTTTAACAGTAACTGTATTCAGGCTTGGTTGTGTGTCATCAGTATTAAAAAAAAAAAAAGATGGAAGGACTCTAATCTTGACTCAAAACTCATTAATAAGGCTTGCACATCATTCAAAAAGTAAGGCTCAACTTTAGAAGCAATGGTGACCATAACATGATCATATTCAGGTCCAAGAACAGCCAAGATTTGTAAGACCTAATCATCTTCATCAAAATCCTTTCCAGTAGACACAATATGATTTCACTTTTTTTAAATAATCTCTCATGCTCATGGACCATTTCTTCAGATTTTGCAGTTGCATTTTGTAGTGTATATAGTTTGCTTTGCCTTGGCTTTTGAAATTAGTTTCAATAGATTCCCAAATTTCTTTAGACAAATTTAAACCAACCATAAGAACTAGAATTTTTTTTAGAAAGACTAGAAAACAACCAAGCTGCAAGAATTTGATCTAGTCTATTCCATAAAATAAAAGGCGGTGATGTGGATCCTTCATTTTGTATTGTCTTTGGTGGTGCTGTTTTTTTCCATCAATGTATGACTCCAGACCATATCATCGTATTGCTATGAGAACTTGCTGCCTCCACATTAAAAAAATTTGTGTGATCCAGTTTTGTAGAGATAAGTTGGGTTTGTGGGTAAATGAGTTGGGATCCTCCAGTTATGGAGAGAATCGGTTGTTGTTCTCCCATATTTGTAAAATTAAAGGAAAACAAAACAAGAGGAAGAAGATATGATAGGTAGGATTTTATTCCTGCTCTGATGCCATCATAAAATCAATGGAACAGTAATATGAAACAAATGGAAAATATGAATTAGCCATGAATAAAATAAGTTAAGAGATGTAACAACTGATTTTTACATTCAAATCATAGAAAAAACAATTGTATATTGTGGATCCCTATTTATATACTGAAGAAGACACATAACTGTAATTCTCATTCTTATCCAAAATGAATCAAAATCAGTTATAATAGTACAACCTTTCATCAAGATTGGAACACTTGGCATTTCTATATGAAATCAAGGAGATAAGAAACAGAACTGATCTTATTCAAATGCAGACACTGATATGCCAACCTCCTTATCATCTTCTTCTTCTTCCAATAGCTTATCTAACATTTTCACATATAATTTTTCTTCATTACACTATTCTTACCCCCAAAAGTTTCATTTACTTTTGAAGTTAAATATGCGTCCCAGTGCAAGAATTTTATTAAACGCATTTTTCTCTTTAGATTGTTTGGTTTCGAGTTGGAGATAGAAGGGGATCGTATGGTTTGAAGAGTGGAATATGGAGCTTAAAGTTAATTAGCGAGAAAGAGGAAGGAATTTTGGGATGGCAGAGCTCGGAGGAAAGACGACATTTAGCCATGTGTAGGTGAGTAGGGCGGCGTGGAAATTAGCGTGTCCATAGCAATAGCTAAGTGGAAGATGGAGTGATATGTTTATAATATTCTATATTTTATATTCATATCCTCCTTACTTTTGTTACCAAAATGCAATTAATTGATCTAATTAATCATTATTTATTTCAGAAAAATAATTAATTACAATTAGAAAAAAATCGAGAAAAAGACAATTAATGAAAGAAACGAGCCAATGTAAAGACATCCGAAGATGAAGAGTTGAGCCCATATTTTTTTGATGGACTTAAAATTTTTGTTTATTAGGCTTTTGTTATTATTTCCAAATTAATTGCGTAAAGTCCGAAAGCACATTATGGGCCCAAAAAGTTTAAAAAGTAGTGAAACAAAAATTCCTCCCCAAATCAGTCGAAAATTGCACTAGGGAGGAGAGAGACTACTCATTATTTTCTTCTTTCCTTACTTTTTCGGAAGTATTGTAGAGCGACGTACTTTTGAGAAAAGGCGGAACAACAATTTTTTCCTTCTTTCTCTTGGTAGTAAGTTCTTATTTTATTTTCTCTTCTTCTTTATATTTTATTTTTTGTATTGAATGATGATGATTATGTTTATGATTTATTATAGTATGAGTGGCTAATTTTACGTTTTGATTTAAGAGTTTTGTATTTCATTTATATTGTTGTGAGGCCTATGTGATGCATTAATTTTCTTATTCTATATTCAAGTACTAGTATGTTCAAAATATTTTTATGGAGATTTTATATTAATTCGACAAATTAAATTATTATTTATTCTCTTATATCTATTCATGAATTTAGACTCCTGGTAGTGTAGATGATTGAAGACTTATAGCTTTAGGGTGAGCAAATTAAGCTATCACCATTTGCTTAACCTAATTGAACCTATAGGGCTAATACCAATATTTTTGGCTATCCTAAATATTGATATTATTATTAACCTGTTTTCACTTGATATTAATGCTATTGTTAATTGACATGGAACGCTATCGTACCCAGTCGATTAATGATAAGATTGACCGGATGCTAGGTTTGGTCAATTAATTAGGAAAACAAAAGATTTATATGGCTATCCTAATAAATCTAAAGTTAATTGCTTGAATTGCAAGAATTTATTTATTGGCCTATGATCAATAGTATAATTGAATATCGAACCCTTGAATCAAATCTTTCTCTTCTTATTATTTTCCTCATTTTGATCATATTGTTTCATGTGTTTTGGTTCATCGTAAGCTCGTGGTTGCTCTATTAGTTAATTTAGTATTTAATTAATTAAATAAAAAAATCTCTCAAAATCCCCCGTTTTTGTTTAATTTTGTTCAAAAGAATTTAATTCTCGTTCCCTGTGGATTTGACCATGCTCGCTATTATACTTATATTTGGAAAGTAGGTAAATTATATTTGGTGGATTGATAATCTATCCTAGGGCGATTATCAAACTCGTCGAGGAGAGACGTGGATGTTTGCTGCCACGAAGTAGACAATGAGCGAGATAAAATAACATAATCAAAAAGAGAGAGAGGAGGATGATGACTGAATTCAGTGGGAAGAAGGAAATAGATATGTAGGCTTGAGTACTGATGATTTTCTTCTTTTCTTTTGTTTAGTTTGAAATTAGAATTTTCAGCTTCAACGTATAGAAGGGTAAATTTGGAAAATGATATGGTGTAGTGAGTAAATTTTATACATGTGATGTAGTTAGTATTAGGGCTGTGAACAGAAAAAATGATGATGTATTTATAAACACCATTTACTAAATATTGTAATTTAAGAATTAATATATTATGATTTTCTTATTAAATCACAATATAGAAGAATTCTATAGATAATAATTCATCTATGTTTTTGTAATATTGTGATATTGATAGCAATTGTCTTGCTATGTCTATATTCTGTATTTGTTTATCGATATTTACATTAATATAATAATAAAATAGTTTAAATATAGTTTTTTGTTTATTTTTAAATTTTAAAAATAAAATTTTTTTGAAAAATATGTGTCATCTTTTAATTAGCTGAATTTTATTATTCTTTTCTTTTGAAATATTTTTTTTAAATTTTTTTAAAATACAATTATTTTATTCGTTTCTACTCATTTTGAAGTATAACATATTAAATTAATCCTCTTTTTATGTTTTTTTATTTTACACCCATATTGCATATATTAATATGGACATTAGATATGAAAAACATAATTGTGTTTGATTGATTATAGGGTTGGGTCTTAATATTAATTGTATATTTGACTAACTATATTGGATTTACACTGCAAATAAATATTAACTTATAGTTTTAAAAAGTTTATCAGATAATTTAATCTTTATATAATTAATAAATTTATTTATTTATAAATATTGACTCATATTTTAAGACAAAAAATAATATATATTTTAATACAAAACTATATTTTTTATATGTCTTTACCATAAAACAATAAAATATTTTAGATATTTTTAAATACTAATTAACTCAAAATTATATTAAAAATATATTTATTTATTTTTAAATATGTTATAAATTGTACATCGTACGGGATCAATACTAGTATATATAATAAGAAAACCACACTAAAAATAGTAAATTATAATTTTTCTACCAAAATTACTTACTATATATAAAGTTTGACAAGTAATTATTTTTTTCTTTTCACCCCAATGTTAAAATTTATAACGTTTTTTCCCAACTTCATTTTTATGAAAGATATATCAAATCAATAATTTTTTTTATGATTTCTAATTTGATATCTATATTTTATATAAACAAATAAAATTTTAAATTTTAAATATAAATATATTTCTTAGATTAATTATGATATATTTTGATATTCAAATATATTACATAAAATAAAATTATGAAATATTTTTATTTCCAAAATAATATTTTATATATTTATGCACTTTATTATATTAAAAAAATAGATATATGTCTATATATATATATATATATATTACTAGTAGTACACCGAATTCAATAATTCCTTTTCGATATATTGTATGCATCAAATTTAATTTACTGGGAATGCATCTATACACTAATCGAAGGGATAAGTAGTTAACCTTGGCGATACTTTTGAGTTACTACTTAGACTTAGAACTGTCAAACTTTGGACATACATTAATGTAGCATGTTAATCAGAATATTTTATTTTAAATAACAGGCATAGTTCAATCTACAGTTATTTTAGAAATCATATTATTTATTTTATTACCCATAAATGTTATGATTGTTTTTTATAGAAATATAATTTTATTATCAAATTATACACGGCCAGTTATAATCTATACATTTACACACACACACACACGCACACACACACACACGCATATATATATATATGTACACATTGATATAATAAGTAAATACACTACAAGAAAAATGCTAATAGACAACACTATAATGACAACGGTTTTAGTAATTTGTGTTGTCGTTTAATGTTTTTCAACACTTTTTCATAAAAGCGTTGTCTTTTTACTTAAGTATATGCACAACGACAACGGTTTATCCCTTAATGACAACACTTTTATTTGCCTGTTGTCTTTATGCATTTTTTCGCACAACGACAACACTTTCATTACAACAGTTATGTTTTATGCGTTGTCTATCAGCATGAGAAGCGCTAAAAGACAACACTTTTTGGTAGTGTTGTCTTTCACTTTTTATGTAATGAAAAGACAACAATTTTTACAACACTTTTGTAAACCGTTGTTATTTTTAATAAATTTGTTATTTTATTAATTTATTAAATATTATACATTTAGTAATATTTTAATTTTAGTATTTTATAAACTTCAATTAAACAAACTTACTTGATTAAGGAATTTCCGAAATAAATTTTGGATTTTACAAAATATTTTTAGATTTTAAATAATTTTGCAAATAACTTTATGATTCTTCTTATAATTATTATCGCAGTTTTTATAGTCACTCTATGGTTGTGGCCAATTTCCAAAATAATTCTGCATTTCATTTTATTTTTTTTTGAGAAGCCAACTTCTATATACAATTATTTGATTTAATTTTTTGAACAAATTTCATTTATTCAAAGTTATGTTAATTCAATCTGTTTGAATTTATGCTAATTTATTCATAAAATGGAAAAAAAGAAAAAAAAAAGGAATAAATAAAATGGTGCCGTTTGTGGCCCTATGTACTGTTTTAGCCCACAGCCCCGGATGGTCCATAATCCCAGATCAGCACAAAGGGGGAAGCAGTCTTTACATCAGTGCCAAAAAGAGCACCACAACAGTATTGCGCACACTATACGCTCTGCTTCTATTCCCTTCGTCCCCCTCTCTCTCTCTCTCTCTTTCTCTTGGGTAAGTTTTCATATCTTGAATTTCTTCAGTAATAGTGGTTATAGATTGTCCTGGAGTGTGCAGGTGTAAACAATTTACTCTCTTGAGCGTCTACTTTTGTTGCCTTGCTGCTCAATACCTTTCCCCCCTCTTTTTGTTGAAATTCAGATTTACATTACTAGTTTCAACTTAATCGTGGAAGGAAATTGGTGGATATGATTAATTAGGTAGCAAAAAGATAGTGATTTTGTATTCGATTTTGAGGAGAAAGGTTTTTCGGAGAGAGGACATAATTTGATTCGAGATGTATTCATTAAATGGTGTGAACTTAATGATGTTATACGGAGCAATTTTAGAATGGATTCATGCTAAAACCTTCGTCACCTCAGTTCATCTGCTTTGTGTGTAATAGATCGACTCCCCTGTGTTATGATCCTATGTTTCAGATTTAGTCAATCCAAGGTTTTGAATCTTCGTATTAATGAGTCAATGGTTATGCGATGAAAGCCTGTTATCTGTGTGGTTCTATTTCATGTTAATTTGTATGCAATTGTGACTATAAATTCATGCTGATGTTCTCTGAATAAATAACTGCAGCCTAGATGGTTGCTGCTACTGATGCATCCTGGATGGTTCTATCTGAATGCTCCTGATTGATCTATTCTTATTGTGATTGCTGATGTTCAATGCGGTTTCTTCTGCTGTTTTTGCCTGCTGGTATTGCTGCATATACTAGCTTGCTTTTATTAAGCAACTTTTTGAGTTTATCTTTTATAGTGCAGAAACTTTTTATATTATTCATAAATAGTTCAAGTATGTTAAGATATATTGTGCCGAAAAAAATAGGGTTTTGTTGATATATTGATAGTGTTAAAGTATAGTAAAAAGTAGAGGATGGAAGTGTGTTAGATTAGTGGTATTTAAGGATACATATGACAACTGTTAATTTGATTTGGGGGTAAGTAAATAAAAATAGTAAAATGAGAGTGGGTGATTTGCTCAATTATTAGAAGAATTTATGGAAGAGTAGTCCCTACAATAGATGAATCTGGATTTGGGATTGAATAAATTGGTGGATGCCGACTCTTTACCATAAACTATTACTTCACATCATATTATCATAACAAGGCAAACGAAGCCCATTGTACACTTACACCTCATCATTAATTTCTCACACTTCTTTTTTGTTTTTTTTCTAAAATTGTAATATTTTTATATGGAAATATTTATATATATATATATATTTACAAAAATAGTAATAAAAATCTTAATTAACATAAAATATATTTATGTATAATATAGTTTGATGAGTTCAAGAGTGTGACATCGCAAAACTAATTCTTACACAATTACTTGCATAAGTTGTCTATGTTAAGATAGCCTTTCAGCATAGAGGCAATGTCAGAGTAGATTTCAGTTATGATGTATTTGGCAGTGAATTCCAAATATTTGTTAACATTGAAGATATCATCCCGTTTTGTCAGTTGGAGCCAATTTCAGCTGTCATTAACCCCCACAAGGAGATCGTCTATTTGTTGGATCCCCTTTATCAGCGGTTGCATGATCAAACTTGGAAAAAAGTTGTGGATTTGTAAGTTTTACTTTTTTTGTTTAAATCTTTTATTTCCTTACATGATTGTCAACTTTTATGAATGAAGGGCCATAAGAATGTTCAATACTGAAATTCAAAAGAAAGGAAGAAAACAAGCAACATGGGAAGTACTCAAAGAGGTATAAAACCTTGTGACTAATAAGTGTTCCAACTTTTTTCTATTAAACATTAATTTTTATGTCTCCAATGTAGATTCCAATACAACCTGATTCTAAACAATGTGGTTTTTATGTAATGCGGTACATGAGACAATTACTTGATGAAGATGCAAATGCAGATATGATTTCGCTCCGGCCAATTGTAGTAATTTTCTATCTATTTACAAATTTTGATATTGCAGAATTAGTCATCAATTTACTTATAATTAATATCTTTTGTCACACAGTTCGCACAGACGAAGGGGTACTCTCTAATTAATATTGATGAAGTCCATACGGAATGGGCAGAATGTATTCAAGAACATATATATGAGTAGTGACATTTATCTTTTATTAGTTTGTGACTTTTAGAAGTGACTATTGTAATCATGAATTGGATACTTTGTTTTTATGTTTTAGGATTATTATGTTGATATTTTTTGTGGACTAAGTACGTTTGTAGCAATGTTTATTAGTTTATAAATTTGGATATATTCGTTTTTTTTTACAGTTTGGATATATAATAATTACAATAAAAAGGATTCAAAAAAAAATTGTAAAAAAAAAAAAAAAAAAAGCAAACAACAACAGTTCTGAAAGACAACAGTAACAAAAAATTGTTGTTGTAACAATTTTACATAAATTGTAAAAGACAACGGTTTATAACCGTTGTCTTTTATACAAAAAGACAACGGAAAAAATCCGTTGTCTTTTAGCGTTGTCTTTTTAAAAAAAGACAACGGTATAAAGACAACGGTTATAAACCGTTGTTTTTTATACTAAAAGACAACGGATAAAATCCGTTATCTTTTAGCGCCACCTTTAACAACGGTGGATTCAACAACAGTTATAAATTTTAAAAGACAACGAAAAAAATTCGTTGTTTATTAGCATTTTTGTTGTAGTGATAGTTTATATATATAAGATTCGGCTCAATGTACATTGCTACGAATGAATGGATTTTGTTGGATTGGATAATACTAATTAGATCTCATCCAAATATTTAATAATAATTCAAATATTTGCTTAATATTAATTAATTCATAGTTTTAGAAAAATCTTGTTTCACTTGGATAACGTAACTTCTAGACTGTTGTACAAAAAACTTACATACGTGTCGCTGGTGTGTAATCTTAACTCATTTATTCGATAATTCTTCACTATCTACACACGTCATATCTAAACTAATATAACCACAATAGTTTTAAATAGTAATTTACGCCAATTTTTGTTATAAAGGTGAAAATATTATTTTTGAAAAATGATTTGTTAACTTTTATTAGTTCAATATTATTTTTTCATTTTTTCAAAAGTATTTTGTTCCAATTTCTTTTATTACTTTTGTTTCTAATTTGTTTTTGAAGTATATTATATCACATTAATAATATCTTTCATGATATTTAATTTTATATAGATATCACATATATCAAAATGAGACATTAGATTAGAAAAATATAATTACTTTTTGTTTATTGATTGGATAAATTTGAATATTTATTGTGTATTGGTTTTGAATTGCAAATAAATATTGATTAATGATTTTATAAAGAAACTTATTAAGTAATTTATGTTTTAATACAATAAATCAATAATTATGGAAACAAAATTCTTATTTTGAGATAGGGATTTATACCTTATTATACAAAAGCATATTTTATGTGTCTTTATTCATAAAATAATAAACTATTTTGAGTAGTTTAAATAAACACACAACTAAAAATAAAAAGTAAGAATTATCTTGACACAAGATGTACAATGTCATGCAGGATATGAGGAAAATTTTGCACAATGAAGATCCTGATCTTCCATGGAAGAACGTGATTATATAACGAATTAAACACATTATGTTGGGCAGTTCTTCTTATGAGGCACCACTCAATCCTGTAAGATCCCCCCCCCCCCAACACACACACACACACACAATATGTTTGTTCAATCACATCTCTTTCTTTAGCTTATCGTGTTGTGTCCTAACTGTGTGTTTTTCTACTACCCTGCAGTCGCATACTGCAATATTTCCTTGTTCGTACCATTATGAGGATAAAAATGACAATTCATTAGGTACGTTTCTTTATGCATATATTTTCCTATGGCAATCCTTCCCCAATATAATAAGCATCTTCCCTCATTTATATACCTTCTAGCACAAACATCCATCTCTCTCTCATTTAAATAACACATTCCCAAAAGATCATATAGAAGATCAAAGGTATTATTTTTAGACATCCTTCCTTTTCTGTTTGTTTGCTTTTATAAGTGACAAGTAGATTCACAGTAGACATAAGTGTATAATTCTTCATCTATTCCTTCATGACGCAGTGCTGTTTGATTGCAGGCCCTGGAGGAAAAATTTGGGTTTCTGTGGTAGGGTTGTTGACATAAATCAAAGGTTTAGAAATACGTTGAGCAAAATACATTTGTTCAAAGCACTGTTTCCATCAATCAATCCGGCAACATACCTCACCAG
The DNA here is from genome assembly GCA_028749325.2 of Caryopteris x clandonensis. NCBI lineage: Eukaryota > Viridiplantae > Streptophyta > Magnoliopsida > Lamiales > Lamiaceae > Caryopteris > Caryopteris x clandonensis. The sequence continues at coordinate 748,006 of JAPYKT020000024.1, read as the reverse complement.
CCATGGAGTCATTCGGCAATGATATATTTTGTCTCCCCTCTTTGGATGTTACCGGCATTAATCTTGGCGTAGTAGCTGCCCTTGATTTGCACATCTGCGTGCGTGTTAAATCAAGGGTTGACACTGCACACGACGTGATAGTACTGCCGATCTTGGCTTTTGCAACTAGTTAATTAAAGTGTTCGAAAATAGGTTATGATAATTATGGAATTCTAACTTATATTACCATCAGTTGGGGTATGTATATCAGGTTAGCAGTAAATAATAATTCAATGTTTTTTGTGAGCAAAAGAATGAAATGAGCCAAAATAGCTGGTAAGCTAGGAGTTCAATTATTAATAGTTTTCATGAATTAACAGGTTCATGGATATGTTGCAAAATTGGTTTATTAAATAGGTGTCAAACCTATTTTAACCGATTTTTTAAGTGGTTAAATATTTATTTTTGGAGAAATTAAATAGTATATAACTAATCCACGTTCCAAAGATAATTATCAAAATAGATTATTGGTGAGTGAGAAAATTAACGCTCAGAATATTTTAGTGTGCACCTAATTCTCACATAATTCTAGTTCGTTGGAGCTTCTGGTCTAGTGGTACTACTACCTAGAAGATGAAAATTATTTCATCTTTGGTAATGATACGTCAAATCGTGAGCACTAGCCGGGACATATTCATTTTGCGGAGAGAGATCTTCCTCGATTCGATTTCAAATCATTAATTTCCGGTGCCTCGAAGTCATTCGTGGAGTCAAGAAGTTAAAAAGCATCCGTTCTTCACTGCCTTCACAATCCAAGAAAGAGAGGAGTAAATTTGTTTAATTATTTTTCTTTTTTCTTTACTTTTGTAAGTCATTGTTGGGTGATATAACCAACAATCGCAAAATGAATATTACTTCCGTTCAACCTTCTCTTTCCACATCCTCTATGGCGAGTTCTTCCAGAGTTATTGCTCCTGCTTAGAGTGAAAAACCCGAGAAGTTCATGGGCACTGATTTCAAAAGATGGCAACAAAAGATGTTGTTTTACCTCACCATTCTAAGCCTGGTGAATTTCTTCAATGAGGGCCCACCCATGGTGGCTGAAAGTGAAATCGATAATCATAAGCGCGCAATATTTGAGGCATGGCACCAAAAAAGATTCCTCTATTGTAACTAACTGACTTGGTGATGCGCTATACAATGTGTATAGTGCTGTGAAATTCTCCGAGGAGTTGTGGGAATACTTGGAGAAGAATTACAAAGCCGAAGATGTCGGCACAAAGAAATTTGTTGTTGGCAAATTTTTTGAGTTCCACACGGTGGATTCCAAAAGGTTAATGGAACAGGTTGAAGAGTTCCAAATGATCCTACACGACATAGCTGCTTCGGGAATGTCTCTTCCCAAAGTTTTCCAAGTTGCAGTTGAGATTGAGAAGTTGCCCCCAAGTTGGAAAAATTTCAAGAGTTATCTCGAACACAAATATGAAAGGAGATGACTTTGGAGGATCTTATTGTGTAGTTCAGAATTGAGGAAGACAATCGGAGGATCGACTCCAAGTCGACACAAGTCTCGATGGAGGCCAAAGCCAATATGATAGAACAAGGCTCATTGGACAAGAGAGAGAGAGACCAAATGACAAAAATAAAAGGCCTATGAATCAGCCCTAACCGAAGTTCTAAGGTGTTTGCTATAACTGTGGGAAACCGAACCACATGGCCAAAGACTTACGTCATCCCAAGAAAAAGAAGGAGCAGCATTCGAGTGCCAACGTGGTAGAGAACAAAGAGCTCCATGGACATATTAGAGTATTTGTATATATCCCACATCGAGTTTTATCTCGTTCATAGTTTTTGTATCCTTGTATAAATTACTTATTCTTGGATTAATAAAATTATCTTCTCCAATATCTTTCTCTATATGGTATCAGAGCAATTTAAGGCTAACGCATCTCTTTCTTTTCCCCGATCCTCACGATCACCCAAATCCCTTAGAAATTGCAACAAATATCAGTTGCCTTTTCTCCAAGGTTTGTCCCTCACGGTCAAACCTTCTCTTCCCAGAAATTAGGCTTTTTCTCCAAGGTTTGTCCCTCACTGTCAAACCTTCTCTTCCCAGAAATTAGGCTTGTATCTTGCCTAACTTTCTGCCATCTTCCCCATTCCCAGAAATTAGGTTCTATCTTGCCTAACTTTCTGCCATCTTCCCCACCCACAGCGTCCCGTCCGGAACTCCCTCTCTCTGGATTTTTTTTTTCGTCCACCACTCACAGCAATCCATGACGAATCCCTCCTCCCCATCGGTACTCACCTCTCTCGGCGTTCTCTCTGCCGCTAGTTCACCGGACAGCACCCCGTCACTTGTTGCCTTCAACACGTCAACCCAACTTCCGCTCAAACTAAATTCTGGGAATTACAGTGCCTGGGCATTTCAATTCCGCACGCTACTCCTCGAGTATGATTTCTATGGCTTCCTTGATGGGTCGAAACCCTGCCCTTCTCCCACCATCTCGGCTTCAAATACTTCGGAACCCAAGGTCACTCTGCCCGCCGGTGCCCTCAACTTCAGTCTCATGCCACTCGCCCCATGCAATCAGTTCAGTCGTACAACACTCCGTCTGCTCACACAGCTACCGCCTCTCCCACGACCTCTTCGTGGATTTTAGACTCTGGTGCTTCGCACCATATTGCCACTGATTTGGCAAACTTGTCGTTGCACGCTACTTATGAAGGTCCCGATGAAGTTGTAGTTGGTTATGGTAAAAAACTACGAATTACTCATGTTGGAAATTTGGCACTTTCCGACTCTTATTCTCTCACTTTTTCAAATGCTTTATTGGTGCCTTCAATGTCAAAAAATTTACTTTCGATATCTCAGCTTTGCAAGACAAATAATGTGGTTGTTGTGTTTTCTGATTCTGGTTTTCAGGTGAAGGATTGTCGTACGGGGGGCATTCTTCTTCAGGGACCGCGCGTTAATGGGCTTTACCTGTGGCCGGCTCGTGCTTGTGCAACACCCTCTCCGTCTGCCTTAATCTCGGTTAGACAGTCTCAGTCTATTTGGCATGCACGCCTAGGCCATCCTTCATCCAAGATTTTTGATTCTGTAGTGTCCTTGCATAAATTACCCTTTAATAAAGTTGTTGACTTTAGTTGCGTCTCTTGCAAGTGTACTAAGAGTCATAAGCTTCCATTTGTTGAGTCTTCTTTATCTTCGTCTATACCTCTAGAATTAATTTACTCTGATGTCTGGATGTCCCCTGTTTTATCGGTTGATGGATTTAAATATTATGTCATTTTTGTTGACCATTTCACTAAATATGTGTGGCTTTATCCTCTTAGACACAAATCTGATGTTCTCTCTACGTTTGTTACTTTTAAATCGTTAGTTGAGAATTATTTTAAGTCTAAAATCAAGACACTCTATTCTGATAATGGGGGGGAATATTTAGCCTTACGTCCCTTTTTGACTACTCATGGCATTACTCATCTCACTACTCCTCCTCACACTCCTGAACATAATGGTGTTTCTGAACGTCGTCACCGTCACCTAGTTGACACTGCTCTTGCTCTCCTACATCAGGCTTCCATGCCCCTCACATACTGGCCTTACGCCATCACCACTGCCGCCTATCTCATCAACCGACTTCCTAAAGTCGATTTATCCATGATTTCCTCCTTTGAGAAACTTTTCGGTCGTTCACCTAATTTCCTCAAACTACGCGTCTTTGGGTGTCAATGCTTTCCGTGGCTTCGTCCTTATGGTGCTCACAAACTTGATGATAGATCTCGACCCTGTGTTTTCTTAGGGTATTCCCTTACTCAAAGTGCATACATATGTATAGATCGTTCCTCAAACAAACTATTTACATCTCGGCATGTTCAATTTGTGGAAACAGTCTTTCCTTTCTCATTTTTCTCCTCCTCACCGCCACAATCACTACATCCGCCTATTTACCCTGGTCCTATTCCTCAACCTCCTCCAGTCTCGCCCACAAATCAGTATGTTGCACAGTCACCTGCTGTCCCTGTGCCTACGCCATCGCCTCCCCGACAAGTCCCTTCATCTGTTCTGGAACCAGTACCTCCTGCTCGCCATCAGATGACAACACGCTCAAAGAATAATATCTCTAAACCGAATCCCAGGTATTGTCTCACATCTTCCCTTTTTCTTGATGTTGAGCCTACTTTGGTTTCTCAGGCACTCTCTGATCCTCGATGGCGTGAGGCCATGTCTTCTGAGTTCACTGCTCTACTAAAGAATGGTACGTGGGATCTAGTTCCCCCCTCACACTCCCACAATGTTGTTGGCTGCAAGTGGGTATTCCGCATCAAACGTAAGCCAGATGGTACCGTTGACAGATTCAAAGCTCGCCTTGTTGCCAAGGGTTTCCATCAATGACCTGGTCTCGATTACTCTGAAACCTTCAGTCCAGTCGTGAAACCCGCCACTGTTCGCCTTGTTCTCAGCATTGCAGTCTCTCGGAATTGGCCGCTACGACAATTCGATGTGAATAATGCCTTTCTTCATGGCACTCTATCTGATACAGTCTACATGGCCCAACCTCCGGGATTTTCTGACCAGAATTATCCATCTTTTGTTTGCAAACTTCATAAATCTATCTATGGTTTGAAAAAGGCGCCTCGCACTTGGTACAACTCTCTTCAAGATTTTCTTGTCACCTTTGGCTTTGTTTGTACTAAGTCTGATGAGTCCCTCTTCGTCTATAATCGTCTAGGCATCCTGGCCTACTTCTTGGTATATGTTGACGACCTCATCCTCACGGGTAATGATGATAAATTCCTCAACAAAGTCGTCAACGACTTGGCAACTCACTTTGCGGTCAAAGATCTTGGCCCCTTATCATACTTCCTTGGGATTGAAGTTCTTCGCTCTTCCTCCGATTGCTTTCTTTCCCAACGGAACTATGTCACGGATCTTCTCTCAAAGCACAATATGCTCAATGCCAAGCCTGTATCCACTCCTCTTGCTCCGGGTTCCAGTATTTCTCTAGTTGATGGCAGTGCTCCCGTTGATGCTTCCGTATATCGTCAGGTTCTTGGCAGTTTGCAGTACCTCCTGATGACCAGGCCTGATATCGCCTTTGCTGTTAACAAGCTCTCCCAGTTTATGCATGCCCCAACTGAAACTCACTAGGGTGCTGTTAAACGTCTACTTCGCTACTTGAATGGTTCTCGTCATGTTGGCCTTCTTCTTCGACGAGATTCTCCTCTCACTCTACATTGTTTCACTGATGCTGACTGGGCGGGGGATTGTGATGACCGCACATCCACTGGTGCCTTTGTTGTGTTTCTTGGTGCCAATCCCATTTCCTGGAGCTCTCGTAAGCAACGCTCTGTTGCTTGATCATCGACTGAGGCGGAGTATCGTGCCATTGCAGGTGCTGCCGCTGAATTACAGTGGACTCGCTCTATCCTAGGTGAACCTGCCGTTCCTCAAGCTCACACACCAATTCTCTATACTGACAATATTGGTGCTACTTATCTCTGCTCCAACCCGGTCTTCCACTCTCGTATGAAGCATATAGCCATTGATTATCACTTTGTTCGTGACTTGGTCAAGACCTCTCAGCTTCGAGTCTCTCATGTTTCCACCTCCGATCAACTTGCTGATGCTCTCACCAAGCCTCTAACACGGAACCGGTTATCTCTTCTCATGTTCAAGATTGGTGTTGTTAATCGACCACCATCTGGAGGGGGCGTATTAGAGTATTTGTATATATCCCACATCGAGTTTTATCTCGTTCATAGTTTTTGTATCCTTGTATAAATTACTTATTCTTGTATTAATAAAATTATCTTCTCCAATATCTTTCTCTATAGGACATGTCGGCGGTGGTGTTTGAAGACAACACGGTACATAACCCGAAGGAATGGTTAATCGCACATCTCTTTCAATTCAAATTTCTGGCCTACTCTAACCCAAGCCCGACATTTAAAAAATTTCAAGATCTTAGGATCTCCGAAAACCATCTTAGCAAGAATCGTCTTGCCAATACCTGCCATCCCGACTATTGCCACAACTTTGCCATTAGGATCACGGCCGCGCATAAGGTGATCTTTCAGTTTACTGTACTCAACAGACAGGCCGACTACCGTTGACTGAATCTCTCCACCTGAATCAGCATACTTTTTTCAGGCAACGGGTTGTCTAATTCTTTCTGGTACTCCTTCTTCATTTCAGCAAAGGAATCAATCTCCTGTCTCAGATTATTCCAGTTTATGGAGAAAAAAACTAGGATTTTTCTCACCTTTAATCAGGTAGTGTTTCATAAACTGGTATGAGATATGGGATTCGAGCACATCTTCAATTTTATGTACGGCGTCTCTGATTTGTCCATCCAGAAAAGTCACCCGCTCGCTGTGTCTGCTGCTACCATCTGTGCGGATATCCAATCTTTCAAGAACTTCCTGTAAGGATTCAAGATCTTCGTATGCATACTGTATGGCAATTCGAGTTCTGGGGGGAACAATAAAAATATGACAAGAATTTACAGTAAGGCGTTGCATAGTTTGCTTAAGAGAAATCACAGCGACGTACGCCATTAATGACCTCGGTCTCACTTTCTCAGACTTCACACAGAGCAAAGATTAGACGGAGAAGTCTACCACATGGAATAATAATATACTATAATTCATGCACAGGCCATGTGGTATTCATTCACTTAGAGTTTTGATATTTTATAAATTCATACTGAAAATTATAAATTTATATATTAATATAATTATTATTTTTTGCTAATATTTTTAGTGATAAATATCATATTTTTTAGTAATAAAAACATATAAAAATAGCTTCCATATACCGCACGAGGTCTTATATATTCAGTTTCATATTTTATAATAAAATACAAGATCAAACACTATATGAAAATAATTTGATTGAAGTGTTCGAATTCTCACCAATGATGAAACCACACTAAATTAAATTTACAAAATTTTCGTTAAAGATATCAATATTGATATCGGTAAAAATGTAAAAGTTTAGTTAAAATTCATTAATTATTTAAGAACTTAAAATGAAATTTAAGCATACTATAACAAAATTTAATACATAAATTTAAAATTACATTACCAAAAAAAACAAAAAAAAAAACCTCGAAATATTTAAAATTTATACTAATATAACAATGAAATACTCTAAATATAATTTTTGCCTATTTTCAGTTTTTAATAATAAAAATATTTTAGAAAATGATGTGTCAATTGTCTATTATATTTTTACATATAATATAATAAATTAATAAATTTTTCATTATATTTAATTTTTTTTATATATAATATAATAAATTAATCATCTTTTCGCCGTGTATTAGAAAAAAATGTGTCATTTGTCCCTCCAAAAGTTGCTATAGTTTCTTGATTTCTCTAACTTCTTTTTTTCTTTCAAAACTTAGATAATTTAACTTAAATTGAAATTTGCCTTTATATATATAAATTTGGAGATGATATATTATATTTTGTTATTTGAGTACATAATTATTGTTCCAAAATATGTACCTTCTTAAATTTTTAATAAATATTTTCTCCTCAATCTTCTAAAATTGCTCATATCATGAACGAATCTTAGAAATGAATTAAAAAAACAAAACAAAAAAAGCTACAACTTCTTTAAAAAGTGAATATAATAAGTAAAATTAAATAAAAAAAATATAAATTATTATATGAGGCTTATTAATTTGTATGAAATTTTCTTAAATAATATTTGCTTAGGATATAGATAATTCAACAATGTCACAGTTTGATACTTGACATGCCCAAAATTTAATTCCTTCTCATAATAACTATTCCAATTTTTAAGGGCGTTGTAAAAGTTAGGAGTTGGGTAAATTGATCTTTTGCTATGAAACCCCACAATATCATGCTGTGTTGTGTTTAAAAAATAATGTTGTTTTGATTAGTGATTAAAACAATACTATTTAAAGTATTGATTAAAAAATATTGTTTTAAGAACACAACTTCGCTTTATGAACATAATATATATTGTGGTGCCCTACAACAGAGAATCAAAATTAGGGATTTGGCCGACTCGAATTGATGAAAGGTTGATGAGTCGAGAATGTTTTAAAAGAAGACTATCAATTCCAAAATTGCCCTTAGTGCAAAATATGCTACTTTCTCTTATCCAAATATGTTAACTAATATTATAAGAAAATATTAGTTAACATTAATTCCAGTCTAAATTCAATACAAATAATCCAATACATAATAAATATTAATAAATTTTAATCTCAAATAATCAACAATATATACGTAAAATTAAATACCGTAAAAAGAGAATTAATTTAATATATTATACATTAAAAGTGAAGTAGAAATGAAAAATTTATTTGTAATTTAAAAAATTAAAAAAATATTCCAATAAACAAAAGAAGAAAAATAATATTAAACTAATCAAAAGCTAACACATCATTTTTTAAAACAATTTCTCTGTGTGTTTTGTTTAAATAATGCAAATATTATATTTTTACTATTATATTATTATATTAATATATATATATATGATTATTTTCAGACATATCATAGATGTTGGGATTTTGTTACAGTAATAATAGGAGATGTTTGAATAATAATATGAGATGTTTGTATTCATTTACTGTCAATTGAAATTTGAAGACAACAATTAGAGAGGGTTTTTTTTCAAAATAATGCGAAAAAAAGAAAAAATTTACGAAATAGGCATGTTTTGGAACAGTTTTTAAAAATAGGTAAAACGTCACCGCCGGTGACGTTATTTTGAAAAAACATCACCGGAGGTGACGATTTTAAATTTAAATGAAAGAACGTCACCTTAGGTGACGTTCTTTCATTTATATGTTATATATATATACACACACAATATATATAATACATACATACATCCATACATGCATATATATATATATATTATATATATATACACACACACACACACTGACACACACACACATATATATATATATATAACCTGTAAATATATATATATATATATATTTTAAATATATATTCTCATTAATATATATATGTATATATTTATAAAATATATATTTATATATCAAAATAAATATTAAAATATAATTAATAAAATTAAAATATTATAATTTTATTTAAGATAAAAAAATATTTAAATTTATTTTTATAATATATATTTTATATATATGTATTTATAAAATATATATTTATAAATAATAATATATATTTTGAATATGTATATATATTTTTTATTTATTAAGTAAATATATAAAAATATATATTAAATTATAATTTTAAAAAGTAAAATATTATAATTTTATTTAAGATAATAAAAAAAATATTAAATTAAATAATAATTTTTAATTATTAATTCATATTTAGAAAATAAATAATATATATAATAATAATATATAAATATATATATTTTTTCGGATATTATATATATCATTATTTATAAATATATATTTTATAAATATATATATATATAAATATCTATATATAATATATATAGGTATTTAAATATATTACCTTTTCAATATATATATATATATATTTAGGAATATATGTATATGTATTATATAAAAATATATATTAAATTATAAATTTAAAAAAGGTTATTTAAAAAAAATAAATAATAAATAAAATAATTTTATATTAATTACAGAAATTTTTGAAATATATATATATATATATATATAAAACATACATACATACATAATACATACATGGCCAGAAAACGTTTTCAATGAAACGTCAGTGCCACTGACGTTCTTTCATTTTTATTTTTTTTTTGGCCAAAAAATATATTAAGGTTGCCAGGAATCGACCTGGCAACCTCTTGAACCATCCTCCAGCTTTTAACCACCAAGGCACATTCAATGTTTGAAAATTTATGATATAATTTTATATATAATATAAATATACAATATATTTATAATATTTTTTATTTTTAATTATAATATATATATATTATATAAAAGAAAATGAAATAAAAATAAAATTAATAATTAAAAATTATTATTTAATTTAATTATTATTTTATAATCTTAAATAAAATTATATTATCTTATATATATAATATCTATTATATATATATATTTATAAAATATATATTTATAAATAATAATATATATAATATCCAAAATTATATATATTTATATATTATTATTATATATATTATTTATTTTCAAAATATGAATTAATAATTAAAATTTTTTATTTAATTTAATAATTTTTATTATCTTAAATAAAATTATAATATTTTACTTTTTAAAATTATAATTTAATATATATTTTTATATATTTACTTAATAAATAAATAAATATATATATATATACATATTCAAAATAAATTTGTAAATATATAATAATAATATATAAATATATATATGAAATTAAATAAATACAATAAATATATAAAAATATATATTAAATTATAATTTTAAAAAGTAAAATATTATAATTTTATTTAAGATAATAAAAAGAATTTTTTAAATTAAAGAAATTTTTTTAATTATTAATTCATATTATAAAAATAAGATAATATATATATTAATAATATATAAATATATATATATAAGAATAAAAATAAAAATAAAAGAATAAACGTCACCTTAATTGTTTTATATAATATATATTATAATTAAAAATAAAAAAAAATTATAAATATATTGTTTTATATTTTAAATTTATATTATATATAAAATTATATCATAAATTTTCAAACATTGCGTGTGCCTTGATGGTTAAAAACTGGGCGCTTCTCCAAGAGGTTGCGAGGTCGAATCCTCGCAACCTCAATATATTTTCGGCCCAAAAAAAAAAAAAAAAATTTGCAATGAAAAAACGTCAGTGGCACTGACGTTTTCTTATGTATGTGTGTATGTATATTATATATATATATATTGGCCATGTATGTATATTATATTATATATATATATATATATTATATATATATTTTTCAAATATTTATGTAATTAATAGAAAATTATTTTTTTATTTTTTATTTTTTTTAAATAACATTTTTTAAATTTATAATTTAATATATATATATATATATATATTCATGTATTATTATTACAAAATATATATAAATTTATATTTCTTTAAGAAAATTAAATTATAAATAATAATAATATATATTTCTTTCAACAAATTAAATTACAAATAATAATAATTAAATATTAATCTTTATTTTAAATAATGTTTATAAAATATATATATACATAAACTAATATAATATAATAATAAAAAAAAATATATATATATATATTTACTTAACATACATATATATATTAATATGAATATATATTTAAAAATATATATATATATATTTACAGGTTTTATATATATATATGTGTGTGTGTGTGTCAGTGTGTGTGTGTATATATATAATATATATATATATATATGAATTAACGTCACCTAAGGTGACGTTTTTAGTTATATATATTATATGTATTATATATATATATATATTTATTTATAAAATATATATTTATAAATAATAATATATATAATATCCGAATATATATATAAATTTATATATTATTATATATATATATATTATTAATTTAAAAAATATGAATTAATGATAAAAATTATTAATTTAATAAATATTTTTATATATTATTATTATTATATATATATTTATATATTTACTTAATAAATAAATATATATATATATACACATATTCAAAATATATATTCTTATTTATAAATAATAATTTTATAAATACATATATATATAATATATATAATATAAAAATAAATTTAAATATTTTTTATTATCTTAAATAAAATTATAATTTTTTAATTTTATTAATTATATGTTAATATTTATTTTGATATATTTACTGAATAAATAAAATATAAAAATATATATATATTCACAATGTTATTTTAGAGTATAAATATATATTTTATAAATTTATACATATATATATATATTAATAAGAATATATATTAAAAAAAATATATAATACAGGTTATATATATATGTCAGTGTGTATATATATTAATAAGAATATATATTAAAATTATATATATATAATACAAGTTATATATATATATGTCAGTGTGTATATATATAATATATATATGCATGTATGATGTATGTGTATATATATATATGATAAAAAGAATTAAATTTAAAAACGTCACCGCCGGTGACGTTTTTTTGAAATAACGTCACCGGCGGTGACGTTTTACCTATTTTTAAAAACTGTTCCAAAACATGCCTATTTCGTAAATTTTTTATTTTTTTTACATTATTTTGAAAAAAAACCCCAATTAGAGATTCATTTTTAAATATTTTGTATATTGGAGTAATTTTCTTTTTTTAAATATAAAAGTTTTTTTTTTTGTTTTTGAAAATTGGCAGTACAACCGTATCCTCAATTTCTATCATGCGTCTGCCACTACAAATCTATTGATTTTTTTATCCTTTTATAGGTAATCCACTTAAAAAATTTCTAAGTCTCTTGAATCTGGATTAATATGCACCTTTATTACATAAGTATTTGATTAATTATTTTTATAAATTAAATACCATTACTTGCTGGGACAAAATGAATTCCCAATCAAGAAAACTTTGGTCCAAAGTTGAATTTTATTCCTACCTGAAGCTGAACATCATTGATTAGCAACCTCTCCATTTCCACCATTTCCTTGAACTTCTCACTGGAGGGGAGTCATCATAACTTGAATTTGCGGGCCATCATTCCCCAGATTCTCTTGTTCTTCCTTCATTTTCATGGCTGAAATCGCGGCAGACACTCTGCAGTGAACCAAACGAAAAGTTGGAGCGTTGGTATTTCTCCGATACCCCATGGAATCTCAGTCAAGCTCCACAATTCCTGAAGAAGAAGCTTCTCCAAGACTGGGAAATGGGAGTTGGCAGCATTCCAGGACCTCATGTTACAGTTTTGAATGCTCAAGAATTTCAGCTGAACAAACCCCCCCCTCAACAGGGCTCCACTCGCTTCCGGCGACATCTTTCAGCTTGAAAACTTTGAGCTGTGGCGACGAACCAACTATCGTCAAATCTTCCCAACGCAGAGCACAGTTTTTTAGAGACAATTTGTTCAGTGAAGTGGGGAATGTGAGGTTCTTTTTCGGCAAATACAGCTTGTTTAGCAAGGCGCTCTTCTTCAGCAGATATGGGAATCTGAACTTCAGCTTCATGAATAAACGCTTCCAACGCGTGGAAGAACATTATGCTGAGTGATTCAAGTTTACGCTGGCGATCAAGATTGGAGAGATAGTAATACCAGCACTCATCATATCCCATCACATCATCATACTTCATACGCAGTTTCTTGATGTTGGGAATTCTCTTAAAAACCTCGTCAGTCAACCTGAAATTCACTACTTTTGTGAGCGTCTGCAAGTTTTCCAAAACAAAGAGGTCATCTTGTCCACACTCGGAAGAGGATCAGGGAGGTTAATCATGTTGCACTGAACATGCCTGAGTTGTGGCATCTTCCAAATATCAGGCGGGGCGATAATCAGCTTAGGCCGTCCTGTTGTAATCAATGTTTGTAGTTGCCAAACCAGGGATAGTGAGGAAGGAAGCTCAACCATGTATTCGTTTTGCCAAGGGTTAAAAGTAAGGAACCTCAGGTTAAAGTTCTGAAATACGCCTTCGTGGGACCAAATGGTGGTTGTATTCAAAACGCGCATCATTCTTGTTCTAACCGGCTCCTTAACTATTTGGCATGTCAGAAAACGAGCAAGTGGTGCTGATTGAACAACATTTGAGATTTGAGAGACGCCGTAATGCTTTGAGCATAAGTGATGACATATGAGGCGGCGCTCCCTTTCAGCGCCCTGCGGAATGTTGTGCCCCTTCGAAACTACACAATAGAACTTCTCCTTTTTCGGCTATCCTTATGCTTAAGTCTCTTAGAAGATCATGAACACGGCAAGTTCTAAGCTTTCCATTCTTCCAACTCCTACCAATTAAAATTAGATTCCGCTCAATGAGATCATTTAAGTAACCCTCTACAATCTTTTTGCAATTTTCTCTAATTCACGAGGGCAATCTTGATGTCCGAATACTTCTTCACAAAATAAGTTCCAAATTTCATACTCATCTAGAAAGTTCATCCTGAAGTAAGAAGTGCCGCAATGAATAGCCACGTTATACAACCTAGTAGTTATAATAACCCGACTTCTATTGTTGTTATTTGGAAAGAGAACCTTCAACTTATCCCAAACTTCGATGCTCCACATATCATCTAATATAATCAAATATTGTCTACCACACAAACTTTTTTATAATCGCTCTCCTAATTCATCATCAGTTTCAATAGTGGATTTTCCTTTGCAAGAAAGAAGTTCTAAAAGAGCTTCTATTGCATTGTATTCTTGAGATATGGTAGCCCAAGCACGAAAGTCAAAATTTTGCATAATAACTAAATTTTTCATAAACATTTCTGGCTAGCCTAGTCTTACTGATACCACCCATGCCGATGATTGAGATTATGTGCCGACTTGATTGTTGTCCGTTGAGAACATCCATAAGTTGAATCAACTCAACATCAAATCCCACCATAACATTCTTTCCGGGGGGAAAGATATCCGGATGCAGTAGCAGGCCTTGCATATGTGGGCTGCTCCTCTTTGAATCCCCATTTCTCCTTGACCTCCATAACCTTTCCTTTGATGGAATCCATGTCTTCCAACAATTTTTGCAGATCAAGCAACAAAATGGAACTTTCTTCAGTTGATGCAGCAAGAATTTGATCCACCATGTGGGAATCGATTAAATCTTCAGCCGCGTAGGTTGCAGATGCAATTTGGCTCTCCAAACCTTCTACTTCTTTGCCATTTGCATGAGAATTAACACTCTCCATGAAATCTAGCAAGAAACCAATCTTTTACGAAGAAATCTAATCTGTCTCTTGTTGAGAGAAGTGGAAAGGCGAGGATGATTCTTGATCTGCTCCATAGTATTCATTAGAGAAACTAGAGCTGCATAAGCTCCCATTTCTATCCTCTACAAATGACAGTATATGTGATTGTTGTGCATAACTTACAACTCCTCACACACCTATTTTGGTCATAGTATATGACAAATGCTAACACCTTTCTTTTGGTCTTCACTGTACAAGACATATTATGCGGGTAAAACTATATGTAGGATACATTTACAAATGCAAAGAATTACCATTTTTTTTTTGTAATATATTACTGGCGGTTGCTCCTTGGATTTTCTAAAATTTCAATTATATATATAATTTTATATCATTTTTCATTTACCTAAATATATAAAAGTTCATTTTCTTGCCTCTTTAAATTTCGCCCTCTAACTTTGTAAAATATTACCACATTTACTTTATAATTTACAAAATTTCATCCCTTGAGACGAAAATCTAGATCCGTCCTTATAGGTATCTTACAATGGACCGTATTCTTGTTTACATTGTTCCTTGCAAGATTGTCACGTCTAAAAAGTACCATCAATTTTCATAATGTTTTTTAAAAGGATAAATTTGAAAAATGGTGCGATGTGTTGAGTAAATCTTGTGGGTGTAGTAATTGTGGTGTGAAGAAGGAAAATAGTAGCACATTTATAAACACATCATTACTAATTAGAGATGTTAAATAATCATGGACTGAAGTGCTTGACTATATAGTCATAAAAATTACAAGATCACAACTTATTTTTAGTAGCCTATGTATATTACACGCTGATTTAAATTTTCAATAAACACAAGTCTACAAGATTAAATTTCGTGCTAATGGTGAGGTAGAGCGTTGAAATGCTTGCCTTGTTGCCAAAGACATACTAAGTGAGTGGACATCAACTATCTTAATACCTTTTCTCCAATTGTTCATGATTATTTTTAAATTTCTCATTCTAAACCAGTGATACTATATTGTGACAATATTGTTGCACTTTATATTGCTTCAAACCCTATTTTTCATGAACAAACGAAACACATTGGAGTAGATTGCCACACTGTACATTCAAGAGAAGTTGCAAAAACGGATAATCGAAACTCATGTTTGATCACAACGACAACTTGTGGATCTGTTACCAAGCCTCTTCCTCTTTAATTTGTTAACCCACCCATTCTTTTTTTATTTGTTATTTTTAATATTTTATCTTAATTTATTTTTAAAAAATATTAATTAAAAGTTAATATATATTCAATTCATGCATCGACCGAGACATACTAATTTTATAATAGAAATAGATATTTAAGTTCTATCATTTTCTCTTGTGCAAAATTGTTGCTCGTAGAAACACATAGATAATTTAATTTTTAAATTATCATACTTATTTCTTGATAAATTCAATTTGAGTAGATTTTGAATCTTCTTTCCTCAGAGTAAAAAAAACATTAAAAATAAAAAAATTAACTTATAACACACGTCCTTTATAATTATGTGGAAAATTATAGTAGAAACTAGACAGTTGAGTGGACTTGCAAGTCAATACAATTGACGCATTGACTTGGAATTTTCCATTTGGATTTATTTTATTTTGGTACCTATATTTTCACTTGTTTGACTTCTGTCCTTGTATTTGTCACTTTTTATTTTTCTCCCTGCAGTTTTTTTTTTTTTGGTTGCATATGTCTTTTATTTATACTTTTACGGGTTGGGTTTAATTTTCTATTTTATTTTATATTTCATCTTCTATTTCATTATTTTTACTACATGTCATATGATAATTAGTGATGTTATATAACTTAGTCTTGATAATTATTTTTAAATATAAGATGCAATATAAAATAAAATAGAAGATATCCCATTATCAATTTTAATTTTGTGTTCTATAGTTAAATCTTCAATTTTGCAGCGGCTAAAAATAAAATGTATAATAATCAGAAACGGAAGATAGAAAAGATTATAAGAAGGCCACCGCGGCAAACATATCGGCAAAAGAATCTTGTTGTAATTGTGATTATATAATTGATGGATTCCACCTCTGTACTGAAACTTTGCTGGGCTATCATTGTAGCAATAGCAGCGGCGGCGGTGGCGACGACGACGACGAGGACTGCTGCTGATGATTCGAGCACAGTGGATAGAGAATTGGAGGCATTGAATGCTTGGCCATGGCCTTTTAACAATTCAAAAACTGATCACTGCAAGTGGAGTGGCATCACTTGCAATGATGCGGGCCGGGTTGCAGAGATGATAATAAGCCCGCAAGAAGAAGAATGTGGTGGTAATAGTACTGATTCATGGCAGCTCCAATTTCATGAATTGGATGTGCTTGCTTTTCCCTACCTCACTAAGATTCATCTCACCCGCACTTGTTTTAATAAGCTCCTTGGAAAAATCCCAGCACACATTGGTAAACTATCCAACCTTACCTATCTTAATTTGCAACTAAATTATCTCTCAAGTGAGTTGCCTCTTTCTCTGGCAAATCTCACCAAATTGCATGTGCTTGACATCTCTTATAATTCCATCAGTGGCTCTTTGCCTTCAAGCTTGAGTCAGCTAACAAGCTTGAAGTCTTTGATTTTGAGGGGTAATACAATCAATGGCTCTTTGCCTTCAAGCTTGGGCCAATTGACAAGCTTGGTTGATCTTGATTTGAGCTATAATTCCATCAGTGGCTCTCTGCCTTCAAGCTTGGGCCAATTGACAAGCTTGGTTGATCTTGATTTGAGCTACAATTCCATCAGTGGCTCTCTGCCTTCAAGCTTTGGCCGATTAACGAGTTTAGAATCTTTGATTTTGGATTATAATAAGTTGGAAGGTGTTTTTGAATTAGGAATAGCAAATCTTTCTTCAATCAGAACCATATCCCTAAAAGGAAATTTAATCTCTGGACAGATACCTGTTCAGCTTGGATACGTTTCTAATGCACCCAATCTCAGTATCCATCTTTCCTTTAACAATCTCAAGGGGGGAGTCCCTGAATCTCTTTCCTCTTTGCAGTACATTGATTTGTCATACAATGACTTAGAGGATCCAATTCCACGTGCCGTTAGGGAGAGGTTTCAGAATAGTTTTATTGGCAACCCCGGATTACTAACCCCTAGTGATTCAGGAATTTCTTTTTCTATTAACAAGGAATCAAGGCATCAGAACAATATACAAATTATTCTTCCTGTTGCATTGTTCTTTGCCTGTTCAATTTTTGGCGGATTCCTGGTTGTCTACTACATTAAAAGGAAGAAAACAAGCCCCCATGTGACACCTGATTCTAGGCATGGAGACATATTCAACATATGGAATTACGATGGGAAGATCGCATTTGATAACATCATTGAATCGACAGCAGATTTCGACCTCAGCTTCTGCATCGGAACTGGAGGCTATGGCAGTGTGTACAGAGCAGAGTTGGCCAGTGGTAGGGTTGTTGCTGTTAAGAAGCTTCACAGATTCGAAGGAGAGAATCCCAATTATGACATGTGTTTTAGGAACGAGGCCAAGGTTCTGTCCGAAATTCGTCACAGAAATATAGTGAGGCTTTTCGGGTTTTGTCTGCACAACCGTTGCATGTTTCTCATCTACGATTACATGGAGAGGGGCAGCCTGTTTTGTGTCTTGAAGGACGACGATGAAGCTGTGGAGCTAACTTGGAAGAAAAGAGTAACTGTCGTAACTGGCATTGCCGATGCACTGTCTTACATGCATCACGATTGTAGCCCACCAATTTTGCATAGGGACATTTCCAGTAGCAACATACTTCTGAATTCAAAGCTCGAAGCTTGCGTATCTGATTTCGGCACGGCTAGATGGTTGGATCCTGGTTCATCCAATCAGACTCTACTTGTGGGAACTCACGGTTATATTGCACCAGGTATGTATATATATTGAACTCAATGAAATATGAAAAATCAAGAATCCCTTTGTCTCTGATTATATAATGAACTTGCAGAATTGGCCTACACCATGGTTGTTACAGAAAAATGTGACGTATACAGCTTCGGTGTGGTGGCCTTGGAAATCATGTTTGGAGATCATCCGGGGGATTTTCTCTCCTCCATATTTTCCACAAAATTGGCTCATAACTTGATGCTCCAAGACCTCTTAGATAAGAGGCCGCTATCTCCAGATGAATTTGATTTAAGGGCGGCGAGGGATGTGGTTCGTTTGGTGAAAACAGCACTCAAATGCATAAATCCTGACCCAAAATCTCGGCCATCGATGAGCCAGGTGTCGCGGGAACTCACCGTCCATGCACCACCACTGCGGATACCCTTTCGTTCCATATCGATGCTGCAGCTCATGCATTCAGATTGAGCTCAATATGGGTTTGCTCTTTTCTTGGAAATTGTGAATCTGATTCTAACTGTTATCTTGTTTTGTTACATTTTCAGTTTCTGCTGTATTCAGATTGTGCTCATAACTCGAATTTATTTGAAGTAATCAATGGTTGAAAATTCTCAAAACAAACCTTTTTCACAGCTACTGAAAATTAATTATTTTATTCTATATAAATATTAATAAATGTAATCCAATTCCATGCGATATTTTATATTTTATTTCGTATTTATGTTATAATAAAATAAAGACCAAATAAACATAAGAGTGTTTCTAAACACACCACAAAAATTACTATTCACACCATTTTAATTTTTTTAATATAATATAAATAATAAATATATCCTTATAGATATATTTTAAACAAAATCATAGTATTGTTATTATTGAGCATAAAGGCCTAACTCAACACTTAAAACCCAGGTGGCATGGGCGTGGCAGGTTATAAGTGGGATTACCCAAGTTATAGCTTGGGCGTGGCAGTGTTGGCTCGGGAAGAGAAGGCTCTGATACCATATTGAGTATAAAGGCCTAACTCAACACTTAAAACCCAGGTTATAAGTGAGAGGATTGCCCGTGCTTATAAGCCTACCCAAGATACTTACCTTAACCGATGTGGGATACTTAACAGTTATTATTGTTGTTCTTTATTATTGACTCTAAACACACACACTAACCTTATATTCAAAGGAATAAAAATAAAATGTAAAATATTTTATAAGTAATTAATAATAGACCGTACAATATAAATGATATAGAAAATATAATTATTAGACAAATAAATCATGTATCTTCTGTCAAAGGACTAAAACTGCGCACACATTCGGCCAACCAGGACCGAACATACAATATGACATTCGGGCCTGAATAAATTTGGATGAATAACGTTGATGTTCTGTTTATGAATGACATTACAAAAAAAACATACACTTATATAGATGAAGTTAAAATATGAGATGAAATATAAATTGAAGTAAATGATCCAAATTGTACGAGAAAAAAATGTTTTATGCCAGATTTGTAATCAATTCTCAGATATAAAATGATTTAAATCCTCATTAAAAGGACTCTGCTCGCTTACAACGGCGCCCCATATTTCCAGCTTGATGGAAAAGTAGCAAACTTTTAAAATAAAATTTTAATAATTTAAATTTAAAATATGTTATATTATTTAAAGTTATAAATAAATAAGTTGAATAAAGCAGTAGTTTGCAAATAATAATTATTTTTAAAAAATTGGGATTTAATATTTTATCAAGAAATACATTTCTACAAAAAAAATTAAAATGAACTTTCATTATAAATAGTATTTTAAACATTAACCTTTTATTATGTTTTTTGTTTTAATATATTTAAATTTTCACGTAATTCATTTAATTATTTCATGTAATTATTCATGTGATAAAAAAATTTATGATTTAAGATAATTTTTAATATAAAATTTTTAATATAAAAAATTACAAAATTAAAACATAACATATGTATAATCAACCCAAATAATATAAGTATATAAAATTATAAATATTTTATATTAATTTAACTAACATATTTGAAATATATTTAATTTATTGAAGGCTATCTGATTTATATTCTTCACAAGATCAAACATTCAAAAAAAAGATTAGAATAAACATTGAAAAAAACTGAGTTAAACAAAATTACAAAAAAGAAGAAGAAGAAGTTATATATATATATATATATATATATATTTCACAATAAATTAAGACAAAGTAAAAAATAAATAAATAAAACAGAGGTTGCGTAAAAATAGAAGTAAAAGAAAAATAATTGATGAAAAATAAATTTAGCAATAAAATAAGGTAACGATAAAAAAGAGATGATAATCCATTTGAAAGTATGTAATTTGTAGTTAAGTAACAAATAAAAAAAAAAAAAATCTAAGGATTCTCATTAAATATTCAGAATCTAGTGGTTGTAATTTATTGAGGCACGAATACCTCTGGGCTCTATAAAATTTCTCTTAGAAAAGATAATTAGATTGTTGATAATATTATTGTCCGGACTTTGTCTATCTAACTCTTGATGATTATATTAGACATAGGCATGGTTTTGTCAGTTTTAATTTTGTTCCTGGAATCGTAAGTTTCATAATTTTTTGTTTTAATTTTTTTGAAATTTCACATCGGAACCTGTCGATTAGGAACCGCAATCGATGATATTTAATCACAATTGAAAATGAAACTGGCGAATTAGGAACCAAAATCAGCGGTTTGAAAATGTCGGTTCCTGGAACCGGCTATCCTAGACCTGGAACTGTACCTATATCTCGACCATACTTGTGGTGTAACACAAAAATTTATGTACATCAGATCTATCGCGCAATTCGATCTACAAAAAATACTTGTTTAATTTAAAAGTATTAATTTTTATTTGGAAAGTATAAGTACTATTTTGTTACTTAAAAAATATAGTAATATTTTTCATGTAAAAAAATAATATTCTTTAACTAAACAAATAATATTGTAAATTAATTACACAGTGCCGCCAATACATAAAAGACTTACTCGTAGCATAATAGGATAGGATATCCCCTATTGAAATAGATTTATCTTCAAGTTCTAGTATCTTAATCAATTTTATTGCATATCTTACATTTACCAGTAGAATGAGCCTACCATGTGTTTGTGTATATCACCAAACAACTAATTTTACTCGTGCAATGCACAATCATTTATTTTTATTAATAATTTGATGAGTTTTATTTATTTTTATAATTTTATTAATTTGAATTTGGCATAACATTAGATATATTTATTTCATTTCAATTCACCTATATGTAATGGAAAATTCTTAATATCTTATGTACAAAATGTGTAAATACATTACACTAATTAATTTTTTTTAGTCATGTTGTTATGTCCACCATCCTAGTCATGAAACAAAGTAATTATATTTATTTCCATTGGTCAATAATCTAACATCTTTAAAATAATTATTGCAAATTAAAAATTAATTATTTTATAATTCATCTCTACTGTCGGCGGATGGTTTAGGTAAGACTACGCTTGCTAGAAATGTTAACAAAAATTCTGTTATTATGCAACACTTAAACGTTTGTGCTTGGCCTACCATACCTCAGATCCTCAATAATACAATGGGAGAAATTATTCGGAACCTCTCACTTTCCAGAAAAATTTCAGTAATCGATGGAGCCATAGATGAATTAGAAGAACAGTTATATAAAAGCTCATCGGGTACGACAGTTATACAAATCTATTTGTCATAATATGTTTAATCTCTTCTATTAATTAAAAAAAAGGGTATTAATTTATCGAAGGGATCTCATTCAACTCCTTCAGTTGGCGAAGAACATGCAAGCTTCTCCAGGACCGGGAAGTGGGTGTTGTTTGCATCCCTAGACCTCACATCACTTTCTCCAATCCTCAAGAATTTCAGGCAACGAAATTCCCCCCAACAGGACTCCACCCAGCTTCTAGCTGAGGTAACGAACCAATCATTGTCAAATCTTCCCAGCAAAGGCCGCAGTTTGTTAGCGACAACTTGTTCAGCGAAGACAGGAATGTGATGCTCTTCTTCAGCAAAAGACTACAACATCATACGTTCTTACCAAAGAAGTTTATACAAGCAATCATCATATACTTTCGCAAGTATCATAAGCAATAAGCAGTACTTACTTTGGACAAGTCCAAACTCCAAAAGATTACGAAAATTAGAAGAAGGAAATTTCACACATCGAGCGTGTTCAATTTCAAGTGACGAGAGGCTCATAAGTAGAAAATAGTGCATAATTTTTTATATAATTTATCTTACATGCACTTTATAATTTCTACTTATTTATTATATTATCTGAAATTATGGTATGTATGTTTGCGTCATCTCTCGAATATTAAAGAAAAAGAATTGAAAGTTAAATAATAAATTGAATGCAGAAGAGACAATGAAGAAAATAACTTGGGAGAAAGAATAAAGGGAATGAAGCAGAATTAAAAGGGCAGACAACAAAATGAGGAAAAAGAAGAGAATCGGCTGAAAAGTAGAAAGAGAAAGAAGAATTAAAAGAATGGATTAATTGGAGAGGCAAAAGGGAGAGAGAGAAGAAGAAGAAGTTTGAGACAAAAAGAAGTTGGACAAACTTATTGATGCGGGGGAATGAACCAAAAGCACTAGATGAGAGAGGAAAGGCTTTTTGAAGAGAGAGAGATAGAGTTTTGGAGGAAAAGAGATGACCAAGAAAGGGAAGGAGAATGTTTTGGACCGCTATTCGGAATTTGAGGATAAATACTCTTTTGGTTTTGTTAATTGCTCTCCTCTTTTTATTTCAATGTTTTTTGTTTTTATTTTAATTATTAAATTCATAATATTAGGTTAGTCTTTTATATTTGAAGGTGATGTTAGATTCTATGTGACAATTTTATGATTTAAGTGTGAGTTTATGTTTTGATTGATTGAGAATTTATTTTGTTAATTGATTTGTATATATAGTTTTATGTGTAAGAATGTGATTGTGATTGATCAACTCATTAAAATTTTTACATGTTAATTGTTAAGGAATAATTTTATTTCATGATCCATAATTCTTATGAACATTATATTTCTATGTAGAAACTAATGACATTAATTATTAGAACTAACACGAATCTAGGATAATTGAATCGAGCTTATGAATTCAATAAATATTCTATCTTATTGTCCTAATTGATAAATGCATTTGACGAATTAAATTTAAGAATTGGACTGTTCAGTTAAATAGGTCAATTAGAGAGTTTGTTATAAGACTACACTTACGGGTTGATTTAGGGATAGGAGTTCTTAGGTCAAATTAACAAAACATTCAAGAAAATCATAAAAGTTTATATATTTGTGGATACCCGTGCCACTTGCCATGTTTGTTCTGAAAAGGAGGCATTCTCCTCCTACATCGCTTCCACATGAAGAAAGCTTCACATGGGGGACCTTGCTACTTCCAAAGTTGTGGAAGTTGAAAGCATGGTGTTGAAGCTAACTTCAGGAAAGGAGTTGTAACTTAAGGATGTGCTGCATGTCCCAAACATCCGCAAAAATCTGGTTTCGGGTTCCCTCCTAGTCAACCATGGGTTTAAGATAGTGTTTGAGTCTGAAAAATTTGTACTTAGCAAGTTTGGACAGTTCCTTGGTTGGGGTTATTTTGATAAGGAGCTGTTCAAAATGAATGTAATGGTTGTATGCCATAATGGCGAGAAAGATATGAATAAAAATTCTACTTTCGTTTACATGCTTGAGTGCTCTAATTTATGACATATTAGATTAGGACATTTTAATCTGAATGCTATAAAAAGGATGGTAAATTTAGATTTACTTACAATACATCAAATAAACTCACAAGAAAAATGTGAGGTTTGTGTATAAGCCAAAATGGCTTAGTTACCGTTTCATTCGGTTGAGAGGACAACTTCACCTTTAGAATTAGTTCACACTGATGTGTGTGATCTAAAATTTGTATGAACTAGAGGTAGGAAAAAGTACTTTATTACTTTTATTGATAATTGCACAAAATTTCGTTACGTTGATCTCTTAAGGAATAAAAATGAAGCTATCGAAGCTTTTAAACTACAAGAATGAAGTGGAAAATCAACTAAGCATCTGGATTAAATCAATTCGGAGCGGTAGAGGTGGGGAATATGTACCTCGGTTGGAATAGTTGTGCTCTGAATCGAGTATAATTCATCAAATGACAGCTCCTTATTTGCCATAGTCTAACAGTGTTGTTGAACGCAAGAATTATAATCTAAAAGAGATGATGAATGCTACGTTGATAAGTTCTGGTTTACCAAAAAACATGTGGGAGGCGGAGTTGTTGTAACAGCTAACCACATTTTAAATAAGATTCCATTAAAGGGTAAGGATGAAACTCCTTATGAAATATTGAATGTCGTAAACCATCTTACAAATACCTTAAAGTATGGGGGTGTTTGGCTAAATTTGAAGTGTTTGGTACAAAACAAGTATGAGTCAGACTTAAGATGGTAAATTACATATTTGTGGGCTCTGCTCTCAACAATAATGCATATCAATTTCTAAATCACAAATCTGAACTTCCTGACATGACAGAAAACATTATGATAAAATCAAGGAATGCAATATTCTCTGAAAATGTAAATCCTTATAACAAAATAATAGATGTGAGTTCTGAGAAAATAACTCGTGAAGCTGCAACTAGTTCTGCTCAAAAGAGTGAAGATCCAAGACGCAATAAGAGAACTAAAATTGCTAAAACCTTTGGCCCTGACTTCATAACTTACGTTTTGGAAGATGAGCCAAAGACGGTAAAAGAAGCTTTGCCTAGTCCAGATGCGTCGCAATGGAAAAAAGCTATAAATAGTGAAATTGATTCCATTATGCAAAATCATACTTGGGAGCTGGTTGATCTCCCACGAGGTTGCAAGATTTTGGGACACAAGTGGATCCTTAAAACAAAATATAAAGCAGGTAGAACAATTGACGAGTTTAAAACCCGATTGGTAGCCAAAAGGTTTAAAAACAAAAGAAAGGTTACGATTTCTTTGACACATTTCTCCTGTAATGAGAATAACATATATTCGAGTGCTCATCTCGATTGGTGCCCTACACAATCTTGAAATTCACCAGATGGATGTACAAATTGTGTTCTTAAATGGCAATTTGGAAGAAGAAATCTATATGGATCAACTTGAAGGGTTTGTAGTACCTGGTCAAGAAAGAAAGGTATGCAAACTCGTTTGGTCACTATATGCACTCAAGCAAGCTCCAAAATAGTATCATTTGAAATTTGATAACACGATGTTGTCAAATGGTTTCGAAATCAATGAGTGTGACAAATGTGTATTTGTGAAAGGTACATCTACTTCATTTGTTATAGTTTGCTTGTACATTGACGACATGTTAAACATGGGGATCAATATGACGTAATCACTACTATGAAATGTATGTTGAAACGTAATTTCAACATGAAAGATATGGGATTAGCCGATGTGATTCTTGTAATCGAAGTTGAATGAACATCCAAGGGAATTGTCTTGACACAATCTTACTACATTGAGAAAGTGCTTAAGAAGTCTAATGCTTGTGATGCTCCATCGACAAAGACACCCATGGAACTCAATGTGCATTTGA
This sequence comes from Caryopteris x clandonensis, assembly GCA_028749325.2. NCBI lineage: Eukaryota > Viridiplantae > Streptophyta > Magnoliopsida > Lamiales > Lamiaceae > Caryopteris > Caryopteris x clandonensis. The sequence continues at coordinate 721,708 of JAPYKT020000024.1, read as the reverse complement.
GTAAGAATAAAGGTGATCCAGTGTCTCAACTTGAATATGTAAGGAATATAGGGAGCTTAATGTACATTACAAATTGTGTGTATCCCGATCTTGCATGCTCGGTAAACAAACTGAGCAGGTTTACGAGTAATCCAAATAAAGAGCATTGGAAATCACTAATAAAGGTTTTAAGATACTTGAAGTACGCCCTTATTATGGGCTGAACTACACGAGATATTCATCTGAAAGGTAATGTGATGCAAATTGGATATGAGACACTAAAGACTCATCCTCTACCAGTGGATACATTTTTACCATTTTAGTGTTGTGGAGATCGACTAAACAGACGTATATATTCTGGTCCACCATGGAACAAGAGTTCATAGCTTTGGAGAAAGCTGCAGAAGAAGCAGAATGACTTTGTAATTTCCTTGAAGACATTCCATGTTGGAACAAGCTTGTGCCAATAATGATGATACACTGTGACTGTCAAGCTACTATTAGTAGGGCACAAAGTAATATGTATAACAGTAAGTCTAGACACATACGTCGTAGACATAACAACGTAAGAAATTTGATCTCAAGTGGTATAATATTGATTGACTACATAAAGTCAAAAGATAATTTGGCGGATTCGCTCACATAAGGGCTAAACTGAGATTAGATGAACAAATTGTTAGAGGAAATGAGTTTAAAATCTACACAACAAGAATCGACATAGTGGTAACCCAACCATGTTGACTGGATATCCCAATAACTTGGTTCAATGGAAAAACGAAGCTATAAAAGTTCAGTTGGAACACTTGAAAATTACTACCTTTCTCTAGAGAGCAAAAACCAAGCATTGAATCCTGCAAAGTTGTGGTGAGATTTAGTTCGTTGACTTTTAATGATTCCTAAACCTCATTGAGGTAGAGTATGACAAGATACTCAAGATAGGAGATCACCTATATAAGTGAGAAGTGTGGGCTGCTTCAAAGTAACACTTATGAATACAAAGAGGTTGTTCATGGCCAAAACAGATACAAATGTGAGAACATAATATATTGAGCCTTTGTTGTGCTAACACTGTTGATTAGGTATACACGAAGGTGGAATAGTTCAAGGCACTTCATCCACTAAGCCGCTGGTATATCCGATGGTATTAACTATGGAGGGTTCAAAGCCACAAGCTACCTTTCCTTATGCAATAATGTCTTTTGAGGACTACTTTGCGTGTATGCATACATATATGCATTTATTTCCACTCATGTGGGAGATTGTTAGAAAATTAGTTTATTAAATAGGTGTCAAATCTATTTTGACCGATTTTTTAAGTTGTTAAATATTTAATTTTGGAGGAATTGTTCCGAATAGATAATTGTAGTGGGTTGAATTTCTCAAAACTGATTTTTTGAAAGTGAGAAAATTAATGCTCAAAGTTTATGATGTAATTAAATGACTTTCATTGGCGGGTGACCAAATGGGGCCACACATGCGCGTGCGGCTCAATCTCGAACTCGGACTCAGTCGTGGTCTGTGGCCGTGGGCTTCGGGCTTTGTAGGCTCGGTTCAGTGGCTTCGAGTTTTTTCTGCACACACTTGGACAAGTGGACGTTCATGTTCATAGGAGTTAATCTCCTGAAGTTTGTCATAATGGGGGCTAACCTCCGGGAGTTACTTCTCCCGCACACACTTAGATATGTGAATACACACACACCTGGACAAGTGGATGTCCAGGTTCATACAAATGTTAAGAGTTAATCTCCTGAACTTATGAACGCCATAATTGGGGAGTAACTTCCAGGAGTTACTTCTCCCTTATGCACCTGGACAGGTGGATGCCCGTACCACCTGGACAAATGGATGTCTAGGTTTATTGTAACTATCGGGAGTTAATGAACATCACAATGGTCAAGGAGGGTAACCTCCGGAAGTTGATCTTCGGGGTTTGAATGCCCACAAACTCCATTAATTTAGAGACTTTAATCCCCGGTTGGATTTGATGCCTATATATAGGGCCATATTTGCATGCAAAAACTACACCTTGAAATCTGCATCCATATTTTTGAAAAATAAGCATTCTAGTGTGTACCCAGTTCTCACGTAGTTCTAGTTCGTTGGAGCTTCTGATCTAATGGTGCTACTACCCAGAAGACGAAAATTGTTTTATCTTTGGGATCGATGCATCAATCCGTAATCACTAGTTGGGACGTATTCATTTTGCGGAGAGAGCTCTTCCTCGATTCAAGTTCAAACCATCAATTTTTGATGTCCCAAAATCATTCCTGGAGTCAAGAAGTTAAAGAACTTCCGTTCTTCGGTGCATTCACAATCCAAGAAAGAGAGGAGTAAATTTGTTTAATTATTTTTTCTTTTTACACTTGTAAGCCATTGTCGGGATATACGAATTTATTGCAAAAATCACTTATATTTCTTCAATTTATAAATACTTGTTTCTTGGTTAACGGAATATATTTACATTTCTTTTGTAAGCCCATGATTTTTTTTTTTTTTGGTAAGTAATTGTGTTTTCATATAAACTTTAGAAAAAAAAATAATTGTTTTGTCAATATGAACAATAAGACAAGAATAAAAAGTAATTGAAGCTGAATGATTTATTTCAACATTTGTTTTTAAGTATAGACGCTCACATGCTTGTTGTATTTTTTATTCTTTTGTTATATTTAAAATTAAAATACTTCAAAAAAAAAAACAATCAAATTAGATTGAATTACATATGTGTGTGAAACAATTAATTTAGATCAACTACGTGTGTCAATACTAAAATAAAAAATAATAACATTTGTATATTTGAAAAATTATATCTTTCATTCATAAATTCATGATTCATGATCATGAAAATGGACGGTTGTCAAAATATAAATATATATAATAAAATGGATGGCACCAGGATTTTATGGGCAAAAATGACAAAATATAATGTTTTTCAAAAAAAATTGCAAAATTATAATAAAAAAAAAAATATATTTTATATTAAGTAAAGTCGCCCCTGCGAGGGGCGACAATCAAAAATTTTTTTTTTTTTAATTTTTTTTTTTAAGTCGCCCCTGGCAGGGGCGACCAAAATTTTTTTTTTTTTTTTTTTTTTTTTTTTTTAACGCTGGAGCCTTCACTCGGTCGGGCACTCGGTCGCGCGCCGTACTCGGCCGGCCGAGTGCGAACCCTTACTCGGCCGAGACACTCGGCCCCCGTATTACTCGGCCAGCCGAGTACTGCCATCCACTCGGTCACGGCACTCGGTCGACCACTTCACTCGGCTGGCCGAGTGCGAACGCGGATTCTGATTTTTAACATCCACTTCAATTTTTCTCATTTTTGTATTCTTCTCGTTTTCTCGTTCGTCGTCCTGTTTTTGTACATTTTCCTTTTTTTTTTTTTATCGTGTTATAGTTAAATTAGATAATTTATTTAGTTTGGTAAAAATTCGATGAAATTGTTAAGTGAGATTGTTATAACATCTTGAAATGTATTGATTAATTGAATTTCCAACAAATAACTATAATTTTGTTTTATAAGTAAAAATTATGTTTAATAAAGAAATAATGAATAAACAACAAAAAACCAAAAACATGAATAAACAATAGTTCTCAAAATCATGAATGAAGAACAAAAAACAACAAAGTCAAGTGTTTGAAATAAAAACAACAAAAAACAACAAAAAATTAGTCGGTGCCGGCTCACTGAGGGGGTCGGTAAGGTGTGTTCGATGGGCCGAATGGTTGATACGGTGGATATTCCCTTTCCTGGAAATGGCCTTGTTGCACATGCCACTCGTATTGTTGCCTTTGCATGTCAAGTAAAATTTGGGAGTTGTAAGCTTCACGATGGATATACTCTTTCATGTCGGCAACATCCCCTTCTATGTTGGTCAGACGTGCATCCAAGGCGGTTCTCCAATCCGACCAATCATTCCACCCCCCTTGATACTGGGGTGGATACTGTGGATGCTGTGAAGGTCCGGCCTGATCGTCCGAGGGCATTTGTGCTTCACCCATCATTTCATCGGCCTGTGCATGATCCACATCAAGTTCCATCGGCTCTGATCGGGCATCCGTAGTCCTTCTCCTCCTCTTCCTTCGTTCCTCCTCATTCCTCAATTCATTCTCGCTCTCTTCAATAGCTTCCGTATGAGCCGAGCCATTCAGTAGAAGATTATGGCCCTTCCCTCCAGCAATATTAGTCAGGCGAGAGTTCGGCAGTGCAAACCTCTTCTTGTCTGATAAAATCAGATACAATCGTCTGGTGCCGGGATGTAATTGGCACATCTTCATGTTGCACAGCATTTCCAGGTTTATAGTTGTCTCGCCTGATGTCTCTTCCATCCCTTCCAAGTTCACCCCGAAGTGGCGAGCAATGGGAGTGATCAAACCTCCAATGTGGATAGCAACTTGTTTTTTGGATCGAACGAATTGCCTTAACAGCATTGGTGCCACATTGAATTTCTTCCCTTTCACCAAGCACCACAGCACAAACAACTCATCGATACTGACCGCTCCAGGCTCAGGTTTTGCTAAAACTGTATTGGCGAGGAACCTGTGAAAATATCGAAGGACCGGGCTTCGAATACTAGATGCTTTCGACCGACTAACTTGGTACTCCGATGGGTGAGCTCGATCAGACTCTGTAATGTCCTTCCAAAAAGTGACAACATTGAACTCCGGAAAACTGACCCTCTCATTGGGCAGATTTGAGTACCTCTTCTTGGGAAATCCAAAAATCCCATTGAGGTCTTCGGCCGAAAGATAGCGAGACTCGTTCCCCAGCTGAAATATCACGGATTCGGGCACCGTGTCATTGTATCCAACATGAAGCTGGGAGAAGAATTCAAGAACGAGAGGCTCATACGTCTTCTCGTGCATGCCAAAGAACTTAGTCCACCCGATAGCCTTGCACATTTTTTTTAAATCTTCGTAGATGCCCATTTCTTGCATGCACTCAACATCGGCCCATCGAGTGGCTCGCCTTCTTTTCTGTTGTACCTCAAACCACCTATGACTGTCGGTCTCCCAATCAGGAAAGTTGATGCCGTAGGCATCCGGCATGGTCGCCAAAATTCTTTCGTACTCAGCTTGTTGTTCTTCAATGGAGTGTTCGCTCCATTGGAATGTAGAATTCACAACATCCATGCTATGCTCCATTGTGGGTACCTAGATGATAATGAATTAGTATTACATCCAATCAAGGTGAACAAAAAATGAAGATTCCTATGATACAATATTCATCTTTGCAAATTCATAATTCAACATTGAAATTCATGGGGTATTAAGATCATTTCATCATGGTCTCACTCTAAATCATGCCACATTCCCACTTTCTATAATGCATATCAATTGTTCGATAAAAAACTTCAATGAAAACTAACCAAAAATCTATATTCTTTCATGCCATAATACTCCAAATTAGTAGAGCATTAACATAATCAAACAACAACCTTAGATTAACATGAAAACATATCTATATAGAACAAAAAATCATGCACACCAAGTGTTCGATAAAAAACTTCAATGAAAAATTGCAAGAAAACATATCAAGTTTCATGTCAAAATGCTCCAAATAAGACTCTCATCAACATATGTAATGAACAAAAGCAATGGTTAATGAAAACATACCTTTAGATTGAAAAAACGAAAGTTGGTGTTTTTGGTTGAATCCTTCAAATATCCACCACCTTATCCCAAAATTGGAGCAATTTGTTGTTTGAAATAATGGGTACAATGATTTTGATTGAGAAATTGATGGCTTTGAATGAAATTTTTTGGATTGAGGATGAGAGATTGGAAGAGGCTAGGGTTTGGGTGTGTTTGTGTGTGAGAAGAATGAGGAAAAGAGGGGTTATAAAATGTTTCCGTGCTCTCGCACTCGGTCTCGCACTCGGTCGCGCGCCTTACTCGGCCGCCCGAGTGCACCTGATATACTCGGTCTCCTGCACTCGGTCCGCGCAGATACTCGGCCGCCCGAGTGCGAAGGAAGTCCGAAATGCTTCGCACTCGGGCATCACGTTGTCTTACTCGGTCATGTTGCGGTACTCGGCCGACCGAGTGCGAACAAAATCCTGCACCCTTCGCACTCGGTCGACCCCGGTCGGGTACTCGGCCGGGGTTCGTACTCGGTCAGCCGAGTACGAACCAATTTTTTTTTTCTTTTTTCTGATTTTATTAATAATGAAAACAATAATAATAATAATTATAATTATAATTATAATAATAACAATAGTAAAGATTGTACGTCTAATTACATCGTATGTAAAATTAAGTAACCATTGTACGTTTAATTACATAGATAACAAACTAATAATCAAAATGTGATCCTGTAAAACAACGACGCCTTATTTTTTTCCTTTTGCCCCTACCTCGCTCTTCTTCTGGCACAGGTTCACTATCCGAATCATTATCATCTGTCGTAATATTCAAACTAAAAGATGGACGACCTGATGATGATGATGATGCAGTCCTCGAAATCACATGATCATGTACTATATTCAATGGCGTGCTAGAATGGGAATATGAGATCGGGGATGTATTGAACTGAGGCAGAAAATTTCCATAAGTGCATGATGCTGGAGGCGGAGATGTATAACGGCCAGATTCTAAGAGAGAAGTGAACGACTGACCGTCTGCCGTAAAATCCCAGTCTGGGGTGGCGGCGTAATAACTGTTACTTTGCATGTCGATACCGGTAGAAATGGGTGGTTCTGGGCTATATTGTGATGTATGTTGCGGTTCGGGATCATAATGTGAATGTATACGTTGGAATGATGGGCGACGATCATGAAAGTGAGCTCTAGCTTGCGTGTATATTTCGTCTACTGATCGTCTGAAAGGCTCCCTAAGATACGGTTCCTCATCTATGACAAGTTTGTTTAAATCTTCCCATAAACTTTCCTGCAGTAAGTTGGCAATACACAGCAAAAACATGAAATACATATTCAGCACACATATAAATTTGAATACTAAAATACTGCCACATACCATTTTTTCTATGGGTGCATTCGGTTGCGGTTGATATCCCACTTGCATATTTAACCCTGGAGTAATTAGACGACGTGTTATTCTTTCATACCATCTGGTATAACCATCTTCGACGTCTGACTCATTCCAACCAATTGCAGGAGCAGAGACAATATTCCAATTTCTGTCAAACCACCATTCCACAAAAAAAGCATGTGTTTCAACCCAGTTTGTAGTGGAGCGGCCTCTACGGCATATATTATGCAATGTATCGTGCACATCCGTAATGCTTTCTGGAATTCGTTGAAATATCTGAACTTATAACCGGCCCACCTTCAATTGGCAGTCCCCATGCGACATCTTGTAATGTCACGGTCGCCTCTCCAACTCTAAAATGAAATGTATGCGTTTCTGGCCGCCACCTCTCAACCAGTGCAGTGATTAATGAATTATTAATTACATAATCACCACATCGGTAGACACCATAAAATCCCATACGATACAACATCGATATGACTCGATAATGCAACCTTTGTGTACGTCTGAGTATTTCCCTACCATCATCGTCTGGGTCAACCTCATAAGGATCATGGTCATCGAGTCTCCAAAAGATACCACTTCCGTGTCTGCACTTTAATTTTAGGTCAATTTCTCCTGCAAATACATCCTCAGATCGGTGCATGTGCTGTTGCTTTAATATATCCCCACTAATAGGGCCATATTCTCCGTAGAACTCCATACTGCAATTAGATTAAATCAATAAGATGAACAATAAATGAGTGAAAATGGAACAAATTACATAAAATCGGAAAATTACATAAAATCATCAAATTAGACAAAATCTGCAACCCATCTCACTAAAAACCCGTGCGAAGTAACATCAACGCTAAATCAAATTTCAATACACATTATCAAAATACATGTCAAATATCTAAAACAAGCACCATTACAATATTTCAGACACAACAATCTCATCTACGGGCAGATGAAGTTCCGGCCTGGGTAGCAGCTTGATCCTGTGCCCGATATTGTTGTCTAGCGCGTGTTTGTGCCCAATCCATTTCATTTTCAATTCTACTCGTCTTGCCTCTTCCTTTAGTCCTCTTCTCACGCAAGGCTGGATTATGACACAGTTGGAAGGAAGCCTCATCCCAATAATATTCATCAGGCAATGGCTCAAACTTACCACTATAGGTGTCCACATACGTACTTGTATTGAAAACTGAGTTCATGTAAATCACCGGATTTACTCCAAAATGTCGACAAGTCTGCATTGCATGGGAACATGGTATGCCGTTTTGCCTCCAGTCTCCACAGCTACACTCTCTTAGCATCAACTTGACAATGTGGGTATAGCACCTCGTTGTTCCTGGCACGAATGTCTTCACTGAAGCTGTTTGATCAGTGAAATCGACCTTATGGACTTGATGTTCCATTGCCTTTCGTTGTCGTTGATCATACTTCTTGTACACCTCATCAGGCCATGGCTGGTTCCTTTGCTGCATCTCACGGCCCAGTGTCAACCGGTCAAGAAAATATTTAATCGACCGATAAAATGTAGCCTGCACAATGGCACAGATTGGAAGCCGTCGTGCACCTTTTAACACGCCATTCATGCACTCTGACAGATTTGTTGTCAAAATTCCATTTCTCCAACCTCCGTCATGGGCAAGAGTCCATTGTTCCTTTTCAATTTTCCACAGGTAGTCATATGCCCTCTCATTCAACACCTTAATTTGATCCATTATATTTTCAAACTCTCTGGTTGTGAACGCTGAGCCGGCTTGCCAACACATGTCCTTTAACTTCACATTCTTGACCTTGCTATTAAAATTCGAACACACATGTCTCAAACAGAAACGATGGACTCCAAGAGGTGGCTGAAAATCTGGAATTCTTTCCACAGCTTTCAAAAGACCGGCGTGTCTATCTGAAATCAGACACATTCCTTCTCTACCGCGATGCCATGCCTTACCGTATGAGATTGTATATTGAAATTTATCAGACACTAGCTGTTGAACACACTTAATCTCATACCCGGGATCTGTCTGAACCATCCCAGTTAGCAGCGCAGCGATCATGTTTTTGCACAAGTTTCGATGGTCAACAGACACCGCGTTCATTAGACACGTATGAGGGCCTCCATACTTAGTGATTTCCCACATATCAATCCTTTTTCTGTAACCTGCACGCAACCACCAGTTGCAGCGTGTAGTCTCACTATTATTTTTGCATTTGATTTTCCATATAAGAGGTGTGCTTTCATCTACTCGATATTCACGCCTCGCTATACGTATTGCAAAATCTTTAACTGCAGACTGCAAACTCTTCTTATCTTTGAAAACCATGCCTTTTGTGAGCACTCCTTCAGTAGGATCATAGTATCTAAAATTTTTGGGAAGATCAAAGGAGTCCGCAAGCATTTCATGTGATGATGCATTGAAGAACGGGATATTCGGATGCATGGAGTATCTCTGAGCACCTGATGGAAATGATGGTTGTTCATTGGATGGTGATCTCTCTTGATTTGGGGAATACATAGTTTGAATATCACCAATATCCACCCCATCTTCATCTGATTCACTAGACAACTCGTCTTCATCGGGTTCAGAGTCTTCTAGTTCATTCGCACCAAAAGTGTCAACCAATGGATCATCTGTTTGATCATCGGTCTGAGCATTTTCTCTTTCACTTGGAATACCCTCATTATTGGACCTTGAGGTTCCAACTGTATGCTCTTGCCTGACGACTGCCGGATTATTAATGCCATCCCCTCTTAAATAAGCAGCATATTGAAAATACTCATTGCTTGGCATAATATCTGGAAGAACATTATCTTGCAGTTTCTCTGGATCAATATGAAATTCTACATATTGATTATCCGCATCCGGTGCAAAGAAAAACCATAGATTATCATCGTTGTTGATTGGTATACGATGATATCTGTTGTTTGCATGTAGTGAAGCGGATATGTTCAATTTGTATTCATTGCTATCAATCCTTGTCAATTGAAATAATTTTGATACCAAGCTGGAATATCCAATGTCGCGAGGTACCCTAGTTGCACAAACAGGTGGAACATCGCTACAATCCCCAATATAAACAACAATACCGACGTTGTTTGAAGACCCCATATCTTAAATAATAAAGATGTGTTAATGATCTTAAAATAGGGAATTAATTACTTTATTGCAAAGTTTAATAAAACTAATTTAAACTAATACAATAGAAAAATTCAAACCTGAAATTGAAATAAATCTATATGTCAACGCAACGGCAACAATTTGAGGGTTACGATAAATGCACAACAACAGCAACAATTTCAACAGTACCTACATCAAATAATGTATAACAGAAAAATATCAACGACAAATTTATAACAATATATATAGCAACAACCATACACCGACCGAAATACACATATCCAAAACACGGCACACAACCATACACACGCACCTATCACACACAAAAATGCAACCCACACACAACACACAAACACACACAGCAACACACACACAAGCATACACCACAACATACATCACACACACCACAACACACATTTCATACCCACATTTCATACCCACATTCCATACATACATTCAATACATACATTTCATACATACACCACACCTACAACATACAATACAAGTAATGGAGAAAAAACCACTATCTACACACACACAACACAAAGCAACACACAACACAAAGCAACACACACACACCATACACACACCAAAATACCACAAAAAAATCATATACACACCCACACAACAGTACACATACACACCACCCAAACACATAAAATTTAAGATAAAAATTACCTTTGAGAAATGGAGAAACCCGAAACGTGAATATAGAAGAAAAATTGAAAGGAAATTGAAGGATAATTGAAAGGAGAAGTGAAGAAGAAGTGAAGAAGAAGTGAAGAAAGTGATGAGGAAGAGATAAATGTGTGGTGTGTGTGGGTGGTAATAGATATGATAGAGAGAGAAAAATTGAAGTGGATGTTAAAAATCAGAATCCGCGTTCGCACTCGGCCAGCCGAGTGAAGTGGTCGACCGAGTGCCGTGACCGAGTGGATGGCAGTACTCGGCTGGCCGAGTAATACGGGGGCCGAGTGTCTCGGCCGAGTAAGGGTTCGCACTCGGCCGGCCGAGTACGGCGCGCGACCGAGTGCCCGACCGAGTGAAGGCTCCAGCGTTAAAAAAAAAAAAAAAAAAAAAAAAAAAAAAAAAAAAAAATTAATTTTGGTCGCCCCTGCCAGGGGCGACTTTAAAAAAAAAAATTAAAAAAAAATTAAATTTTGATTGTCGCCCCTCGCAGGGGCGACTTTACTTAAAATAAAAATTTTTTTTTTTTTATTATAATTTTGCAATTTTTTTTGAAAAACATAATAATATGTCATTTTTGCCGATTTTATGAGCATTAAAACAACGCCATATGACGCGCTTTACATTTAATATTCTATCATAATAGTGTATTTAAGAGTGTATATAATAATGCGATATTTATAAAACTAGAGTTTGTTTTTCTAAATTTAATTATGACTTAGGAGTAGTCACAAATTAGATTAAAAAGTATTTTTAAAATAAAATAAAATAAAACAAATTCAAATTAATAAATTTATATAAATTATTGTAACGACGATTTAAAAATATTTAATAAATATAAATAAACAATTAAAAAGCACATCTATTAATTGGAGAAAAGTAGGAAAGCTAACTACAAAACAGAGGAGAAATCCAAAACCAAAGCTGTGCAAAGATTCACATTTCCCTCTTCCTTGGATTTAGGCAGACTTCCGTCTTACCAAACCCCGAGAAACGAGAAGATTAAAAAATGGCAACCTCCGCCTTCAAATCCACTTCCAGAAGAGGCGCAGCCTCAGAACCCAAAGCCCCTCCGCCCACCACCACTTCACGCCGGCGATCCCACAGCGTCAGTGCTGTCTCTCGGAAGACCCACATCCCTATTGATGACAATACTTTGATTTCCACTGAATTTTCCAACAGCAGAGATAACCCTCTTTTCTGGGCTACTTCTTTATCACCTGATAAAGAAGAAGGTGGAAAGATCACCGAAATTGCTGGTAGTAATGGTAAACAATCCAATTCTGTAAATGCAAGAAATACAAGAAACGGCAATGGTGGTAGTAATTCTTCTAGTGAACAGAGGGGGCGTTCTGTTACACGGAGTTCCGTTGAGAAGAATGGGATCGGCCGGAGTTTGTCGAGGGTCCGGGGGCGGTCAGTGTCTAGAGCCCCTTATAATGGAGCTTATGAGGTTGTGTTTTTAGAAAGCTTTTGTTTCTTAGTGATTATTGGATTAGTGCTTAATAATATGGAACTATTTGGTTTTCAAGATAAATCACTAAATTATGGTTATATCTGAAGTTTGAAACTTGAGATGAATGACTGATGCGCCTTGAAGCATTCGATTGATGATCATCATCGACTTGGTTTGGGAAAAAGAAAAAGAAAAATAGTCATCTTGTTAAAGGTTCATAAGCTTAGATTTACGTTTTGGATCTAAGTGATAAATTTAGATGAATGATTGATGTGGCATGATACATTTGATTGATGATTTTTGTTTACCCAATTTGTTCATCTTCAAAACATTATAATAAAATTAGATCCTTAAACTGGTAAACTAATACGGATTTTTGATGGCACTATCAAGAGGCTGGAATAATACATTGTGCAAAAAAGACAGTTAATGAGAGCTTTCATTGTGTCTTTGGAGTGTAACTTACCAAAAATTGGATTGCTTTCCCTTCACTAATTCAGTTATATACTGTGGTATCTTCTTTCATCTCAGAGTGAAAAAGAACATGATATGGTAGCATCTACCAATGCTCAATGCAGAAATGGAACAAAAAGGATTGGCAATAGCATAAGTAGAACTAATTCAGTTAGAAATAAGGCAGATAAACCGGGGCATGACAAAAATGCTGGAGTAAGGATGAATCGGAATCAAGCAATAGAGTGGTCTGAAGATGATTCTGCTGTGAGTATGACTTGCAGCTCTTTTCTATTTAATCAACTACTCATGGTAACTGATGCTGATGACTAAATGTAATACCAAGGTCATCATGTTTCCAGTGTAGTTTGCAGATATCAAATCTGGAAGACGGAATCTCAATTGGTTCTTTATCAGAAGCTGAAGATAAACTCACCAAAGTTGCAATGGAAGAGTTGAATGTAAGTTCTGAATGTGTTCTCTGAATATTTGTGGTCACTTTGGCAATGTAGTGCCTGATTAATACATTTATGTTGTTTTTTGCAATTTTATGTGGTCTGTCTCTTTCTGAGAGGGTAGTCTTTTCTCAAACAGAGATCTACTTTGATAAAGTTAATTGGTGAGAAAATAGGGAGTCATATGTCACCTATTGAAATGCGAAACTGTTTGAATTTAGGAGAGATGTCCTATATATGATGTCTGAAATGACTTTGAGATCTTGAGATTTCACCGTGTTGCTAGTTCTGTTACAATTATCATGCTTGCTCTACTTTGGGAACAATTGGAATATTTTGTAACTTTAATTGATTAATTTCAACTGCAGTTAGTGGATCTTGGATTTTCTAGACACTGGACTTGCTTCCCACTTTTGATTTTGCAACTGGTATACTGCACGGATAAGTCTTAAATGTAGACTTTTGAACTGGTGTGCGTAATACTATTGTAGAACCATAGGCTGATAGGCACGTACAACTAATATATTGTGCTAAAATAAACACGTCCTACTTTGGCAATTAAAATGCAAATGCATTCTCCAGCACTGCTTCGAGTAGTTAAAGTAACCGTTCCACACTCTGGATGCTCTTCTGTTCTATAAACCAAGCATACAGTCATGCATCAAGGATTAGGCTGAACAGGGGAGGGAGGGCAACCAAGACACAATTGCATCCTCGCTGGCTAAATAAATCTTCCAATATCTGGCTTCTCGACTGTTCCATTTATCAAGCATATGGTTATGCATGAAGATTTATGCTGAGGGAGAGGGTGTTTTCCAGAAGGGAATAAAATTACTGAAGGGTCTTTTTTGAATAGCATCATGAATTTGATGAACTTCAACTTCTGTAGATGTAGTGGTAGTACTTCTCTGGGTGATGTATTTTTCAGGATAGATCATTTCAGCTATTTCATTTTGTGCTTTTGTGCCTTACTTTCCGTGTTGGTGTAAGAGATGAACTTATGACATTTGCCTTTGTTGTGGCCTGGATCATAGTTTACCTAGTTCTGTTCTCCCTTCACCAATCTGCTATCGAGTTTGCCTGACCCAAATTTCGGTCATTTTCAACCTAGATTGTTTAGTTATGCAATCTGGAATGTTGTGTTATCGAGTTCGAAAGAGGGTGTAATATAGAATAGGATTTTGGATAAACCAAGGGGTGGTTGGGTTATAAATATGAATGGTCTGCCTATATGTGGACTGCCGCAATAATGCCTCCAAAACTTAAAAGGTCACAAGGTCAGCACCTCATAGATATACTTTTTTTACAGAATTCTTAAAGTAATTATCATTTGGGGGTTTATAATCACACTTTTTTCAATGAAGCAAACCTAAATGCTGCTCTCAACTATTCATTTCAGAAGCTAGGTTTCCTGTTGCACCTGCCATAAAATGTTATTGTTTTATGGATTTCTTGAATTTAGAGACAAATGCAACTTTCAGCCATGCTGTGACCTAAAATTGCAAAGAACCTACCCTTCCACATACCGGCCTAATTGCTGTTACATATGTACCATGATTGAGGTAACTGACTTCAAGGTTATAGGCCCTTGTCCCTCTTTTGGATTATACTTTTTCTTTTTCGGCTTCCTTTAGTTAGTTAAAAAGTGGATACTATTTTGCGCTTGGCTCTACTGTGCTTCTCATGATTGCTGTGTTTTTCTTCTCTTTCTTTTCACTTTTCCTAAATTTTCTCTCCAATTGAGCAATATCGGATGATTGATGATTTTACAAAATACAATATTATTGATTTAGACAAGCCCCTGAAGTTCAAGTTACAGACATCAGAAAGCTAATGCTTGAGATGTTTCGACGGAAGCAACATCAAGATTCACTGGGCTTACTCAAAACATGCACAAATGCATATTATTTGTGTCTCATTTTTCTGCGTGCGTGTTTTTGACAGCTTCTTTTTTCCTTTTCTTGACTTCAGGCTTATCAAAGGAATAATGTCAACTCTGTTACAGCTACAAATATTGCTGATTTGTCTTCAGATTTAGTGAATCCTGAGGCTGTTGAGTTGATCTCGGACATCAGAAGGGAATATGCCGTAAAACTTGAGGAGGTATGTATTGCTAAATTAGAATATTTTACTTGTATATGTCTGACAACTTACTAAAATATATTGGTGCAGTCTGAAGAACGTGCTAGAAAACTTCGAGCAGATCTTGCTATTGAAGAGCATCGTGGGCAAGAGCTGGATAGAATACTTAAGGAGATACTTCCTAGTCCAGAGGCTTCTGGTATGCAGAGAGCTCGTCGAGGAAGAAAGGTAGGCTATTTTGTTCTTCATTGAAAGGTAGGCTATTTTGTTCTTCATTGTTTGTGTTTTTTTAGGTAGTATTAGTTGAAGTGATTCACACTAATTGAAGATATTTCCCGTCTAACCTGAATCAGAAAGACAAATTGTTGCCTTCATTTAATGATTAGTTAAAGTGAAGAATGTTATCCAGTTGCTTTTATAGCACATGCTTCACTGGAAATTTGGAAGTACTTTTATTACTCTGTAATATCTGAGTTCTTAGTCTTAGAAAAAGGTAAAGCTATCTCGTTTGTGTCTGCCATCTTTGCTTGCCCTAGTGCCTTTGTTATCTCTTTCTCATGTTTGGATATATGATTTTTGAAATAGGGTTGTGCATCTAATAATAGTTGTTCCCTTATCCTTTTGACTTTCTGGTTAACTTTTAATCATTTATTGAACTAAGGAACTCGACCATCCATTAGTCCATCTTTTTACCATTACAGATCCAGGACTTTCTTCATGACCTTTTCTGCATTTCCTCGTTTATTTAGAACTTGAGGATGCAATCTGGGTGATGATAAACAATTAAAAGACTGGATTTTCATTAAGTTGTAATGGAGCTGCTCTATTTATGATTGTTTCCTTTTTTCTTTTGTGTTACGTAGCTTCATGGTTTAGGCATCCTTTTCTTATAATAGATACACAGTTTTTTTAAGATTTTGAAGCTGACAATGTCGTTGACTTCTTTGGTGTTAGACAAGCAATGAAAGAAAACGGATGTCGAAGCGTCTCACTGATGAAGCCATGGCATATTTTGATGAATGTGTGTCCTTGTCTACTTTTGATAGTTCCGACTTCTCTGCATCAGAAGATCCATCTTACAGTTCTGTTGGAGCCTCTGGAACTGTAGGTCCTTCATCTTTAATAAAAGAAAGCCCAAGCTGTTATAACCATGGCAGTCAGCTTGATCAGCACCAGGTTCCTCTATTCACTTAAGAATTTTTATAATGCCTGCTAATTTGGCATGCTAGTGGATTGAAATCTGTGCAACTCTCTGCTCTCAGTATTAGAGTACCTGCAGGTTTTATGGATGATGAGGCATCAAGTATTTAGACATATGCATGAATGCATGTCCATATATCTATACAATATAGTATGCATGTTGAAATAAAATCACATTATTTTCCTCAATTGTATTTGCTTTATCATCTAAGATCAGTAATTCAGTTCTTTCCGTTGTGTGTTCTGCATTCTGCCATTTACCATTTCTGTATAAGCAGTTATATATATGTATATGTATGTGTGTGTGTGTGTGTGTGTGTGTAATTTTGTCACCGTATTTAAAAGTTCTTGAATCAGTGCAAAAAATATCAAGAAATCTCTGATATGTGTGAATTTGGAATTCTATGTCTGAATTCTGCCACTCTGAACTGCAGCAAGTGAGCTTAATAATTATGCTGTTATTAAAATGCTCTTATCTTTAGTGTTCCCCTATTGAAAGAAATGAGGAAGACTCACTGTTGTAAAAATGCCATTTTCCTCCCTGTTGTTTTTTCAAGTAAACATGACAATATCAATTCACATCACAATCGAGCTACAACATTCGTCAGTTTCTGGAATTTCCTGTTGATTTCAGATATTTGGCAACCAAGTGCAGCTCCTGAATGGCTGTGAGGAATCTGGGCTGACTACTAACAGCAGCAGTGCCAGGCTAGGAAGCCCTCAACTTTACCAGTTCTCATTTGCAGATAAAAGGCCCGAAAATGCTGGGTCGCAAGAAGACATTAGGAGTTACATCAAGAATTTCGAGAGGGGCACCAACAGAGACGTTGACTTTGAGGCTGCGTGTTCATACTATGACGCTAGAGAGTATAGCGTGCAAGGCTACACCGAGAGTGTGTTAATGGACAGGGTGCTGTATAAGAGCAAAATAGAGTCAGGCGGGTTACTTTTATGTGGCGGCGCTCTTTCATGTCTGCCTTTTGCTTCAGTTTTGTGATAGAAAATCAGTTTTTGATAGTGTTATTTCAACAGAGTTCTCAATCTCTGTATGTGTATGTAATAGTGTGTTTCTTGTTTATGTCACCGAGGTCTTTTTGAATGGGAAATGATCATAAATGTCTCGGGAACCTAGATGGTTCGCAGAGACAAACAAGAAAGCGAGGCAAAGAACAAGCAAGCAAGAAAGCCAGACCTCCAAAGGATCATCACGGGGGGAGGAAGATACAAAGGTAATCTATCAACTCAGGTCTGGCAATGCACATATGTATGACGAGAGATTGTTGGATCTGAGTCTTGTGTAGAGGTTGTGTTCAAGTAATCTTTTGGGGCCTCTAACGTTGTTAGTGTATAAAGGATGATTCTTATCGATGCACGATTCAATGTTTTATAATTATGTTTATTTATGATATATAATGCTTCAATTTTTTTGATATGTAGATATTAAGTTTTTGAGAAGATGTCTCAAATTTATCGTTTAATAGAACGTTACTTCAAAATGACTTATTGGAGTCTTTAAATTTGTATTATTCGTGCATATGATGATGCTTATACATTTGAAAAATTATTAGTATAATATCTTCGACATAGATATACATGTTCTTTTTTTATATAGTTATACTCTTCAAGATAATAATATTTTGTGTATTGCACAAGTCTCACAATAGTTTGTTTGATACATAATTATATTTTTAACATGTGTTTATCAAAAAATAATAAAATACTTAAATATCAATAAATAATAATTTGTTTAAAATTATTAGAAATATATATATATTTTTCATATTACGAATAGATGCTCGAGGACAACTAACCTTATAAAAAAGTTAAAAACATTTTTCCCTCGCCAATTAAAAAAATGTGCGGCTATTAATACTCTCAAAACTTCTAAACGTACCCCATAATAATTATGATAAAATTCGACATAAATAAGTTGATAAAATATCCTTATATATTTATAGATTTTAAAGTTATTTAATTTTATTCGTTTTTCTTCTCAACTGTAGAAATTTCAATCTTCATTCACATTTGCAAGTTGCAATCATAAGAATTAATCTGATGGACTCTCTCTCTCTCACTTCTGTGGATAACTATTCAACACAAACTAACTAAATTCCTTTTCACATTTCTTACTTGTTTTATTCTTCTTTTACATGTTTTTTGAATATAGAGATATAAATTTGGAATTGCAGATTCATTCATAGCTCTGAATCATTTCACCGCGAAGGCCAAACTTAATAAGCAACACACATTTAACACTATTCTCTAAACGCCATTTTACATGCTTGATTTTGCTAAGAATTGTGTGTACAATGGTTCATATATATACAAACACATATATATATTTGATATATATACACTCTATAAGTCAATTTATCTCGATCACCTTTTCTATATATGGGCACGGTGGTTGTATCACAACTCTGTGGAGTCCGTCACATTGAAATTCAAATCCCCCACATACAACGAGGTCGTCTGCGACTGCGCCATCGTTGACGCCACATTCTAGTGCTGAATTTAAATCTGTGCCATTTTCTAATTTTAGCAAGAATTTCCTCTTTGTTACTAAGAAACATAACACAAATATAAATAATGAGGAAAGTGAAAGAAACGATCTTTTTGCAGGAGAAATTTTTTTTGAGTTTTTTTCCGAAGGACAGAGAACTTTTCTACTTTGATTTGTGAATTTAGACTTCAGGATATATTTAGATGTTTCAGGATATGAATAGGCGCACCCTTAAAAAAATCAATATGCATAATGTTGGGGTGTCCAAGTCACATTAGTTGGTTCTCGATAATATAATTAATTTCAATTTTAGTATAAAAATACAAAACAAATTTACAAATACTCTTTCCCAACAAAAAAAAAAAAAAGCATAATTACAATTACGCTCTCAACTTGAAACAAAAATGTCCACAATAAATATTTATTTATTTATTTTGTGAGGGAAAATGTGAATGTAGTAAAGAAAAGAAAATAGAGGCTTTAATAATGGGTTTTGGCCTATGTTTATACATGAGAAAGTAATGCAAGACATAAGTGTGACACATGGAGTTATTGCTTCAGTGGCCAGTGGTTTTTGACTCGTAAATTAAACAAATATTAGAGGGCATAATTGTAATATGAGCACTGCATCTTTGATGTAGCTACTACATATGTAATCACACATACACCCACACAGACAAATATCTACTGACAAACTTCACCAATCTCTTCCCCCTCCACTTAAAAGCAGTCTCATCTCTTGTATTTATACACAGTAATATTTGAATTTCCAGAGAGAGAAAGAGGGGGATTAATATATATATATATATACATATATGCATGTTATATGTAATTATGCATGTATATGAGAGAGAAGGGGGAGAGAGAGAGAGATTCCCCATGAAGGTGCAGAAATCCAGAGTGGGGTATAATGGCAATTGGTAGCATGGCTGAGGACTTAGGCCAAGTGTTGAGAATCCTGACGGACCATGGTTCAAAATTAACTCTGGATCCAGCTTCACTAAAATAATATTATCTCTATTTAAAAAAAAATAAAATCTATGAAAATAATATTGGATATTAATTAATTAAAAGTACACTAATATAACTAATTAAGTTTAGGAACAATCAGATTAAATTAAAAAAGATAATTAGTGCATATGAAATAGTTCCATAAGAATGTAATTAGCAGTATTGTTAATTTAATTTAAAAATATATATAATTATAATTTAAATATGTAATTATAATAATAGGTCCAAACTTTTACCATTTATTTATTTTTATATATTCATAGATGTCTTAATATTTAGTGATTAATTTCATTTTGCCATAGGAGTACATAAATTTTATACTAAAATGCATCCTAAGAGCTCTCAACTAAGAAAATATTATATAAATTCGTCTATTATTAAAAAGTAATTTGTAGCAATTATCAAAATCTAATTTTTACTTGATGGAACATAATAAAATTTGCATATTTATTTATTCCACCATTAGAAATTTTTACATGTCATTATTTTTAAAAAAAAATTCTATCAAATATTCGATACTATTTTTAAGTTTTTATTTTCACTCAATAAAAAACTCAGAAAAATCTCATTTATTTTTTTTGTTCAAGATAAAAGATCTAGGAAGCGAAATTTGAATTTGAATAAAATTAAAATTTAAGACGTAAATAACACACATTTACTATTTGTAGATGAATAATAAATAAATAAAATTGTGGTGTAAAGTAATATCCCATAAAACAGAAGAAATCATTTATAAGTATTAAATAGAAACATGTATATTATACTGTGTAAGTGACAATGTAATGAAGAAGCTTGTTACTAAAAAGCCAATTTAATCCACAAGATTCTTCCTTATCTCTCACTATAGTTGCTTTATAACTCTATTAAGATTTAAATATTTAGTAATATACATTTTTTATTTAATCTTCTCTAATGTTCCAGTTTGCACAGGCATATATATATATATATATATTTTTTATATATATGTTCTTGATTTTAATTTAATTTATTTTCTATTTTGTTGTGGAATATTTTAAGATGAAAGGTTATTAATAAGAAAATAGAGAGAAGAGAAGGTTTAGTCCAAACTAGAAATTGACAAAACCTATTAAATCTATTTGATACTAAATTAACCACAGTTAGTTTGGCAAGAAATTTCTTTTTCCCACACACACACCTTTTTGTTCAAATCCTCGGTCATGACCTCATTCCAGACTTGTACTCTCTCTCTCTCTCTCTCTCTACACTTAATTTTGGCAAACCACTTTGGTTCACCAGAAAAGAAGCCTTTTTTCCTCCTTTAATTTCCCTTTTCGTCTTGATTCCACACCAACCCACCCATCTTCACACACATTTCTTCTCTCTGCACTGCTGCGTGTCATCACTCTTCTCTTCCCTTCTCCCTCCCCCTCTTATAGAGAGAGAGAATACGAGAGAGAGAGAGAGAGAGAATACGAGAGAGCCACCTCCCCTCAGAAAAAGAAAAGCAAAGAGAAAGAGAGAGAGAGAGAAGAAGAATGAAGAGGAAGTCTCCATCCTCTTCTTGCTCTTCTTCTTCATCTTCTTCCTGCATTGAGTCGCCAATTACAGAAAACAATGCCACCAGAAAGCCCGTCAAGCCCGACAACAAGCCCAAGCCCAAAACCATACGTGTTAGAGCCAAGAAAACCCCCAGTGACAATTCCGCCACCTCCCCTAAATCAAGAAGCTCCATTTACAGAGGCGTTACCAGGTATATACATACACACATGCAGGGATTTCTGAAGTCGGCCTTGTTTTGCCTGCATGCATGAAATTAATTCAATTTTATTCAAATCCGACCCCGGCAATTGATTCCGCGGTGCAGGCATAGATGGACCGGCAGGTATGAAGCTCACCTCTGGGACAAGACTACATGGAACAGCATTCAGAACAAGAGAGGAAGACAAAGTGATTTTCCCTTTCTTTTTAATTTTTTTGCATTTTTATAACCTTCATCTTTGATTAAAAAAAGAATTATTTGAAATCAAGGAGATCTGCGATCTTAGCTTAATTAAATTGCCCGATTAACTGGGTACTACATGTTTCTTAAATATTATATTTTCTGCTGCAATTAATGGTTAAATTAATCCTGACTGTGTTTTATTCTTGTTGATGATCCCGGTCCATCACAACGTTCCTAAACGTATTCGTCGCTGCGCAGTCTATTTGGGTACGCTCCCACTTTTTTCTAATTA
This sequence comes from Caryopteris x clandonensis, assembly GCA_028749325.2. Classification (NCBI taxonomy): domain Eukaryota; kingdom Viridiplantae; phylum Streptophyta; class Magnoliopsida; order Lamiales; family Lamiaceae; genus Caryopteris; species Caryopteris x clandonensis. Next base: position 699,594 of record JAPYKT020000024.1, on the reverse strand, counting down.
ATTCTTTTGTTTTCCGTTTTCATTTCGTATTTCAACTTTCACTTGTACACGCAATGTGTATTGATGAAGTCGTTCCGTACACGCGCCATGCGCTGTTTATTAGTGAAGTTGTAACGTATGGAACATAAAGTGAAATACAAAATGAAATAGAGAATCCGGTGTGATTTTTATGTGCATGCAGAGGTTTAGGCAATAAATTTGAATTAATTAGGGTCTAATCGTGTTGTATTAATGTAGGCGCTTATGATAATGAAGAAGATGCGGCTCGTACCTACGATTTAGCTGCCCTTAAGTATTGGGGCCCTACCACCATCCTCAATTTTCCTGTATCTCACTCTCTCTCTCTCTCTCTCTCTCTCTCTCTCTCTCTATACATACATTCACTGTTACATTGACTGAATGCACATCCTAACATCATTGTGATAGATGTGCACAAGAGGGTAGCGAGACAGGGCAAGGCACCGTCTAATTTAATTTTTAAAATAATACTTTAAATGCTAAATTTGGAGTAATGACATAAGTTAATGCATATTTGCTTTAGATCACGTGCAAAGGGCGTGCGTAGGGATCAAAGTCTATTATAATACGGGCGACAGTGAAAGGGGGCTGAATAGTTAATACCATTAATATTTTTTTCAATATATCTATATATATTTATTTATTGACTAAAATGCAGGTAGAGACCTACACTAAAGAGCTTGATGAGATGCAAAAATTGACTAAGGAAGAGTATTTAGCTTCGCTCAGGCGACGGAGTAGTGGATTTTCAAGGGGAGTCTCAAAGTATCGTGGCGTCGCAAGGTACAAAAAAGAAAAATTGAGTAAAAGAAAAAAGAAAATCATGTCATTTTCATTTTAAAAGTACAATGGGATTCTCAGACTCAGAATATCTTGTTGAGTATTTTCATGGTTTTTGTCACACAAAATCAGTTGATTGGGGCCCATATTTGGTCCAATTCTTCATGTGGGCTGTGTTGTATTGAGAAAAATGTGAGCTGTGTGATTGTTTTTTCCGTCCATTTTTATTGCCGTTGTCGTTGTCGTCTTCTTCTCCTTTTAAGGAAATATGAGAAAATAAAAGTAAAATCTTGTACGTGTTTTTGTTTGTTGATTTTGATAGGCATCATCACAATGGCCGGTGGGAGGCTCGGATTGGGCGCGTATGTGGAAACAAGTATCTATACTTGGGAACATACAGTATGTACTCCCTATTTTTTCTTCATTTAGTCTGTTTCATTTGATCAAAATAATTTTGTAAAATATAAAATAAATTGCAATGGTATGTTTTTAGGAACAAAGAAGATGGAAGAAGAGAGACGATTCTGTTAGAATAAATTTATTATGTGGTCTATATCAAGCAAGAGAGTAATAAAAATTGTGGAGATAATTTAATTTAATTTATTTATAGTTACCAACCCTACCTAAGTGGTTGTGTAGATCTAATATTGGAAATCCATCTGCTTGTCCTCAAACAGACCAAATAATTAATTAAGGTCTTAAAAGCTGACATGGCACATTGCTGACTGGTTTAAGACATTAATAATACTAATAACAATATTAAGACAATATCTGCACTTCTTACAAAGGGGAGTTTGGTCATCATTATAATACTGAATAATATTCCCTGACTAGGGTGGGGTAGCACTATTTTATACCTAAATATTCTGACTAGAAACTTAGTTTGAACTAGATCCAATCCAAAGTAGTGTGCAGCTCAAGACAGATGAGATGGACAGAACCTGATTTTGGGCTTTTTTTGGTTCGAAATCAATTTCAAAATCGGCGACGACAAGGGCTTCATTCCTTGTACCATCTTGTGTTTTTAAAATTATTACATACTCAAAAGAGAGTCTTGTTTATAAATATGTAGCATTTGTAAGTTGTCTCTACCAAAGTGAAATTAAAGTTGAAGAGCTCTAAAAGCCAACGAAAGTCTAGGTACTTGACAGCAAGTTCCCTTCAATAGGACTGTGGCCTAGTTTGTCCTACAACTGTCTGATATGGGCATCTAGCGCAATTGGTGATAGATTTTAGCTGCCCACTACCTATAAATCTTGCCTTTGAATTTTGCTACACAAAAATGTGCCCTATGGTTATTGATCATTTTTCAACTACTAAAACGTGCAAAAAAACACTAAAACATGTTTCAAAGTTGACTTTGTGTATGATGCTATCAACTTCGTGTCTACTTTTTGGTGAGTGAAAGTGTTTACAATCCATGAGCGAGATAGGTTCATAATTTTTTCAGCCCAACCCACCTTACTAGTGCTTATGGGCTAGTTCCGCCCGCTTATCAGGCAGACTTACATGGGTCTGGGCTGGCCCAACCAATTCGATCCATATGACATGCAGTGGACCTCAATAATGGCTGATCTCAAGTGCTTACTTGTTCCTCAAATTATAGATTTTGTGCTCACGACCTTGTTTCTCTCTCTCTCTCTCCATGCAGGCACGCAAGAGGAAGCAGCAGTGGCATATGATATGGCAGCAATAGAATTTAGAGGTCCTAATGCAGTAACAAATTTTGACATCAGTAATTATGCTGACAAGTTGAAGAAAGTCCAACCAGAGGTACAAGTCAGACAGGAAGAGATCCAAGTGAAGAAGGAAATGAATCCACTCCCCCTCCATGAAGTACAACCATATGAAGCACATGACTGTGAAGCGGAGGAAGTACAAACATATGAAGCACATGATCATCAAGAGGATAACAAACATGCAGATGGAGCAGATGGTCGCCAAGAAGACACAAACCAAGCCGATCAACCAAGCATCCCCAAGTTAGAATCGATAGACTCCATCGACTCAGAAGCCATAATCGTAATGGACCCCACCGAGGAGCACGAGCACCCTTGGGACCTCTGTCTAGATACCAACTTCAACATCTTTCAGATTCCAGACATACCCCTGGATAAAGGTTCGGAGGTATTCGACTACAACTGCTTTGAGGACGATATTGAATGTATTTTCGATGTACCATTTGACGAGAACAAGATTGTCCAAGAAGCAATACCTGGGAGCGTTGGATTGGTGGTTCGGGATTTGAAGGGTCAGGATGTATCGACTTCTCCTACTTCATCGTCGTTATCAACAACATCAGTTTGCTGTAACATCTAATGTTTTTCTTTTTAATAAAAGGTTTAGGGTTTTCAACCTTGAGTTATCCTACTTTAGGTGAGGAAACTAGTTGTAGAAGACAAGAGTGGCTTGTCATTGGCCTTTTTCATTCCCTAAGATCAAACTGTCTTGAGTGATAGCCATGCTTATCAGTATGTAGTTTCTAGGATTTCTTTAGTGCTTTCAAAAAATGAATTCAGTGAGCCTTTTTCTCATTTTCTCCTGTTTTGACATCTACAGAGTGTTTGTATCTTTAAATTCTGTTGGGAATACAGAACAGGACGAGGAAAATTGGCAAAAAACTTAAAACCAAAATGCAGGTGCCAATCTCAATCAATGCATCCATCCTATAATGTTAATTTAGGCAGTGGCCTGCCCATGAAGTCGAGCAGGTAATGTAATATTGGACGATGGCACGGTGGGGTAAATCCTGAACCTGGTGAAATATCGACCACTTATTTGCACACGCACACACTTGTGTAGGTGTGTGTAAAAACGGGCTGAATATTAGAAAGAATAATCCATGATGACACCAAAGTAGTTAACTCGGCTAATGTGTATGTCAATTGTTAACTTTATTAATATGCCTAGAATTTTCTGCCTGTCTGATTTCCATTACTTCATCTTAAGCAGGTATCGATAACTTCAGCTCCTAACTAGCTGTAGCCAAAAAAAGAACAGTAAGGTAACATCATATGTTTGGCAAATCATGATGAATGCGTACATAATTGAACATAAAGATTCAACCGTCTCACAAGTTTATTCAAATGCTAAATGATTCATCAACTAATGTGCAAGGTACTGCCTATTTTTGAGTATTGAATAAGCAAAACTGCAAGAAAAGACCACCCAACTATGAACGCATGACATGAAATAGCAAACTTAGCTTAACAGCATTGAATAATTTATAGGACCTTTCAACAATTCAAAACCACAACACAAGAAGAGTGGGGGAGGGTCTTGCTTAGCCAAGTACCTCCCACCATAACAGTATAACAAGCTAAGTTCAACACACAGTGAAGTAATAGGACATGGTAGATGTTCTTATCTGCAATTATGCATATATTTACGTTATAAAGGAAACCAAATTAAGGCGGCGGAAGATGCCTCAGCTTTTCTTACAGAATTACAGACGATCCAGCTGAATAGAAACCTCAGGTTTTAAAGGTACCACAAAGATACTTCTTGCCTTGGTAGTGGATCAATGGAGTAGTCAGCTGCTGTAAAATTATATGGTGAATCAAATCTGAAGTCAGCAATATTATGAACGGCATCACCATTGTACAAGGAATTGTATGAAGATTTGCACTGGTCATATTGGAATTCTGCTGGTAGAAAAGCAGAACTGTTTAATGGGACCCTGGTTTCTTGGAATGGGTCGGGCTGAGATAAAGCTCCCTGTTTGAAAAAGCTACCATCTTGTTCAAGCTGTATTGCTGGTTGCTGTGAATTTGGGCCCACAAGATTGTTCAGATGCTTGGGATCAAAGCTATTGTTGTCATGAAGGTTGTTATCGTACAATGACATAAGCTCACCAATCATTCGCTGGCCATCTTCTGGAATCCCAAGTCCAGAAACACTCACACAAGATGGAGCATTATTCACAGGCAAACTAGGAGACTTGGTTTCATTATAAGGTGCAGAAAAGACAGCTTCTTTCTCATTGTTCATTGGATAGCTTGGTTCATTAACTCTTTCAGAAGAACTGAATCGGAATTGGCAATTATTCTGGTGATCGTTTCTCCATGTTTGCTCCTCAACGGACATCCGTTTCCTTTTTAGGGTAAAATCTGCATCTACATCAATGATCTCTCTCTTAACTGGACCTAATGGTAGCATCACAGGGTTATCTTTGTTTGCAGAAATCCCGAAGTTGAAAAGATTCCTATCCATAAGCTTACAGTCAACTTCACTGTTCTCTTCATCTTCTACACCTTCCACATCATAGTTATTAGCATCACCGACCATATACGATCCACTCCCAACATCCAAGGAAGATGGTGTATAGCTATCGGGATATAGTTTTCTGGCTAAAGCATCTTCCTGGTTAACAATAGAAATCCAAGTAGCACTCTCCTTGGCAGTCATCTTATCCTGAAGACACTTAGACTGCCTCACAAGCTTGCGTATTTTGGCAATATCAGGAGACATGTGCTTGATAACAGCAGTCAAAACACCTACCTTCCACGCCTTCTTCAAATCATGGGGCTTCTTATAAGGAGGAGGCCCTTGATCCTTCGGCAAACCCAACTGGGCCCACCATTCCTCCTCTCCGGTGGGCCACCATGGTGGCGGGACACCCTTTTCCAAGGGGAACCTCCTCTGGGGTGGGTTACAGTGCTGCATTAAAGCAGACAGCAGCGATCCAAGGGTAGTGTCCTGGAGTTCTTGAAGCGTATGAGGAGTTGAGACCACCATACTCGACTCTTCAATTTTCCCAGGACCCGAATGTTCGGCCCGATACTTGGAAATTGCAGCAGGCCCGTTACGATCAAACCTAACTTTCTCCTTCCACCATGCACGGAGATTGTCAGAGGCTCCTGTTACAGGTTTTCCGTTTTCAGGAATTATCCCGTACACAAATCCTTGGGCGTTGCAAACCTCCATCATCTTCAGCATATACTTCAAGATCCCATCTTGTGCTCGTGACATTTTCTTCCTTCGGGCTTGCTCTTGGGAGTGGCGCTGCTTTGCGCTGTCATCAATCTTGTCCTTACTCTTCTTCTGCTCCTTGAGACGCTTATAGAGCATACGGTCTCTCCACATACGCCTTTCTAGCTCATCAACATCCATCTCCTCATCACTGTAATCTTCATCAACCTGACCCACTGGTTCAACTTCCCCAGAAACTGGTACATCTCCAGGAGGAGCAGATAGAAATTCTAGATTATCGCAAAAGCCCATTTCCTCAAAAAAGCCCATTTAGCCGACACTTCCAACAATGGTACTAATCTCAGTTGACCCCGCTTTCCTCTTCACAGCTTAATAAAGACTAGTATTCGCTATATACGCACAAAGTCAGCTCAGATAATTTCTCCGGATTGCAAATAAATCAAGGCAAAACTTCAAAAAAAAAAAAAAACCCGCTAATCTGATCCAAGAAACAAAGAAACGATATATTAATCAAACTGATTCAAGAAAAAATCAAATCCAAGAATCTCACACATGAGAAAAAAAATTGATTGCTTTGAATACATAAAATCAATAACCTCCACAGTCAAGTCAAACTGTCCAGAACAGAAAATACTGATAAATTCTTAATCGCACACATCTCATATCTATGAAAGGATCCCTAATTATTCATCTATGATCATCAAAAGCCCTCAAAGGATCAGTTGACCTACAAGCTCCTTAAAGCAAGATTATATATGTATAGTTTTAATAAATACATCACAATTCACAAACAGTAAAAGAGCACATATAGGTAGAAATAATAATAACTAAATATGTAAAGGACCGATCAATTCTCTTCTTGACTCTACTACGGTACAGATCAGTTAAGAACAAACCGGCTCATAAAGTTTGACTCTGGCTATTACAAGATTTGGGCTTTACACCACACAGTTGACAAAATTAAAAAAAGAAAAACGAGAAATTTAATTTCGAGAAATCAAACATATAGAGGAAAGCTTACCGATTATTTTCTTCTTTTTTCCAGTTTGTGGAGACTAAACGGGCTTCAGCTTTCTTGTTAGTCAGATAAGAAGAAGAAGAGAGGATAGAGAGAGAGAGAGAGAGAGAGAGAGTGCGTGCGTGGGGGTGGGTTTTTGCCTTTTGTAAGAAAAAGGAAGCGAGAAGGTGCGAAGAAAAGGGAAATCAACATTTGAGGAGCCATGGTTGAGTTAATTAATGTATTCATCGTCAAATGGTCGATCCGTGTCGTCTTCCGAAATTAAATGATGTATTATTTATTTATTTAATGTAACACTTTCTCAATTTCCAAAAAGTTTTATTATAATAATTAGAAATAGATCTGTTTATATATATATATTTGGGAAATAAGACTATCACAGAGTTAATATATATATATATATATTTTTAAATAAAATTTCATGTTTATTTTTTATGCATAACAAGAAATAGTCTTAGTTTCCAGCATTTTACCTTATTTTATGTTTTATCTCTAGTTATTAGAGTTTTATATATTTTATATTTCACATTTAGACTTCCAGGTTATTTGTATATTATTTTTATTTTTAGTTTGCCTATTAATCAGCAGGACTTCATTAATTTTGTACTTAGCTTTCTATAATATACCATGTTTGTTAGGTATTGTTGTCGAGATCTTTGTCCAACTCATGATTCAATTATAATAACATTCGAAATTCGATAATGTACTATCACTCTCTTACGCACATGAGTGTATTCTAATCGGTCAAATACAAAAAATAAGACTAAAAAAAACAATAGAGTATCATTCTCATTTTTCGTATATAAAGATTAGTGAATATTATAACATACATATATATATATAAACTGATCTAGGGTTATTATAGACTTGAGTTGGGTTAGAAAATTATATAATTAGATCACACTAAAATGCCATCAAAACAACAACATTCACCGGGGTGGTTTAATTATGTTTTATGCATTTCGTAATACGGATTTTTGGTTTATCTTTAGGGTACTTATGACATGTTTTAACTTTTGAAAAATAATTAAAATTATTAATTATGAATTATGATTTATTCCTAAAACAAGTTGAAAAAAGGAACCCTTGTTTCCTCCCAAAAAAAAGAAAAGAAAGTAACCGTCGTCTTGGTTTCAAATTTTAACGAAACTATTGCACATTTATAACATTCAATTATTTAAAGAAAAAAATAAATAAATGACACAATATTATAACACCTAAATTGTAACTATTCTGTATTCAGGTTAATATATAATTATTTATCTTTTATATTGTAAGTATTACTGTATATTCTGAACAAAGTATTGTTCTCTCTATTTAAAAAAAAAAAAACCATATTTTTAAGAGTATTATTTTTTATTTTTGTTCAATTTGATAAATATTCAACCTTTTAAAAATCATAAATTTATATTTATATAAATTTTTTTATTTTTTTTTGGTGTCACTCCTTTTGTGATTTTTATGCAATCATGAAGTAATTTTGTAATGTGTTTTTATGGATTGCATTGCACTCTTCTTCTAACATATTTGGGAGATTACATTTGTTTATAAATGTAAGTGAGAAATGGTGAGGATCAAGTTGAAAAGAATAGTATATGTTTTGGAGTTTCTATTATCCTATTACAGATTATGGAAGCTTCTATTCACACATTTAGATTGTTTCTACTACTTCCGCCGCTTATTACATTTGTTGTAGAGTGTAAAAACATTGATATTATATAAAACTGTCTTATCCTCAACATGCCTTCATCCCAAAAATCAATTTATGAAATACTTCTCCTTTAAAGTTTGAATATAAGCTGCGTGCTACATAGTACTGCATCAATTAATATGCACGTTTGTCCAATATATATAAATATAAAAGTTAAAATATTTTTTAGCCACTCAAAAAAATTATTTTTTTTAAGTTATTATTCAAAACTTAGGAATACCTCAAAGTTTATGAGCAAACATGTTAATTATTCAAAACTTATGAGCCAACAATTAACAATGGCGGGAACTTCAAGATACATCAAAGAAATTTAAGATGTACACAAATATATCTCGAATCTCATAAATTTCAAATTTCAAGCTATATTACCATCTCACAAAGATGTTAAAAACATTATAATTTTTTTTAAATGGTTAAAAATCTAAATAGAAATTTGCAGTAACAGTATATATATGTGTATATGAAACTCATTGCCAATAAAAATTAAAAAAATATATATAATTTAAAAAATTGATTAAGGAAACTCTCACTGCACCAATCCTTCATAGAAAGGTATACTAGTACAAGGCAACCAAGTATCCCCCATTGTTAAATTATACACAGTGAAGTTCAAAGCCTCAGAAGCATTCATCAAAGTATAACCACCTAACTGCACTCTCATGCTAGTATCAGCACCAGGCCCATAATTCTCATACTCTCCATAATAAAGTGTATCCAATCCATTCGTCCCATTCCACTCCAACCATCCGACAGGGTTTATGAAGCTCCCAATATACGATTGCATGTACACCGTTCGTCGACTTAGAACTAGTATTTGAGTTCAAGTCCATTGCTAGATCTGCCGCAGCTTGAATGGTGCAGTTGTGGATGGATATGCCGGTGTTCTGGTTCGGGTCGGTTCTGCCTTGGGCTTTCAGTGCTATTTTCTGGTTAGGCATTGGCTGTCAGGCGAAGAGATTGCAGGTTTGGAAGATGGCAGCTGAATTGCCGAATATGAAGTCTACTGTGCCGTAGATGTCACACTCTCTGTAGAACTGTCTGAGAGAGTGGACTTAGAGGGTGTCTTGGTAGCCTTCGAAGGTGCAACGGTAGAACGTGGAGAGATCGGCGCTATTCCTCACGGCTACAGCTTGGTGCTTCTCAGGACCGGCCGTCTTCTTGAATGTTATGTCCATTGCTATGAAATGCTCACCATAAACAACTGCAATGAGATTTCGTGTATCAGAAAAATGGACACCATTTTTGCTCCAATTTGTGGGCTCTTAGAAAAAAATTACTAAAAATCATCATCAACAGATAAAATCTCAAGCCCAATACTGAATCAAGAAATATATATATCTAGTGTTGCTTCTCTTAAAACTAATGATCCGAGCATACAATACAAGCTGCCAAAACCTGAAATGAAGATAGTGCAGACTCACCAAAGGTAGCAGAGTTGAAGGTTGTCCAGCCATCAATGACACTTCTGTTTCCTGTAATAACAGTGCTGTTGATCCCATCCCCAATCAGCAATATATTTTTCTTGTATCTTGGCACGACAATGTATTCCTCGTAGTAGCCCTGCTGCGTGTAGATGATGAAGTAGCCATCGTCGGCTAGGGAGTTGTTGGGGGCGAAGTTGATGGCGTCGGTTATGGATGAAAAGTTGGCACCTCCATAAGGGCTAACTGTAACCGTATCATTGACATGAATTCCACCATCTGATATTTCTTCCACAAGTCTTCCTTTCCCTAAGGATTTGATTGACTTATGTTGTAGCATCTGATCATTCATTCAAAGATCAATTCCCCAGGTCAAAGATTTGCTATCTGAGCTTTGGCAGAAAGATGCATATGAAGTTAAGCACATCTAACAGAGTTACACATTATAATTATAATATTTTCTGGTTTTAATTATAAGAGGTTGAGGGAGTTTTCCTTATCCCAGAGTTCACATAGCATAGTGAATTTCATTTAGTTGTAACTATTTTTCATGCATTGGGTAGAGGGTGAAACAAATGACATCGTTCATTTCAAATATTGTTTCATCTCTTATTTCAATACTATTAGCACGTGTTTTATAAAAATAAAATATTAAAAATAGATTATATAAGACAACGTGATCACTAATAAGTGGAGCTATATATTGTCAAAGAAACACCCGATCGCAAATAATTTATTTGGGACAAAACTATCTCTTTTATTGTTGCAAGAACTACAAATCTGTAAAAGTGATCGTATATAATTTATAGTTTCACACAAACTTATTTTGAGAGACAATATTTGCCGTCTAAAAAAATGTATCTTTAAAAATCCTTTTTATTGTACTGAAGCCACATATTTATTTATAATATCATCATAATATTATTTTGTATATATAATAAATATTAAATGAATTTGAATAGAAAATAAAATACTATTTAAAATACGATACCAAGCGTAGTCTATGACCCCTTAAAAGCTCACTATGATTTATATGTTCATTCGTATTTTAATTTGTATTACACAATAACCCTCATTTCCCATATATCTTAATGATATTACTAACTAACATACGTATTAAAAATAATAGAACAAAATATAGAACGCGAAATAAAATAAAAGAATGAAATCTTCTTTTATATCATATATATTTCGATTTCATATTTTAATTGCACCATTATATAATATATATCTATTGATAATATTATTAGTATATATATTTTGTGTATTAATAATACTTAAATATAAACAGCTTATATGAAATAGAGGATTCAACATTAGCATATCACCTCCATTTTACATCTATTAATCTCGCCTGATTTATTTTTGTAAATACTATTTCAACGCATTTAATTTCATGAAATATTTAAGTGTTGATTGTCCATAAATCAAATAATAATAATAAAACACTATTTATTTATAATATAATATCTAAATGTATTTCCCCCTTTTCATTTAAATAAATTAATAAAATATAGGGTGTAAGCTGGTCAGAGAAATTTGATTTACCTGGTAGAGATGAGAAGCGGGATGACGCGCCCAATCCAATTCCATGTCCCCCCTCCGACCCGACACCCCCCCTTTCGCCTCCTCCTCCTCCCGCGCCCCAATGAATGCGCCACCAGCCCAAGCGAGAGACTGTACATCTCCAAGCGGCGCAGCCAACGCGGTCGCCATACGGCTGCCGGTCGAAGCAAGTCTGCACTCTGCAGACCAGATCCTGGCTGATGTTGCTGGCGACTGAGATGAGGTCCAAGTAGTCGGCACTGAGCTCCTGAAGCTGACGGCAGTCGGTCAGCGCGCCGATCTCGGCGTTGATCAGAAAGAATCTGAGTGTCTGTCTGATTGTAGCTGCGTATGGGTGTTGCAGCTCTCATATGTTGAGATCGAAAATATATAACAAAAAATACAAAATCGACTTGAGATACTAATACTTGCACCAGAGTTTAAAACATCAACAAAATCAGCATTTTAATTTTGTTTACGTCTCATTCCAACAAAAACAATTAAAATACCCAAAACTACATTATATCCAACAAAATCATAAGAAAGCAATAAATTAAAGAGTTGTAATAGTAACTAGTATTTCACCCGCGCGGTGCACGACATGAAAATATTTTATTTATAAATTAAAGTGTGTAATACGGATTTGTTAATAAAAATACATAAACTTGAAACATCACTAATTCGATTGAATAAGATTACAAATTTTGAAAAACTTCCTTATACACAACATTCCTAGTTAAATTACTTTGCGCATTATCTTGGTCACAAATTAAAATCTTTAATCCCTTACGATTTGTGACCCTTGAAACTGCCACATATAATTGTCCATGACTAAACATTGGTTTCTTCAACAAAAGACCAACATGAGTTAGGGATTGACCCTGACTTTTGTTTATTGTCATAGCATAGGACACGATCAGAGGGAATTGTCTTCTTTGGAACTTAAATGGCAACCTTGGATCAGATGGAGTTAGTGACATTCTTGGAATTAAGACCTTGTATCCTGCATTGGCTCCAGTTAAAATCTGTGCTTCCAGAACATGATTTCCAAGCTTTGTTATAACCAATCGAGTACCATTACACAATCCAACAGAATGGTCAATATTTCTTAATAACATTACCGGAGTGCCAACCTTCAAATGTAACTCATGATTTGGGACACCTGAACATCGAATACCATTTAGAAATTCAGTAGTGTGTACATCACTCAAAATATCAACATTCACATCCGACTTGCATGTACTATCCGAACTCAAATATGTTCTTCCATCGGATGAATTTTTTGAAGTAATGTACTCATTTACACTATCAACAACATCAAGGGTTGGTGCTAGTATAGCACGATCTTTCAGAAATCCTAGGTCATCGACAGTATTAGAGAATGATGGATAAGTATTTTGAACAATAGTTTCAATTGGATCAGCTTTACACCTCAGTAGGATATCATCAGGAATTTCCACATCCGAAAATCCATCATTTTGAATGCCGATGGTCCCATCTCCAATACTTGCAATCCACTCTGAAAATTCTCTCAAATCAGACAATTCATTAGCAGAGCCATCTGGATACTGAAGCCTCATATTTTTTGTCAACCGAAGCACCTTGCAATTTTTCCAAATTCTAGATGAATTTATTGTTGCATGTACAATATCTTGTCGTGTTCCCTTTGGCACAACTGGCAATATCTGGCGGAAGTCTCCACCAAACACAATTGTTTTACCACCAAATGGCTTATTTATGTTCAATGGATTGCTCAACTGCATGATATCTTTAAGGGTGTTATCCAGTGCTTCAAAACAATACTTGTGCATCATAGGAGCTTCATCCCATATAATAAGTTTTGCTCTGACTATGAGCTCTGCTAAGTGGCTTCCTTGATTGATAGAACATGTAGCGTTCTCAATAGCATCGAGTGGGATGGAAAATCGTGAATGTGCAGTCCTCCCACCAGGCAACAATAGAGACGCAATTCCACTCGAGGCTACATTCAACACGATATCTCCCTTTGAACGAATAGCTGCAGATAATGTCTTCCAAACATATGTTTTTCCAGTCCCTCCATACCCATAAACAAAGAATTTGCCACCTTGGTTTGAATTCACTGCATCCATAATTGTATTGTATACATTACGTTGCTCATCTGTCAAGTTGGCAACCATGGTCTCGTGTTCTTTAGTTAAAACAGCTCGGTTGTAGTGCAACTCATCGTGCAGTAATCTATTTGAAGCATTCAACTGATTTCGCATATCGGGATATGGCATCGTATCATGCTCTCTCAAACTGCTCCCAAGCTTTCGCATGGTGTTTTCAATATCAACCAAAGTAGTATTCTTGATCTCATCTTCACTCAAGTTCAGATCTATTCAATGATGTCAAAAGTATACACATAATATTATTATTTATTGCTTTGAAAATCTTCTAAACTTATTTAAATACATCATATAAAATAATTTCAAATAATGTAAAATGTACCTTGATGATTCAAAATTCTCCTTTGTCGGTGCAGAATATCATCTGACAAATATGTCCAACACTTGTCCCATACATCCTCTGGCCGAGTCAAACATTTAGATGATAGTAAAGTTGCAAATAGGTATCTCAAAGAATATCCAGATGCCCATTGACTTGATTCAACTATCCCGTCAATGTATTCTCTATCATCATCAAGCAGACCACGTGCATAACATGCTTCTCGAAATATGTCATATGTGACATTACCTACTGATCGAATTTCCTCAAAACTGATCGCACCGCGAACGACATTGAGAAGACATCTCAAATAGTACATTTCTCCACTACCAGGTGGAACATAAAACAACCGTCCTAATGAGAATCCGCGTCTTCTTTTGGCCCAAACCCTTTTATCCTTTTTCCACACAAACTTATGTGGAAATTCAGCATAAGTTAGAGTACGTGCTTCTTCAAATTCTTTGTTTGCCTCAAACCAAGCCAGAAACATACTTTGATTGACAGTTGGCTTGTCCATGATAACATCAATCTGATCTAAATCTGAGAAAATAACGGCTTGTTGGTCCGGCAAATGAAAACTTAGCCGCTCAACCGGGGTATTCTTATACTGAATTTCAAATCCAAGTATCCTCCACATAGCTTCACATGGTGACACATATCTACAGTCGTAGTACATGCTAACCTCATCCACATTTTTTTGAACCTCAGCGGAGGTTGTGCTCTTATAAAAAGATGCAGTAACTCGATCATGTCCTTTATTGACATACTTGAATAAATATTTTATTGATCGTGATTGATTGCACCACTCTATATTTAGATGTGCTCCATACTTCATTAACAAATGTTTATTGTGAGGAACAACATACCGATTGTCAAGCTCAACTCCACTTTTCATGACAGTTATCCCATTATCTCGACGACGATAAACTGGATAACCATCTGCGTCTACACTGGTGGTATCAACAAATCTCTTTGGAAAATGTTTTGTGCATCCATTAGAAGACATGCATGGAGAATTTGGTCGTGCAGCTCCGCATGGACCATGCATCATAAAATCACGAACAGCATTATAATATGCATTATCAACTTGTGGATGTGGAATCTCAGCGGATATTATACTATCTATGTCATCAGGAGTTGGATACTTATCTTGTTGTTCCATAAATAACAATATGTGAGCATGCGGTAGACCACGCTTTTGAAATTCAACTGTATAGATCACTTAAAAAAAGTAGCAAAGGTCAGTCGTGGAATCAGAATATTAAGATGTAAGTATATAATATAATTATTTGATCTAAGTATAAATATAAATCTAATCTAAAATATAATAGTAGAAACTTACATGCTCTAACTGCCCCAAATATTTTGTTCTTCCTTAGATCATTTATCAAACCATCCAATTTCATTTTGAAGATACGACAAATCACATCAGGACGATCTTCAGCTTTCAATCCTCTGCTATCCAAAAATCGAATGATTTCAGGCCATTTTGGATTACATGTAAAGGTAATGAACAAATCTGGATACCCAGCCCATCTACATATCGCCATTGCATCTTGATAATTTTGTATCATATATCGAGCGCCACCAGTAAAGGAAGATGGTAGTATAATACGTTTTCCGAGAACGCACGCATCAGTTTCACCACGGAGCAGAGCTTCTGCAAGACCTTTATACATTTCACAACGTAGTTGCTTTTGGTGGGTACGGATATAAGTTAACCGTGCTGATTCCACCATAGTATATGCATCAACTATGAATTGTTGAGTTAGTCTTCTAGCACACAAGAGAGAAGGGGGTTCTTCTTCTCTCTCATGCAATCGATAAGCAAACCACTCCCTCATACTGACCTTCTTTCTTCCTCCCCCTGCAGTACTGGTCGACTCAGAGAAAGGTATGTCCTCTCTATATCCATCCTCGCCATATGGAAACAACAGAGGATATTGCAAAGCAAGATATGCAGCATTCAATTCATTTATCCTCTTCAACTGACCAGTCTGTGTCTCAACAATTATATCTCGATCACTCAAACTCTCATCAAAATCACCCACCAAAAGGGCTGCAACTTCCGAAATAGAAGGCAAATTATATCGTCGTGCATCTCCACCCCTTCTCCCGATAAGTCGCAACCTTACATTTGAAGTATCTCTTTCAAGCAATTTATCTCTTGCCATTCTAAATGTTTTCACCAGTATGTTGTGGTCATCTAACATATCTTTCAAATCAGACACGATTTCTGCATGAATGGTATTTATGTGCTCTCTTGTCCTGTATATGTAAAACATTGTTAACATCATACATCTCACATACTAATACATACTTTTCAAAAAAAGTAATCAAATAACAAACATTTGTGATATAAAAGTGTAATGTTCAAAGAACAAACCTAACACATTTTATACGATTACTGATTTCATTCTCAGTGTCATATATATAAAGTTGTGCGAACTTGGGAGTTGAACCTTCAGGTGGTAGCAGACTGCCCATCAAATGATAATTCTGACCATGCAGTTTAAATATAGGTGGCGAATTCCCTTGGTTTTGTGAATGGTCAACTTTGCCTCCCATTGATGTGAAACAAAACATATTATTGTATGACCTTATATTCTCTAAAAAATGGTTACTTTTCTCATTTATTCCATGCAATAGATCAATCAAAATCTTAGGCGGTTCTTTCATTTTTGGAAGTTGGACTTTTCCTTGACTGCAGCACAATGAATACTTTGGATATTTTGCATTGTAGTAAGAGCGTAGACGTTCCTCGTACCAAAAAAATGCACCACAAAACTCACATTTATAAGTTGGATCTCCAACATCCCAATAGTCTGAAAAATAAAACAGAGACACACACACATACATAAATGTTGTTCATTTATAGTGAAACAATAGATAGATTTATATCAAAAATGATTACCAATTTGAGGGACATCTCCTTCATAATCAATACGATCCACATCTACATAGCAAACAACAAATATAGTATGAATAAATGATGCTGAAAAATACATATAAAATTACAATTAAATAATGTACTCATACCGATGTTATTCATATCATCTATTGTAATGTTATCAACATTGGGAGCATTTGATGGATTGGATCCTACTATGATGGTGTCAATATTGGGCACAACCTCTTCACCAGTCAGGTCAATCACCATAGATGAATTTGAACCAATCATGGTTGAGGAAACATGATTGTTATTGCTATTCATAGTACAAACAGTTCCAGGACTATAAGAAAATTTGTTGGTGGAGGCAACTGTAATTCAATAATAATTGTTTCAGTAAAATATAGTCATTGGAAATAAGTAACGACCACAATTTATGTAGTACTATAATGCAATTATATTTGAAAATAATGTACCATTCGTAATTTCACTTAAAGGGATGAATGAAGGTGAGATCAACATAGTCCTTGATATATGATTATTGCCAGCATGTGAAGGCATACTTGCATGGTTCTCTGAAAATGCATAAATAACCCAAAAAATGTTAGAGTATACTTTTAAAATATATAGACTCACACAATATTTATTTATAATACAATATTATATCATAATGTAACATGCAAGTCAAAATAATATTTTAAAAATAATTTCCACATAAAATGTAATTTCTACGTTGAAATTAATTGACACTAAATGAATATAGTTGAAGTGTAGCAAAATAAAATGACTCTTATTTAATTTTGTAGTAAATAAAATCCATCTATATACTTTGAATAAGCCCACTTATAAGTTTGACCATATATGAGCAAACAAAATTACTATATTATCATGAAAATAAAATATTATAATATTATAATAATATCATATTTGGAATTTTTGTTTGTCCAACAAATGTTCATATTTATTAAAAATTAGGATGCATTATTCTTTAGTAATTAAATAATATTAATTATCTAAATAGCACATGCCAAATTAAGTATTGAACAATTTCAAATTATAGAATTTTAATAATTTACTAATTTAATAATATATCAAATAAGTTAAAAAATTTGATTTTCAAATTAATAAATAATATTGTTGCAAATTAGTACACTTTATGAGGATAATTATTGTTGCATAATCTTATAAGTATCGATGATTGTGACTAAATTTAATAAGTTTATACAGCTTTTACTATTGAAGTTCCAATGACCAGTTTCCTTCGAACCTGTAGTCATAGATTTTTGACATAATAATTGATATTCTCTTTTTTTAGTTTGATGTTAACATTGATATAGGTACTCTTCAATTTAAGCTTATATCTTGATTTTCCTTTTTAACTATAAATGGCCATCTTATATTTGTTTAAATTTTGCAATTTCAAGATTTTTCTTTTGGTCTTCAAAAATCTGGATTAAATATTTTCTTATTTTTTTATAGCCTTGTTCTTACAAATAGTTTTTAAATAATTTATCTTATAAGAAAACTGTAATTTGAAAAAGTTTATTTGATTCAGAATCTATAATTTTTTGTAGAATTCAAAAGATTAATTTTATTGATATCCTGTAAGAATATTAAGTACTTAACTTTATTTCATTGCCTTCTTATAAAAATAATAAAGATTTATATATACTACCACTCTATTAAAAAAAATATCCTATTAAAAACTAAGACCCCAACCATTACACATTATACACTTGGGTTAGTATATATTTTATTTAATTCAAAATTCAGCCCAACTAAAAAGTAACACGGCCCAATAAATATAAGCAATACACTTTCATTACCCAAAAATCAACTAAAAAGTAACGTGGCCCAATAAATATAAACAACACACTTTCATTACCCAAAAATCAAACCCATCAGATTATACATGTCAATTTTCTAAATTAAAAAAGGCACAAATTCCTACCAACGTCTAGAGTCTTCGTCACTCTCCACCCAAGCTTTCACCGACCCATTTCTCCCCAAATTTGAAGCCGTTCGACTAAACCTTTGAAACCTTATTCTTTCACCAATTTCTGAAATTGTAATTTTTGTGTCGATTTTGTATAACGATATAGAATCAAATGGATACAACTACAAATTTGTTTTACCCAATTCCGTGTTCATAGTTATTCGTCCAGATCCAACGGTGAAACAAAGCTAAGTATTTCTCATCCTTTGTTTTATTTTTCTTGTTTATTTCATAGATTATGTCTATGTTATATATCATTAGATTCCTATATTTATGTTTGAAATTTATCAGGAATAGAAATATTTTTAACCTCAACTTCAATATCCAGTTCAATGGTCTAGTTTTCGTAATTTTCGCAAAAGACAATTAAGATGTCTAATGTTGTGGAAAAAATAGAAAAAGAACCTATAAAATGCTTTACAATAAGCGTGCAGACGGTTCCATATTTACAAAATTAGACCTTTTTTTACTACTGTTGTATTTTTAATTAAATTAGAATTCATAGGTGTTTAATTGAAAATAAAAGATTTTTTTTTTCTGTAGATTAATATGCATCCTTGTTCATCCCAGATAAAAGAGAAAAGAGAGACTACTATTCAATTAATTTTGTATTTTGTAATTTTGATTTTTAATTATTGTTTTTTACTGTTTCTGAATTAAGTTAGAATTCATGTAGATTACATGTTTCACCACCGCAAAACTCTATAAAAGTGAGACATATTATTAACTACAGCTGATAGTTTCTATATAAGCAATTCTACTTCTAGGATTCGAACCTATAATCAATCAGATTTAGTAAAAAACCTGAGAAATAATGCATTAAAGGCTCATAGGATTGAAACCCAACACCAAATGAAGAAGAAAAATTACTCAGATGCATAAACATTTGACACGTCTCTAGTTTAGCTTTTCAACGTTCCTTCTTTTATATTAAGGAAGATAAAACTGCATAGATGACCATTGAACTTACCTTTATCTGAAGTATCATCCCTGGTACGCTTTCTGTTGATGATAATAGAACTTGTAAGTTTCCTCATGGTACTGTGTGCATATACGATGAATGTTTGCTAAAATTATGCAGTTTTGCCTTCGTATGTTGTAAATCTTGAAGAGAAAATGCAAAATATGTGAAGGGTTGAAGAAATCACTGAAAATGAATGCTTTCTTTTTACAATAACTTCTTATATGCATCTGAAAAACATTTAATCATGAGTTGTCTAGGAATACGAAAAGCCTCCTACAAAAATTATGTAAAGTTAAATAAAAAAACTTGTCTGATAGAGTCTTGTATATTATAATATTATCACTTTGATGAAAGCTGCATAAAGTGTATATGATGATAGACAGTCTATACATAGGATGTATCAATTTCTGATTTTTATCTTTTAATCAATTTATTGCTTAATTTATTTGTAACTTGAAGCATAATAATATTTATAATTTAAAATTTATAGAACAAAGGCTTAAATTTTACTTTAGTTGACTTGTCAGCATTTGTTTTTTCATATGATAAGTCTTGATTAAGTTGTTATTTTGTCCTGCAGGAGGAGCAAATTACAATCAAGAATAGAGCAAATTCATGAAATGATTAAAAAAAAAGGATACGTACATTTTCCCCTATTTATTTTTTAAAAATTTGTTTTCAGTATGCATAATTGATATGTATGTATTGGCTATTATTATTGAATGAAATTTGTGTTCATGGTCCAACACTTCTTATTATTTGTGTTTTGTTCGTGACTAATTATTTTTCATGTATGTCTGGTTAATATTTTGCATTCATTATCTTGATAATTAATCAACTTAATAATACAATAATTAGGTGTAATTTATAACTTGTCTTAGGTTTGAAAGCATGAGTAAATAGTTCCCTCATGTCTAAGTATTTGTTATGTACTTTTATTTCTTATTTAATTGTGCTAAATTCTATTTGTTTTCACCGATGTTTCGTATCTACTGATTTTGTCATTATAAGTTAAATTTAAAACAAAAATAACTTTGATGAAAGATGCATAAAGTGCATATGATGATAGATAGTCTATACATAGCATGTATTATTTTCTGTTCTTTATCTTTGTATCAATTTATTACTTCATTTATTTGTAACCTGAAGCATAATGATAATTTATAATTTACAAAATTTATAGAACAAAGGCTTAAATTTTACTTTAATTCACTTATCAGCATTTGTTTTTTCATATGATAAGTTTGGATTAAGTTGTTATTTTGTCCTGCAGGAGAAGCAAAGTACAAGCAAGAATAGAGCTAATGCGTGAAATGATAAAAAAAAAAAAAAAAAAAAAAAGATATGTACATTTTCCCCTATTTAATTTTTTGAAAATTTGTTTTCAGTATGCATAATTGATATGTATGTATTGTTATGTAATTTTATTTCTTATGTAGTTGTGCTAAATTTTATGTCTTTTCACTGATATCTCACAACTACTGTTTTTTTTGTCATTATGAGTTAAATAAAAAACAAAAATAACTTCAGTTGTGTGCATATTGTTTTCATTATGCTTCAAATATGTCATGTTTTCCATATTAGTTGTTTGAATATATTTGAGAATTTCTAGATTTGATGGTTTATTGAATATTGTGTTCATTTATTCTGTACTTATATTTTTTTTATAGTACAACAGTAGCAGCTTAAAATAGTTAATAAAGCAAGTTCATGCAAACAACTACTATATAAGATTTTAAGATAAGTACTCTTGATTCTTTGCATTTACATTTGAATACTTGGATTTTATTTGTTCAAGCTTGCATGAATTTCTTAATCAATGATATGTTGATGTTAGGGGTTGAATTATGCTAAAATAATGACAATTATATGTTTATTTTTATTATCTATTTCAATTATTTCATGTATTTATAATTATGTTGTTAAATAAGCTCCATTTTGTTAGAATGTATGGATGGATTTTGAAGTAAACAAACTTCGAGGGTAAATAATAGAAAGCATAATTCAAATCATTTAAAATTCATCAGGATATCAGTGTACAATAGATAGACTATAATCCTAGGAATTAAAAAATAAAACACAAAAAGAATCTACCAGCAACAGGTGGTGATCCACACAATAACTTCCTAGGAATTCAAAAAACTATCATTGTTATCTTCAAAAGTCCATACCTTGATCAACAAAATAGATAATTGAAACTAATTGATGTTCAGATGATTGTAAATCTTAGTGCTTTCAATCCGTCTCCTCCTTGATCACAAGTTTCTTTTTTTCTGGTGCATTAGTGGAGAATTCATCAATTAGTTTGCGCTTCACTGACCTATCTTTATCTTTTTCCCTTTCCTTCTCATCTTTTGTTACACTGTCAAGTGGTGTGCAAAAATAAGGATCTGAACTTCCAACCTACAATATATGAAATATTTGTATTACAAACTGAACAAAATAAAAGGTGAATATTTTTTAAATTTAAATTTGAGTTGTATTGATTAATATAAAATAACCTTTTCTGAGTCAAATTCTCCACCAGCCTTAGACACCAAATCTGATCCCTAAGTACATAAAAATACATTACGTTTTAAGTTAGACTTCTTAATTAAATATATTTAAATGTATGTAATTAAATGTATATTGTATATACATATAAAAATTACCTCATGGAGAACAAATGGAGCTTCAACCCTTGCTTTTTCTGTATTGATAGTCTTAACACTGTAAGCACCATAGAAATGTTCAAGTTGTTCAGGGGTCACTTGAACCTTAAAGTAGAGTTCCTTATCAAGTATATTGTTTATAGCATCTGGAAGTGAATCTTCATCCCCAACCTAAAGAAAAAAAAATGAATTTATTACCATTAAATTAATTATTTTAAAATATCAAAAGTTAATAGGAATTTCGTTTAAGAATGCCCACATCTGTTATCTCATCACGCAGTAGTAAAGCTGTCTTTCCTATCAACTCAATACAATGTTGGTCCCAAAGAAGCAAGGATGCATTATCGGTTGAATCTTGAACCAAAACTTGAATTTTGTACCTTTGTAATTTAGCATAGAAATAAGTCAAAAAATAGAAACTGTAATATAAATATGTAATATGTAGTAGTAATAATAATAATAATAATAATAATAATAATACCTGGGCATTCCCGATGCATCAAAACGGTCACAATTTGTGCAGTAAAATCGAGCATGAACTTTGCTGATTTTTTTGAAACACTTTGGGCAAGATAAATACCACCATTGTCCAACTGTTTCAATTGCTACTATTCTTGCATATATCCACACACTTCCTACCTAAAAAATAAAGTATTGTGTTAATATGTTTTTGTTCTTTCGCTGATTTCTCGTAACTATAATTTTTTGTCCTATATAAGTTCTATTTTATTATAATGTAAGGTGAATTTTGAAGTAAATAAACTTCATGTGTAAATAACAGAAAGTGAAAATATAGAATAAGTGCTATAGAATAATAAAATAAAAATATTATAATTAATATATTACCTCTCCAAATGTTCTTATTTGTTCAATTGTTCGGATGATAGCATTCCCACCAAAGAGATCTTCACTACCCCCTCTCGCTGAACTGCTTGACCTTGTGGTAAATGCTACTTGACCTTTTGTTTCTACCACAAACCTAACAAAAATATATAGAAATAATCACACTATTCTTCCTCATAAAATAAAATATTTGTAAACCATGTGAAACAATAAATTACCTTGTTCGATATTCTCCAATTTCAGGTAAGTCGCCATCCAAAATCAACTTTGATGCATTGTAAGTGGTAGAAACAGAAACTCTATCTGCTTATTCGATGTAGATTGTTACATTCTGTTTTAGTAATTTTTACCAATAACAATAAAACATTGATTGCAATTTATTACCTCTATAGAGTTTTCCCCTACAAAACTGCAGGATTATTATAGTAGCATCACGCCCGATTCTAACACATTCAGACATTTGATCAACATATTCATCCCATAAAGTGCATTGAAGCTGGTTTTGGCTAAATAAAAGTTTATATATGTGAGCACATTTAATGTCTAACATGAAACAAAAATATATAAATAAGAATTCTTACTCAGGATCTTCAAGAATAACCTCCATCCACTTTGTCTCTTGTTCATTGCGATTTCGCAGTTGTGGCTGTCCAATATTAACAATCCGTCCAATCACATATGCGCAAACAATCATTTGTATTAAGTTTTTTGCTAGTTATAAATAATAGATAGAGTAATTTAAATAATAGATAGAAATTAATTGTAGTTACCAAACAGTTCATTTTCAGTGAGCTTGTCTACATTGCTTATATCATTGAAGGGCTTGAAGTTAAAAACTTGTGATGGAAATGAATCATCGAATATCTCAGCCATCCTTGAATCGTTAATAAAGATCAGCATGTATTTGTTCTTGCAAGTTTTGTAGCGCAGTTTGTTGTTAGTTACCACAAAATTCTTAATTGCATACAACCTTCCCTCATTGAATGTAGTATTCAACCTGGGCATGATGGATGTTTTTATGCTTGCGTGAATTCTTTCTCCCTGTTATAAGAAGATATAATTATTTGCTGCATTTTTATATCACAACACATAAAAAATTATATATGCATCGAAATATGTACCTCATAGTCATGGAAAATACATTCCGTACTCTGAATCCTCATTCTGTTTCCATATGCAGGAACTTGATAGGTGCGTATCAAACGAAGCTTCACTGCCCATTGTGTCCTCGACGGTCCGATGTCTTTCAACAGGTTGAATAGTGGAGCCATGGATTTTAATCTTAAATGCATAAAACAAATATCAAGAAATAAGTTCAAAAAGTTCATGCAGAAAAGAAAAACATGCTGCATTATGAAAAATATATACTCATTGAGTGAAACAAAATATATAAATCAACCATATTACACTAAAGCAAAGCTTCTCACATTATATCTTTCTTGCTTTCTGATTATTGATTTTGTGATGGAAATAGTTGTAAACTGCTGCATGTATGTGTGGTGAATCTTTTATAGAGGGTTATGATGAAGTGAAGAGTCATTAGGGTTTTAGGTTAAATTTCGAAATTTGAGAGGTGTTGCAACCTTTTGTGTATATCCAGAAAACTTTTCAGATTTTAATAATGTATATCAGGTATATTTGCACAAAGATTTTTTGTAGATTGTGATGAAGATGAAGAGGTGTTTGCTGCATATTGTCATGAAGTTGAAGAGTTTTTAGAATTTCAGTTTAAATTTTTAAATGTGAGGATCTGCAACTTTTATATATGTGCAGACAGACAGCTTTTTCAATTTTATTATTTTGTATCAGGTTCTGAAATGTCTTGTTATCTGCATAAAGCAAAACTAATTTTATTATTTTATATTGTGTTCTAAGAAGCATTTTAAAAATGAATTGCAGGTGAAATATATGTTTTTATCATTCACTTTATGTAAAGAAAATTGAACGCATAATTCAGTTTTAAGTTAAATTAGTTTTAAAAAATTTAGAATTTAATAAATAAATCAAAATGTAAGAGGATTTGAAAATATTACTAAAATAAAATATTTATTAATTAATTTAAGTTTTACAGGAATACTTAAAAATAGACTACAAATGAAATAATAGATGTATTAATTTTTTATTGATAGCTGAACAAACTACCAAAAATTTTGTCATGCCACCTGCAGGCACAGTTTCCAATGTTTTACCTGAATAAAAAATTAGCAAACAGTTTTGGCGGGAAAATGGCAAAACTGTAATTTAGCCAAACTGTCTTGCTTTTATATAATTATTATAGATGTGGTGGGATGACATAGTTAAGCATTAATGTAGCTAAGAAGGTAAATTGAGTAAAATTGGGAAATTATTAAGGGTGGCATTTAATGAAGAATGGGGGTATTAGCATTTCACTTCCTAAATTGATTCATATTTATGCACACACTTTTGCGTTGTGTACATTTGCATCATGTCGTACAACTTTACGCATCCGCTTTGCACCATCCCCATCCCCATCCCCATCCCCATGTGCTTCAAATTAGGAATACTTTTTCTTTTTTTTATCTACTAACTTATATAATTTATTTTTGAAGGCTCAGCAATTTTGTACAATTTTTTTTTTATTTTGTCAATTGAGGATAATCTTAATCCGAATTGTTTAGGATTCACGAGAGTCGCCGGCTAGATCACATGTTACTCGATCTCTCTTTGACAACTGAATAGTAAAAATTGGCACGACCACGAAGGTGATGTATGTTCCTTCTAGCAACACCCCTAAAATCACCGTATAAACCAACCTCACTAATAATAGCAAACATAAACTATTACACATGAAACAATTGAGCACATACACTAATTTCCATAATCAAAATCAACATTTTCTCAACAGGTAAGCACTTTCCCCCCATGTCGGTAAGATTAGACTGAGAAGGAATTTTCTCAAGTAAAATAATTCATTTCTCAACAATGTAACAAATGTAATGAAACCTAACCTCAATATGTTTGGTCTATCATGGAACGCAGGGTTCTTACTCAATTATCAGAGAACAATAACACTTTATTATTAAGGAAGTCAATTTCAATAATGAGACCCTTCAATCAAATAGCCTCCTTCACAGCTTCAGTCACAGCAACATACTCAAACTCTGTAGTAGAAAGAGCAACGATATGTTGTAAACAGGATTTCCAACTAATGCATGAGCCACATAAAATATGTTGAAATTACATCTAAGACTATTTATTTTATTATATTTTCTAATTTTACGATACACATCATGTAATAATTATTGATATTATTCTAAATATAATATATATTAGTAAAATTAAAATATATACTAAAATATAAAATAAAATAGACGATTGAATGTACTTAAACCAAGATGCAGAAGTTTACATGACCTGATAAGTAGACGGGCCGGCTTCCTCCATAAGATTACACCAAAATGAGGTTTGTCTATTGTATTTTATCCTAATACTTCATAGCTTGTGTGACAGGTATATCAAAGTTTTTAAAAATTTGGGTTGCGAATAGTCGCCGTCTAAATAAAATATAAAAACAAAAATTGGCAAATTTATTTTAAATAATAATTAGATTTTGTTTCATCAAAGACCTCAAACAATTGTTTTGTTTCATTAAGTCCTTTTACTTTTTAGAATGTTATTATTAAATCCTATTTTAACATTTTAAGAATGAGTGATGTATGATCTTTAATGGTGTTAAGTAGCTTTTTGTTTACCATTTAATTTAAAAATTATTTTCATTAAATTGTTGAGCTTTATTTATTAAGCCTCTAAAATTTGAATTATTTATAGTAAAGCCCCTAAAGTATTTACATCACTCTCTCTTCAATTATTAAAATATGACTTAAAAAATAAAAGATAAAAAGTAAAAGGATTTGAAGAAAAAAAATGTTGTAGCTCTTGATGAAACAAAATGTATTTTTAAGGGGGTTTAAAAATAAATTTTGCCTAAAAACGCATATAGTCCACACGCCTCAAAAAAGGAGATAGCCAATAGGCACACGAGTAGGGAGACAGTCGCCTCATTTTTTTCTATTTTATATTTTTAAATCATTTCAAAAGCTTCTAATTTTTTCCTTATTCTTTTTTTATAAAGCTTGTTTGCTTTATTTGATAGGATAACATATGATAAATAATACTAGGATATGTAATTTAGGATATGTAATTCAGTATTATTTATAAATCTCATATTTGTAATGCAGTATTACAATACATATTATTCATATAATGTTTGCTCTAACATATTAAAACTGAGATAGAATAATGATTTTAATACTCTCAACAATTTTAAGTTATTTACAATTTTATTTTAATCTTTTTCTTTCTTTTTTTTTTCAACAACATACATTTCTAAAAATTTTATTCCATTATTTTGCTAATAATGTTTTTTCAGATTCTATAATTTTTTCAAATTGATCTAATTATAAAATATTTAGAAATTATTTTGCTAATATATTTATTTTTCTCAAATTCTATAATTTTTTCATATTGATCAAATTACAAAATATTTAGGAATTCATACAAACTTGTGACATAATTTCAGTTGAACAATTGTCCATTAGTAATTCATGTGCTAAAATGTATAATTGAATAGTATAGTGGTAAATTAGGGTAGTGAATAAGTATTAACAAATTTAAGTTCATATTTGTTAAGCATAATAAAATTAAATATAATTTTAAAATATTCCTAAAAATTGTAAATCCATTAATTTTACTATAACTTTTTAGTACATTCTCTTAACACATATTGATAAAAAATTTAGTACATTCTCACGGATTCGATCTATAGTATTGTACCTTCTTTGTTCCCTATTTTTACGGTTCCTTCGTTGTCTTGTCAAGTATGAAAAGTAATAGAGAAACAACAACAATTGATTGATGCATAATTTCTTCTATAACCAAGAAAGTTTCGGCATTTTATTTGATATTGCTCAATCATGATCCTAAAATTAGAAAAAATTCAATAAGAACTATAATTTAGAGAGAGAGGGAGAGAGAGAGAGAGAGATTTGTGATGTTGGAATTACATTCCTCAAATAATGCCAATCAATCAATATATACTTGGTCATGTAATAAAGACAAAAAAATAAAATGCAATTCCATCTCAAATATATGGAACATATATATATATATATATATATAAACAGAAATTGTCCTAAAAATAGTAACAACAATTTTTTCCGCCTAAATTAAGTTCTAAATCTTGAAAATACTTTTTTATGTAAAAAGGAAAGTCAGCACAATTATAATGTTATAAATAATATTCCTTTTACATTCATTAAACCAAATAAATATTTTCATAAACAAAAAATTATGAAGATTACAATATAAAAATGTGGCCAAACTTCTATTTAGTCATAATCTTTCTATACTAAAAGATTTGATTTTCTTTGAATGTTGATTTTCATATATTTCTTTGACACAATTATATTTATTGTTTTTATTGATTTTAATATATGTATATATATATATATATCGGTACCTTTGTGAATAAACTTTATAGCATTTTTATGTCCTAACTTTTCTTACTAAATTTGGTTGTTTTTATTTCTTATATGGAATAAACCATATAATTAATTTCAAGCAATCTATAGACTACCACTATCTGTATGTGTGTATGCCTAGAAAACATTAATTTTTTCTACATAAACTAATTTTTAATTATGATATTTATTTTTCTATATATCTATATCAATATGTATCTATGTATAAGATATAATAATATAATTTGATTAATAGAGCTACGACTTCCAATGTTGAAGTTAGACTTATTATTTTCAAGATATAGTAAAATTATGTATTATTATTACCTATCAAAATATATTTATTTGATTATCTTTTTTATTATTTTTTTTAATTTTCACTAAAAAATTTAAAAGCTTATAATTTGTTTATTTCATCTCTATTTTTATGAGAAATATATGTAATTAAGTCTATTTTAACAATATTTAAGTAGACATCCATATTGCATATATACATATAAACATAAAAAATTAATTAGTAATAGTAAAATACTTGTTCATAAGTTAGTTGTTATATTTAACTAAAATAACTAAGTAGATATTGAACAAATCATTCTTTAAATATCAAAACAAGAAATCTATCTTATAAGATTATGTATATCTTTTGATATTTGTCTATCCAAAGACATAAAAAGTACGGAAAACAATATCCTATGGTGGTGATTATTTTGTTTTTTACTAATATTTTTTGTTAAAAAATTTGAGATTTGCATGTTTAATGAAACTGAAGAATATTATTATAATTCTTAATTATTTAATAATATTGGCTCTTTTTTATTATTATAATGTTAATGTATATTTTTTTTATCATTGATATATTATTTTAGCATATACATATTTTGTTGACAATTTTATTTTATGAGTGAGTTTTTTAAAGAAATTATTTTAGAGCTATTGCACTAAAAATTCTTCTAAGGTATGTGAATATATTTTGGCAAACATATGTTCTATTACGACCACAAAAAATAGTTATCTTTTTAAAACCAACGCATTTTCACAATTATAAAAACTATTATGCAATATTTTATATGCTTACTATAAATATACATATTTATGTTGTGTTGAAAATATTATATTCAGTTATTCTTTAAAATATAATAAATTCATATATGTATATGTGGGGATGGGGCGGGGTGAGGTGAAGGGCCAGGTGAATAATTGTAGAATATTAATAATTGTAATAATTTTTACAGCAAATATTTGAGAAGCTAACTTTTGAATATATTTTGATTAGAAAATAAAAGAGAGAGAGAGAGAGAGAGAAAATACATATGAATATTATATAATAATTGAATTTTATATATTATATAACTAAATTAAATTAGAAAAATTCACAATAAATAATATATTTGTATATCGCACGGGAGCGTAGCTAGTATATATATATATATATAAGATACACATATACTCCTCAATTATATGCTTAAATACAAATAAACTCCTAAACTAATGTTTAAAACAGTTGAACACTTTATCTTTCTAAATCTAGCAAATAAATACTTTATTTGTTTAATTGAAAACAATGAAACATTTTTGTCCAAATTCTATAGAAAGGTGTTAAAATTGTTAATAATTCCATTCCAATTCACTGTTTAACATTCAACTAAAATGATTTTGTATCTCGTTTCTCAGCATACTAGAAACAAATTGATACCCTTTCCAACTTCTCCCTTCAAACTATAATTATACCTAAGCGTATAATTGAAATGTTTATTTATACATTATCCGTGTATATATATATATATATAGAGAGAGAGAGAGTGAGACAACTTCATTCGATCTGTCCAATCCAACATAAAAAAAATTTGACGAGTTCAAATTGAGTAAGACCCAAGTTTTACAATTAATAGAAATATACAAAAAATTGAGATAAATATACCTGTTATTCTATTATCTCCTTACTGCCTTGGTCTCTAATATATGGAGAACAGCTTCAATACTTGATGTAGATGGTTAGCAAACCCTTTCCAACTTCTCCCTTCAAACTATAATTATACCTAAGCGTATAATTGAAATGTTTATTTATACATTATCCGTGTATATATATATATATAGAGAGAGAGAGAGAGAGAGTGAGACAACTTCATTCGATCCGTCCAATCCAACATAAAAAAATTTGACGAGAAATCCCTGCCACAGAGAGAGAGAGAGAGTGAGACAACTTCATTCGATCCGTCCAATCCAACATAAAAAAATTTGACGAGAAATCCCTGCCAGAGAGAGAGAGAGAGACTGAGACAACTTCATTCGATCCGTCCAATCCAACATAAAAAAATTTGACGAGAAATCCCTGCCAGAGAGAGAGAGAGAGAGACTGAGACAACTTCATTCGATCCGTCCAATCCAACATAAAAAAATTTGACGAGAAATCCCTGCCAGAGAGAGCCAGGAGCTATCCCCCACATTGGAGGGATAAACTCCCACACTGCGGCTGCCAGGACTCGATCCTGCATCCTTGGGGCAATCTGTCACCTAGGAACCAACTGAGCTGTCCATGCGGACATAATATATTACACCCCATAGATGAGATAAACTATCATATATTCTAAAAAAAAGAGGGTGGGACAATATATCCCACTCCATAGATGGGATCCACTATCATATATTCTACTAATTATGCATACAGGTCCCCCCTTTTAACGGGACTGAATGAATATCTTATCATTCAAAACAAATATCAGAATTCATGGGATAATTTATCTATATGCTCTTATCATGTATAGCAAACTAGCCCATAAAATATATCATAGCTATCTATATTATTAAGTGACATTGGAGCACATTTTTCTATTGATCAATCAACAAATTGCATGTTATTCTTGATTTTCATGTCAAATTTTTACATAAGAATTAATCAATTTGATGCTTCCTCTAGTTATTATTAAGTGACATTTTGGATGTAATTTTAAAATTTAAGAATCTACATGTATTGGCAAATTAAGAATATATAGGGATAGAGATAGGGGTAATATTGAAAAAATGGGGGAATTATATAAAAAATGTTAGTATTTAATTAGCAACAAATTTCTAGCTCTAGTAACCAATATTCTAGCTCATAAGCTAACATGTTTACCTTCTTGATCATATTTCTTTCGATATTTACTTCTACAAATTTTCACATTTTATCACATACTACTTTAATCAATAACGTGGTTTTAAAAATTCTATTTTAGGTCAAATTAATTTATTTTTTTAAATTATTCTATTTCATACTCTCATAAAAATACAATGAGTTAGATTTGACCTTATGTAAAAAAGATCTGATCTATACTGAATCAAATCCAAATTTGATCTAAAAATTGGTGGATCTTATGCTTGCTTTATATGCGCATGTTTCAAATATATTTTTTATTGTTCAAAAAATATTAATAATTTTTATAATTAGTAAAAAAAGAAATATGTTTATAATAAGATATAATATTTTATCACAACAAATATTTATTTAGATTGTTAAAAAAACCCATTACTTTTTATTAAAAAAAATTATATTTGACGAGTGCACAAGTAGATGCAAGAAAAATTCGTTGGAGGTGCACAAAATTTTATTAAAAAAAAAATGTGTACATTCACCGAATTGGTTCAGTATGCACATCAATCTTATTCTTTAACCATATTTGCTTTCTGTGAGAAATCAAATATAAATACTCTTAACCGTTGCTTTTAGATTAAACTAGCACCAGCGGACATCGGTGAATGGAAGTTATTTATCTATATTTTTATTATTATAAACTATATTATTTACTATTAAAAATATTAGTAAAAATTAATAATTATGCATAATATCTGAATTTATAGTTTTTATATCTGAATATGAATTTATTAAAAAATTCAAAATAAATATTATCGATAATTTTTCATAAATTTAAACATACTAAATCTACTGCAAATTTGAATATTGCTTTGTTTAAAAAATTTGGATATTAATTGAATTAAAATTAATAGATCAAATTA
The DNA here is from genome assembly GCA_028749325.2 of Caryopteris x clandonensis. NCBI lineage: Eukaryota > Viridiplantae > Streptophyta > Magnoliopsida > Lamiales > Lamiaceae > Caryopteris > Caryopteris x clandonensis. The sequence goes on along the minus strand of JAPYKT020000024.1, from coordinate 666,886 downwards.
TAAAGTTACTCTTCATTATTTAAATTAATCTATTATTTTTAATAATGATAAAATTGATGATTTGAATTAGCAAGAATATTAATTTAAAATATTTTTTTGTATTATTAATAACATCAAATTCCACATTTTTTTTTGTAATGACTTGCAAAGTCAAATTCTATTTAATAAAGTTAATAAATTTATTTTATATATACATGCAAAAATTAAAACTCCGTCTAGGTGGAAAAAATAAAATTAAAAAATGTTATTTTATTTATTATATATATATATAGCTGCTTGTAATAATTTTTTAAAATAATAATAAAATGTATATATTATATAAGTGTAAATCAATATTTAAGATTATAATTTTTTTAATTGAAAAAAATATAATTTTATATAAATAATATTTTTTTGATCCCAAAATAAAATTCTTGTTTCAATAACAATTTAATTAATTGTATTAAAAATTAAATACTTACACATCATATTTCAAAAACTTTACTATTTTTAGCAAAATTGACCAAACAATTACTATTTTTATATTATTTATTATTATATTAATGTAGACAATTTTATATTTATTTTTCATTTTAGAAAATTATTATTATATATATGATATACTTATAAAATTGTGATTGTGTTGCGCTGTACTGTGCTATGTATTAAAAAACAAATTCATTTGATTACTAATTAACCTATTATAAGTTAATATTTTTTTATTGCAGAAAATTATTGTATGTTTTTGAAATAATAATAAAATTTCGATTATGTTGAACCCACATGTTAAAATTGACGGAATAATTGATTTAAACTCACATATTAAGATGGTAAAAATATAAAAATAAAATAATAATAATAATAAGATCCACTCATTTAGACAAATTAATTAAAACAAAAATTAGACCCACGTGCCCAGATTAACTAAGCTAATACACAATATTCATAAATAACAATAGTTCTAAGGGGGAAAATCAAAATTAGTTTAAGTATAGACGACTTTATTTTTATATACTGTAAAATTAAAATGATATTAATTGTGATAATCAGTTCAGTAATATATATATATATATATATTAATTATTATTATGATTATTTTATTTTTTGAGGAGATAGAGTAAATATTTGATTAAGTTCATAGATAAAGTGCATATGCGTAGATATATCCAAGAGGAGACTTCTTTCCAACTCTATCAATATACGGATCCTAATCGTTTCCTTATCCCTCGGAACATATATTCATTGATTGTCTTTCCATTTAAAATTATGATTTTTTGTGTTCTTGATTGACGCATTTCAACTCGAGGAAGTTTGACAGACGCGTATAATAAATCAGAGAGACTCGCAGATCCTCTTACCTTCACCAATCATGACACATAAAATAAAAAAGTGAAAAAAACAAACGAAATTGAGGGCAGAAAATGGCGAAACGTGGAAGAGGACGTCCGAAGAAGACTGTTTGTGGTGACGGCGCCGACTTCTTCAAAGTGTTAATGCGTCAAACCTGTTTTCAGCAGCTTGTACGTTTTCTTTAATTTTACTCCACTACCATGCATGCACACTTGATGGATGTTCTTCTTCTTCGTCTTTTTTTTTTTTTTTGTGGGTTGGTGGTGGGTTTATAATTGGTTTTATTGAATTCATCTTACTGAGTTTTCTCATGGGGTTTTTTACCAGTTTATCAATCTCAGAATTACTAATCTAGTATTCGATATCTGTGTATTACACACTATATATATATACGTCGGAGTATGTGTTAAATGTATCTAAATTTCTGAGTAAGTGTTAATTTGGTTCAAGAATGCTTCAAATCTGCAAATGCAAAATTGTGAGTTTATCTATGAATTTGTGGGATGTAGCAGAAGGGTATTTTCTTGGCTCAATGTTATGATTAAATCCATGTTTTAATGGGGCCTGCAAAATACTGCAATTTTCGGACAGATGATACCACCAGATTTTGTCACAGACTTTAAAAGAACAATGACAGAGAAGGTAATACTGAAAGATTTAGGTGGCAAGAAGTGGCATATAGATGTGAAAGAAACTACAGATGGAGTTTTCTTGATGAAAGGATGGGAAAGCTTTGTCAAATATCATGACTTGAAGGTGGGAGAATTCTTAGTTTTCGAGTATGAAAGATGTTATACATTCGTCGTGAAAATATATGGTACAAGTGGATGCAAGAAGGAAGCTTCAGAAAACATTGCCACAGATGTCAAGATCAAAGAAGAGAAAGTAGAAGAGATCGAAGAAGATCAGGCTTCTGCCAAGCGTCCGCGCACGGATAAGGAGGATCACTTGTCAACGGCTAGTGAACATTCGGAGAGGTACTCCATTGTTACGCATATCTTTCTAATAAACTTTTGTTTTCCTCTTATAGAGAAATTATATTCAAGAAATTTGCAGGTTTGGAGAAGAAAATGTATTGCAGGAACTAAATGTTTTGTCGAAAGTGCCTGAAGAGTCTGAAGATGCAGAGGGAGTTCTCTCTGAATGTCCATATTTTGTTTCACCTCCTGTTCAAAGAAAAAATAAATTGGTGAGTAGTTCAATTGATTTGGCAATTAGTCTTGTTCCCAGTATTCCTACCTCTCTCTCTCTCTCTCTCTCTCTCTCTCTCTAATATGATAGGATAAAAGTATCCAAGATTTCATGCATAGAGTCTGGTGAACTCAAGAAATACCTATCTTGGTGAATTGGTGTACTTATGTAAATTGCCTTCACTTGAAACTTTTTGTTTGAATAAATTGCCTGCAGATCAGAAATTCTTGCTTATACACTCTAATGTATTTTCTTCAAACTCACAAAGGTACCTTGATGGAATTGCAGAGAATTCCAGATGAAGTGATCAATAAGCATAATATCCGTTTGAAGGCAGATATGATTCTGTGCAATGCAGATGGAAAGAAATGGCATGTAACAACCTTCAGCCAATACACATCAAAGTTTTTTGGGAGTGGATGGTTGAAGTTCCAGGTTGACAACAATATGCGGTTGGGTGATTGCTGCAAATTCACATTTGAGAGATCTGGCAGAACTGTCCATGTGCAGATTTTAGCCTCTGACCCACATTTATCGTGTAAAATGAGAAGGCCTCCAAGGAAGATTGCGTCCAATAACTTGTGAGTGCATATCTGATCATGTGTTTGTGTTTCGAAGAATGTTTTTTGAACTACTATCATCCTGTCCTTGATTCTTGTTCGAAGTAGCACTAATAAGAATTATTTCTGGTTTAAAGTGTTGATAGATTTAATCTATTGTGGACTGATTTCCATGACAGAGTTCCAGAAGTGGTTAAGTCCTCTGTTGAAGAAGTCCCTTACTCGTGTAACTTACCCGAGTTCTTCAAACTTTACATACCTGCATTGTGTTCTCAAAAGGCGGTTAGTTCAATCTCTCTATATTATTGTACCGTTTCTTAAGATTATTACCATCAATCGCCGGCTTTTGATGTTCCAAAGACCAACAACTGAGATTGTTCAATAATCATGAAGTGCCCTGATTCTGTTTCTTTTCCTTATATTAGATCTGTTTGTGTTTTTTTTTTCTTTTTTTTGTAGAGAATTCCTCCAGCATTTATCAAGAAGTTTGGTGGAAAAATACCAAAAATCTGCACACTCAAATCACCAACTGGTTTCTCCAATTGGCAAGTTGAAGTGAATAAGATCAATGATCATTGGTTTCTCCAAAGAGGCTGGCCTGAATTCGTGCAAGATAATTCGTTGGAAGACCGCGATTTCCTGACTTTTAGCTACGCTGGTAACGGGACATTCCACGTAAAAGTATTTACGCGCAATTGCTGTAGAAAGATAGCTGAAAATGTTGATGATAAACCAACTGAAAACATTCAACAAAACAAAGCATGTCCTCCTGGTTAGTTCAGTTCCTCTACACAGTTAACTTCTTAATTATTACATTTCAATCTTTCTCCCTTTCTAACCACCAAATGTTCAAGATTATGTAGAAAACCCCACGAACAACAGAGAGACCAGAAGAAGTCTAGTACTAAAGAGTTCAACGGAAGAAGCATCTGTCGTCGAAAATCCTTCCTTCTTACTGAGTGTTACAAGAACACAATTAAACCTTTTGTTTTTGGTAAGCAAGTAACATCATTGGCTGTCTGTATATATGTCGAGCATAACATGTACGTACGCATGGATCGACTGTGTACTTATGGTGTGATCTTACCGCAGACTGTACCAATGAGGTTCTGGATAATGCATATGAGAAGGGATGCAAGAAAAAGCTCAAGAATGGTTACTCTTCGGACCAAAAACAAGAAATGGATGGTGAGTGTGAGGATTCGAAGCGAAAGAATTTCACTTGTGGGTGGTGATATGCTCAAGTTCTTCACAGATAATTCTCTGAAAAAAGGGACACCATGCACATTTCAACTGATTGATGCAAATGACTTGGCTTTTGAAGTCACTGTTCATAGATAGTTCTTGCTTTCTTTGTTCTGCTTAATGTAATGTTCCTGTGGGGATGAATTTGGTTGTTCTAATGCCATCTTTGTCCTCTTTCTACTATCCGATTGTTATATATACTCGAATTGTCAGTTGTGCAATGCATGATTTGTACTATATTTATTTAAAAATATATATTCAGTTATTTTTAATAAAATAAGTTAGATAACTCTATTTATTAGAAACTATTTATATTATATAATATTTTTAGTAAGAATTTCTTTTATTAATTTTTATTTACAATCCAAACCAATAGATATAATCCAACATCTAATCAATTTTTGAGTCTAATGTCACGTCTTAATCTATGTGATATGAGTGTCAAAGTATAGATCGTAAAAAAGAAAAAAAATTGAGTTATTATACGTAAAAAATTATTTATATTCTAAAAAATATTCCAAAACTATAAGAAAAATAAATCAACCAACCTCGTGCCAACTGTTTATATTGAAAGATTCAGAAACATAATTTCCAAATTTGAAAACTAAGTTTTAGCAAATTTTACTAAAAATGAATGGTTATTAACAAAAGGGTGTTGCTAAATACACCAAAAAAATTACTTTTCACACCACTTTAATTTAGTGAATAAAATTAAATAGAATGTAAATGACAATATACCCTTATGTAATTTTTTTTAAATATAAATATTAATATTTTCATTATTGATATTCTTCCTTCTTTGCTCAAACACCCTCACACATTAACCCTATATTCAAACGAATCAAAATAAAAGTTGAAATATTTGTAAGTAATTGATAATGAAAAATAGAAATACAAATGATATAGAAAATATAGTTATTAGACAAATAAATCATGTATCTTCTGTCAAAGGACTAAAATCGTGCACACGTTCGGCCAACCAGGGCCAAACATACAATATGGCGTTCGGGCCAAACGCCATATTATATGTTCGGCTCTGGTTGGCCGAACGTGTGCACGATTTTAGTCCTTTGACAGAAGATACATGATTTATTTGTCTAATAATTATATTTTCTATATCATTTATATTATATGGTCTATTATAGATTACTTATAAAATATGTTATATTTTATTTTTATTTCTTTGAATATAGGATTAGTGCGTGTGTTTAGAGTCAATAATAAAAAACAACAATAATAACAATACTATAATTTTGTTTAAAATATATCTATAAAGATATATTTGTCATTTATATTATATTTAAATATATTTAAAAAATTAAAATGGTGTAAATAGTAATTTTTATGGTGTGCTTAAAAACACCATAATCAAAAATATTTGAAATGATATCATAACATTTATAACACCGTTTATGTAAAACTCAAAAACAAGTAAGAATACAATATGGTTATCTACAAGCTATTTTTTATATAATATACTCAATAGTTGCAACACTGATTTGCAGAATGTTCAAATAAAGAATTCTGCCACTAAGCTCTCAATTTACTTAACCCACACAAGAGGACATAGTAGCACCATAAACAAAAAAATACACATAAAAAAATAAATTTATACAAAAAGTCCACAAGTTCAATCAAACACACGACTGCAGAATACATTGCCCAACTAACGTAGAACATCTTAATGCAAAACACATAGATGTGATCAGATCAAGACTGCATATCCAAGGAGGGGGCAGGATTTGGTTCATGACCGTGGACCCTCAGTCGATATATGCATGTATGACTAGCACTCCCATGGTTCGATGTGAAATCAATTCTAATTGTGTCGACGAGATTAGAGGCTGCGGGCTCCACCTTAAAAGTTTGAGCATTGCTCTTCTCAAGGTCATATGTGAACTCGGCCAAAAGAAACATTTTCTCAGACCTGATATCAGTTGAGTCTTGTCCTTGCATCCATCCAGACACTCTGCAGTGCTTGGGTGCACTGGACCTATCATAAGCCACACTCTATTCATAGTAGAACAAACAGATGAAGAACAAGTTAGGAGCAATACTCAACATAAATAAAAGCATGTAGATCATTAAATAATCAAGGATAGAAGATGAAGGCAAATTACAAGTGGGCAATAAGTCATAAATCTAATAATTAACACTAGCACAGATCCTTTCTAAAGAAGTTATTGCCCCATAGATTCGATAGAATAAATCAATTGATACATGGGTATCGGATGATCTAGCATTGTGACAGAGAATGCAATGCTTTTCAAAGGTGCTGAATATAACCCTTTATGTCCACATACTTAGCTTGACACTTCTAATTCAACATATAATGCATAATTTGTTACTTTTTTACTCTAAAAATATTGCTGGTAGGCTTCATTGTTTTGGATACCAATTCAGAGAAGGAATCATAATACAGGAAGTGGAGAAAAAAAAGCAACTCAACAGAACCACTAAGACAGATTCCAGCAGTTCCCTTCCAAAAAAATAGACTTTTACCAATCATTAATTGCTCAAAAAAAGAACCAGTAGCTTCAAACAGTTTATGACGATAACTAGCATTTCATATTGATTCTTTTTTATCTTGAAGACGGGGATAATTCGTATTCCATCACCAGTAGATAGGTAATGTGTTCTAATTATTCATTTCAACTTTGAAACTCAATCAGATCCACTTAAAGTAACACATAAAAGTACTTGTGGTTAATGTGTAAACTGCTTAAGAAGTTAAAGAAGATGATTCTCATATCTTTCTCACACTTAATAAAACCTGGTTTTGGGCCTTCCCAATAAACCAAAAGGGCACGAAGTTCTGAGAATTCATTTGCCACACCAGAAAACTAAGAAGCTGTGTTCACATGGTTGAAAGGCAACATGTTCATCTCTGATCAAACGTATTGTTATAAACAGTGACTAGAAATCACTTGCACCACACCATATTGCACGATCACATGTCTCAAATTCTTTGTCTAAAAAATTTGAATCAGCAAGAACATATCAACACATCAAATATGCCTTTTTGAGTATTAAAATGTTGTAAACAGAAATTAATACATGATGGTTTCAATTATATGGCACTGTTCTCTATAATCATGCCATCATTGAGTAAAGCTCTTATATCCCCATATCACCACGAGGACATGCCTAAAGCTACTCGAGCAGATGACAACACTAGAAATTTTTTCTTACAATAATGCTACTGCAGAGTCAAGTGATCAACAAATTTGCTTGTTTGATTAGCACTAATCTAGGTTTTACTACTGCATACACTAGTAGAAGATTGGCAGCCAATTGTGGGACCAAACAGTACTAGAAGCAATCATGTAAAGTATAATAAGCCCAGTTACATCTTAATCTACAATACAGGAATGGGAGACAATATATTCAAGAGATTATTTATTCAAGGTTGTTTGATCAAGGCCACAATACTGCCAAAAAGTACTTACACATGGCCATTTTGTTATGATTTCTATATATTGTCAAAATGGTCATTTTTATCAGCACTCATTTAATCTAGGACATAGTCAGTTAAGCACACCAAAAACCATGAAGAGGAAAGAAGATCCAAAACCAAACACCAATAAAGCATAAGCAAAATATGCCCCCCATCAAAATAATGATAAGCAATGATGCAGTACATAAAAAGTGCATATGCCCTGCTATGTTCATTCAAGTCTAATTCCCAACAACAAAAACAATGATAATAGAAATTAAGAATGAGAAGTCAGAGATCACCTTAGCAACATGTTCAAGAGTCACAGCTTCTGGCACAATGGCAGCCCTGAGCTTTATCTCAACAAAACCGCTTCTCCCTTTGAGAGGAAAGCACTGACCAGGCTCTCCAAAACTTGGTCTAATTATCTTCTCAGCTTCGGCACTAACCCTGTTTCTATTCACCAAAATCCCACCAATACCCAGTTTCACATATGGCTCCGAATGCCTGAGCACCCTTCCCCCACCCGATGCCAATGCATAGTCCACCATACCCAATCCATCAGCCGCATGCTTCTCGATTTCCTTCAACACAATGTCCCTTGCATAATCCCTTATCTCATCTACACTGACCTTATCACTTGATTTCTTGATTTCCTCAAAAAACTCACTAAACTCTTCCTTTGTTATCAAACTCCTACTTTCAAAACCATCCATAAACTTCTCAAAAGCATCGCTCCTCGCGTCAAGAGCCTTCAACTTCAAATCAACTTCGTCCCCCTTCTTTTCCATTTTTTCGTCAAACTCCTTTTTCACCGAACTAATACCATCCTCAAGTTTTTTATCTATTGCATTCACCTGCACTTGCATTGCCTTGACTGTCGTTTTAACGAACTTCTCCATCTCCGAAAACTTCCCATCCAAATCCCCAGAAATTATAGAAAAATCCCCACCATCACGACCGGAATTCATCACCATCCACCGAATCATCTGCACAAAACCCAATAAAACCACTACTAAAGCTAAGTTCTTAGTGAGAATGCTGATGACAGTCAGCCAGCGTGGCTTCGTTGACTTTCGGGACAGGCCAGACTTTTTCGCCGGTATTGGGGCAGGGGTTTTCCTCGCATCCCTCAAAATCGCTGTGGCAGTGTCGCCGGCATTGAGGCGAGCGTCTTTATTCACAGCCTCGGTGACAATATCAGCGGCGGCGGCGGCTAAATCTGATGCACCGCTAGCAAGATTCTTCTCGACGGCTCGGCGGCGAGTGGTAGGCCCATGATTAGCGGTGATGGAAACGGTAGAGCCGGACATTGAACGACCTTGAAACGTTTAGAAAGAATCGAACTTTTGAGGCAAATTTATCTCAAGCAATTGATGAAAATGATCGACGCATCAAAAAAACCCTAGAGAAAAAAGAGGGAAAAATGGAATAGAAAACTTTAAATTAGGGGAGAGAGAGAGAGAGAGGGAGTCGTGTTTCTGCTTTTCTTTAAATGATTTTTGAAATTCGAAGTGTCTCGTGGTAATAATCTTTGTGGAGCGGTTCCAACTTCCAAATTTTGAATTCCTCTTATACTCGATAATAATAATAATAATAATAATAATAATAATAATAATAATAATAATAGTAATAGTAATAATAATAATAATAATTTTGACTATCAAAAACTGCCTCACATATTATTTTTGTGAGATAAAGCTCAAATTAAATTTTATTTTTTCAATTTTAAATTTTCTTGTTTTATACCGGGGTTTTCTTATTTTTTAATATGTTTGGGTTTTTAGTTTTTTCTTTTTCTTTTAGTTTTCAACCTTTTTAAAAGATGTTTTGGGGTTCTTTCAAAATATTTTTAGATTTTAGGGTTTTATATTTTACTTGTATTTTATTAATATCTTTTTTTTTTCAAATTTTTAGAATATTGATCTCAACTGTTCAATAGATTCACAAGAAACCTACACTAAATTAGCTCTAGTAAGTACCGAGTATTGAGTCTTAAAAATACACACTCACATATATATACACACACATATGTTTATATACATGTATGTATATATATGCAAGGAACGATAAGCAAGTATGTTTGCATCAATTTGTTGGTATATTTAGCTCACCTTCTATTTTTATAAAAATAATATATTTTTTGTATAAATGTTATTTGATTTAGTTTTAGCAAAAATATAAAGTTATAACATCACGCTATCTTAAGTAACTGTATAAAAATACTCTTGATCTTTTATTTTTGTTCTTTAATTTTTTTGGCCTAAAAATAGACTTCTAACAAAGTTCATAATTTTATGTATTTTGTTCCACCAAGTATAATCTAACATTTGACAAATGTCGAACTAGAGTGTTAAACATTCTATAATTGTTGGAGCAATATCGGTTGAAACTTCTTGAAATGTTTAGCTCACCTTCTATCCTCTACAAATCTTAGTTGGTTGGTTTATTAATTCTTGCATGATTTGAGAACTCATATCCTACTTTTCTTGGAGCGTTTTGTATTTGTTTAAGTTGACGTCAGTTTGCATCTTCTGCATTTCTTTCTAAGATTTTGATTCAAATAAGAAGAAAAATGGTCATTTTTCAGCTTATTATATATGGAATTCCATACCATTCATTTGTTGCTTTATATTGTTTTGATAAAAGATTTTGGTCCATAATCTGATTAGAATCAATATATTATTCTATTTTTGCCGCAAATGTTAAATTTTCTTCGGTTCTATTTGAATTGTAGGATTTTAAATCCACTCAAATTTTATAAAATAATTATAAAACATGTAATGACATTAAGCTGGAATACTATAATTTGACACGTGGAATAGTAAGATCAATTTGAAGCTCTTACATAATCCACATTCATAAACCACAAACTTACACTTCAGTACACACTCACTGCATGCCGCATTCCTCCTTCCTCTGTCCCCTCGTATCATAAAATGGTTGTAAGCTAATGTTTAATTATGATTGTGTGCACTAATTGAAATCCTTTTCTGCTAACATGATGGACTTGTTCATCCGTTTTGTTATGTAGTTTTCTTATTGAAACTTGAATCTTAGCATCATGTCAGAGCCTCTTCGAACATTTCCCTACTTAACTTGCCCGATTTACACTTATTCAAATCTACTTTCCATGAATATTTTAGATAGAGTGTATAGAACTCCTCCTTGCAAGTAAATTGTAAAGATATAATCTCAAATGTAGGATCAAATCGAATAGATCACCACCATTCATTAATAAGGTTGAACTGGATATGTCGCATAAATATTTTCAAGGCTCGGGCATCCTCAACCTATCAAAACACAAATAAAAGAAAAATTAAAACTAAACATAGTAATGGTAGTATATTCATTAGAAGAAAAAGAAAATAATTGGGAATCTGGATAAGATTTCCAAGAAAAAGATCCTCGAATCTCTTTCTGTATGCTTGAAGGAGGTAATTAAGCTCTTGGCGTTGCTTGAAGGAGGTCGTTAAGCTACTGTCGAGTCAAAAAAAACTTGGACTTTCTCAATAACATCTAACGTTCGTTTACTTCTATTAAAAATATAATCCACATCTTGCAAGAAACCCTTATATACATCTTTTCTTGAATATTTATATTGATTTCCAAATATACGACCTCATAATGAGGTTTAAATTATAAATAATAGGTAATGTTATCATTTAGTGCTTTCTTAACTCGACATTAATCTATTAACTATATTATAGTAAATCACGGAATTCTCTAAAAAATCTTAACAAATAATAGACATTCTTAATATTATAATAAATATAAAAATTACTTCTACTATTATATATATATACATATATATATATAGATACTAATATTGTTCAATAATTAAAAAGAAATTATATATACTTTTAAAAAAACATATACAAATTTAAAAAACTATTTTAACTTATACTTCTTCTTATATAAATATATATATACACACATTAATACATGTCTTTTATATATTATATATTATATATATTGTATGCCAGATTTACTATAAAACAAATCACAGAATTTTCTAAAAAATCTAAACAACAACTATTATTCTAGCAAATGACGGTATTCTCTAAAAAAATCTTAACAACGACAACCATTCTTAATATTATTATAAATATAAAAATTAAAATAAAATTAAAGAAAATTAATATTACTATTTTTGTAATAAAAAGACGAAAAAAAGCATGTGTTGTTACAAATAGGTGCATTTTTGCTATTATATATATATATATATATGATTGTCATTTTCTCAGAAAAAAAAAACTATTTGAAACGAATCACAAATTGCATAAAATTTCAAATGAGTTCTGTAGTTCCATCCCAACACAAACAATCCAACTCAAATCCAACTAATATATTCAAATATAGCATAAATAAATGAAGTCAAAAAATTATATGCCATATTTTACATATAATTTTATGTTATATATTTTAGGTCTAATATTTATTTTAATAATTATAATATGAATATCAAATAAAATATTACAAAAAAATTAAATGAATATACATTAGAAATGAAAATTTTGTTTCGGAAAGCCTCGAGTGGGGGTCAAACGTGCAACATCCCATATTTCTTAAGTTACCATATTTCTTAAGTTTTGATTTACCAGTAGTTTGTACAATGAACAAGATGTCAAGAACTATATAAGATTGTACACAACAATTTATCTGGTTTGTGATACTATTTTTCATTTAATTTTATGGTTAGATGATATTTATAAAATTAATAATATTAATAAATATTTATATAATATAAAGTGGATAATTTACATCAATATACATTATATATATTATATGTTTCTTTTACAAAAAAAATATATATATATATATATATAATAATAAGGGATAAAAAGTTATTCATTAAGTTAGTTATCGTGAATTGTGAGGTACAATTACTTATTATTATTACTTTTAAAATTAACGGGTAGGCGGTAGGAAAGTAAAGTCTTTTTTCCTTCAACTCCTGGATGTACATATAACCTCATGTGCCGTCGACACTCTTTAGGCAAATCGGTGTTGTTTGCTAAACCAAGTTGGTGCACATTAGATTCCAACTAATTTTCATGTGGGAAGGCATCTGAGCCACAAACCGGAGGATATCGGGTTTCGAATCGAGCTCTGGATTCACGCCATAGTTTTCCGAGTGTTGTTTCTTGAGCTCAATGAACTTGGCAGTGTTTGGCAATACCATCTCCCTGCAATACAGATGCAGGAGGGGAACTTTAGCTAAGACACTCCCTTTCTGAACATCCAAACCCTCAACTCTCTTCATTTTATAAACTTCTCCTGTTGTTGGCTCATAATCCACTTTAGGCGACTGCTTCCATCTGCTATGGACGAACCACCCATACTTGTAATCGCCCACTATTGGGGTCCCAAGAGCTTCAGCACAATGGACTCGAAGCTGGAAAAATAAAAATTAACATGTAAGAGTTGAACGGAGTTCAATTGGCATGGGTTCCGATAGACAAAACAGTAACAACTTTCGCCAACCTGGTGTTTACAGCTAGTGTGTGGAAGCAGTTCAATCCATGAACATCCATAAATCATGGGGCCAAGCACGCGATATTCAGTAATTGCCTCTTGAGAAGCTTCTAATCCTGAATTATGAGCTAGAATAACCCTTTCAGTTTTCCCATCATCAAGAAGTACCTGAAATATAAAATATACAACAATGATGTAATGACCGAATATTCAGAAGATTATTTCCTCAAATAAAAAGAAAAAATGATTGATTCAAGAGGCAATATTAAGCTTGGAGAACGACCTTTGAGAGTGGGGCGTGAATTAAGCCTTCTTTTTGCTTGGGTGAACCTATAACCAATGCCCAGTACCTCTGATACGCTTTGTCACAAGCATTATTCCATTCCTTATAACACCCAAATAAACAATAAATGACAGGGAAAAACAAAGTATGGTTGGGGAAACCTTATAGGGGCTAAAGACCCATGCAGCGTCCAAAAAAAGGCAGTCTAAGAAAGAACCAGTAATTTGATTATCATGTGATTAGCAGCTCTGCCTGAAATTTTTTAGTACCTTAGAAAAGGACTTCTTCTTCTCATCACTGAACAACCACTCAAGATAGGAAGTGCTTTCTCTAGTTCTTCCCATTAGGTGGAGGCCACTAGTTTCTCTGTCTAGTCGATGCACCTATAATAGGATTTGATATAAACCATAAAAGTTCCAAGGGATAAAATATGTATTTATGCAAATTAAAAGAAAAAAATCTGCTAAACTGATTTGATTTAGATGTATCTTACCAACTTTGGACCCTCATCATAGTCATATGATAATGCTACAGCTGCCAAGGCATCCATGCTGTTATGAACCGACACAATTCCCTGTTCTACATGGCATGCAATTAGCAACTCAAAAGGGCAAAAAAAAAAACAAAAAGTATCAATTGCATCATCTGCTAAGAGAGCCCATTTTGAACAAGGTTGATAATGCTAACCTTTACAGGCAGTTTGGGAGGTTTGTTCAACACTAGTATAGCAGAGTCCTAAAATTGCAGTGCCATAAATAAATCAATAAAAAGAATCAACATAGTGGTTACAACAATGTGATTGTTAATTGTAAAGTTGACGTGACAATCCTCTATACCACAGAAAGGACTAGTTGAAAAAGATCAGAAAAACTGGATGTAGATAGGAGCAACAACAGAATGTGTTATTGGATTGTGAGATTAGGTCTGATTCTGAAGATTGCATGGAATGGCAATTGCAAGTTCGTGTTTAATTCTAGATTTTTTACTCTTGGTTTTGATTGTAGTTATTTGATGATTGGTCGTAGCATTCTTATCTTCTGCACTTGAATATTGGAGCCTTGTAAATTGAAGTATCTATTTCAAAAAGAACTTGATTTTTCTATCTGATTGTAAGACATTAACAACTTTGGTTTTGAAAGAACATACGTTTGACCTCATTGCTGAGAAATCATTGCAAGTCAAAGCATTATGAAATTAGTCATCTTTTTGAAGTACCTGTGTTTCTCAGCTGCTTACATGCCATAATTTTGACCAATGAGAAATGTTTTAAATGAAAATAAAAGATACGGTACAACAGGTTCATCCTTCATTAAAAAACAGATATAAATGAGTGTCTCTCAATAACATGCATACCTTGTACTTGACAAGTCTCCTTAAGTAATCAATCTCATCTTTGTTTGGATAATGTGTTCCACTTGGTATAACATCAAACCTTGTTGAAATTTTACTTTCAGCAACAGATACCGGGACATATATTCTGGTACCAATCTCCATGACGTCACTGGGTCTAATCTGCATAGAACCGCTCCAATCATAAAAGAAGTAATTTAAATATGAATTAAGACTTAGAATCAAAAAAGTAAAAGCTCCAACTCTGGCTCTCTATGAAAAGCAGTATAACCTTCCTCATAGACTTTGTTTGTCCATCACAACATTGTGGCTGACCACGAGTATTAAGCCGCTCAATCTGCACCTGTTAAATCCCGTAAACGAGTTATTAACAACCATTTTCTTCACATTAGGGAAAAAAATCATTTGTTGTATACACAGTAATAAAATAAGGCTACATTACGAAAAAGATACGAACATATATTTGCATAAATTAGAAGAGAAGATCAGATGCGGGATAGCGCACAAGCTACAAGCCCCAACAACTTGCAATTGCCACTCTTCATTTCAATATTTTACTCCAACTCTTTGAAGCAGTCCACATTGCTTTAGAGTCCATGAAACATAGGCAGATTGGAATTTACATCCAGGACCAAAGCAAATATAATATTTTAGGATCATTTTCTTACTCTTGATCCCACTACCAAAACTAAATGTATCGCATGATTTTAATTGCAAAAGATGAAAAGCCAAAAATAAATGATAAAAATTAAACAGTGGCAAAGGAAAGTGAAAGGTTAAGACACAGACTAGGCCTTTATTGAAATGTTTCTGAATGACTGGTGGAAGGATGTCATCGAAGTAATATTTGAGCCAGCTAATAGCAGTGACATGTACAGCTGTGGTTGATTTCCTTCCAGGCAAAGGGTGGCCAGGGAATGGAGGCAAAGATAGCAGCTGCCGGGGTTTTGGGCCCTCTTTGGGGCGGCCCAAATGAACTATGTTGTTCGTTACTCGTATTACTGCGGGGGAGGAGGTGGGTGGTGGCGAATGAATCTTTGACCATGGCTTACGCCCGACTGCCAAGAAGGCTTCTTGATTGATGAGCTTGCTCCGCATATATTAGGAGGATGGATTTTCCTTCTGAACTTGAATACACAAAATTCTACAATTAATTTGAGCGGTGATTCTTGAAAACAATTCGCATACTCGGAGCAACTTTGTCTGAAAGAACTGATATCAGTTAGATTTTGAACTCCAGTTAGATGTTTTAAATTTCAAAAGAAGTCATGTGTTTTGCACATACATAATGCTTTTTTTCATTATCATCTAGTTTTGTGTGTACGTGCTCTACATCAATGTTTCTCTACGTTTGCACAACTTCTCATAGCATCCCTCTTTATAGACTGCAAAAAGTATTAAATGCCATAATCAATACCCATTTGATGTGTATTTAAAGCATTGGAATACAAGAAGTAACACTATTTAAAACAGATTGTTGTCACACGATTTTCCACTAATAATTGGGTATAAAAAAGGTGCATTAAACAAAAATAAAATAATTAAAGTACTCGAATACATGTGAGAACTCCATTGTAACATGGTTTTTGACTATTAAATGAATTTTTTATTTTATTTTTAAAAGGAAATAGTAAATCAACAATAGTAGAGTGAAGAAAAAAAATGAATTGACTCTCTACAAAAAGAACTTGTTATATGATTCTTTCCCCCTCATCTTTCCACATAAGCATCGTAATTAACAAAATAATCACTCAAGTATATCATTGTACTCAAGTAATCAAGAAGTCAATCTTATACCTGAAATATTGAATTAAATCCATTAAGAAAAAAAGAGATATATAATCAAGAAATTAAGCAAAACAATAAAACACAATCTACTCCAAACTAAATGGCACATTACTAAGTCAGTAATTACATCAAACATCTTATGTGCATGACTAACTGGCATCCCCCCACATAACACACACACACACCCAACCCGAAGCTTCCACACTACATTGACCACATACACTTGGACTCCACAAGCAGATAAATTTTATTAGAAAAAGAGAGTTCGTTATTTAAGTAAGAATGGGGAGAAAAGAGAAGTACCTCAGTGAGCCGTCCAAATAATAGTAAGCGAGAAGTCCTAGTATTTGAAACAACGGTTGAGTACTGGTTTTGAATTCACAGCTGACAGATTTATTGGGCCATTAATGGGTTCAGCCCAACAAGGAACTCAATATAAATATACCCTTAGACATATTATGATAGTGTGTTCTTATAGATGTTTTAGAGTTTAGTAAAAAAGAAAAAAGAGAGCGACAATGCACATGTGAACAAAAGTGAGGAATTCTCACAATTTTTTATTTTTTTATATTATAGAAGAATATTATAATTTATTTTATTTAATAACTCTACAAAATTTGGTGAAGTGTACTCTTTATTTTATATTGTATTTGTTGTATTTAATTTAATAGAATAATTGAGACACAACGTGACAATAGATGGGGCTTCTCGCCAAATTTGAGACACAGACTTGACAAATTCATTCGGCCCACCCTGCTGTTTCCCAAACGCAATTAAGCCTCAACACATATATATTTATTTTTAAGTAATAGTAACAAAAAATTAATCAATGTATTCACTATATTTTATTGTAAATATTATGTAATGATTTTCTTGTCTACATTCATATACTTAATTTCATTAAAATAAATATCTTTCATATATTATTTGTTATATATGATAATATTATTACATATATTCTGTTATTTAAATAAAATTTAATTATTAATTAAATAATAAATTTATTATGTCATACATATTAATTATTAATTGACGATCTTGCAATTAAAAAATACACCAAAATTATATAAAGTTTTTAATATAAATAAAAGGAGCACCATTAATATAAGTTAATGTTTTCTTATGTAATAATATATTAATTTGTTTACCTATAAATATTGATATAAAAATTAAGGATTTTAATTTTTTAAAATTTTTTACTACACAATAATATATGAGAGTGCTAGATGATTCCAATAAAGTTTATGTTTATCCGAATATTTTAACCCCATCAAGAGTTCATTTTGTTTTCCTCCCATCCAATTCTAAACCTGAATTTTTTTTCTATTCATAATTTTAATATACATGCAGGTGTTGTAGTGTTTATTGATTTATTTTTCCTTCCATTTTTCTAATTTTTTTTTATATTTTAAACATAAATAACATTTTGACTTTTAATTTATTTTTAATATGTAATATATTTTAAATTAAATTTTTTCAAAATTTTTAATTTAAAATATATATGGCATATATTAAAATATAATCATTATATCACCAATCTACTTTTTTTTTTCCGTCCGAAAACTATTTCCATAAATGAAAATTAATCCCTATATATCTAAATGAAGCTAATAAAAATTAATAATTGTTAATATTTATGTAAACAGATTTTTTTAATACAAATTTATATTTTTCTAATATATCATTACCAATAAAATAATTAAATACTTTAAATATTTTTAAATATTAATTTTCTTTATAATATATTGTAAGTATATTTTACTTTTTTTTCGTATACACAAAGAAGGCCTCGAAGAGAGGCAATAGTGGCTATGGTACAATAGTAATTTCACGTTGTTTCAATTTTTTTTTTTTTTTTTTTTGCATCAATGAAATATGAAATTAATTTATTTATGTTTGCATTAAATATTTAGAATGTTGGTTTCTTTGTCCCAGAAATTGTCACCCGAACATGTTTGTATTAGGTTGGGTTCTTCTGGATAAGGATGATCTAACTCAAATATTTATTGTTTCGAACTGTGGATGGAGAATCAAACATCCTTTTCCTTCCAAATTCAAATTCTATTAATTATAATTCATATAACATCTCATCAATTAATATATTTTTTTCTCTCTCTATTCATGTGGCATCCACTGTTGCTATCTCTTCATATAATCCATCCATCACCATCGCCAATCTAACGTGCCACCATCTAACATTAGCCCATACCACCCTAGTACATTACTTGAGGATTACAAATATTTTATTATTATTATTATTATTGTTACACGCAGTAATATACACTTATTGATGGTCCAACTATATACACTTTCTGAGAATATTTATAATTTATTTTTATTATTAAATAAATTATTTTATCTAATTTATAGTAATAATAATTTCATATTAGATATGTGACATGAAGTAATAAAAGGAATGCGATCTCTCTTTTCTTTTATCAAAATTGGAGAAGGTGAAATCTTAATAAACTTGTGCACTACCAAATTAATTTTGTCTAGGAAAAAAATTAAGTAGTTATTTACTTTTTTTATATATATATTTAAATTGTCAATTTGTAATATTTACCATACTTTCAGTCACTTTTTGTTACTTATGTACTTTGCTATCAAAATATATACCATTCACATTTAGATATACCAAAATAAAATTTTAGGTTGATATAATTTATAAAAAAATAGTGTCTTTCTCTGTTTCCGTCTTATTTTTGTGGCAAATGACATAAAATTAAAAAAAAAAAACAATTAAAATTATAATAAAATTTATAAATTGACAAAATCTAATCCAAGATAAAAATATTTTATTCTTGTTGCCTCAACAATAAGAATTTTGAGATATTATTTTAAATAAGCTATGTTTCAAAAATAAATATCTCACTTTACTGGTCAAAATCAAAATTAGAATATCTAAGTTCTTAAAGAAGCCACATATTATTAAATAAGTTATATTTTAAAATCCTTAATTTTAAAAAAATTATATCTTCAACTAACTTATAAAAATAAAATAAAAAAAGGTATATTTATATCCCTTGGTACGGTGGACAGCTGTAGTTCGGAAACCTAACCTGGCCTCCATCGTAAGCTAGAAGTATAATTACACCAAATCAAATAAAATACTCTTTAATTTGATTTTAAACTAAAGAATGATTCACGCCCCAATAAAAAAATAAAATCTCATGCTAGTTTATTTGTAGGGTTTCAATCAATGTATTCGTACTTTCAACTTTGTGATATATATTTTTTTAAAAAATACAAATATTATTATATTATAGTTGTAACAAAAAATATGTATATGTGCACCCTTATACTGTTATTATTTTCTAATAAATATCAAATAATTAATTTTAATTTACATTGTATATTTCATTGAGATAGAAAATAAAATAAAATAATCGTACTAATCCCGTAATTATCTCCAAAATTACGTCATGAAGGACAGTTCAAATTGAAGTTGTTGTTCCCATTGTAGTGTTCCATACGAAGGAGATTTCAAATTGCTTTTCTTGTTCCAAAGTCAAAACTCTGTCTTGGAATATCTAATTGTCTAGACTAGTTTTTAATTAAAATAAATGAGCCGCTAACATCCTATTATATACTTTAATTTGAAATATTTGTTCATAAATATCTTTCGCGGAACATTTATTTTGGGGAGGCCAGAGGGGGTCCAAAATTAATATCGAACATCATTTATCAAGAAATAATAGCTCTTGTTCTATATTTTCGTACACAAACATAATAACTTGGGTCGGGACCTCATCTATCCACATAAATTCTAAATTTAATTTATTATATGTGTGGTAGAATATATGCTAATTTATTTGCATGACGAGGGATGAAAGAAAATATAGGAACAAAAACAAAAATGTCGTTATTTTACTTTCTAGAGAAAAAAATAATATGCAATTATGTATATGTAGACATATTTAAATAAAGAGAATAAATCTAATTTATTTGAAGTTTGGGCAATTAATGAATTGCTGCGACTTTTTATAAGAGTAAATTAATATTTAGATATATATTAATATATATTTTTTATTTTATAAAAGTATATATAAAATATTTTTTTGTATTAAAAAATATGCTTCCTTCATTTTATAGTCAAAGTTGTATCTATATTGAATTCATTAATTTTATTCTAAATTAAATTATTTAATATGTTTTTAATAAAAAAATTATTACTTAATAGTTATTGACGGTTCAAATTCAATTCACAATAAATATTAACACCTAAACTCTAACAACAACTAAAAATAGCTGTATTTTTTTAATTTAATATTTTATTTTAATATATGTGTGATGAGTTTCAAATTAAAGATTGTAAAAATATTACTAATTTGAAATATTATAAATATAAATTTCCAAATTAATTATTCTCTCAAAATAGTATATTCTTTTAATATATCATATTTGTCAACAGATTCACTTGCTTTGCTCACAAATTTGGCAAAAACGCATATATTAAAGTCGATCAAATACTCCTTCAACTGTGCTTGAATTAAGGAATATACTCAAAATCAAAATATATAATATGAGTGAAATCCATCCAAATAACCTTAATTAAGGAATAAAAAAATATTAATGTGAACTTTAAATTTGTTCTTTAAGGCTTCTTTATATTGGGTTGGCTTATTCAGATGGCGATGGGTTCAACTTAAATATTTGTTTATTTTGGATTTTGAATGAGGAATTCAATATCTTTAGAGTCGACAATTTTGAGCACTGTTCGATGGGCCAACTCAACAGCCCATAAATTATGATGGGTTGAGCCGCAAAAAAGTAGACCCAAAAAAAATCGGGCCTAAATGGCCTAGCCCGTTTGAGCTCGCGGGCTTGGTGTGCTCGGGCACGGTTGGTCCACGGGCTGGCCCATTAATTTTTTTTTTTTAAATTTGTTGTTGAATAACCGAGATCCTTATTAATTAAAGTTAAGCTCATTTCTATCATTGTTTTAGTGCGAGGATATAAAAATTAATGAGGTACGATAGACTATAGGTTGTAGCCAATTTATAGCACAAATAAATTGTTTAAATATTTGCCACTATGTGTCACGTAACATTAAAAATTTGTGAAATTGTGATCTACTTGATGGTGGGCAGTTTTGGCCTGTTGGCTCGCCAGCCCGATCATACCTGACCATAACACTTGTCCCGCATGGGCCCGGCTCGGCCCGTGCGAGCCGCTCGAATTGCCACCTCTAGATATTATATCCTATTGATTGTGATTGATATAATATTCCATGATTTGATATTTATTTCTTTTGACATTTACCATTTTTTTCCTATGTTCTTCATTTCATACCAACATATTTTTTACTATTAAGTTGAATGAAAATATTTTAATATACCCATAAAAAAACGTTATAAGCACCTATATTAAAAAAAGCCAAATCACATTGTGAAGTCGTTCCTTTCATCCATCAAACTACATTTTTTAACATAGGGGTATGTATGTGTGTGTTTATGTAGATTGAAGTTGGTGTGGGGAGATGCCATTTTCATCCATCATAGAATATTCAAAAATTGCAGTACTGTGACGTCGTTCCTTTCGATCTCACTGTCTTTCTCACAAATTTATAATATTTATTAATATACTAACCCGTCTTTTCATTTCAAATTAAGAATCCAATTCGTGGAACTTCTTATATCGGTCCAGACATTTGGATCGATCAAAATATTAATAACCATTATTTTTATTTATTTTTAAGTGTTATCATATATATTTATTATATGTTAATATTTATAAAATATATTCCTTTGTAAATATATAATTTAGAGTATAATATTAATATTCTATACTATTATATTATATTAAAATATTAAATTCAATTTTTTATAAATAAATATATTATATAGTAATGAGAAGACAATCAAATGATGAGTTTTAATTAGTTGAATTACCCAAGCTAGCAAGTAAAACATAATAAATCTTCTAATTCGGCCAACTTAAATTTACTTATTGCATTTAATTATCAGTTACTAACTTACCTCTTACCTATGACCTATCAAATTTTCAATAAATTAATTACTCCACTCATTCCAAAATTGGTATTCCATCTTTAATTTTAATTAATTTCATTACTAATTAACTTTAAAATATAAAATATCATACTTTTTCATAAAAAGAAAAAAAAGATACCAATCTGTACAACAAAAATACAAATTGGTAATTATCATTTGTCACAAAATGCAAAGGATTTTAATCTATTAAATTGCTAAATTATAAAATATAAAAAATCACTGACAACTATATTTTTATATTTTTAAGACAATTTAGTATCCAAGTCTAGATAACTAAAATAATTAAACCAAAATTTGTATTAAAATGTTCTTTTTAAGAGCAAATGTAAAGATTGGTAACTACCAATTCCTTACATAATGCAAAGATTCATAACTAATGATCCAAAAAACTAAATATTTGGGTATTCATTTACTGCAAAATGAAAAAAATAGGTGTCTAAAAAGATAATTCATCCCTAAAATAAAACATTAAAAATAAAAGTAAAAAAACGTCGACTTTTGACTCAATCCTGATTCATCAGTTTCTTGTGCACAAAGTTATATGCATACTCTAATAAACAAATCTATTTTTCTTATTTCTTTTTAAATATTTATTGAAAGACTTATTACTAGTAGAAAAACATCATATGATTTCCATATTTTATGAAGAAGGAGAAGCCGAATTCACTTTTGTTTGTCCATATTTTATGCCCAAGTTCACATTATTTAGCTATTCCCTTTCTATATTAATGAGTATGAATTTATTCTTAATTTTTCAATATCCAAATATTACTATAAAAACATATTTCAAAAACATATATTACCATTATTTTAATTATGGGTTCTTGTTTTATTGATGGATAAAAATTTGAATGTTTTTCGTTATGTTATAATATCTAATTATATTGACAATCATGAAAATCTTATAAAAATAGGTTGCTTCCATTTCTCACTTATTCCTCATACATGACAACTTTTTATGGATTTACTCTCAAACATTCTAAATATACAATCAAATTGACCCTCACAAATATATAATAGTCAATGTATACTCTAATCACTATTTTTACACCACATTCCAAAAAAAATGTTACACGTCATACTTGTATAAACACGAAATTGATTGGCACGCCCGTATAATTTAGTACCAAATATAACCTATCACAGTAAGAAATTGTTAATTATTATCCAAAATTAAGATTTAATTTTTAGTGTTTCTATGTGATGCACAGTTTGTAATAAATTTAAAAATAATATCAAATATATTTATAATATAATTTTTATATTTTTATATTTAAAAATATTGAAGTATCTTATTATTTTATTAGTAAAGACCTGGAAAAAAATTGTTTTGTATAAATATACGTTCTCTCTATTCCAAATAAGAGTATTATTTCTAAAATACATTAATTAATTATTTTATAAATTAAATTAATTTTTTTTAAATATTAGTTCATATTTATGTACAACCCAAATCCTAAATAGTCAAATTTAACCTAAATAATCAATCAAAAAAAATATTTTTTTAATCTAATCTCTCAGGTTAATATACGACATAGATATTAAATTAAAGATTGTGAATAGATGATTAATTTGATATATCATATGTAAAAAAATGGAGTACATTTGTAAAACAAAATTTTAGTTTAGCAAATTTAAATCTTATGAATAAACATATCAACTAATAAAAAATGAGACATTATTTTCCAAAAATACTTTCATGTTTGAAATTAAAAATTAATATTTTTAGACTACTCTATTATATATTAATATAGATCTTAATAACTTTATGAAAAAAAAGACAAATGTCTGTTCTAATAAAAGACAAGAATGTACATATATATATATATATATATATATATTTATTATTTCTTCATTTATTTATAAGTTGATGCAATTGGCAGGATGATGCATGTACGTAGGAGGGGAGGGATCAAATCCCTGCAAAATGGGTGAACAAACTTGGACTCTAGCAAACTGCAACCATGTGCTACCGCAAATATATTTCCCCAACTTTAATTACTTCATTAATTTGGACATTTTCATTTGTTTATTATATTTTATTTATATCTCTCACACACACACATATATATACTGTTATATATTTAGTGTCTGAGCTAAACTTTAATTGGGAAATAATTAAATATGAAATATAGTATACATATATAGATGAAGTCACTTTTGTTCTTATTATAATATATATCAGATTCTTTTTTTAAATCCCCAATTCAAGTTTTTGTCGATTTTAGTTTCACTAATTTATTTATAATTTCAACAATTAACGCTTCACTAATTGATCCTTCGCTTAACATGTATGAGTTGTTAATGATAATTTTAGCCCTATAATTTTGTTTTTAATCTAACATTTCTAAATTATTTGAAAGAAAGTAGACATTAGTCACAAAATTGAATTATTTTAAGATTTGGAAAATTAATAACAATTTATTAAACATGGAAATTGATTCAAAAAACTGAAAATCGATCAATAAATATATTTAAAATTCTAAAATTTCCAAAAATTTAACATTCTGAAAATGCCTCACCAAACTCAATACTCTATTCTTAAAAATCCTCAACACTTTAAAAAATATAATTGAAAATTGGAAAATTTTCTGAACATTAATTGAAAATCAGAAAAAATATCAAATAATATATAAGAACAGCATAAATTATTTTAAATATCTAAAATTGCTTAATATTATAAATATTCTAAATAAAAAAGTGCTCATTATAGGTCAGGAAAATATATTTTTGAAAGGCTTGTGACTTGTGGTGGGCTTTTGATGTAAAAATTAAAAAACGGGAGCTAACCTATAACTATATAAAAGTAGGATAATTTAAAAAAAATTATGTCATTTTTCTGTGCAAATCTCTTTTTTATTTATAAAAAGTATGATATGCTATTAGGGTTTTTTTTTTTTTTTTGGCTTTCCACTCCAATTTTCACAAACTTATAACTTTTTCATCTTAACTTTATTTTTTATGAAAAATATATCAAATTAATCTATTTTTATAATCTTCAATTTGGTATCCATATTGCATATATAAAAATAAAATATTAATTTTTAAATATAAAATATATTTTTATAGATTAATTGTAGTATATTTTAATATTCAATATATTTTTATATTGTGATATATTTTTTATTTTAAACATTTTTTATTAAAAGTATATTTTATATAATTATGTATTTTTGAAAAAATTATATTATTATTTTTATAATAACATATTAAAATATTATATTATAAGTTGTGCAACCTAGGAAAAAATACTAGTGTTTATAGATTAAGTTCAAATTTAAAAATAATAGATTAAAAAAAATGTCCTCAAATTGTGTTGTAGTCTTGTAGATTTGCAATTTGTGGTCCAATAAGAAGAAGAAAAAGTGATGTTATCTTTTTTATAAAAAATACATATATTAATAATTTTTATAATACTAAATATTATTAAAATTTATTTGATATTTTGAAAACAACTTTTAGGCTTTTTTTATGTCCTTTTATTTGTTCATTTTTGGATTTAAAAAAAATATTTTCAGAATTCAGAAAACATCTCATAATGGTTTTTATATTTCTCAAATAGTTTTCTATTTTTTCAGAAATTTTAGTCAATTTGAAGATTAGTTTTAGCAATTGTAGTCTTCAATCAATTTCTAGATTTTTAGTATATTTCTATTGATTTATATTTTTATAGAATTTTTTATTATTTGTTTATTAAAAATAATTTCTAGGTTATTTCAAGTAACTTTTCAAATTCTTTGGTAATTTTTGGGGCTTTAAAATAATTTGTATTTCATTACTAAAATTTAGTTTTTTGCACATTATTTAACGATTTTCATATTTCTCAATCACATTATAAGGTTTTATATTTTATTTAATAATTTAAAGATTTTAAAAATAAAATAATTTCCTTAATTTTTTCCTGTAATTTCCAGATTTTTATTTTGGTGATTTTGGAATTTTTTTTAATGTACAATGCATTGATATTTATATTATATAACAGATTGTTTAAAGTAATTTCTCCAATTATTCAATTATTTGTTTACTACTCTCCTTTTGTATTTTACTTCTCGGATTTAATTAAAGTAATTAAATTTGAGAAAAAATAAAATTGTAGGAGTAAAATTGTTATTTAACCTTTAGGTAAATCAACTCATAAATTAGTTAGTTAATCGTTAGTCGTGGATATAAAAAAAAAATAATGGAACTCAAATTAACGAAAACTTAAAGTGGAGGTCGTAAATGAAAAACTTGAGATCAAAATTAAATGGCCCTATTCTATTGGGTCTATAAGTAAAAATTTCTCCAGTTCAAAACATTTCTTTCATATATTATATTTTTTATAAAATAATTATTGTTGTTGTTATTATTATTATTATTATTATTATTATTATTATTATAATAGTGGGCCACCGAACATTGACTGCGTAAAATGCATACACCATCCATAATATTTTCTCATTGTAAATAATTTGGCTGCTGTTCTTCATTGTAAAATAATAATAGTTTTGAACCATTTAAAAAAAGTATTACTTTTTACGTAATGTTTAACAAAAATATAAGGTCCAAACTACACGAATTTAAATGATCAACTATAATCCACTCGTTTTTATTATTTTAAAATTAAAATCCAACTCTCAATTGATTACATATGGACCATCGATGCAATTGGTACATACAAATATCATATATATATATTATCAACTAATCATATTTACGAAGTTTTGTTATTTTATATAACTTACAACTGTTTTCACAATGAAAGTAGGGAAGATGAGAAAAAGAAAATGAAATAGGACTCAGCCCATGCCTATCTATCTATTCATGTATGGCTGCGTACCAATGATAAAAGACGTTTTCACGGCAACGTGATCGTCTCCTGCACCAGAAATTTCGCCCTTCATTTATAATAATAAATCTATACTAGGGATTTCCTTTCCCAACTAGTAATTTAGCAAGTAAAGAGCTTGTAAGCAAATAAATAAAATTTTTGTTTTTGCTGGAGAAATATAGTCTAATTTGAATTGCAGTTTTAACTATTCTAGACGTAATTCGAATTTTGGATAGCGACAAGGTAAGAACTGACATTTTTTTTGTCTTTTCCACGCATGAAGTCGATTTGAATCACGTGGGAATGATGTATCTAGTGTGTGTGTGTGTGTGTGTGTGTGTGTCTATATAAGTGCCTCTCTCTGTGTTATTAGTGTGTGAGAGGAGATTAAAAGAAGAAGAAATGGCGGAAGGGCAGGAGTGTACGGAGAGGTTGCTGCGAAAAGATTACTACTTTGAAGGCTGCCCAGGTTGCAAGATTGATCAACAGAAAGAATTACAAAGAGGGGTGCCCATCAAGCAAGTTTTCATTATATGGGTTATTGTGCTCTCCACTGGTAATGCAACTCTCCTCTCTCTCTCTCTCTCTCTCTCTCTCTCTTGGATTTTGTATGGATTAATGGAAGAATTGTGTTGGGTTAACTGGATTGCAAGAAGATTAAAGAATGGGGGCTTTATACAAAATCATGTTTTGTTCATTGTCTTGAAATTATGGTTGTAGTTTTCCAGAAAATCTGCAAACTTACAAGGTCTTCTGTTTCAATTATTTTTTTTTCCTTTCTTTATTATTTTTTATCAATTTTATTTTGGAAAGAACCAAAAAGCTTTTGTACACGGCGGATGCTCTGTTTTTTTTTTTTTTTTCTTTTTTTCTGTTTTTGTTAACCTTAAATCTCTTTCTTGAATGGACAAATATTTTAAACAATATTTATTTATCTTTTCACTTTGCTCTCTGCAGTGATTTGATGTTATATTTATGTTCATTCATACTTAAAACCTCCTTTTGTCTTCTATGTCTTTTGTACAGCTCTGACAATATCATCTCTCTTCCCATTCCTGTATTTCATGGTGAGTGCTTGCATCTTTCTCCTGTATTTCGAATAATGATCTATAAAAAGTTGCAATTTGAATGCTTACAGTTATCTCCATTGAGTTTTTATTGCTTAACTAATACTAAGAAGATAAGGAGAAAATGGAAAGCAGACAATTTCTTTCAGATTTTGATTCCGAATGCCTCTTTAGATCCTTAAAACAAACTAAGAGACCAATCTAACTATGGCCTTTGCTTTATGGGAACAATATTGGTTGTAAATATTGCCATAGGACACTTCACATCGTTATACTTTTTTTTTTTTTGTGTTAACTTAGAAGAAGCTACAAAATTCTCTGTTTTGTAATTAAATCCAGCTTTATGAAACATGAATAAAAACACATAAGCTGGGGCAAATATTTTGGTGCCTAATTTCTCCGACGAGTTGTTCCATTGGCTATTTCTCAAATTTTGGTGTCAAATTGCTTCTACGTGAATCAAGAATATCATTATACAGACAGTTCTGACTCTAGACTTGGAGAAAGTGAAACATTGCATGTCAAGTGGACATCTTTCCCCATTTGATGCAGTTCGTCATAATTTTTACGTCTTTTATCCCATCTGATTACTCTTTTTGCATGTCTTTTGTACAAGAATTTAGCTTCCCTGGCTGGAAAAAGTAGAGAGCTTTTTTAGTGTAAAGCATGTTGTCCTTTCTCTATTTATATTTACGTTGATTTTTTTTTGCAGATTAGGGATTTTCACATTGCAGAACGAGAAGAAGATATTGGGTATTATGCCGGTTTTGTAGGTAGCCACCTAACTTCTTCCATAAATATTCTCCACTGGTTAGAAATGAATAGATAGTCTTAACTTGTTTCCGGGGCTAATTCTTCATGCACTCTAACAAAGTCTTAATGAATGTGAACTTATGAAGGGTCCTCATACATGCTTGGAAGAGCTTTGACATCAACCTTGTGGGGATCCATTTCTGACAGATACGGACGAAAGCCTGTTATAATTATAGGCTCTGCCACAGTGTTAGTGATCAACGTTTTTCACCTAAGGCTTATATGTTCCATTTTGTGCATTCTAACAATTGGATGTTTATTCTCTTATAGTGTCATTTTCAACACTCTATTTGGCCTTAGTGTAAACTTTTGGATGGCCATCACCTTGAGGTTTCTCCTTGGAAGTTTGAACGGTTTACTCGGACCCATTAAGGTACCCCTTAACTGATGCAATCACACTCCAGTTAAACAAAGATTTTGGCAAATTCTTTCATGTATTTCTTATTTTTATGTTATTATTGCTGTTGTGTGTTATTGGGTTCTCTTTCTCTCTCTCTCTCTCACACACACCACACACATGCACGCACATGCGCACACCCATTAATTCCTCATTTTTATGGTTTGGCTTTACTCACTGACCAGGCATATGCATGTGAAACAGTTCGTGAAGAGTACCAGTCTTTGGGATTGTCAGCGGTAAGCAGCTATTGCTTTTTTTTTAATTATTACTTCATTGTGTATGTAGTGTGCGGTTATTAGGAAGTAACTATCATACGGGACAACTAGTGGAATACCAGATTATAAATCATAGCTTTTGAAAATGCATCCATAGCATCGTATCCAAAGCATCATGGAAAACTGAAGTGAACACAAACAAGATCATCAAATTTCAATTTTCAGCATCAAGATTTCAATGAACACGAAAGCATTAAAACCATGTTTTATATCTCAGTAATCAAAACTTAATAAATTTTCTATATTTGAGGCAACCAATTGAGGTCGGTGGTAATTTGTTCATCTGCATTCACAACCTCCAAAAGGATGAAATCTATTTAGGAAAGACCCTCTTCCATCTGCTGGGAGAGAGTGAGTAGCAATAATACCTATTGTAATTTCTTACATACTTCATTAAGGATGTATTATGCTACCGGGCATTCTTCATAGAGCAATGTCTGTGAATTTAACTTCTATTTTCAATAGGTTAGCACAGCATGGGGTACAGGATTAATTATTGGACCAGCTTTGGGAGGTTTTCTTGCTCAGGTACTTATATATACTTACACACACACACACACACACACACATATATATATTTGATCTAATGAGCAACTGAATTTCATATTTCATTCCATTTATCAGTTTTTATTTCTCTTTTCTCTCATGTAAATATTTGGACTTAAGCCTGCACAGAAATTTCCGGGAATATTTGCATCAGATTCTTTGTTCGCAAGGTACTTTTTCTACCCCTTCCTTTTGGCAGAAGTACCTTCAGGTTCTGGCACTCTCTAACACGAGAACATCTTCTGTAGATTCCCATACTTCCTGCCCTGTCTGATAATCTCGATATTTGCAGCCATTGTAACTATTGCCTGTTTCTGGATCCCAGTATGTTTTTTCTTACCTTTCTCTTAGGAGTTTTGATTCAAATAAAAAGATCGATAATGTTGTAAATTTTCCTTGTGTATATATGGCCGCGATTAGATCATCAAATATGTCTTGATTGTTGCATTTTGATGTGCTCTACGTTTTAAAAAATGCAGGAATCATTGCATACACACAACTCGGAGAAGATGCCTTCTCAAGGTTCTTATGATGCTTTGGAGTCTGGGTCTGATGGAAAAGAAACTTCTAAGAAAAGCCTCTTAACAAACTGGCCCCTTATGTCATCCGTCATAGTATATTGCATTTTCTCACTTCATGATATGGCTTACTCGGAGGTAAGTTAATATCAGACCCTTGCATTTAGCGGTGAATTGCTTAATATCAGAAAGAGTTACTTTAGTTGATTTAACATAAGAAGTTATTTATCACACATTCTCATTTGTTCTTGACCTCGTTTGTTTTCGATCATCAAGCAGTTAAACCTTTTTACTTTTCTTGAACAGATATTCTCATTATGGGCTGAGAGCCCCAGAAGACTTGGAGGCTTAAGTTACACAACACAGGATGTCGGAACAATTCTTGCAGTGTCAGGTGTTGAACACTAGTTTTATATTAAATTCGATGGTATTAATATAAATAAACTACAGTTCGTAGTAATAAAATCATGTTTAAATGCTAAGGTTCTAAAATGAAAAAGAAAACATTTTTTTTTCACTCTGCTTCCTAATAACAGCAGCATTACAGATTGGATTACACTTATACTGTTCCATATTTGTGTTAACCTGCAAGGATATGTCCAAATACATTTATCGCCTTTATAATTCTACCTACTCTTAGTGAATCCAAATATGTATATGCTGTCGTCATAACTTACCGGTAATATATTGTTCTTTGTTACGACCTCTATTGATTGCTGATGGCTTGTTTAACTTCAGGTTTGGGCCTTCTGATCTTCCAATCTTTGTTGTATCCGGTTGTGGAGAGAATCATGGGCCCCATCTTGCTTTCTCGTATTTTAGGAGTATGATCTTGAACTTGCCATATGATTCATATGAATGGATAAGATCATTTCAATTCCTCTATTAACAATTTTTTTTTTTGAACACAGATCATTTCAATTCCTCTGTTAACAAGTTATCACTACATAGCCATGCTATCTGGGCTCACGCTTTTCGTAGTGTTGAATTGTGCATCTCTGTTGAAGAATGTCCTATCTGTAAGTGATTTCATCGGAGGCATTTTATGTACTTTATGACATTATTTCCCGTTTGAATTATTTTCATTACATAAAAAATGAACATAGGATTGTATTTGTATTTTCTTGGCAATTAATATAACTTGTATAAAAGTTCCTGCAATGTAAAGTCCATGCTCTTTTAGTTGCGCCTATAAACATAAATATTGCCTGTAAATTTTAAATACCCGAGTCATGACATTTGTTTGTTCTTTACCTTATAGCCAGTGGAGATATTTTAGATTCTGCAAGTGTGTGTAGAAAACGAATGGAGGATATTTCTCAGTTGGTTTACTTTCATACACTTGGTTATAACCTTGCGTTTATTAGAATTTGCAAAGAGCGATTCATTTTATCTGTCCTCATTTTATGATTCATTTTTCTCGTTTTCACCAGATTTCCATCGTGACGGGGCTTTTCATATTACAGAATCGAGCAGTGGTAATTCTTCAATAATGATCTCTGAGATCTCCTCTGTTTTCCTGTTTGCCAGATTATGCATTGATCTTATAATTTCTTCAATGGAATGATCACAGGAACAAGACCAAAGAGGAGCTGCAAATGGTATAGCCATGACCTGGATGTCACTTGCCAAAGCTATTGGTCCTGCAGGGGCAGGAATACTGTGAGCCTCTCTCTCCCCCTCTCCCTCTCTCCCTCGCTTTAAAATTTTCTCTTCTGAACAGTCCTTGTTCAAATCAATTTATGCAGATTTTCTTGGGCAGAAAAGCGCCAGAACGCTGCTTTCCTTCCAGGTATGTTTCGCGAAGTTTATTACAAGTGATCACGATGCCAATACGCATACATTACGACTGAATAATATCAAAGATGTTGGTATAACTAATCGATGAAACCTTGACTCTCACATACAGAAAATAGCGAAAACTAAGTAGCATTGAACTATGCATGTTTCTGCTAAGCAATAAGCATCTACTTTAGCAAGCCTTGTCATCGTATTTCATTCTGTTTGACACAATTGTCTTACGTGTATGGTTCTTTGATGCAGGAGATTTAATGGTCTTCTTCATCCTGAATGTGGTTGAGGTAGTTGGAGTTCTGCTGACATTCAAACCATTTTTAGTTAATCGACAAATTGATAGTTGAATTAGCAAAAACTAGCAAATGCTATTTTTGATTTGTATGATGGAGTACGAGGAGCCACATTCTTTGTCAGCCAGCAAATACTTGGGTTCAAGTTGCGGTGGAGACGCAGAGCATTTACATAGAGATTATAAGTTGTTGTAACCTTATAATTCTTTGTACTGAAACTTGTCTTTAAATGTTTATTTCAAATCAAATCGCAAATGTGTATCCATAGCACTAGTAAATGTGGTTTGCTCTGTTTTTCTGGCAGTCTGTCTAGTTGCTCATTAGGCCGATTGTTTAAACTTGTTTCAACTTTCTTCGAGTTCGTGTGTTTGAGCTTGTTTAATTCATTTACATCCCATCTATAATCTATAACTATATAAAAGCAAGACATATAAAATAAATTAAAAAAATGTTAGTTTTCCCCCAAATCGATTTTTTATTTAGAAAGTATATTATTCAATCTAATTTTTTTCTATTTTTTTTCTTTAATTTTAAAAATTTATAATTTTTTTTATCTTAACTCTCTTTTTTATGGAAAAATATATCAAATTAATCACTCAAATTGATACTCATATTGTATAAACAAAAATAAAATATTAATTCTAAATATAAAATATTTCTTCATACATTAATTGTAATGTATTTTAATATTTAATATTTAATATAATTTATATTGTGAGGTATTTTTATTTTAAATTATTTTTATTGAAAATATACTTTACATAATTATGTATTTTATTTTAAATAATTATATTATTATTTTATAATGATTTTTATGTTATCGTATTATACAATGTGCAACATACGAAAAAAATACTAGTTTAAAGTTAGAAGTACTAAAGAAAAACAACCATTAACTGCAATGTTACTTTATAATGTACCATAAAATTATAAGTTATTGGACAACACATACTTTGTTATAAAAACATAACTCGAATTCAATTATGGATTTTGTTTTTACCTTTATACATGCAAAAAGACTCTTCAAAATCACATTTAGACAAAACATGAACCAAAAATTTATTGGATGTTACAAACGAATAAATTTTTGGACTATTAGTTGCACCTATATAAATAAATACTTCAAGTACTTAAGTGAAAAATAGTTGTAATATAGGTTGCAAAATGAAATTAATCATGTAATTTAAAGTTTATGTTGTAAATTAAATTAAACCAAATGTCATGGTTTTTCTTATTTGGTTTCATTTTTTTTCATAATATAATTGAAGTAATAAATAAGATTTTTGTTGAGCATATATTTAAAGTAATAAGTCTGACTTCCTTTTTTGTGAAACCTGTTTAAAGTAAAAATAAATTAATTTTATGAGGAATTTCAAATAATTTTTTTAAAGAAATTATATTGGATTGTTTTTCATTACAATTTTTTTTCTAATGTTATTAAATTTTCTCACCATATAATTGTAATTATAATGTTTTTTTTATTTTAATAATTTAAATATTTCTCCCCAAAACTTTCCTTTAAGAAAAAATAGAGAAGTGACCAATGTAATGAATGAGAGTGAAGAGAGAATGAGAGAGGGGCTAGGGTTGAGTGCAAAATGGATCAATCCCAAAATAAATGGGCAAATTTGATGTAATATAGTATTTTTAAAAAAAATTTAATCAAATATAAGATTTTTAAAAATTTTAAAATTATAAATAAAGTCGCCCCGGGGAGGGGCGACTCTCAAATTTAAATGTCGCCCCTGCGAGGGGTTACCAACAATTAATTTTTTTTTTTTGGTTAAAGTCGCCCATGGAATGGGCGACCCTTCACAGGCATTTCACTTTTTTTTTTTTTTTCAATTATGTTTATTTATAAATTGTATGTGTTTGTGTATTGTGTGTGTTTGTGTGTGCATGTGTGTAGTAATAACAATAATAATAATAATAATAATAATAATAATAATAATAATCACATAATAATAATAATAATATTATTATTATTATTATTAATTAATAAACAACAATGAAATTGAGCTTTAATCGTGTGTACATGTCTTTTACATATTGTCTAAAGGGCTTCTTAAGATACAATTGATCGAAATTATAAGTTGATGAGTTAATAATAATAATAATAATAATAATTAATAAACAGCCATAAAAATGAATTATAACCCGCGTGTGTCTTCTACAAATTATCTAAAAGGCTCCATAAGATACAGTTGCTCGTCAATGACGAGTAGATTCAAAATTTTTAATAATTCTTCTAATAGTTTATCAAAGCTACACTTTTTTTTTTAATTATGTAAAAAAATGAATCAACTCATCATTTCGATCAATTGTATCTTAAGAAGCCCTTTAAACGATGCCGTAGAAGACATGTACACACGATTAGAGCTCAATTTCATTTCTGTTTATTAATTAATAATAATAATAATAATAATATTATTATTATTATTATTATTATTATTACACACGCACACACAAACACAATACACAAGCATAGAAATAAAGATAATTAAAAAAAAAAAAAAAAGAGAAGTACCTGAAACAGGCGAGGAAAAAAAAAAAAAAAGAAGGAAGGTCGCCCATTCCATGGGCGACTTTAACCAAAAAAAAAAAAAATTAATTGTTGGTCGCCCCTCGCAGGGGTGACATTTAAATTTAACAGTCGCCCCTCCCTGGGGCGACTTTACTTATAATTTTAAAAATTTTAAAAATCTTATATTTGATTAAAATTTTTTTAAAACTACTATATTATATCAAAATTGCCAAACAAATGTGTCCTAAACCATTGAATAGTTTTGACATGAAAGAAATGGTCGAAGCAAGATAAGATGGCGCCATTTCTTGAAAAATTATTGGGATTGTACTGTGATAGTGAAGTAATTCAATATATCCGCTTAAGTTCATAATTATTTCATATAAATGATGAAATTTTGTTGGGCCTCTATGAATTTATCTATAGAGAGGAGTGATGCCCATAATTCCTTACGTCATTGTAGTGGGCAGGTTAATGTATGTTGTGTAGGGTACAAGAAATGATATATGCATGCTGTGAGAATGTAACTTCATGCATAAGAGTCATTATAGATTGTGCTAATCGTAAACGTGCGACAAGTATCAAACATGGTATAAAAGATATTATCAGCACGTGAAGGATTGTTCATGACCACTAGCTATACATGTGCAAGTAATTGATCTATTGAGTAATTTATGTTCTTTAGTTAATTTTTCCTTCTTTGTTTAATTCTATGCTCATATATGATTTTTGAAGTAATTAATCAAACCATATAGTAATTTTTTATAATTTAAGATCACATGAAAATCTCCCACATAATTATGAAACCAATAGGTGCAATTTACCTATTTTATTTTCTAATATGAAGAACATCTCTATGATCTTCGGTTTAAGGATAAACTTTCCTTAGAGATAAAAAGGTAAATAAATGAGTGAGGTTGAGTACAAAACAACCTACTTTCTAAATTTGTGGGCTTCATAACCTCTATGAGCTATTGGGTATCTCCAACCATTTTTTCCCCTTAATGGAGCAATCTTTTTAAGAATTTGTAAAGTTGCTATTAAAACCAATTTACGGTTTAATATTATACGAGCAAATTTTTCATCATAAATTGTATCTACATTCAGTCGTCAATTACTATTATTAAGTTTACCACTCTTGCACTACATACTACCAAAGTAAAAAATAAAATAGTCGTAATCTAAACGCCTAAAACTCACACGTGCAAGGTTCCATCATCATAATTAATGAAGTAGATCAACACTATTCAATTGGACCATGCAAAATCCATGAATACATGCCATGCAACCTAAATAAGAATTGGAAAAAAAAAATATTAACATCATCTAACAAATGAGTTAAATGAAACTAAAGAACACTTGTAAGAGCTCAATGTATTATATAAATGTACGGTCTTTTGATTACCTATACATACCCAAAATTATTCATATAAAAATTCAAATAATTATAGATGAGAGGTAAACATAAATTAACCCTCACATACATATTCAAAATGTAAATTATTCACAAATTTGAGAAAAATATGAAAACATTTATTGAAGCTAATTAATTTGAAATAAAAAATTTACATTTATACTTTTATTGATTTTATCAATAAAATAAATATGTAAAAGTAAAATATACGAGATACATTTACTCTAATCCTAGTGAATATTTAATTGGGTGTCCCTATTCGCGTTATGGAATCTTTTAAATACATCACATTTAAAATTAATTTATTTTCTTTTACTAAATTTATTGTATTTATGACAGTTATACCGTTTTAATTAAAAAACAAAATAGAAAAAAACATAATAAAAAAGAACAAGAAGAAGAGAACAAACTTGTCGTCCAAAGCAACACATCTTCGAAAGTTCGTTTTTTCAATCGACCATTATGTTTTATAAGTGTTTTAGATGAAGATATATATTGAGGAAGGATTTGGTTTAGACATTCATATTTTATTCG
The DNA here is from genome assembly GCA_028749325.2 of Caryopteris x clandonensis. NCBI lineage: Eukaryota > Viridiplantae > Streptophyta > Magnoliopsida > Lamiales > Lamiaceae > Caryopteris > Caryopteris x clandonensis. The sequence continues at coordinate 629,224 of JAPYKT020000024.1, read as the reverse complement.
CTTTTTCGACGTTTAATTTTGAATCGATCTCATGTCTGCTTGTATGTGTTCAAATCTAATATGTCGAACACATCTGTTCGTGTTCGAACCTTATTTGTCTAACAAGGACAAACATGTTTGGCCTAGGCTCGTTTATAACATTCTGTTGAAGAACTGAAATAATGCTCGACAAAATATATGGAATGTTACTTCATTTGTTCAGCTAGATATTCAAAACAAACCTTGGACATATTGGACAATAATTTTTTATTCGACATAAACATTCGAATATTAACTAAAATATTCAAACTATATTATCCAACAAAATAGGTCAATTTTAAAATTAAAAAAATTATATATATATACACATATGAGAGAATTTTAATAATGTTTATTTTAAAATATATTTAAAGGATTATGGGGCGTGAATAGTCACAGCAATTTAAAAATGAGTTGTTGAGTGTGAACGGACTAAAATTGGATCGAAAATAAAAATGGTGGATTATTCGTGATATTTCTTGTGAAGAAAGAAAAAAAACAAAGGAGTTGCAACTTGGGTCTGCGTTTTGACTCTCTGATCTGGACACACATTTTTTAGCGTTTCTCTTTCATCTCTCTCTCTCTCTCTCTCTCTCTCTCTCCGTCTCTCTGTGTCTAAAATTACAATACAGTTATATTCTCTGGCCTGCTTTATTTCTTCCAAAAGATAATTGTAATCGAGAATCGCTCGGTAATCCTAGAATTGATTCGGCTTCGATCGCAAATAAATTCTTGCTGTTCAGTTGTGCTGATAACTTCGAGGTTCTTCACGAGTAAATGTTTTCATTTTGTTTTGTATACATATACAACTAAAGAACTTCTTGGTTTTATTATGTATTTTAATATATGTATGAGCTGAATGTGCGTCTATAGTTGCTTTTTTTTTCTTTTCCTAATTAACAAAGCGCCCATTGATTATATTTTTTGTTCTCTTTTGTTGGTTTTGTTGTCAGGGTTTGAGATGCTGAACAGCTAATGGTTGATTTTTCTGGAGCTCTTATGTATATCTATGATAGTTGTATTTCCTTTTTTTAGGTTTTTTCTTTTCTTTTTCCTAATTTCAATAGGGGATTTTTGCCAAGGGAGAGAGACCAATTTTTTTTATATTTTGTATTTTTTATTACCTTGAAAACATATGTAACTTATGAATTTGTATTATGTATGTGCCTTACTTTTTTCCATTATATGCCTTACTTTTTCCATTACCTTTTGCATGCAATGAAATTTATTCTGCAATGGTATACAACTGATGCAAAGGGTATACTGCTCTCTGTTACTATGGTTCGCTATTGCTGTATGAGAGTATTATTGCTAGGCCGTTTTGTTGAATCTAGTTCTCTGTGACTGCAGTTATCATACTCATGTATTTATTAGTTTATTGAAATTTGAGGCGTGTTTGTTGTTCAGTATTGTCCTGTTATTGTATATCATTATCTTTCACCACCCACCTACCCACTGACCAATGTGTTTGTATTTTGACGCATTTCCAAATTTTGTAGACTGGTATTGGATTGGATGAGTGCGGGTCATTGATCATCTGGAATTTGTAGACTGGTATTGGATTGGATGAGCGCGTGTCATTGATCATCTGGAATTTGTGGAAGTGGTGTGGCATAAGTATTAATGGAGAGCTTAGCGCAGTTGGAACTGTTGTGTGAAAGACTTTATAACTCCCAAGACTCAGCAGAACGAACACATGCTGAGAACACTCTGAAATGCTTTTCAACAAATATTGATTATATTTCACAGTGTCAGTATATTCTGGACAATGCTTTGACCCCTTACGCGTTGATGCTGGCTAGTTCAAGCTTGTTGAAGCAAGTGACCGAGCATAGCCTCTCCTTGCAGCTACGCCTTGATATCCGTAAATATTATTATTTTTTATGTTGTCATGTTAAATGATTTGTTTTACCATCACGCTACCTTTATTTGATGTTATTTTCAATGATTGCATGATATCGTTGACATAATGGCAACTTAGCCAAATCAAGAATATCATTCCATTGTCATTCCCACCAAGTTCAGCATATAATATCATTATCATGGAATCATGGAACATATTACATCCTTTTTATTTTTATTTTTCTTATTGCAATCTGAATTCTTTGGCTTTTGCTGTCTATGAAGGGAATTACCTTGTAAATTACCTGGCAAGCAGAGGTCCTGAGCTGCAGCCGTTTGTGATTGGTTCTTTGGTTCAGCTTGTATGTCGACTTACCAAGTTTGGATGGTTTGATGATGATAGATTTAGAGATTTGGCTAAAGAATCAATTAACTTCTTGAACCAGGTATTTTCTTCTTTGTGTGATAAACTTATGTTATGTTAATGACTTCCCTCTTCTCTTCATGGGAACTTCAATCTTCTTGCCATCTATACCTGGTTGTGTATGTTCCATCAAATTTGCAGTTATGAATGCTTGGTTGACATGTATTTGCAATGCATCTAGACAAAGATATCTGCTTCATGAAATGTACTTTCTTGGCATTAATGAATAATGTAGAATGAAGTATAACAAAGTAACTGGAGCAGATACATCAATTTGTCCTTAATGACTGTAAAAAAGATGTGGAGTAAATCGTTGTTGTAAGTTTAATCATGAAATCTCTTGAAAGGCGTGGATCGCTAAGTAAGAAACTGTGAATTTGAGGAATTAATCGTTGATGTAAGTTTACTTTAACAATAGCTTGTTTTACTGTTGAATAAGTTGCTTCAATGATATTGCACAGTATAATGTAATTTGATCAGAGATCATGTACCAGTTGAACTTCCCTGGTATTATTTGATTGAGCAAATGACCAGTGGATCTAAACATTGGCCCAGGCAGTTGCTTGTTCAACTCACAATAGGGTATCTACCAGATTTGCCAGTTGCTTCATCTGGTTAATATGTAGAGCACTGCATCACAAATTAAGGGATCCACGAAGGTCACGATGCAGGTGACCCTTTTAATTTAACCCTTATCTCTTTTTAAGGGCAAAAATTCCAAGCTAAAGACCAACGAAAGGGATCTATACCATTCCACTCGAAGGTTCTATAGGTTAACCTAATGTAACTTTTCAACTAGAATGGGGAGGTAAGAATCCTATATGCCCAGATACATACAGGATCTAAAAAGTAACATCATAAAAAATACCAGATGATTTTCCTCTATTAACTTTTAGTCAGCTTTCCAGTGTCTAATCATGTTTCTAGCCCCATGAGTGAAAGCTATGTAAAGATTTTTACATATGGAGGTCTATGATGATTATTGAAGAAGGAACATTTTTCTTGTTTCAAGAGCAGTTTCGAGTCTGTATAACTTCCAACCTATTCTCTTGTGCAGAACATCTACCATGGATAGGAATCTTACTAGATATATTTGTATAGAAAGCAATTGGAGAGTAATTTGTGTTGCTTGTTCATGATGGGTTTCACTTACGAAGGCTATTGCTTATGTAGGACAAGAACATTAAAGAGAATAAACTACATGAACCTTAAAGAAATTATGAAGTGCTAGTCTTCCAAATTAGTAATATATGAAATTTGAAGAAAATATGTATAATTTAATTTATTAATAGCAATGGTTGGTTCATATTGAGAGTTTAGTATGGATATGTGTAGGCCATTCAAATTAGAATCTAAGAGACAAAGAAAAAGAAACTCTGGAGTTATTCTTAGAATATGCTACCATCTGATATAGTACTTAGAGAGGAAAAGATTAGTGTTTGCTTGTGTAATGATGCCATAGATTACTTTCCAATCAGCATTGTAGTTGTTGTTGAACAAATTTATTGTAAAAATAAAGCTTATTATGGAACTCCTAATAATCAACTTTGGCTGCTATTCTGCATTATATTTATATATTAAAAAACACAAGAGATTAGAAAAAAAATGTTGAATCTGGTGCGCTCTGTCTGGTAAGATCAGACGAATGTCATTATCAGGAAATCTTCCATCTACAGCAGAATATTTTTTTATCATGAACTCTGATTTTCTGTTGCACTGAAAATCAGCTTCATATTCCCACTTGCTTTTTTCGAAATGCAAGCTGTGGATCATTTGATAGCAGCTGTGTTGCTTTAGTATCCCTTACGAAATGCACAACATCATCCTGCATGAAGATATACATCTGATAATCTTGCAATGAACTAGGAAAGTTTGGTGGCCTATTTTTTGTCTAAGTTAAGGATCTTATGTAAAAATGACATAAAATTATCAAGTTTGCTAAGAACTTTGTTCTCAGCAAGAACTTTCAGTTGTTATATTATTTATATTTGTCCTTCCACTTGTGGAACTCATCTATTCGCTTCCATGTAACCTCCCTTAAGCAGCAAATTAATATTGAAAACCCAAAAAATTACAATAATACAAATTTGTCCAAACTATAAAGAAGGCAGAAATACAACATAGACAGACCTTGAAAGTAAGAGCTTATAAAATGTGGCCCGTCAAATTCTTTCTTGTGTTTATGAAGCACCTTTTTTGCACGTCCTTTTATTTGTGTATTTGGAGTGCCTTTGGGGATTGTAAGCTGATTTAGCATGCTTGCATAGCTTCTAATCTTTTTTGTTCCCTTTCTCCCAGCTTTCCAGTTTTTACATACATGTATCTTTCTCTTTGCAATAGGGTGTTTGATTCTTTGTCCTTCGGATATATATCAGTGTCCAGTTTGAATGTCATAAATGAGAATTTAAAGTTTCTGAAAAAATTGGCATATTTCTTAAGATTGTCCTTTTGTTTCCTCTGTTATCTTAATTGAAGTACTTGGTTGCTATGTTTGTCAGGCAACATCAGATCACTATGCTATTGGGTTAAAGATATTAAATCAACTTGTTTGTGAGATGAATCAGGTTGGTCTTTTCTAAGCATTTTGTCCATTTACTTTCTTGCTTAGAAGAAAGTGAATTAGAGAAAGGTGCTGTATTAGAAAGAATACCTACTGCATTGCTTTTATACTCCCATCAAGATGTGCCTTGTTGCCCAAAATATACACAAGTAAATTGTTGTTGCTTGTTTTATATCAGTATTTTAGGCATTTAACAACTTTTAGCTCTTTTGCTTCTGGTCAAATTTCTCCTTGCCCGAATCTAATTTGGCGTTCTTTATCTTTCCCTCTCAGCCAAATCCAGGATTGCCTTCATCGCATCATCGAAGGGTGGCATGTTCATTCAGGGATCAATGCCTTTTCCAAATCTTCCAGATATCTCTAACTTCATTACACCAATTAAAAAATGATGGTATGATACTGGCTATTATACTGCTTCTGTCACATGGGCATATGTTTTCAAATTTTTTTTTTAAAGAGAGCAAATACTAAGTTCAGATAATTGCAGCTCTCGGCCGGTTGCAAGAATTGGCTCTCTCCTTGTCATTGAAATGCTTGTCTTTTGATTTTGTTGGGACATCAATCGATGAAAGCTCTGAAGAATTTGGGACTGTTCAGGTATATTTTGGGCCTTTAGAAGCATGATTGCAGCATAAAATGTGTGTTAGTTTGTGTTTTTATTTGTATTTTGATTTGATTTATATTTTGAGTTTGTCACCTGAGGATTATTTACTGCAAAGTTTGTTCTGCTGACTTGAGTTCAATTTTACAGATTCCATCTTCTTGGAAGCCTATACTGGAGGATTCTTCAACATTACAGATATATTTTGATTATTATGCTCTTACAAAGCCCCCTATATCCAAGGAGGTTAGTGAATTTGCTAATTTCTCCATTTGAATGCTGCATTCTTCAGATGATTTTCTTGATATCCTAATTCTTTTGTTCATTGTTTGATGATTTATTGACTTGTTTGTTGGATACATGAGTCCATGTTATGCCAAAATAATATTTTTCTGGGAACTAAGATATTTCAGGTTGTTACGTTCTACATGGGTTTGATTGACTACGAGTGAAAAGAGCAAATGTAGCTATTAAGAGTTCTACGTGGTGTCTTCATTTTTGTAGTCGTAGTTTTCTTTTTGTCTGATGCTTCAACATGTTTTCACTTTAACTTCAAGTGAATTGGAGCTGCTGCTGTCCAATTTCTGTTTGGGTGGTTGTAGAATTTGTCTATTGCAGGTATCAGATTGAATATATTGTCATGCTCCCTTGGTTCCTTGCTCTAAAATGCTTTATCTTGCGAGAGAGATGGATATTAGATGCTTGGTTCAACATCTTAATTAATTTAGGATTACAGGTCATATATCACTTACGATTTTCAATTGCACAGTCCATTGATTCAATAAACAAGTTTCTAGTTAACTGAGAGGGCAAATTGAAAGGCTGAATTTGCTTGTTTATATTTGAATTTGAGAACTTTAATGGTTTTTTTCTTCTTCTGGCATTCCAATTATATACTTGGTTTCATTTATTGTTTTATGTGTTCTTTAATGTTAATAATGAGTTGTTTATGTGTTGTTCATGTCAATATGGTTGGGTAGCCTTCGCTATCTTTTTCTCCGTTTGGTTTTTTTATGATATGTTTATATATATATATATGTGTGTGTGTGTATATATATATATTCTTTTCTGCATTCTTTCTTTAATATTTTTCTGCTTTTCTCGTTCTTTCGTTCTTTTGATTCCCAGTCACTGGAGTGCTTGGTACGATTGGCTTCTGTAAGACGCTCTCTTTTCACCAATGATGCTGCACGTTCCAAGTTCTTGGACCATCTAATGTCAGGAACCAAAGAAATTCTTAGAACAGGGCAAGGTATGTAGATTCATTCCATTTTAAATTGCTTCACTGATATGCAACGTGTCTATGCTAACAGTTCTCTTAATCTTCTCTGTTTTAGTCTAGTCTTCTAAAGCATTTAGTTTAATCTAATGAATACAGTTTGCATATTTTTAATTGTGTTGGCTCATTTGTTTTATACATGCTGCTTGTAGCCCTTCTAAAGTGTAGTACTCATCATTCTAATTTTCCTATGATAGATCCTTTAGTAGATTTAAATATGCCCTTTCAGTGTATATACATTATCTAGGGGGTTTACTTTCTATATTTTAGATTTTCTTGTCTCCTATTTTAATGGTTCACTGAATCCTTAGCAGCCTACCTGCTACTCATATGATAATGGGGCATGCCATCAGTATTTATTACTGGGATAACTTATGGAGGGGATAGATCACCGTTCTCTGGTCTCATTGTTTGCAGATTCACGAGACATTGTTTTTTACTCTCCGAAAAATTAAGGATTTATTCTTTTGCATTTCTGTATCAAATAAATTGTGTGAATCTGTTCACTGATTCATTATATTCTTCTAAAGTTTGGTGTGTACCTCTTTCTTGGAACTTTTGTGTACTGCCTTTTTTAAGTCATGGTATGCAACATTTGGGGAGTCTTTATACTGGACACACAACTTAAAAGTCCAAACTTTTATCCAATCCCATTCGGATGGAGGAATCTTATCCAAATTGTTTAGTAGGAATGTGGAGTTATCCATGTAATTTGAGACTTCTAAGATATCTCATGAACATGTAAGTTTAGGTCTTTAGATCTGATGGGAAAGGATGGAAGCATCTTTAGGAAATACTTACTCTTGTCACGTGTGGGAACTATACGAGGATGTTTGTGCATGACTTTTCTTTTTCTTGTTTCATATCCTTCTTTTATATTGAAGGGGTTTTAAGAAGTCCTTGGGATCATTGCAGAGGACCAAGTATAATCACCCGACTAAACGGGCACTTTGGATTTGGTCCCAAAGAATGGAGCCTGAATGACTGCCATTCTATTTCACCACAACCCAAATCAATGCTCACTGGAGTCTCTTGAAAACCAAAATTCATTTGATTGCTTGTTGATAAGATACATTTAATGAACTGAAGAATTCCACGTATTTATGTTTCAATATATATATATATATTGTAATTTATATATATTTTATGTTCTGTAATTACAAATACCCCAAGGGACATAAATACAAAATATCATTTCAAGAAGTTGACACGAACAATTTCTTCTGAAGTATTCCAATTAGAATTCTGTGCTGATGCTTGGAGGAAAAAAGTTACATGTTTAAAATCTCTATACTTTCTAGTTCTTCCTTGTGCAGAACCCATTATTTTTATTTGCTACAGGCCTACAACTTTTCTTTTTTATGTGAAATGCTTTCTAGCATATCATAACAATTTTGTTAGTCCATATCTGAATAATGTTCTGAACCTGAAATTAGGTCTTGGCGACCACGATAACTACCATGAGTTTTGTCGCCTTCTTGGACGATTCAGGATTAATTACCAGGTATTTTCATTAAATATATTTGTGATTATCTGGCCTGGCCTTTGCTTAATGCCGTAAATGTGATATATTTTTGGGTTCTGCATGCATGTGCAGTTGATTTTTTTGTTTGTTCTCTCTCTCTCTCTCTCTATATATATATATATATTTGTGATAAGAAGGAAAGATTTTATTAGAAATACGAAAATTACATAGGGATGAGAAGTCCCATAATAAAGTAAAAACTCCCAACTATATTACAACCATATTAACTTCTAGTAGTCTTTGTTTTGCCTTTGTTTTGTTTGGTTTTGTTTTTGTGTTTGTTTTTTAAGTTGATGCATACCGTTGAGAGTTAACAAATCTAAAATCTAAAAAATTGTCACTCTGGTGCGTATTGAAATGATGTTTTAATAACATGAGAGTGAACTGTCCATTTACAAGAAACAAATGGAATGTTTAGTATTTTGGTAGCCATAAGAGGGTAAAGTTATTTGCATGCAGCACATACTGAAACACAGCTTTACTGCAACCAGAGTCACTTGAAGTATCCTCAAGAGCAGAACTTTTGGTCCCACTATTTGCCTCTCTTCGTCATATCAAGGGATATTCTCTCCCCTTATTCCAAAATTTTATCCGATTCTCTCAAAGGCTGCTGTCTTGTTCCTTATTTTTTACAAAGACATAAGAAGAAATTAAACATTGTGGTCCTTGTGACCAACTAACTTTAGCAAGACTGCGAAAGAAGGGTGCACCCAGGTGAAGTTCAACCATTATGTAGCATCACGTTATAGTATCCAAATTTTAATTTCTTTCTCAATACTATTTGCATTGTTATGAAAAACACAATTCATTACTAGATTAGTTTAAAAATTCATTTTAAAGAAGAGGGAGGAAGGCAGAAAAAAAAAATAAAATAAAAAAACTGGTTTGTCTGTGTCTCAAGTTTAAACATCTCATCACTAGCACATGCTGGTCTTAATTAAGATAATGCGCTGAAAAGTATGGGGAAATGCATGCTCCCAGTTGGGCAGGCAATTGAAAGATTGCATGGGGATGCCATGCACCAAGAGTAGAACAGAGATTATATTTTCCTGCATTTTTGTCCTTTTGTTGACTTGGCTTTCTGTTATCATCAGCATGTTCTGGCCTCAACTCTTATTCTGTTGGAAGTAGTTGATTGTGGATTATGATATTTAAGTAGTTCTAATTCACTTATATTCTGCTTCATGGATCAATTAAGTTATCTTTACAACGAGTGAAAACATATGATGCTCTTAAATGAATGTTGAGAGAAAAATCCTCTGTTTCATAAGCTGTAATTTTAACTGGAAGCTAGGCAAGATTGGAAATTGATATATTTACTCCTTTTCTAATATAGAAACACAAGAACTGAACTTATTTAGAAAAAGATGGGTATCTGCTACAGCGCTGCAAAGAAAATTGCTGAGAGGATAAGTGCATTTATTTATATGCTGTGGCAATCCTTTTTTCTGACTTTTTGTTCAAATTCAGTCGAAAATGCTGTATAGTCTAGAATGGCATATTGCTTGAACGTTATCCATTTTGATCTATATACCTGCAAGAGAAAGAAAAAGTTTGGGCGGAAAAAAAATGGGCAAGCTAATCTTATTTTCTTGGTCCAATAATTTCCTTGATCAGTAGGACCTACTCCTTTTGTTCTTTCCCATTTTTATCTTGTGCTGATGGTTCCATTTTTGCTCCAAGATTTATGGGCTTAAAAAACTATCCTTCTCTATACTTTTTCCTTGTGCATACATGCATTTATGTTTGTTTCTATATTTTTGTACATAGGCTGCTTCATCGGAAACCATGCACAAATATTATCTTCTTATAGGCCATTTATTTGGCCTTTGATAACTGTCGTTTGTTGCGGAGACTTAATTACCTGTGCAGTTAAGTTTAAGTAAATGGTTGATTCTGCTGCAGTTGTCTGAACTAGTAACCATGGAAGGCTATGGAGATTGGATACGCTTTGTAGCTGAGTTCACTTCAAAATCTTTGTTGTCTTGGCAGGTACATGGTTTGAAATTATTATTCATGAATTGCTCATAACTTTTGGCATGATTTAGTTCGATTAAAGTTTGTGCGGTTCTTTATGTGGCATAGTTAAGAACATTGGTGCAAAAAAAAAAAAAACATTTAAGAAGATTTTGTGTTTTCTTTTAGTGGGCAAGCAGCAGTGTGTACTATCTTTTAGGGCTCTGGTCTAGGTTGGTGAGTTCTGTACCCTACCTGAAGGGTGATGCACCAAGTTTGCTAGATGAGTTTGTGCCTAAAATTACGGAGGGTTTTATCACTTCAAGACTGGATTCTGCTCAGGTTTGACTCTTAAGAAAAATCCATTTGACTCCCAGAAAAGTCTGGTATTATAATAATTTATCTTGTTTTCCCTTGTTGCAGGCAGGCTTACCTGATGATATTTCGGAGCATCCACTCGACAATGTTGACCTTCTTCAAGATCAGCTGGATTGTTTTCCATATCTTTGCAGATTTCAGGTTAAAACATGATGTTGATGGGCTGTGATGTCATTTTGTTGTGTCATCATTGCTTCTTTTATTTTTATTGTTTTAGTTATTTTATTTACCCTATATAAGCTTCTTGTTTCAGTATGAAAACAGTAGCTTGTTCATTATCAATATCATGGAGCCTGTTTTACAAATTTACATGGTATGTTGAAACTTATTCAAGATAACTCTCCTTTCTTGTTGAGTATTTCATGACTTGTGGGCCTTTGGACATTGGCATACCATTTGAAAATTTTATCCTTTTTATAGGAAAGAGCACAGGTGCAGGCCGGTGATAATAGCGAACTTTCTATAGTTGAAGCCAAGCTTGCTTGGGTTGTACATATAATTGCTGCTATTTTAAAAACTAAGCAATCTGTTAGTTGCAGGTAGCCTTTTATTTTCCTGGTTACTAGCTCTCTTCCAGCAGTTGGTTGTTGTTTTGAATTATTATAAATTATATTGAATTGTATAACTGACAGTGCTGAATCACAAGAAGTAATTGATGCCGAACTTTCAGCTCGTGTTTTGCGACTAGTCAATGTTGCTGACAGTGGCTTACACAGTCAGGTAAGACAAGAGACTCATTTTGCATGGTACATGCAGTCATATTGCTTTAAAATATTTGATAATCCCAGACTTTAGAAGTAAACAGTGACTCATTGGTGGTGGGTGAAGACTTGGGCTGCAAATGATCATTATTGTTAATGATCCAGGTTGTGGGTGCAGGAAAAATAAATTTCTGGAGTTTTGGGTATGTTAAAATCATTGGGCGAATAGATAAAGAATGTTGTGCAGCAAGATGCAAGGAAAAGCAAATTAGATTTTGCAACAGGGTGGGCCATACTAGGTTTGTCATACTAGAGATGAGCCTCAGTCAGATGCAGATTGCAATTTCATCATTATGGCTGCATGATAATAGTAGGGACACTGGTGAAGTAGATTAGATGAAATTTGATGCTTTATTCTGCGATCTGGAATTTTGTTTGTATAAAATCAGGGGGTAGAGTTTTTTGTAGTGTTGCATGGCTTAAAAGATGAGATGAGGTCCCAGAGCTTTATTGCTAGCTTAAGCTTCATCTCATCCTTGTATAAATTTTTTGTTCTGTTGAGTGTCTTGATCAGTCTGGTATCTCTTTTCCCTTTTTGTTTTTGTTTATGTCTTTTTCGGTGTACATATCTGATGCTGCAGTAAAAGCGATTAGTGAAGTTACTCAAGTTAAGCATTTCACAATTTTCGAGTATTAGTTTGATGGATTATGTTTCCCTGCTTCCTCTTCCTGAGGTTCTTAGTTACTGAAAGCACATTCGTTTAATACCTCAAGACATTTTATATGGAAGTTCGGATACTGATATCCGTCTATTTTATGTTTTTTCTTTTATATATATTGGAGCTACTTTTTTACAGTTCTACAATCAATTGTCACTATCATAAATTGATTCAAAATTCATTCTTGGAGTAATTCGTATAACCCTGGAAAGAGTTTCAGGTAGTTTCAAGTTTTAGAAAACTTAAACTTAGGCTATCTCACCCAAGTGTGTAGGCCTCCTACCTAGAGAAAGATGCATTTTAAATTAAAGAAAAAAGCTGCTATGATATGCTTCATTTTTTGCCTTGAATAAGCGTGGAATTGAGTTTAAGAGCTGCGTATTGAGTGAAAATAAAAATGCTGAAGCAAGATATAAGCATTTTGGCTAGTTTCTCTCTCTCTCTCTCTCGCACTCTCTCTCTACCCACACACATTTATATGTGCAGTGCTCCACGGTCTCTTAGTAAAGAAAAAAATAGAGCGCATGAATGTGTTAATTAATTAACGTTGCAATAATTATTTACGGTCTTATTCCCTCTACATGTAAGCACCTGTTTCGGGTTTGGCAAACTTTCCAATAAGGAAGATATATGGAAATACAAAATTCTAATACCTGAATATAAGATTTTCAGCTCATATTACTAAATCAATCAAGTTACAATGGATAACTTTTCCAATAATGTTTTCCATTAAAGATCAACCAGCATTACTGATGATTTAAGTCAGAAATGAACATAGAACAACTTATCAAATATGAAGGCAGTTCTCTATTTGTATTCTGATATCAGTGGAGATGGTGAAATCTGTCAGACTCAAAAACATTATCTTTAATTTCATTATATATGTTGTGAAAGAATAGGGACATGAATCAATATGATTGTTGCAGCTTTAAGATATTTTAAGGAATACCGAGGCTTCTTTGGACGTATACTTTTGAACAATAATCCATCTATTCTTTTTGATGATACTGAAGCACTCTTTGCTTACCTATGGACTTGACAGAGATATGGTGAATTAAGCAAGCAAAGACTTGATCGGGCAATTCTTAGCTTTTTCCAAAATTTTAGGAAGTCTTATGTGGGTGACCAGGCTATGCATTCATCAAAGGTAAGAAAAGTTTGCTCATGGGTATTATGGTTTCTTCCACTTTGATGTAAATGTGGGAGGCTCTCTGTTTTGTTGCAGCAGTTGTATGCCCGGTTATCTGAACTTATTGGACTTAATGATCATCTGTTGCTGTTGGACTTTTTTGTTCGGAAAATTGCAACAAACCTTAAGTGCTACACAGAGGTAGTCTCTTTTTCTTTTCTGTCTCTGGATGGTCTTGTTGATCTTGTTTTTAAATAATGTCTTTCTGTATCTCCAATTTTTCCTTATTGCAGTGTGAGGAAGTTATCGATCAAACCTTGAGTCTGTTTTTGGAGCTGGCATCTGGGTATGTTGTTCTTCAATATTGTACAAAATTAATAAAATTTACTTCTCTTTGATGCATTTATTAAGTATTCTATATTATTTTCATGCAGTTATATGACTGGAAAGCTGCTACTCAAGTTGGAAACAGTCAAGTTCATAGTACGCAATCACACTGTAAGACATCTCAGATTGGTTTCTGCCTGTTTCATTAATACACTTAGTGACAAACCTTTTCATCTACACCTTCAAGTTGTATTCTTTCCAACCTTACCTTTGTCGTATCTTCTGAATTTCTAAATCCAGAGGGACCATTTTCCGTTTCTTGAAGAGTATAGATGCTCCCGTAGCAGAACAACATTCTACTACACTATTGGATGGTTAATATTCCTGGAGGACAGTGCAGCCCTCTTCAAGACTTCAATGGATCCTTTGCTGCAGGTATAGATTCTCTTCTTCCTTGTTTTATCCTCCGCCTCCTATCCACTACAATAGATAAATATAATTTTTTTTTTCTGGGGTGAGATGACAATGTCCCGTGGAAGTTTAATTGAGTGGAAAAACATGCCATTGAAAAAATTCTTTGAAATGCAAAACATATACATAGGCCTGAGTGATTTTCATCTCCATGTTCGATGAAGTTTTTTTATTTTATTTTTTGAGGTTTCACCTTGAAGAATCTATGTGACATTACATTTTTTGGGATGCTTAGTGTCACAGTTCTTTTGCTAAAAATGTTGTAGAGATTTTTTTTCAAGTTATGAATAGAATGTTGCTGCTACATACCTAACCCTCCCTGGGTCATGAGTTTTGACTAATTATAATCTAAAGAATAGCAGACTCATACTGATTAGTAGTGTCCATTTATCTCAGTCCGCTTACACGCGGACCGATTTCTGACTTTTCTGATATGCTAAACTTGAGGAAACCCGTATTTGTCTGCATGCTGAGAAATCAAAAGAAATAGGAGGCCATAAATTTGGGAATCGTATTGCTGAACCCTTAATAGTCATCATTGATCCTGATAACTTTGGTGTTTCTAAGTTTTCATATTTTTCTGGTTTTCATGGTTATTGACGAATGTGCTTGGGTGTCATAGGTATTCATCACTTTGGAATCAACCCCTGAGACCATGTTCCGAACTGATTCTGTGAAATATGCTCTTATTGGATTGATGAGAGATCTAAGAGGGATAGCAATGGCCACAAACAGGTTTGTGCAGATGAATGTGAGTGACATGTTTATGGGTTTTTTTCATGGTTTGCATCAATTCTTCTCTTTATTGTGTTTAGCCGCAGAACTTATGGGCTTCTCTTTGACTGGATTTATCCTGCTCACATGCCAATTTTGCTAAGGGGAATCTCACATTGGGCTGACACACCAGAGGTTAGTTGCAATTCCTTAGAAATTACGTCTCTCACTTTCTAACTTAAATGTTTGTAAAGAACAAAAGTGTGAGTGGTTGATATCAGTGATCTGTCCTTAGGTTTACAAATCCAGCTATTAGGTATCAGCCATTCTTGCAGGGTGTAAAAATATATCAAGAAGTATATCAACTAGTTAAAATGTCTGATTCAAAGAAGATGAAAACAATGTCCCCTTGTTGAGTTCTGCCTGCGCTTTCTGCCAGATAATTCTCAATAAGTTGAATTTTATGGTTGGATTTCACAAGAAGAGGAGAAAGTTGTACAGGGTTGTGGGGGTGGTTTCTACATGATTGTCTCTGGGAGAGAGAATTTATGGTGGTATCTTTCTAATATTAATGAAACCACAATATGTTGATTGTCCTTTAACAAAGCCGAGGGCTTCATTGTCGAATGTTTCCAGTGCATCTCTACATTGCCACTGATGCATGACAATGGGCTGCTTGTTTTCTGGAATATTGGCTAAGATTTCTGCATTAAGTATTGTAGCTCTTTGGTGTGAAACATTAGGAGCTAGCATGGTGCTTGGAGATTTACGTGGTGCCACATCTTATTGAGCTTTATGCCTCTATTTTTTTTTTCTAACTTATTTTTATCTTCACATTGGAGCGTGTTACACACATGCACTTGCCTGCATATTTTCAAGTACTGATATATTACAGACAGACACTTTTGGAATTGGGTTTTCTCCAGGTTTCGAGAGCTAGTTTTCTGAAGGACATATTAACCAGGTTTGGGGAAGGAAAAAATGTGGTTTTGTGATCCAGAGTGAGGAAATCTTTTGGTTCTATGACTACCAAAATAGTCTCTGAAAATTATTGAATGAAAATCTTATATAGTCTGCCTGAAAGAGAGACATTACATATTAAATATCTCCAACACGCCCCTTCATGTCACGAAATTTTCTTCTTGTGAAGCCTTGCGTGTGAAACTCTTCTTGGTAAATTTGAGGTAGTGAAATCAAACCATTCTTAACTCTGACCCTATTGAATGACAACCTCATCTGCATCATGAGCTATTAAAGAGAAGAAACTTATGCAATATTTTTAATACATAACTTTTCAGCTTCAATAAATCTTATGGCAGTTATTTTTGTTGAAATTCATTCTTCAGCATTTTCTATACTTCTGTGAAGTGGCCAAGTTATGGAGAACAACTAAAACCCTACTCAAGTTGAATATAAAACAATCCTGGCCAGTCTTTTTCTCTGCATTCTGATACCAATTTAATGATTAGAAGAATTTTTGTGGTTCAATATCCAATGTAATCAGTTTTTGTGCACGTATAAAATATGACCTTACAACATTTCTGTTTAGGTCACAACACCATTGCTGAAATTCATGGCCGAGTTCGTGTTAAACAAAGCTCAGCGTTTGACTTTTGATACTTCGTCTCCAAATGGCATACTTCTTTTCAGAGAAGTTAGCAAACTACTTGTTGCATATGGCACAAGAATCTTATCAGTTCCTAGCTCTACTGATATATATGGCTTCAAATACAAAGGCATATGGATTTCTTTAACTATTCTTACCAGAGGTAGACATCTGTCTTCTCATGTTAAGGAATACCCATTTGGTAGTTTTCTTCTGTATTTTTATGGTCTTTATCAACAATTTATCTTTAGTTTTCCGTTCTTTTGAGTTGATTTCTATGTTGTTGGAGTTACTAAATATTAAATGATTTTCCTCTCTAACAACTTCAGTTCTTAGAAGAGTTGGTCATTTTATCAGAGTCAAGTCAGACTAAAGTTGGTTCAAATCTCATCGTCACCTATGACGTTACAAGTTAAATGTATAAGGCCTTGACTAAAAGTATTTCACTTGCACATAAGGGAGGGGTAACATCTGCTAAAACTATATCTAGTGTTGTGGTGATCAGATTGTCTGCCCATCAGGATTAGAGGCAACTTACAATCATGTTCTTTGTGTTAGAGTTTCAGGTGATCATGTGAGCGTTTCACTCTTTTCCTATTTAGAATTCAAGTGCATTCTCATGCATATTAGGTCTTTTTTATTTTATATGCAGCTAAGCATAATTTTTGTTGAATAATGTAGGAGTTGTGCTGATATCATATAAACAACAGCTATACTTGCGTTTTTCTTTGTATGAGGAACTCTCAATTAATAGGACATGCTTCAATGCAAGTTATGACTTGGCTCTTGTATTATTAATTTTTCCTGCCTAAATTTTTCATTTTGTTGAGACACAATAAATCTGTTGCATTAGACTTAAAACATGTCATTCTCAGATGGATCACATCATGGGAGGGATAATTCTTGATGGCATTTTGTCTTGGCGCACAGATCCACTCATTGAACCCACAATATACCCCTTAAAAGCTTGTGCATGTGGATTATATCTTGTCTGCCATCATGTTTCTTCTAATTTTCAATGTTCTTTCAATAACATTACAGCACTGGCTGGAAATTATGTCAATTTTGGGGTGTTCGAACTCTATGGCGATAGAGCACTTGCTGATGCACTTGATATTGCTCTTAAGATGACACTGTCAATCCCACTGGCTGACATTTTGGCTTACAGGAAGGTTTGTTATTATTCTTCACTCTTTTTGGAATTTTTGTTGCTTTTTCTTATTTTAGTTTTTCAACTTTTTAGCTTTTGTGTTGAAGCTCCCTTTGCCTCCAATTTCTGTAAATTATGATGTAGCCCTTTTCACGCAATAGCAAGTTGTCCTTCCTCATTTCTCGGTTAGAAATCGGAACCCATTACCTATTTCTTATTTTCCTTAAAGTTCAGAGAAGTATAAATCATTGTACATTTGTGTATGAAGCTATGTAAATTAACAGTAAATCCTGGAGAGTCGAACGTACTTGTAGAAAGCCAATTAAACACCAAATACAAAGTTTCTTTTCTTTTCTTTTGTTTTTTTTGACGGCCGGGGGAGCGTTCTTAAAATCATTCCCCCTTGTAGCGTCATGAGAGTGTGAGAAACCAATGCTTATGTATGAGGATCTCTTAAAGTGATACTATTTGTACCCATATTTCATTATAATCAAATTCTGTATCAGTGAGATTCACAAAAATTAATGTTTTTTTTTTATTTTTGATTTATTTATTTTTATTTTTTATTTTTTATTTTTGCAGTTAACAAGGGCATACTTTGCATTTGTGGAAGTTCTGTTTAACAGCCATCTTATTTTTGTATTGGGTCTTGATACTCGCACCTTCATGCACATTGTTGGTTCACTTGAGTCAGGTCTCAAGGGTCTTGATGCTGGTATATCCTCACAGGTTTGTGTGATGAACTAATCCTGATCATAAATTGAGTTTTTGCTGTTGCATGTTTCGCATTGTTAACTGCATACTCTTAAGTTCAGTAAGCATGAAAACTGATCCTTTCTTCTGCTGCTGTAATTCTTTGAATCTTTGTATGCATTTTGTGCGATGCTACTTTCGTATGCTTCTGTAGTTTTATGAAATTAATATGTCATGTTCATGTCATATCTTGCCTTGACATGTTTATTGTTCAGTCTTTTGTAGTATGTCATAACACATCCTAACTTTTTGAATGGGACATTTGGTTCTAAAAGGTTAATTATACAAGAATCGCTTGCTGCATGGGCGTGATGAATGTTTAGTGCATAACTGAGTTTGCACTCGCCACAACTAATATTTGTTATCCACCTTTGTAAATATAGAACATCTTTTTGGGTGAAAACCTAGAAAGAACCACAGCCCTTAAGCACTCTTCTCTCTCTCTCTCTCTCTCAGTGGCATATATCCAAGTCCTATATGACTGGACTTTTTTTAACTCTTTGCCACTAAATAATCGACAGCTCCACCTCACCTTGCGATACTGTCATCACTGATCACTGATGGCAAATATGAACTTGTTTATGTACTAGACTTCCATGATGAGACATGTATAGTTTTCTTCTTTTCTTATATCATTCTCTGATCTTTGATGGGTAGATAGGTTAGGGGAGTGAGGAGGATGGTGGAAAGGGATAGGCAGATGGCACTATGCTAAGTGATGATGTAATGTTGTGAAGTATAATCTGTGACAGAGAAAGGTGGGAAAAGGTATTGAAGCACCTTTGTAACAACTAGGTAATGAAATAATATCATTGAGTTTGGTCTTTATCTGTTTTGGGCTGTATCCAGTCCATTAAGGAATGTTACTTGTTACATATGGGTAATCTCATAAGTAAAAAGGTACAGTGTGGAGAATCATGGTACATGTAATATGCTGGTCTATTTGGCTAGAAAGGAAAGAGAATCTTCGAGAACGTGGAAGAGTCACTAGATGAAGTGTGGGAAAAACTCAAGATCAGGGCCGTACGGTGAATTTTAGGACATAAGAACTTTAGGGATTTCATGTATCCGATGTATTAAATTTGAAAGTTTTACTTTAGAAGTGTTCATCCACTCACTGGGGATTCCTCTTCCCATGTAACTCAACCAATCTCTAATAAATCTTGTTTCTTCTAAAAAAATTGAGTTTGGTCTTTTGGACTCTAGTGATCTGAGGAAACTTCAAAGTAGGTCAATTGGTATAAATGGGTGCATTCTTTATTACATTTAAGCACACTAGGTTGATGGGTGTTAGATCTCCTACTCAGAGCCTTTAAGTACAAATTTTTATTTATATTTATATATTTAAAGTTTTTTGGTACTCAAAAATCATTAATAACCTTTACGTCTCTGGGTGGCGGTTTACTGACATATAATTTCAAAGGGTTGTGGGTAAGACAAGGCTTGACAATGATGAGAATGATGTGTAAAACTACGAAGGAGCCAAAACATATTTGATTTCTGATTAGCAGTTATAAAAAGAGCTACATATGATGAATGTCTTTCGAGAGCTCAGGTCAATTATGATTTATTTATCTTCTTTTTTTTTTTTTTTTTTTTTTTTTTTTTTTTTTTTTTCCAAGGAGTTACATGGATTAAGAAATTTGAAAAAGTGGGTGCTTGGTCTGAAACCTGCAGGCTGAAAGTTTCATCTCTTGGTTAAGATTGATGCATTAGTAAGAAAAAATAGGGCGATGTTGAAAGCATATTTAGATGTCCTACCAATATTGTTGTAATTCTTGTTATATCTATTTTGGTTTCTGGATGAGTTATTTTGCAAGAAACTCATACCTTGTATATATGGGTCAATTCCACATATTAAATTTTTTTATATATTTTAATGGACGACACAATTATTCCATAATAATAATAATAATAATAATAATAATAATAATAATAAATGAATGGTACATGTAATCATAACTTAACTCAGTTGCATACGGAAGACATATGTTGTTGTTCTGACTTCTGACCTACATTACACTATATAATAAAAATTCAAAACATAAATTGAAGGCAAGAGTCATACATATTTATCTTTCACCTCCTTTACAATTAATGTAAGTATTGGTCTTTCACTGTAATATTTTTTACTAAACACTATATCAATTACAGTTTCATTGTCTATCCATATTTTTCATGATGCCGATGTTCTTCCCACTTTCATACTTGCTATGAGATTCCCTCATTGCCATAAAGGAATAATAATAATAATAATAATAATAATAATAATAATAATAATAATAATAATAATAATAATAATAATAATAATAATAATAATAATGATAATAATAATATATTATTTAAAATTTATTTAACTATTTTATTAATTATCTTTAGAGCATTCCAAGATTCTTTTTCAAGATACAGTGATGCATTTTTCTTTAATCATGTCATATGCAATATTAATTTTGCACATGCATAATCAGCAGTGCTTGAAAACATTTGAAAGGCTCGACTCACCGAATAGTCATCAATTTAGACAGTGTTAAATGTCTCTTATGCTGCATTTTTATCTTGCTCTGTCCTATAGTCATCGTATCTTACCCTGCCCTTCAGTCAGTAATATAACAATTTATTTATCGTGCCTTGACCTTCAGTCATTCATAATAATCTCTGTGATTGTATAGTCTCCATTTGGCTGGTCAAGTTCTTAGGGTATATTTGTGGATTACAATCTTTGGTGTTTTCTCTCTGATTAGAGGACCTTTACTTTGTAAATTAGATTCTTACATATTTTGATTTTAGCATATCAGGATTAAAGACTATTTCATGGTCACTCTGAATACTATAATTTTTCTCTATGGCAGTGTGCATCTGCAATCGATAATCTGGCTGGTTTCTATTTCAACAACATCACCATGGGGGAGGCGCCCACATCACCAGCTGCTGTTAATCTTGCCAGGCACATTGCAGAATGTCCTGCACTGCTCCCTGAAGTAAGTTTTGGATTTTTTAGTTAGTTTGGACTTTTTGTTTTGTTATTTGTCACCTTCTCAGAATCATTTGAATCGTGGAGTGCATTTGCATAAGAAAAAGTTTTCTCATAGTTTCTACTGACATTTTGGGTTATTTTACTGTCAGATAGATGCTGAGGGGTTTTTATATATATATAAACTATTCATGTAATAGTCTGGATTGCCTCAGAAGGCTTACTTTGGTGTGCCTATGTGTTAGAGTACTTTATCATTATTGGATTACTATTAGTTTTATGTGCATATCATGATCCTAATGTTAGAGCACATTTAAGTATGGGCAGATTGTGCATTCAGTTGATTAGTGCACATTGCACAATCCTATCTATCAATGCATTTAAGTCTGGTCAGTGTGCATTTATTCAAAATACTAAAATAAAGAATCTCTTGTAAATTATGCAAAACATTTAAGAATTTCTTGAAAGTAGACAGTAAAGAAGAAAAGCTTAGGATAAATCTGCATTCCTGCAATACTTAAACCAGATGCCTTGTACTGACTGCTGAGAAGACTTGCCTTGTGTAATTTAATGGCATTCATATTAAGGCAACTCACACATGAAGGCAACCAACAAATTAAGGCAACTACTAGGTAAATTGGATTTTGCTCCTTAATTTGGTGTCATCTTCAGTCATAAGATTGCAACAAGCTTCAAGCTCTATAAGAAATGTTTTCCTGCTGTATGGTTGCTTTTGATAATCACATTGAGTTTCACTCAAGCTGCATGTCTATCGCACCATGTCTTAGAACTGGACCTCTCTTTTGCTAATTTCAGTGGACTTGGTTTCCTGCTTTTGTTTACATAACCTGACATGAAAGCTTTATTTCCTCAGATACTCAAAACCCTCTTTGAGATTGTTTTATTTGAGGACTGCAGCAACCAATGGAGTCTTAGTAGGCCTATGTTGAGCTTGATACTGATAAATGAGCAGGTGGTTATTCCTAGCTCACATTTTTTTGCCTCTTTCTATATTTGTTGAAGCAAAGTTAGATTCTACCGAGTTTGGCCTAATTCTTCTTCAATAATTTTTTTGTTGGGGAATTGACAGCTAATGCTTATTTGGTTTACTTGTTCTGTTTTCTCTCCTATATCACTTTGCTAATCTCTTCTGTTTTTGACATGTTCTGTCATTTTTAGTGTTGCTTTTGGTATGTGTTTTCTGCCTATGTTACCAACACCAATAAATATAGCCACTGGCAGGTCTGATCCAATATTGAGTTTTGTGTGGGAAAAGTTCCTGAATGGTCACATTCAGAACTTTACTGTGCCATTGTTTTTATATTTGCACCTCCATTACGTAGTTTTCCAATATCAGAAATATGTGGGAATTGATCTGATGGCATATCACATTCACGCAGATGTTTACAAACTTGAAGGCTCAGATTTTGTCCGCACAGGTAAACCCTTGAGCCATTCTGCAGCACATACAATTCTTACAACATTTCTCCTGCTAATTTATTTATATCTTCCTTCAGACAAAATTGAAAATGTCTATTCTGTTTCTGGGAGACCGTAAGCTTTTTGACTGTCTCCAGCAAACCCATTAATCTAAAAAATTTCTGGTTGCAAGCAATACTTTTTACTTCCCGAGCCCACTGGTCGGGCCCCAAAAGCTAGACTCTGGCACACTAGGTTCTGAGCTAGCAATTACTTCGTGATCCATCCTTGATTTGCAAAAATAATTAACCCAAATTGCTAGAGGCTATATACCCTGCTACAACTACTTCACAATTCACTGTTGATTGTAGAAACAATTAACCCAAATTGCAAGGAGTTTTATAGTACACATTTTTTTGTCATTGTAACTTTAAATCTCATGAGCCATGCAGGATTTCATAGTATGCCTTTTAGTTTGAGTTTGGAGCCCACTCAGTGTAGCATACACCACTCATTTCACGTACAATCACACACCCATTTAGGTGTGTGCAAAATGAGTGGTGGGTACTACACTTGGTGGAATGGACCGCGTTCACATCCTGCATTATCACACATGCATGTGAAATTATATTGTGTAAAAACATTAAAATGAGCAGCTATATCATTAAACTGATGTTCACACATATTTTCATGTTTTCTTCATCTTGCAGCCTGCCGATCAGCATCAGCGCCTTGCTTCTTGTTTTGAGAAATTAATG
Source organism: Caryopteris x clandonensis (assembly GCA_028749325.2). Classification (NCBI taxonomy): domain Eukaryota; kingdom Viridiplantae; phylum Streptophyta; class Magnoliopsida; order Lamiales; family Lamiaceae; genus Caryopteris; species Caryopteris x clandonensis. Next base: position 605,923 of record JAPYKT020000024.1, on the reverse strand, counting down.
TCTGATATTGGCCGAAGCTTGGATTCAAAGAACAGGGACAAGTTTACGCAAAATCTGACCATATTTAGGCATGATTTCCGAGTCAAGTAGCATCATCACCTTGTATATGGGATTATGATGTGATGGGGGGTTGAGCCTTACTTGATCAGAGCTCTTCTTCTTTCCCTCGCAGCAAACTCTTAAGCTGGGAGCCCTTTTATGGTGCTCGAAAAATGAACTATTTTGTTGGTAAAGAAAGGAGAAAGGTCCCTAGATGAATTGATTATGGTTCGCTATGTGATTTCCTTTCTGATTTGGGTTCAAAGTTACCTGTAACATAATTCACATACATGTTGAAAGGATTGTAGCTTAGGCAGGTTAGGTTTGGTAGCTATGTTATTTTTGTGCATGTATAGAGAGTTTACATTTCTCATCTCCTTAGTTTCGTTGGAGAAATAGCATGAAAGTACTGTATTCCGCACATGCATCTAATTCTTTAATTTGTGGACAACTTATAGGATATATAGATTGTATAAAATGCCTCCCCATCTGGACTAGCCTCTTACGCTCGGCGTTTTATACTATACTTGAATTGTTAGGTTCTGCAGTTTGAAAATTGCTTCACATTATATTGTATGGTTGAATTAGTCAAAATATGAGATGTTTCTCTGTAACATGCATTTGTTGTTTCTCTGTAACTCTGATTGAATATCTTTGGATAAACTCAACTGTACGGTTTGGAGGATGAATTTGAAATTCATGTATATTGATTGTATTTGGGTTGAAGGTTTACAAAATGAATTTGTAAGCTACTTTTTTGAACGATAATGGTGAGTTACAAATGTCTCATATCTTCTCAAACCAAATTCTTCATTTTAATAAACTTATGATTTGGAATTTGGTAACTTGGTATTGTTACATTAAATCACATTAGGCCTATTTGTAGGTCAATATTTTTTTAACGTAGTTCATCCACTTAAGTAATTAAAAAAATTATTGAAAATACTAAATAGCACTTATTAATATTAAAAAGTTGATAATAAAATAAAATAAATTGAAATATTAAAAAAATTGATCTCCTCAGTCAACTTGTTTCTATCTTTTGAAAAACACCTTAAGATGAGTTTTGAAAGATTTGAGTAATGTAAAAGCCAAATAATCATGAAGAATCCGTTCAAATGGATAATGTAATTTCTCTTTTGGTATTTTTGTTGTTTTTAATGATAATTTTTAATATTTCATGACATATATATATATATATATATATATATGTAATTTATATTTAGAACAAAAAATATTGCACATTTGTTTGACTTGATTTTGTCTAACACAGCCATGATGCTCAACCATACAAGTCGAACGTGACAAAAACAAATAATAATGTGTCTGACCACATGGACCACCGAATGTTTCACAAAATGTTCAACCATGTTGGTTGAGTAGATCTCTAATAGATCATTCTTCAATATCGAACAACGTATTAAAATGAATTTTCAAGTTTTTTTGTAGGAACCAAATGTTGTTACGATGAAGTTGAATGTTATACAATCCATGTATAATAAGATTGAGATAGACTGTACGAGATTATTCAGGACAAATCAAATTTGTGCTGCATGTCAACTATTTAAGAAGTGGGCTTATGAAGGTGCATATGAACTTGGTATTCTACTGCTAAATATATTGTATATATTTAACATGCTAATAATTATTTACATTGATCTTTAAATATATACAATATATTTAACAACATCAATCATAAATTAGATATAAAAAATAATATACATGTCTAGTTTAAATACATAAATATGTTTCAATCATTTATAAATCGTCGAGAAGCCTGACCTCTACCACCATGCATAGACTACTCAGGTTTATTTTGTATATTTGGATCATCATTTCTTCATCCACGTCCTAGTTAAGGCACGCCAGTTTCATATGTGCCATTGTGTATTGCATGGTAAGATTTTAAACATGAACTCTCTGCACCTACATTGGACGGTCAAGATACCCAAGTGCATTCTAATTGTGTTCCCAAATAATCTCCAAGAGTTTCTTCCCAAATAAAATTATATCATCCATCACTTTGTCAGGTTTGCTCATATCACTCGGACCAAGAGGGGCGGAGGGAATGGTCTACACATACCCAAATTGTCTAAGCACATGATCTAGATGGTAGGACTTAACAATATTGAATGAACGAACGCATATGTGGTAGAATGTCACTTCCTTTAGAGAACGATGCTCTCGTATGTATAAGTGTTTCAATTGACTTGTAAATCAAAGTTAATAATTTTACCACATCTTCAATTTGCATAACTAAACAATTGAAAAATAGTAAAAAAAATAAATTTTTAAATTGATTTTGTAAGTGAATTCAACATCTCTCGGTGTGCCAAAAGTTGTTGCGCCCTTCCTCTGAATGGTGATAATGGGGACCACCTCCATGCAAGTAGACGATTTGGTTGGTATCGTGTTATGTGGAGGCTGAGTTGTTGGAGCATGCTCATATATCCATACCTATAACTAACACAAATTATTATAAAAAAAAGTAATGGAACAATTTTTTATCTTTTTTTATTCAAGTGAATTAAATAATTAATTACCTTCAATAGTGACAAAAAATCCTGTCATATGTCTTATTCCATGTCTAGAATTATCCCTAACTATTTATCTAAGTTCGTGCGCCATGCATATTTATGTGCATACTCAAAATTCTCCAACAATCCAAAATAATAGCAACAGAGTGTTCCAAAGATGGTCGTGAGTCAGATGGGCGGCCACCACCGTGAGTACGACGACCGCGAGAAGTAGCGACATTTGCAAAGGGAGGTATGAAATTAGATAGCAGGCAAGAAAGTTTATCAGGAGACATGGGTTCTTTGCTGGTGGCGAACACTGATCGGAATGAGGAGTATTGAGATTCGAGTCCAAACAAAATACAAGAGACGAGATCATCGTCAGAGACAACACAGACACTCTGCTAGTTCATCAACAATAGGGCGTTTCTTTTGTACATAATTGAGGACCGACATTGAGCCCTTGGAAAGAGTTTGAAGTTGGTGTCGAAGGTGCATCTGACGAGCCCTGGCCTACGCGTGAAACATTCGTGCGAGAATAGACCATGCCTCGGCGGCAGTAGTGGCCCAAGCAACATGTCCTAAAAGGGGCGTAGTAAGCCTGGAACGAATCCAAAGGAGGACCAAACGATCCTTCCGAGCCCACGCCTGATAAGCGAGATTAGAGACCAATGAATGGGTTGGTCGAGAGTTAGTATCATCGGTGGAAGACGAGGCAAGAGCACGGATCATCGCTGGAGGAGGAGCGACTGGATTCAAGAATGAGTCAAGATGGAAGGCCTCGAACAGTGCTCTGCCAAAGGGATTAATTTCCCTGATCAAGTCGGATCGCAAAGTTTGGTAAGTGAAAATTTGGAGAATTGCCATCAGATGAAGAGGCAGAAAACAAAAGTTGAGTGGGAGAGATGGGATGGGTAGCCATTGATAACCGTAATTGGATCGAAGGTTAGGTTGATACCATGTAAAGACAGAAATTCTATGTGCTGAAGCTTCTATGTTCCTCTTCTCATTCATGTGTATAAGTAGAATACATAAGCTACGATTTTGGCTAGAATTATTGTACAGAATTGCTATGATTAAGACTATAATTCCTACATATAACAGCTATAATTAAGGCTATAATTCCTATGCAGAATAACATCTAAACTGGAATAGAAAACTAGATAATTACAAAATTAAAGAATAAATAATACACACTTATTAACAACTATCATATAATTAGGTTCTTCTTCATGAGTTTGTGACGTTGTGATTTCTTCAAGTGGAGATGCTTTTTGCATACCTCTTAAGATGAAATCTAAATGCTTTGACATTATAGGTCTTATTCTTTATACTACCTTTCCAGGTAGATTTGATTGTATACTATCTCTTTGAAAATAAGTCCTTCATATAAGAAATAGAAACACCAATCAAACAAACAAAATGTCACCTTATAAAAAAAATGTGTGACACTAATAATAGAACATAAACATATGCATTCAAGAAATTCATTCAAACAATCATGTATATGTTTGACACTTTTGACCGAACACATCTAGTGGCACTTGTTTTCTTTGACAAATTATTGTCAAATACTCTATGTTGTGTTCGATCAAGATGTCTGAACATGCCTTCTTTGTTTGAAAATTACAACTAAACATCTTAATTGTGTTCAACTTGTGCGTCAAAAGGCAGTTTGTTCGAACAACTTGCGGCAACAGTACAATTCAGAACGAAAACGCATGAACCTCAAAGTTTTTTGGCCCAATTCCTTCCCCCATTGTATGAATCATTAAAAAACACTATTATAACATATAAAAACTAAAGGAATTCATAAGAATTCATAACAGACAAACAAAACTAATGGACATCATAAGTATGTTCTCAATTGATAAATAGTAGTTTAAAGCATATGAGAAAAATGTAATCTTGATTTCTTATTAATTGACTCAAAATAATTTTATTTGTTTTATGAGATACAATTATGCATCAAAATATCACTCTTTGCCACAATAAGCAGCCTTAAAGGACACAGTCCTAATCTGCAGATCATATCCCACCAAGAAGTCCATCTGTGCCACGTTTCCATAAACAGCAACTTCATCTGTTGGTGTAGCCGCCATGCACACCAAGATATCACTTGTTCTAACAAACACATTGTCTGTCTTTAACTTCACATCAGCCCCTTTGAAGTGAACAATGACCTCTGGAATCTCTATGTCTTTTCGCGTCGAATAACACAAGTTCAACACTTCCTGTGGATCTTTAACGCGCTTCAACTTGATCGCGTTTTCCATCGCCGTCTCCAACTTGACGTATAAATCAGTAGGAAGCATCATCAGCGTTGTCCCTGAGTCTATGATCATGTTCCCTTCTGGAAAATTTCCAGCATCAGCTGATGAATTGTTATACAATTCCAGCCTCTGATTCCCAACACTGATTCCTTCCAGTGTCAAATAATAGAAAGTGTCCCCATTTTTGCTAACCAAGGGCGTGGACACCACGCCTCTACCAGAAACCACGGCATTGGCGCCAAAACTCAACTTGCTCGAGTTTGAATTGCCCGATAATGTGACCAAGCAATACGAAAACTTCCCTTGTGCTAAAGGCCCTAGTTGTCTAACAAGTGAGGCTTTTCCACCTCCAAGACCAACAACGCCCGATTCGCCACCTTCAAACACGATACCATTTCTAAATCCACATCCAAATGTGATGTTGGGGACAGATATACTTTTGCCACTAGTCGAGCCTAATGTAAATGTATCCATTGAGAGCTCGCCCTGACTGAACGATCCGTCTCCATAGGTCTCGTTATAGAGGCAGTTTTTTCTTCTGGTGCTGCATAAAGTCTCGTTTAAAGATTTGCAGTTAGCAGAATCACAAGGAATCCTTCTATACGTAGAAGAACTTTTTGGGTTAAATATTTGTACAGTTTGGTTAAAGCATCTAAGGCAGGGCTGGCATTGTGTCCATATGAGGTCACTTCCTGTATCGGCAACGCCTAAGGAAGAAACTGGTGGAGAGCCAACTGAGTATTTAATCAGATATTCTCCACTTGCATTGATTATATCTGCTTCAGGCTGTTGTGATTTGGAGGAAGAATCAACATTGAAACGACGCGCGCGATTAAATGATCTCCGCAGCGAATTCACAAGACGTTTGTAAGGGGATGAGGTAGGATCGTATGATGGAGATTGAAGGGAGTCTCTATGGATGAGGTCAGCTGTAAAGCCAGAGGTGATTGATGGTTCTGTTAATGGATCACATGTAGAGATGGATACAAGGGACGTTAGTGCAACATAGGCAATGAGAATTGATTGAAGGATAATTGTTTTTGCCATGTTTTTACAAGATGTTGTGAGTATGCTGGGCTGGAAAACCCTATTTATAGCAGAAAAATGTTGGGGATTGAAAAACTGGGGTGCAAGTAATTTGATGAATAAGGAAACAAGCTAAAGTGAAACATTAGATTTTTTAATTTATTGTAGGAATTTGGTTGAGATCTGTAGAATGTGTTACATGATTACTGCTGAAAAAGGAATTTTTGATGTACAGAAAGGCCATCTTCAATGAGATTATACCTTTGACTTGTAACACAAAAAATCCCTCCAGCATTAGTTTCTATAATGTATCAAGATTGCCTCCGATATAGTTAAAAGACGAGAGCAAAGAATTAGACATTCTATATATATATATATATATCTTGTTCGTGTAATAATGTTGGATTGAATATGTTTCATTGTAGTAATCAGTGTACAGGTAACTTTGAGACCCATGTCAACTGAAATGTATCCATTATTTATCTTCTCTAAAAAACTTTAACAACGAACAATAGAAAGGAAAAAGAATCATCGGAGTTGGTACAATATATTTTTTGCCACAGATATTTTACATACACTGTGCTAAACCTATGACAACGCACTAAATATTGGTTCCAGAACACTAATACAAAGCATCCTTGGACGACATGGTGTCACATAAAATCTTGCATAGCCACGGTCTATATATATACATATATATATATAATAAAGTTAAATAAAATTAAAATATAAAACTAAAAATATTCATGTGTGCAAGGACAAAAATCTGTCATTCAAAATAATAATAATAAAAAAGAAAACCTAGTATCGCACGTGCCACATGAATAAGGAACCACTTAATAATAATCACAAGTTGCAAAAATAAGGAATCACTCAGTAATAGCACAAATTGCGAATAATATGTGAGTAAGACGCAAAAGCAAGTTTCCTTTTGTTGTCTTCAATATGGGGTTATTTTTACTAATATTGTTCTTTACAAGATTTGTAATATTTTAAGGAAAGGAATAAAAAATATATGTATAGTATAATTTTAAGTAATTTTAAATATTTATCAATGCTTATATATTTTATTGGTAAATTATGTAAACAACATAGTTTGTATAAAAATATATATTGTGATTGTCTCAAAATAAACATATTATTTCTATAATAAATAAATAAATTTTACTAAAAATTAAATCATTTAGTAAATTAGAAAATAAGATTGTATTTATTTGCACCACATATCCAACAAATATATTTCATTGCACAATAAATAGTTAAATCTAACTCCAATAATGAACCAAAAAATAATTGTATTTTTCAAATCTAATTTTTCATTTTAATATATGTGTAATGGCTATTTAATTAAAGATTATGAAAAGATGATTATTTTGATATATTATACATAAAAAAATAGTTCTGAAAAAGAGAAAAATCAACTAACCAAAATCTAACACATCATTTAAAAAAAAAATATTTACACTTTTGAAAACTAAAATTTCACATAAAATTACTATTTTTATAATAATTATTATTGTAGATGTTTTTTGTTGGTATCTAGAGTAACACATGATACCAAATTAGTAAATTTCATATGTGACATTCTATTTTATTTTATATTTTAATTATATTTTTAAAGTCTATAATATTCTTATTAATGGTTAGATTTAAATGTAGTCAAAGCAATTCAAATTATATCTAATTTTTAATTATCTAGTATAATATAAAAGAATAATAATGAGAATTCTTCTCTATTTTTTTTAATATGTCTCAACAATTCATTGGCATGTGTTTTTTTTTCTCTCTCTCACCTTTTTTATTTTTATTTTTTTACTAAAAATTATAACTTTATTAACTTTTCGTTTTAAATTCATTTTTGATGTCTGATATATCAAATTAATTACTTAAATAAATAAATTTTTTAAATATGAAATAATTTTTAAACGCTATAATATAAATCTTTTTTATGAATTAAATTATTTATTTTTATTTTGATATATGTGTTGGTTTTGGATAATAATATTTTAATTTTTTTTATATGAATTTGACCTAAAAATTTAAATATATTTTAAAAAATATATAAATACTATACTATTAATTTATAAACTTTTATAATTTATTGTTTTACCTTAATAGGTTTTTATGAATTGAAAATTTTGTATTAAGTTCATGAACATTCTAAGATTTACTTTGAAATGTCGTGCAATTAATTAAATAATTAAAAATAAATCTTCTTAGAGAATGACGATGCAATATAACATAAAAATCAAATCGAATAATATTTATGTAAACATAACTGATATAAATTATTATTATGTACATTTTTATAATAATAACAATGTACTTATATCATATACTATTGATATATTAAAATATAGTATGTCCCGTGCATTGCACAAGTGGTCATCTAGTTTAAGTATAAAAGGTAAGAGAAACCTTTTATTTGTCGAAATCTTTCTAAAAAAGCCACACGCTTCAATTCTTCAACTTTTGTATTTTAGAATATTTTGAATTATGAAATAAAATTAACGACATTTTATGATACATAAAAATTGATTACCCTTTTGACCACAAAAAAAAAAAAAAAATCTTACATTTTTCTTTCAAACTTTATTTTCTTCCATTTTTTTTTTGTACAAAAGATACATCTAGATTAGACATAATAAGTAATGATTACATTTAAAATAAAGCAGAATATCCCATATTAACATGAATAATGAAAAGAATCTCTTTAAAAATATGAAACTTTTGGAATTAAAACTTGTAAGGAACAAACACATATGTTGATTGATAAACATATGATTTACGTGTAATTTGGAATTATTATGTATAGTTTTTAGGTAATTGCGCGTACCTAAGTAACGAGTTTATTATGAATTTGTTATATCACGTGTTTGTTGAAGCTTTGACAGAAAAATTAACAATTAAGGGTTATAGACCACGTCTCAACGAACCATGCTTATCCTCCCGATATAATCTTAACGATTGCGATTCGGTGTGATTCATGCATATCTTCTCATTCCAAAACATAGATACGACGACTATCAAAACCTAGCAATTGTTTGTAAATGAAAGAGCTACATCAGATTATAAGGGGAAAAATACAACATATTTTAGGGTTAGAAACAAGAGACAAACAAGAATTAACCAACCAACTAAGTCATAAGAGAGATAGAGAAACGAAGACCGTTTGGCTTCAATAGACTTCTTTTATTTTGTTCTTATATGTTAGCTATAAATATCAATATGTTTCTCATGGATTATGTGTTGAATATGAGTGGCTAAACATCTAGTGATTCTAGGGCTTGCATTCGTATGCCTTAATCTATTTTTCTTTAATGATATTATTTCTCTTCCTATATTTGTTTATACTTCCTTGATTTACATGTCGTATGGAATTATGTGACTAATAATTGCATATGTGTAGTTAATCCATTATTACCCGAAAGGGAGTAATTGATTAACATATTAGAAATGTATAACATGAACTTGCGAGATCGGGAGATTGGTAAGTATTGTGATGAGAATAGATCCTAGACACGATTGAGAGTTAGATAATATCTTCAGAATGATTAGTGATATCTAATCTACATTTAGATCTAACTTGGAAAAGATGATCTAGATATATTATTGATTCTCCTACAAATATAGGAATTAAATATGATTTGATGCATTACAGGAATTCGTGTGAATTGTATGAATGCATGTCCCTGAAATCCATATAATCTCTGAATATTCTTAGCTGTTTGAATCTCATTTGATATCTATTTCTACTTCTTTATTTGTTTTATTTTAGTTCATAAAACCCATTCCAATTATTCAATTCTTTAGATAAAGAGAAATATCGTAAACAAGTATTCAATTGATTTTACTATATACAGTTCCTGTGAATACGATACCTGTTATCACCAAAGTTTTACTATAAATTATCTTGTGCACTTGCGAGTCGTATTTTAAGTGTAATAAAATAGCAAACAAGTTTATGCCATCGTTGACACGGACTGGCTTAATTTACAACTGATATTCATTTTAGATATTCGACTTTAATTTAAATTGTATATTAGTTTAGTTCATAGTTTATTTTTTATTTTTTATTATTTTTATTTTTTAAATTGATTCAAGACGTGTAGTTACAGGTAGTTTATGAACACTCGATCCAAAAGTGCAATGAATTTGATATCAATTGATCTCTAGATCGAATTGACTGCCTGACAAAGAAGCACTTCAAGACGCTAGTAGATAGGATGACGGAAATGGATGAAATATAAGTAATGCGTAGAGAGATGGAGAAGTTGTGAGCTTGGATGAGACAACAACAACAACCATCGGAGGATGTAAATTATATGCAAGGACAAGGCTACAATAATAATTATAGATAGAATTAATTAGTGAAATAAACAATTTTATGCAACCACCACCCGATTTCTCTATTATGAATGGAGTTATAAATATGGGAAGAAACTGGATTTGAAAAATATACTTGCATATTTTATGCAGCAAAGAGTAGTCTACTAGAAAAATGTCGATTTCTAAGCACTACCGAAATCAACGTAAACGAGCAATGTCATGCCATACATGTGAGGGGCGAGCTGTCTAACAAAGAAGAAAAGAAAAGTGAGAGATTGGATCGGGAGAAGAAGCAAAGGAAGCCAAATATGTGCCACCTCTTGCATATGTTCCACCATTGCCATTTCCACAAAGGTTGAAGGAGCAAGCAAAAAAGACACAATCTAGTAATTTCTAAGAAAATTTTAAAAAATTATCAATTAATATTCCCTTTGCTGAAGCTATTGAACAAATGTCTAACTACGCTAAATTTTTTAAGGAAATTTTGGCAAAGAAAAGGAGAATTGAAGATCATGAGACACAGAGGAGTGTATTGCAATTTTACAAAGAACACTTCCACAAAAGTTGAAGGATATGTGAAGCTATTACAATTCCATACGAAACTGGCAACACTCACTTTAGAAAAGTATTGTGTGATTTGGGAGCAAACATCAATTTAATGTCGTTATCCATATTCAAGAAGTTGGGTTTAGGAAAGGTAAAATCATTCTCCATCACATTACAACTTGCTGATAGGTCTATAAAGCACCCAAAAGAAATTATAGAAAATGTGGTCATGAAAGTGGACAAATTCATATTTTCTATGGACTTTGTTATATTGGATATGGAATAAGACAACGACATGCCATGAATTTTGGGTAGACCATCCTTAGCCACCGCAGGAGCCCTTATTGTATGAGAAAATAAATTTTGACTTTAAGAGTAAATAATGAGAAAATGGTGTATTCCTTGTATGATACAAATAAGTTTCAAGGAGAAGTTGAAGACTGCAAGGCTATGGATGTAGTCCAAAACACCATTGATCAAAAGAAGTTCAAAAGTTTGTCAACAGAGTCTCTTAAATCTTGTATAAGCTTTACTATCCTTCCTTTCAAGTCTATTAATTTTGATAGTGTGAATTTAATTGACAATTTCAAAGTTGTGCAGGATTCTATAGAACCAAAGACGAAGGCACCTAGCGATGAAAGTATCAAAGAGAAAATAAAGAGGGATCACCCTCGTCATGCAAAGGAGACTGAAACTGAAGGATGACACTCTCGTGCAAAATGGAAGGCATTAAGGAGTCTTTTTGGGCATGCCGAGCTTCATAGGAGTTTCATGACTAATTTTTCGAGAATTACACAACTTATGTGTCCATTGTTAAAAAAGGAAGCCCCTTTTAATCTTGATGAGTTATGTTTGCAGAAATTGAGATACGAGTTCACCTACATGAACTCAATTGTCAAGAAAATTGATGTCAACGTAGCAATCACACTAGACACGAGAAACATTGGGGGTTTCAACTCCCTCTGGACCCACATCCTCAATGATATAATGGAGGTTAGTTATTCATGGCTTTTCCGTCTATCTTTTCAAACTTATTCTTCCTAAAGAATAAGTTTGGGAGGTGGATGGATGTCGTACCATGAATTCCTATTCTTACTTGTAATTTTTAGTATATGTTTTTGTTTTTAGTTTTGTTAGTAGTATGTGCCTGGGGACGTATTCATTTCTCTATTTCGATGATTGTGGTATTGACTGATGATAATGATGATAATGTTTTATTTGATAATGATTATTGTTGAATTGAGCATGTTGTGGAAAAATGATATTTGTGTATGCAATGAATGAATTAAATATCTTGATCGTGATTAACATGTGAGATTTTTAGCCTATTGATTCTTTCTAGTGTGTTTAACTAGATAAATGTTAGAATGTCTAGAACTTGCATATAATTTTCTTAAGTTTAACAAAATAATGTGAATTTTGGAAGTGATTTTAGGCTATCTTTGGTAGCTTGTTATCCTTTCAATTTTGACAATTTACACAAAATTATCCTATTAAGCCCCATTGACCCTTTAGCCTTTCTTTGATAGCCAAGTTACATTATTCGTACATGAAAATAATATAAGTAAGGTGGATTTGTCGAATAGAAAATAATATTGCACATTAAAAGGCCTTGGTGAATATGGTGAAAAATGGTTATGAATTGGGAGATGAGTCACATCCTTAAAAAAAAATCAAATAATTAAAGTTGTTGAAAATTGGAAGTGACTTCCCATAGCTAATTAAACCATTAAGCAAAATTCGGAGTTGATTGAATATTGGAAAAGAGGTTATGAAGGAGGAATAAAGTTAGACAAAAATCTAGTTGTGCTCTCCATGAGTCAAATGTGAAAGGTCGTAAAGACCAACCAATTGATAAAGTCAGTTAGCCATACATACCTTACCTTAACCAAAAGTCTACTTTATAACCGAATTAAAAGTGTTTTCTAATCCTTAATCCACTTATTGCATGAAAATGCGAGATTAAATTATGGGCAAACATATGGTTAATTCTACATTTATTTTAACTTTGAGTGTCATTTATATTTTACTATACACTTGAATGTGGGAGATATACAAACCTAGTGATGATCAATAATTCAAGATGTTAAATAAGTACGAGTTGCATGGCATGAAGTTATTTATTTGCAATTTGGTTGATTTTGATATAATCTTAATGGTTTTCGTGTTTGAAGCACCTTGTACTGTCAAAACACCCCTTCATTTTGAAATGAAGATTCGTTATCATTGTTCGAGGATGAACAATAGGTTATGTTTGGGGGTTGATAAACATAAGATTTACGTGCAATTCGGGATTATTATGTATAGTTTTTAGGCAATTACACATACCTAAGTGATGAGTTTATTATGATTTTGTTATATTTTGTTACGTCACGTGTTTGTTGAAGTTTTGACAAAAAAATAGACAATTGTGTATATACCATGTCTCAAGTCACACGGACCATGCTTATCCTCCCGATATGCTCTTAGCCATCACGATTTGGTGTGATTCATGCATATCTTTTCATTCCAAAACAGAGATACGACGGCTATCAAAATCTAGTAATTGTCTATAAAAGGAAGAGCTACATTAGGTTATAACCGAAAGATATAACACAATATACAACATATTTTAGGGTTAGAAATATGATACAAATGATGATCAACCAACCAAGTCATTAGAGAGATAGAGAAATAAAGATCGTTTGGCTTGGATAATCTTATTTTCTTTTGTTCTTATATGTTAGCTATAAATATCGATATGTTTCTCATGATTATGTATTGAATATGGTTGGCTAAATATCTAGTGATTCTAAGGTTTGCATTCGTATGGACACATCTGTTTTTCTTTAATGATATTATTTCTTTTCTATATTTGTTTTTACTTCCTTGATTTGAATGTCGTATGGAATGATGTGACGAATAATTGCATATGTATAGTTAATCCATTATTGCCTGAGAGGAAGTAATTGACTAATGGATTAAGAATGCATAGCATGAACTTGCTAGATCGGGAGATTGATAATTATTGTGGTGAGAATAGATCCTAGGCACGACTGGAAGTTTGATAATATCTTGAGAATGATTATTCAATTCCTTAGATAAAGGAAAATATCATAAACAAGTATCCAATTGATTTTACTATATATAGTCCTTGTGGATACAATACGTGTTGTCACTATAATTTTACTATAAAGTACCTCATGCACTTGTGAGTCGTATTTTAAGTTAAATAAAATAGCGAAGACTGACGCATATGCTAAATTAAATGGGTGTGTATATTGGAAAGGCCTTCCATGAATAATCAGTACAAGAAATGTGAATGGTTGAATCATCAAAAAATCTTATTTTGTGTTTACTATAGTGCGCATAATATATTTGTGGGTAAAAAATATAAAAATTACATTTATTTCAGTTACATTCTTCTAATAAATTGTCTAGATTAATTGTGTTTCCACGCGAACATGTTTTGGCACACTATATGTGGAGCCTAAAACAACACTTTGAGCATTCGAATGATAGTGGAGAGGAGGTGGTGAACTTTTCCTTGCAATACCCACACCTATAACCACGCACATCATGTTCTCGAATGAGAGTTAGGAGACATGATTGGTGGCAGTCGAGAGAAATGGTAGCAGCCTCAAACTTGATCTTCAAATATTTATCCAAAGATGGAATGCAATCAACGTGAAACTATTGGTCGCATTTCCTGCAGTCGTAGTACCACCTCCTACAATTAGTATCATCTTCACAAACCTCACAATACACTATTAGTTTCGATTCTAATCCGGAAGTGATTAGACTCAGATGTTGTTCATCAAATCTGTGTCGAACTATATCTGGAAGCAGAGCGCACCTCACATGTAGTCTGAAATGAGGGCACGTCCCACACCTAATGTAGAGCACGTCCATAGATAGATCGCAACAGTGGCACATTTCGATCTCATTTCGACAAGGCTCAGAAATATAAATAATGTGCGGCATGGGGTGTGTTGTATGTGTGATTGAGGCAGGCAAAATGCACATACAACATCAATATAAATTCTAATGCCTTCATTATGGTAGGTAAATCCATTCGTTAGACGACCACAACATTTCGCAAGGGAAAATGACATAAATGACATGTCTAACACGTCTTGATGTAATTGTGGAAGACATAATTGTGGAAGACGCGCGCAACAGTCATGGAAAAGGAAATTCGGGCACTCAATGCACCTATAGGATGGAGCTAAAATTAATTGAACACAAGCGTGGCATAAACGGCTCGGATGATCGCCATCATCATCATCATCATCATCATCATAACTGTAAATATCATTGTCGTCGTGATGGTGAGGGGTCTATGGATGTTCGTGCAGTTGACTTAATTGTTCATATTCTTGAGAATGATTCCTACTGCTATTTCTTTCATGTTTGTCACAGGCCTTCTATTGCTGACTAAATGGCGGATCAGACATGTGTGTACATTTGGTATTGGAAGATAAGCCAGACGAAGTTGAGCCTCTTGAATCAACACTACATGTACGAGTACAAATCAGTGTAATTGTCTTTTAACTAGAGATAAATTAAGGAGGAGTAGCTTATATATATGTTTGAAACCAACTGGTATATGAGTTTATACCCACATTTCATAAGAAAATATTATTTCTGACGAACATATTTTCTTTTGAAAAATTGGTATAAACAAGATTCGTACATCCTGATATATTGAACATAGTCGAAATGAATATGGGAAAAGATGAATTTGTTAATTATCGGGCTTGAAACTCTGAGGATGTGAGACAACACACATGATATGAACATATTACTGACAATCGGAGCAAGAATAAAGCCCCAACTTCTGATGTTGCTTTCATAGACGTGTAATGTGATGAGCCAATAAATAAATGATGAGACAAAAGTACAGCTTGGAATAAAGATTTTGGGGCAACAAGAAAGGAATCTCTTACTGAGAATATATTTAAAAAAAGAATACCTTGCTAGTGTTGCAAGAATACGGGATCACTTGCCACTAATCACACGTCGCCAATAATGTCAACTAAGACACAAGAAGTATTAATGGAATTGAAACATGTAATATAAAATGGAATAAAAGAAGTTTCCAAGTAAATTTGATGTGAAATAACTAAAACTATTTATTCACTATATTTATACTTTATTTTTCTTTTAAAAAACTTGATCTACTTCTAAAGAAAATATAAAAAATATTTTCCAAAGAAATAAGAACATGCTTGAAATCATTTAAACTAAACTCATTTATTGATTTATAAATAAAATATAAGAACAGTAAATATTTAAGCGACATTAAATGAATTGACTTTAAGTTCAGAAATATAGTTTCAGTTTTCATGTCTCACTCTTATATCTTAAGTCTCTCTCTTAACATGATATGAACATAGTAACAACAATTGGTGCAAGAATAAAGTCCGATGATGTCTCCACATATTTTACAACAATGGGAGGGGTCCTGCTGAGAAGAAGGGCATGGAGATGCTGATGTGCGACCTGCAACTTCAACCACTAATCATGTGTTGCCCATTTCTTTCTCTTTTCTTAGCCAAAACAAATGTTAGGGGAAGAAAAATGCAACATGATAAGCCAATTAAATATTGAGAGAAAACTATAGTTCGAATGTTTTATTATATTTTATTTTTATATTATATTTCAACTATACCAACATAGTATATTAATTGATGATGTCACAGTCTATATAAACTATAAAATAAAATAGGAAACCTAGTATTGCACAATATCGCAAGAATAAGGGATCACCTGGCAATAATCACAAGTTACGAATAATATCTGAGTAAGAATCAATAACAAGTTTATATTTGTTGTGATCAATCTGGAAGAATAAGGAATCACTTGGCAATAATCACAAGTTACAAATAATATTTGAGTAAGACTCAAAAAACACGTTTCTACTTGTTGTGTTTAATCTGGAAGAATAAGGAATCACTTGACAATAATAACAAGTTACAAATAATATCTGAGTAAGACTCAAAAACAAGGTTTATACTTGTTGAGTTCAATCTGGAAGAAAGAAATCCTTGGCAATAATTACAAGTTACGAATAATATCTGAACAAGATTCAAAAACAAGTTTCTATTTGTTGTATTCAATCTGGAAGAATAAGGAATCACTTAGCAATAATCACAAGTTACAAATATTATCAGAGTCAGACTCAATAACAATTTCCTATTTGTTGTGTTCAATCTGAAAGAATAAGGAATCAATTGACAACAATCACAAATTACAAATAATATTTGAGTACGACACAAAGTTTCTATATGTCATGTTCTATCTAGAGGTTACTTTTGCTTATATAGTTCTTTACATGATTCGTAACATTTTAAATATAATGTCTAAAATATAGTTATAATATAATTTTAAATATTTAATGTATTTAGTTATTTTATTGGTAAAATTATTTTTAAAAAATAGTTTGTATAGTAAATTTATTATGTTTGTCTCAAAATAAACAGATTTTATCTATAATAAATAAATTAATTGTACTAAAATTATATTATTTCATAATTTATAAAAAAATATCAGTTTGTATTTATTTGCATTACATATCCAATACAAATAATTTAACAGAATAAATATGTAACCTAACTCAAATAATGAACCAACAAATATTTGAATGTTTCAAAGCTAATTTGTCATTTTAATATACTTATATGTTCTCCCGTGCATTATAGTATAATATTATTAAATTTTAAAAATTAATATTTTAAAATATATATAATTATGTTCAGTAATTTATATATGTACGTGAGTATAATAAGGATATAAATATTATATATAAAATTATATGTAAATATTAATTAATTTTATTTATAAAATACAATCATCAAATACATAGCATCGAATCTGCCCCAATAATTAATATATTATATATTATATTATATAATCTAGAAAATTTAAAATACATGTGAACTTCAAGAGTTATCTCCATGAGCCTCTTCGGGCCATCTTTCGTCGGCATGGATTTCGGTGGCTGCATCCCATAAACTCGATCAATCACATCTTATAAATCAACACAAAAATTTAATATATCTGATTAGAATAGCACATAGAAAAATTATAAATAATTAAAACTATAATAAATAGAAATAAAGTACCAAAGAAAAGGGTTCCATTTTTCTTCTCTAGACCAGATATCCAATCGAATGATTTGAAGTTAAATCTATTCATTAAACTCGTGAACCTTTATTTTGCCATAAAAATTGAACTTATATCAATGGCTTGCTGTTTTGAATTTAAATTCGTCAGTTGATACCATCATATCAGAGACAATATATAATTTTTCCTCAAATAATAGTTTTTTAAAGTTATTCATGTGTGAACTTGTTGGTTGACTACAAATAGTATTACCCTACCAAATTAATGAAATTAAATATGTTCAATACTGCATATTTCAGACTACCTATTTTATTGTGTTTATTATGAAATTTATTTTTTGACGATACCTGTTAATCCTTAAAAACACACTCAAAATTGAAGATCTGATTTTTGTCCGCAAATGTAGTACATCGTAAGCACGAATCAGTTGAAGTCTAAGAGTCCAATCCCTTCTCTTCGGATAAACATCTTTACAAAGTTAAAAATAGTCGACTTTAAAATCAATAAAGCAAGGTAAAAAACATATGAATAGTGAGAGTGCATAATGTAGACGACACAAAATGATATACTATTTATAATAAAATTTAGTTCGGTAGATAGTTAGGTATTGCTGAAAATTTTAGGAATCAGTTTAATAGATTTGTACATATCGGCATTCTACGGTGCACATTATTTAGATATGAGATATATTACATATACGAACATTCAGTTTAAGATTACAAATTCAAATATAACAAAATTTCCTGAAAATCCTGATAATATAAATATATTATAAATATATTAAAATGAACGCTTATTGCTTAGGAATATAATAACATTTTATAAAAATTTATCTTTCCATTTGTGGAAAAAAAGATATGTTACATATATGAATAGATAATTGTTTCCAATTCTGATAATATTACTAAATCAAATATAACAAAATTTTCTGAAAATCTTGAAAATATAAATATATTATAAATATATTGAAATGAATGCTTATTGGTTAGCAATATAACAACATTTTCTAAAAATTCGCCTTTCCATTTGTGGAAAGAAAAACAGGCGGAAAAAAATAATAATAACAAATATAGAAACGATCACTTTACTATTATATATATATGTATATGTGATGATGCGTATTTAATTAAAGATTATGAAAAGATGATTATTTTGATATATTACACGTTCAAAACATATTAGAATTATTTGTGCTTTTATATCTATATATTTAAAATAGAGTTCATACTCTCAAGACTTATCACATCATATTTTTTTCCTCATCATGAGCTTTCATGTGTCCCTAATAATAATAAATAATAAATAATAAAAAATCTAAGGCTTGCCACATTAGATTTTTTATTTTTCATGAGCTGCCATGTCTCCATAATAATAATAATAATAAATACAAAAATAAAGAGTTAGAAATGTTTCAATTAAGAAAGGACAAGGTAACTCCCGTACTAAATTCTCCTTATAGTAAATGCTTTGTGAATATAAATTTTTGCACAACACAAATATTCTTTCTAGGTTGTCGGTCAATGTTAGTTGAACTCTTTTTTTTTTTTAAATATATATATTTAAAAGAAATTTCATACTCTTAAGGCTTGTTAGTCAAAAAGAAAAAAATAAACTAATCAAAATCTAACACTTCATTCTTTAAAAGTATTTCTACTTTTGGAAACTAAAATTTGGTGTAAAATTACTATTTTTAGACTACTTTATTATTGTATTAATATAGATGTTATTTTTATAGGTTCTCGTTGTTATATAGACTAACACACGATAACAAATTAGTAAATTTCATACGAGATCTTCTATTTTATTTTATATTTTGATTAATATTCATAAAAAACTAATATTCTTATTAACTATTATATTTAAATGTAGTAAAGTAATTCAAATTATATTTAACTTTTAATTATCTTGTATGATAAAAGAATAATAGTGAGAATTCTTCTCTATTCTCTTGAATGTGTCTCTACAATTTATTAACATGTGGACTTCTCTCTCTATTTTACTTTTTTATTTTTTACTAAAAATTAAAAACTTAAATAAATTTTCATTTTAAATTTATTTTGACGTCTCATATATCAAATTAATTATTTTTTCGTGATCTTTAACTTGAAGTTAGTATTTTATATTTTTAGAGTAAATAATTAAAATTAAAGTATGATTTTTTATGGATATAATACTTTTTTTATGGGATTGAATTATTTGTTTTTATTTTGATATATTTGTTGAATTTGAATAATAATAATAATAATAATAATAATAATATGTTAATTTTTTATATGAATTGGATCTAAAAATATAAATATTTTATAAAAATTAAATATTATACTATTAACTTATATAAAATTTTGTGATTTAGTGTTTCACTTTACTAAATTTGTGTGAGTTGAAAATTTTGAACCTTCTAAAATTCACTTTGTGGAAATTATTATTTAATAAAAATAAATCTTAAGAGAATGACAATGCAATGTAACATAAAAAATCAAATCACATAATATTTATATAAATATAATTGATATAATAATAACAATATAATTTTATCATATATTAATAATATAATAAAATTTATTTTGACCCGTGCATTGTATAAGCAGTAATATAGTTTAATTAAAAAAGGTAATATAAACCTTTTATGTATCGAACTCTTTCTAGAAAAAATCACATGCTTCAATTCTTCAACTTTTATATTTAAGTCTTTTGAATTGTGAAAAAAAAATTAATTTCATATTAAAATAGATTCAATGAGTTTTCCAATGATATGCGATAAACATATATAGAGAAAACAATTCAAGATAATTTTAATTATTTAAAGTAGGGTAGTGTTTTTTTATATATTTTCATAATATAAATGTTGAACTCTTTCTAAAAAAAATCACATGCTTTAATTCTTCCAAATTGTGCTTTTTATATTTTTTAATTTTTCGATAGACTAGGTTCGAACACATCTGAACAATTTTGTGGGCGGGTTAAAACATGTAAGCGAACAAAATATAAATATTCTAAGCCAAAAATCTTTCCCTAAAGTATATTTTCATCGAAGACACTTATAAAATACAAAAAAATTAAAAAATTGACTAAGATTCCTTACTATATAAACAAACCTTGGAAATATATATAAAAATAACACACACACAATTAATCATCACAAATAAAGAATATATGACATAAATTATACATACTTGCAAAGTTCCTCAACTTCTCAATGATGTTCGATCGAAAAATATAAACTTTTGAAGGAGTTCGATTGATTGAGCTCAGAAGCTTCTCTCTTCTTTTTTTTCTTGTTATTATCTTTTTTGTTCTTGGTTTTGCTTTTTTATTTTTAATTAAAAGGGTAATTTTATTATAAATAAAATATAGTTAATAAAATAATATTTTTCAATATTAAGTAAAATGTATTTAATGAATAAAATATATTTAAATTATTTAAAAATGCGAATAACCGTATTCATTTCAAAGTCACATAGAAACGTTGCGCAACATTTTAAAATCTCAGGAGAGCTGGAAACATTTTACATTTTTACTAGATGTGGCATGATCACTAGATGAGCATGTTTCTATTTATTAAAAATAATAATTTGTTAGAAGTTCTTACAAGTACATAAACTGGGGAGCAGGGATGTGGTCATGTGGAAGATTAACCAGAGAAATCAATTGACAACTATCTTTGTGAATTCCTCATTAATGAAGTATTAATGCCTTGTTCAACAATGAGCGTTACCTTCTCATCCATTTCTGCTATTGGCCCCATCATCAACTTCCGCTCTCCTTTTCAAATGCCGATGCCCAAAGCTCCATTCTTCCGGATGCCGTTCGCCGCGAAAGACCATGTCCTTCGGTTATGTTCGGCTAATTGCATCCACACTAACGTGAGTGCCGCATTTCTTGCTTATTCTTTCTATGTGTTTTTCTTCTCCCTCCCTCCATCTATACTCCAGGTAACTGAAAACAGTTTCGGATGATTCCTGTTATGGGTTCGTTTGTCATTCTTAATTTTGTTTTATTTTTTCTGGGGCAATTGCTCGACCGTATATTAGGATGTTCGCCAAATTGGATTTCTGTTAGCATCAACATGAAAGAAAATTGTTGTGAGTTTGTTGTATTTCCTTGAATTGCATCGATGCCTGTAAAGGTTTGGATATCTACGCTGCCGTATCTTTCTGAATCAGGTTACTAGGGTTGGATGGAATTCATATTTTTGTGTTTTGCTTTTTGTTCTACTCAACATAATGAAATAATATCGAGTGGGTGGGGGTCCCTGTTCTCCAAAAGAAAATTTTGAAATGCTTGTGATGGTTACTACAATGTTATTTAGTCATTCTGTTGAGTCAATAATACGGTTTCAAAATAATGGTTGATCAATCAAGTCTACTAAACCTTTCTCTGGGCAATATTTTTTTTCATCAATCATCATACTTCACTGCCGTTATGTCAAACTATGCTAGAACTGATTTTTGCCTGAGATTAACCCAACAGGTGAGTGTGCCATGGGCGTGGTTCATATAATATCTGCCAAAGTTATATCTTTGTTATCCTGAATTTTTTAGGTTTCTTCTGGTAGGTTAAAGATTGGGTTTATCTTGGTTGCTTCTTTTACATTTTTCATGCGCAATCCCCCGACCTCTCTTCACTTTCACCATCTGATAGGTGTCATTGGTGCAATGATAGGTAGACTCATCAGGTTCTGATAGCAGCTCCGAGGAGAAGCAAGGTATTTTCAGATTATATAGCTATATTGGTCTGGTAAATATATGAAGGATGATGTATATAACCAGTTAATGTATCCAATTTATTAACTGCTCCTGAAATTTTTTCAACTCTGTGTTAATTAGGTTCAAATGGGAAGGACGAAAAATCTCAAGCATTGTCATCAAATGAGTACTTCTACTTGCCTTGCAACATTTTTGTTGTTATTGTGAATTACAGTATTTAATTCTTGTCTGGGTCATTACACCTGCATATTACTGATCTCTTCTTGCAGATGATACTTCTGTATACATATTACTAATCTTTGGCCTTTTTTGGGGGCTATGAATTGATATTTACCAATGGAAATAATGTGTTTCTCAAATACATCAGTGCATGCTTTATGCTATGCTTATCATTAGGTCAAGAACCTTGTGGATAATGTTTCCTCACTGCACAACCCTCAAAGCATCTTTTGATGATATAATTAGCTCATCTTCCAAATAGCACAATCATCCTTTTTCTTCTGATGCTAATATCTGATTCTTTCTGCTGAGCTTTCAGGATATTGACCAGATTGAAGAGATATGGTATCTCAGGAATTTTGTCGTATGGGTTACTAAACACTGCTTACTATCTTACTACTTTTCTATTGGTCTGGTGAGTTATATACTTGGACTTCACCAACTTATGAATTCTTGTATCCACTTATCTAAAACACGTTTGATGTTTTGGCCATTAGTTGATTCATGATCTCAGAATTTCTAGTCTATGCTTCTCCCATAATTTCTATACTTGTATGTATAAGATTGCAGCTGTGGAAGGAATTGAAACCTAAGTTTAGCTGATATTTGGAAGTAAAAGTGAGTACATAGAAGATATACTCTGGAACTTTTTGAAGCGGTATATAGGTTTCCCAGAAATATTTAACTATCTGATTCGGTGTGATCAAGTCCCTATTGCTCTCCTTTGTGTAAATCTTTCTGAAGTTCCATCCAGCCTGAAGTTGAGTCCCTTTTGGACCATTTCAATCTCCTTATGTAGCTCTTGATTCAATTTCCAATTCTGCTTGTATATGAATTCTTCTTGTGTTGGCTTAGTGTTTGAAACATGATCCTTTTGGTCTATCTAACTGTTCCTCGCGATTGTAATACCAATCTATGTAGGACCCCAGCTTACTTTCATGGCATGTACTATAATTGAGTAACAGTCAGCGGCAGCGGGCTCATCTAGTCCATGGTTAGCTGCCCTACTTCTCAGATCTAGTCACACCCAAGTGGATAGCAACATGAGGAGGCTCAGTTACCATCTTTCAGGATGCTAGTTAGACTAGCCTTGTTGACATATTACTTGCGAGCCACAATTCTGGAATACTATTGACAATCAACATCTGCCAATGTCCTATCAAACTAGATCACTCCATAATTTGATTCTTAGCCACATGTCTATCGTGGGTCCTTATAGATGGTATGACAACAGCCAGCCTATCCTTGTTTTGTTTTTCACTTTGGCAAGCCTATAATAGTGGTTTAAGAACTCTGGAAGGCTTATTACTAGTTTCTAGGGCCTTAACTTTATGTATTAGCATCTTCACACGTAATTTAGATCAGTTGGCATTTGGGCCTAGTTTATGACCCTCCAAGATTCTTAACTGGGATCTGGCAAACTGTTCCTTTAGTAAAGAGGAATGGCTTATGAAAATCTAGAAAGGTAAAGGGGGCACTTGGATGGAGCGGTAACTCTCTGAGAGAATAGTGGTATAACCATTCAGGTAGAACTCATTCCCAAAAGCTAGCTTGTAGGAAGAGGGTACCCAAGGAGTTATAAAAACACATGCTAAGACCATACTTTAGCATGGGAATGACTACAAGGATCATAATATACTGCCGCAGTTCTACTGCACCTATCATAAGTTTGCAAGGCTTTAGGCCCAACAAATAGGCGCATGCCCAAATTTTTGAAACATGGTTCCTATGTATGTGCCATCACAAACTGTGATACTGTATGTTTATGGATATTTATTTTTTCCATTCATGCATCCCCCCCCCCCCTCTTTTTTTTTTTTTTTTTTTGTTCACATACTGCTATAATTATACTCACTTCATATAACTTTGCTCATAGGTTTTATGTTGCTCCTGCACCTGGGAAAATGGGTTACTTGGCAGCCGTTGAAAGGTAATATTATCTTTGGGAAAGCTTTGTCGATCCACAGAAAGAATTGTGACGATCTCCAGGGTTCAACAACAATGAGTTTCTGTTATTTGCAGGTTTCTCAAAGTAATGGCCATGGTGTGGGCAGGGAGCCAAGTAACTAAGCTCATACGAGCTGGAGGGTGAGCTGCTCACCCATATCTTTAACATCTCCGTAGGGTTAGTTTCAGTTTGTCACCATTTTATAAATGCTTCTCGCTTTTCTCCCTTCCTCCACAACAAGTATTGGATTCCCCATGCATCCCCTACAAGATGTCAAGTCTGTGGTGCATTTATGATCTGTTTTATTTGTAATCCTGTCAAGGTTGGTTAATATGCTCAAGAGTAGCTAAAATTATTCTATAATAAACCCTATAATTTTAATGTGTTATTCTTTTCCTTGTGCAATGATCTTGAGTTTGTGAGAGAAGGTAAGATTCCGACATGAGAAGATTGATTAATCAATTGAGAACATGAATGGGTTAATGCTAAAACAATGTATCAGATGTGATTTAAAGTTTTAACTCATTTATATATATATTGGTCATAAAAGTACCGAATTTTTTTTCAAAAAGAACCATGCAATTGCATTTTACATGAAAGAAATAGATCTTTTCATTCAAGAACACATTTTTGTATGTTTTTCTTTTCCCTCACCATAATTGGATGAGTTGCTATATAGATGATGGACAGCAAACTTTCACACTAAACTCTATTTTGTCTAACTGTTTATGTGGGCTGGAATTCCCAGAAATCGATGAATCTGTCGTAATTTTTTGGCCCTACCATCACAAGATCCTTCCTATTATGATTCGTACTGGAGTAATTTAATTTCCATATTTCATTAATTTTGCAAATAAAGACTCCTTATCTAGTTTACTTCCTCCAAATATCTTGTGTTTTGGATCGCTTCTCCAATAAGTTAATGTTCTTTATGCCTTTGCTTTGTGAAACTTGCTGGTGCATTCATAATACTTGCCTACTAAAGATTTTCTCATTAGCCTATGACTTTCCGGCAGGGCTCTGGCACTTGCACCGTTTGTGGATAGAGGATTGTCAAGGTTCACTGTCAAGTTCAAGTTTGAGTCCCAAGGGAAGGTGTGTGAATCATGAATGTTGGGTGGTTTTACTTCTTTACATTTGCTTTACGATTAATCATACTATATTTTGTACAGGCGTTCATGGCAATTGTTGGTTTTTGCTTTGGGTTGGCTTTCTTGATGTTTATTATAGTGACCTTACTTTCGGCATAAAGCTTCTCCATTCCTTCTCCATTTGGCTATTCAATCCTCATCCAACATCGCATAACAATTGAAGGAGTAATTCACACAACAACTAGCTCCACTCATACGTCCAGCAAAACGACGCTTAGCTGCTTCCTACAGTTCGCACATTGGAGTCAGGAGTGACCCGACCCGGATAGCCATGGTTCGAGAACATAACCAATTCTATTTGGAGTGACTAAAGTAGCTGCATTGCAGATCCGTGTATATTGCTCATTGTTCATGAACGAGTAAATGACGATTTTGTCCTTAAGCCCTGGTAAGTGTTGATTGATTATAGGTTGATAATGTACTAGTGTTATGTACTGGTGCTTAATTGAATGAATGTGTTATGACATTTTGAAAGTTTGTAGATTGAAATGGAGAGGTCTCCAATTACCTGAGATATAATTCAAAATATATTATTTTTATTATGAAAATATGCATAAATAATAATTTCTTAAATATTATTTTATTTGAAATACAATTATATTATACTAGATGCCCGCCCGTACAATGCACGAGATATAATATATCTTATTATATTAAGAATTTATAGTAAAAATATATTTATTATTATTATTAAATGTTTTTAATATATTATTTATATCAATTATATAAATATTATTCAATTTACAATATAATTTCTTATATTAATTGTATTTTTATTTCTTTAAAATTAGTTTTATTAAATAATAAATTGTACGATATATTGAAGTAGAGTTTGAGTCATCCTTGAATTGAAAATAAATATTTCATTTTACTAAAAACTAATCAGGTTAAATAATGAATTATAATACTATATAAATTTAATATTCCAATATTTTTATATTTATAAAAAATAAAATATATTTTTTAGCTTAAATTCGTTTAAACTTTTGATATATTATTTATATATATATATATACATACCAAAATTTAAGAAATAAGATTCAATTCATAAAAAAATTATATTTCATACTTTAAATATAATTGTTTATTTAAATATATACAATATTGATGTCAAATAAAAGATCACAAAAATGAGGTTAATTTCATATATCATATATTAAAAATAGATTTAAAATGAAAAGATATTTTAATTTTTTAATTTGAGTGAAAATTACAAATAAGAAAGAGAGAGAAAGTGTATAGAACAAACATGTCAATTATTTGTAGAGCCATGTGTCAAGAGAAGAAAATTATTCTCAGTTCTTCTTTTATATTAAGTATAGATAGATTATATTATATAATATTGTTATTTTCTCAAAAGTTGTTTCAGACAAATAATAGGTACATGACTTTCAAAATAAATTTTAGAGCCGAAATCTAATACGAATTGTTCATCCACTATAATTTCTCAAAATTAATATAAATATTTCAACTCATAAAAAATATTAAGGTGAAACTAGATTATATAATCTAAATAGTAAATACTTTTATATTTTTATAGAGAAAATTATTTAATTTTTTATATATGTACCTCAAATCAACTATTTATTCAAATTCAAAGCAATACCAAAACCAAAATTATTAATTCCTACCATAAAATTTATTACATATTTTGAATATAATATTTTGTTTTAAGATATGCAATATTAACCAAAAAAAAAAATTGATACTAAATTATGTCATTTTTATTAAATTTCAATTTGTATTAAAAAAATATCCAATTTTTTATTTTTTTATTTTAGTGATGATTCCAACTTAATTTATTGGTCGATTTCATCCTATTTGGAAACTAGAAATCCACGTGGCAACTGGAATCCACATGGTTGCTACCTCATTGTTGACTCACCATAAAGTAAAGTATCCAATTTAAAAAATTATACTGTGCTTTTTTCTTTATATATATAAATAATTATTTTAATTAATTTTAATCTGAACCCCAAATTTAATACCAAATAATTCAATCCGCAACGAATATTTCAATATAATCTAATCAATTAAACAATAAATAATTGCTTTTGAATTTACTATTTTATTTCAATAAGTAATGTGATTATATAATTACAAATTATGAAAATAAACTAATTTGATAATTATACATTAGAAAGCATATCAAAAATTAAAAAAATATTTGTGTTTCACAAAATTTAAGGCCAAAAAAAAAAAAAAAAAAAAAAGAAAAGAAAGGAAAGAAAAAAAACAGAAAAGGTGAAGCAGATTTTCCTCGGCCCTACGTGCAATGGATATTCTTTTATTTCCCATTTACATAAATTTGTGAAAATTATTTTCAAATATTAAAACTTAAAGAAATAGTGAATTAAATATTTATAGATTATTCTGTTATTATATTACTAAAGATTATATGTGCACCTATCTTCAGCGGTTAATTGATTACTATATTATTTGATATGTGACTTGTTATTATTAGTATTATTATTATTATTATTATTCTTTTTGATAGATATGTTTTTATTTTGTAAATTGGATATCCCTACACATAATATAATAAATTTTTATTATATGTATAATATTTGATCAATTATATTATTATTACTATAAAATGTACATAAGTCATAATTTAGATACATATTATTCGTTTGAAATATAGCTTTTTTATATGTTACATGGTAGTGTCATTTTCTAAAACTTATCTCCATCAAATAATAAATTGCACGATATTTTGATGCAAAGTTTAGAGTCCAAACCTAATATAAATTGTCTATCTTACTATAATTCTTCAAACTCAATATAAATATTTCAGCTCACTAAAAAATATTAAGGTGAAACCATAAATATAAAATTTAAACTATAATTATTTTATTTTTATAAAGAAAATATTTAATATTTTTATATTTGTACTTAATAAGAATTTAATCAACTATTTATTGATATAATAAAAATAAATAATTCAACCTATTAAAAAAAACATTCCACATTTTAGATATAATATTTTGTTATAATATATGCAATATTGGTGTTAAATTAAAGATCAATAAAATATAATTAATTTGATATATTAAACATACAAAATAAATATGAAACAAAATAATATTTTACTTTTAAAATTTTAATACGAAATCCAAACATACTAAATAAAAACAAATAATTCAACCAAAAACAATATATTCCATATTTTGGATATACTATTTGTTATAATATATGCAATATCAATGTCAAATTAAAGATCACAATAAGATGATTAATTTGATATATCATATATAAAAATGAATTTGAAATGAAAAAATTATTTGAATTTATATAAAAAAAAAACAGAATAAAAAAGTAGTTGATGAAGTGGATACATAATTCAGCTTGTAGAGGAGTTTTTATTTATTTATTTTATATAAAACAAATAATTAATACATAATAATTTTATAAAAACATATGTAATTTGATCGAGAAGACAAATGTCAAAATAATATTTACTATTTTTTATATATATAATAGAAGGATATAAGGATTGTAATTGAAGAGATTGATAGATTATATATATATATATGTGTGTGTGTGTGTGTGTGTGTGTGTGTGTGTAATACACAGAATAATTATTTTTTAGAACAAAAATCATAAACGATAAACACTTCAAGTAGTTTAATAGAAATACATCAAGGCAGTATTTATATATAAATTTAATGCACCTCTAATGTCAACAAAACCAACAATATATCAGTTTTTTTTTTCTTCTTATTTTTAAAAATAATTTAGCTATGATGATCATTTAACAACTTATTGAAAAAAAAAAACTCAATTATTTAAAAAAAATATGTTGCTCTAATTTAAGGGTGGAAGTCAAAGTCTTACAATTTGTTTTATAAGTTAGTGTACATTTTTTTAAAATTCATAATCTAAGAATAAATAAAATTCCTTTCCTCGTTCCAAAATGACTCAAATTTTTGAAGACCATTAATTTAGGCGGTCGATATTTTTTCACTTAACCCGACTCACTTGGTATTATATTCATGTATTCTAAAAAAAGGTAACTTTACACCTAAATTAAATAGTCAAACCCAAAGTCTATTTTAATTTGAATGTTCCTCAATTAATCATTCAAAATTTGAAATTATTTTCCACGCTAGATGCATTTATTATATCAAATTTGTTAATTGATTTTACTTTAATTTTAATATATTTGTACTTGTAGTTCTTCTCTTATTTACTACTTGCCAATTTTATACTGCATTTTTTTGGGAAAAGAGTTATGGATATTTCAAATTTGAATATCTGACGTAATGACAAGGTATTAATTCCAATCAATTAATGAATATAAGATATTCTTTAATAAGAAAAGAAAAAACAAAATATTTCCAAGTTGTATTGAAGACCAAAAACCCTTGTCCGATCTTTTAATTATACTCCTTCCGTTCCAAATAAAGAATATATATGAAAATATTTGACTACTACACACCTTGATTAATTAACAATATTCCTAATTAATCATCTCACCTCTCTCCTCGTAATTGTCATACTGCCACAATAAATTTACCTTGATTTCTTCGAATAAGTAGATATACGTTGGAACAAATAATAAATATTTTAAAATGACAACACTTTGAAATAGAGGGATAGGAAAATTTTTGATTTTATGTGTGTTAACTTTGTATAATGTAAACAGTCCGACCGTGCGCTACATGAACAATTTTTAGTAAGTTTTTAAAATTTTGGCAAAATTAGGTATAAATTGAACATAATATCTGACAAGTAAATAAATCGGTAGTATAAGTATGCATATAATTGTAAAGTAAATAATGATAATGTGAAATAAATATACATGGAAATACGCGTGAGAATCAAACCCTAAAACTACACGTTGAAGTAGCTATAGCTGTCGTGATCACTTGTAGATTTTCAATTTAGGATCTAAGACATAAACTCTACTTATTGTTTTGTTAGTTATGACCTTTCTAAGAAATAACCTTCTTTCTTTTTTCTTCCAAATTTGTCATATTATGTAACGCCATGCAATGAAGGTAGATTGGGATATTTTTCCTTAATCATGGGATTCTTCATTAATTGCTCTTATTATCCAATCAAACTATATATAATCCTCCCCCAATTCCTCCGATCTTCATTCAAAAACACATCCAAAATATTCGAAGAGAAGAATTTCTTGTCTCTTCTATGGAAGTTCTTGAGCCATGCCACTCCGAGGCCTCCAATATTTCGGCCACATCGGAAGAATCGCCCATCGAGAATGACAAGATGAAGGAGAAAGAGAAGGAAGTAGAAGGATCTGGCTCAAAAAACGGGACTTCATCCCGTATCGCGTTATATCTCAAGCTTTCTAACAACGAATCGGGGAGTAAAGGCACCAGCCCTAATTCAAAGCTTGAACTCAATCTTTTCAACTCTTCCGATGCTAGTGAATACTCCAACGAGGGCAACCCTAAACCCTCGGAGCAAAAAACATTCACGTGCAATTTTTGTAGGAGGGAATTTTCGACATCTCAAGCCCTCGGAGGCCATCAAAACGCCCACAAACAAGAGCGGGCGCTGGCCAAGCACCGCCACAACGTGGTGGATATGGCTTCTCGCACCACCCCTCCGCCCTACGGCCATGCGGGGTACCCCTACTACCCCTACTCATCGTACCATCAAGTGCCCTTTTATGGCTCTTTCAATAGGCAACTTGGGGTTCGGGCAGCATCCATGATTCACAAACCCAACTCCTACCACACTCCGTGGTCGTCGTCACCTTACGCCTACCATTTCGGCCGTGAAAAGATGTCTAGGTCTTACTTGATAAGACCACCATCGTCGTCACTATATGATGGATTAAAGATAGAAAATTTTCAGTCACATAAAACAAGTGGCGGTGGATTAGGCCTTGATAGGTTTGGTGGAACCCTTAATTTAGGAGTGAATCCTAACCCTAACCCTAGCATAGTCGAAAGTGCTTGTAATGCAGCGACAACCAAAGGCAGAGAAGGTGATGACAATCGAGGGCTGAGATTGATTAATGTTGATGATGGCAGCGATCGAACGGACGATGCTTCAGGACTTGATTTGAATCTTAAGCTTTAACATAGTTGTGCCATGCAATGTCTTTTTTTTCTTTTTCTTTACAGTGTTACATTTGGATTTTAGCTGTTGATTAGCTGCTATAATGTAAGCCTTCCTACATTAATTTTGCTATTGTCTTAACATATTTAATTGAAGAAATTACACCATTATTATCTGCAATTTCTTCATTTTATAATTATAACTAGGTACTGAGATTATATCAATTGAAATTGCGAATAAGAAAAGGCTTGACGATGATGCCTCTTTTGCTGCATTTTTAATTCTTGCCCTTTCCATCAGTCAGTTGTATTACTCTCTATGATTGCATAATCTCTATTTGACAGGTCAAGTTTTTACAATGTATCGGTAAATTAGGATGGTAATTAGAGCTGCCAATTCAGGCCGCATGCCAACGATTAAAGTTGGAATGGATCGAAATTTTGTTGTACCGATAAACGTTGAGTCCACCTATCCCAATCCTGTTAAGATACACTAAATTTTCTTAACCCTTGCAGCCCGTGTGCTATTGGCCCATCGAGCCTAATCATATTTTGGGTCTAAAGGTTTATAGCCCAGTTCATGTCAAATATATTGAGCTAGTCAAGCTGGCTTATCGGACCAGTTCAATTTAACCAGCTTTAGTTGTAATTTGTGCAATACTTTTAATATCGAAGAAAACATGAAAATTTATTTCGATAGCCATTTTCAAAAGTCCATTCTTCACCTGATGTGCGACAACATGATTCATAAGAAATCATTTATGACCTCCGGGCTAGTTCTATCCAATCCATACGAAAATTATTGATATGCTTTCATGCGTGTCATGTGATGCATTATTGAAAATCAATAAAAAATTATCAATTAATTCGTTAAATGACATAAAATCTATAATATACGAGAATATCTACGTGGGTATGATAAAATTTTAATTTTGAATGGGTAGGGAAGTTTGGTAATGGTACTTTTTTCAAGAGTTAATTAATTTAAATAAATTTTTTAAATTATAATAAAATATTTTAAATAAAATTTTAGTCTAAAAAAGTTATTTGAATTTAAATATTACCTAAAAAATATTTAGCATGCGCTTAATGATTTGACATGAGGTTAAGTGATACGTGGGCATGTGTACAAGAAAATATGGTTATGACAATCTGACATGTTAGAAGTCAATGGTGGGAGTTGACTTGGAAACATGTATATATTATAAAGGCATAATATGCAAATATACGTATATTAAAAAAATTCTCTCTATATATACAAAATATATTTTTACATAATTGTAGAATATAGATATTAAAAAAAAAAAAAACAGGAGCGAGTCTTATTATGCACATGATACACAGTATTATTTGTTTAATTAAAAAATATTATTTATTTATTTAAAAATATTTTTATTTTTTCAAGATAAACAATTTAATAATAATATTTTTTAAATAAATAAATAATATTTTATAGTTAAATAATATTATATCAAATTGTACGAAGCACTCAAGAGCAAATTGCAAAATTAGTCTCATAACTATAAGACTTTTGCAATTTTAGTCATGTTGAAATGTAAATTCGCATTTATGTCCCATAGCAATTTTAATTTAGCAAATTTAGTCCTAATTTTGATGGAAATTGAAATGTTTTTTGAAATTTGGCATATGCATCTTATGTGACTATTTTCAGCAGAACTTTTCTGATATGACTTTTAATTTCTACACAACCTCCAAAAAAAAAAATACACATACAATAAAAGAATATGCCACAAAAACAAAGAAATTTAAAATATTTTAAAAGAAAAATAGTTGTCTTCTTTATAGGAACTACCTATAAGTAATAAAAAAACTCTAGCTCATTTACATTTGATTACTTACATATTGTTCAGTTAAGAAGACAATTATTTTTTAGGTTGCTTTGTGTGTGTGTGTGTGTGTGTTTTTTTTTTCTTTTTGTTGCAGATTGTGTGAAAATTTAAAGTCACGCAAAAAAAATTCCGAAAAAAAGCACGAAGACAGACATGTCAAATTCGATAAAATTCCTAAATTTTTTCCAAAATTATGACAAAATTTGTAAAATTAAAAGTCTTATGGGACATAATTGTAAATTTATATTCGTGCACTCAATGTATATAAATTTTTGTATTAAGAAAATAACACTAATTAATATGAAGAAGGGAACGTTGAGTTCAAATATATTTTAACAATATAGTGGAAATTAAAAACCTAAATTTTAAGTTGTGTATATAAATTTAATTGAGCATTCAGACAAGTGGCAGTCTGATTGGTTCTACCAAATAATTAAAATATCCCAGTACTTGAATTAGAAAATCAAGCACTCAAATGGATTTGGCGGTTTCCGATTAAGGTTCATTTCTTGTATTTCTATTTATCTAATATTTTAAAAATAATATTAAGAGTAATTCTAATTTATCAAATATTAATTACTATTTATTTGTTATTTATTTAAAATATTTTAAGATACCTACAAAATATCTAATTCAATAATTAAATACATCTTCATAGAACGAAGTTCCACAATACGTGACTTATAACAGGTTATATATTATGTGATTTCTGGGAATTGATTTAATAAATGTTGGTGTTGATCAATATTCGAGTAAATTTAATTATGTGTTCTATGTGAAAAAATAAAACTAAGTTGTAAAATTAAAATTTATGTTTTGAGCGGTGAATTAAAAATATTTATTTTCTTAAAATTTAATTTTAAATAAATAAGAAATTAATGTTTAAAGTTAGCATCTTAAACATTGTAACTAAATGAAGAGTGGTGATAGAAAAAATTGATTAACTTTCTCAACTAATAGGATGACTTTGATAAAAAATAATCAAGTGTGTTTTTGATATGGTACAATCTAGTGAACCTTTAAATTAGCCTTATGAGTTATGACCCACTCGAGTGGCTACGAGGAGTGTGAAACGGAATAATTTCATCTTAGTGAACCTCGACATCCATTCCCACAATTATTATTTGCATATTCAAAAAATTACATAGTTGTATAGAATATTAAGATGAATCCCCAAAGGATTGAACTAAAGTGACTTAGGTTGTATTTGAATTGATGGACTTTAAATTTAAGAATTTGGAACCAATGAATTTCAAATTTACATAAATTGGAATTTTTTTCAAACTATCTAAATTTCTACAAAATTAGTTCAAATTAAAAGTTGTGGATTTTATATCCATATCGATTCAAAACAACCACTCATGAATTTTATGTTATGGGTTTCACACTCTTCGTCAAATTCTTTAATTCAAGTGCAATTTTAGAGAAGTTCAATTACAATAGAAGATATGTTGATAACCATCCAAAACTATAACATCTGCCTTATGCTTTTGAATCCTCTTCTTGCAACGATGAAGATGAACCACTAACCTTTGAGGCCTAAGTGTAACCTCTAATCAAATCTCCCCACATGAAGTTGTTTGTCATATTGAGATCTACCTCACTTGTTCTTTCATTTTCCCTCTATGTTGCTACGTATGTGACGCACACAAAAGTGGTGACATAGTTCTTTTGGGGAGTGTTGGACCATGAGCGCTTCTACATTGACGTATTGTCCTCACACATCGATATGAGTCTTTTTTAGTGTATTTTACCCTTACATACACGCTCCTAAGAGACTTTATAGGGGGTCATCGATCCTTAAATTTTTTTACATTAAACATATTTAACCTTAAATTTTTCTCAAAATGAGCACCAACAAACAAATGACCCGTCATCTAGCCAACTGTGATTGTGCCCCAAGTCTTCTGTACTGCTTGCATATTTTACATCTCTACTCAACTACATCTCCAAGTCTAATGTACTGCTCACATGTCTTACATTGTCACCTGACTGTATCCCCAAGTCTCATATGTGATTGCATGTCTTACGTCTCTACATGACTATAACTCAAGTCTTTTGTACTGCTTGCACCATGTCTTACACTTGGCGTACAATGCACTCACAATCGTTCTGTTAGGCACCAAAGACTAAATCATCCATTAAAGTTTGATATATTATACATAAAAAAATGAATTGAAAAAAAAAAAATAGTTGTATTTTAACAAATTAAAAAAAATATTGTTTAAAAAAAGAAGAAAATAATATTCAACTTTCAAAAGTAACACATCATTTTAAAAAAAACTAAAGATAGGCGGAAAATGCTACATAGACTTCTTGTTATATATTGTAGGATATATATTTATGTAAAAACAAATCTCTTAAATAATAATTAATCATCGACTTTACAAATTTTTGTAACTATTTTAATTCTCATTCAATCACTCAATTATTACAAAACAACTTTCAATACATTTTATTACTTTTTTAATATAATAATTACAGTTTTTACAAACTATATATTTACACTATTTTTTAGACACAAACAATCTAAAATTTTCATAAAAATAATTGTGACGTACACTTTTAACTATAGGGAGCGGCTATTCATACCCCCAAAAGCTCTAAAGATACCCCATAGTCTAAATGTACCTCAAACAAATTTAATAATTCACTTCTTTTTACTAAACATACCCCAATTATACCCATTATACCTTTTACATTAAAAAATAACAAATCAAAAAACAAAAATTAAAAATCAATATAAAATACAAAATAAAAAAATAAAAAAAAGAGAGAAAAAGAAAAGGGAGAAGAAAAATAACAAAACGGAAGAAAAGAGACAAAGGAAGAAGATTCAAACCATTCGAACAACTTTGGAAGATTCGATTCAACCGAACATCAAGGAAAGATTGAGAAACTTCACAGATATGTTATATATTCTTGATTTTTATATTTTTATTTTATATATATTTCTAGGGTTTATATACAAAATTGTGAAATCTTAATTAATTATTGAATATTTGTATGTTTCTAAGTGCTTTTGATAAATATACATAATGGGTAAACGGATTTGGTTTAATCCCGTTGTTTTTTTGTTCGTTTTTTATCTTGTTAATTTATGTCATTCATCATTTCGTCTCAAAACTGAGATGGTCGAAGAGTATTCAACAAGTAAATGTCAAACACCTGACTTTTGTTCGAAACCAATCACCGAACATTGTTGAATATGTTCGAAGAGTAACTGTCGAACAAAAGAGCAAGGCTGTGCGGGTGTTCGAAACAATCATTCAAACGCCTGAATGTGTGTTCGGTAACTTCTGTCGAACACTTACTCAGGTGTTCGATTATTTTCATTCGAGCACCCTATGGGCTCAATTGTTCGGGGCTTTGTTTGACATAAATTTGTCGAACGTTTACACTCCAGTTCGAGTATATGTTTCGAACAGTCAATTTTTTATGTATTATAGAATCTTTTTCTATTTGTTCAGTTTTTATATCAACATTATAATGCTAATATTTTTATAGTTTTATTTTTGTTGATTTACAGGACGTGTTTACAATAGAGATAGAGTACGCTCAAATTCATCTGAAAAAGCATTAGAAAGATTACAACCAACAATGTCAAACCGAAGGCGTCGAGCCCTTTGGTCTCAATTTGAAGAAGTACCGGAGATGCTGCCAGAGCAAAAGACGACTCAACCGGAAGAAGTAGCAGAGCTAATTCCAATACAAGAAGAGTAGAACATGCCTCACGAGACACCCGAATTACCCGAATTGGATGATGACAGTGATGAGGGTGAGTTGAGAGGACAATTTCCAGGTGGTCCACTAAACCCTGTGTTGATACCAAGCTTCAAGACTCATGTAACTGCTAAGATTTGGAAGGGTTAGGAAAGAGAATTGCTCAGGTTACAGTGTCACACGACAACTCTTTTGGAATGGGATGTGACGATGGATCCTACAACTTGAGAGTGGAGAAGATTATTTAAGGATACAAACTTTATATATTTACGGGCTATATCTTACCCCACTCCAAACAAAACCTTGTTGTGTGCCTTTGTTTAGCGTTGGCAGCCAGAGACAAATACTTTCCACATGCCGTTCAGGGAGATGACTATCACGTTGGATGATGTGTGGTGTTTGACTGGTCTAGCAGTGACTGGGAAGCCTGTTGAGCTTCCATATGTGGATGACGATGATTTGGAAGATGGTGTTGATGTGGTTTAGAGATTACTAGAAATTGCATACGAACACGCATATGAGGAGATTAAATCAGTGAGGGGTAACTCAGTCAGATTAGGGTGGCTGAGAGATAACTTTAGTGAGGACATGACCCCAAATGATCCATGGAGATTACAGTTTTC
Source organism: Caryopteris x clandonensis (assembly GCA_028749325.2). Lineage (NCBI taxonomy): Eukaryota > Viridiplantae > Streptophyta > Magnoliopsida > Lamiales > Lamiaceae > Caryopteris > Caryopteris x clandonensis. The sequence goes on along the minus strand of JAPYKT020000024.1, from coordinate 567,832 downwards.
AGCACGTGCTTATTTATGGTATACCATGGGTTGTATTTTATTTCCTGATAAGAGTGGTAATCTTGTTGGGACTCATTTTCTAATATTGCTGGAGAATGCCGAGGATGCTCATAGATATGCATGGGGCACGGTTGTATTTGATTTTTTATAAAGACAGCTAGGGATAGCATTCAGACATAAAGTGAGACAGATGGGAGGGTTTCTGCCCTTACTAGAGGTAATTTATTGTTTAATTCACAAATTTGATTGAACTTTTACTTTAATATTTTGTGCTAAATAAAGTGTCTCACTTGTAGGCTTAGATATATGAGTACTTTCTATCTACTCAGCCTCCACATAACACACAATACCTCTCAAGGCGTCCACTTGCAATGAGGTGGTCTTCAACATCACGTTTCGGAGGAAGAGCGCAATAGCTTGTGGCACATAGAGAGATGTTGGATTCTCTTTCAGAATCAGATGTAAGAATTCCTTCATATTTAGTTTATCATTATTGAATATATATATATATATAGATATATGATTATATAACTTGAATTAATATACAGGTGGATTGGAACCCTTATGCCGGTGTGCGGGAGTATCATCAATTACAAGAAGTATTGTTTTACCATGGATGCATTTGCTTGTTCAATATTGTGGAGCCCTACCATCCGAATCGAGTGCTAAGACAGTTTGGTTATGTCCAAACTATTCCTTCCATCCCTCTTGGTCCGAGTGATGTGAACAGACCGGGCAAATGTGGTGGTCGATACAAGCTTATTTGGGGCCAAGCTCTTAGAGGTTACTTTCGAACGTACGATAATCACGTTCTATCTGCTCGCTGACGTGGTCAAATTGCTATCCCGACTTGTCAGTTTTCTCCAGGATATAAGGAGTGGTACATCGAACATTCTCATCCCATTGTGCAGAATCCTACTCATTCTTCCAATACAGCACGCCGGTCTAGAACAGCAAATGCAAGTCAACTTTGGGAGTAGAATCACGATGCACTTACATATTTTGAACCTCTTATGCATATGTGGAGAGCTCATGATAAGAATCTAACCTTGCAATCTGCGATGGCACAATTGGAGATGGCATACTTCACACTGGGAGGGAATAGAGGAAATGAGGGTCCATCCGAACCTGAGCCATCTAGCCATGCCGGTAGAGGTCGGTCTTCACAACGAGGTCGACGGGAATAAAATAAGAGACAATTTGTATAGATGTATTATATTTTTATGCGTATGTAAACTTCTTTTGATTAATTCAAGTTTTTTATCTTGATTCCGAATTGTGATTTATGTTGACTTGTTTTTGTTTATTTAGTACCTATTGTTAACTTAAAATGCCAAACTAAAAATGCAAATGAATAATGTTTGGTAACATTGGACATTGACAAAAACATAGAGTTTGGTAAAAATATTTGTTAAAAAAAATGGAACAATTCACAACTATATAGTAATCAACAATTTCGAGCTTATGTTCGAAAGAAAGTTTCGAACAAATTGATGTGCTCGACAGGAAGTTCTGGTCATATCTTCAACTGTAAAAAAAAGCAGGACCGAACAAGATACTTATATTTGGCAAGAATACTCGAACAAAGCTTAGATGTTCGGTTTCTAGTTTCAAACACTGTCAATTTGTTCGACTGTAATTGTCGAACACATACCTTTTTTGCACTTATAACACTAAAAATACAAATAAATCCATGTATAGTTTGCATTAAACCAACAAAACATTCAAACAAAACCCTACAATATTTTTGTAATAAATCAATTAAACCAACAAAACTAGTCTGCCAAATTGACTGCTTGGTTATATACATCATGTTCCGAATGAGTGAATCATATAAGTTGATTATGAAAAATGAAATGTTGTTGACATACTACATCCCATTCTGCGGCGCAATCATCACGACATTCTTACCACATAGCAAGAGGGTGAGGCAGTGGGTGTTCTGGACGTAGAGATAGCTACACAGAATAAAAAATAAAAAATTGTAGTTTATGAAAACAACCGATATAAAATTATATTTAAGTACCGCAATAAAATGGTTCATCCTTTCAACTAGTGCAATGCAAATGCATCGTGGCTTTGCTGTGACAGATGTCCTAAGGGACAAGAAGGTGTTACAAATGGAATTTGACAACGTCGCCAATATGACATTGTATGCACTTGCAATCAGGTGACCCAGTTCCGGCAATGTAAGCCAATATTTTTTCATAGCAAACTGAGGGTCAAAATAATTTAACATCATCATAATTTCATCAGCTGAACCTATTTGGATGAAGACTTTTGTATATAATGCTACATGTGGTCTTAATTCATCCATAAGATCTTGACGAACCTTACACCATGCTTCTTCTCCAAATCCCATTGCATAAGCCACAACACGAAATCCACAATGACCATCCCCAACAACATTCTTAGTTTCAATAACATGCTCCCGAAATATAAATGATATATCATCAATAAAATCAATCGGAGATGGTATTCTCATTTTCTTACGTATAACCTATTAAACATAACACTTGAAAAATATATTATCAATATTTATGTAACTTGAAAAATAATAGTTACAATGTATGACCTTTTGTTTTTGTCTAAAAATGGTAGTGAACATTAGTTTTTCATGAGTTGGTGCACTGATATTTATAGCATGTTCAACTGGAGAACACTTTCCTTGATACACTCGACATATTCGAATGCACTCGGGGCGCGCTTTGTTGAAGTTGAATTTCTTTGTCGTACCCCATTTGGTTGACCGTGAGTTTTCTTTTGAATCTCAGGGTCAAACAACGACGTTGTTTGTGAATTTGTGATTTCCCTTAACCTCTTCAACATCAGCAACAACTTTGGCTCGCAAGAAGTGTTGATAATATTTAAAAAATATCCAATGTCCTCAGATATTCGAGGGCCAATATGAGAGGCAACATTCCCACCAACCTTTTATGTCGACTGATACGACTCCATATCTAACTTCTTCCAAAATTTGTCGATTTTGTCTAATGGAATTGGTGCGTCCGTTCGTTTGAATTCAGATAATTCATGTGCACACGGTAATCCACACGTCTTTCTCATAATGCAACCACAAAGCAAGGGATCGACCTCAATATCACCAATATCATTCATCTCATCAAATATCCTATCCAACGCTTTGCTTGAAACCTCCCATCTCAAAATCTTGAATATAGATGGTTTGTATCTATGTTGCACCACATTAATGCTCTTCTCAAATGAAGTTTTCACTGCAGTATGTGATGTCTCAATAAGAGAATGTATTTTAACCCAGCATGTCTCAAAGTTACCCTGGCTCGATCCTAAATATCTTTTTAACTTTACATGATGGCTCTCCGCCCTACAAAATTTAAAAAAAAAAATCTTTAGACATGTAAACAACATAGACTAGATCAACAAATTTAGATATAGATACCTATTTGTCGTGACATTATCGTAATGCATGACATTGTTTATCCATGCCGAGATAAATTGTTCTTTGTATGACGTGATCCATTGTTTGATGCAATACTGAACAACATTTGAACAATATGAGTAATCATGCTCAAAACTTCTTAGCAAATCATTGAATACAACTTCATTTTCAGCATGCATTAGCACGTTAAATGAACTATTAAATGACTTACAATTCACATTCAAAAGAAACATTTTCTTGCAGTTAACCAAAATATTCCTTGAAATGTGTCACCTACATAAAAATGACTGGAAGTAGAGAAAGTAGACTGTATTTCATTAATCAAAGCTGTTTCTCGATCAGTAACAACAACAGTTGGCAAAGATGATTGGTCCATCAACGATTTCAAGATCGTGCAAGCCCACAAGTAGTTGTCCTCACGCTCGGATTCTATATAAGCATATGCAATCGAAAATGTCATATCTGTCAACGTCACTCCCATAATTTCCAATAAAGTTAATTTACAATGATTTGTCTTGTATGTAAAATCCATCAGCAAAACATTGGAAAAAACAGGCAATAATTCCACACTTGTAGAGTGAGCGGAAAATATATCTTTTACAACATCAGTTTTCTCGCATCTTCTATGATTTGCAATTTTCCCATGAGATATTGTAATTGGGATCGACCTTTATGCTCGACAACTCTATGCTTCAGACGAGCATTATAAATAGGCTTAAGAGTGGATACATTTGTTGGCCATTTGTTCTTCAATCCACTCAAAATATCTCGTGGTCAAGTGTTACTTTTTGACAAATTAAGTACAAATACATCTTGTTCTGGAGTTAAGCGACCTGTAAATGAGTGGCCTTCTAAGTATTGGGGAATTAGGTGATTACGTGTGCCTCGTATAACTTCCAATGCCCAATTACCATCTTTATCAATTTGGTTACCTCGTAACATAAATTGACAATTACATTTTTTTTTCCAATTCTTCTTCTCTTCGTCTTCGACTTATTTCCCTCCAACTCTATCTGTAGTTCATCCATATTTACAGGTGCAAGTACTTTCTTTTTTGACTCATGGTAGGTACCACTTTGTTCACAGGCTAGAGTCACACGAGGTCGTCTCCCACTTTCAGTATTGTCTGATCTTTTAACGATAACAACCATCCCATTTTCATTTGTCGTACTACAAACCCAATTTACCAAGTTTTCCTTTGATTCAAATAACACATTTGTCGTGAACAAATATCCGTAATCAATCACCAAATCATTATTATCAACATTCACGTTGCAAATATCTGTCAAAAGTGCATTCGAATCCTTAAAAAAATAATAAAAAAACTGCACAACAAAAATAGGGTGGTGTTCGACACTAACTTTCGAACCAAACATCTACTGTTCAAAAGTGAAGTTCCAAACAAATGGCTATTGTTCGATTCTAACTTTCGAACATGTTGGTGATGTTCGGAAGTTATAGTCGTACACATGTCATCCGTTCGATGCTTTTCAATCGAACACTTTATGCGACTGGGTAGTATAAAATCATATTTTTTATGCAAAATATATGAAAATTTCAACATGAAAATAAATGTAATACTTACATTATTATTTTCTATTGATGTATGTTGATCCATAATTGAATTTTTTGAGTTCACCGTAACTTGAAGAAGAAGAAATCTTGCGTGGAGAAGAAAGAGAATGAAAAACTTAAACTAGGTTTTAAATATATAAATATATTAAATATATAAATATATATAGAAGGATATGTTTTAAATATATAATGTCAATATACTGATATCTAATTTTATCTTAAATCTTATGGGACATATTTAGAAGGTATGAATAATGTCCCATCACTTAACTATAATCTTAATAATTATTATAAAATTTTAAAGAAACATTATATATTGAGGGTATGCAAGTGGAGACTTCCAAATTGTAGTGTTGTTTATATCTCCCAACAACAAAAGTCAGAAAAGGAAAAGAAGAATTCAATATATCCCGCAAAATACGTGCAAAGATGCTGACGCAGTTACTCCAACCCGACGATACGTTCTGCAGTATCGCTTGTACCCCCCAAATCATCAAAAGCACAAATCACTTTCCCCCACCCACACAGACTAAGCATACTTTTATATATTATAAATTCTGATTTGTCTTTTGCTCTTCCTTCAGAATCACTAGTGGTACGGACTCCTCGAGGGGAATTCTGAATTCTGCTGCACTATCTCAGTTTCGGATCTGCATTCGGGAATCTCTTCGCTCCTTTTCAATCATCCGATCAATCATTTTTCTCTTCTTCTGTCGTATTTCTTTTCTTTTTTTTCCCACCCTTAATTCTTCATTCACTTTTTTAGATGATGGGTCTCCACTCACGGTTTAATAGTTGAAGTAATTGATTAGGTTCTTGTTTCTCTTTTTCTTTTTTCTGGATAGTCTATCTATATTTTTGGTTGAATTTTGTTATGGCTGCGGAAATCTGACTACGCCATGAGGAAGAAACTTGATACGCGTTTTCCCGCTGTAAGTTTGTCTCTCTCTACTCTCTCTTCTTTTAACTCGTGCAATTCGTGTGATTAGTTGTTAATCTTTCTCTTCATTTCCTTTCTTTTTTATTAGTGGTTACTCTGAGTTGCATACATGTATGAAATCTGAACTTTGGAACTCAGCATTTTTTTATGTGTGGCAATTTCGTGGTTCTCTATGTTTAATTCATGAAAAAAAAAAAAAAAAAAAAAAAACTTTACCTTTTAATGTATGATTGTGCTGCAATTTTTGTTACTCGTTTCTTGGGTTCTTTTCTCAAAATTTGAGTAGATATCATTTGAAATTCAGACAATTAGCAGTCTGATTGCTGAATTGTAGTACTGCACCGTGAGTAGGGGTGTTAATTTTGCATCACTAGGCACATGGTGCAAATGCGATGTTATGGGGTTTAGTTGCTATACTTTCACCCCATTTTCTTTCAATTTAATTTTCATATTCTGTTCGTTTTGAGGAAAATATTTTTCCCTAGATTTAAAAAAAAAAAAAAAAAAAGATATTTTTTAATTGGATATGATTCCGTATAATAGGTGTGTGAAAGGATTTCAAATGATAATAGATCTGAAGAAAATGTTGAAATAAAAGTTTCTTCTCTCTGATGAAAGTGGTTGCAACCAATGTACATTGGAGTTTTAAACTGTTGAAGGTTCAACCATTCCATTTGAAAATGAACCAAATGGGCTCGCTGTCTCCGGGTTGGTTTAATTGGTACCTTGTGCAAAAGTCTCCAACAAACTAATAAATGAAAATTTGTCTGGATATTATTATTATTTCTATAATGATTATATGGTATTTTTTGTATTGAATGATGTGAAATGCTGGTAAGGAAATCGATTTTGGTAGATGTATTAATGTTTCTAAGTTTGACATAAAATCTTGAAATGAGAATTAGTTGTATTTTCTGGTGAAAATGGGTAAGAGAAATGGTTATGAGAGTTCTTCATAGAAAAGATGGGAGATGCTACTTCAAAATGAGAACAAGCAACAGCATTTGCCATTCGTAGTGCTTTTTTAATTTCAAGAATTTCCGGAGCTCCCCCTTTGACAGGACTTGCAAATCTTATGTGTCTCGATGACTTTTTAAAAATCAGCTCTAACCAGGTAGTCATGTCAGGTAATAGGGTATGATACATTAGGACAGACTGGTACTCTTTTAATGGATCTTGTGAAACCCTTGTTGAATCATTAAAACTGTTTGAATTGGACGACAAAGCGAACTACACCCTTTTTATCCACTCCCAACCCCTCCATTGTTTTCAAAGATCAAGAAAATTAGAATTTGAGTAGTAATGGGCGAAGGAAATGAGACTGGTAATGTTTAATGGCCTCCCAGCCCTTGTGGGTAAATTGTGGTTTGGGTTTTCAACTTTTGCTTGTTTGTGGCAGATCTGGTGGTATGGGCATTTAGAGGTATGGAGCTTTGATTTCTTTCATCATGTAGAAGTGGTGATATACTGATCCATACCCCATTTTGTATTTTGTGGAGAATTTCAAGGGTGGATGTGGGGCTGCCTGTAATATGTGAGAAAGTGGGAAGGCGTGTGTTTTGTGTGTTAGCTGGCCTGGGCATGGAGAGAGTGAAGAAGAGAGTGTGCTGGATGTCTTGTTCTAGTCTTATTTTTATTTGCATCTATCTAATTCAGGGAAAAGTTAGATGGTGGCACATTATATTTAAAATGACTTATCTGTATCCCGGAAAATAATATCATTTTTCCCAATAAAAAGGATGTTTAATGCCTGCCTTTTGAAAAAACTTGCCTTTAATTTATTTTGATCGATAGTAGACTCAACCACACTTGATGAACCCCGCTGGCACAAACTGGACAATTTGTTCTCGAACCTCTTGAGCTTCAGTACCTGTTGTTACCATACCACATTGGCGGGGACAAGTTGGTACCGAAGCTTCAGAGCTTTGTGATCAATCTGTTCTGAAGTTTGAATGTGGATCTACGATTAGGTCTTTTTTTCTGTGCCATACATGCTTTTGAAGGAGTGAGTAAAAAAAATCTTTGCTTGTGGAAAATGGTGTAAATGCTTGCTGTCCCAAGCTAGGGAGATTTGAAACCATATTGTTCTGAAGTCATGAATGTGGGTGGACAGTTGGATCTTTTTCTGCCATATATGCTTTCGAAAGAGAGTTAAAAAAACATCTTCGCTTATGGAGAATGGGTGTACAACTTCCTGTCCCTTAACCTTTTTTGTTATTTTTAATTTGTCAGTTAAGTGCTTACTTTTTATGTGTTTTAAACAATAACCGCTCAAATGAACGTATGTACGTAGATGTGTGTGTGTGAGTGTGAATTGGTTTAATGTTGGGATCAAAGAACTTTTTGGGTAATCGCCAATCAGTTTCAGGGACCCAGTCGCTGTTCTGAGTTTTAAAAACATTGGCTTTTGAAGTTTCCCATTTTCCTTTCATTGCTGTCAATAACCTTGCCTAAATGTTCCATATTTAGGAGGGCAGTGCTTTGTTCTTAACTTGTAATCTGAAATGTTTTTCCTCTTTATGCTGTGTCCTAATAACAAAATCATGATTTTCAGCAATAGACTAATGAAAATGTGTTTTTCTCAGGCTCGGATAAAAAAAATCATGCAAGCTGATGAGGATGTTGGGAAGATTGCGATGGCTGTTCCTGTTTTAGTCTGTATGTATCAATTGGGTTTTTGCCTGCCAACTTCCATTGTGACTTTCAATCTAAAATTATTTGCTTTTTTTGCTATATTAATGCAGCTAAGGCCTTGGAGTTATTTCTGCAAGATCTATGTGACCGTACATACGACATGACTGTGCAGAGAGGAGCAAAGACTGTTAGTTCATTGCATCTGTGAGTAGAACACCTTTCCTAGTCCATTATTTTCTATTCTACTATTAAGTTTCGTTCAGTTGACTATTATATTTTCTCTTCTAAATCAATTACTTTTCTACCTCAATATATCCTAAAAATTCAGCAAAACTGCTGTCGACTATTATATTTTCTCTTCTAAATCAATAGATTTTCTATCTCAATATATCCTCAAAACTTAATTTTAATTAAAAAAAAAAAAAAAAAAAAAAAAACACTCTCAACCCCGAAACCCCAACAAAATAGCTAGAAATAAGAATCCTCACCAAATATGATAACAAATGACCCTTGTGTAAAAAAGAAAATAATGACCCTTGTGTCAGGCAAGGAGTTGTAAAATATTTTTTTCTCTAATTCAACTTTGATATGGTTGTCCACCCTAGTGTGGCTATCCTCTTGCTTCCCTAATTTACCTTGAGCTTGAAGAGTTCTACTATGTGTGAAAAATAATGGGTCAGAGAGCTAGACTGTTCTCTTTGTTTTTCCTTTTCTTTTATAAGTCAATTTTTACTTCTCTCATTATATCTTTTGTGATGCTGTTGATGTGTCTCGTGGAGCATATTCCCTTGGTCCATATCTAGATTCTTTTTCTATATTTCAAAGACTCTTATCTGAACTATATTTTGTATACATTTCCTTAGCACTTAGGCTGGAATGTTCTTAATTAGATTAAACTCATATAAGCGCTTCTATGCTTTTGAGGTTTTGTTGTGAAATAGCATGAATACTGCATTACAAATTTCCCATTGTCTGCAAAAGGAAGAAGGAATAGTGCAGATGAGTTGGACAATTGCCATACCCCACTGATTATGGTAGTCAAATGAGAAATGGTTAGAGAAACTAAAGAAGTGTGCTATTTTTCCATATAGCATTTGTTGCATCTTTAAGCCTTTGTGAATTGTGAAGGAGATGGTACTAGCCTACCCTTAATAAATTTCTGTGTTGATTCACTTTTTTCATCTTGTTTTATTCTTGGTATATTTCTGAGGGTTTGGTGCTAAAGTTCAAAAAGGTTTCATGGATTGAGATTTGTAAAGTCATTGGCTCCCGCCCCTAAAATCCTGAGAGGTGTGTGAGCAAGTCTCAAGTTCCGTATTGAAAAATGCTCTTTATTCCTTTGAATTGTATTAGAAATTTAGCATTATTCATACGTAGCGAGAACATGTGAAATAATGCCATTATCTATTAGTTTCCTTTCGTAATTTTGGGCAATGCTAGATGGGTATAATGGCTAATGAGAGAATTAAATGTCATTGCCACCATACATGAGAGGATTACTTAATAATCTGCGAAGGTATTGGCAATGGAAATCTTTCTGCCTGAGATGAAAAAGAAAATAGAAATGCTATTTTTGTCTATGTGGCATATGTAACCTAAAAACAGTTGGTTAATAATTTATACAATATACACCATTTTAGGGTTGATTCTGTTGTACCGAGCCGAGCATAAGTCATGTTTGGAGTTTACAGTATGTAGTGTGTACTAAGGCGTTTCATGTTATAATTAATGTTTAATCCACAGCAGTTTCTAAGTTTCTATTCTTGTGTGCAGGAAACACTGTGTACATAGTTATAATGTGTTTGACTTTCTCAAAGAAGTTGTTAGCAAAGTTCCCGACTATGGTCATTCTGATGGCACAGCTGACGCATCAAAGAGAAGGTATATTCTGTTTCTGTTTTCTGCTCCCTATTGAATGATGTTGGTGACTGTGTATGAATCTGCTAGTTGTTTTCCAGGAAAGTTACCAATGAATCTAAAGACAGTGATGAAGAGTCCAAAAGGAACAGCATGGTAAGATTTGCGTCATCTTTATTGCACTAATTCTGATGGTATGTTACCAGTTTCAACATCTCCTTTTTTAGATAAGAAATGGAAATTTTATTTAATTATTAAAATATTGAAATGTTTACATCCAGTGGATTAGACGTCCACATAAAAACTGCATCTTCAAAGAACAGCATTCCAGAGCTAAACTCCAACCCGTCACCCAATCATATATAGAAGAAATGCCTAAAATGCTTATGCCTACCCACAAAACCATTCTAAACTTAATCGTACCCAAATGTTGTGAAGCAGACTCCTGAATGTCCCCAAAGGCCCTTTATTCCTCTTCAACCAGATAGATAAGCCTACATACAATAGGAACTTGTGATGGTTCTAATGTTCTTGCATTGACAACTGCACTGGTACATAGTCTGGAATTCCCTTTTGGTATATATTAGGCGAAACTCACAATTCTTGGCCTACGTTTTATATTACTAAGTCCTACATTTAGTTTTTTTACTAAGCCCTGGTACTGCTATCATTGTTACACATTAATGTACTTTGTTTAACACGCAACTGAACGGTGTTAAAACATATAGATTTTAAAATGTAGACTTGCAAGTTTTATTTCAATGCCCTCGTACTTCTATTATATGTATAAAGGCTTCATAATAATAAAAATTACACAGAAGAGCTTAGAAAAATAAAACTTATCAGGGTCAAAGTATGGGTTTTCCCTATTTATTAAGATCCAATGATATTATTAAACAGAAAAGTTGCTTCAGTGTGAACACGGACTCTGCTTTGGTGCTATATCTCCTCTATTTAGGTGTCTATATCTGCTATTAACATATCCATGAACTTACCTCATGATGAGCACTTTAGCTTTAAATTGAAGGAGCTTGTATTGTGCTTGCTTCTTGATGTTAGTATGTAGAATGTCTTCTTCATACTGAAATTGCATCTTCCATCTGCAGCATGAAACGTGTCATACGAGTAGCAGTGGCAGGGGAAGAGGAAGGGGTCGAGGAAGAGGGCGGGGCCGGGCCAGCCGAGCAACAGAGAGAGAACTCCCTCGACATGAGATCGAACCTGGTCCCACTAGCATTGAGCAAAATGTCCAACAAGTCCCTAGTCCAGTGAGGACAATGGATAACAGCGAGATGAAGGAATCACCAAAAGAGAGCAAAGTCAATGAGGGTGTTGGATTGGACTCTAGGAATTTCGATCTGAACGCTGGGGTAGACGAAAGTTCAGAAAAAATGGCTTCTGCGTTGACAACTGCACCACCTCCTGATGTAAAAGGTGAAGAGTTTTTGGGGGTTTCTGAAATGGATAGGATGGCCATAGACCCAGTTCATCTTGCACAATTTAGTTCAAGGTTGGATGAAGACGACGAAGATTATGATGAAGAAGGGTAGATTTGTAATTTGAAGAGGAGCACAAGGATTTGGGCAAGTGCTGATTTACTAGGATCAGATTTAGCTAAATTTATACCTAAAACAGACGATGAATGATATTAACATCAATGTTAGGAAGTTAGTTTGTTCTTTTCTATGAGTCTGTTCCAGGTGTATCATTATGTGTTTGCTGTAATTGCCCTACCCTGCAGATCATGTACGTAGTCGTGATATCAATGTATGTGGCTTTTTACAGTTTCTTTCTAGTCTGTCTTGAGCTCGCCTTGTCTTCCATGTCGAAGTTAGAGTGCTTGTTTAGATCATGCCGTGCGTGGATGCCCAAGAAAATTGCTGAACGATCAGTAACAGAACAAAAAAGAATGGAATCTAAACAAATATTATGTTTTAAACATATCAATGCTTCGAAACCAAGTTGAATTGTCAGTTAAAAATAAAAACTCAACTTTGACATTTTTCAAGAAATATTTGGGAAAAGAAGCCTATTCTGGGTTGCGTATGTTGGGGGCTTGATTGAGTTGATTGACCCGATGATCCTACATGCAGCGATGAAATTAGAGGACAAGATGGCCCTCTCGAGCAATATACAAAATATAATATATTTTATTATATTAATATTTTAAAATTTTACATAATAACCATTTATGTTAATTATATTTATATAAATATTATGTAATTTTATTTTATTTTTTGTATTATATTACACTGTCATTATCTTAAAATTATTTTTATTAAATAATAAATTGCACCATTTTTAAAAGTCAATTTTAGAGTGTTCTCAACTTCCTAGAAAGTATGTAACTTACTAAAACCTATTAAGATGGAACAATAAATTATAATATTGTATAAATTAAGTAATATAATATTTTATTTTTATGAAAAAATGTTTATATTTCCATATTAATTTCATATAAAAATTAATATATTATTTATTCAAATCCAAACATATATCAATATAAAAATAAATTATTAAATTCATAAAAAAATTATATTCTATTCATAAAAAACATATATCATACTTAAATATAATTATTTATTTTAAAATATTTTTAATATTGATGTCAAATTAAGACTGCAAAAGGAGAAACATGCGTTAAAAAAATTAAACGAAAAAATTATTTAAGTTTTAAAAATTTAACAAAAAAAAAAAAAAAAGAGGAAGAATAATGGGAACATGGATAAAGAAATTAAAATTAAAAAATTATTACCGTGAATAAATTTGATAATAACCCATAACAATAGCATAATCTCTGTCATTCTTCTTTTATATATAAAAGTATTAGCCTTAGTTACAACCTCACAACAAATATTCGGCCAATTGGCCCTTCACCTCATGACCTCATTAATAATAAAAATTAGGAAAAAAATTAAAATTTACTCAATAGCCTCATATAATGGGGCGGCTAATACCACCACCCAGTCCTATATGTATACCACATTTTAGTGATCCACAAAAATAATTCTGGGCTAAACAATAATCTTATCTTTTTTACTAATAAAATTAAAATTAATATAAAAATTAAGAAAACAAAATACATTAAAAAAATATATATATTTGAATATCTAGTTTCTCTCTCCCTCTCCCTCCCACTCATAAACTCTAGCCTTCACCAAAAGTATGTTATTTTCTTTTTTTCATATTTTACAACGTTGTTGTAAGTATTCTGATTTGTGTCTCCCAACAAACATGTTCAAAAAATATAGTATTACTGACATTGTTCAAAAATATAAAAGATGAAAAGAAACTATCTATATTTGAAACGTGAAATTCGAATAAATGAGTGTTCGAAAAATAAAATCTAAATACTTATTTTTGAATACTCTTCAAGATGCTTGAGGACTTGTTTTCGAACACTCTTTCAAAAAGTTCAAAAAATCATGTTCAAGTATCTACGACTTTTCTTTTACCTTCTAATTTTGCACACCCACCAATAATCATGAATAAAAAAACATGAACATAAACATTTAACTTCTATTTTGCACTTCCACCATACCATAAATATTAAAAAATCAATCAAAAACATGAAAACAATCCCTAAAACCTAATCAAACTTTAAGCAAGAGTAAACCCTAATTTTTGAAGAAGCTTGAAATAAGTTAAGATTTGCCTATAAAGGACTTCGATTCATTTGCATTCCATAAAACTGGATTTTCCGAATATTATATAGTTGTCCAAAATGTGTTTATATATATCTGCACCCTCGAATACAAAAAGTTGGTACCTTAGTGACGTTGTGGTTAATCAAAATATTCAATTTCATGAATTTCAAGCCAACAATATTTGCAATATAATTATGCTATAATATGCAAGGGGCTTCATAAATTATCACAATAATTTATTAATATCACCAGTTTTATATTTATGCCAAAAATTTTCATGTTTACAACTGCAGTTCACTCATGAGATTTTGAATTTATCATAAACTTTCTTAATATTACGAGATATTGAATTTATCACGAGTCTATTAACTTTATCATAAGATTAGAACGCCTAATTTTTTGTGAAATTGAAGAATGTCCACAAAAGAAAATTAATTTTCTTTGCAGAATGAACAAACTAAACATCCATGGGCCGACGTTTGTACAACTCTTGAGGCAGCCTTGGGGTAGGAACTGCCTCCAATGGAGTCCTCATGTAGGTCACCATACCCAGGCCCTCTCCCATGTCGATCTCATCCGGGCTCAGCCCGGCCCAGCTGAAGTGGTGCAAAAGGTGGCCTATCATGGACACAACCAAGTTGATACCTAGTTGGGCACCCGGGCACACCCGTCTCCCGGCCCCGAAGGGTAGTAGCCGAAAATCGGCCCCTTTCATGTCAATATCATCCTCTAAGAACCTTTCGGGCCAAAATTCCAAAGGGACCTTCCACACATTAGGGTCACGCGCCACGGCCCAAACATTGACATGAACATTAGTACCCTTGGGGATGTCGTATCCGCCGATCTTGACATTTGCATTGGCACAATGTGGAAGCATTAGAGGGGTTGGAGGGTGCAGTCTGAGAGATTCCTTGGCTATGGACTGGAGATAGGGAAGGTTTGAGAAGTCCAGTTCTGTGATCACACGGCCTGGCCCGATCACACGGTCCAGCTCGTCTTGCGCCTTTTGTTGGACCCTTGGGTTCTTGATCAGCTCGGCCATGGCCCATTCCACGGATACTGCGGTAGTGTCCATTCCAGCAGTCATTATGTCCTGTGATCAGACTGAGCAGTTAGCAGAGAGCTTTTATACTAATCAAGGCAGGATTCAGATCCTGTATCCCCGACAAAAAGATTCTTGTTTCTAAGATGTTCAAAATTCTAAATTATAAAAACCCGTAAAATTATAGAACATATATAGGTTTGAAGTTAACGAATATAAAATGAAATTTTGCATTAAATATAGAATTCATACATGTTATGTACGACTTCTATCATTGTCTTAAATATAGGAAGCATCAAGATTAGTTGAGACCATAAGTATGGACTCACCCAAAGAAGGCCAATGATGGTGTCCTCACTAAGATCATACTTATCTTTAAGTGTCAGCAATGCATCAAAAAAATGTTGTTTGGCTCCTCCTCCACTTTCCTGGCTAGCAAGGGTGTGCTCTTCCATGATCTTCCGGGCGAGACGGTCCCTGCGCGCCCCGTGTTGGGCGAACGTCTCCTCATCCAGAGGGAACAGCCAGCGGAGCCACGGGATGTGCTCCGCTATGGAAATGGATGCACCAATCTTGATTCCAGTAGAAATAATGTCCTTGAACTCGAGGCCTTGCTCGTCCATCATCCCCTGAGAATTCTCGAACCGTTTCCCAAATGCAAGCCTCGTAAGGTTGTTGAATGCCACAGATCCCAGATACTTCCTCACCACCACGCTCTTTCCCAAGTTATCTACTTGCAAATATTGTACAGCCTCTTTAAATCAAATACTCGACAAATTAATAATCTTTTTAATATAATAGTTTTCTTCAATCTTATGAGAGCCTATATGCTAAATTAATACTCCATAAATTAATAAGTTCTTTTAATAAATAAATTTTGACAAACAAAAAAATTATAAATTAATAAATGTTCACTTATTTTACTTATTTAATAATATATAATTTATTTGTAAAATAAAAAATATATCAACTATTGATTTTGATTAATAAAATGAGACTTTAACTTTTGAAATAAAAATAATTTCAAGATTAAAACTATTTGAAACAAGATTTTTTTTTTCGAGTAAGTAATATATTAGGGTAGGATTTGATTGAATTGTAAAATTCAATTTTACATCTCAAAACAATCGAGAATGAAATATTTAAAATTCAAGATATTTCCGCGTCAAGTTTAAAACAATCATACCCCTAAATGTCTTTCTCATGTAATGCAAACATCAAATATTGTAACAAACTAAAATGAAAATTCAACAGCTTCTGAAAACATCAAATTTATATGTACACAACTATTTTTATTTGTTATTTTGATTTATTCAATCATAAATATCTTATTTTTAGAATAAAAATATAATTTTTTTTAACTAATAAAATAAGATATTGAATTAGATATTTATGAAAAATAACCTCTTTTTTTTTTTTTTTTTTTCTTGAAGGAGAATTAATAAGTAGGCGTAAAAAAGAAAAAAAATTACATACGAGGGGACGTGCAATCTGTATAGATAGATTCCACCATAGCAGTGACCTCATCCTCTCTGATGGGCCTCAAGGCTTCAAGTCTCTTAGGCGAGAACAGCTCGACTGTACAAACTTTTCTCACCTTCACATAGTGGGGCCCATAATCGGCCCAAGTTAAGTCCTGCCCGTTTTTGCTGAATCTCGCGACGGAACGGCTGCGGTGGCGGTGGGCCAGCTGCTGGTCCTTCTCTTTCAGGACTTCTGTCGCCAGTTCCGAGTTCGACACGACGACGTTCAGGGTGGAGCCCATCCAAAATGATATGATGGGTCCGTAGGATTGGGCCCACTCTGCGTAGCAGCGGCAGCGGACTGGTTTGATGTCGTAGATGTTCCCGAGCACCGGCAGCGGCCGAGGGCCCGGCGGAAGACGGTAACGAAGGCGGTGGCGGAGGAGGAAGATGAGTAGAGGGAGAAGGAGGAGGATGAGAGAGAAATCTGCCATGACGAGTGCATGGCTGGAGTGCCTGAGTTCTTACATTATATGTGAATGGGGAGGGTAGGTAAGATGTAGTTGAATGGGTGGGTAATTCATGGTGTTTTTGTTTATTTCTATCATCTGTTCCCGGTTGAGATTATGTTTCATTTGCTCTCACACTTTATATTTTTCAAAAATGAAAATGTGTTTATATATTTAAGGGCATCGGATCGTTTCACATGAACATTTTACATAAGACTTAAATATATTAAATAAATAAAAAAATTTGAAAAAAAATCAAAAAATAAAATAAAAACAAAAGACTAAAAATAAAATAAGAAAAACGTGAAAAATAATGTCATGCCATTAGCCGAACCGTGGGTCAAACTAGACAAATATTATATTTCATGTATCAAGGGGACACCATTTCTCTTATAAAGAGTCATTTAGAAGACGAGTCAAATCAATAAGTCGATGTTGTTATTTAATTATACATGCATGTCAAATTATTCAAATATCGAAACACACTTCGTTGGTTATTATGCGACATTTCAACCGGCAACATGCCAGACAATCTAAACTTACCAATGATAGGTGCAAATTTACCAATCATATTATATAAGGTCTTCCTGAGGATATGTGTTGAATGACTAACCCAATTATGAAAAGATAGAATGGGTTATTTTGTGTTCTCCCTTGAAGGATCCATATATTCATGACTTTAGAACACTCAATTAAAATACAACTTCTGCCAGAATTATGGAGCCTAATAGTATTGAGCAGTGTACTTCAACAATTTCCTTTGGTGATTTCTTGGTTTGGTGTCACTTTGTAATTTACATATGCATTCGGGTCTCGTTAAAAGGGGCCGTGGGCGTAGGAAGACTGGGATGAGATTTGTTAGTTGGAAATAAACAAATGACATGATTATTCATATAATCAAGACTATAACAACAATTTCTTATATGCAAAATTAACAAACAACAAAAATGGTGTAAATTGGATTTATTGGATCAAATGAATGTTTGTGGACTATAATCTCCAAGTGTCTCCTCTGATTCTTCTCTTGAAGTTGATGCTTTGGTTGACTTTGAGATTTGATGGTGGAGTTGATAGATAATTTGCTCTCTAATTGGGTTTAACTTATATAACATCAATTCGAAGGCTTGCTAGCTTGATTTCGAATTGAACGTTATTTATATTGATCTCTGGGAAGAACGCCTTTGAGTCTACGAAGAATGCCGCTTGATTTGATGAATTTCTGACTTTGGAAAACAATGTCGGTCGCAGGGACTTAGCATCTTGATCTCAGATCGAACGCCGTTTATGGTGAACTTCTATGGAAAACGTCTTGAATGCATTTGTAGAACTTCTTGAATGTTGGAGAATTTGACATCAACACATGAAAACACCAAAAAATTAAGAATGATTATAGGAAAATTAATAATTTTGAAAAATCAAGAATTTTTTTCCATACCATATCTACCCTTATTTGTTATTCGTCAAAATTATTTTTATTTATTTTGTCTTTCTTTCTCAAAGTTTCTAATCTTTATTGCCTTAATATGTGATATAACATAAAGTTTTTAATCTTCATATATAAACGAAGTCGTGCTTTTTAACATGTTGCTTACCACTAACGAAACAGCTTCATTATTTTATTTTATTGTTATTTTAACATGTGCTTTGTTAAATTTATTTCTAATTTATAACCTTATGCACTTTCTTCATTCTTCTTCATATAATTGCTCCCATCTCACTTATAAAATGTGTTAATATGTTCGTCGAATATATAATTTTTAATTATAATAATTGCAAAAAGTGTAATTGTGGTAATGTAGGAGAGCAACAATGTTTCGATTACATACTGCTTTTTATTTGGATAATTATGTAAAAAATTATAAATTATGTGTCAATTTTCAATTACAACATAAATTTTATAAAGTATAGACATTCATAAACTTTTTCAATTGCAACATCGACTCCATTTTCTGATATGAAATTGTGAGGCACCACCATCATTTGATGCGGCTAGTCGAGGCCGTCCTAAAATTCAATATCTATTTTTTTATTCACTACTGCCCTCATTGTACTCAAGTGCGAAAGTTAGTTTATTTTGTTTTCTACCTTTAATTCGTGATGATGGTGGTAAAGATACTGAAATAGATTGTGGATCTAAGACAACATCATCGATATGTGCATAATGATGGTTGTGGCATCACAATCTGATTGCATAATTTTCTGTTGATGTTGTAATTAAAAAATAATCATATTTTATGATTTTTTATGTTACTTTTAAAAGTTAATTTTGAAATTGAAAATTGATATATAATTTATATATATAGATATAGATATATTTGTAATTAACCCTTTTTATTTGTATCTACTTATTATTGTTTTTAATTAATGATCAAATAAGTTTTTTGTGCATCGGGATACACCATACAACCCAACAAATAATACTTTTTAAGTAAATCAATAATACATTGTAAGTAAAGAGTAATATTGTTAAAAAGTTAATAATGTTATAACCAAATGATAGAAAGAACAAAAAAATAAAATAAAGATTACCAATGAAGAACATAGAGATTTACGTGGTTCACCAACAATGTGTTGGTTACACCTACAAACAATGAAGATGAGATGTTTAATTGCTATGAGAATTATTTTGAGTACAACATGACGACTAAATTACAGAATAAGTAGTTTATATACCACTACTGAAAATGAAAAATAAGAATGACCTAAAAATTTGCCCAACACAGAAAGTCGTAGCCCAATCTAATAGGTATTGCGAGTTTCAGGGACAGCAAGACGCCCGTACTGACTCTGTGAAGGGGGATTATTAGGTTCAAGACATATTTTAACAAACAATAATATTTCTTAAAGTGACAAGTAATGCACTTTGAGGGTAAAAAATAATATGTTTCACCATTAATACTTTTCAAGTGAAAAAATAAGAATTTTTAATTAAATGTAATATTGTTAGATCGAATTGTATGATGCATTCAATACACAGAAGTTTTTGCCTCAATAAAAGTTTATAATATTTTATATTAATATATTAACTAAATAAATAAATAAATACAAGTACATAATCCAAAAGAAATTGAAAGAAACTATATGTATGGTAAGGATTAAAGAAATTTGATGAAACCATATGAGCCAAATCCAAACTAAAAAAATATTGGATTAAAGGAATGCAAAAGTTTTTACATCGGGTGTATCGTGTAATCTAATCTACAGTATTACTTAATTAATTAAAAAAATATTATTTATTTATTTAAAAATTATTATTACTTTGTTACTTAAAAAAGGCAACAATATTTTTTAAATAAATAAGTAATATTTTTGGGTTAAATAAATAATATTATTAATTAGTTGTATGGTGCTCCGAATGTATAAGAGATTCACTCTTCAAGAAATTTGATAAAATTATATGTGTATTAAGGAATCATGCATGGTAAAAGTTTCTTGTAAATAGAGATGTTAAACGGGCTAGCCCTGTCGGTTTCGGGCTAGCCCTAACGGGTTTCGGGTTAATCGGGCTTCGGTTTAATCGGGTTAATTTAAACGGGCTTGATTATGGTGAACCTAACCCTAACCCTAACCCTACCGGATTTCGGGCTGATCGGGCCACTATCGGGCTATGAGTCAAAATAGTCAAATTATATATTTAAATTTAAAAATTTAATTAAATGCATAGTATCCTCTATTTAAAATACAATTTTAGATAACATTAAAAGATTATATATTTTAGAACTTTTATATCACTATAAAAATTTAAAGATTCAAACATTTAAGTCATATATACTATTTCATGCTCTCAATTATAGCTTTAAGAGCATTCACTGTCATAAAATTTGAAATCATATTACATTGAAGTTCTAAATTTAAATGACAGTATTTACAATCTTCTAGTAATTAAATATAAATTTTAATATCTTCTACTAAAAATCAAATATGGTATATGAAAAATAATAAAAATGGTGTATATTATTAATTCGATATTAAGAAATAGACAAATAAGAAGAAAAGTTCGGGCTATCGGGCTAGCCCTAACCCTAAGCGGGCTAGCCCTATAGGGCTTCGGGCTAAACGGGTTGATTTTTAAACGGACTAATAAAACCAAGCCCTAACCCTAAAATTTTTCGGGTTAAACGGGCCGGCCCGTCGGGCCATGGCCTTTTAACATCCCTACTTGTAAATATATATTAAAGAATTATGTTTAATAAGATTTTATTATAAATATCACAATTTATATTATAAAAAGTAGTAAGAGTATTGAAGCACGTGGAATGAAAACTAATTTTTAATAGGAATGGAATTGAATATAATAAATTTTAATCCACTTTTTCTTTGGGAAAAAAAACAACAAAAAAGCCAAGTATACGTGAAGTTAACAAACACGAGATACGGTTTCCAAAAGCATGTCCTAACGCGCCTTGTGAGCGCGTGGCTGAGTGCGCAGAGGGGTCTTTTCATGTCACTCTTCCCGATCTGCTGCTGCATGGCTTCTCGGGGTGGTCGTACAATCCACACTCAGATTGTGCCATTGGGCGCATGTTAGTACGACCCCGGCCCCACACCGGCTGTACGCATCCTCCACGCAGCGTAGCCCTGATCTCCATTGTAGTAATTATTGGTCGTGAAGGGGAAAGATCATTTTCCGTTGCTATATATAGTGAGCATTTTTCTCAAAAACCCACATTTGGTCTATTCAAATTCAATACCCAGAAACCCTTTCACCTCCTATTCTCTCTGTAGGCAAGAACTCTCTCCCTCCTCTCCCTCCCTCGCCACACACGCACATTGTGGTCTGTGTGAAATTTCTGTGTGTGTGTGTACTGAGTTTCTATACGACGGTGTGTTGTGTGTCCCCCTTCTCTCCCGGGGATCATTTTCATTGCAAACTGTTTGTAGTACGGTCTTCTTGACGTGGAAGATCATAGACTAAGGTGCTATCCACGAAGTATAGAGTACAATACAATTGAACACTTCCATTCAGCACTTCTTGTTCTTTATATACTACCATTTGATCATTCTCTTCTGATTTTTAGCCCCAACCATCCCTGCTTTATGTGTGTGTGGACATACATACATCAATATGCTTTTTTCTACTGCATAACCGTAGATGTGATTTTATTGGTACAACTGGTAAAGCATGGCGTCTGGCTCCCCTTTTCTTAGCATTGTGTAGTGGGATCCTCTTTTGTGTTCTATTCTAGCGAACGATGTCCTTCATTTATTTTTGTTTCTTGAATTGTTTGCCCCATTTCGAGGTTTACGGGAGCGTTGGGGCTATTCATGGTGCATTTATGGATCTTTTCTGGGCTCTAAATTGCTCTTTTTTTTCGTACCCCATTAGCGCGCTCTTTTCCCTTTCCCTTTCCCTTTCTTATGTTTTCTTTTTCTTTCTTTTCTTGTTAGGCTCCTGCATTATAGTGGTAATTGATTGTAGCTAACATCTTTATAATATATGATACCAAACTGGGTAAGTTGTTAATACCGGTACTTTAGGTATGCCTGAGGGTCTTGTTTCTTGAGTATTCTGTATTCCCCTGTATTTTGTTTCACAAATATCTTAGATCACCACCCTAACCTAACCCGAGCAGTTCATTATATGTCTGGATTTGTCTACTTTTATACATATCATGAGGTTATGGTGTTAAAGATTGCATAGCAGATGTGAGGGAAGCATATTAGTCTTTACAGAGCTGTGAACAAGGGTGTGAAGAGGTCATAAGTCTGATGTTCTTCTACGCATAACGGACAATTAGCATGAAAATAATTCCATATTACTAGAATCATTAATAACATACGAAGAATAAAGTCCAACCAAGTTGTGATTAGAAGGCTTTCTAGAAAGAGGGGTCTATGTTGTTTGCTTTTGAGCATGAGTACTTGTGTTCCTATAAGTTCAATACTTTGTCTGTAACTTTATTCTTTTGCTGATGGGTGATCTGCTTTTGCAACATCTGATATTTCATGCTAAAACGGTGGTTAGATAAAGTGAGTATATTAGTTTTGTCTGTGTAAAATTGACAATGGGTCTAAGACACCTACCAACATATCATGGTTTTACTGAAACTTGTGGAGGGGTTTTTTGCATGTTTTTTTTCATGATCATTTTAAGTTTGATTTTCCATAGTGATATGAATTCTTTAACTATGGAATTTGAGGTCATATTCATGAGGTTTATTATTATCTTTTTAATAAATTTTCATTGGTTCAGGTTTCCAGGCGGGCTTTGAGTATTACAGGCCTATCTGTGCCATATTTCAACCTATGGAGCAAAAGGAAAAATCTCTACAAGAACCAAACAAAAATGATGGTCTTCCTTTTTGTTGGGGCATCAGGAAGGGAGGTGTTAATTTGTACGAGTCATTCACTTTTGACGGTGTTGAATACTTCCTATATGACTGTGTATATATGTGGCGCAGTGATCAAGCTGATCCTGACATTGGCAAGCTTGTAAGAATATTTGAAACGGAAAGCCATGAGAAGAAAGTTGAAGTTGTGTGGTTTTTTCGCCCCTCGGAGATAGCTTATTGGTTAAAAGATATCAAGCCAGTTGAAAGAGAGATTTTCCTAGCTTGCGGTCGTGGCAAAGGTCTTTCGAATCTTAACCCATTGGTAACTTGCTTCCATGTCAGGAATTTTCTTAATCTATCTATTATCATGATATACTTGAATTCCAATTAAGCTAATATGTTAGCCAATCCTATCTATATATAGCAATGACTCATTAAGTGCTTTACATATTCAGCTATTTCTACTTTCTATGAATCTTTCTCACTTATAAATATTCCAGTTAGTATGAAGTAGATGCTTATGAGTAATTTGTCTCTATCCTTCAGAGTAGAAATTCATGAATCATGCTTGAGAAGTTCAGTAATGTAATTGAATATTGTTTGTAATTTATGTTTATGTTGTGTTGTCAAGTTTCTTCATAGAAATGATTTCATTTGTCAGAATAAAGTTAAAAAAGAAGCACACTTTGTTCACTTTGTTTCTAATGCCTTCTGGTCTTCTGATTTGTTTCTTTTTATTATTATTATTATTATTATTATTTTATTTTTTTTGATAAGAAACAAATTTAATTGATGTAGAACAAAAGTTATAGGGGATGAGAAATCCCTTACACTTGTTAAAAGCATCAATTCAAAACTTAACTCCAGTCTCTTACTAAATCCATTACATGAAAAGCTCTAAAATTCCTATGACTTGATAACCAAAAGGCTACTCTAAACATTTCTTAATGACTCACTAGAGTTCTGAATAATTCTCTTATATCTTTCAAGACGGATTGACCAAAAAACAACCGGTACTATAATCCCCCATTAGGCTTTACCCTTCTTGTTAATAAAACTGCCCAAATTTGCCGATAACAACTCTGAGGCAGAATGTAGACCCAACTCATTGAGCACTTTGTTCAAAGGCCTCGACCAGAAGGGACAATGCCAAAAACGGTGATTTTGATCTTCAGAGATGCACCTGCACAACACACCAAATTGGCGACAAAAAAACATTCGGGAAGCATTTTTGTAACCCACAGGTGGGTAACCTCCTCCAGACCATCAACCATAAAAAGACTTGGAACTTTCTTAGGCATAGGAACCTTCCTAATTGTTTTGACCCAAGGAAAAGTAGATGTGCTGTTATTTGGGAGTAAATGACCGTGATGAACCTAAACACCAGAACGTAATATCTTCCTCTGATTCCCTCAGCCTGACACCCTCTTCCAACACTAACGGTTGACTTAACTCATCCAACCTTGCCATCCCTCAAGTTTCTAAAAAAAGTGCAGATCCCAAGAGGTCATCTATTACAAGCTTGAAATACATGAATTTTGATTGTTACGGTTTAGTGGCTTGACTGATCTTAATCTAAATATTGAACTAGAGGTGTTTTGTATTAAATTTTAATCTTACAACCATATGGTTTGTTGTGCAGGTGCAGCTCTGAAGATTAATCTTAAAACCAATGGGTTTTTGTACTTGAGACTTTTAATTTATCATGGAGAAGCTACATTGATTGTCATAAAGTTTACTAACTTGTTATTAAACTATTATTTACATAGTTGTCCGTGTGATGCAGATAAGGACACATTTAATTTCACAAATGCATAGTGCATAAAGATGCCATTTTATCTCGCTTAGGATCTTTTTGCCTGTCCTCTTTTGAGGTCTGATAATAGTCTACTTTTTTTTTTTTTTTTTTTAGATGTTGCTACAGTTTCTGCTTTTCAATAGAACCAGTACTCCATATCTGTTTCTTTGATGTCAAAGTGGCATTATCTTCCATTTGATTTGCAAGCACCAATTTTTTAATTTTTTTAGTGCACGGAATGTTGCTTTGGACTGAGAGAACATTATTATGCTGCATCTTTCCTCTCACATCACACTTTTTCCAATGGCCATATAGGAAGCAATATCTGGAAAATGCAATGTAGTTTGCTCATCAACGCACAAATCAAATCCTCAACCAACTGAAGAAGAACTGAAAATGGCTGATCACATATTTTATCGTACTTTTGATGTTGGAAAGTGCATAATATCTGAGAACTTTCCTAATTCAATTGGTGGAATTGAAGGTTTGTCAATGCGCTTTTCGTTTTAAGCTTCACTTGCAATTTTCTTTTTTGTCACTGACCGGAGTTCCTGGAATTGTTTCAACCTAATTTGTGGCAAATAGGTAAGGAGTCATATCATATTATCACTTACCATGATTGGATGTGATGGATACACTTAAACCTTTTCTTTATTTCTTCCTTCCCAACTTAAACCAGTATTCTACAATCTTCTACTATATTTAACTTGGGCAACTGTTCTGGAATTTTTCAGGTATAACAAGGGGTTTTAATTTGGAAAATTACATGGTTTCTCAAACATTCGATTACATTTGATTTATGCATGCTATTTCTTTTTTAACTTATCAATATATGGTGTCTGCCAGAAAATTCCTGTAAGCCAATAGCCATGCTTCGAGAGTGGCCCTGCTAGATAATACTTAATGTACCTGGTCTTGTGCTTTTCTTTAATTTATTTTGATGTCTAGTTCCCACATATCCATATCATTTATGACTCTTAATCGCATCATAGAATCCTTCTTTAATGTCATCTTTAGCTCTTTTATTTTCTTTTACCTCCACAGGAAAACGGAAGGTTTCTTTAGACAGACATTTTGCTTCTTCAGTGATGACCAAATTTGACCTAAAACATCATTATGCTACTAGGAATCTTTGTCTATCCCTTAAAAGGGAACATGGACTTGCTATAGCGGATGGTCTAATAATGCTATCTCTAAATTGTCTAAATTGCTATGCAGTGGATCATTTCTTTAACAAGAGGAGCAGTGCAAATCCCAGCCTTTGTTCTGAACCTAAGGCACATCCAAAAGCCAGGAGAGAAGAAGCGCCTGTTTCAGCAACCAAAAATGCGCAGTCTGCCAAAATAGGAAAAAGTGACTACAGTAATTAATTGTTCCTTTGTCTACTAAGGTGTTAAATAATAAATACATTGAATTGAATTGTGTCTGCAAATTGTAAATGAAAAGTGCAATGATCTTTGCAAGAGAAACACTTGTGCTTATCAAGGATGGGACTGACAACAATACTCGTACTAAAACTGCATTAGTGATTAAACTTTTTGGGCAAATCCTTCACTGGGATATATTGGTTCATACACGTATAATCTGTATGATTTATGCAAGTATCTGAACAATTTCATTAGTGTACACCAAATTTGGAAATGACAACTTTAGATATGCCATTATGCATAGTGTGACCTTCATGTAAATTTTGTGAAAGTGTTGATAAATATCAGTATAGACAATTAATAATTTTGTTTGTGCCAAAATTCTCCTTGGACAAACAAACATAATTTCTTCAAAAGTTTGTTTGCAGCAGATGGTACATCTTATTAGATTATATTATGGTGAATGTACTATAATATATGTTAGTATAAAATAATAAAAAGACCTTATATAAATTAATTTGTAGATATGTTCTGAGAACTCATTAATTCTTGTTTATGTTTATACGTATAATTTGTGCATTTTCCTGGTTGAAATTGGAAGGTATACTTTATGGTATATTACTGAATGTATACATGTAACTAAGATTAAAAGAGGGGAACAAAGATTGTTATACATGGATTAGTCAACCATAAAAGGCTTCATTAAAGAAGTACTGGATGTAATACCTATAAAAAAAAAATACTTTCTAGTAATATAGCTATTTAGAAAGGAGACATTCGTTATATCCTCATACCATAAGAAAGTTATAGGTCCTAGAATAAGTTTATTTGTTTTCTGATCTGCATGGCAAAAGGTGCAGATTACCTTTTAATGAAAAATTGGTATTTCAAGGCTCTCTGTTAGGTTGAACTTGCCTGCCGTATCTCTCATCTGCCCACTATAAAGGCACCAGTTTATCTAAATTGTACATATTAAGGGCCTGCTTATATTTAACCATGATGTTTTACTACTGGAGTTGGGATTTCTACTTGCAGGGTTAAATATACTGGGCACTCCCACTGGTAGTAGTAGACAAACGAACAGCTCTGCAAACGATGGGCCTTGTGCTGGAGCTAAACTGAAAAGATCAGTACAATTCCTATCAACAAGCCTATCTGATATCAATCCTCTAAAGAAAAGAAAGCTTCTGGTCTCTTCAGGTATCTTTTAATTCATCTTTCAAAGTGACACTTCGTCTTGGATGATTTGATACGAAATTTGCTGGGTTTAGCTGAAGGTCGCACAGATGACCCCATGCCTTGTGTTCCACCTAGAGTTTCTGGACAAGAGAAACTTATTATTTCGAAGGATTCGTGCTGGGAGAACAAAGATCTGTCCAACCGGAAGATTTTGGTTAATAAAGCAAGCAAGTTTGCTGAGAAAGGACCTGGTAACATGCAGCATGTAAGCAAAGGTATAAGTTATAAGTTCAAAGAGATCACACGAAGGCCTCACACGGTAAGTTATTCTTTGATCAGTGACATGCATATTATTTTTATATTTCTTCTCTTGGGAGTTTTGTTTTGCTTAGTTATGGATGAAGCTGTGAAGAATACAGCTTTCGCTGTTTCGTTGTTATTTGGATATCAACTTCTACATAAAAAGCATCCCCCTTTGCTTTTATATTTTCTTTCCAAATGAAATCAACCATGAGTTATTCCTTCGGATTCTTTTGTACACACAGTGGATATATTTTTATAAATTGGAGAATTTCTTTTGTCATACCAATATTTAGTTTGCATGAGCAGTGTGATGCCTGGGGATAGCTATCTATTTGCCAATGGCCAAAACTTTCAGCACTTACTTCCATGAGCACCTAAAATGTAAACTGCAATACTTGCATATTATATTCAACTTGGATTTTGTTTTTCATATTTGCATTCATTGTTTGCAGGAGTCAAGCAAATGGCTGAAGGTAGAGGTGAGTGTTTTGCCTTGTGAAACTAACTTTCTTTGTAGTGGAATGATCTGTGTTTTTTTACTTTCCTTGGAAATTAAATGATTGAAGCTAGAGTTGAGTGTTTTGTCTTGTGAAACTTACTTTAATTGAAGTTGAATGATATATCTTTTTTGAGTTTGCCTTCGGAGCTGATTCTGAATGTATTTGAATGAAGAAATATGAGTTGTATTTTCACTTTTGGTGTTCAACAGATGGTGAAAAATTATACTCCCTCCGTCCCTCAAAAAATAATCATGTTCTTACAACTAAAAATAGTTATAAAACTGAGACTCATTTTGAGGGCTGGGGAATTGAATTGTTGGATTATTTTATTTGCAGTTTCACCAATTTATTTTATGCAGTACATGATGCACTAATTAAACTTGCTGTCACTAATATGTGTATCACTGAATCTTGATTTTACTAAATTTTATGTATATAATCAGATTTGTGACCCACTAATTAAACTTGCTGTATGCCTGAATATCACTTAATTCAGGAGGAAAAGATAATTAAAAGGCTTTGCAATGTGAATCAGATTTTCATTGCATGCTTTTTATCTACTTTGATATGAACTTATATACCATGTTCTCATTTTTTTCAGCTTTGGACGGAGGAAAGGTTAACTGAAGCAAATGAACAAGGGACCCTAGTAGTACTAGAAAACCTTGACCCATCATTTACATCTACAGAAGTTGAGGTATTTCATTAAGTGATTTTGAGTTTATCTATCATTCAGTACATTGCACATGATTCTTAAGGTTTTCTTTTCACTAAAATAAATGTACTATTTAGTAATTCGATCGAGTGCAGTTAGAAAAAATATAAGTAGAAAGTACTAGTTCTAATAATTAAAACTAAATATTAGTTAGTTCAAATTATATTTTTTTATGAAAGAAAATAATTTAATAAAATGTATGAAGAACTTTATCCTACAAAATAAAAACCTGATCAACAAAAATTATTATAGTTTTTTTGCTGATATTAATTATATAATTATATGTTATCTTGATTAAAATGTCAAATTGGTGGACTTTATTATTTTCTTTCGGAATACACATCTATGATATATTTGAGTAATTTTAAAAAACTACTGAAATTGAATAATATGTAATCAAACTTTTTCTTATAAAATAACTTCCTAATTAAAATCCAAGATATCATGATGATATATTATTTATAATTATTACATATTAATACGAAAAAGTACTAAGACAAATATTATCCACATGCTTGCGCTTTTATTCCTAACTCCTATATCTCTTTCGCTCATTCTAATAATAAATATATAACAAACATAGAATTATAATTAGTAAAATATTCGGGTCTTGCTTATTTTAATATTTTCAATTTTGGCAACATCTCTTTAATCATATTATAAAGAACATTTTAGAATGTATATTTCTTATACTGAAATATCTAAAATATATGACATATATGATAATATTTCATTTATACCCAGATTATAATTTGAAGGTAATTATCAATAATTATAAATAATATGAATTAAATTATATGTTATTTTAACTGCATTTTGAGGGCATACCATTTACAAGACTATAAAAGTTAAATCAAAATACAAGTACTTAATCGTATGAAATAATAAAGATAAATTCTTGTATATTTGGTATATATAAATTCTAGAAATATAGATAAAGGTACCTTCCTAATATAAAAGTAACTCACTATTTGTTACTATCCTTGATTAAAGATAATAAACTTAAAAGTAGATTGATCCCACAACAACAAACTAAACCTTAATCTTATTATGTAGGGTCGGCCTTATGAATCATTTTTTGTTGTCTTGACACGAGTCTTGTCGCTATTTAAGTAACACATTTTTCTTAATTGTTTCTTTCAAAGTCATTGTAGGTCTTCCTCTTCTTGTTTTTGATTTGGGTTAAATTTTTTACACTTTCAAATGTGGTGAATCTAAAGGTCTCCTTTTGCACATGTCAATACCACTTAAGCATGTTTATCTATTTATTTATCTATCAGGATATAATTTGGAACATGTTTGATCAAAAGGTCAAGGCAAAGATGGTACAACGAACCGCCTTTTCTAGTCCACCCACACAATGGTATAATGGTTGTGACAACCCTTCTTTTTTTTTGTAATTACAACCTTAGCAATTGTAGTAGCCATTCATTATTTGCTATTATATCCCCTTGGTTGACTTCATCTTCTTGGTCATAATACGCTAATAGGACGAGCAATTACAATATTCAAAACAAAAGAAGTAGCAGATAAGGTCATCTCTGAGTTGACCAATGGATGTCTTGTTCTAGGTGATGGAAGGTAAGTTACAATCTCTGTTGTGGTTAATCGACATTCGACCTCTTTTTTATCGAGTTATTAATACTTTGGAGGCTTCATCATATCTTATGTTCATTTTGTGTAGCATTGTTTTGGTAAATAACACAAATAATTTTTAGAAACAAAAACTATTATTTTCCCATATGGTATCAATATTTTGCTCCATTTTTCCTAGACATGTTTTAAAAAAATATTTATGTTCAATCTATTGACATCAGATCCCTTCAATATGGTACAAAATAGATAGAGAAATAAAACATGATTAGTATGATATTGCCTGCATTGGTTTGAGCAAACATGATTTTGCTTTTGAATTTCCACAAAAGACCTCATATTAATGGATATATATATTCGTCATGGTATACCCATGATCCTTTTTGTCTTGTTCAATTTGGGAATTTTCCCTACACTTCTAACAATCCTCCCTAAACAATTGATCGTCAAGCCTCTCCTCAACTGAACTTTGCATGTCCTTCGTCTTCCTTTCCTTGAAGTTTTTATATCCATTGAGTCTGCTGCTCATCTTCATTATCTTGTTGTTGATGCCTTGTATTAAGACGTAATGTATTGCCACAGTTAATAGCCTACTCTCTGTCTCTATCTAAGTCAACTTTTCCTAGCCTATATAGAGTCTATCCAGAATATTCGGAGCTCGCACCAATTTATATGGTACCTATGGATTTCCATCTCGTTGGGGATCATGGCTTGATGTTACTTGGGGGCCCATAGACTCGATCTCCACATTAATATGATATTTTCCTCTTTGATCTTGAAAACAATCATGACATTCAAACTTTGACTTTTGCAAGCACCATGTCCTTGGCATTGCTATCCACAACATAGGATCAAACTTCTTCAGAAATATTATGATGGAGAATATAAGAGTGATCAGTTCTTGAAGCTTGCGAAAGGCTTAATATAGCCAATACTTTATTGTTCGAAAGATGCCAAAGGCGGCATTGGGTGGTATGAAGTAGCTCATGCCTATGTAGGGAAAGTAGGGCTTATGTTGTTAAATGTAGGACTGTGGTGGTAATTAAGCTAAATCTATGACATATGCACATCTAATTGATTAGTTACCACTGACTGCATTAGGTGGTAAATTACCTACGGAGGTATGGTCCAAAAAATTTACTATTGATTATGATTCCCTAAGTATATTTATTTCTATTGCTTATTAAGATGTTGAGGTGTCAAATTAGATCTGTATGGGGATAAGGCCTCATTTTAGGGATCATTGGTGTTGTTAAGGGAAGTCAAGTTTGGTGTTAAGAAATGACTAAAGAAATCTTCAGTGGGAATGTTACATTTAATGAATATTATAGGAAGTAACATATGAAAAGAGCAATGGTATTACTCAACCGATGGAGTATACCTAGGCCGAGTTTGAAAGACCACTAACCTAATCAAAGACTATCAAGCCTCCCACAAAAGAGCCATTAAAAGAGGAGGTGCTTATGGAATTACCTTGCGAGCCACCAAAATCAATCTTGACGAGGATGAGATGAAGATTCACAAATAGTTGATTTGCAATCAGAGTAGTTTATGCATTGGTAGTTATAGCGCATATGGTGTTCCATCCACTTTTCAAGTAGCATAGAGCCCAAAATGTGAGAAGTGAGGAAGCTATGGAAGATGAAGTACTGAACTGAGTTTTCTATGATGTCTTTATGACCCAAAAAAACTTAAATTTTCCCTGAACAAATTAAACTAATAAATTAAGAGGGGCCTAAGTGAAAAATGATGGTTGATAGAAGGTTCTACCTTAATTTAATTGACCAACGGACTATTTTTATGCAGGATATTTTGATATATGTATTATTTTCTATCATTTGTGTATATTATTTCTTTGTTGTTATTGCCCCACTTGCCTAACAATATGTGGCCTTGTTTCATATTGCTTTTTTGAACTCAATAGAAGGGATAACTTTTTGGAAGGAAAATTTCAATTAGGGTGTGTTTGATTTGGGCTTTAAGGGTTCGAGGAAAATCCTGTTTCTGATATCTTTAGATCTGAAAATACTGAAATCTCATAAATGTATGTTTATTTTGAGATTGTGTAGGCTAGGATTTACTATAAATGTCAAGTTAATGTTGGTAAAGTTGGTGTCGGTTTGTTACTCCCTCCGTTCCCAAAAAAGAGTAATTAAAAGTCAAAATTAGTTATTAGTAATAATAACTTTTATGACACTTATGTTTCTGAGCCAAATATGGTTGAAAAAGTCAATCCCACCAATATTTCTTGGAGCACAAGTTAAAACTAGCAACATATATAACCAGTTATAATTTCATTTGGTAACAGGATGCAAGAAAGACACTTTTTTTTTTTGGGATCGGAGAGGATGTTACATTGTGGAAAAAGGTATTGGAAAATGATAAACTAGAGGTGTGGTAGACAGGGTTTTAGGTATAGTATTAGATGAGGATAGTAAAATTTTAGATTACTGCAAATCTTGATGATAAAATATCAAATCAGTGTTTGTAAAATCGGTGTGGGTGTATTCCTCCCTTTGGCCTTTAGATAGTAGTCATGTTTAAATGTTTGTTTTTGCGATTGTGTGGGCTAGGATTTTACGTGTGAAGGGGCACAAGTGAAAATGAAAGGTTCATAACAAAATGTACTTTCATTTGGTTGACAAAAAATAAGAAGTTCTACATCATGAATTCAAGACTGTTTTTGGGACAGAGGGAGTATTATATTGTGGAAAGAGATGCTGGGAAATAATAAAGTAGATGAACAGTCAATGAAGTTATTCGGAAATGAAAAAATAGGTGAACAGTGGATGGTAGGTTTTATGTATGGTATTAGAGGATTAGTAAAATTTAGATGAGTAACTATTGTTAATTATGTTACCCTCTGCTTTCTGTGTAGGCCTATTGTTGCTCGTAGAGGACTTCGAAAGTTTGGTCCTTCAGGCAAATTCTTTGGCCATCTTTCCATTGATAAGCCCAGACATCAGAGGCAGCGCAAAGAGATAGTAATTCCTGCTACTTATCCACATCTTTTTTTTTTTTTTTTTCCCTGCTTTTGCTAATTCTTAAATGTTCCTTTTTGAAGAGAAACGCAGTGGCAACGTCTCACTTCTCTCAGGGCAACACGATCGAGTTTGAGTTTGCCATGGAATGGTGTGCACTTCATGAAAAAGCAGACATGTGGTGGGGAGCCTTGCATGAGGTAATTAAAGGACATGTTTATTTTTAGAATTTGCTCAATTAACATTGTCAGCTTTTGTCTGCATTAGTATCGTCGTTATCATTCTGTTTGTGAACTCAAATAATATCAATGTCTTTAATATGACTTCCAGGAACAAGGCAAAGCGATCGAAGCTTTGATGAAGCAGATGAAATTATATGGGGATGGAACTGCAATTGACATGTAAGAAAGTTTCATCCCTTTAAGATTACAGGTAATTACATTTTGCCATCTGAACTTTTGACTCTTTCTGGTGCTGTCATCTAAACTTTCATTTTTTCTTACAAATCATGATCTGAACTACGCGACTTGAAAAGACCCTTCTTCTGAACTCTTGAGCCCTGGCAGGGGTATCTGTCTGGAATATTTTGCTGGGATGCCTTGGACACATCAGCATCTAGGCGGAATATTCCCACTGAGAGGTCAAAGATGGCACTTTGTAAGAACCGTGTATTAGGAAGGGTGATTTGTAAAGAGAAAGCGGTTAGATGAGAAACCTCCAGAAAGGACAACAGTTTGATCAATGTTTGGTTTCCAATGTAAATGAAAGTGTTGTCTTTCATACGTTCATTGAGGAGGGTGGTGGCTAATTTTGGACACTATATGAGGCATCACCCCACGTAATTGTGTATACATGTATTTGTACACACCCATGCAATGTTCAAATTTTACAACTAATTTCAATGTCATATCAAGAATTAGTGACACTTCTAATTTAGCTTTTCTTCACAATCTTGCCATTCAATTGCACATCTTAAATGGATTTAGTTTGAATACTTGAGTTAACCCATATAAAGAGATATAAAAATGAGTTGGTTTCCTATAACATCATTGATTAACAAAGTTAATAAACATAAAAATAACAATATTTATAAAAATAGTATATTATATTTAAAATGATGTAATATTAACAAGATAAATCCAAATCACTCAAAACTAGGTTATTAGTTTTTTTTAATTATATAAGTGGGTTGAAGCATGTAGTATGATTATGTCCGATTCCTCCGCACCTTCCACATTTGCGTATTTTTATATTTTTTCTCTTTTATTGTTTGTGTAGTTATCTGATATATATATTTGTTTTTATTGGTCTTCTACTTGGTCGCTTTGCTGAAGAACATAATATAACTCTTGATTTAGCAGCATTAGGAATTTGTCATTCATCTTCTGTCAATAATGATAAACAAATTTAGAATATGATTCTCTCCAACATAATGTGGTATAAAAACGAGTGCTGCAAACTCCATTAAATTATGTAAAAATATCAAACAATAAAGAAGAGTGACTAAAATAGTTTGGAATGATAAATTAGCAAATATATATTCTCATGTTACATCTTTCATTGTATGATGGCCTACACTATTTTATAAGTTATTAGTGTAATTATGCCTTAAATGATATATAAGTCTTAATAATTAGAAGAATATATAGAAATAATACGATGCTTCACATTGAATTTAGAAAAATAATAACAAAATCAATATTGTTACATGTTACATATAACAATGATATTGATGTTATGATATAATTACATTATCTAGAGACTCTTTTACAACCAAACAAATCACATGCAATACCTTAATTCTAAGAAGAATATACAAAATGGTTAATACAATATTTAGAAGAAGAATAACAACACCGATGTTGTTATGCTATGTATATAATGACACCATTTTCAATTTATCGAAATTTCATAATTTACAAACTACACAGAACAGTAGTATAAATTGCATATAGTAGAACCATAAATCTTACATATCAGTTGCACAAATTAATTATAATAAAAAAAATATTTTATACTTTCTATTATTTGTTGTGTTTCACAATAAAAATTCTTCAATTGTCCAATTTTATGGATTCACAATTAAAAAATTGTAGAATGAGAAGTATAATAATTTGAGAATAAGAATAAAAAGGAAAATATTTACTTTTTTGTGATTAAGAGAAATAAGCATTAAAGTTTATATGTTTTCTTTTTTAATATGCATAAAGGCGGATTTGGAGAATTTATAATTATTCTCTATAATTTTGTCTTATTTAACAAAGATCTATATTTGTTATTATTTAATAAAATTTCTTAACTATTCTTATTTAATATATGCCCCAACTTGACTAAAAGGATTTTTTAAACAAAATTTTATAAAGGAAGATTTTTTAAATGATATATTGTTATGAGTAGGCTATTTAAATTGAAAGAATTATAATCCTTAATTGTTCTCATTAACACAATCTATATATATATATATATATATATATATAATACATGAAGCCTAAGTATATGCATAAATCTAGGTTAACAATTAGGAAACTAATTATTTACATTGATCACTAAATATATTGTATATTTTAACATGCTAATAATTAGGAAACTATTATTTACATTGACCACTAAATACATACAATATATTTAACACACCCCCTCAGTAGAAGCGAGAGGTTTACGGATGCTAAGACTGTCCCGAAAATCCTCAAACAACACTAGCAGAACACCCTTGGTGAATATATCCGCAATCTGATATCGTGATGGCACATGAAGAACCCGTAGCTGTCCACGGGCAACCTTCTCTCTAACAAAATAAATATCCATTTCAATATGTTCGATACGTTGATGTTAAACTGAATTATCTGACAAATAAAGAGCACTTATATTGTCATAATAAACAGGACTAACCTTTTTAATCGGACAATGCAACTCCAAAAGAAAATTTCGAAGCCAACATGACTCGAAGATAATATTTTCTACCCCACGGTATCGGCCTCAGCACTAGAATGGGACAAAGTGGGTTGTCTCTTAGACGACCATGGGACCAAGTTGTCTCCCAAAAATACATAATAACCTGACGTAGATCTTCTCGTGTCAGGGCACCCACCCCAATCTGCATCACCATAAGAGATAAGTGTAGAGAAAAAAGACGGGTATAGATGAAGCTCATGATCTAAAGTACCCTTAACATACCGAATAACCCACTGCAGTGCAAACATATGATCAACTCTTGGATCATCATGCATATGTAGGCAAACTTGTTGGACCGCATAAGATATGTCTGCTGGGTGAAAGTGAGATATTGTAGAGCCTTGCAAGACTCCAATAAAGAGTGAGATCGTCAAATGTAGAACGAGAAGTAGCACTAACCTTTGACTTGGTGTCAATCGGAGTGGGAGACGGTTTACAAGATGACATTCTGGCACGCCCAACTATTTCTTTGGAAAATTTGCGTTGTGAAAGAAACAAACCACCTTTATTTCGAGTCACAGCAATACCAAGAAAATAATTCGAGTGACCAAAATCTTTTATAGCAAATTCAGAACTAAGAAAATCCATAATAGAGCATCGAAGAGTATGAGAAGAGGCATTGAGAATAATACCAGAATTCCCACGGTCACGGCCAGCCTTGCCGCCATCGTTATTCCGGTTACCACTCCCATTGTTCTTCCGGCCACCTGCATTCTTCCGCTGATTTTTACCCCTATTGTGCCCCGACTGGTCAGAATGTAGAGCAGAGTCATCAAATTTAGCAGAGGAGACGACCACCATAGCAGATTTCGATCCCATTACTGCCTCCTTTGCCATTCCGGTGTCTTCCAAGGTGAGCATAGAACGAGCTTGGTAGAATGGAGGTAGTGGGTCGCTTTGACAAATAAGTGTGCCCACACCCTTCTAAGCATGAGTGAGGCCCGAAACTAATTGGAGAACAAGGCAGCTATCCGATACTGGTGCACCAACATTCTTCAACTGGTCAGCAAGAGACTTAAGCCTCTGACAATAAGCCGATATGTTAGGAAAATTCTCCATTTTGAGAGTAGAAAAATTATGTTCAAGAGTAATGACCTGAGAATGTTTGTTGTCTTGGAAAATATCTCGCAAACGATTCCAAGCCTCCATTGCCGTAGCATCAGGTTCAAGAATTGTGTGGAAAATATCATTATAAATGGTGGCATAAATCTACGAAAGGACTGTTGCATCAAGGGTCGACCACAGTTCCTCATCATCCTCGGTCAATGAAGAAACCTTCTCTTTCCCTTTGGCAGAGGGAATAATATGGTGCAAGACCATACGAGATCGTGCGGTGACCTTGAATAGTTCCGCTCACGTAGAATATTGAATATTCTCCATTTCAAGGGTAATGGAGATATGATTCTTGATGTTAGATACTGCAAGAGCAGGGTGAAAAGAGTTCTTGGAAGCCGACATGATAGGGCTATCGGAAGAAGGAAGAATGAAGAAGAAAGTGGACAACCGAGTGGTAGGATGCAGCGGAAGAAGAAGAACGTGAAATCCTAAACTCGTGATAGCATGAAAGAATTATAATCCTTGATTATTCTCATTAACACAATTCCTATATATACAAAATATGAAGCCTAATTATAGACATTAATCTAAGATAATAATTAGGAAACTAATTTTTTTACATTGATCACTAAATATATTATATATATTTAACATGCTAATAATTAGGATTAATTATTCTTATCCTACTTTGATAATCGACTAATTATTTACATTGACCACTAAATATATACAATATATTTAACATAAATAAATTCCCTTTATTTTGAAAGTAAAATAAGATGAATTTGTCGAAGGCCATTTAACTAAATATTTATGTTGGAGAGGTTATTAGGGCTAACATCCCTTGTTAGTTTTATAATTAATTCGTCACTTGGACTCTTATTATTATTATATATCGGTAATGATCATATGCCCATCAGTGGGCACCAATTTATATGCCACCACTTATGTGGCTTGCCACATCAATAAAATAATTCACCATTATACATATATATATATATATTATCTAACTTTTCTATTTTCTATTTTTGTTTTCAACCTCATCTTATTAATTAATAATAGATTTTATTAATTTAAAAAAAATAAAGCTTATTTAATTGCAAATGCGGGTTTAATCAACTAACCTAATTTTAATTATGTTGAAACGTAGAGTAGGTCGGTTGATTAAACCCGCATTTGAAGTTAAATAAGTTTTATTCTTTATTTTATTAATATGGCATCACATAAGTGGTGGGCATTCATTATTATTAAATTATATATTATAAAAAAATTAATTGTTAAATTATATGTAAAAAAAGTAAAAAACATAGAAGAAACAAAACATTATTTTATGTTTTTAATATTTGTTCTGGAGTTATTCTTGAGAGCATACATTTTCTAATTAGGCGGAGCTGAAATTTAATTATGAAAGCATTTCAGGTCAGAAACCAAGAAGATGTATTTTTTATGAGCTGACTTTTAATAATGATCGATTACACCAAATATCCTTAATTGAATTACAATGATTCAAATTGAAACCAAAATTAGGGTTAAATAGCTCCCTGGATTTCATCAAATACATCCTACTTCTTCTTTTTTTTTTTTTAATAAGACAAAATTGATCATAAATTATTAATATATATTACATAGGGAACTAGTGATTTTATTTCCTAATTAATGCGAAAGTGCCGGAAAAAACTCCTAAAAATCATATCTCGCCTAAAAAAGTAGTCTTAAAAATTTCGTCACTATTTGGTTGGGACTCTGTTCGAAATTTTCAATTTTTTTCTTTTTCATTTCAACGAAATTCCGTCAGTAATTAGTGTTGAAAATTAATCCGTCACTGATTTTGTCAGTAATTACTGTTTTTTTTTTTTTTTTTTTTTTTTTTTAGCAAGAGGTTACAAAAGAAAGAAGGAAAAGTGGCCAATTTTGTAGATTATGTGAAGCAATCTTTTGTTTTTATTTATTTACTTAGTTACCAAAGTGAAAATCCGTTTAACCATTTTTCAAATTTCAAAACTTGTATTTTATTTCTCTGTTGTAATGTTTATTTTTTCAACTTATTACTAAGTTGAGTGTACAAATTGAATTTTGTTTCACTTATATTTGGGAAAAATATTAAAAGAAAAAAGAAAAATAGGACTGGATTTTAAATTTAATTGAATTGAATAAGGTTACTTTCATTTTAGCTAACCAAAATTAGCTATTATCATTAATTTTCAAATTTGATGGCAATCTTATCGAATTAGTATTACATCTTCGTTAATTAATTCGTATTTGTAAAAAGAGTATACTCTCTTCGTTCTAAATAAAAAGTTCTATTTTAAAAATAATATTTAGCTAAAAAAAAAATCATGTTTGAAATGTTAAAGTTGGTTATTAAGTGAAGTTTTAAGAATAAGATAGTAATGGTTTTTTTAATCAAATAAAGTTGAAAAAATTAAAACTAACAAATAAATGAAGGATATGGATAAAAAGTCAATAATTTAAAATAAATATATATATATTTTTTACATTAGTCAAATATTTGCCGAATATAGTGTAGAATTAATAGCAAAATTTGTAATTCCGTAATTGCAATTATTCAATTATAAGAATGGAAAAACTTAGAAATATTGTTCAAACATGCTCAATATTTAGTACGAAATTCAAAAAAGGATAGTACCGTAAATTACAAAAATATCCTTGAGGCTTCATTTATCTATACTTC
Source organism: Caryopteris x clandonensis (assembly GCA_028749325.2). Classification (NCBI taxonomy): domain Eukaryota; kingdom Viridiplantae; phylum Streptophyta; class Magnoliopsida; order Lamiales; family Lamiaceae; genus Caryopteris; species Caryopteris x clandonensis. The sequence continues at coordinate 527,339 of JAPYKT020000024.1, read as the reverse complement.
TGTACTTAATATAAGAAAAGGAGTCTTTCCAATTAATTGACATGGGTTAGTCTTTCATTTTTTTCGCTCTCCTATTTTTTATTTTTCACTAAAACTTAAAAATTCAAGTAACTTTTTTGTTTTAAGTCTGTTTTTAATATATAATATATTAAATTAATTTTCCTTTTGTAATCTTTAATTTGACATCAATATTGAATATATTGAAATAAATAACTTATACTTAATATAAAAGAAGAATAGTGTTTTTGTTACGTGTCACTCCATAAAATTTTGTAGGGTTATTTGATTAAATAAATTAAAAAATTAAATTATAATATCCTTCTATAATATAAAAAAAAAGAATTATGTGAATTATTCTTCTTTCTTGACATGTATCTTCACTATTTATTGACATTTGTATTATACTCTCTCTTCTATTTTTTAATATTTTACTAAAATTTAAAAACTCTAAGTAACTTTTTCGTTTTAAATTTATTTTTGAGGTATGATATATCAAATTAATCCTCCTTTGGTGATCTTTAATTTGACACAAATATTGCATATTTTAAAATAAATAATTATATTTAAAATAGGATATAAGATGTTTTATGGATAGAATATAATTTTTTATGGACCGATTTTGTTTTGTTATATATGTGTTGGATTTGAATAAATAATATATTAATATTTATATGAATTTGATCTAAAATTATATATATTTTTATAAAATTAAAAATACTATACTATTAATTTATATAATAATATAATTTTTTGTTCCACCTTATAAGGTTTTAATTAAATTTGTGTATGTATGTATACTAATATAAAGATATGAAATATTTTTTATTTAAAACAAAAATAAAATATAGTTTAATTCATATAATCTATTATGTCACCTTTTTTTTTATTGAGTTGAAATATTTATTATAAAGTTTAAGGAATTATAGCAGGAAAGATAATTTGTGTTGGATTTAGACTTGAAATTTTGAGCAATTTACTATTTGCTCGAGATAACTTTTAGAAATTAACAACACAATAAAACATAAATTAATTATATTTCAAATCAGATAATAATTATATAGATAATGACTTATGTATTTTTTTCTTTAACAAGATGTCCGCCCATACAACTCATGTGATATAATATATTAACTATATTAATAATTTATAATAAAATTATATTATTATTAAAAATGTACATAACGTATCATTTATATTAATTATATTTATATAAATATTATTCAATTTGAAATATAGTTATATATATATATTAAATTGTATTTTAGTTTTCAAGTTAGTTTTATTAAATAATAAATTGTATAATATTTTGAAGTGACTTTTGAAATGTCCCTCAACTGAATATAAAAAATTTTAATTTACTAAAAACTATTGAAGTTAAACAATAAATTAATAATATAATATTTTTGTTTTTATATAAAAAAAGGTACTTATATTTTTAGGTTAGATCCATATAAAAATTTGATACTATTTATTCAAGTTAATCACATATATCAAAATTTTAGAATTAATAATTCAATGCATAAAAATTTTATATTCCATAAAAATTATATTTCGTAGTTTTAAATATAATTATTTATTTCAATATGTACAATATTGATGTCAAATTAAAGATCACAAAAAGAGAATTAATTTGATATATTATATATTAAAAACGGACTTAAAACAAAAAAAATGATTTGAATAGTTAAATTTCAGTGAAAAATAAAAATAAGTGTAAGAAAAAAAATAAGGAACTGACCCATGTCAATTAATTATAAAAAAGCATAGATATTATATAATTTCATCATATATCTTAATATAAGAAATATACTATATCCCGTGCATTGCAGGAGAGGCTATCTAGTTAAAATAAATTGTGTTTATTTAAAATTTTAAGATACCATGATATACTGCACACATCCAATATTATTACTACTAGTACTATTATTATTAGTAGTATTATTATTATTATTATTACTATTATTATTATTATTATTATTATATCTATATATAAATATAAAAAATCCCCATAATGGGTGTAGTTTGTGAAAAAGAGGAAATACCAATAAATATATTTTATACGGTGATGTTAATATAGTTTTTGTGGTTCCCTAAAAGATATTATAGAAGTAAAATATCTGTAAATTAATAATTTTGGAACTATGCAAATCTATTAATTAATAATTTACCATTTTATAGAACACAACATATGTCCAACACAAAAAAATCTTCATATCCCAACAAATCATCACTCTTTACTAATAGAAACTATGAAAATCTATTAATTAAAAATTTGAAATTTTCAAGTTCCAAATTTCAAATCAAATTGAATGTATTCAAATTTCTTTCTCGAACTGAATTCGAATTACATAATTCAATTGAAAAAAATTATATTTTAAATTTTAAATTGATTCGATTATATTTAATTTTTTTTTACAAATCACATTTAAAATTCGATCAACAATCAAATTCGAATTCATATATTACTGATCTTTTTTATTCGAATAAAATTTTCCAATATTCGCTTCGTTTGCAACACTACTTTGCTCAGCCTTAGTATAATTTGTAATTTTATTTAAATAATTAGAAATAAATTTTGTGACATAATATAAATGAAGATAAATTTTGAGAACTAGTATTTCTCCGGTGCGCTACACGATTTATAATATGATAATATAATAAGTTATTATGAAAATAGTAATATAATTTTTAAAAATAAATACATAATTATATAAAATATATTTTTAATAAAAAATACAACAGTATAAAAATATATTAAATATTAAAATATACCACAATTAATGTGTGAAAAATTATTCTATAATTAAAAATTAATATTTATTTTTATATGTGCAATAAAGATATTAGATTGATCACACAAAGATGATTAATTTGATAAGTTTTCATAAAAAACAGAGTTGAGATGAAAAAGTTATAAGCATTGTAAAATTCGAATGAAAAAACAAAGAAAAAGAAAATCTGATTGAATATTATACTTTTGAAAAATAAATAGATATTTTTGGCAGGAATAACATTTCTGTAATTTCTTCTAATTGTTTTGGTTTTATATAGTTATAGATAATAGATTAATATACTAATTAAAACATTTATGATTATAATTAGGGTTTTTTGTAATAAAGGAAATTGATATAAGTAGCTTTTTTAGGAGAAATTAGATCAACTATTTCATATTTCCAAAAGATCATCTTATTAATTTATTGAGATTTCTATGTTTTAGAAAGAAAATATTTATATAATTAAAACTATTTATACATGGAGTATTAACTAAATTATAATGTCCTTGAAATTACTTTAAATGAGTATTCACATTTAATCAAAGTGGATTCCTCAGCCCATTCCTAAATTAATATTTTATATTTAATTTTAATTTTTTTAAAGTAGAGTAAATAAGTTCCTGAACTTATTAATACAGGATAAATATGAATCTATGTATATATATAAAAACAAAATGATTTTTTCTCAATTTTGTTTTTCCACGTAAACTTCATTACTTAATGTAAAATATTATTAAATTAAAATTAGACGTTTTTATTCTAGAAATTTTGATTCAATTTCAAAATCTAAATTATTTCACAATTTTAGATGTTTCAAAATGAGATAATATCAAGATGAATATATCCTGCATTTAATATATGATTCAAAATCTTGATATTTTATCAAATATTAATCAAATTATTAAATTCTAAAATTCAAGAATTATATGAAATCTAATAAATATATGATTCAATTTTCTTGAATGATTTTATCAAACCAACTAAAATCGCACGATGTTATAAAATCTGTGAAAAAATAATATATATGTTTATTTATATCTAAATATATATATATAAGTAAAATTACTTTTTAAAATTTTGTTTTAATTTTGTTTTCCCACATAAATTTTCACTCTATAAATGTAAAACTATATTTATTTATGAAAATCTTTTAAGATAAATGATTACAATTTAATTGAATAGATTAATATCAAGAATCTTCCGGATTTGCTTAATTTCTGTTGTTCAACATAAATAAATTCGAATTTAAAGAAAACTTTGTTAATTCATAATATATTCAAAATAACGAATAAACAATTGGAATATTTGTTAGGAACGGTAATTTCATCATATTGTGGAAAGTCATTAACAATTTTCCTAAAATTAAGCTAATAATTATTTAAAATCACTCAATCACGTGAATAGAATCTGATTTTGTCAAATATAAAATTAAATTTTCACCGATCTTATCGTAATTCAAAATACGATAATAGAATCTGATATTTTAAGGTCTCTTTTTTCTTTCTCCCTCCCCTTAAGTTTTTTATGTGTTCTTTCTTGAGAAAATAAATGGTAAGACAAATGTAATAATATGTGCCCTATTTCAGTTGTTACCAAAGCCTATACTCTTCATAAATATTATTTTTTAGTTTTTATTTTTAGATTTTTTATTCATATGTTGCTTTCAGTGTATCATAAACATATTTTATTTTCTTAACTATATTTCTTTCTTATTTTTATACGGAAAGTTCGTCCATCTCTTTCATTTTTCTTTTGATTGTTCTTACGATTTTCTATTAAGATCTACTAATTATTTCGATGTATAACCATTGTGTAATTTTTCATTAGCTTTCATTATATTTCTTTCTATCTAATTTCAAATATTTGTGATATTATTCTATCTAATTGGCGATTTGCTTAATATTTTTCCCTAATTTGATTGTATAATTGGCAATTTTTACGAGCTGATATCTCTATTTAAAAAAAAAATTAATTTGATTCAATCTTCTATAAATCGTGGATATGATGCTTATCAATTTGTGAACAAAAATAATTCTAATACAAGAAAAGACATAAAAATAAAATTACAACAAATTTATACTGATTATACAAAAAAAATCATTGAATTACAAATTCACACCTTTTAAAGCATATCATATCACTTAAATATATGCTTATATTACAAAATATAAAGAAAAAAATATTTGTGCATCACACAGGTCTCACACTAGTCTTTTATATATTAAAATAACTAAAACATTAGAATTTATTTAATTATTCTAATAATCAACAAAGAAAATCAAAATTTATGCTTATAAATAAAGAATGAACAAAACAAACTTTAAATATTTCATAATTTATAAATAATAAATAATGTCAATAATTATTTAATAGATTAAAACTATAAAAACACCTGATATAATTTAAATAAATAATGCTATGAAATCAAAATATATAAAAACACATAAAAGATCACCCTGTTGCAGCCATTTTTTAAAATTATAAATCAGTAAATAATTTTTTTAATATTTATTTTGCTAATCTCTTCATTTATTTAAATATATTGCCAAATAATTTTATTAAATTTTAGATTTATTTAATTATTTTAGAAATTTTGGTTTATTTGATCAATTTAAAAAATTTAAGAGCCTATTTAAATAAAAAAATAATTTAGAATTTAATTTAAGGCTGCATACTAGTCGAAGGACCAATTTCACAATTTTTCTAAATTTGATTAAATATAACAAACTAATGAGTAGATACAAAAATTTAAAAAAATCAGATTCTTCCCGCCAGACGACCATAGAAATTCCACCGGATTTCCCAAAAAGCCCTCCCCCCCTTGTCTTGCCGTTTTTTCTCTTCCAAAATTCGAATCACAGGTAATAATTGCTCATATAATTTACAACTGAAAACGTAAATCCCTAAATGGGAATGAAGAAGATCAGAGACAAATTTCCTCTGTCTCACTGGTAATCTAGGTTTCAAATTTCTCCCCTTTCTCTCTCTGTTTCGCCGACCATGTCTATTGGCAGTGCTGCATTTAGTGTGAATACCACTTCGCCGCTTTCTCTGTCGAAATCGGCCACCACCACCTGCGCATCTCTCCTCCGTGAACTCCAGGTGATTTCGAACTCGGCACACTCTTCGATTTGGTTATTCGTTAAACATCTTGTTGGTCTTCTCAGATGAACTTATTGGTGTTTAATCTGTCGAACAGCACATTGTTCTCAAGATTTTGAAATTTCTTTCTTGAAGAGTTTTCATATGTGATTAAATTTTTCTGTATTATAGGACATATGGGATGAAATTGGAGAAAGCGACAATGAGAGGGATAAAATCCTTCTTCAGTTGGAGCAGGAATGCCTTGATATATATCGTAGGAAGGTAGAAAGGAGCAGAAAGTACAAAGCCGAGTTACACCAGTCTTTGGCCGAGTTTGAAGCCGAAATTGCTCAACTTACTTCTGCCCTTGGAGAACGGGTTTCCGTACCTCGGGTTTGCACCTGATTGCTTTCTTTAATTATTGGAGAATAAATTTGTTGTTACTGTTACCGTCCCAGTCCTTTTATTTTTAGAGAGATACTATGAGTTTTCCCATTTATGCCAATTTTTAGCAGCTCTGTCTTACTCTATACTTATGCCTTTAATCCTTTGTTTTCTTAGTTTGAGAAGATGATAGGCAATCTTAAGCACCGTTTATCCGTTATAAGCCCCATAGTGGAGAATTTGAGGCTAAAGAAACAAGAGAGATTAAAAGATATTTCAGAGTTGGAGTTCCAGATTGCGCTGATCTGTGCAGAAATAGCAGGCAGTGATCATATTTTAGATCCTAGTGGAGTTCAAGTAGATGAACTGGACCTGACAATCAAGAAGTTAGGAGAACTGAATTCTCAACTCCAGGAGCTTCAGTTTGAAAGGGTTTGAACATGTTTTACAGTCGTAATTTAAAAATCTAACTAAAAATTTAGACTTTTAGAGAGTTTCATTAACTAACAATATTGTTTTGATTAAATGTCATTTTCAGAATCTTCGGATGCAAAAAGTTATTAGCCATATCAGTGCAATCCACGAACTCTCAGTTATCATGTCTCTGGATTTCAAGAAGATAATGGCAAAAATTCATCCAAGTTTGGTTGATACTGTTGTTGGTGAGTCAAAGAGCATAAGCAATGAAACACTAGCTAGATTAACCAGTGAAATGAACTCGCTGAAGCAAGAGAAACAGCATCGGTTACTGAAGGTGATCCCTCAGTAACTTCCTTTGTCATACGTTTTGCATCAAAGACTTTATATATGCCGTATTAACATAAAATTTTATTAAGAGATCTTCTTCCTAATTATAAAGTATGGCTATATGGAGAGATTTTCAAAGGATTTGATCCTGTATTCATAACTTTTTTAATCTCTATCCATCAATTATGCAAAATTGTGGTATTTCCACTGATTGTGAAAGACTTATCTTTTGCATAAGTGAAACTTACACACATCATTAAGATTACATGAATTTGATGCATTTTGTTTTTTAAATACTCATTTCGTTGTGAATGCTTGTTCCTGTTGTGGCAAATTTCGTATATGTATCAAATCCTGTAGTTGTCAGAGGGTATTGCTCGTCCATTTGCAGCAATTTGTTTCAGTTTAGATATTCTTGGGTTAGAGCACATAAGGTAGCTTAAATGTTTTCTTACAACTTTTGACACTTGGTTAGAATTATATGCTTCTATCTTGATGGCTCGAACATCCTCTTTCCAGAATTTGCTATAAATCAGGTTGACCTTGTACCAAATGGTGGTTAAACATAGTATTAGCCTTTTACAATTAGAGACTGTTATCTTCAATGAATTGTACTTTTGGCCTGCTTACTGCAGGTACAAGACCTTGGCAGAATTCTTATAGAACTCTGGAGCCTCATGGATATGCCTAGTCAGGAGCGAACAAGATTTGATCATGTCACTTGCTTAATCACTTCCACTGTGGATGATGTTTCGAGTCCTGGATCGCTATCTATTGATGTCATCGAGCAGGTCCATCCCTTTCCTTTGGCTGAATTTTTTTGGTGATTGTGAATCTTACAAATCCTTACTGCTGCAATTTTAAATAATTTCAGACTGAAGTTGAAGTTGAACGTCTAAATGTTTTGAAAGCCACTAAGATGAAGGAGCTTATATTCAAGAGGCAATCTGAGCTAGAAGAGATATACAAAGGGGTTCATATGGAAATTGATGCTGATAAAGCACGGAAGCTTCTCATTGCTCTTATGGAATCTGGTCTCGTTCAACTTTTTGTTTTTTCCTAATTGAATGCTTCTTTATCATAATATACTAGTTTATTTCATCCTCAATGCAGGTACATGTTTATGCGTGTGTTTTGGTGCTTCTTGCTAGTGTGATAATTTCCTTCTGAGGGCACATTTAATGATTGTTCATTCATTTATATTTACTTGTTACCTTCTGTCATCTGCGTCATCTTAGGTGTATTGTTTGGATATCTCCACTTTTCTTATTTTCCTCTCATATGAGGAAATGCTCTTTACTTGAGTGGGTTTTAAATCAGATAGAGATCCATGACCTCTTTTTATGGCAATAAATATTTTTTCTTGATGTGAGTGCAAAATAAGAGGAATTTTTAATGATCAAAAAGCAAGTTTAAGCATATGACTTCAGGGCTGGGTCAGATTTCTGTTGCAATGCATTCTCCAGCTAGACAGAACTTTAAACTCAGAAAATACAATAGTTGATTAAGCCTATGTTATCCTTTTGATTTGTGGGTTACTCTTGAATATGCTTTGTTTTCAAGTTAATACTTAGCAAATCTATTTGTCCTGAGGCAAATGGCACAATAAAGGTGCCTCCCTGCGTCTTGATTTTGATAACTTTGCAATAATAGTGTCCTAGGTGAGATGTCACTGTCATGTGATAGAATCATTACACATAAGAAACTTCATACCTTGGTGTTTTATAAGGAAAATTTTACTACACTCTTTTCTCTCATTCACCCTTCTATCTGATCTAACCACCAGATGTCTCCCTCTGGTGAATATTTTCTCTGATCTGCTGTTTTCCTCTTTTTCTCTACATACAATCTATGGAAGCAACTAGCTAACTTTTGATATAGCCCGCATCTTCATTTCCACTGATAAGGTTTTGCTATGAGAGTGGAAAATATGTATTTTAAGTAAGTTTGGTAACTGCGAGCATCTCGAATAGGCCACTGATAGGTTATGTTATGAGTGTGCAAAATATGTATTTATGAAATGTCTCAGTATATACGTCAGCATGCATTTATCCTCACACTTGCAACATTTCAAACACTTCACATGTTCAGAGGATTGTCAATTAAGTTTAGTACGATATAATTGAATGCCATGCTGCTCAAATACCCTTGAAAGTTGGATGAGCTGATTCATGGGATGGCATTGACCTCATTATGTGATGAGAAAATCACATTAATCTTACAATGAGTGGAAGGGATAATTAACACAACGTTTCCTCCAATTTGTTCCAAAATGTGCTTGTTATGATATAGAGATCTTCTATTAGTAGCAATTGAATTTTCTCTTGATTTCTTTTTTTTGTTAGATGCAAGAAATGTAAAACAACCATTGGCCCTCATTAATATAATGTTTGTGTCATGGATACCAGTCTTCTTGTTGGCCCTTGCCCTTCTATTTTTCCTTCCTTTCCTAGCTTATGGATTGATATTTGAATTCAACAGCTTGGTTTCGTTTCTCCAGATTTTGATATTTGTATTATTGTGTCTAAGATGAAACGGGCATGATAAACTTCTAGAGAAGAAAATGAAAAATTAAAAGACTTTACCAATGTTGATTCTTGCTCTTTTTATTTTTGTTTTCTAAATGTTGTTTTGGGGAAACATTTCATGACAATGGAATCCTTTTTGCACAACTGCAGGTAGTAATGATCTTTCTGAACTTTTATCAAGTATTGATGATCAGATTGCAATAGCCAAAGAACAGGCACAAAGCAGGAAGGATATTTTGGAGAAGGTGGAGAAATGGAAACATGCATCTGAAGAGGAAAGCTGGCTTGATGAGTACGAAAGAGTAATATACTTATTTCCTGCTACTTTAATTTTTCATCACCAAGCTATAGTTCATCTGGAAGTGCTTGCTTCAGAAACTCCCATATTTCAAAAAGTTTCTTTTTAGTTAGTGGTTTAAACCTTCTTTCTTGGAAATTTAAAATGGTTTTATGTAATTTAGTTCTATTATAAAGTTGCAGCTATAGTGTACATATCATTAATGACAGATTTATAAATGTATCGTTGAACAATTTTGAAAGTCTTGTTCATAAATGATTCTGAAAGCTAAAATACTGCTTATTGGCTTATGTAACATATGCTAAATTCTTAGTCCGGGAGTGGACCACTAAGCAATGAGGTTGGCTTATTATCAAATTTGTCAATTGAGCTCTGTCTCCCCTTTCGGTTCTCTAAAGGTTTTCACCTAGTTTGAGTTTTCTTACAATATATGTGTTTCTTAGTGGTATCTAATAAATTTGTTTGCTAGAGTTTTCATGAACTCTTTTCTTTTTCTACAAGGATCAAAATCGTTACAGTGCTGGAAGAGGAGTGCACAAAAATTTGAAACGTGCTGAGAAAGCTAGGATTTTGGTCAGCAAAATACCATGTGAGTTTCTGAATTGAGTCATTTTCTTTAATACTTTCTTTTTCAGCAATCAAGTAATACCTTGAGAAAGTCATTTCTTCATCATTGATTTAGGGTTTAGTCGATACTTTTTTCTAGTTCATGCATCTATCTTCGTATGATGCCACTACTGAGCATGCTATAGGTAGGATTTTCTAACGTTGTTTGTCTTCAAAATCCAGTAATGCGGTAAAATAACATGCAATGGTCAGTATTGGATTTTAATGCTAATTTCATCTGTGTTTGTGTATATGTGTTATGATCAGCTTCTTTCTGTTCATATGTTGGTTCATCATAGCCAATTTGGAACAATTTATGAACCTGTATGGTCAGGTATTAATTTGGTTTTTTCAAATCAATGAATGTTTAGTCTCTTGGCCTTATTTGTCGCTACGCTTACTGCTAAGAATTGGAATAAACTGGTCTCATTCAGCATAGCTTACCATCTAGTATCTTCAACATACAGTGACTTAGATCCAACGACACATGGAACTAAAGGAAGAAATATAAAGAAGTATTCTAGGGCATGCTGGTCGTATGTCATTAATTTCTAGTCTTGTAGAGAGCCAATGCACATGATATATTGTTCAAAGAATTGTAATTGTACTTGTTTTTTTTTTTTTTTTAATTATATTTTTTTAATGTTATTCTTCCCCTGAGTCCACATGCGCAGAGTTCTTTCGAATCTAGCTAACATGCATATCTAGCTTGTTCATTTTAAAACTGATTCAGAATGTAAGATCGTGAAGGTTACACCTTTTCAAAACTCCATTGCAGCTCTTGTTGATGGTCTAACCACGAAAGTAAAGGCCTGGGAACAAGAGAAAGGAATACCATTTTTATACAATAAGGTAAATGCAACTTATGTGGTACATTTTGTGCACGCTATCACATCCATTACATCTTTTCTTTCTTCTTTTGTATTCCAGGCTCCTTTATTGCGCATGTTGGAGGAATTCACCATCTCGCGACAAGCCAAAGAAGAAGAGAAACGTAAATTTCGGGTATTTTGTCTCCACTGCCTTGTATCACAATTTGTGTGTGTGTGTGTGCGCGCGCGCGCGCAAGAGAGTGAGAGGTATTATGAACTTGTTTCCACATAGTGTTGCCACAATGTGCTGAGAATACCCATTTTGGGCCTTGTGCTGAACTTTCTTAGGAACAAAAGAAGCTACAAGATCAATTAGCCACAGAGCAAGAAGCACTGTTTGGGTCAAAGCCAAGTGTGAAGAAACCATTGGGCCAGAGCACACATGCTAACACGATGGTTGCTACGCCAAACAGTCGCCGTATAGGAGGAACTCCTTCGGCTCGTCTTGGAATGTCCGGTGGGAATGGCAGGAGAGACAGTGTTAAGGTGGGCGCTGTAATTCCCATAAACTATGTTGCTCTTCCGAAAGACGATAGAGGTGGTTAGAGACCAGAAGCCTCCCTATCCTACTTCTACGCGGTGTATAGATTTTGGTAGCTATTTCTTGGTTGCCCTTAACACAAATTAATTTTCTTCAAAATGATACTCACGCTGGAGCAGATGGTTAGTCAATAATTTGGTTTGATTTTAGTTGGGCCCTGAGATGAAATAAGTGGCGAAGCACAAAAATTTGAACAATTACAATCTAAATAAATACGCTCCAACTTCACTGAGTCTTCTGCAGATATTATATATTTTACATATATGTGAAGGTAAAAGTTGGTGAAATTGAGAAATTCGAACTAATTTCATCTAGAGTACGGCTATCAACATCCTTAATCCTAATGCTCTAAATACACCATACTCTATAAATATATCATAAATAAATAAATAAATAAATAAATATATATATATATATATATATTGTGCTAAATACATCCCATTATTACAAATATGTTCTCTCACTTAAAAAAAAAATTATATCTTTGCTCTAACAACCCATATCCATCTATGGATAAACAAATTTGAGTTTTTCTTCAAATTCGTTTGGTTTGTATATAATCAGATATGTTGTATTTCTTTATTTTTATGTGTGCGTGAAGTGTTTTGGTGTAAAGAAACAATGGAGGAATGATTTTTGATTGAATAATGAAAGAAAATTAGAATTTGTGGTTGTTTAACTAGAATATTACATTTTTTCCTTGCTCGATGTTGTTGGGAAATGGTTTACCGAACATACTTTATAACCAAATATTTATATTTTGTTCGACATTTTGTGTCAAACAATGCATTGTGTATTCAGTGATTACAGGTCAAACACTTGTTCGGTATGATACAATTAATAAATTAATAAAAAATATTTAGTTTTAATCATGAAAAGTGTTGAAAACACTTATATTATTCTTTCCAGTTGAATTTTCTTGCTCAATTACTAATTTTTGTGGTTCAAAATTTATCTTTGTGATGTTTGATAAAAATAGTAGATTTTAAGTTTTGGATAGAAAAAGACATTGAAGAGGAGTATGTGAGAGGGGGGTGGGGGGGGGGGGGAATGATTATATATATATATATATATATATAAACAAATCTTAATCATTCATGTTGCTAATGGAAGTATGGAGGTAATGACTACTGTAAAAGTCCATGCAGAAATCCTTTCATTGTAGCTACATATCAGCATATCCATAAAGTTGAGAGTTAACAAATTATTGTTACGGTCCCACCAGTTGATGTTGAACATATTTATTTAGATTGCAATTGTTCGCAACACACTTTATTTCTTATCGCAACCTATTACTAAATATAACTTATAAATAATAAAAATAGTTTTATATTTCTTAATTCATTCCACATAATTCCTATTATACTCAGCAGTATTAAATTTAAATGAAAATAAGATAAACCAACAAAAAAAAAAACCCTAAAAAAAGAAAACAAAAAATGAGGGATGTGTTATAAAATTACATATTTTAGGTTATAAAATTGAATATTTTAGATTTAGTATATGTTTATAGAAATATTGATAGAAGATATCAATTTAAAATTAATGCAAAATCGCAAAGTAGACAACATACACTGTTCCATACTAATTGTTCGAACAAAGTATATGTTGTTCGACCAAGGAGGAACATAACAAACATTGTTTGCATCAACAGTTGAACAACATGTATGTTATTCGACTTCCAAGGTCAAACAACTTGCATATTATTCGATCTTCTTGATTGAAAAATGTTATTTCTATTTTTATCGTCTTATTGTTATTTATTTTATTTTTTGACTCGATGTTCGGCTGTGAGGATCAAACATTCCAAAAAACGTTTGACCATTTTGGTTGAATATTTGTGAGTATGTCGACCTAATTGGTTGATCAAGCGCATACGACATTTTTAGATCAAGACATAGAAAATCGGTAAAACTTTGAAAATTATCATTAGAACAACGAAAATAACAAGAGGGATGTATATTATCAATTTCAAATAATTTTTCATGCTTATTTTGTTTTTCTATTAATAAATATTTCAAAATTTAGAGTTTGTGATGTTTCTGGGAGAAGAGAGAGAGAGAGAACCAAGTTGGTGCCGGATTTTTTTTTTTTTTTTTCTGAAATTTTCAAATTTATTTATATTATTTTAATTAATATCTTTTAGTATCAAATAGGTGGTTTTATGATGGAAAAAAGAAAAGAAAGAAAGCATTAAGGAGGGGCATCTTAGGTATCGGCAATCGGATCCACTGAGGAAATTGATTCCTTTCACATTAGGTAGATTCTCTTATAAATAAAAGTATAAGGAATAATAAAAGAATGAGAATCTACGTTTTACATATTTGTGAATACAATATAGTTGACAAAATTAAGATATCATGTCCGATGCATCTCTACACATGAATGATATATATTCTATTCGATCTGCTCAAAGATTCTAATAGGGATTTAACTGAACTAAAGCTTTCATTAATATGGGAAAAGTTGGAATAATTTTATTGCTTCCACTCTCATCCAAAAAAGAGGGAACAAATACTCATTATCAATCTCAATTACGATTGCAAAATATCTAAAAAAAAGATCAGAGAAACATACTTTGAGATCGAGGTTCTTGTCTCAAAGGTCGAGATCAGAACTAGCCATTATATTAATAGGATTCCAATCACAAGTGTTGTGCTAGCTACCCACAAACATCCTCTCGTAAATTGATCAATCATTTTGTGCTAGCTAAATGAGAGAGTGATCGTGGATATAAGTCAGAATATGCATTGTCATAGAAAAGAACGAGATCAAGAGGATATGAGGACCACCTAAAATGGATTGTCATCTAAAAGAACGTGATGAAGAATAGTGTATCACGAGTTATCTGAAACTATAATTTATTTAGTCGGACTCTCTTAATAGTGGACGTGTTTAATTTTAGAGCGTGCCTTAGAGTTTTGACCTATTTGCCGAAAAATTCAATAAAATTTGTATATTGCATAGTACCACTCCAAAAACTTTCTTCTACTTTTGTTCTTCTCGGTTTTAGAAAAAGTAGTTGTAAGAAATATACAAACTTAAGATCCCAAGTTGTGATTTTTTAGTGTTTAAGTAGGTGGGGGGAAATTCAAATAATAAATGATTTAACCGTGAAAATATTAAAATTTTATAAATGTATGTCTTTTTGGAATTGTTACAGTAAATGCCAAATTAATTTTAAAATTTTTAGTGTTGATGTATTTTTATATTACAAGAAGGGGCGTGCAATGATATTTTTATCGGGTGATAATGTATTAGTGTAGAATTTCGAATTGCCAAAAAAATTATGATTAAAAGATAATTCTGCATTATAAAGTATCACCAGCTTGTCTATGTGTGATTCTTAATTACTGTCTGTAGGGAGATTGAAGAAACCATTAGGAGAAGTTCAATTAGCAACAGAGACTGCTGAACTCTTTTAATTGCGTGATTAAATAGTAATTACATACATCGGTTACATAATCCCACCAAAATCGGCCCATATTATACCCAAAATGAAGAACAAAAAGACCTAAAAAAAAAAGGAAAAAAAAGAGTTATTGTTCTTCAGGTCATGAGCTTATTGATCTGCTTTGGCTGGGGGCTTGAATATGGGCAAGTCAATGGCAACCGTAGGGCATTTATCTGCTTCTGCCTTTTCTTCATCATTTCCAGTGATTAATTGTATATTATTATTATTATTATTATTGTAATCTTTTATGGCTTCTGGTATTTCTTGAAGCATCATCTTCTGCTTTTGTTCTTTTTCTTCTTTGTATTTCCCCCACAGAACCGCGTACAGACCTACGACGATTATGGCCGACCCGATCACCCTGATCACACCATAAAGACAACGGTTATAATCAATCAACAAATCGGGGTTTGGTGAATAAAAATGATGGAAAATTACCCTCCAAGATAGATTTTTTCTGCTAGGATAAACGATCCCATCACTGCAACTATGATCATCATCAAAGGGCTAAAAGCCGTCGCAAAAACCGGCCCTTTCGTCTTCATCACAAGCCCTTGAACATAGTACGAAATGCTCGAGGTCACAATTCCCTGCTCAGGTTGACAATTATACCATAAGAATCTGCATGAGAGAGAGAGAGAGAGAGAGAGAGAGAGGGCTTACAGCATAGGCTGCAGCAAGGAGGTTCATGTCCCAGCCAATTCTCCAAACAGACGCCTTGTGCTCCATCACAAAAGTGACAGCAACAGCTTGTATGGTTCCCACGAAGCACACCAGTGATGTGAGAGAAAGCTGGTGATCAGAGTAGGTTTTGAGAGCAGCTTTCTGTAGGATGAAGAGAGAAGCCCATGCAAGAGTGGCGATGATGAGGAGGATGCAGCCGATGAACCAGTCGCGGTCGCTCGTCTCGTGGGCGCCGGCACCGCCGCCGGAGTGGGACTGCCGGTGCTTAGTCCACACCATCTCCACCAGTGGTCCTTTGTACAAGGTCATCAGCATAGCCCCCGCCACCGTTATCACTGTTCCAACCACCTTCGCTTGGTATATCACCTTCTTTATGTTCACTTTCTCCATCCTTTATTCAACACATTTAATTTAAAAATTATTAATTTAGAGCCATAAATATTTTTCATAATTTTTATATAATTAATTAATTAATATACCTGAATATAAAAGCCATAACAAATGTCAAGGCAGGTAACATGTTGCTCATAGCACAAGAAAAAGTTGGTGAAGTTAGCTTCAGTCCAGCATAGTAGAAATTCTGGTCAATCACAGGCCTATACATGGATAAAGAAATTAATTACTTATATATATAAACTATATAAATAGTTAGAAAAATAAAAATAAAATAAAATGAGGGACTTACCCAAGAAGACCAAGAACAAAAATTTGCATGAAAACTGGGAAAGTTATCTTAGGTTGTGCTTTCCTGCAATTACAACAGATTTATAACATTCATGATTCTTGATTACAAAACAAATACTCCTCCGTCCCCCCCAAAAAAAAAAAAAAAAAAAAAAAAGAGTCCCGTTTCTATAACTAAAAAAAATTACCTCTCGAAAAAGAAAGCAAAGGGAGCGATGACAGCAGTAGCAATGGCGTGACGATAAACGACCAAAACGTAGTGGCTCATACCTCCATTCAAGGAAATCTTGGTAATAATATTCATCCCTGCATATCCAAACTGCAACGATATCATAGCGATATACGGTTTGCAGCTCTTGAAAAAACTCATTTTCTTTTTTTAAAAGACAAGAATTAATTAATTACTATATAAGTGAATCTGTATCAGTTTAGTTCTACTGATGTAGTTTTTTGTTGAGAAGGTGAGAGGTAAGTTGTGAACTTATTTATAGTGCTGTGGAGTGTACTAAGATGTTTCATGTGGAATCTGATGGAATTTATTTTATTGTATTCAGAAATGCGTTATCCATATTTCCCATAAAATATCTTAATTTGGAAGCTGACGAGAAAAGAAAAAAGAAAAAAAAAAAAGGAAGATGGAGTACACGTAACAAAAACAGAACAAGGCATCTGACTCAGGAAACAAATGAAAAGAATCCATGGCGTAAGCTATCAGAATAATCATTATTCATGTCTCAAATATATGTATACATACATGTACGTATATATCGTGATGAAACCCTAACCCGTCCCAAAAAGTGGATTCAGATCATTTATTCCTTTCATCTTTCATTTTAAAATACTTAATATATAAAATGTACTAATTAATGATATTATTATATACACGTGTCTTATAATAACTATTTTAAAATCTAAGATAGAACCCAAAATGAAATTGAAAGTTCCCAACCCCAATAATAAAGTTATGCTTTATCAAAAAAACAACTTTTAATTTTGTTTCAATTAGATGAAATAAAAATCTTCTAAAAATCATTAATTCGTGCTTATAAAACTTTTTTTATTTGTTGATTTGACTTGTAGGAATATATGTATTCATATGTGTATATATATATATATAGTATTTGTGAAATAAAATATTTCAGCTTTTCACTTTACGCTACAAGAAATTTTTTAGTGTTAACTAATAAATATTAAGTTTTAAAATATGATGCTTTTTAAGTTCAGACATAAAATAATTTTAAAATAATTTTTTTTGAACGGAGAAAGTATTAGCTACGAGGAGAAATGGGAAACATATTTTTTTATCTCCATGGTAACCATTCAATCATAGGATTTGAGGATACTAAATATTCAACCCGATAATTTACAAATACAATTAATGTCACACATTGTGAATATTCGACTTGAGCATCCGAGTCGGACTAGAATTGGCCATGTACCATATACGAACTTAATAATGTCCTAAATTATCGGCCCTGAGTATAAAGTTAGTGATTGTAGATGAAGTGGGAAGTGACAGTACTGCTCGATTCCTTCTATCTTATTGCATGAATCTTTCCTAGTCATGAAATGAAGCAACCTTACTGGTCATCGGATCCATTATATATACTTTTTGTATAAAGATTCGATTTATTTAAATGTATAGATATGTTTCATTAATTAATCGAAGATCTGCGATTTAATTTATTAATGAAAATGAGTAGATAGGTAGCCACTTTGAAAGCAGTTTTTCACTTGTTCTCAAGTTCAGAGTTATGGCATCAAGATTCTGCTCTCCCAAATAACTAAATGATTCTATCTCTATTGTAATTTATAAAGGTATGGAAGGTTCTTACGAATTTTTATTTGATTATATAATATTCTTAGTGAGTGTTACTTTTAAAACATTATTTTTAGAGCATTTATCTTTTCATTTTCCATGAATTATTCTATAGATTGAATAATTAATTAAAAGTTTAATGAAAAAATATCAGGAGTAAAACGTGTTAAAGAATGTTAAAAGCTTATACTTGGAATCAACTAGTACTTGAACCTAATTTTTAATGTATAGAAGGTTGACGGGAGAATGTTATATTTTCGTAATATATTTTATTTTAGCTAGATAAAATCAATAGGACATAATCCTTAAAATTTGAAAAGAGAAAAAAACATCGAAAATGAACAAGGCGTAAAAGGCCATATATGTCACACTATTATAAAATTTAAAGGATTCACACGAACTGACATGCAACATAATTTTTATGTTTAGTTGACCTCGAATTCGTGTTGAGAATTAAACCAAGTTAGTTATTCAATTTGATTCAATTACAATCGTACATCTAGCTACACATCAAGTTTTGATTAAAGAGGACTTTAGAAATGAACATTGCCGATTTAACTTATCATGAAATTATCTAGAGCTCCACATCACTATTCTTCGTATAGATTAAAAGAAATTCAAACTTCTATTTTAACACAAACTCCCTTTTCCCAATTTCGTGAAACAATTTCACTGTCCTTGCAAGCTCAGTTCCACTGTTTTCGAGAACTGATTCACACAATCACGACCCAAGAAATTATTTTAGATATTATGTCGTTTTGTCCACAAATACATCAAATATACACAGCCTACAATAGAATCATACATATAGCATTCCTCTATCAATAGACAATGTATAGCTACATGATGGGGAAAAAAAACATGAGTGTTTGTATATGTTGTTCTCTAAATTGGACACACAATGCCGGTCCGAGAAAGAGCCATTGTCTGTCTTTGAGGCTTTAAAGAAAGGTCAGTAAAAAATAGGCCTGCAACATGAACTCCAAGCTCTTGTTAAAAATCGAACCTCGTCAAAGCTCCAACGAATAGATAAAAATATTATATTCAACGGACAAGAGATGAAGCGTTTTTAAGAAGAATTCATGCATTTTTGCACTGATTCGGGGTCATGCAATTAATTAAATACAAAATTGAGATACGACTCAATAAATATATAGTTGAAGGAAATGTCCTTGAACAAAAGAAATTGTGATTAGTTGAGTATGAGAATGAATTGGAGGTCCTGCCTTGCCTTGGCGAAAGGAAAAGACAAGGCCTAAAAACTCGTTTGGAAACAAGAAGGAGACACAGTGGAGCACCATACACTAAAATGGACGTCTAATCATCTCCAATTACTTGTGAGATACACCTGATCATGCTCTCCACCCCAGCATTATCAAACGTCAGCCAGTTTTATTCAACGGTGTCATGCATGCCACATTTTCAAATTCACATCACCCGACCTGTGTAATTGAAGTTGGAACAAAAAATGTAACATGTCCAATTTTATTGTAACTTTACAAATTCATCAAAAATTGCTAACATGGTTGTTGGTCTGCCTACATGGCAAGTAAAATTAGAAGTATTATATTGATAATTTTTTAAAATTTTATTAAAATCATACATAAATTAAAAAGAATTATAATTAAAGATCATATATTGAATAGAGGATACTGCCTCAAATTTAAATATTGTTTCTAATTTGGATGGAGCGTTAATTAAATGAAGGGAGAGTATCTTAAATTAGAAATGATGAGTGCATCACCATAGTATATTCCTATTTGGTATATATATAGAGGAGGGAATAGGGGAAGATTGAAGATTGGATCATAAAGGATAGCATAGCAAGTGCTTACTACCCAATCATCTTCATTCTCAATTATTAGCATACCCCATACTACTTGAATCACATTCTTATTTTAATTAAATATTTAAATTGTTACATTAATTGATGGATACAGTTTGAATGATACTATTTAATATATGACGACTTCAGATTTTTTTTAAAAATAATTTATAACTTTTGATTTTATTTATTTTATATCAAATTTTACTTGAATTTTAAAATTCGTCGAAAATTGACAGCGTATCGGTCATACTACATATGTTGCAAGTAAAATCATGAGTATGACAACACTTCCCCACTAATTTTTAAATTCTAGTAAAATTGAAGGTATGCATCGATTTCCGATTATTTGTTATAATTTTTTTATATTAGGAGAAATGTGTTGTTATATATGATGAATTAATAGGCAATCACAATAAAATGAAATGAATTTGGATATAGATTTGTTCCACCACCCACCTCCATTACTTGGTAGTGATGAATGAAGTATCCACCATGAAATCAATGATATAGACAATATCCAACACAATAATTAAACCACTTTATATATTTAGTGGGTTTATATATATATATATGCAATTCTAACCATGCGTGTGGTATTTCCACGAGCAACACTCAATTATCAATATTAATAATTGTTATTTCACCTTTCTTAAATTTCGTTGTTTATTTTTTAGTTTGGGACTTTTTGAAAGTTGAGAGTAGTTTAATTTTTTTTTTTTTTTTTTTAAAAAGGAACATTTAACGCTAAATAATGTTCTTTAGGAAAAGTTTTTATGTTGTTCATATGGACAGCGTCTGTCTCCCGGTAATGTGTGATATATTGTACATTTAAAAATATTAATGATCTATTTTTTCTAACTTTTTGTAGATGTATCATGTTACATTTCTAGCTACGTATATGCACCACCCAAAAAAGCTAGCATTCGTAGCATATAATATTTTGATGATACTCCTCCGAAAAGGTGATATATAAATATCACAATTGATACAATGTACACAATTTATATGCCAGAAATGAAGGTCCCCAAATATTATAAGTGTGAAAAACTTGCCTATAAAGAAATTTGTATCCTTTGTTCCATTTTTTATTTCACAAAAATATAAAAGCCTACCACACAAAACATCCCATGTATCCGTAAAAGCTTTTTCAAATATGCCGTTCAGATTTTTATTATATAATTATATTTTATCTCGTATTTTATTATACAATAATTCAATTAGATATATCTTATGCTTCATTGTGTATAATGATGAAACACGAGATTACAAATTAATTTATTATAGAAAATCCAAATTAGTGATACAAGGCTTCATTTTTCTTTCAATTTCTCTATTTCTTCCACATTAAAAAAAGGTTAGGTAATGATAATTATTTAATAGAACACTACTTTAGTTTCTTTTTGGTCAATTAATTTCATTGACTAGAAAAGGTTGTGTATGATTGAATCTCTGTAGAATCACCTTCTTAGCTTCAAAAAGGTTAGTGGAATATTCATTTTATCTTTTGTACTTAAAAAGGGACCTTTTGAGCACAGAGCTCCTACATTATTGTTCTTCTTCTTCTTTTTCTTATAATAATAATAATAATAATAATAATAATAATAATAATTATTATTATTATTATTATTATTATTATTATTATCTTTATATTAATTATTATTTGGATGTAGAAATTAGAAAAATTACAACTTTTTAGTCTTATATTCTTATTTGGTGACAATTTCGGTCCTAACAAATTTAAAATGATAATTTTGTGCAATAATTTAAAGTTAAAATTTAATGTTACTATGTTTTTTCATCAGTACATACTAAATTTGATGTATTGTTGTGAACCATTTTGCCATAGCAAGTTATGTTATTTTTATATTTGAAAGTGTTTTTTGTCCTGTCGTTACATAAGTTAGTTTGTTTTCATTTAGAAAGTGTATTTGAACTCGAATTTAGTTGATCGAGATTTCTAAATTTTATTTGGATTACTTCGGTAGTTCAAATTAAACTTTAGGTCGATCATTTTCTAAGTAGTTTTGAAAAAATAAAATTCTTGCTTTTTCAAAACTCAATAAAGTTGTCTATATATGTTGAAACCCTATTATATAGTTGGTCCACGTCAATTCACATTAAAATACTTAATTCAATATACTTTCATTTTAAACATATTGCTTTCTATTTTCTATTTATTTTCTGACAAAAAATCAACACATCAATACAGGTCAACTAAAAATACTAAAAATAAAAAAATAAAAAATAAATATGAAACCAAACATCAAATGTATTGCACGTACGTGTGTTTTTCCGAGGCAGTGCGTGTGTGGATGGGATTTATTAATTGAAAATTATTAAAATAAAATAAAAATGAATTATTATTATGGAAAAGTCGATAATGTATATATTATTACTAGGTGGATTCTTTAACTAATTTTTAGTTATTAAAACCTAATTAACGAGGAGTGTTAGATCTATATTTATCACATAAGGAATTAATATTAAATATGTTAAGGTAAAATTACTTGTTAGTGAGAAGTGTGAGACCTCTATTAATTTGATTTTAGTAGCACTTCTTGAACTCTCTTACTAAGAAAATCCTATTTTTCATATATAAAATTACCATACGTTAATGATATTGTAAGTTTACATCTTCATAATATAATAACTATCGTCTCATTAAATAATTATATAAATTGAAAATTCAATTTTCAAACTATTAAAAAAAATATTATTGTGATGGAATTGGTAGTTAATATAGTATTTACTATTTATGGCCAACTTGATTTGTTTTTTAATATCTGGATGGAACATTAAATGAAACAAGTGATGGTTGATTCACATTTATAATTTATATGGAAATACAACAATCTTTGACAATAATGTTTACTGAACCTTATTGAAAAAGACAAATCCACTGATCACTCAATTATAGCAATTGGCAACTATCATATTTTTGCACCTTTACAATTTTATTATTTTTATCATTAATTTTCTGTCTTGGTTTAACAAATAATAATCTTTTTTTCTATTCAAAATAAATATTGTTTTAGACATTTTCACACATAAATCAAATACCTAATATACCTTAATTAAGAGAAGAAACATTAATGATTGGGTGTATAAAAACACATTATATGTATATTTACAAAAAAACTTAAAGGTAAATTAAGAAAATAAGATTAATATATATTTTGATAGCAGTAAAACATTGGAAAATTTTAATTTGAATTCCATTAATTCATAGAACTTGTTCAAACTCTGCAACATCTTACAGAAAGGTTTACTGTTTTCCATAAAATAAAAACAATTAAAAGTGACATAATCCATGGTTTTTATAAATAAATAAAGAAAGGAAGCAATTGGAGATCATAGCTTCTTTTGTAATTTGACTACAAAAGACTCCAATAATTGAATCTCTTTTGGCCCTTAAAAAAGGTGTGTTAGTGGAAGTGTAACTAATTAATGGGTGCCTTCGATACCTAGTCACTACCCATTTCAATAATTAAACACAAAAATATGATAATTATGTATTATTTTGGATAATCAAATGTTAATTGCACTTCTACTAAACTAAATACAACTGCCTTTTCATCGCATTATCATTTACTACTTAATTATGGGATCGATTTGCCACGTCCACCTCTTGAACTAAATCAGAAATAACTATTTTGGGTTATGGTTGATTTTTTGTGGGTTTGAATTAAAATTGGGTCAAACATAAATAATTTATGTATTTTGTGGGTTTGTCATAAGATTTTATGATATTTTTTCCATTATTCACATTCAATTGTGTTGGTTGGATCAACCTATAAAATAAGTGGATCGTGTTTGAATTATAATTTTTGACATAAAAAAGTAGATGAGTTGTGTTAAGATTCGTGTAAACTCTGTATATTTCAATCGACCTGCAAACCCACAATCTGATATATACATTTCTAGTAACTCGGCCACTATGGATGTAATCAGACTAAGTCGAGGGATCCAACCCGATTAAACAAAGTCAAACTTGAAAATATTCAATTAGCTAATGGTCTTGCCGGCTCCTTCGTATAATATTAAAATGATAATTTGACATTTGGTTTATAATTTTACTTATCATTGGTACGTAAATATGCTATTAAAACTATTTATTACAAAAATATCAAATTTTAGTAAATATTTAATACTTGTAAGAATTCAGTGATAAGTAATTGAATTTATAATTTATATTTCCTAAGTTCGTTTTAGCTGGATCACTCGCAAGTCATCAATATTTTCAATAAATGAAGCTCAAATTCAGTTCAATAAAAATTAAATTAAATTCAAATTATCAAATATTCAGTTCAATTTCAGCCCTATAATTTAGCACGTACATTTAGACGTGGACCATTATTTATAATATAGTTTATAGACTCAAGCCCACCAAAAGCCCAACTAATAAGCCTAAGGTCTTTAGAAGTCAGTAGAGCCCATAATTTTTTTACTATAAATACTCTAATCCAAGGGTTAATACGATAATCTCATTTATAATGGAAAACATAAACAAAATTCATATTGGTTGTGCTCTAATTTATCACCTAATCTTTTGATTTTGGCATTCATCATGCGTTATATTTTTTTTAGTAATATATTTTTAATTTTTAAAATATTAATATTTATTTTATTTTAAATCTATTTTAGACATATTATATATCAAATTAAATATTTTTTAAAACTTTTAACTTTACACTCATATCCCATATACTAAAATGAGATATTAAATTTAAATATTTTTTATTGAAAAATTATAAAAAAAAAAAGAAATTATGATAGAAGGTATATATTTTTGAGAAAAAATACAATTCAGTGGTCGCGAATTTGAATTAAGCTTATATAATGTATAAATTGTAAAAGTTGCAACTTACAGCTCCGACCAAACATTAAACATATGCATTTTAAGAGTTCATTTTTATAACTTCTAAAAATGAAAATAAACAAATTCTTAAACCTAAAAATAAATTTATAAAAATAATAAATAAATTCAGAAAAATAAAACTAAATTATAAGAAATAAAATTATGAAAAAAATACATATTAAATCTTTAAATTACAAAGAAAATTTCATTTTTTTAATAAATTAATAAAATTACAGATACTTTCTGAAAATTGAAATATAAATACTAAATTGAATTAATGAAAGTTACAATAATTACAGAAACCTCAAAAATTTTGTAATAATCATAAATAAATTCTCAAAATTACAAATCAAATTCTAAATTATCTATGATTTATTTGATTTTCTGTTAATAACTTATTTTACCGATTGTTTTTTTTTTCAGAAGTTTCGTAATTTTTATTATTTTTCTTTTCAAACTTACTATAATTCCCATAATTTATTTGTACTTTTCTAAAATTGCCATTTATAAATTCTAGTTTTTAATTTATTGTAATTTTCAGAATTTATTAATAATTCTCAAATTTTAATACTATTTTTTTTTCTTGTAGTTTTCAGAATTATCTTTGGTTTTCAAAGTGTATTATGAGTAAATTTTCAGAATTTAGTTTTGAATTTTATTTATAATTTTTTCAATTCAATCATAATTTTTAGAATTAATTTTGTAATATTCTTATTTTTTAAAAAAAAAAATTCTAAGTTCAATTGTGAATTTTAGAATTTATCTATTATTTTTCATAATTTACTAATGCTCTCTTACAACGAGGGTGCAATTCACATGTGTGATTTTGGTCGAAAATTTCTCCAACAGTTGATTAGAGCTGGCAAATTGCAAGTCTTGCATTGTTAGGCTACATGGTAATAACAATTTATACTTTATATGCCTTGGTCCAATTGACAACTGAATTAATTTTCTTCTATATATTTTTATACAAATTATAATTGTTTACCTACTTTTATCAATAAAATAATAAAATATTTGAAATATTTTAAAATATTTATTCTTAAATATTGATTTACTCATACATATTATATATATATATATCAATATATACATTTAAAATATATTACAAATTGTCCATTAACATATATTTTAAGTTATAATTAGATATAATATTGAAATACATACAAAAACAACGATGCAATTGTGTGGATGATGAGATTATACAAAAAAGATCTATTATAATAAGAATAAATCAAACATATATAAGAGATTTAATAAAATGAAAGCATAGTTGAATATAAATAATCTACCCTAAGTATTTACATATTTTTTGTAATTTTAAATATAATAATTATTACATTTTTATGTTATTCACATCAATTTTATTTATTGATTAAGACTCAATACATTACATGACCTAACCATAAAATAAAAATTAATTTACTAATTGTCAATCTTACAAAAGAAAGAAAAAAATACATACAAAAATTATATGATTATATATAATAAATCCCAAATGTTCAAATGTTGTCAGGTAAAATTGCCCAATAAGTAAATTTAAAGCTTCACGTCCAATAATTTTAAATATCTTTCTTTCTTATTTTGTTTTTTAAGGCCAATTTAAGGTGTAATTTCCTACCCCTATAGTAATAAAATTTCAGCACAAAAAGTTTCATGCATCGGGTATATTGCACAATCTGATTAATAATATTATTCGTGTAACTAAAAAATATAACTTTTTCACTTAAAAAGTATTATAACTGATTTATTACCTTAAAAAAAGTATTAGTACTTTTTAAAGAAACAAATAAGATTTTTTAATTAAATAAATAATACTATAGATTGAGTTCACGGTGCGCCCTCTGTTAAACTTCAAAAATATTTTATTGTTTAAAGATTCTTTTGCATAAAATCTCTAATTAAATTAAAATTGTTCGATTCATATGCATTCTCTAAAAACCTAAGGGACATAGTAATGTTTAATGATAAAATGCAAATTCACGCTTCTTGTTATTTCTTTCTAGAACTTCTAGTAAATAACAATTTATCGAGCACCCCTTATTTTTTTAGTTATTTAAAAAAAAATTATGAAAATATCATATTAGAAATGCTGCGAACGGTTCACTCTTAAGGAAAGATAATATAGCCGCCTCGAACTGAAAGTATTATTTATGTTGAAATTAAATTTGAGTATTAAAAAATATACAAAAACTTGTATACATCAAGTGTACCGTGCAATTTATATAAAATATTATTTATTTAATAAAAAAATATTGTCTGTTTACTTGAAAAATATTACTTAAAAAAAGTAGTTACACATTTTAAGTAAACACATACTACTTTTAATTAAATAAATGATACTATAGACCAGGTCCATAGTTCACCAAATACATAAGAGGTTCACCGTGAAGAATATGAATTTTTTTAAACTTTGAGTTTAATTTAAAATCAAAAAATTTATATCCGTCGAAAGAATCCTAAATTAAATTAGCAAAAATCTTATTAGGATCAATTATAGTACGAGACAAATTGAATGGAATTTCTGTGGAATGATTTACTCGGAATTTTCGTGCGAATTTCATGTTGACCCCTGGCTTTTCTTTAATCTCCATCTTCTGTACATTTTATATTTGCTTTCTTGATTCGGACAGCAGTGCAGTGATGTAATCTACAGATATAAAAATATATATTAAAAAAAAAAATCATTAAAAAAATAAATAAATAAAGGAGTGTGGAAAGAAAACACTAAAACGACATAAAGAGATCGTTGTCAAAATCTCTGTTGAATAAATACACTTTCGTATTCAAACAAATCGTGGTGGCGACAATTATATGGAAGTTTCTTTCTTGTCCATTGACCGGTGCACCCTTTTTTATAAATAATTAAATATCATTATTATTAGTAGCTATATTTGTATTTTTTTATTATTAAAAAACTATGTTATTTTGCGTTGTGCAGAGTGCCTTTTGTTTAAAATAACGTCTTACCAATTCTTCTATTCTTTTTTATTATAAAAAAAAAAAATGTATATTTCTAGATTTTTTTTAATTATTTTTCACGTAATGAATATATACTAGTACTGGATATAGATAAAATCAATTTTCTGCATCAGGGGTAATTAATTTCAAGTTTTAATAATTAATTTTGTTATTTCTTATATATACATATATCTATAAATTCAATATCAAGAACGTGTAATTGTAATTTCCTTCAAAATTGAAATTGATCTATGAATTCATTGAAAGATATATTCTAATATAATTTCTTCTTATATAGGGATTAAAATATATTTTGAATTCCTAAGTCATTTAAGCAAATTGAGTATTCAATATATTCGAGATTAAACCAAAAAATTATAAAAAAGTATTCGATCATAACAATAATTTACAAAAAAAAGAAAAAAGAGAAAAAAGGAAATGTACCTAAAGTTAAATATAAAAAACATGGAATGATAATTGTTTTTGAAGTTTGAATTGGATTGCCAATTTATAGAATGAAAATTTGAAAAAAGAAAAAAAGCATCAAACTATCTTTATTATGTTTGTTGTATCTTATATTATGATTTGAAAATATGAATTTGCTTAAAAAAATTGTAAACTGTAATTATTGTAATTTTTGTTGTATATAGTAAAAATCTTTAAAAATATATTATATATTATATTTATCTATAAATATATGTTAAATAAAAAAAAAATATATATATATATATATAAAATTTTTAATAATATAGAACGTGGCACATCCGAATAGGGCTAGGCAGAAGGATCTGCTCAGCACCACTTTTAGTTTTAAAAAGTGAAAATATTTTATGAAAAATGATAAACCAGCCTTTATTAATTTAATTTTTTTTGTTTTTTTCAGAAATAGTTTTTCCCATTTTCGTAAAATACAATTAACAGTTTTATTTTTAATTTTCTTTTATGTATAATGTATCAAATTAATCTTATTTTCTTGATTTTAAACTTTACATTTATATAACATATATAGTACTATAAGATATTGGTGGAGTAAACATAATGAAAATTTTTAGTTGATCGTTTTGGTTAGATTTGATACTTACTTTGTATTTAATTTGGCGAAAATTAAATATTAAGTGATTTTTTAAAAACTCATTAAATAATTTAATTTTATTATAGAAACAAGTATCTTATTTTAAGATAAAAAAATTTCTTTAATACAAGCTATATTATTTTACACGTCTTTATCAGTAAAATAATTAGTTTTTAATATTCTTATAAAAAATTAATTTACGCAAAACTATATGATATGATAATTATATTTTATTTTATTTTAAAATTAATTACAAATCATGCATTACATAGGACAATATTAGTTATACAATAAAAAAACTTTTTAATTTCAACAAAATTTAAAATATGTAATTTTTTTTTGTCCAAGTACCTAATTATTTGAATTATTTTTTCTTTTTCTTTTTTGACGGAGTTAGTTTTGCTTTTCCTCAACTAATTAAATCGATAACTAAAATTATAGAGTTAATGATCTTGTTTTTCATTTTTTTTCTGCATATAGTGTTTTTTCTTTCTTTCTTTTTTTCTTTTTAATAAACAAATGTGAACTGTAATATAGGTTTGGAGGAATTAAGGATAAAATTGGGCCGACTTGAAGCTGGTTCCAATTGCCACGCGAATTACATGTGAGGGACCCTGAGACTATTTTGCTGATTGTGTGCACACATGATATTATGTAGCAATTAAAATAACACAAAAATTTAATAATTATATAAAATCCATGAACACTTTAAAAAGTAAGTTAATAAATAAAAATTCATAAAATTATATAAAAAATCATAAAATTATATATTTTTTAAAAATGTGATAGTTTTATAAAAACATAAAAAAATATGAATTGAAATTATTTACAAAATTAAAAGAAGTATAAAAATCCGAAAAATATTTAACACAAAATTGAAAATTATTCTATAAAATTCCAAAATCATTTGTAGAAACTGATCATATTTTAAAAATCGTAATTTTTTTAAAAGTGAAATATATATATATATATAGAATAATTTGAATTTAAATGTTGTAATTACTTAAATGAAGTATAGATATATAACTTTATTAAATATGAAAAGAATCTAAAGATATTATGAAAATATTTAGTAATTATTAATATTTATAATAATCTGTAAATATTCCATAAAATAAAAATTCTAGAAAGAAACTTTAATTTTATTTTTTGAGACATAAAATATATTTTACAAGTACAAATAATTTTTTAATTCTTAAACATCTTATTATGAATCCAAAAATTACGTTAAAGTAATTACGCAATAAATGGAAAAAAAGAAATTGGGCCGACTTACAATATTTTAAGAATCTGAAAGCTAGTTAAAATATTAAAATAATATTGTTTCTGCATTTATTTAAATACTTTTCAGTCTTTAAAATTATGTTTTTACGGTTAAAAATTAATTTTTACTTTTCAAAATTAAGTTTCATTAAATCTTAAAATTAATTTGGACTTTTTATAAGTTTGTTTTTTAAATTTTGAAATAATTATCTTTTCTAAAATTGTATTTTTGAAATTTAATAAATATTTTTAATATAAAAACAGTATTTTTTTTAAATATAATTTTATGTAGTTTTAAAAATAAATTTCTAAGTTTCTCAGAAGTTTGCCCCCCATAAGAGCTTCATTGTGGTCCCAGAGAGGCCTTTTTTTTTTTTTTTTTAAATAAAATTAATTCAATTATTGAGTTTACAAGATAAGTTATAAATTGCAAGAAGATAAGGTAAAAAATGTGCAACAAAAAAAGATAAGTTATAAAAGGTATCCTTTCCTCAAAATTCAATTATTGAGTTTACAATATCGACAAGATTCCAATATTTCCCCACGAAAAGAAAAAGGATTTCTAATCTTTGTCTACATTAAAGTTAGTCATTTTGGAATTCATATAATTTCTTTAAAAAATATTCTATAAAATATGTATATAGTTCAGTTTCAAAAATCTATGTTTATATTCTATTAAAATGATATTGTTTTAATTATAAACGATTAAAATCGTAAAAGTAATTAGAGAAAAAAAGAAAAAGAAAAAATGAGAGAGGAAAGGGATAAACAATGGATGCAGACATGATTTTGGGTGTGTTGAAGCCGATTAGTCTCAATTGCCCGAATCTATATGCGAATTTCATGGCTCTTAGTCATTTTCTAACAATCTTCCAAGAAATTTAAGAAACAAAACCATATATATATATAGTGTTGAATTTTAGAAATGTCACTCTCTCTTGCAACAACAATTTCTGGGAAAAATCATTTTGCCGACATGAAATTTCTTTCTCCTTACCGATCAATTTCCCTTGTTCATCGCTATTTAGTTTCTCATTGACCAGTCACTATAAATAAGTTAATAGAGAGAGAGAGAGAGAGAGAGAGAGAGAGAGAGAGAGAGAGGGGGAGAGAGAGGGGGAGAGAGAGGGAGAGAGAGTGAGAGTGAATAAGAAAAAACCCACTATAAATTGTCGCCCTCATCTCACTTTCTTTTATCTTTCAAGTATAATCGAAAAAATAACACACCTGAAAATTAAAGCTTCAAGTTCTTCATTTATTTTCAGAATGGGACAAGAAAAGACTGTGATTGATCAAGTTTCGGGATGGCTGACACTCTATGATGACGGCTCCGTCGAAAGGAGATGGACGGGGCCACCCGAGGTCATGTTCTTGTCCGACGCCGCGCCGCCGCATCACCACTTCATAGACGGCATCGCCACCACCGATGCCACCTCTTCCGACGGCCTCAAACTCCGTATTTACCTACCGGAAAAGCAAGAAAATGACCCGGAAAAGCTCCCCGTAATCCTTCACTTCCACGGTGGAGGGTTTTGCATTAGCGAGGCTGACTGGTTCATGTACTACGCGGTTTACACGCGCCTCGCACGTGAGGCCAGAGCAATCGTTGCGTCGGTCTACCTCCGGCGAGCTCCCGAGCACTGCCTCCCGGCCCCGTGCGATGACGGTTTTGCCGGCCTCCTATGGCTCCGCTCCGTTGCGCGGGGCCAGTCCCACCAGCCATGGCTGAATGATCATGCCGATTTCAACAGGGTTTTCCTCATAGGGGACAGCTCCGGCGGCAACATAGTCCACCAGGTGGCGGCTCGTGCGGGGAAGGAGAGCCTTGACCCTTTGAGGCTCGCCGGTG
Source organism: Caryopteris x clandonensis (assembly GCA_028749325.2). Taxonomy (NCBI): domain Eukaryota; kingdom Viridiplantae; phylum Streptophyta; class Magnoliopsida; order Lamiales; family Lamiaceae; genus Caryopteris; species Caryopteris x clandonensis. Next base: position 495,033 of record JAPYKT020000024.1, on the reverse strand, counting down.
CGATCCCAATTCACCCTGGATTCTGCCGGTCGCAGCGCAGCAAGTCGGAGCGGGAGCAACCTGAAACGCCGTTTTTAACTCTGGACATGGCGGACAAGTTCCTGAAGCTGGCGCTGCCGGTAGGGGAGACGAAGGACCACCCCATAACCTGCCCGATGGGGGAGGCTGCGCCGCCTCTCGAGGAGCTGACGCTGCCGCCATATCTCTACTGCATGGCGGAGCAGGACCTGATGAAGGATACACAAATGGAGTTTTACGAAGCCATGGAAAGGGCTAATAAAGAAGTGGAGCTGCTGGTGAGCAATGGAGTCGGCCATAGCTTTTACCTGAACAAGATTGCGGTGGATATGGACCCCACAACAGCTAATCAGACTCAAAAACTACTTCAAGGGATCAAAGAATTCATCAACAAGCATTGACACTTTGGTGATTTGGATCAATAATTTGAGCTACTTTTTTCTTAAAATCTTTTTAAATTTTAGTTTTTCGATTTATATTTGGTGCTTGGGTGTAATAAAAAGGAAAAATAAGAAAATAATTTTTTTAAAATTTTAGTTTTTCTATTTATGATAAATGTGTTATATATGACTTTTTCTTTGTTTGTTATAAATTTTTATTTTTATTTTTTAAAATTTGTTTTGAGAGGAGAGATTCGCTATAGTGACACTGATTTAATAATATATGTTAAAAGTGTCATTAGAAAATAATACCTACGTTTTTTAAAAAGTAGATATACTTTATGAAATATACGACACTTATAAAATAATGTTATCATATTTGTCAATTTAGTGATGTTTTTATAAAAATGTCTCTAATTTAATAAAATTGCCGGCTCTTTGCATTTTTGCATCACAATTAATATGAGATTTTGTATTTTGTGTCATAAAATCAATGACTCATTATATTTGCGTAAAGACGTTCATGATGGTTTATATTATGTGTCACTACATCAATAATACTAAATATCCTATGTCATGAGGGCGATGACAGTTTATATTTTGCGTTATAGAATCAATGACACATCATATTTTGTGTCATAAAATCAACAACACTTCATATTTTGTGTCATAAAATCAATAACGGTTTAGATTATGAAACATTTAACTAGTTTAGATTTACGAACTTTCATTTAATTTATTTATGCTTATATGTATTTAAGTAGTTGTTTAATTTGAAAATCAAGTGTGTTATTATATTTCTTAGAATAATGTTAAAATTATTGAAAGAAGTTTATATATAAATTATATTCATTATAAGTAATATTTAATAATACATATGAAATATACACTATATAAAAAAATACATCTATTATATATAAATTAAGAGTAAAATATTAAATAAAAATTGTAAAAATTGTACTAGGACATATAAAATATAAAACATAGTTCAATAGTTGTTGGAAGGGTTATTCACAAGGGGGGAAGGATTATATGTTATTTTATTTTGATGTAGTGCTGATGTGGCAATATGAGGTAAACAAATAATCTGTAGTTTGAGGTTATGCATCAGTGATGCACACCACAATTTTGACTTCTGTCTGTTTAACCCATGTTTAATAACCCCATTTCTCACACTATATCTACCCCCACTACTCTCTATCTTGCTACAAAAAAATTCACGCCTCCCTCTCTCATGCAAGATACACAAGTGTATCTTGCAGCAACATCGTCGTTCTTACCAATCATCATTATCTTTATTGTTCTTTGTCTCCCCAACAAAGTTGAATTTTTAGTCAACAAATCAAATGGGATTTATCAAATCATTAAATATAATTATGATATATTGATATACTCACCTTTTGTCATTAGGTATATTGTAATGGCAACATCAAGAAGCCGTCTTCGTGATGTCATGAGAGATGAAGGAACAAATATTCACCAACAAGTTGAATTTGTACACATTTACTATTCATAGTAAATTATTTATCTACTTTTTTGTTTATTTAATTACCATATGTAGAATATGCTGAAGTTTTCCGAATTTGAAAGTGCTCAAAGAATTTGAAGCTTTTATAAGGTTGAATGGAATGTAATTTATATAAACATTCTATTTTCTTTAAGATCAATTTTATATTTCATTAAATTCAATGTCTTTATAAAGAAATTATCAAGTTAATATTTGTATTTATTTGATAGGAACTTAGAAGTTGAGTGAAGAATAATGCTTCATTGAGTGAAGAAAATGGAACCATTTGACTTGTCTTTGTAGTATTTTAATTCCATTTTTTTTAACAATTTGGTTATTCGTATGTATTTCAATTATGATGATGTGTAATTGTATTTGGGATTATATTTGATAGATTATATTTCATATATTTTTTTGAGTAAATATTATTTTCTTGTTTGTAGTTATTTATATTTAGGAAAAATCATTTTAGAAAGTGAAAAAATATATTAAAAATGTGTTGCTAACTTTTTTTTTTTTTAAGAAATGTTACAAATTTAATGACACAAATTTTAAAGAGTGACATGGATTTAATACTTTAATTATAGAGACCATTGCTAATATAGTGACGTAAATCTATTGAGCTTAGTTATCTAAGGTCATAAACTTTTAAAGTGTTACTATTTTGTCGACACTAATTTTAGAGTTTAAACCATCTTAATGACTCTAATTGTGGTTAATGTTACCAATTTAAGTACATAATTTTTTTTTTAAATGTTGTTATATCAGACACACTAATTTGTCGTTATTAAATCTATGACACTAATTATAATTGTGTTGTAAATATAATTACACTAATTTTATAAAACGTTGATATTTCAAAGACACTTATTTTTTAATAGCTCACTAACTTAGTAACTCTTGACCTTGAAAGTATTGTCGATCTTATGACACAATTAGCGATCAGCGTCAGCAAGGTGGTGCAGAAAAAATTGTAGACTTCTACGATGGTGACAAAAAAAGTAGTGTCATCATATTTGAATGTTAATAACGCATTTGTTATAAGCGTCGCTAAATCAAGTTTGCCCACACATAGCTTTTGTATCATAAAAAAATTTGTGACATCAAATTTAGTAACACAACTCGTTACATTTTTACAAATGTGGGTAAGTTATGTTATAATACTAATTAACGTCTCTAGCAAAAATTAGTGTCATTGCATAGAATTTATCTTGTAGTGTGGGGATCGAATTGTAAACCTTCACAAGATGATGTTGAGACTATGTGATCAATTATTATGTCATTTTCTAAAAAAAGTTTGACCATATTGATTTTTCTTTCTGGACAATAGATGCAATGTTGTAATGAAAAAGTCCACCAATTAATTGGGTATTGTGGCCTCTCATTATGTTATGAAAATAGATATATTGCACAATTTATAAATAATATAATAGTAAATTAATATTAATATAATTATTGAGTAATGCTTATCGTTTCATTTTATGTCGTTTCATAGCATATGAGAGATTACCACAATTACAAGGAAAGAGCAATAGACCAGACTATTATTTAATTCGTTATCTTATAAAAGAGTAATATAAGAAATTTTTAAATAAAATTTTAATATAAAGAATTTAAATACTATTTTATTTTAAATAGGGTCGCGGTGCTGGCGTTGCCTATGGACGTCACAATGGGGGGTGGGAGAAAGGTAGGGGGCAGGGGAGGGTGGTGGGCTATGGTTTTGCTATAGTCGAGAGTCTCGTGACTGAAATTTGGGGAATCTGGACGTTCGAGGAATTTGAGAATTGGAGGAAATAATGAATTATTATTGAATTGGGAGTTTAGATTTTCAATCATCACTTTTGTGACTTATGAGATAGGGAGGGTGGTGAGATAGGGAGGGTGGTGGGTTATGGGAGGGTGGGTGGTCATGGGTGGGACTGTGATGTTATGATTAATTATATTTTAAATATAAATAACTTAAAATTCGGGAGTTAGCCCGACCCAATCCATTTTCAATTCGTTTCAACCCACGACTGATGTGGGCCAGCCCGCTATGAACCGCTAGTTGATAGAATGTTAAATTTCTATCCCAACTCATCTATTTTACAAGACGAGATGAACTACCATCAAAGAGCTAGCCCATTTTGACAATTGGTTAAAATTGCAAATTCTTCGAAAATAGGAAAACAAAATTGACGGAAAGATGATTGCTTTTCATTTTTGGTTGTTTACTTTATATATATATATATATTGTTTACTTTATATATATATATAGAGAGAGAGAGAGAGAGTGTGTGTGTTAAGATGTCAAATCATGGTTGTCGAATCTTTATTGGAAAATAGTGTGGATATAAAGAGGACAGCACATAATTAATCCGACAATCATTTTTGGAGCATAATTGTTTATGTGGGCCCTATGCCTGTTACTTGTTATGAAAAAACAAAGCCCAGAAGCATTTTGAACTGAATAATTACGTTTTTTCTTTCAAGATAAAAGAAGAGTTGTGAGGGAAGTTTTTCTTTGTTTTCAGCAGAAATATGTCAGTGATGAAACCTACAAGAACCCATCGAAGAAGACTCCAGCAACAACATTCCAACATGTATATGTGGGGGCACAATTCTGGTTTGAAATTGGAATCGTCGTCAACGGTTCGGTTTAATTGTTGATTCGATTTCGGTTTTAAGCCGAAACTGAAATCGTCTAACTCACGATTCGATTCTGATTTTCTGCTTGTCGGTTTTAGGAATTATGAGAACCGATGATTCTAACCGTTTTTTTGAAAATTCTAGCCGTTGAAGATCAACGTCTGAGATTAATTAGCCGATGATCTCCAACGGCTGTGATTCTGTAACCGTTGGGGAACCGGCGGTCCGAACCAGAACCGGAAACCACAGGTTCCAACAGATCTTTTGCTTTTTTTTTTTTTTTTTTTTCTATAAATACCCCTCCCTACTCATTTTCTTTCACAAAATCTAATATCTCTCATTATCTTGCAATCTCTCTCAATATCCCTCAATCTCTCTCCAATTATCTTGTGATCTCTCTTAATCTCTCTCCAATTATCTTGTGATCTCTCTCAATCTCCCTCCATTTCTCTTGATTATCTTGTCATCTTTCTCAATCTCTCTCAATTATCTTTATCTTGTCATCTTTCTCAATCTCTCTCAAAATGTCGAGCTCAAGCCAAAGAGGACGTGGAGGTAGATGATTATCTTCTTCATCTCAACAAGCAAAAGGAAAATCACCTATGCCGACGAGTACAAGTGCCAAAGCCAGATTACCACCACCATCTCCTATTGCTCCAAGATATCTTCATCTTGATGGTGAATATATTGAAATTCCGATCGAGTGGCAAGAAGATTTTCAAGCTCAATTAGGTTTATATTTATTTTATAAGATATTTCTCTTAAATATTATTATATATTTTTTTATTTTAAATATCTCTCTCAATTATCTATGATTAATAATTTATTATGATTATCAATTTAAATGCACAAAACAAATCAACCGATGAAGAACGTCTTCCAACTCAAGAGAGTCAAAGTCAAAGTACGCAACAAATTCAAAGTGGATGAGATGAGGCACTAAGATCGGATATCTTTGCCGTTTACTTCAAAAGAGATTTGCAAAATAATAAAGCAATTTGCAACTATTGCTGGTTGGAATATGTTTTTAAAAAAGGAGGAGGTTATGGCACGTTCAAAAAATATTTGCAACGTCACAATCCCGACAAAGTTGGAAACGATCGGCGTCAAACACAAATACCTCGTGGAGGATTCACCGATGAATCACAAGGTACGTCTTCTTTATTTAAATATTCCGAACCAACAATGAGAAAATATTTATAAAAAATGGTTTGTGACATATCTTTTCCTTTTAATACTGCTGTAAATGATTTGTTTAAAAACTATGCCACTATCACTAAACCCTCAAGCATCCGCTGTTTCACGTAGAACATTAGTTTGTGATACTGAAAAAATTGTAGGTGAAGTTAAGTTATCTTTAATTGATATATTTAATTCTTTACAACAAAAAAGTTTCAATTTGTGCGGATATATTGACGGATCATTGGAGAGAACATATTTTTTTTAGGACTTACCTGTCAATGGATAGATAATTCATGGACAATGCAAAAAAAAAAAAATGACTTGCATTTAGAGAATTTGATCAAACACATATGGCTGCAAATATTTCTCATAAAATTCATACTATTTTGTAAGAATATAATTTAGTTACAAAAAAATTTTCAGTTTCATTTGATAATGCTAGTGCTAATACTGCTAGTTTTGCTATTGTTAATTCTAATTTATCAACCATCATTTAAGGGTAGATTTTTTCATATTAGATGCATGTGTTATTTTTTAAATTTGTGTGTACAAAATGACATGAAATATTTTATAGAACATATATGTCCTATTAAATTAGCAATTGGGGTATATTTATGCACGTGAGGTAGAGAGGCAGCTTCTAAAAATAAAAGTTTTAATATTCCAATCACTTTGTCACAAGGAGCTAGGGCACTTCATTTATAACCATATAAAAAACATAATGATTGAAATAATTTACAGAAATGTTTGCCTAAAATTAGTTTTTTTATTTTTAGAAACTATCATCTGCAACAAGATTTCTTTTTTTTTCTTTTTTTTTTCATTCTAATTTTCAAAGGCTTATAACTTTTTCATTTCAACTCCGTTTTTATAAAAAATATATCAAATTAATCATTTTCACTATTTTCAATTTGATATCCATATTGCATATATAATAATAAAATATTAATTTCTAAATATAATATACTTTTTTACATATTATTTGTGGTGTATTTTAATATTTAATATATTTTTATATTATTAGGTATTTTAATTTTAACCAATTTTATCAAAATATATTTTATGTAATTATATGTTTATTTTAAAAATTATATTATTATTGTTTTAATAATTTATTATATTATTATATTATAAATCATGCAACGCTCAAGAGAAATGCTAGTTTGATAAATTGCACCAAATCATATTGAATTTTTTTATTTTTAAAAAAATCATACCAAAAAGAGAAAATATTTTGATTTGGTAATTACCGAAAATAATTTTGGGAGCTAATCTGGGGCAAGAATGATAAGGATTATGCTTGTTAAGTTTGGGGACTTGGAACAGTCCACATGTTGAAGTGTACTTAATAAGTTAATGTTTGATTAGCCACAATCAATGGGGTTATATCTTAAAATCAATTAGTGGTAGGAGGAGTGACTCATTAAACTTACAAGCTAGTCTTCTAGTTTTATTTTTCAATGTGGAACAACTCACATATGAAATTTCAATTATTTCATCAAATCCCCTCACAAGGGTGTAGCTAGTCTCACATTTGTCTATTGCATACATTTTAATGTGTGTGACCCCAAGTCTCTCTAAATTTAACATGATATTAGAACGAATCACATGCTTGAGCTGGATGAGCTGTAAATTTGATGGAGCATGAGAGGACTTGTTCAAATTTTCACTCTAATTTTCAAAGACTTATAATTTTTTAATACAATTATTTGTTCCTAATTCTATGAGATTATTTTGTTTCTATACAGTATTATTAAACCACTTTGCTCTTTAATCGGTTTATATTGTTAATAAGTAATAATTATTAATATATAGTATACTAAATTAATGCAGTTGGTTATGATAAATATATTAAGTACATTCTTAACTAATTATATTACCTTAATTAATAAATATATAGATAAGTCTGCTGTTAACCTTTTTATATATATTATTCAATGAATAAGTACTAATTATATCTTAATTATTTGTTTTTAGAAATTGAAAAGTACTAATTATTATAAGGCAAAGACTTGTATGCAACTAGGATCCGTGCAACCGGGTTGCGGGTCATTTCTTTTTTTACGCTATTGTTTTGTATTTAAATTAAATGAGCGTACATTGAATTGAATGATTAGAAAGTCCAATTGGCAGGACATTCCGTGTCCAAGATTAAGGTCGTGTTGTCGAAACCTCACAAAGACAATTTTTTGCGAAAAATTCCTTCTCAGATTCTCTTCATCTTCATTTTCTTTTGTTCTCTGCGATATTTGTCTAGTTTGTTCTCTACGATACTTTTCTAATGAAATCACTCAACAATCTTCAACTTCTCTTCACATTTCCGTCGCTTCCTCTCAGTTTCACAGGTATAATGTTGTAATTTTTTACATTTTTTTGAAACTTTTTCTTTCATTTTCTACGAAAAATAGTTTTATGTGACCTAGGATTTTTTGAACGGTTTTTTTCTTTGTTTCTATGATTTTTCTGAGATTTATATATGATCAATGTCGTTATTCTTCATTTATTTATTTTTTTATTGTAGCTATGTTTCTAATACAATTGTTTTTATCTGATGCTAATATGTTTTAGAGTAAAATGACTGATGGTTCTGGAGAACCTGTAGTGCCCAAATTTCCTCCTCGCTATAAAGCGATGACAAAACGTTCCATAGATAGGTCTAGGAAGAAGAGATTGCGTTCTTACGCAAAGAAGGTTTATGAAGTTAATGTGGACAATAAAAATAAGAATATTGATGAAAAGAAGAAGGCGGACGAGAAGAAAACAATTGTTGATAGGAAGAAGAATGAGAAAAACAAGAAGAACATTGATGAAAAGAAGAAGGGGTACGAGAAGAAAACTATTGTTTATAGGAAGAAGAATGAGAAAAACAAGAAGAATATTGCTGACAGGAAGAAGAATGATGGGAAGAAGAAGGTGGAAAAAAAGAATAATACTGATGAAAGGAAGAAGAATGATAGAAAGAAGAAGGCGGAAGAGAAGAAGAATATTACTGATAAGAAAATGAATAAGAATATTGATGAGGTGAAGGAAACTGATGAGAAGAAGAACTTGGAAGGGGATGAGAAAATTGATGATAAGACCAATGTAAAAGTAGTAAGGTATGTGAAGCTTTTAACCATTTTGTTGTATTATTGTAATATATTATAGTATTATTGTAATATATTAATAGTATTACTGTTTAATATTAAAAGTATTACTGTAATACATTAAAGGTATTACTGTAACAATGTTAAAAGTATTATGGTAATAGATTAAAGTATTATTTATAATACATCAAAAGTATTACTATAATGCATTAAAAATATTACTGTAATGCATTAAAAGTATTACTATAATGCATTAAAAGTATTACTGTACTACATTCAAACTCTTATTGTTATATATTAAGAGTGTTGATAAATTTATCCTTTTCTTTTTATTTTGTAGTGGGTTTGTTTCACAATGTAGACCGAAAGGTTTGCATAGTCTGATTCAAAACTTAAATGATAAACAAAAGGCTAATGTTGAAAGTATTGGGTTTGATCGCCTTTTACATTTATCTATGACTCACTGATGTGATGGTAAGATGTTGGAGTGGCTGATTAGAAATTTTAACAGTAGTAGTCGGATGCTATCTCTTTATAGGAACCGCAGTTCCGTTACAATAGCCGATGATGTTCATGATATTTTTATGCTACCTAGGAATGAAGGGTGCACGGTTGTTAAATATGCACACAGTGAAGATTAGGTTCTCTTAGAACTTATGAAAAATTATGGAATTCAGCCCAATGCCCCTTTAGGTTTGTTGGTCGATGTTATTAGAAATCATTTTTCCGAGGGTGGTGATGACTTTAAGCGGTTATTTGTTCTCTATTGCCTGTCTTGTTTTTTGACACCATCCTCAAACCACCTTCTAAGTGTTAATATTTTGAAATCAGTTGAAGATGTGGATAATATTTGTAAACTTGACTGGTGTACGTATGTGTTGAATAAACTTTGTGATGCTATCAATAGTTTCAATAGAGGTAAGTCTAGAAATGTAAGAGGACGTGTTATCCTCCTACAAATCGTGTATTTCCATAGAGTAAAATGGCAAGGGGTTGCTGACCCATTCTTTCTTCATTTGATCCGACACTGGACTGATTTAAAAATTCAGTCTAGATGTATGCAAGAAGCTGCTGTTGGTGTTTATAGAGATGGAGAATTAATATTGAATAAATATCCTCTGAGTTTCAATGGTGAAATTAGAAATGTAAATGAAAGGAGAAAGCATGAAAGGAAAGAGCCTCAGAAAGACAGTTGCCAAGACAAGAACCGTGACACTAATGAATCTAAAAGATTCATTAAATTTGTACTTCCAGATGGTGAGTTGCATGATGATGACATTTAAAAAGCAGCCACATATGTGAGTTTATGTATTTTTTTATTCAATGAAAAACATTAATTTTAATTAAATGCTATAATTACTAAATTTTTATAATGTTATTTATTTGTAGGAGTTTCACGAAATGTTGTTGTCTTTCAAGATAGAATTTTAGTGGTTTCTAACCACTACACATCATCAAAAGAAAAAAAGAAGAAGCTGGTAATTCATCACCAGAGATGAGCGAGTCAGAGAAGTTCTTTTCTGATGAAAAGGTGCATAAGTTTATTGATGAAGTGGTCCATAATTTCATTATGATGAAATTTTTTGAATCTGAAATGCCCGGTTTTGAATTGCTAATGCCAGAGATACGGGCTAAAGATGTTGGTGAGAATGATGGGGGCAGAATGTTGGGGAAGGTCTGGGTTGTAAAACAAATGATAGAGGGGAAGATGATATCTGCAATGAAGATTTATTGAATGCTATGAAATCTATTGGGTCTCGAGGAAAAAATAAGGGCAAAGATAATATCAATTAATTGTTAGTAATGAATGAGGATTATGAGTATGTTTCTGTTTTAATGAATTCGAATAAAAAATATTTTTCTGGGATGATTCGATTGCACAAGGAAGTGCTTAATTATGTTCTACGTGGATGACGAGGAGCATAATATGGAGTAAGTATTTATCTTTTTATATAAAATTATTACTTTTATATGAATAAAGTATTATAATTTTTGTTAATTAGTTTTATTTTTTCAGGGATAATATATTTCATCATGGATACTTTTATATCATACCAAGAGTGGATATGATATCTTTGTTTCCAAAGACAAAAATTTACCAGTATATTATTATGGCTTGGTGTTTGTTGATTAATAATGATGGTGTAGGTGGAAGTCAACATAGTCGCTTTGTGTTCAATATGGAACACAGTGTAAGTTATATGATTTTATTATTTTTTGTTTTGTTTATTTACTTTTTGTTATTAAATTTTTATGTGTTTGTTAATAAAGACTGTTGAAGAACATTATTTGTTTGGAAGGTGATTTGAACGAGAAGAGAAACTAATCAGTGGGTCTTGGGAATTTTTGTTGACTTGCAATAAAGATTTTATCAATTCTGTTGACATGGTTAGATTTTTTGTTATTTGTATATGTGTTTTTCTATTTCATTCTTGTGTTTTGTTTTTAACTTTTTTTTTATATTTTTTAAATGTAGATTCTACTACCATTTTGTTTGTTTGAACACTATGCTGCAGTTGCAATTAACTTTGTTCAGGCAAAATACAGTATCTTGATAACAGGATTTATGGTGATGAAAAAAATGAATTTTATGAGAGTACCAAGATTTTGGTAAGTATTATTCTTAACAAAAAGTAATATTACAAAGTGTTATATATGTTTTTATTTATAGTATAGGTATGTTCTATATTTTTTACAGGTAAACAAAATGTCAATATTTCAGCAAGACAAGATGCATGCAAAAGCTCAGGACATTATGCAATATGAGTTTGAAAATGTGTTATTCAAATGACAATCTGACAAAGCTGACCTTGATTGTGATGTATATTATGCACTTTAATGGAGAATTTTACTCAATCCAGACTTATCTAACGTATTAGTTTATATTCTTTAACATATTGGCAAGGTACTTATTTATTTAATATTCCAGTGATGATTTTTATTTTGTATATGAAGGCTGCTATAAAGCGGGTATTGAGAGCTGAAATATGTGCAAATATTGTTCTTTTGGACATAAATGATCTGAGGTTGGATTTGATATCAAAGATTCAACAATTTTACTTGAACAATCCTGATTTGAAAAAAAGAATTGTTACTGAAAAGATTGTTGTGCAGAAAAAGATGGCTCAAGAGAGGAAGAAGATTGCGGCCAGGAGAGTTTTTGAAAGAAAAAGATCGGCTGATGACCAAGAGAAAGAAGATGCAAAGAAAAGGAAGAAAATATGATTGTAACAAATTATATATGTTCTTTTTTGAAACAATAGTGGTTAATTGTTGATTCTAATCATATCGAAGTCTACGTAGAATTTTGTATAGCAGGAAATGATTTTCTCAATCTGACCAAGTTAGGTTTCTTACAGTTGTGCAATATTACAGGATTAGTTTCTTATTAAAAGGGTTAGCTTTCTTATTCAAAATGTATCATTTTATTATTCAAAAGGTATTACTTTCGTATTCAAAAGGTATTACTTTCTTATTGAAAGGTATTAGTTTGTTATTCAAAAGGTATTAGTTTCTTATTCAAAACATATTACTTTGTTATTCATAAGGTATTAATTTGTTATTCAAAAGGTATGACATCTTATATTTAAGACACACAATTGTATGACTTTCTTATTGAAAAGGATTTATTTTTTATTAAAAAGGTATTACTTTTTTGTTCAATAGGTATTAGTTTGTTATTCAAAATGTATTACTATCTTATTGACAATTATTATTTTTTATTCAAAATGTATTAGTTTATATTTCAAAAGGTATTACTTTGTTATTCAAAAGATATTACTTTTTTATTCAAAAGATGTCATATCTTATATTTAAGAAAAACAAAGGTATGACTTTCTTATTCAAAAAGAATCAATTTGTTATTCAAAAGGTATTAGTTTGTTATTCAAAAGGTATTACTTTATTATTCAAAAGGTATTACTGTTTTATTCAAAAGGTATTACTTTCTTATCGAAATGTATTAGTTTGTTATTCAAAAGGTATTACTTTGTTATTCAAAAGGTATTACTTTTTTATTCAAAATTTATCATATCTTATATATAAGACAAACAACTGTATGACTTTCTTATTCAAAAGATATCGCTTTCTTATTCGAAAGGTATTAGTTTATTATTCAAAAGGTATTACTTTAAAGTTCAAAAGGTATTTATTTGTTATTGAAAAAGGTATTAATATGTTATTCAAAAGGTATTACATTGATATTCAAAAAGGTATTAGTTTCTTATTCAAAATGTATTACATTATTATTGAAAACATGTTACTTCATAAATTTAAGAGAAACAAATACATCAATTTTTTTTTATTTAAAAGGTATCACTTTGTTATTCAAAAGGTATTACTTTGTTATTCAAAAGGTATTACTTTCGTATTCAAAAGGTATTAGTTTGTTATTCAAAATGTATTACTTCCCCATTCTAAAGGTATCACTAGAAATAGTATAAAATGTAAATACAAATACTTCAACATCGATCAGTGTAATACAAATTTTACTAAAACAAATAAGCAAAATCGGAGTTGTATTGCGTACACTCGAATTAGATGACGTTGATCCACTCTTCTTCCTTTTTTCGAAATGACCTTTAAGTCTTTGTCTTCGGTCCTTCGTAATTGAATGTTTTGGATCAAGAACATTATTGGATGAATCTGAATGCAATGAAATGTCCAATGTCAATTGAGCTTAATTTACTAAATTTTGCATCAAATTAACAGCAGCACAATCTCTATTGTAACTTTCTTCCAAGACTTTTCTTGCCTCCATATTTCCTTGGCATTTCAAGATCAAATTATAGTATTTTTTTTGCCATTTCATGTCTCCAAGGAATACAACTATCCAACTTTTCTGAGCTTCCTGTCGTGTTCTTCAACTTTTTCCATACCCTTGTTTTTGCAAGTTTTGTCCATCTGTGTTTGACGTAAGTCTCTGGTATGGTTTGTACATAATTTATATGAAGTATTCTTAAAGAATGGTAACAAAACATACATGTCTCTTCAAACTTTTTGCAACTACATGTGATCATCTTCATAATAAAATCAAACAGTACTCGATTTATCTGGCCGAGAGAATTATCAAATGAAACATCGTAAATCATCATGCTGCCATCAATTACTACAAAAGTAGATTGAATAGATATGCATATGATGAACTCATCTTCAAAATCCCTGAAAAGAGTTTGTGTATAATAGCCTAGTCATTGGCAGTACAGATTCAGGAACGGTCTAGAACACTGGAACTCATCATGTTCTTTTTTTGTTCTCCAATGCTTTACTGTTTCCTTGAAAATACAATAAAACTCTGTCAAACTTGTTCTTTTTTTGCATTGAATCCAAGTGCATGATTTGTACTTTCACTTCTTTGTGAAGATCTTATACTAGCAGAGAAAAAGTCTTTACTCAGTGTTGTACACCATTTTTCTCTTAATCCATACAATCGGGTAAACCACGGATGATTTTGAAGATCATATTCAGTTATCAAACTTTTCCACCATCTTTCAAAGTGATTTTCATCAATATAACTTGACAAACATTTATTGAATGCGTTCTTAAACAAAGTATCACTCTTTAGCTGAGCAAAACTAGTTATTGAATTTTGTTGAAGGTGCCAGAGGCATAGCCTATGCCTTGTCTGAGGAAAAACCTGCATAACATTTTTATTAATAAAAGTATTATTTTAATAGTAGAAGTATAATATGTAAATGTAATACTGTAACACACTCAAGGTATTACTATAATACACTTAAAGTATAATAGTAATAAACGTAAAGTATTACTGTAATAAACGTAAAGTATTACTGTAATACACTTAAGGTATTACAGTAATACACTTAAGGTTAATGTAATAAACGTAAGGTATTACTGTAATACGCTTAAGGTATTATAGTAATACAATTAAGTTATTATTGGAATACATTTAAGCTATTACTGTAATAAATTGGAAATATTACTCAAAAATTTGTACCTTTTCTATTGCATTAGCAATTGCAAGATCTTGGTCAGTGAACAAATTTACTGGATATTTTTTCCTCATGGACTTCTTGAATACTTCAAACACCCATTCAAATGATTCAGTTTTTTCATCAGACATGAAGGCACAAGCAAACATCACATTTTTTCTATGGTTATTTACACCAACAAATGGAGCACATATCAAGTTATATTTGTTTGTTCAATATGTTGTATCAAAAATCAGTACATAACCATATATGTCGTAATCTTCCTTCATCATAGAGTCCCTCCAAAAAAATACTAGATAATCTCCTTCATAATTTATACTATGTATATCTTCATCAATTTCTGCGTGATTCACGATTGTATTATTGTGGAATGATTATGTGTTGTCCATTGTGCTCATAACATGATAAAACAACTGCAGAGAAGAATCCTTGCGATTCTGGAGTTCGAATTCATTCAATACAAACAATTGGTTGTTCCTCTTTGCCTCGAAGTCGTTGTTACGAATATTTGTTCTTCATTGTGTTCGAGATTTCCACTGTTGAAACTTCAGAGATGAATCATCGCCATTGTCGACTTTGAATTTTTTCAAGACATCTAATCTGCTGTTCATTTTTTCTTCAAATTCTTGAATCCAAAATGTTTGTAGTGAATTTTGGTTTTCTGGAACGAAACATTCTCCTGATTCTCGAGTCTGCGTGTCAATTTTCAGAAAAAAAACCCCTGTTATCGCTTCAATTTTTGCCCTTATTTTCAGAATATGCGCTTCAATTTCGATTAGGGCTTTAATTTGTAGTTTTTGCCTAAATTAAGATTGTCTGCTACCTTAAAAAAACATAAAAAAAGAGAAAGTCAAAGTTAGAAATGATCGGATCAAACCGGGTCGGACTAAATCACGCAAGACCTACTCTTATTATAATAGTACTAACTATTATCTTTAGTATTTTTGTGAAAGATTTGCTAGCGAATAATTATAGTTAGTATGTACAATATCTTTATATTACAATTATAATCTTTACAAATATTTTAAATTAAATTTTTTATTGTTTTCAATTAGCGAGATAATAAAGAAAGCAAATTTTAAAAATTCCTAATTTTTTGGAATAGGAATTGTATCCAAATGTTTAATTTTTTTTTATTTTCATAATTTAGAATAATGTTTTAATAAAAGCTAAAAAAATCTACATGTCATATTATATATTAAGGACATTCGGACTTTCTTAATTAAATATATTACCTAAATTAATAAATGTATAGATGAGTCTGATGTTAACATTTGTATGTATGTATTATTCAATGAATAAGTAATAATTATATATTAATTATTTGTTATTAGAAATTGGAAAGTACTAATTATTAAGCAAACTTTAAAGCTACATCCCGCATATATTAATTATTTGTTATTAGAAATTGGAAAGTACTAATTATAATAATAGTACTAACTATTATTGTTAGTAAAATGATTATAGTTAGTATGTACCATATCTTTATATCATAATTAGAATATTTATAAATATTTAAATTAAATTTTTTATTACTTTCAATTAGCATGATAATCAATAAAGCAAATTTTAAAAATTCCTAATTTTTTGGATATGAATTGGATGCAAAATTTTCTATTTTTTATTTTAATAATTTAGAATAATGTTTTAATAAAAGCTAAAAAATCTACATGTGTTATTATATATTATTTAATTTTTTAAATAAACTTATAAATAAGATGTATTTATTGATTTTTCCTAACAATTTTTTTAATAATTTAGAATATTTTTTTTAATAAAAGCTAAAAAAATCTACATGTCATATTATATATTAAGGACATGTCATATTATATATTAAGGACATTCTTAATTAAATATATTACCTAAATTAATAAATGTATAGATGAGTCTGCTGTTAACATTTGTATGTATATATTATTCAATGAATAAGTAATAATTATATATTAATTATTTGTTATTAGAAATTGGAAAGTACTAATTATTAAGCAGACTTTGAAGCTACATCTCGTATATATTAATTATTTGTTATTAGAAATTGGAAAGTACTAATTATTAAAATAGTACTAACTATTATTGTTAGTAAAATGATTATGGTTAGTATGTACCATATCTTTATATCATAATTAGAATATTTATAAATATTTAAATTAATTTTTTTATTACTTTCAATTAGCGAGATAATCTATAAAGCAAATTTTAAAAATTCCTAATTTGTGTGGATATGAATTGGATGCAAATTTTTCTATTTTTTATTTTAATAATTTAGAATAACGTTTTAATAAAAGCTAAAAAATTAAATAAAAAAATCTACATGTCATATTATATATTATTTAATTTTTTAATTAAACTTATAAATAAGATGTGTTTATTGATATTTGCTAACAATTTTTTAAATAATTTAGAATATTTTTTTTAATAAAAGCTAAAAAAATCTACATGTCTTATTATATATTATTTATTTTTTAATTAAAATTATAAATAAGTTTTATTTATTGATTTTTGTAAACAATTACAATCTGAATTGAAAAAAAATGTATTTGTAATGTTAAGTATGACATATCCCTAATTTGAAAATGAAAAATATGTTAAACTTTGCAAACAAAAAAATATGTTAAACTTTGCAAACAAACAAAAAATATGAGGATAATAAATTAAATTTTGCCAACAAGAAATATATTAAATTCCTAATTTTCTGGATTATGACATGTCTAAAAATATTAAGAATATATATGTATTTAATTAATAGGTCAAACTTTTCTTTTATGAGTTCTTATATGAATATAAAATTATTCTATCATATCATCATATTCTTCATAAAATTTCGTAATTTCTCATCTAAATGATGGTAATCACTTATTCCTCAAAAATCTCCGTAATTTACCCATCTAAATAATCTCCATAAGAGCAAGTAATCTTCGTAATCTTGATACTAACTTTGTTTTGTTTATTGTTATGAAATTTACATATTACACAGACACCATTGTCATACGAAGGTATGTTTTTTGTGAATAGTAAATTCTCAAATTTTTCATATTTTTTTATCGATCTCCATTACAATTAATCATTTGGATTTATTTTTATATTTTTATTTTTTTTAAGTTTATGAACCTCTATTAAGGTATTCATATCATCCTATTATTTAGAAATCTTCATAATTTTTCCATCTAGCTTATATCCCTAGGAGCAAACAGGCAACACCATCATACAAAGGTATGTTTTATGTGAATATTATTTTCTTATTTTTTTTCATAAACCATTTAAAGAAATAAATAATTGTTACAAAAATAAATATCAAATATAATGTCAACTACATAAAGTAGATGAGTAGGTCTCTTATGAGTCGGTGCAACAGGGTCGGTCCAAATCCATTTAAAAAATCGCTAGGCTGGAGTAGATGGCCAGGCGTTGGAGTGCTGTTGCTGGGCAAAATTGAAATATATTGAGGGAAGTAGGATTCCAACCTTTGACCTCCTCAAAGGAGTAGAGATCTCTACCAAGCTAAAATGAAATGAAATTCAATGTCAACACTAAACATATATTATTTTATATTAAGTACTTTGGACGTATTTAAAAAATATTAGAAATGAAATAAGTTGGATGTAACATTATGTTTTCTGTAAGAGTTAGATCCTAAATTTTCTATGCTTTACCAATAACCCGATGAAATCTTACTAATTTTAAACAATAGTTTTATATTATATCATATGTTCAAAATAATTAAATTTGACAAATTTTGTATATTTATAATTCTTATCGTGATTAAAAAACTTGGAAAAAGAAAATCTAAATTATTTAATGTTGTAGGAGTGTTACGAGGTTGACATTCAAGATCTAAATTAATTTCATCATTTTGTCCATCACTTGCTTCTTGTTCGAATTTTATCATTATTTTAAATTTAATTACGTTAAAATTAAAGAATAAATGTTGAGAATAACAATATGTTTCTAATTGCTTGTTTGTTTTGATGTTGAGGCTTCATTTCAATAATTTTTTATTTTTAAAATTTTAAACTTCACACACTGTGATAGAGTTTTTTAATTAAACAAATAATATTATTACATTTAAATAATATTGCTTTATCTTTTAACAGTATTACTCATTTTTTTTAAATATATTAATTTGAAACTAATATTAAAATATAAAATGATTAATTGTATTAAAAAATAAAATTTTAGTAAGTTTTCTAAGTCATTATTAGGTAATATTTATTTATTTACTGTAAGTAGATGATAAAATTTTATTTTAGACTACTTTGTAATTATATTAGTATAGATTTAATTCAAATTAAACTAAAAAATTGTTCAATATTACTTGTTTAACTGAAAGATATTATTTGTTTATCTAAAAATTAATTTTCTGTTAACTAAAAAGTATTACTCGTAATATTTATTTATTGACTGTATATAGATGATAAATTATGATGTATTATTACTTTTTTCAATTTCACAAATAAGAAGTAATACCTTTTGAATAAGAAGGTAATACCTTTTGAAATCATAAAGTAATACATTTTCAATAAGAAAGTAATACTGTTAATATTCGACAAAAGCGAGAATCTTATACATCTTCAAATTAACTAATACACATCATTCCTCCACTATAAAATATATCCTAGAATTTAAGAAGCATTTATGTATTTGTTTCTTTTAAAAGATAAGTGGTAATACCCTTTGAATCATAAAGCAATACATTTTCAATAAGAAAGTGATACATTTTCAATAAAAAATAATATTGATAATATTCCACAAAAGCGAGAATCCTAGACATTTTTAAATCAACAAATACACATAATTCCCCCCACTACAAAAGATTTCCTAAAATTTAACAAGAAATCATGTATTTGTTTCCTTTAAAAATAAGTAGTAATATATTTTGAATAAGAAAATAATACATTTTGAATAAGAAAGGAATACATTTTCAATAAGAAAGCAATACTATTAATATTTTACAAAAACGAGAATCCTAGACATTTTTAGATTAACAAATACACATCATTCCCCCATTATACAATATATTTTAAAATTTAACAAATAGTCATTTATTTGTTTCTTTTAAAAAGCAAATTGTAATACCTTTTGAATGAGAAAGTAATACCTTTTGAATAAGAAAGTAATATGTTTTCAATAAGAAAATAATACTGTTACTATTCGACAAAATGATAATCCTAGACATATTCAAATTAACAAGAATAAAATATTTCATCCAACACATATATCAAAATTAAAAAAATTATAATTCAATTCATACAAAATTATATTTTATCTATAAAAACTATATTCCATGCTTTAAATTTAATTATTTGACATCAATATTATATATATTGATGTCAAATTAATGTTTACAAAAAAAAATATCAATGTGATATATTATATGTTAAAAATAAATTTAAAATGAAAAAGTTATTTAAATTTTAAAATTTGAGTGAAAAAAAAAAGTGAAAGACAGCCTGCGCTGAAAAAAAAAATTCCCTTATATATCAGCTGTGTCTTGAACCCGAACCACACAGAGCGAAGGAGCAGACCTACACCAATCGAACTACATAAGAGTTTCAAATAATTTTGGAACTTTTTAATATAAATACTATAAACTCGTGTAAAAACCAAAATTGACCCACAACCCGTGCAACCATTTCACACAAGTTTTTGTCAAAGTACATACATTTATATAAAATGTAATTTATTCAGTCGTGTGCAATGAATTTTTTTTTACTATATGCATATTATAAATTCAAAATTAATTAATTAAATAGTTATTTTTAATGAATAATTAAAATAGTATTTAAATTTGATATTCGACAGTATACGAAAATATATGTACATAATATATGATAATAACATTGACACTATAAAAATAAATTATATTTAGGATGTTTCTATATGCACCACAAAATTTTCTTTAAACACTACATAATAATTTTGAACAAAATAGACCTAATTAAAATTACATAAGTGTCCTTAGAGTTCCCTTCTTCACCTCCATCACCGCTGCAGCAATCCATGGAAACATAACCCTTATTTTCTTTCTTCACCAAATTATAGGTGGGTAAAAAATCTTCTTCCAGCACCCCTTCCCCCTCCCATCAAAGAAAACACCTTTTTTCTGCTACAACATTGGCTAAATATACATTAGCATCTCTGCATAAAGATTATTGGCACAAATTCTGACTTAAAATATGCAGACTAAATGTCTCATGAGTTAAATGGTTGCGTACAAAGATGTAAATAAGGTGATCCAATTAAATAAATTTTCTAGGAAACTATCAAAATAACTAGTCGCAATCTTTACTATAAATGGCATAAAATAGATGGAATAATCTTAAGAAATATAGTGTTTAACATATATCTTTGGCTTGAAAAATCAGGATCGACGACGTCAATCATTTTCTTCTTTTAAAGAGTTAATATTCAGTGAAACTTGTAAATTTTTTTCCGCACATTTTTTTTCTTCAAACAATAAATACGAACTAAAATTTTTTGTTTGTAATAGAGCTGTGTTCTCTCGAATGGAAGAAGCTGCCAGGATGGAAAATTGTTGAAGAATAGAGGCTCACTGGGATGGAAATTTGTTGAAGAATAGAAGGATATTGGCAACG
Organism: Caryopteris x clandonensis; assembly: GCA_028749325.2. NCBI lineage: Eukaryota > Viridiplantae > Streptophyta > Magnoliopsida > Lamiales > Lamiaceae > Caryopteris > Caryopteris x clandonensis. Next base: position 473,685 of record JAPYKT020000024.1, on the reverse strand, counting down.
AATTAAGTTGAGTAAGAAAGATAGAGGAAGAAGGTTGGGCAGCAAAGGGTACTGGGAAAGAAAGAGTGCAGGATTAGATTTTTGTTTTTAAAAAATAATAATTAAAGGGTATAATTGGATTAATTGGTGGTGTATAAAAAAATATTAATATGTGGTGTATAAAGAGAAAATGGTGTCTAAAAAGATTTTGGTGGTGCATTCAGCTATATCCTTATATTTGTTAATACTAAATTCGTCTTATCGTTAAGTTATTATATTTTTTTATATAAAAGTTAAAATATTATTTTATATTATATAATATTTTAATTAAATTCATATTGATTTAAAGTTGTTTAAAATACTTATATATATATATATTTCTTAAATAATTTCACGTAAATAATTTAATTTGTGAAATGATTATATAATTATTTTTTATATATTATATATTACATTTTAATACAAATTTAGTTTCATAAATTATTAAGTTATTTACTTCATTTTTTATATAATAAATTTCAATTACCACAATTAATTATTCTCCATTTTCATATATAGAATAATTAAAAATAAATTTAATATATGGTATATTTTAATTACCAACAATAATCATGAGGATGATAATTTTTTATATAAAACTGAAATTATAAAATCTATAAAATTATGTTTTATTCTTAATAATTACCTTAAATTTAGATTGTGATTGAATTACTGAAAATACATAAATCACTTCTCAATCAAACATTAACATATTAAATAGTAGTTTACATTTTTAACTATCTTATAAAAAAAAACCTTTTATTTATCCCCAAGAAATAATTATCATACACATAATTAATAACATAATAAGAAAAATCTCTAAATTATTAACCCATATTTTTTCAAGATATGATAATATAAATAATTATATCATATATAATTTGAAAGTTACGTTTTAATAGAACTGTAGTTCTATAAATTATTAGGTGACAAATATTGAAGTTATGTGATTGAATTTAAAAGTTTGCAAATTAAATATAAATATATTTTATGGTAAGTTTTGAAAAAGTATTTAATTGGAAAATACAATGTTCATATTTTATTGTTTACGAAAATAAATATTTTTGGTAATATTAATATTATATTATAATAATTAAGAAGTATGTAAATGCAATTTCTATATGTTTAAAAAGTTTAAGAAAGAAATTATACATTAATTGAGGAGTTCAGTTTGTTTAATTATTCCAATTAAATTTGATAACTACAATACATAACTTATAAATTAAATCAAGGTAAAATATTGACGTTATAAAAAATTAGTTTACACAGATCATTTATTTAGTTCCTCCATCAAAGCTTAATTGATGAAAAATAATTGAATAAAAATGACGTTCAATTGTGCAATATGAGTTTTTTCAATTATTGTAATCAATTTTTATATATTTACTCCAAGAAAGTTTCTAGACAAACTTTCCGTAATGTGCATACATTAAAGGCATACAGAGCATCCTTATTTCTTTGATTCTTAAATTTAAAAAAAAAAATAAAAAAATCATAAATTTTATGAATTTTAAAAACTAATATATATATATATATATATATATATACACAATAGCAGATATAGAACATATTTAGTGAATGTGGGTTAAAAGATCTAGATGTTTTTCAATTAAACGTGTATGTTATATTCCATAAAAATTATTGTTATTAGCACTTACCCCAACTTTCAAACGTATGTTCTCAAAGATAAAGTTCTAACAGAAAATAATGTTTGTCCTGGTCTTGATTCCAAAACTATCTTTTACACTTTTAGATCCAATGTTGTCTTTCAAGTTTTAAAGAAAACAATATCCAATAATTGTATCATACGCAATGTCGATCAACACGAGTCAATGTCAATCTTTATTTCATATTGGAATAATATAAAAATCCAGTGTTTAATCATGCACATATATGTGGTCGTATCCAAAGTTATTGGTAGAAGTAGTTTCAAAATTTTAGCTTGTTAATAATGTTGAAAAAATTTCAAACAAAATCTGTGGTGTTTCATGAAGTTTTCTGAAATGTATAATTCTTTTATCACAATATTTTTTTTGGTAATAAACTCAATTATCATATAAAGTTATGATTTTATCTCTTTTATAAGTTTCATATTTAATTTTGTGATTTTCTCATTCATGTAACTTCAGTTTATCAAATTTTTATATTTTCCTATTATTTATATATTTTTAAAATATTCAAATTTGAATTTGAAATGAAAAACATGTTATTTGTAGATTTTATAAACGATAAGAATTAGTGATTTTTTTCGTAAGTAATAAATATTTTTTTTAAATTTTATCTATTTTTCTTTGAATTTATATATTTATATAAATATTAATTCATTATATAATATTATTTGAAAATAAGATATATTAATAAGTTTACTATTATAAATAAATATAATAATATTTTAATATAAATATTATTTATATTTTAAATTAAAAGTTAGTAATTTTATAATATTAAATTAAAATAATATAATTTTCAAATATTTATATATTACAAAGGCACGGGTGCCATACTAGTTTATAGAAAAATACCAAGTCCCCCAAGTTTACAATGCTAAACTTCTAAACTTGCCTGTTGTATGTGTCGAGTTTTGTGAAAGAATAAAAAATACAATATTACATGTATAATATATACACACACACTAACACATATATACACACAACTTAATTCAGTATACACTGAAATAAAATATAATACATTTTTTTCGAACTGAACCAAATATCAGTTTTATAAAAGATAAAAGTCAAATACCAAACAAAATTAGTTTGGTTCGGCTCAATACATATTGAAAGTTTGGTATGGATTCGGTTCGGTTCGGTTCGGTGAAATATTGAAATTATAAAATATTTAAAATATTTGTTTTTTATTTAAAAATTCAAAAAGTATTTTGAAAAATCTAAACTTAAATTAAAAATTATAGAATTATTTTCAAACTCTGAAAAATTATTTGAAATAGTTAGTTATTTTTAAAAATAAAATACCAGAATTCTGGAAAATATATTTTAAAAATACAATGTAAAAGTTGGTTTTGATTTTATTTTTTGAATTATTTGATTTTGTCGGTCAGTTTCGATTTTAGAAAAGGAAAATCCTAAACTGATTGAATGATGCTTTATATATATGTGTGTGTGTCTATATATATTTATTTAAGATTCTGAATCTCATTCTCATATGTCCCTTCTCCTTCGTGACTTCGTCAATCTCTCTCTCTCACTCTTAGAATACACACACTAGTACAGTTCTCAAACCCAAATGAATCAAACCCTAATTTCATTGTCTTCTTCATTGATTTTGGCACAGTCGAACAACTATTGCTTGTGAAACAAAGCCCTTAAAGCATCCATTTTCAAGAACGTAACACACTCACGCCTCAAAGTTTGAAACCTATGAATCTCTTCGGCGCTTCTCACCTCTCTGTCTATCGGCCAATTTCTTCCACATATCAACTCTGTTGTTCTACGTAAGTGTAAGTTTTCAACCATTTTTTTCAATTTCAATCTCTAATGCTATTTCAAATAATTATTGCTATTTCAGGAAAATAATTATTTTTATTTCTTGAAATATTTGGAACTCATCTGCTTATGCTTAGTGTAGGCCTTAAGGCTTTGTTTGGAGTGTTATTAATGAGTATACAGATTTAACAAATATATGACTGATTTTTTGTTCTATCATTGAAAATTATTGAAAATATTGTAAAGAACATAATTTATCATTTCTGACGTTCTCGAATATTGTCTAATATCATTGCTAATGGTTTTAACTTTTTTATGAGATCCATCTTGCTACTAATACCAACAATAATTTCGAATAACAGGTGATAATCTCGTTCTTCCACTGCTCTTCCTAATCTTGTTTATATTCAGTGGATTGGTTTTTGGTAAGTTGGATGTTGTTTTCGATTTTGGAATTGATGATTGGTCATGTCTGTTGGTGTACTACTCTGAAAAAGGCTGGAATTATGAATTTTGGTTTTCAATTCCAAATCATAAAGAAAATTGATCAGTCTATAGAAGAACATGTTAAGAAAATGAAAGCAGAATTCTGACTATCCAACTCTCATTCTTCTCTTACTACTAATTTGTTTCTCGTGTGGTTCATTTAGCCACTCACAGCTCTGGCAAAGCAAAATTCTGGTTCAATATTTGTGTGTGTGCGTGTTTGAGTTTATAGAGTTAGAATGATATATGATTTGCTGCAATACTCAACTTGTTTCTTTCGAATTCTAGTATCCACATTTTTTCCTATATTTGCCCCTTATCTCATCATATATACATTTGTACAACTTCTAAGATATTAATAATATCAATGATATTTATCTTTATTGTAGATGTCAACCCCACAAGAAGAAGCAGACGGGGGCTGTGGGGCTTCAAATGATAATACAACCATTCCTTCAAACACAACCGATACTCAATCAGCACCGCAGACGTAAAGAAAGCAAATGAAACTAAGATCTAAAGTGTGGGATCACTTTGAGAAAATATTTGATGAGGATGGTAGAAATGTATCAGCTAAGTGCATCTACTGTGAGGGTGAATATGCTAGTCATTCCAAAAAAAAAATGGCACTTCGAAACTCAATTCTCACATGAATAGTTATATGAAAATCCCACATAATGCACAAACCCATCAAGCTTTACTAAATTTGCAACCAAATAAGAAAGAGGGTAATTCTGCGGTAGGCACTCTTACAACTTGGAAGTATGATTATGATGAAATTAGGCAAACAATTGCATGCATGATAGTAGTTGATGAGTTCCATTTAAGTTCGTGGAAGATCGGGGGTTTAATCGAGTTATGAGTAAATCATGTCTTAGGTTTAAAATGCCTTCTCAGTGGTCGATTTCACGAGATTATTATGGATTATATGTTATTGATAGGGCAAAATTGAAATCATATTTGCAAAGTAATTGTCAAAGAGTTAGTCTTACTACCAACACATGGATTTTTTTGCAAATAATTAATTACATGTGCATTACAGCCATTTCATAGATAATGAGTGGAATTTAAACAAAAAGATCTTGAATTTTGTTCCGGTTACTAGCCACAAGGGTGACTACATTAGACATGTATTCTTGAATGGGGGTTAAAGAATGTGTTACCATAACTGCAGACAATGCAAGTTCAAATGATACGGCTATGGCATTTCTAAGAAAAAGAATTTTGAATTGGGGGATAGTGTCGCTGATTGCAAATATCTTCACATGAGGTGTATTTCACATGTAATTAACTTTGGTTGTTTCTGGGGGCTTGAGAGAAGTAAACCCTTCGGTGAGGCGTGTGAGGGATGGAATTAGATACATTAGCAATTCTCTGGCTAGACTTAATAAATTTAAGGAGTGTGTGGAATGGGAAGGGATAGAAAGTAAGAACTCAATGTGTTTAGATGTGGCGACTAGGTGAAATTCTACATATTTGATGCTAAGTATGGCTGAAAATTTTGAAAAGGCATTTAATAGGTATGAAAGTGAAAACCCATCTTTTCTTGGTGATTTAGGAAGGAATGGGGTTCCAACTTCATATGATTGGTCTTGCAAAATTTATGGTTTGTTAAAGCATTTTTATGACATTACTTTTAGGGGTGTGCATTTTTCGGTTATAACCAAAATAACCGATCAAAACCAACCGAAATAAAATTTTCGGTTCGATTTTCATAACAAAAAAATGAGTTTCGATTTTATTTTTTGAATTATTCGGTTTTGTTGGTCGGTTTCGGTTTTAGAAAATCAAAATCCTAATTAACCAAACCAACTGAATTATGCTTTATATATATATATATAATACCCTAATCTGAGATTCTGAATCTCATTCTCATGCTTTTTTTCCTTCATGACTTCGTCAGTCTCTCTCTCACTCTCAGACTACACACACTATTACACACTTCAAACCCAAATGAATCAATCTCTACTTTCATTGTCTTCTTCGTTGAGGTCGAACTAAATAGTATTATATAATTTTAACATTATTAAACTTAAGAGTTTTGAGTGTATTTTTGAAATTCTTGTAGCCCCTATGTTGAGATTAGTTTCTAATTTTTATTTTTTTTAATTAACTATGTGAGATAGTAAACGTATAGGTGATAAATATTATACCAAAACTTTATTGACTATCTAAGTTTCTATATATTTCAACCTAATAATTCAAACATTTTTTATAAATATAAATTGTGTCATAAAGATAGTGTTCGTAGTAAACGAGATTGTTTATTTCTTATTATGCTTCAGAGTCTCATGTTAATCCAAACTATGTTCAAAAGTTAAGGTGTCATTTTATTTATCAAATTAATTTTTTTCTTAAAATCACAAATAAGTTATATGAGAATGTATAAGTAAAATCAACGAATAAAAAACTTCTTATAAACCAGAATTCATGATTTTTTTAAAAGGATTATACCTTTATCTAATTGATAAAAAAATAAAACGCAAGCCTACTCAACTAATTTAATAAGTAAAGGCTTGATCGCGTCGCAAACTAATAGAAATTGCATTTTTAGAAAATATAACTCTTATTAAAGGGGATTGAGAAACAATTTATCTTAACTATAAATCTAGACTTATTCAATGATAATTTTGGATATAATAAAACACAATACATCAATCAATTAGGATAAATAAAATGAAATCCAATGAATTCATCAATTCATGATGTAGAAGACTTGTTAATTCATTAATATTTATTACTGCCAAGATAATATAATAAAATTATAAAATAAAAAATTATATATTAATCATATCCAAAGTTTTGGAGCATAATTTAAAATATATGTTTTGAGCAATAGAAGAATTTGACTAAGAAGCTATGTCGTTCAACTTTTTTTTTTTTTTTTTAAATTACATTGCATGCTGAAATCGACATGATGGTAAAATAATTGAGTCTTCAGTATTCTCCGTCAAATTTCAAAAGTTAATAAATTGGTAGGCATTGCTAATTTTGCCCAACTCTAATCTAGACACATTATTGACATATAGTTTAGCAATACAATTTACGTATGTTAACTTTGACTATGCTTATTATATAATTTTAAATTTTACGGATATCGATAATAATTTCAAACTTTTAATTTTAATTAATTAATATTTGATTTTGCTGAAATTTCTCAAAATACATAAAAAAATGTTTGTGTGACAGTCGAATTGTCTTTGTAGCAGATGAATTAGAAATGAAAATGTTAGAAATTTTCAGCAAATTCTGTAAGCCCGACAAAATTTAATATAAATTAAACCTAAATATCATAATAAAAAAATTCTTAAAATTAGATTTCATAAATTAAAGATAGGGAACACCGGCACCAAAGCATACACCATTGCTATTTATTTAACTTGAAGACATACAACAGAATGAATAGCAAAACATAAACACATGCAACTACAAAATGAACCAAATTCAACTCCATCCCTTCATAATATTTGCAGCTATTACACCTTTATTCTTGTTATGGCTCATCACCAAATACCTCTGTAAACTTTCTGGAAACAAGATTAATCCACCACAATCACCGCCAAAGCTCCCGATACTCGGAAATCTCCATCAATTGGGCTCATCATTTCACCTCGTTTTCCAATCCATGGCCCGAAAACACGGCCCGCTCATCCTGCTTCACTTCGGCTGTGTCCCTGTGCTTATCGTCTCCGCAGCAAGTGCAGCCCAGTGTATAATGAGGACCCATGATCTCACCTTCGCGGGCAGGCCCATCAACAAGGTCGTCAAGAAACTCATCGGTGAAGGAAAAAATGTAGGGTTTGCACCTTACGGAGAATACTGGAGGCAGATGAGGAGCTTTTTTGTTCTCCAGTTGCTCAATAACAAAAGGGTTCAATCTTTCCGTTCTGTCAGGGAGGAAGAAGAAACAGCCCTTTTCACGAAAAAGATTGGGGAGTCATCGGGCCCGGTGAATTTGAGTAATATGTTTGTTGACTTCGTAAATGATGGAATTTGCAGAGCAGCTTTTGGCAAGATGTACAGTCAGATGGAAAATGGGAAGAAAGCCCTGCTATTGTTGACTGAATTCATGGAGGTGTTAGGGACTGTTATTATCGGCGTTTACATCCCGTGGCTTAGTTGGGTTACTCGTGTGAATGGCTTCGGTAAGAGAGTGGATAAGGTTTCCAAAGAAATCAAAGATTTCCTAGAGGGTGTGATTCAAGAACGCATTCAAACTCGAAAAGGGGCGGAGAAAAATGGAGAAAACTTTGTTGACATTACGCTTGAGATGTCCATTGACAGAGAAATCATGAAAGCAAAACTAATGGTAAGCCATAGGAAACAGAAATAGTACTCAATAAGCATAAGGTGAAATGTTATACCATTGATCAAAGTTTTTTTTTATTTTTATCTACTTTTCGAACTTAAACATATGCTGAAGGTTGTAAGCTTCCGAATATGTTTCTCACTTGACACTTCTGAATCCTGGTTGTCCCACACCATAGGAGCTTCGAGATGTGCTTTCAAGCTTTCAAATATATCATGAGATTAAAAAACTGGGTAAAAAATATATTTATTAAAAGAATAGATACAAAACAATTTATGTGAAGCCAAAAAGGTTTTTAACCATTAGGTGTAATTCTTTATGTGGATAATTTGCGATCTTTCTGCATTACTTTGTGATAATGTAGTAAATTATTAATTATTTTGAACTCCTTTTTTCTTTTCCTTTTCATATAATATATTCTGGAGGATATATATATTGCTGGGACTGATACCACATCCACGGCTTTAGAATGGGTTATGGCAGAACTTTTACGAAACCCTACAATTATGAATAAGCTGCAAACCGAAGTAAGAGAAATCACCAAATACAAACAGAATATAACAGATAATGACTTGAAAGAAATGCATTATTTGAAAGCCCTGATCAAGGAAACTCTTCGTTATCACCCACCCGCTCCATTGTTACTTCTCAAATTGGCAAGGGAAGACGTGCAAATAATGGGAAATGTTTCAGCGGGGACAATGGTGATTACAAATGTGTGGGCCATAGGCAGGTACCCTACGTTTTGGGACGAATCGGAAAAGTTTAAGCCCGGAAGATTCTTGAACTCCTCGATAGATTTTAAGGGCCTGGATTTTGAGTTGATCCAGTTCGGAGCTGGGAGACGGGGGTGTTAGTTTTTTTAGAGAAAGTATACCAGAATTCTGAGAGACAAAACCAATACAGAATGAAAATATATTCTTCTATATTATTAACTTCAGCACATTACAACTGCTTAAATAGACTACTAAAAAACTTAATAATAAACTCCACTATCCTCCCTTAATAAAGTCTAAGATAGTGGCTCATAATTGACTCAAAGCAGAAACGTAAAAAAACTCCTAATAGATGGCTGAAAACCAGGAAACTGAATTGACCAATTCTACTTAAAAATTTGCTAACAGTTTCTGACTTATTTTGCATTGATACGTGGACTGCATGAAGCTTGAATTACATTGCAACACCTCCTCTTAATTCAAGTTCGTACATGCTAATCTTCTCCAGATACAACTGATGTTTGACTTGACTCAATGCCTTTGTAAACAGATCTGCATGTTGATCATTTGTGCCACAGAATTTCAGAACTAATTTCTCCTCAGCAACCAACTTTCTTATGAAATGGTGCTGAACTTCTATGTGTTTGGTCCTTGCATGGAATGCAGGATTCTTGGTCATAGCTGTAGCTGACTTGTTATCACACCAAAGCTCAATTGCTTCTTCTTGCTCACAGCACAAGTCTTTTAGCAACTTTCTCAACCAAATAGCTTGCCTTGCTGCTGCACCAGCAGCTACATATTCTGCTTCAGATGAGGATAAAGCAACTGTGTCTTGCTTCTTGGAGCTCCATGTGATAGCTCCTGACCCCAGGCTAAACACGGATCCTGATGTACTCTTCCTGTCATCCAAGCAACCTACCCAGTCACTATCAGTATACCCAATTAACTTGAAATTTTCAACACTTTCATAGATAATTCCAAGCTTAATTGAGCCTGCCACATATTTTAGAATCCTTCTTGCTGCTCCAAGATGTTGTTTAGTTGGAGAGTGCATGTAACGTGATACTATACTCACACTATAGGCTATGTCAGGCCTTGTGTGTGTGAGATAGTTCAAGCCACCTACTAAGCTTCTAAAAATCTTCTCATCTGCTTTATCTGTACCATCTTCTCTCTGAAGCTTCTCATTTGTATTCATGGGAGTTCTGGTTGGTTCACACTTCTCCATTGAGAAGTTTTTCAACAAGTCCTCTGCATACTTTTTCTAGCACAGAAATATTCCATCATCCCCTTGCTTAACTTCTAGACCCAAGAAGTATTGAAGCAATCCTAGGTCTGTCATCTCAAATTTCTCCATCATTGCTGCTTTAAACTCACTTAGCAACTTCTGAGAAGAACTGAAGTAGATAATATCGTCCACATAAAGACAGACAACAATGAAACCATTCATACCTTGCTTCTTCACATACAAAGTTGGCTCATTCTCACTCCTTTCAAACTGATTTTGAAGAAAGAATGAGTCAATCTTGCTGTACCAGGCTCTTGGCGCCTGTTTTAGTCCATAAAGTGCCTTTTCCAGTTTGTAAACATTGCCTTCTTCACCAGTTTTGACAAAGCCAATTGGTTGCTCAACAAAGACTTCCTCTAGCAATTCTCTATTGAGGAATGCAGACTTTACATCAAGCTAGAACACCTCCAGTTTCCATTGAGCAGCCAATGCCAACACCACTCTCACAGTTTCAAACCTTGCTACTGGTGAAAACAACTCCTCAAAATCTATCCCCTCTTGTTGTGCATACCCCTTAGCTACAAGCCTTGCCTTATGCTTTTGAACACTCCCATCTGTGTTGAACTTGGTTCTGAACACCCATTTCAATCCAATAGCATTCTTTCCTTCAGGAAGATTCACCAACTCCCAAGTCTCATTCTCTTCAATGGAATTGATCTCATCTCTCATTGCAAATAATTAATTACATGTGCATTACAGCCATTTCATATATAATGAGTGGAATTTAAACAAAAAGATCTTGAATTTTGTTCCGGTTACTAGCCACAAGGGTGACTACATTAGACATGTATTCTTGAATGGGGGTTAAAGAATGTGTTACCATAATTACAGACAATGCAAGTTCAAATGATACGGCTATGGCATTTCTAAGAAAAAGAATTTTGAATTGGGGGATAGTGTCGCTGATTGCAAATATCTTCACATGAGGTGTATTTCACATGTAATTAACTTTGGTTGTTTCTGGGGGCTTGAGAGAAGTAAACCCTTCGGTGAGGCGTGTGAGGGATGGAATTAGATACATTAGCAATTCTCTGGCTAGACTTAATAAATTTAAGGAGTGTGTGGAATGGGAAGGGATAGAAAGTAAGAACTCAATGTGTTTAGATGTGGCGACTAGGTGAAATTCTACATATTTGATGCTAAGTATGGCTGAAAATTTTGAAAAGGCATTTGATAGGTATGAAAGTGAAAACCCATCTTTTCTTGGTGATTTAGGAAGGAATGGGGTTCCAACTTCATATGATTGGTCTTGCAAAATTTATGGTTTGTTAAAGCATTTTTATGACATTACTTTTAGGGGTGTGCATTTTTCGGTTATAACCAAAATAACCGATCAAAACCAACCGAAATAAAATTTTCGGTTCGATTTTCATAACAAAAAAATGAGTTTCGATTTTATTTTTTGAATTATTCGGTTTTGTTGGTCGGTTTCGGTTTTAGAAAATCAAAATCCTAATTAACCAAACCAACTGAATTATGCTTTATATATATATAATACCCTAATCTGAGATTCTGAATCTCATTCTCATGCTTTTTTTCCTTCATGACTTCGTCAGTCTCTCTCTCACTCTCAGACTACACACACTATTACACACTTCAAACCCAAATGAATCAATCCCTACTTTCATTGTCTTCTTCGTTGAGGTCGAACTAAATAGTATTATATAATTTTAACATTATTAAACTTAAGAGTTTTGAGTGTATTTTTGAAATTCTTGTAGCCCCTATGTTGAGATTAGTTTCTAATTTTTATTTTTTTAATTAACTATGTGAGATAGTAAACGTATAGGTGATAAATATTATACCAAAACTTTATTGACTATCTAAGTTTCTATATATTTCAACCTAATAATTCAAACATTTTTTATAAATATAAATTGTGTCATAAAGATAGTGTTCGTAGTAAACGAGATCGTTTATTTCTTATTATGCTTCATAGTCTCATGTTAATCCAAACTATGTTCAAAAGTTAAGGTGTCATTTTATTTATCAAATTAATTTTTTTCTTAAAATCTCAAATAAGTTATATGAGAATGTATAAGTAAAATCAACGAATAAAAAACTTCTTATAAACCAGAATTCATGATTTTTTTAAAAGGATTATACCTTTATCTAATTGATAAAAAAAATAAAACGCAAGCCTACTCAACTAATTTAATAAGTAAAGGCTTGATCGCATCGCAAACTAATAGAAATTGCATTTTTAGAAAATATAACTCTTATTAAAGGGGATTGAGAAACAATTTATCTTAACTATAAATCTAGACTTATTCAATGATAATTTTGGATATAATAAAACACAATACATCAATCAATTAGGATAAATAAAATAAAATCCAATGAATTCATCAATTCATGATGTGGAAGACTTGTTAATTCATTAATATTTATTACTGCCAAGATAATATAATAAAATTATAAAATAAAAAATTATATATTAATCATATCCAAAGTTATGGAGCATAATTTAAAATATATGTTTTGAGCAATAGAAGAATTTGACTAAGAAGCTATGTCGTTCAATTTTTTTTTTTTTTTAAATTACATTGCATGCTGAAATCGACATGATGGTAAAATAATTGAGTCTTCAGTATTCTCCGTCAAATTTCAAAAGTTAATAAATTGGTAGGCATTGCTAATTTTGCCCAACTCTAATCTAGACACATTATTGACATATAGTTTAGCAATACAATTTACGTATGTTAACTTTGACTATGCTTATTATATAATTTTAAATTTTACGGATATCGATAATAATTTCAAACTTTTAATTTTAATTAATTAATATTTGATTTTGCTGAAATTTCTCAAAATACAAAAAAAAATGTTTGTGTGACAGTCGAATTTTCTTTGTAGCAGATGAATTAGAAATGAAAATGTTAGAAATTTTCAGCAAATTCTGTAAGCCCGACAAAATTTAATATAAATTAAACCTAAATATCATAATAAAAAAATTCTTAAAATTAGATTTCATAAATTAAAGATAGGGAACACCGGCACCAAAGCACACACCATTGCTATTTATTTAACTTGAAGACATACAACAGAATGAATAGCAAAACATAAACACATGCAACTACAAAATGAACCAAATTCAACTCCATCCCTTCATAATATTTGCAGCTATTACACCTTTATTCTTGTTATGGCTCATCACCAAATACCTCTGTAAACTTTCAGCAAACAAGATTAATTCTCCACCATCGCCGCCAAAGCTGCCGATACTTGGAAATCTCCATCAATTGGGCTCATCATTTCACATCGTTTTCCAATCCATGGCCCGAAAACACGGCCCTCTCATCCTGCTTCACTTCGGCAGTGTTCCTGTGCTTATCGTCTCCTCAGCAAGTGCAGCCCAGTGTATAATGAGGACCCATGATCTCACCTTCGCGGGCAGGCCCATCAACAAGGTAGTCAAGAAACTCACCGGTGAAGGAAAAAATGTAGGGTTTGCACCTTACGGAGAATACTGGAGGCAGATGAGGAGCTTTTTGGTTCTCCAATTGCTCAATAAAAAAAGGGTTCAATCTTTCCGTTCTATCAGGGAAGAAGAAACAGCCCTTTTCACGAAAAAGATTGGGGAGTCATCGGGCCCGGTGGATTTGAGTAAGATGTTTGTTGACTTCGTAAATGATGGAATTTGCAGAGCAGCTTTTGGCAAGAAGTACAGTGAGTCGGAAAATGGGAAGAAAGCCCTGCTATTGTTGACAGAATTCATGGAGGTGTTAGGGACTGTTAATATCGGCGATTACATCCCGTGGCTTAGTTGGGTTACTCGTGTGAATGGCTTCGATAAGAGAGTGGATAAGGTTTCCAAAGAAATCAAAGATTTCCTAGAGGGTGTGATTCAAGAACGCATTCAAACTCGAAAAGGGGCGGAGAAAAATGGAGAAAACTTTGTTGACATTATGCTTGAGATGTCCATTGACAGAGAAAGCATGAAAGCAATACTTATGGTAAGCCATAAGAAACAGAAATAGTACTCAATGAGCATAAGGTGAAATGCTTTATACCATTGATCAAAGTTTTTTTTTTTTTTTTTATCTACTTTACGAACTTAAACATATCGTGAAGGTTGTAAGCTTTCGAATATGTTGCTCACTTGACACTTCTGAATCCAATTTGTCCCACACCATCAGGAGCTTCGAGATGTGTTTTCATGCTTTCAAATATATCATGAGATTCAGAAACTGGGTAAAAAATATATTTATTAAAAGAATAGATACAAAACAATTTATGTGAAGCCAAAAAAGTTTTTAACCATTAGGTGTAGTTCTTTATGTGGATAATTTGCGATCTTTCTGCATTACTTTGTGATAATGTAGTAAATTATTAATTATTTTGAACTCCTTTTTTCTTTTCCTTTTCATATAATATATTCTGCAGGATATATATATTGCTGGGACTGATACCACATCCACGACTTTAGAATGGGTTATGGCAGAACTTTTACGAAACCCTACAATTATGAAAAAGCTTCAAACCGAAGTAAGAGAAATCACCAAATACAAACAGGATATAACAGATAATGACTTGAAAGAAATGCATTATTTGAAAGCCGTGATCAAGGAAACTCTTCGTTATCACCCACCCGCTCCATTGTTACTTCCCAAATTGGCAAGGGAAGACGTGCAAATAATGGGATACCATGTTTCAGCGGGGACAATGGTGATTACAAATGCGTGGGCCATAGGCAGGGACCCTACGTCTTGGGACGAACCGGAAAAGTTTCAGCCCGAAAGATTCTTGAACTCCTCGACAGATTTTAAGGGCCTGGATTTTGAGTTGATCCCGTTCGGAGCTGGGAGACGGGGGTGTCCGGGGATTGCATTTTCTGTGGCGACAATAGAGTTCATGTTGGCAAATCTTGTGCAGAAGTTTGATTGGGAATTAGCTGATGGGGAAGATCTGGACATGACAGAAAGTTGTGGGGGAATCGTCCATAAAGCTCTTCCTCTTCTTGCAGTTGCCATGGAGATTTCTGCGATCAAAGTTTGAATTCGAAAATGAATGTTTCGATGCATATCTTTAATATTAAATTGGATGAAACATCCAACATCATAGGATGGCATAAGAAGTGCACCACCTTTGCATGTGGATTACTAACATCTATATACTTCATATGTGTGTGTGTATTTCCATTAGTAATATAAATATATGAATGATGATTTCGTCATGTTTTTTATTTCATTTTTTTTTGTAATGCCTATAGTTTTCTTATTAATAATTTCCTTATACTTAAGTTTTACTTATTTAAGTTCCTCAAAAAATAAGATATTATAGTAATAAAATAAAATAAAAACAAATTCATTTCTCTTATCTTCTACTAAAAAAATAAAAAATCACACCATTATCGACTTAGGTCAAAACAATATGATAAGAAAAATATTAAGTAGATTAGCATAAATTTCGGTAAATCTATATTTCTTTTTTACCTTCATCATTTTCTCTAAACTTAAAATTTATTATTCCTAAACATATAATGTATATATAATGTTTTTCATTATCTACTTTAATATTGTAAATATAGAATGTGTTTGACCGTAGCTTAATCTATGTAGATATCTCCAATCTATTTTTTGTTTTTTTATTTCTCCATAACCTATTTAACATTAGTTTTTTTTTTTCTAATTAACTATGTGAGATAGTAAACGTATAGGTGATAAATATTATACCAAAACTATATTGACTATCTAAGATTCTATATATTTCAACCTAATAATTCAAACATTTTTTATAAATCATAAAGATAGTGTTCGTAGTAAACGAGATCGTTTATTTCTTATTATGCTTCAGAGTCTCATGTTAATCCAAACTGTGTTCAAAAGTTAAGGTCTCATTTTACTTATCAATGTAATTTTTTTCTTAAAATCACAAATACATTATATGGGAATGTATAAGTTAAATCAACGAATAAAAAAATTCTTATAAACCAGAATTCATGATTTTTTAAAAAGATTATACCTTTATTTAATTGATAAAAAAATAAAACGCAAGCCTACTCAACTAATTTAATAAGTAAAGGCCTGATCGCATCGCAAACTAATACAAATTGCATTTTTAGAAAATATAACTCTTATTAAAGAAGGAGTGAGAAACAATTTATCTTAATTATAAATCTAGACTTATTCAATGATAATTTTGGATATAAGAAAACACAATACATCAATCAATTAGGCTAAATAAAATAAAATCCAATGAACTCATCAATTCATGATGCGGAAGACTTCCTAATTCATTAATATTTATTACTGCCAACATTTTTTAAAAAAAAATTATAGTTAATATAATTCTAAATTTACAGAATAATATATTTAGTTATGCACATTTATTAATATATTAATTTAAATATTTCAGCAAATTTAGTTCTTTTGATAACATAAACTTGTCATTGTATTTTAAAACACTGAGAATAAATACTAAATGAAAAATCTAAGTTGTAAAACTTTCTTTATCATTGTAATAGTGTTTGATGAATAAAAAATCTAATATAGTGTATAGTCGACTAAGCAACAAATATAACAACCTCTTAGGTAGCTACGATCCTTTGTGCTGATTTCCTTCAATCTCTACCATTTTTCAAATTTTTATTGTTAAACAATTTAACTTGTGTATAAAATTGTGATATAACAAAATCATAGTAAACTCGTAAGCTAATTCTAATTTCATAACTTTATACGAGTTCACATTTTTATGTAATTTTAATAATTTCTAAAACTAGTTATTTTTAAACTATTTTTGAAATTTTAGATTAAAAAAAAAAACTAGAGGTCTATATAAGAAAATTACAAAATATAATATTATATATTAATCATATCCAAAGTTATTGAGCATAATTTAAAATTTATGTTTTGAGCAATATAAGAATTTGACTGAGAAGCTTTGTCGTTCAACTTTGTTTTTTTTAAATTACATTGCATGTTGAAATCGACATGATGCTAAAATAATTGAGTCTTCAATATTCTCTTACAAATTTCAAAAGTTAATAAATTGGTAGGCATTACTAATTTTGCCCAACTCTAATCTAGACACATTATTGACGCATATAGTTTAGCAATAATTTCAATTTAGGTCCGTTAACTTTGACTATGTTTATTATAGAATTTTAAGTTTTACGTATATCGATATTAATTTCAAAATTTTAATTTTAATTAATTAATATTTGATTTTGCTGAAATTTCTAAAAATACAAGAAAAATTATTTGTGTGACAGTCGAATTGTCTTTGTGGCAGATGAATTAGACATGGAAATTTTAGAAATTTTCAGCAAATTCTGTAAGCCCAACAAAATTTAATATAAATTAATCCTAAAGATCATAATAAAAAAATTCTTAAAATTATATTTCATAAATTAAAGATAGGGAACACCAGCACCAAAGCATACACCATTGCTATGTATTTAACTTGAAGACATACAACAGAATGAATAGCAAAACATAAACACATGCAACTACAAAATGAACCAAATTCCACTCCATCCCTTCATAATATTTGCAGCTATTACACCTTTATTCTTGTTATGGCTCATCACCAAATACCTCTGTAAACTTTCTGGAAACAAGATTAATCCACCACCATAACCGCCAAAGCTCCCGATACTCGGAAATCTCCATCAATTGGGCTCATCATTTCACCTCGTTTCCCAATCCATGGCCCGAAAACACGGCCCGCTCATCCTGCTTCACTTCGGCAGTGTCCCTGTGCTTATCGTCTCCTCAGCAAGTGCAGCCCAGTGTATAATGAGGACCCATGATCTCACCTTCGCGGGCAGGCCCATCAACAAGGTCGTCAAGAAACTCACCGGTGAAGGAAAAAATGTAGGGTTTGCACCTTACGGAGAATACTGGAGGCAGATGAGGAACTTTTTTTTGGTCTCCAATTGATCAATAACAAAAGGGTTCAATCTTTCCGTTCTACTAGGGAAGAAGAAACAGCCCTTTTCACGAAAAAGATTGGGGAGTCATCGGGCCCGGTGAATTTGAGTAAGATGTTTGTTGACTTCGTAAATGATGGAATTTGCAGAGCAGCTTTTGGCAAGATGTACAGTCAGATGGAAAATGGGAAGAAAGCCCTGCTATTGTTGACTGAATTCATGGAGGTGTTAGGGACTGTTATTATCGGCGTTTACATCCCGTGGCTTAGTTGGGTTACTCGTGTGAATGGCTTCGGTAAGAGAGTGGATAAGGTTTCCAAAGAAATCAAAGATTTCCTTGAGGGTGTGATTCAAGAACGCATTCAAACTCGAAAAGGGGCGGAGAAAAATGGAGAAAACTTTGTTGACATTATGCTTGAGATGTCCATTGACAGAGAAATCATGAAAGCAAAACTAATGGTAAGCCATAGGAAACAGAAATAGTACTCAATAAGCATAAAGTGAAATGTTATACCATTGATCAAAGTTTTTTTATTTTTATCTACTTTTCGAACTTAAACATATCGTGAAGGTTGTAAGCTTCCAAATATGTTTCTCACTTGACACTTCTGAATCCTGGTTGTCCCACACCATAGGAGCTTCGAGATGTGTTTTCATGCTTTCAAATATATCATGACATTCAAAAACTGGGTAAAAAATATATTTATTGAAAGAACAGATACAAAACAATTTATGTGAAGCCAAAAAGGTTTTTAACCATTAGGTGTAATTCTTTATGTGGATAATTTGCGATCTTTCTGCATTACTTTGTGATAATGTAGTAAATTATTAATTGTTTTGAACTCCTTTTTTCTTTTCCTTTTCATATAATATATTCTGCAGGATATATATATTGCTGGGACTGATACCACATCCACGACTTTAGAATGGGTTATGGCAGAACTTTTACGAAACCCTACAATTATGAAAAAGCTGCAAACTGAAGTAAGAGAAATCACCAAATACAAACAGGATATAACAGATAATAACTTGAAAGAAATGCATTATTTGAAAGCCGTGATCAAGGAAACTCTTCGTTATCACCCACCCGCTCCATTGTTACTTCCCAAATTGGCAAGGGAAGACGTGCAAATAATGGGATACCATGTTTCAGCGGGGACAATGGTGATTACAAATGCGTGGGCCATAGGCAGGGACCCTACGTCTTGGGACGAATCGGAAAAGTTTAAGCCTGAAAGATTCTTGAACTCCTCGATAGATTTTAAGGGCCTGGATTTTTAGTTGATCCCGTTCGGAGCTGGGAGATGGGGGTGTTAGTTTTTTTATAGAAAGTATACCAGAATTCTGAGAGACAAGACTAATACAGAATGAAAATATATTCTTCTATATTATTAACTTCAGCACATTACAACTGCTTAAATAGACTACTAAGAAACTGAATAATAAACTCCACTATCCTCCCTAATAAAGTCTAAGATAGTGGCTCATAATTGACTCAAAACAGAAAAGTAAAAAAACTCCTAATAGATGGCTGAAAACCAGGAAACTGAATTGACCAATTCTACTTAAAAAGCTGCTAACAGTTTCTGACTTATTTTGCATTAATAAGTGGACTGCATGAAGCTTGAATTACATTGCAACACCTCCTCTTAATCCAAGCTCGTACATGCCAATCTTCTCCAGAAACAACTGATGCTTGACTTGACTCAATGCCTTTGTAAACAGATCTGCATGTTGATCATTTATGCCACAGAATTTCAGAACCAATTTCTCTTCAGGAACCAACTTTCTTATGAAATTGTGCTGAACTTCTATGTGTTTGGTCCTTGCATGGAATGCAGGACTCTTGGTCATAGCTATAGCTGACTTGTTATCACACTAAAGATCAATTGCTCCTTCTTGATCACAGCACAAGTCTTTTAGCAACTTTCTCAACCAAATAGCTTGCTGCTGCACCAGCAGCTACATATTCTGCTTCAGATGAGGATAAAGCAACTGTGTCTTGCTTCTTGGAGCTCCATGTGATAGCTCCTGACCCCAGGCTAAACATGGATCCTGATGTACTCTTCCTGTCATCCAAATAATCTGCCCAGTCACTATCAGTATACCCAATTAACTTGAAATTTTCAACACTTTCATAGAGAATTCCAAGCTTAATTGAGCCTGCCACATATTTTAGAATCCTTCTTGCTGCTCCAAGATGTTGTTTAGTTGGAGAGTGCATGTAACGTGATACTATACTCACACTATGGCCTATGTCAGGCCTTGTGTGTGTGAGATAGTTCAAGCCACCTACTAAGCTTCTAAACATCTTCTCATCTGCTTTATATGTACCATCCTCTCTCTGAAGCATCTCATTTGTATTCATGGGAGTTCTGGTTGGTTCACACTTCTCCATTGAGAATTTTTTCAACAAGTCCTCTACATACTTTTTCTGGCATAGAAATATTCCATCATCCCCTTGCTTAACTTCTAGACCTAAGAAGTATTGAAGCAATCCTAGGTCTATCATCTCAAATTTCTACATCATTGCTGCTTTAAACTCACTTAGCAACTTCTGAGAAGAACTGAAGTAGATAATATCGTCCACATAAAGACAGACAACAATGAAAACATTCATACCTTGCTTCTTCACATACAAAGTTGGCTCATTCTCACTCCTTTCAAACTGATTTTGAAGAAAGAATGAGTCAATCTTGCTGTACCAGGCTCTTGGCGCCTGTTTTAGTCCATAAAGTGTCTTTTCCAGTTTGTAAACATTGTCTTCTTCACCAGTTTTGACAAAGCCATTGGTTGCTCAACAAAGACTTCTCTAGCAATTCTCCATTGAGGAATGCAGACTTTACATCCAGCTGGAACACCTCCAGTTTCCATTGAGCAGCCAATGCCAACACCACTCTCACAGTTTCAAACCTTGCTACTGGTGAAAATGTCTCCTCAAAATCTATCCCCTCTTGTTGTGCATACCCCTTAGCTACAAGCCTTGCCTTATGCTTTTGAACACTCCCATCTGTGTTGAACTTGGTTCTGAACACCCATTTCAATCCAATAACATTCTTCCTTTCTTGAAGATTCACCAACTCCCAAGTCTCATTCTCCTCAATGGAATTGATCTCATCTCTCATTGCATACTGCCACTCAACTTTTTTTTCAGCTTCCTCATAACAGACAGGATCTGTGACCATTAATGCAAAATCACAGTTTTCATACACGTCAGTCAATAACCTGTATCTCCTTGGCGTTGAACCACTTGAAGAGTCAGTTGATGATGAGCTGGAAGGAGGACTTGGAGTGTGGTGATCATTCTCTGGCACACTTGGATCCTCCTCTGAGCCATTAAAGCCCATTGATTTCTATTGAACATTGCCACTTGCTTCACTTTCCTCCCAATTCCAGCTTGCATCTTCATCAAATACAACATTTCTACTAACAATGACCTTGTCAGTGAGAGGGTTATACAGTCTATATGCCTTGGATTGAGTTGAATAGCCAATGAACACATATTTAACAGATGTATCATCTAGCTTAGACCTCAAATCAACCAATGCATATGCTGTACAACCAAAAATTCTCAAATGACTTACAGAAGGTTTCTTTCCTCTCCAAGCTTCCAATGGTTTTCTGTTCAAGACTGCTTTGGTAGGAGAAATGTTGAGGATATACACCGCTGTTGCCACAGCTTCACACCAAAACTTGTTTGGCACACTCCTTGCTTTGAGCATACTTCTTGCCATTTCAACTACAGTCTTGTTCTTCCTCTCAGCTACTCCGTTTTGCTCAGGAGTGTATGGTGCTGTAAGTTCCCTTCTTATTCCATGCTCCTCACAAAATGTGATGAGCTCATTTGACCAGAATTCCCCACCTTTGTCTGTTCTTAATGCTTTTACAAAAAAACCAGACAGTTTTTCAACCATAGCCTTAAAAATCTTAAAGCTGTCAAATGCTTCAGATTTAGCTTTAAGAAAATAGACCCAGCTCATTCTACTGTAATCATCAGTAATAAGCAAGAAGTACTTACTTCCACCGAGTGAAATTGTCTTCATTGGGCCACATAAATCTGCATGGACAAGTTCAAGGCATTCGCTTGCTCTCCATGCTTTTCCTGTTGGAAATGCTCCTCTTGATTGCTTTCCATAGATGCAACCTTCACACAACTCAAGCTCTCCAGTTTTAGGCAATCCTAATACCATTTCTTTGGACTGCAACAATTTCAGTCCTTTCATATGAAGATAACCATACCTCAGATGCCATAACTTGTCATCATCATCCCCCTTGACTGTCAAGGCTTTGCTCACGTGGCTTGACAAATCTAAAGGGAACATTCTGTTTCTTCCCATTAGAATTTTCACAACAACTTCTTTAGATTTCTTGTCACATATAAGACAAGACTCAATCTCAAACAACACATGATAGCCAGAGTTGAGGAGTTGACCAACACTGAGAAGATTGTGAGCCAGCTTTGGCACATACTGCACATCACACAAAAGCTTTGTGTTGCCTTGCTCAGTTGTGATTGCAATCGTGCCCCTCCCTTCAACATCAAGTTGTTTTCCATCACCCAGTCTCACTTTGCTCTTTGCTGACTCATCTAGCTCTCTGAACATTGACTTGGCACTTGACATGTGGTTTGAGCACCCACTGTCAATATACCAGACGCCACGTCCTGCATCATTACTTGATGCATTGTGTGCCAAGAACAACTTTTCTTCTTGCTCCACAAAATTAGACTTTTACTCACTTTTTTGTTCATCCTCCTCTTTCTTCCAACAGCTGGCTTCTTTATGTCCTGGTTTTTTGCAATAGTAGCATTTGAGAGGACTCTTATAATTTTGGGAAGATTGATCTCTTCCCTCACTAATTTGTCCCCTTCCACGGCCTCTTCCTCTTGAGTCTCCCTTGCCTCTGCCTCTACCAGAATTCTGTTGGAACCTTTATTTGCTTGAAGACTCTTCTTTTACTTGGAAAGCCTTCTCTTCTTTCTTGTCATCACCTCTGGCTTGTCTCTCTTCATGTGCTTGAAGAGATCCCATGAGTTCATCAAATGTGTAGGTCTCCATATCATTGGATTCCTCAATTGTTGTCACAACATGATCATACTTCTTTGTAAGGCTCCTCAAAACCTTACTCACAACTTGCTGAGTTTTGACCTCCTCTCCATATGATCTCATTTGTTGCATAGTGTTGGGCACTCTTGAAAAGTACTCTTGAACAGTCTCTCTATCCTTCATTTGAAAAGTCTCAAACTCCCTTCTCAATGATTGTAATCTGACAGCAATAACCTTTTTGTCTCCCATATACTCTTGCTTAAGAGTACTCCATGCTTCTTTTGCTGTAGAAGCTGCTGCAATGCGTGGAAACACTTCATCATCAAGTGCTTGCTGAATAATGAAAAGTGCTTTGGCATCTTTCTTTCTTTTCTCCCTCAACTCCTGGTATGGCTCCTCAGTTCCATTATCATCAAAGCCACTCTCAACAGTATTCCACAACTCCTGTGATCTGAAGAGAGTCTTCATTTTTAGGCTCCAAAAATGATAGTTCACGCCTTTGAAGATGGGCAACTGATTTAATGAATTCCCATTCCCATTGTTGTTCTGCATCATGAACGATTCACCAACAAACTTGTGTTTCCCTTGTGTTTGCTTTCTCACATGAAACACTCACCAAACCCAAGAATTCTCTCTAGCTCTGATACCAAATGTTAGTTTTATTAGAGAAAGTATACCAGAATTCTGAGAGACAAAACCAATACAGAATGAAAATATATTCTTCTATATTATTAACTTCAGCACATTACAATTGCTTAAATAGACTACTAAAAAACTGAATAATAAACTCCACTATCCTCCCCTAATAAAGTCTAAGATAGTGGCTCATAATTGAATCAAAACAGAAATGTAAAAAAACTCCTAATAGATGGCTGAGAACAAGGAAACTGAATTGACCAATTCTACTTAAAAATCTGCTAACAGTTTCTGACTTATTTTGCATTAATACGTGGACTGCATGAAGCTTGAATTACATTGCAACAGGGGGTGTCCGGGGATTGCATTTCCTGTGGCGACAATAGAGTTCATGTTGCCAAATCTTTTGCAGAAGTTTGATTGGGAAATAGTTGATGGGGAAGATTTGGACATGACAGAAAGTTGTGGGGGAATCGTCCATAAAGCTCTTCCTCTTCTTGCAGTTGCCATGGAGATTTCTGCGATCAAAGTTTGAATTCGAAAATGAATGTTTCGATGCATATCTTTAATATTAAATTGGATGAAACATCCAACATCATAGGATGGCATAAGAAGTGCACCACCTTTGCATGTGGATTAGTAACATCTATATACTACATATGTGTGTGTGTATTTCCATTAGTAATATAAATATATGAATGATGATTTCGTCATGTTTTTTATTTCGTTCTTTTTTTGTAATGCCTATAGTTTCCTTATTAATAATTTCCTTATACTTAAGTTTTACTTATTTAATTTCCTCAAAAAATAAGATATTACAGTAATAAAATAAAATAAAAACAAATTCATTTCTCTTATCTTCTACTAAAAAAATAAAAGATCACAACATTATCGACTTAGGTTAAAACAATATGATAAGAAAAATATTAAGTAGATTAGCATAAATTTTGGTAAATTTATATTTCTTTTTTACCTTCATCATTTTCTCTAAACTTAAAATTTATTATTCCTAAATATATATATATGTATATATATATGTATATATATATATATATTGTTTTTCATTATTTACTATAATATTGTAAATATAGAATGTGTTTGACGGGAGCTTAACCTAAGTAGATATCTCCAATCTATTTTTGTTTTTTTATTTCTCCATAACCTATTTAACATTAGTTTTTTTTTTTAATTAACTATGTCAGATAGTAAATGTATAGGTGATAAATATTATACCAAAACTATATTGACTATCTAAGTTTCTATATAAGTCAACCTAATAATTCAAACATTTTTTTTAAATCATAAAGATAGTGTTCGTAGTAAACGAGATCGTTTATTTCTTATTATGCTTCAAAGTCTCATGTTAATCCAAACTATGTTCAAAAAGTTAAGGTCTCATTTTATTTATCAAAGTAATTTTTTTCTTAAAATCACAAATATGTTATATGGGAATGTATAAGTTAAATCAACGAATAAAAAAATTCTTATAAACCAGAATTCATGATTTTTTAAAAAGATTATACCTTTATCTAATTGATACAACAATAAAACGCAAGCCTACTCAACTAATTTAATAAGTAAAGCCTTGATCGCGAATCGCAAACTAATAGAAATTGCATTTTTAGAAAATATAACTCTTATTAAAGAAGGAGTGAGAAATAATTTATCTTAATTATAAATCTAGACTTATTCAATGATAATTTTGGATATAAGAAAACACAATACATCAATCAATTAGCCTAAATAAAATAAAATCCAATGAACTCATAAATTCATGATGCGGAAGACTTGCTAATTCATTAATATTTATTACTGCCAACATTTTTTTTTTAAATTATAGTTAATATAATTCTAAATTTACATAATAATATATTTATTTATGCACATTTATTAATATATTAATTTAAATATTTCAGCAAATTTAGTTCTTTGATAACATAAACTTGTCATTGTATTTTAAAACACTGAGAATAATATAGTGTATAGTCGACCAAGTAACAAATATAACAACCTCTTAGGTAGCTACGATCCTGTGTGTTGATTTCCTTCAATCTATACCATTTTACAAATTTTTATTGTTAAACGATTTAACTTGTGTATAAAATTGTGATATAACAAAATCATAGTAAACTCGTAAGCTAATTCTAATTTCATAACTTTATACGAGTTCACATTTTTATGTAATGTTAATAATTTCTAAAACTTATTATTTTTAAACTATTATTGAAAATTTTGATTAAAAAAAAAACTAGAAGTCTATATAATAAAATTATAAAATATAAAATTATATATTAATCATATCCAAAGTTATCGAGCATAATTTAAAATTTATGTTTTGAGCAATATAATAATTTGACTGAGAAGCTTTGTCGTTCAACTTTTTTCTTTTTTTTAAATTACATTGCATGCTGAAATCGACATGATGCTAAAATAATTGAGTCTTCAGTATTCTCCCACAAATTTTAAAAGTTAATAAATTGGTAGGCATTACTAATTTTGCCAACTCTAATCTAGACACATTATTGACACATATAGTAATAATTTCAATTTAAGTCCGTTAACTTTGACTATGTTTATTATAGAATTTTAAGTTTTACGGATATCAATAATGATTTCAAATTTTTAATTTTAATTAATTAATATTT
Source organism: Caryopteris x clandonensis (assembly GCA_028749325.2). Classification (NCBI taxonomy): domain Eukaryota; kingdom Viridiplantae; phylum Streptophyta; class Magnoliopsida; order Lamiales; family Lamiaceae; genus Caryopteris; species Caryopteris x clandonensis. The sequence continues at coordinate 447,226 of JAPYKT020000024.1, read as the reverse complement.
GATTTTGCAGAAATTTCTGAAAAATTATTTGTGTGACAGTCGAATTGTGTATGTGGCAGATGAATTAGACATGAAAATGTTAGAAATTTTCAGCAAATTCTGTAAGCCCAACAAAATTTAATATAAATTAAACCTAAAGATCATAATAAAAAAATTCTTAAAATTAGATTTCATAAATTAAAGATAGGGAACACCAGCACCAAAGCATACACCATTGCTATGTATTTAGCTTGAAGACATACAACAGAATGAATAGCAAAACACAACTACAAAATGAACCAAATTCAACTCCATCCCTTCATAATATTTGCAGCTATTACACCTTTATTCTTGTTATGGCTCATCACCAAATACCTCTGTAAACTTTCTGGAAACAAGATTAATCCACCACCATCACCGCCAAAGCTCCCGATACTCGGAAATCTCCATCAATTGGGCTCATCATTTCACCTCGTTTTCCAATCCATGGCCCGAAAACACGGCCCGCTCATCCTGCTTCACTTCGGCAGTGTCCCTGTGCTTATCGTCTCCTCAGCAAGTGCAGCCCAGTGTATAATGAGGACCCATGATCTCACCTTCGCGGGCAGGCCCATCAACAAGGTCGTCAAGAAACTCACCGGTGAAGGAAAAAATGTAGGGTTTTCACCTTACGGAGAATACTGGAGGCAGATGAGGAGCTTTTCTTGTTCTCCAATTGCTCAATAACAAAAGGGTTCAATCTTTCGGTTCTATCAGGGAAGAAGAAACAGCCCTTTTCACGAAAAAGATTGGGGAGTCATCGGGCCTGGTGAATTTGAGTAAGATGTTTGTTGACTTCGTAAATGATGGAATTTGCAGAGCAGCTTTTGGCAAGAAGTACAGTGAGTCGGAAAATGGGAAGAAAGCCCTGCTATTGTTGACAGAATTCATGGAGGTGTTAGGGACTGTTAATATCGGCGATTACATCCCGTGGCTTAGCTGGGTTACTCGTGTGAATGGCTTCGATAAGAGAGTGGATAAGGTTTCCAAAGAAATCAAAGATTTCCTAGAGGGTGTGATTCAAGAACGCATTCAAACTCGAAAAGGGGCGGAGAAAAATGGAGAAAACTTTGTTGACATTATGCTTGAGATGTCCATTGACAGAGAAAGCATGAAAGCAATACTTATGGTAAGCCATAGGAAACAGAAATAGTACTCAATAAGCATAAGGTGAAATGCTTTATACCATTGATCCAAGTTTTTATATTTTTATCTACTTTACGAACTTAAACATATCGTGAAGGTTGTAAGCTTCCGAATATGTTGCTCACTTGACACTTCTGAATCCAATTTGTCCCACACCATCAGGAGCTTCGAGATGTGTTTTCATGCTTTCAAATATATCATGAGATTCAAAAACTGGGTAAAAAATATATTTATTAAAAGAATAGATACAAAACAATTTATGTGAAGCCAAAGAGGTTTTTAACCATTAGGAGTAATTCTTTATGTGGATAATTTGCGATCTTTCTGCATTACTTTGTGATAATGTAGTAAATTATTAATTGTTTTGAACTCCTTTTTTCTTTTCGTTTTCATATAATATATTCTGCAGGATATATATATTGCTGGGACTGATACCACATCCACGGCTTTAGAATGGGTTATGGCAGAACTTTTACGAAACCCTACAATTATGAAAAAGCGGCAAACCGAAGTAAGAGAAATCACCAAATACAAACAGGATATAACAGATAATGACTTGAAAGAAATGCATTATTTGAAAGCCGTGATCAAGGAAACTCTTCGTTATCACCCACCCGCTCCATTGTTACTTCCCAAATTGGCAAGGGAAGACGTTCAAATAATGGGATACCATGTTTCAGCGGGGACAATGGTGATTACAAATGCGTGGGCCATAGGCAGGGACCCTACGTCTTGGGACGAACCGGAAAAGTTTAAGCCCGAAAGATTCTTGAACTCCTCGATAGATTTTAAGGGCCTGGATTTTGAATTGATCCCGTTCGGAGCTGGGAGACGGGGGTGTCCGGGGATTGCATTTTCTGTGGCGACAATAGAGTTCATGTTGGCAAATCTTGTGCAGAAGTTTGATTGGGAATTAGCTGATGGGGAAGATTTGGACATGACAGAAAGTTGTGGGGGAATCGTCCATAAAGCTCTTCCTCTTCTTGCAGTTGCCATGGAGATTTCTGCGATCAAAGTTTGAATTCGAAAATGAATGTTTCGATGCATATATTTAATATTAAATTGGATGAAACATCCAACATCTTAGGATGGCATAAGAAGTACACCACCTTTGCATGTGGATTACTAACATCTATATACTTCATATGTGTGTGTATTTCCATTAGTAATATAAATATATGAATGATGATTTCGTCATGTTTTTTATTTCGTTCTTTTTTTGTAATGCCTATAGTTTCCTTATTAATAATTTTCTTATACTTAAGTTTTACTTATTTAATTTCCTCAAAAACTAAGATATTATAGTAATAATATAAAATAAAAACAAATTCATTTCTCTTATCTTCTACTAAAAAATAAAAAATCACACCATTATCGACTTAGGTTAAAACAATATGATAAGAAAAATATTAAGTAGATTAGCATAAATTTTGGTAAATCTATATTTCTTTTTTACCTTCATCATTTTCTCTAAACTTAAACTTTATTATTCCTAAACATATATATGTATATATATATAATATTTTTCATTATCTACTATAATATTGTAAATATAGAATGTGTTTGACTGGAGCTTAACCTAAGTAGATACCTCCAATCTATTTTTTGTTTTTTTATTTCTCCATAACCTATTTATAGTAAAAATTACTTTTAAAATAATCCTAAAAATTAAGGAGCTATTGTGCTTAATCAACACTTAATAAATAATACGTTATGTTGTGAAGTATCACATTTGATTTATAGAAAATATAACACTTATCTAGAATTTAATTTTGTTATTAATCCCAAAGAAACATAAAATTATATTTTCCACTAATGCAAAATCTTCGAATTTAACATTATTAAATAAAACGGATTAATTAGGGTGAAGAATGTAAATTATGAGAATCATATTTGAATATGACACTAGAAAACTTTTTGTGTTGATCAATAATATAAAAGTAGGTCTTAACACTCTTTTTTGTCATCAAATATTTGTTTGACTAATATTTATATGTAGAATTTATGTAGTTTCGTCTTATGAGGTTAATTTTATAGTATTTTGCAATATATATATATATATATATATATATATATAGTTTATGACTTATAACAAATTTCTTTTTTATAATTCATGATGAATCTTTATAAATAATTATAATTTGTTTAATTTCGATATAAGTTATATTGTAACTCATGAATTTTTTTCATCTTCGTTCGCTTAGAATTACATTCATTAAAAAAATCAAAATAAATACTAGCAAAATCAAGAAAAAATTAACAAACAAGTTCGATAAAATAGTAATGTTCAAATATCCATCATATTTTGATAAATTTGTTTAATGTTTTAGTGGTTTTTATTTTTAATTTTTTTATAAGTCAAACCATATATATAATTGGGAGCATCATTAGTTAACATGTCAAGGCAAAATATGTCTTTAAAATAAAGTTTTTTCAACAAATTTAGGATTTCATATTTTTTAAATATAATTTTTCAATTCAAACCATAAAGAAATATTTGAATTGGGTCCAAGAGTCTCAAGTTCAGACTCTTAATCATGTTTGTTTAATATCTTATAATTTTAAATTAAAAAATTCAAAATTCTCTAAATTAATAATGTTATAAAAATAAAACAAATAACTAATCTATATATTTATATATATATATATATGAACAGAAGTTACCGTATAAATAGCATCAACAATTCTTTTTGCCTAAAACATTTACCATTTTAGGAAATCAGCCCACAATTTTCTAAAACATCTATATATCTAAATATCTAAATATTAAAATATATCAGGAATCTAAAATTAAGATTTTATTTCCAGTAAATAGTAATCACCATTATATTTATCTAGATTATTCTATACCTTCTTTTAAGTGCATTAATATTTAACATTAATATTAAATTGAATGAAACATCCAACATCATATGATGGCATAAGAAGTGCACCACCTTTGTATGTGGGTAAATAGCCGTGCTTCGCATGAGATAAATTACTAGTAAATAGAGGAAATAAACTAATTTGGATAAGATTTAAATATAACATTTGAGTTAAATATATAAATATATGAAGATTTTGATATATGGTATGAATGGTAGAATATAATGAGTTGTATATCACAATTTAGATGATAATTATTTTTAATTTAAAGTATAGATTGTAAAACATAATAATGGTATCATTGTTTCCACAGTAAAAAAAAAAATCTCTTAGATATGATATTTGTAAAACTGAAACTTTGGTGTATCAGTGAATAAAAGAATTGATAAAAATATTTTATAACGTACTTATATTTATTATTACAGATATATTTTATATTTTCTTTTATAAAACAAAATCATATTTAGTGTTTCATCATTCATGTCTTATTATATATATATTGATTTCCTTCTATTATATTTTTACATCTTTGGAATTGGACACCGAGGAAGGATCACATATTCACACTGAGGTGTGGGATATATGATCTACCAGTAATCATGGTCATTTCTACTGATAGCCAAACGAATCTATTAACTCGAACTTCAAAAAAATTAAAAATTTTAGGAATTTTTCATACACCGCAGATGAGTCTAATGCCCTTATACAATATTTCATGTCGTCAAACAAATACTATGTGCTCACAAAGACTTCTATTATCTCTAGCAACATCTCATGTCTTCTCTATTTTTGTAAACGAAAACACGATAAAGCCACCGTGAATTATAATAATCAGATCATCACCCATTTGAAATCAAACATAAAACTACATTAAAAACAAAATTGCAGAAAAAAGATATATTGAAGGTAGTTAGCAATATTCAATAATTAATTCATAGATATATATCTCGAAAATAATGTCTCTATGGCTTTTACACTTAAGATTTAATTAAATAATGTGATAAACAATAACAACAAATCAAATTACTAAATTAATATTATTGATAACTCTATGTATTAAAGTTACTTTTGTACCTTTGAACTTAATATTATGTAGAAAATAGTGATGAATTTAGCAAATTTTAGTATAATATAGTAGAATTAAATCGTTCTGTTGTTTTGTAGTTTGTTTAAATTAAATGTTTAATTTTTTCCTTAATCTTATGTGGAAAAAATAGGGCTGGAGCTGAAGCTGGAGAACTGAAGCTAAAGAGTGTAGACCGAGCAATGCTGCAGCAACACTGGAAGTCAATTTTTGACCCAGAAAATTCGAACCAAGACTAGTGACTGTGTAATTTAATCACTGTCTAGTTGGCGTGGGCCACCTTTTAAATTTAAATGAATGAATAAATCAGCAGGAGAATAATTTTGGGCCAAAGTTATATCATAACTAATGGGCTGCCTAATATGGACAAGAAGTTGTGGGTCTTCATCATCAGCAGCCAAGGTAAAGAAGTAGGGCAGCACAATTAAGAAAAACAACAGCAGCAGTAGCGCAGCACAAGAAAACAGGGGAGATACAGCCGCGCAGCGCAAGAAAACAGGGGAGATACAACCGCTGGAATTGGAGCAGAAATACCATCATTCTCAGCAGACTTTTAGCATTTATTCAAGGGGGAAAGAAGAAAACGACATCAAGAAGGAAGAAGAAGAAGAAGAAGGATTCACGAAATAAAAAACAGCATAACCATCAGTTTATTCCTCTCTTCCTTACTCTTTTTCGATTCCCTTATGTTTTAAATTTCATTTCAATCACTATGGATGATGAATTAGACTTATGGATTGTATTTTCTAAATTAGCCATGAGCTAAACTTATTAAAGACTTGAATTACTAATGAACTTTGAATCGTTTTATTGAGACATTTATACATTGTTGAGTGATTTGTGTCATTGTTCATTCAAGTGTGCATATTGTTAATATTTGTTGTTGTTTGGCTAGCAATGATGAATAGATGAGTTAGATTTAATATTAGAAATGTTAGGTCTAGTGGAAATTGTTTGAATAATGCAAGTTTATAACCGATTCTAGGTTGTAGTAGCGGATGGTGTAGGAATATATTGTTCGCCTTGGATAACTATAAGAATTAAAACTTACATCAATATTCCAATTTCTATTAGACATAGGAATATATTCAATTAGAAAAAAGAATGTGTAACATAGCATTTGAAAAAATAATATGTTCTGAGAGGGAATTCTTGTTAACTTTGAAGCATTTCACTCAAAACAATGCCGATGAACATCGATCAATAAAAAACGATTCAAAAAAATTAGTAATTCAAGTCTACATCTCCATTTTGTAAATTTTCTTACTGTTGTTGGCTAGTGAATTGAATGATTAATTGCTGGAAATATTTTATTTACTTTTTTTGGTTGAATTGTAGTAATAGAACCGAACATCCACCCAATTTATTACCCTTTTTCTTGATTAAAATTGTTTAGTGATTGGTATTTGCAAATTATTTTGAATTCAATCTCTGTGGAAACGATCAACTTTTCATTATATTACTTGTGTAATTACATGCACTTACGTATCAAAATTGAAGCATAGAATAATTACAACAATTATAATCTGCTTATTGAAAAATTATACATCTAGAACCTAACTACTACCATTCGTAAGTCATCTCGATGGCTGTTAACCATCAAGATACATGTTTTTAGCTAATGTTATTATATCACAAGGCTAAATAGCATTGAGACAAAATATATATCGAAAGTATTTGAATATTTTAATTTCTATTAACTTATTGTAAATTGTATCTTGAAGCTTAAAATAATTGTTATTTATATATATTATTGTTTTTAATGATTATACATCTTGAAACTTAACAACCATCAAGATGTAGAATATATCTCGATCATAGTTAGCTTTGAGGTAAAAGCTAAAGTTAAAAGTTATCCTCGACGCTAAGTACCCTTGAGATGATACTTATCGATAGTTTAAAGTTTCAAAATATATGATACAATTTACTTTATTTTTTTCCGTTGGATTCTATTCCCCCATTTTTCCTGCTTCCCGTCGTCCCACCCTGCAAGAACCCACCCAATCTAAATTCTCTTCTTCCTCAATCTTATTTCTCTTTTATATACTTTTTGTGGTTGAGTTATATTTCAATTATAGATGTTATTAAAGAATAATGTCAATAAAAAATCGAGTTAAAAAAATCACAAAATTAAAAATTTTGAACAAGACAAGTAAAACCGAGCGGGTTGATAGATGGGTATGAGGTATGTTTTGGGTTTAATTATGCTCTCGCAGGGCGGGTCTTGAAAAAAGTCAAACCCGCACCATTATAATCCCTACTTCTTGATGGTTTTAAGCTTCAAGATATATAATCATTTGCAAAATATATATCTCGACACTAAAGTACTATTGAAGTTGTCGCCTAGAAGTTAGAAGTTGTCCTACAGGTCGCTAATTTTAAGTTTATAGGTGGGTGTGCTGTCATGAAAGTAGTTATTATAAATTTTTAAGGTGAAAATGGCTAAAATATATATAAACTAGTTATCATCAAGATGAGCACGATGATGGAACAAAAGAGCAGCGACGGAATGTCCGTACTTGAAGAAACACAACAGACAAACTTTAAGACTTTATTTTGACACCTGCATTACAACAACCATCACCATTTTCTCTTTTTCTTTGACAGCAAACCCAAAATAAAAGATGGAAGATAAAGAAAAAAAAACAGAGAGTAGGTGAGACCAAATTCAGTGGCTGTTGATGAATTCTTTAATCCCTTGAAAAAGTTTACGAGTCTCCTCAGCAACCTTAGGGCTGTTATCCACAGCAGTCTTGTTGAGGTAAAAGCTATGGCCAACTCCTTCGCTCATCAACAGCTCCACTTCCTTATTACCCCTTTTCATTGCTTCATAAAACTCTATTTCAGTGTCCTTAATCAGATCGTGGTCCGCCACGCAATACAGATACGGCGGCAGCTTCAGCTCCTCCAGCCGCGGCGCAGCCTCCCCCATCGGGCAGGTTATGGGGTGGTCCTTCGTTGCCCCCACCGGCAGTGCCAGCCTCAAGAACTCGTCCATCATGTCCAAAGTTAGAAACGGTGTTTCCGGCTCCTCCAGCTCCGACTTGCTTCGACGCGACCGGCAGAAATCGGTGTGAATCGGAATCCCTCCGGCGATCCTCAAAGGGCTCACGTTCTCCTTCCCTGCGCGAGCCGCCACCTCGTGGACAATGTTGCCGCCGGAGCTGTCACCTATGAGGAAAACCTTGTTGAAATCCGCATGATCATTCAGCCATGGCTGTTGGGACTGGCCCTGCGCGACGGAGCGAAGCCACATGAGGGCGGCGAAACCGTCGTCGCAGGCGGCTGGGAGGCGGCGCTCGGGAGCCTGCGGGAGGTAAAGCGACACCACGATGGCTCTGGCTTCACGCGCGAGGCGCGTGTAGGCAGTGTAGTACATAAACCAGTCGGCCTCGCTGACGCAAAACCATCCGCCATGGAAGTGGAGGAGTATGGGGAGCTTTTCCAGGTCGTTTTCTTGCTTTTTCGGCAGGTAAATTCGGAGCTTGAGGCCGTCGGGGGTGATGATGTCGGTGGTGGCGACACCGTCGATGAAGTTGTGGTGCGGTGGCACGGCCTCGATCAGGAACTTGGACTCAGGTGGTCCGGTATATGTCCTGTCCACCGACCCATCATCAAACAATTTTATCCAACCAGGAACATGCTCCATCACTTTCTTTTCTTGTGCCATTCTGATAAGAACTACAAGGAAAGCGAAGCTTCAATTTTAAACTGTACTTGGAAGTGGCTTCTATTGAGCAATATTTATAGTGGGTTTTAGAGTATGGGACAACTCTTTTTTCACCTTATATTTTTGTAAGGGTTTAATAATTCTTGTCCAATTATTATAATTTTCATTTTATTCGTCCACTTGTGAAAGAACCCATTTATCCATAATAATTCTGTAGAGTTCGATTGTACTATTTATAGAATTTTTAAAAAAAACTTTATTCGAGCTCTATGAATGTACCTTGAGACATTATAACTTATATATATATATGTATGTATATAACTCGATTGCATGGTTACTATTAATATTTATAGAACTTGAAATACTTCAAGTCCTACTTTAAAAAAGATTAAAATAATTTTCTTTTAAAATTAAGACTGTTCGTAGAATTTGAAATAAACAATATCATCGACGAACAGTATCATCAAAACTAGGTAGCCTTTTGGATGAGAGCATATGGATTCTTGGTTAAGGAGTCATGGATTAGTTGTTAATAATTTAAGATCGATTAATTTATTGAATGGTCATGTTTCATGTTTGATATATTACTATATATTTTGGCTTTTTTTGGTAGGACAAAGTGAAATGTGATAAACGGGAGATAAAAGCATCTGAAGTGACTAAAGTTATGGGCAAATTGGTCAATGACAAAATGATGAAAGGTAGCATGCCATTATCTGATTTTCCCAACATTATATTAGAAAAATATAAATAATAAAATTTAATTAGTGTAAGAAAATAAAAATATGGAAGGATAGTTTACAATTAAATTATGTGAATTATTTCCTATATATTCTCACATAAGATCACCCACAGTACATTTAATGTTACATGTTTTATTTATAATAATTATGATATGTTACGTGTATTAAATTACACCAATAATTAGTGTCTAGTATACATATTAGGAGCTAACATAATTTCTAAATGATCTTTTCTAGACAACATCTGTTGCAATTCATTACAGTTCATGTTACATTTTGGTGACACTTAACTTTTAGGGACTTTTGTTCAACCTTTGTATATTAAAGACAGCACTCAAAAACATGAAAAATTATATAATTAATATATATATATATATATATATATATATATTGCTTTAAAAATATTAGTATATATGCAGATAATATGAAAATGTGAATTATTTCTTTTAAAAAATCCAAAATATATAAAAAAATGTGAAAAATATTTTATAATTTTAATATGATTCAAGGAATTTGTTTTTCTTTGAAACAGTTTTATATTTCTAAAATAATATTTTGATACTTTAAGTAAGTTCAATTTTTAAATAATTCTTTACAATTTTTAAAATATTTTTTTCTTTTTTATGAAATATTTTTTAATGATTTTTATAATAGTTTTTAACATTTTAAGCTAGTTTAAATTTTTTATACAATAAATTTCATTTTTAAAGTTTCTTATATACTTTATGGATTTTTTAATAATAAGTTTATTTTTTAAAAACTATCTGAATTATTTACAATCCTTACATTTTTAATAACTTTCTGATTTTCAATATAATTATTTGAATTTTTACATTGCTTTCTTATGTGTTTAACATTCTACTTGATTCATAGGATCATATAAGCAGGCAGCTAAATTAGTTCAGAAGCCCGAATTAGGTCCTTCATGTGTGATTTACATTCAAATTGAGTATTCGGGCCGAATTTGTCTTTTCATTCACTTAAAATTATTAATTTACGATCTTCATTTGTCAGCAATTAGGTCTAAAAATACCAGCTTATTATGATAAAACTTTTGGGGTGATAATTTATTTTAGTATTTTCTTGAAATAAATTAATTAGTTGCAAGAGTGTAATAATTGTGAGAGGTTTTGTTAATTTTTAATAAATTAGAAAATTGATAAAATATAGTGTAAGTTTAATAGGAGTTTTTGCTAATGTATGCTGAAAATTAAATTGGAAAAGGGGTTATTATAAATTTAGTTATAGATAATTTACATGAAGGTTTTAGTTTTTGTTAGATTAGGAATTTAATAATGTCTATTAATATATTTGTCAATGAATGTTAATTTTTGTATGCATATAGAATATGTTTAAATCTATTATTTTATAAACTCATAAAAATAAAAATAAAAATCTCAGGTCTATTTACGGTCTCTGACATCCTCTCACGTTCATATACACAATTAATCATGACTTAAATTACATAATCAAATTCAAAATGCATAATTAAAAACCATTTTTGAAAACTTTGAAAATTCATGCAATGAACCCAAACATTATATTCTTCATCTCAATAACCTACATTATAAATATAATTGTCTTAATTAATTATTTATTAAAGCTTATAAGACAATAGAAGAATTAAAATAACATAATAGGTTAGGTTTGAATGGGTAAGATTATTCAAAAGAGAGGGTCACTTTCTATAGAACGAGTCTCTTCTGAATCAAAACAACTCATTTGAAATCTGAAACCCATTATATGATTTAAAACATTTTTAAGATTGGGCCTCAAAAAATACATCAAATTAAAAAAAAAATTAATAATAATAATAATAATTGATATTTGCGTTCAGCATGTGTGCAGCTTGCATATAGGACACATCAGATCTAATGATTATAAATTTCTCGTTGGAAATGTAATACTTTTTAGTGGAACCGAATTTTCAAACTTGTGACCCAATTCATGTGATTCTACGAGTTTATGAGTTTTATTATATGTCAACAATTCAACATGTATACTAGATCGAGTTATGATAGGATCAATGTAAAATCGCGAGTCAAGTTGGTAGCATCGATGAAATCACAATTATGCGAGCCGTTAATTTTATTTCAATAATTACTTGATTTTTCTCAATCTTAGGGTTAGAAAAAAATTGGGCATATTAAAGCCCAAAATAAGCAAATACAAAAACCCCACAAATTATATATTTTTCATGTCCATTATTTCTTGACAACTAAATTAGGGAACAGGCTGGTAGACATACAAATTCTTAATTAATTTATTTATTTCTACTGGAATATTTTTAAATTTTATACTTATTATATTTTGTAATATTATTTTAATTTAAATATAAATTATCAGTTTTTATATAACATTTTAAAGTTTTCTTCTAGCAATTAAAATGCTTTTCAGTTTTTAAATTTTTAATTCTATTCTAAATGTAAATAATACATAAGTCCTAAAATAAAATTCTAACATTTGAGTATTTGAAATAAGCATAAAATAATTTAGAAAGTAGCATAATTTCAGAAATAATGAAATTGTGAAATAATTACATGTACAAGAAAATTTATATAAAATAGTGAAAAATTCAATGCAAATTCTTGGAAACTATAAAAAATGGGAAGATATTAAAAATATTATTATCATTTGAAGTTACAATATATAATTAAATAAAAAATAACATATTAAAGAAAAAAAAAAACATATGAACTAAATTAGGAATAGAATAACATACCTAATTAAATTCCTCCCCAGACTGAGACTTTTTATACTTTTGAAACTTTTTGTAACGTTCCAAATTGTAACGTTCAAAATCACTTGAACATTCCATCCATTTTTACCTTTTAAAATCATAGTTTAATGTTTCAAAATCAATACATGAATAATTTTAATTCGACATCAAACTTAAATGAGATATACTTTGTATTTGTCCATCAATTCACCAAGATGTCAACAACTATAAGAAATTTGAAAGCAAAATAGGTTCTTTAAATGAAAGTGGCGCATAACACAATTAGCAGGCCGGCTGCACAACATAGTTCACTCCTTCTTAACTATCTTACCTCAAAAGTTGAGAAGTTCCAACACTCCGTGGGCTAACTATTTTTATAAATCAAGGCACATAGACACACATACATAATTAAACGAAACATGTAATTAAACAATTCCCAAATAATACATAAGTCATTAAAAACAGTACGATATGTACTTATTATAGTACACATAAAAGTACATCAGTCTTGTGTGGTGTATCGCCCGAGCATTATGAATTCAGGAGCTATCCAAAGTTATCTTTCGATCAAAATTTTGTACAGGTCATACCCATGAATTAAAGACATATCTACAAATGATATTACATGTATACTTTTCACGTTTTACGATTTTATCGCGAATTATGCACATAGAAAATTGTGAATACATCAATATGATATTCTCCAAAATCATGTCATCAAAACCTAATAATTCCTCATTATCATAAACTAAATCTCGCCCAAATTGAAATCAACACAATATAATCATCTTGTATTGAGAAATTCACATATCATATCGTCCACTTTGAGAGCTTAAGCTCTATAAATAAACATTCACAATTAGCACGTATAGCATGTGATCATCACGTATATAATAACAATTGACATATAAACATGCATATAACTTTAGAGTATAAATAACCACAACACACAAGTTAGTGTGAAAGTATCATCCATCTTTGATAAGAGCGGGCATGGTATCTTTAATTATGTCTTTTCCTAAGTTTGAAGTCTCCAAAACTCTTATAATAGGAGAAAAAAGTTTACTATTAAAATCTTAAATTAAATAAATATCTTAATCTATAAATAATTGAAATGTTGCTTTCTAAAATTTTATAAACTGACTTAGAATATTTTAAGAACTAAAAACGGTGACTAATTTTGACAAACAACGTGAAAATTGTGGTGTTATTCTAGATAATTGTGCACTATGTATAGGCAACAAACCAACTGTTTCTCAACACCATAGTTTAAAGTGCAAAATTTGTGAAATTTTTCCACTTATTTGAGGTAAATTGAACTTAAAATGTATATTTCATTTTCTTTGAATGTTTAATAAACAGTAGAAAAAAAAAATATATATATATATATATTAATAATACATAAAAAAAACAAGAGATTTGAAGAAGATAACTTCATATTTAGTTTCTAATAAATAAAAAACGGGAGTACCTTCAATCATGCATTGGAGTAATAGAAAAACTATATTAAAAAAATACAAGACCGATTGAGTTAAAATTTTAAATGAATACATAAAATATTATACAGACCAACATATTAAAATTTTATTAATTTTGGAATGTCTAGATAAAGATTCAAAATTTTGAAGCGAAATAATAGGCGAATTTGACAATATATAATATTTTTCAAAACAATTTAACAAAATATAGTGCTTTAGGATAGTTCAAAAAAATAAGAAGTCGCCTGTTGTATGGGCGACTTTCAAATATGTATGTTGCCCATTGCATATGCGACTTAATTTAAAAAAAAAATTGAAGTCGTCCATGGTATGGACAACTTTTTTTTTAACCCGAAAACCCGAGAAAAAAAAAAGATAAAATGGCGCCACTCGATCAAGTGATCATTCGGTTGGCCGAGTGGTATCTGTTACTCAGCTGGATGACTCGTCCTGGCAATCACTCAGCTGGTCGAGTAATGATGTTCCACTCGGTTGACTCACTCGGTCGGGCACTTAACTCAGCCGGCCGAGTGAGCCAAACTTTCTAGAATTATTTAAAATTTCTCCACTCGGCCGATCCACTTAGTCGAAATTTCTTTGGAATTCTATTTTTTTATTTTTTTAATGTCGCACATGGTATGGGCGACCCCTTTTTTTATTTTTTGTAATAGTTGTCGCCTATTGTATAGGCAACAATTTTTTTCTTTGGGGTCAAAGGCTACTTTGCCTACACACCTGCATGCATGTACAGCACATTACTCTTCTTCCATCACTACATATTACTACACTACACGGCACAATACTTTTCTTCCATCATTTCGTCTTCCATCATTTCTTCTTCCATCATTTGTGTGTGCTCTTCTTCCATTATTTGCACATATTTGAAACACATTTTTTAAGATTATTTTTCTTCTCCAGCAATTGGTGTGCATTTTTTCAGGTAATTATTTTTCATGCTTCTTTTTGTATGTTCTGTGTCGTGTGTGGGTGTGTTGTGCGTGTGTGTTGTTGTGTGTGTTGTTGTTAAATGTGTGTGTGTGCTGCTCTGTGTGTGTTGTTGTGTATGTTCATGTGTGTGCTTCTGTGTGTGTGTGATGTTGTGTGTGTTGTTGTGTGTGCTGCTGTGTGTGTGTTATTATTGTTGTGTGTGTGTGTGTGATGTTGTGTATGTGTTGTTGTGTGTGTTCTGGTGTGTGTCTGTGTGTGTTGTCCGTGGGTGGGGTGTGTGTGTGTTTGTGTGATGTGCTTGTGTGTGTGTGTTGCAGTGTATGAGTGTGTGTGTGTGTGTGATGTGTACGTGTGTGTGTTTGTGTGACGTGTGCGTGTGTGTGCTGTATTTTGTGTGTGTTCCGGTGTGTGTGATGTGTGTGTATTCTAGTGTGTATGCCGGCCGATTTAATCCGTTTGATTTGCAATAGATTTTATTGAATTTTCTGCTATTATATGTAGAAATTGTTATAGGTTTTGTTTTTGCTATATTTATATCTAGTGAAATGTTAAATTATATATTAAACAATACAATATTTTAAAAATCTGAAACAATAAATGCAAAAAACGCAATAAAATAAAATAATACTAGGCGGCTTAGATATCCTAAATGCTATCGATTGGTGACTTGTACAAATTTTATCATACTAGTCCTAAAACGTGCATAACTAAGAATTGCTAACTTATGCAACCTTAATTATTATTAGGTTTGGATATTGGTGTTGTCATAATTATTCTTTCACATAGGAGCTCTTTATATATTGTTATCATAAATTTTGTCGTTAATAATTTTATTTTCTTATTATTTCAAGTAGGAGCTCTGGGGATTGTTGTTGTTGTCGTGCATTTATCATGACCATCAAATTGTTGCCCTTGCATTGGAATATTGATTCATTTCAAATCAGGTTTGAATTTTACTAATTTATTAGTTGAATTTAATTTCATTATACTTTGTAATTGTATTGTTTAATAATATATTGCATGTAAAAAATTAGTTAACTCCATATATTAAGTTCATTAATACATTTTTATTATTTAAGATATGGAGACTTCAAACAATGTCGGTATTGTCGTTTATGTTGGGGATAGTAGTAATGGTCCACCTGTTTGTGCAACAAGAGTACCTCGCGACATCAGATATTATGGATTGGTATCAAAATTCTTTGAACTGACAGGGATCGACAGCAATGGATATAAATTAAACATATCCGCTTCACTATATGAAAAAAACAAATATCATCGTATACCAATCAACAACGATGATAATTTATGGTTTTTCTTTGCACCAGATGCGGATAATCAATACATAGAATTTCATATTGATCAGGAAAAATTGTAAGATAATGCTCTCCCAGAGATTCTCCCAAGCAATGAGTATTATCAATATGCTTCTTACTTAAGAGGTGATGACATCAATAATTCAGTACTTATCAAGCAAGACCTTAGAAAAACAGGTGGAACGTCGAGGTCTAATAATGACAATGTTCCAACTGAAAGAGAAAATGTTTACACAGAAGATCACCCACATGATCCATTGATTGACAATTTTGGTGTGAATGAACAAGAAGATTCTGCATATGATGAGAATGAGTTGTCTAGTGAATCAGATGAAGATGGGGGTGGATATTGGTGATATTGAAACCATGTATTGCCCAAATCAAGAGAGGTCATCATCCAATCAACAACCACTACTTCCATCAAATCCTCAGAGATATTCCATGCATCTTAATATCTCGTTCTTCAATGCATCGTCTCATGAAATGCTTGTGGACTCATTTGATATACCGAAAAAATTTAGATTTTATGATGTTATTGAAGGAGTACTCACAAAAGGGATGGTTCTCAAAGATAAGAAGAATTTCCAGTCCGCGGTGAAAGACTTTTCAATTCGTATAGCGAGGCGTGAGTCTCGAGTAGAGGAAAGCACACCTCGAATATGGAAAATCAAATGCAAAAATAGTTGTGAGACTACACATTGCAACTGGTGGTTGCATGCAAGATATAAACACAAGATTGATATGTGGAAAATCACTAAGTATGGAGGCCCTCACACGTGCCTAATGAATGTTGTGTCTGTTGAGCATCAAAACTTGTGCAAAAACATGATTGTTGCGTTGCTAACTAGAATGGTTCAGACAGATCTCGGGTATGAGATTAAGTATGTCCAACAACAAGTTTGTGATAAATTTCAATACACAATTTCATATCATAAGGCATGGCATGGTTTAAAACGAGCAAGAAAAAATGTGTATGCTGCATGGGAGAGCTGAGTTTCAAAACTACCCAAATTTTTTGGAGCTATACAAAAATGGAATCCAGGCACAGTTGTAGAGTGGCACCACATGCCTGAAGAGACGAATGGTGTAAAAATGTTGAAATATGTGTTTTGAGAATTCAAGCCATGTATCGATGGGTTCCAACATTGTCGTAAAATTATTAGTGTTGATGGAACCCATCTTTACACTAGAAACAAGCACAAGATGTTAAATTGTGTTTCCATAGATGCAAATCAACATCTTTTGCCTTTGGCTTATACACTTGTGGATGAAGAAAGTTTTGCTTCTTGGACATGGTTTCTTCGTATGATATCAAAACATGTTGTTCGCGGTAGAGAATGAATGTGTCTTATTTCAGATAGATGCGCTGGTCTTTTGAAAGCAGAGGAAAGAATTCCAAATTTTCAGCCCCCTCTTGGAGTCCATCGTTTCTGTTTGAGGTATGTTTGTTCGAATTTCAATAGCAATGTGAAGAATATTAAGCTAAAAGACATGTGTTGTCAAGGTGGATCAGCTTTCACAATAAGAGAGTTTGAAAATGTTATGGAACAAATAAAGGTGTTAAATGAGAGAGCATATGATTACCTATCGAAAATAGAAAAAGATCAATGGACTCTTGCACATGACGGAGGATGGAGAAATGGAATATTGACAACAAATTTGTCTGAATGCATGAATGGAGTGTTGAAAGGTGCACGACGGCTCCCAATTTGTACGATTGTACAGGCTACATTTTATCGATCTATCAAATATTTTCTTAAATGATTGACAATGGCCCCTGAAATGCAACGAAAGAACCAACCATGGTCTGATGAGGTGTACAAGAAGTATGATCAGTGGCAATGGAAGGAAATGGAACATCAAGTATATAAGATTAATTTTACTAATCAAACAACTTCCGTGAAAACATTTGTGCCAGGAACAACAAGATGCTACACACACATTGTAAAGTTGATGTTCAGAGAGTGTAGCTGTAGACAATGGAAGCAAAATGGCATACCATGTTCACATGCAATGCAAACTTGTCGATTTTGGAGTAAACCCAATGGTTTACATGAACTCATTTTACAAAACAAGTACATATGTGGACACATATAATGGTAAGTTCGAGCCATTTCCAGATGAATATTATTAGGATGAGCCTTCCTTTCAATTGTTTCATAATCCAGCATTGCGCGAGAAGAGGCGTAAAGGAAGAGACAAAACTATGAGAATTAAAATGAAATGGACTCGGCACAAACACGTGCTAGGCAACAATATCGTGCACAACATCAAGCTGCTACCCAGATAGGAACTTCAACTAACCATATATAAGCTTGTTGTGTATCACCCAACCAATATAGATTGTTGTAATGTTGTTTTGGTTTAGTTAAAACTATTTTGATGTTCCAATAAAATTAATCAATTTTTTATTTTTTAAATAATATTATGAGGCTGAACATATACTTAGATTCTATAATGAATTCAATTAATATGTTTGTGATTTTATTTCATTATACTTATTATTTTTTTCATTATACATTGAATTTAATATGTTTGTGATTTTATTTCATGTCTTTAATCTTATTGCAGTATGGAGCATTTTAGAGAGTATGGACCTATTAGTGGTGAGATCTTAACAGGACAATATCTACACTAATCTAAGGATATTGTTGCAGGACAAGTTGAGGCAAAATTAAAGTGCAGACATGGAAGTGGTATCTTTTGGAGACTTGATGACCTTGATCCTTATGAGGAAGACCATGAGGAGGATGGCAGAGAACTACTCAGACGTACACAGAGGTTGCATTACCGAGTCATATCCTTGATATATCGTATGGGATTCTATAGTGTTTACAGATGTGGTGATTTTATACTTAATCAATCATTAATCACTGCACTGGTTGAGAGGTGGCGGCCCGAGACTCATACATTTCATTTTAGATTTAGAGAGGCAACCGTGACATTACAAGATGTCGCATTTATTTGGGGCCTACCAATTGATGGTAAGGCCGTTATAAGTTAAACTACTACAACTTGAAGCTCATATTGGACTACATGTTGTCGGGTGCTTCTCGGATGGGATCAAAGATGTTAATAGGGCTAAGGCCCGCCGGGCCAGCCCGTTTAACCCAAAAAAATAGGTTTAGGGCCCAACTTTTTCAGCCCGTTTGACATCCGGGCTTTTTAGCCCGGATCGTTAGACCCGTGGGCTAAGGGGGTCGGTCCGCGGGTTAACCGAACTGGCCCGCGGGCTGCCTTCAATTTTTATTTTTTATTTTTTTAATAGAGAAGAAGCTTCGGTAATGCTGTATGTCTAACATATATACAAGAGGACTGCCCCATTTTGAAATCCTCTGCATATCAAGTGTGGGAACAAGCTGATAGGCACACATATAATACCTACCTTAGTTTTATATTAATATATACATAAACTAATATATATATATAAACATGTAATATATACATATAATAATATAATAGATAATTATATTATTATATTAATATATACTACATATGTACACTATAATGTATACTATGATATACATATATAATATTATAATAATTTAATTAATATTAATAATATATTATAATATATATGTATTATATTATAGAATGTGTAGATTTGTAATTCAGTGATTATTTTTTTGTATAATGTGTAGAAATTTATTGTAATTTTATATTTTGTCTTTTCTTATATTAGAATTAGCCTCCATTTTTATTTTTAAAAAAAGACGAAACTCTAAGTCCCTAACTTCAGCCCCATCGCATCGCGTGAGTCTGCCGCATCTTTCACCTGAGTAACCATTTTTTTTCACTCATAGCCCGATAGTAGCCCGATTAGCCTGAAACCCGTTAGGATTAGGGTTAGGTTCATGATATTGTTAGCCCGTTTAAACTGGCCCGATTAGCCCGAGGACCGATTAGCCCGAAACCCGATAGGGCTAGCCCGAAACCGCTAGGGCTAGCCCGATTAACATCCCTAGATGGGATCCTAATGCAAAAGACTTAAAAGGGTCAAGATTTTCACTTTTAACATTAGGTAGGCATCTAAGCATGCACCCTGTTACAGATAACACCCCACAACAACATATTGTGCAATATGAAAGTGGATGTGCCTTGATTTTGTTAGGATCCATAATGTGCCCTGATACTTTGGGTAATATCGGGTCATTATTATATTTGAATCAGCTAGAAGATTCATTATGAATGTTGTAAATTCAGTTGTGGTACAACAGTGCTAGGTTATTTGTGCTATCAGTTGTGCAATGCAGCACATAGAGGTCGTACGCAAATTGGCAGTCAATGCAACTATTGCAGATAAATTTGTCTCTTTATTGCATAATCTCAATTGCTATATTAATCAATGAGAAACATCTCTTATATTGTTTTTTCCATAATAGATATGGGCTTGGTCGAGAATTATTTTTTCTCACGCCACAAATATCGGGAGGTAGACTTCTTAATACAGTATCAATTGTTGGTGTGGATGGAGTTCTTCCTATTGCACCATATAGTGCTGAGTGGTTACAATACCACAACTTTATAAATAGTTTGACAAACAACCTAAGGACTATACGAGAGAGTTTAGACAGACAAACTCCACAAGAGGCATGATAACTAATTATTAAAATTTTGTTATTTTTCTTAAATTTAATTAACTTATTATTTATGCATTTTAATTGGAAACCTTATGACCCATACCCAATTGATGTGAGAGCATATATTGACCTTGAAATTATCACAGTCACCAATATGTGGATGTCAAAATGCCCTATGATTCATTAGTCCATTGTTGAGGTATATTACCCAGATCTGGTATTGAGACAATTCGCTATGAGACAACGAATTCCACAGGCGATTCCTCATGTGCATGATACATTACATAATATATGCCGTAGAGGGTGCATCACTACAAATTGGGCTGAAACTCATGCTTCATTCGTAGAATGGTGGCTCAACATAGGTAGTCATATTGTTTCAACTCCTGTTATTGGTTGGATTGAGTCAGAAGTCGACCATGGATATATGAGCCGGTTTGAAAGAATAACACGAAGTATATGGGTTAAATATGCATGTGGGGTACCAATTGCAAGCAAATGGAAAAATTTGAATCAACTCATCATTGACGAGCAATCGTATCTGAAGGAGCCCTTTAGACAATCCGGAGAAGACATATACACGCAGGCTAGAGCTCACTTCCATGATCGGCGACCATCATTCCATCACCATCAATCACAACATGATCCTGATCCACAACATGATCCTGAACCACAACATACATCGCACAATAGCCCAGAACCATTTGTCTCTACTATATGTGATATGATAGGTCCATCGACATCCAAATTTTCAGGACGCCATGGTATGGACATGCAGACTGACTCATATGTGCCCCCACAAGAAATTCAACGAAATTTCACCACTCCTAATTGAAATTTTACAGCATATGGTCAGTCGTTCACTTCCCTTTTAGAGTCGGGGCAGTATACATCTCCACCTCCCGTATCATGCACTTATGGAAGTTATCGACCACAATTCAATCCATCCCCAATTTCATTTCCTCAATCTGGCACCACTTCAAGTATAATGCATGATAATGTAACTTCGAGGACTACATCATCATCATCATCAGGTCGTTCAACCTTTAGTTTGAATATTGCGACAGATGATACTGAATCAGATAGTGAACTTGATGCATAAGAAGATCGAGGTAGAGGCAAAAGAAAAATAACCAGACGTCGTTGTTTTACTGGATCACTTTATGATTATTAATTTGTTCTCTCTGTAGTGAAACAAATTACTTGATTTCAAGTATTTTTATTATTATTATTATTATTATTATTATTATTATTATTATTATTACTACTACTACTACTTTTGCCCATTTCTACTACTTTTACCTTGATTTTGCAATCTTCGAAAAATGTACACGAGTGCACGATTTCGACAAGTTTTGCAGGAAAAAATAAACTCATGGACTAAACAAATGAAACAAGAGAAGGGACGAAAATGGAAGAACAAGCAAAAAACGAGAAGATAAAGAAAAAGAGAATTCCACTCGGCTGGAATTTCAAAGAATTCCATAAAGTTTAGCTCTCAGCCAGTCGAGTGCAATGCCGACAGAGTGGAAAAATTTCAAAGAATTTCAGAAAGTTTGGGTCACTCGGTCGACCGAGTGAGTCAACCGAGTGAACATCAGAACTCGGTCAGCCGAGTGATTCAGCCGAGTCACATATACCACTCGGCCAACCGAGTGAGACGTCCGAGTGGCGCCATTTTCTCTTTTTCTTGCGGGTTTTCGCCTCAAAAAAAAAAAAAAAGATAAAGTTGTCCATACCATGGGCGACTTCAAAAAAAAATTAAAATTAAGTCACCTATGAAATAGGCGACGTACATAATTTCAAGTCGCCCATACCAGGGACGACTTTACTTATTTTTTTAAATAACTCTAAAACACTATATTTTGTTAAAAAAAAATTAAAAGTATTATATATTGTCAAATTCGCCAAATATATACGTATTGAGACCAAAAATTTTGAGAAATAATGATGATATAAAAAGTCCCATGTACTGAGATCAAAAGAGATATGAAATTACGACAACAGACGGAAACCCTTGGATGTTGTGCACATAGTTTTTAGAGTAATTTTGAGGATGTTATACCGTTATTTGTTTCCCCTACGGTTAGGATTTCTTATAGACAAGGTATAAATTTTCTTGTTTAGCAGGAAATCATGGCCTGGATTTAGTTCCTAGAATATGGGCTCTAGTAATAAGCTATGAAATAATTATTATGCCCTTCAAAAAATAACTTGAAGCTTATAAATATGCAAAGTTCATGTCGCTTGTGGAATTATAAAATTAAAATGAGACTTTGAGATTTAAAAAATATTAAAACAACAACAACATAACACTTCCTAAGTTGAAAACTTGAAAACAAATTCAAGAATTAAGCATCTTGAAGTTATTTTTGGGTTCTTCATAAATTGACATATTTATGATTAAACTTATTATAATTCAAGATTTAAACTCTTGAATTAACTGGGATTGAAAAGAAAAAAAATTAAGTAAACTTAAAATACAATAGGTCATACTATCCAAAGTTTTTATTGAATTTAATATAACATGACTTGGACTTATTTGAGCCCAAGAAATTTTATTGAACAGGTAAAATTCTGCAGATAAATAATAGACAAAAATGTGGATGTCACATTAATTATTAAAGAAATAGAATAGAATAATTGGGTTTATGTCAATTCAATCAAAATTGATTGAATAAAAAAATTATTGTCCTATAAATCAATAGAATTTATTAAATACATTAAATGGATGGAGTAGACCCAGATTAAAAGTTTTAAATTTGTTATATTTATGGGTTTATCAATAATTAAATGATAAAGTTAAATTACAAAATTAAACAACAGTATATTAAGAAATTAATAACAAAATCTAAAAGTGTGCTAACTCAGGTTCTGGATGTTATACCCAAACATGCTCATAGTGTTGGCATATATGCTTGATGAGTGTCAAAATTAGTAGAGCTCAACAGTGTGATACCAAAATTATTATGAGATCTAATTTTCTGAACACTTTCTTAGTCGAATAATGTGAGTAATATATATATCATTAAGGTAAGTAATAAACTTTTTTTTAATATATCATTAATTTTTCTTTTAAATATATATATAATGTTTCACTAACCATAAATGTTCATTTTCAATTAATTATAGATATATTAAATATTTAATTTATTTCTTAATTTGTGTAAAAAATTCTGAAACAATGCTTATTTAAACAGAAGAGTGTAAAAAATATAAAACTATAGGTATATGTAATATATGTTTAATTTGAAAAGTTGTACTCCAAAATAAAGTGAAAGAACCCATGACCTGTTGTTTACAATATTCAAAATTATATATATATATATATGTATATATATATATATTATTGGACAAGTTAACGACCAAGAGAAGCTACTATTAATTAATGATATGATTTTATATTGAAGATCCAGATAGAAAGAGAGAAAGAAAGAGAAATGATCCTTCATTACTTATTAAGTAAAGATGGAGATAATAAAAGAGTGATTTGACAATCCAACAAACAAAAAATGATAATGTATATTATCTGATAGAATCTTGTGCATCAAATGCATAATTTTTTTATGTGCATCAAGTCAAATAACTTGTTTCATTAAGATACTTTGAGTCCAGCCTCTACGCCACCCTCCAATGGTCCAGCCTCTACGCCGCCCTCCAATGGTCCAGCCCCATTCTATAAATGGATCTATTGTCGCAAAGGAGTTGACACTCCACTTTCTTTCCTTTTTCTTTTTCTTTTTTTCTTTTCCTTTTCATTTTTACTATACTCGGGTAAAGAAACTTAATATACACAGAGAAATTACCTATAATTCCGATAGAGGGAGAGAGAGAGAGAGAGAGAGAGAGAGAGAGAGATCCTTTCCCACACAAACTAAAAAGAATGTCAAAGAATTCTAAAAAATATTGTGCACTTATGAAGTTCCAACATTTCCTTTTTTAGGAAAGCTAGTGAGCACATAAAAGGCCGTCATACTCAAGCTTCCGTCAATTTCAAACGAGGAATAATATTCATCGATTGGAGCTCCTGAGCATCAAACAAACAGGAGAATAAGTGAGACCCGATATTCACACTGTATAAATTTTCTTTCGCACACATTTAATTGGAAAACAAATGCAGCAGCTGTATCCAACAGCATGCTTTTACATCTATTTTCAAGATGAGGGGAGCTTGTTTGAGTTTTAATTTGTGCGTGTTTATGAAACCATGCTGCTACTTTATCAAGTTTAAAGTTGAGCTCTTCATTAGGCAGATTACGATAGAGAGTTTTTTCAAATAAATAAATAAGTAAAATAATAGAGAAGTTCAAAACATATTTACTCCAGGAAGAGGTTTTCCACCCAGCATCAGAAAGTCTTGTCATATTCATATACTTTCTCGAGCCAACAAAAAAATGAACTTACAGATCTATTTACTGATTTACCATTGAGCACACTGATGAAAGTAGGACAGGCATGCACATCTAAGAACATTGAAACAATTACCCACATGAAAAAAAAAAAAAAAACAAACAAGTATCACCTGGAATAAAAGTTTGCAAGCATAGGGCAATTTCATGGTAGATATATTCTCCCCGTTCTTACATGTCGAACAGATGCCAGTTTTTAGCTTATAGTTGTAATATCCCAGGAGGCCACACTTCCGGCAAACCTACAAGCAGATACGATTATTTGACAAGCAGCACAAGACCAAAACTTTCAATTGTCTGCAACTCATTACATTATAAAAATGCAAGACAGATCACTGAGAAATAAAATGCCATGAGAAAAATTGCCAACGTTATACAACCAAGTAAAAATTATTTGCAATACAGTTTCTGAGCCATCAGTTACGACAGACTGCACAAGATCTACAGGTTTGGCCATCACCCAACAGGTATGAATATGAATCTAGTTAGATTGAATCATCCTGAATCCCATTGTCAGCCCATGTCCCCATCATGGGACAGATATTAGTAAATTAAGGTGAAACCACAACATTGTAAAGACTATTCAATTGTATTCAGTTGCACAAGACAGGTAAAACAACAGGACCACAGCTTCCTAGGCTATTAAAGTTCAGTAACTAAAAATGGTAATTGCATAGTAACAAAACCTGGAATCACTATTAAATGAACAGTCCTACACTGCAAGGTGGTTACTGCAGCTTATATAGTTCAAAAGGAAGCCAAATGTTTAATACTCAGACCATAAACCAATGGAGCACTTAGATACTCATGTAAGCAGCCAGAATAGTTTATTTTCCTATGCTTATTTGGAAAAGGTGCGAAAACAAGGGGGGAAGAGAAAAAAAAAAAAAACTAGTTTCCACAACCCTATTAGATATAATACCTGAAAGAACAGAGCAAAAGCAATATGAAAAAATCTTGTCTCCACTGATTTCATTTTCCCTCTGAAAATAATAACTATCAGAACGTGCAAGGACACTTTGGCACTCACTATAAGTAAAACACTAGTACTGAGTATTAAAGTGAATTATGTGCATGGAACGTGGGCGACTTTATGAGTGAAAAGGCCAAGACAGTGTGGGGAATCATGGTACAAGTAGTATGCTGGTCTATTTGGCTGAAAAGGAACAAGAGTCTTCGAGAATGTGGAAGAGTCACTAGATGAAGTGTGGGAAAAGCTCAAGCTCAATGCATGGTGGATTGTAGGACAAAAGAACTTTAGGGAATTTCATATTTTTTATGTATTTACAAATTTTAATCTTACTATAGAACTGTTCATTCACTACAATAGGGATTCCTCATCCCTATGTAATTCATCCTATCTTCAATAAATTGCTTGTTTCTTATCAAAAAGAAGTTCATGAAACAGGCAGCAGCTCTGATTCAATCAGACAGAGATCTTTTATATAGTACATGATAGACAGGATGACGGCTCATACATTCCAAATCCTAGGAGTTTATACGAACACAACTCTCACTTAATACCAATGCTTTAATAGCCTTTTTTGTCTGTTCTATGCAGTTTCTCTGTCTTCTTCCATAGATCTTTGATCAACTATTTCAGATTTATAACTTTAGAACACATAATACTACATTATTACCTAAAAATTTTGAACTACATCTTGCCAAAGTTTTATGCCACCTAAAGAGTTAAAATTCATAAATTTATTACATTTTTATCTTATGTGCTTGGGAGAGTGTACCGTACTGAAAAGCAAGAACAAATGAAAGTTGACATCACCATCAGGTCCTATGCCTTGATGTTCATGTTGATAATATTTATTAATCTAATGTTGACTTAATTAATATATGTATCTTTAAAAAAGTTATAACTATCAAACTTTATATATTCCAATACAATACTTGATCTCAGATAGATAGTTAACCAAACCAGCAATGTTGTTTCATACAGAAAGATGCACTAAGTGAATATTTACAGTTTACAGGCTCACGGAAAGTACAACGGTGTATTGCATATTTGCACCTCACAGACTCACAAAATGGTACTTTGGACTATAAGCCAATTCAGTGCTTGAAAAGGCGTAAGGCGCCCCGAGGCGCCAGACCCCTTTCACTGCCTAGGCGCTAGGCGTGAGGCGAAGCGCTCGCCTCACTCAAGCGAGGCGCCCAACATAAAAAAAAACATGTACATATATATAAACACATTTAACCATAATAAAAACATAATACATTCATCAAAACATGATCCAAAACATTAAATATAGAAGTTCAAGACATAATAATTAAGCATAATCACTAAGGCAAGGCACTATCATCATTCATCATCATTATAGTTCATGTCAAATTGTGGACTATCATCGGATTTGTATCCATCCACATCTTCTTCTTCTGCCTCATCTAAATCCCCTCCCATATCTTCCCATTCATCTTCCTCATCCACAAGTCCAAAAGAATTAAGTCTAGAGATGATGTTTTTAGAAGTCTTTGAAGTTGTTGCCGCTGCGCCGGAGCTGTTGCTGCCGGTTTCCAGTCGCCGGCGGGAGGGTCACCGGAGGGAGGGGTCGCCGGTGGGAGCGGTCGCCGGTAGGGGTTGCGGTCACCGGCGAGGAAGAAATAGAATGGGTTATGGGTGCAGGGGGGACTCGGCTGCTGCTCTCTTTTGCTCAATTATGGGTTATGGTGAGTTAGGTTAGGGTTAGGGTTGGGTGGGAACATATTTAATTTTAAAAAAAAAATTAAAAAATTAAAAAAAAAAAAAAACAGATGGGGGTGAGGCGCCTAGGCGGCGCCTCGCCGAAGGTCGCTTTGCCTCATCCATGTAAGGCGATGTGTTCGGAATGTTGGCGCCTCGCGCCTAGGCGCTCTAACCATGGAGCCAATTAGGCGCTCTAACCATGGAGCCAATTACAGGTTAAACATGACGCCTGTTGTAACAACTAAAAAGAAGAATGAAATATTAAATTATTCTTTCTTAAGACCTCTTAGATGTAAAAGAGACTTCCATGGCAGGCAGAAGCTAGCACTCCAGAATTAGATAAGAATATTTCTTCAAATCTTAGAAATACGAGTAAGAATTGACATTGATAACACCCTCTTGCATAAAATGAATGTAGGTGCTAGCACATGGAGCTTACCTGAACCTCAAAAGGATCACTAGAGATCATCAAACGCTCATATATCAACATACTGGCTCCATATGCAATTAAACAATCACGTTCCATTTCTCCCACCCTCAGCCCTGTTCAATTTTATCACTCAGATGATGCATTCCCGGGAATTGAATATATGTAAAAGAATTATCAGACTATCAGACCTCCATTTCTACTCCTCCCTTCTGTAGGCTGTCTAGTAAGCATAACTCGCGGTCCATGACCTCGAGCGTGCATTTTATCCAAGACCTAAAATTCAGAGAATGGAGAAATAAGTTGCAAAATACAAGAAAATCATTCGATTTAGTTATTAGAATGGAAATTTTAAGAAAGACACGTTGACGCTTGTATGATGCTTTTCCCCTGAATGATCAGTAGTTGTTGGCGTGCAAACTAGGAAAATATCCACCATAATCATTCATGGAAACTAATAGACAAGTATGTAGTTTTTTTAGCCCCCAGGATATACTATATTAGATATCTTCATGCAGCAAAACAAAATAATGAAAGGCCTTCACTAAGTTGGGAAGCACTTCTGAGGGAGGGACAGTGAGCAGAACTTTCTGCTATCACAGAAGTTCATAGAAGCAAACTATTGAGAAAGGTATGAAAAGAATTACACTCACACACACAAAGAACTGGTGAAAATATCACAACTGCGGATCTGACATGCTTTTCTGAGTATAAAATCCAGCCATGCCTTTGATCACATAATCTCGACTAGATTATTTCTTATTTTATGCATAGGGAAAATAAACGTGAAAATATATGTAAATATTCAATCTAATAAGTCAGTTTAATAGTTTTTCTTTTCTTTTTTTTTACTTGGGCATACTTGAATATAAGAATTCATAGGATAATAAGTACTTGTACATGTGCTTAGATATGTAAATGTTCATTTCTTGGGTATAATATTATCCGTATTCCGTAATATAGTTCATAATAAAATATATATAAACATGAAATTATGCATGTATATGACTGTTTCATTGTGCACTGACGACGATGTAGTTGTTAAATGTATGTATATAAATATTTAAGTGCATTTAAGTCCTACCTATTAATACATGTGTGTTGAATAAATACAATATAAATATATATATATATATATATTAGTTTGCACACATGCATGCAAAAAAGTTAAAAAAACCTGTTACCGGTGCACAATACCAGAATTTAACGTGTCATACGTGTATAAAAAATTAATAATAATAATAATAATAATAATAATAATAATAATAATAATAATTATTATTATTATTATTATAATAATAATAATAATAATAATAATATTATTATTATTATTATTATTATTATTATTATTATTATTATTATTATTAGTAATTAGCAAACGTCGAATAACTCAGTGTACACAAAGTATGTACGTATAAATACATAATTATTGATAGAAGAGATGATTACAAAATCTACACCTGAGTTTACCCTATTGATAAAAAAAATGTACACACACGAAGGTCTGTTCCCTACAAATGCACTAACTGAGGGAACTTTTTTAAAGAAAATACAATCCTCAAGTGGTATTTGAATAAGAACTACAATCTTCCTTGTGTTCTTTGAAATTAGGCTACATAAGGGTTGTTTTCGCAGTCATTCCTTTATACAAATATAGTTAAGGTACAAATACCTATTCTAGGTTTGGTTCAGTAGCATGACTTTTTTTTAGACAAAAAAAGTTTTGGAAGCAGAACTTTTTTGGGACGAAGGTAGTAAAAAGTAACAAGGGATAGCAGTACATCTGGCTTCTGACCAATATTAGCTCCTCAACCAACACCACCCAACCCCGCCAAAGTTCAGAGAAGCAGAAGCAAAATTTGAGCATAATCCTGAATAACTCGAAAGCACTAAAGTGCTCTTTTTTAGTGTTTTGGAACCACTTTCTGACTAACATTTATCTGCCTGTTAAGTTGGGAAACTACTTCTTGTGTGTTCTTCCATTTAAAATCATCCAAATATTGAGGAAAAGAGTGGTATTGCCAAATAGGAATGACTGTATAACCCTATTAAAACAAAATAAAAAAAATAAAAAGCAGTTGACAGAATATCCTTTTCCCAAGAGGAAGGTTCTCAAATCCATTTGGGCTCTCCTGGTTCTTTAAGGTTGTACTACTCTGCAAGCTATTTCCCATTTTTCCCCATTGCTTTTATTTAGGATAAATATATATATATATATATATAACCCAAACAACCCTGTCCTGTCCCCATACATCATTCCTATCACAATCCCTTAATATTCACTCTAGTTTTTGCACAATACCACATCTTGTCCCCTATACCTCTCCGGATCCAATCTGGCAATTTCTCCTGATAATTAAAACTTAACAAACCAATGGTTGTCTGCCATCTGTGGTCAAATACATATAAGATATAACCCAAACAACCCTGTCCTTTCACCATACATCATTCCTATCCCAATTCCCTATTACTCACTCTAGATTTTGCACAATATCACTACATCTTATCCTCTATCCCTTTTTGGACCCGATATGCAATTTCTCCAAATAATTAGAACTTTTCAAGCTAATGGTTGTCAGCCATCTGTGGTCATCTTTTTCATGCACACATAAACAGATAACAAATTATTCAGCCAAAACTTCACCACTGAAAAACTAAATGAGTCAAGTATTCAACGAAAGTAAAGATCGCAGGTCATGCAGTCAAACGTTCCAGTAGCATCAATTAACTTTCTAAAAGGAACTCACTGCTTACCATATGTTTCAACTTTTGGTAATAAATGGGACCCATGAAAATATATGCTTGTAGTGGCTCACCGGTGATACCTGTAAAACATAGATAGAGTACAAATAGAATATCCAAGTCAACCTTAATCCAATTCTTGAAGCAAAGAACTATAACATACAAATCTGATTTCAACTACTTAAACAATGAACTTAATTACCCCATGCTTTCGAAACAAAGTGCACACGTTCATTAACATAACATATTCTCCTTTCCACAAGTTTTGAATGGCTTGTATTTTCTTCTTTACTACCTTTGTTTCAGCATATATAGTCTGAATATTCATTCTTATAAAATGCTAACATTAATGAATTCAAATTAATATCCCATGGTCCTGCCAAATTCTATAGAAAAACAGTACACACGAGCCATGTTTTCGAGAAACATTCCTAGGAGGGATGCATGTTCATGATTACCAAAAGTAATTAACCTTACATGCATACTAAAATAACTGATCCACTGCCTTTAGGAAGTTATGAATGCAAACACAAATTGTGATATATAGAAGGGCAGGATAAAATTAATTGGCTTGTTCTCACACTAACAGTATAATGCTGAATAAGAAAAGGTAAGAAAAAGACCTGAGTAGATAAAGTCCTTGCCATTGTAGCTAAAACCATGCTTCACAAGGGTTTCACTGATAAATGGAAAATGGTGATGAGAAGAAGAGATGTATGAATGAAAATGCAGACCATATATCTGGGGACGGGAGAAAGGGAAGATGTATGCGCAAAGGCGGTTTGCACCTTATAGCCTCAACTTTATCTGCATGGCCACTGGGCTCTCCAAAAGCACTGCCATAATGAAACCTGCCACAAGAAACTCCAGCTTTGCTACCAAGAAGTTCTATCATCTTTCCGACTGTCATACGGCTGAAGGTATATAACATAAGAATGTTATTATTACATGGGTTGAGGTAATGGGCTTTTTATGAGATTGAGATAATGATTTTAAATTATCAAGCAATCTACAGTGATTTTTTCACATTTCTGCACCTACAGATCTAGCATCCTCCATAGTTTTTGCACATTTTCAGCATCAAGATTATAAGAACAATTCCGCTTTAACTGAAAATTTTAGCACTCGCATTATTGCACACAGCAGACCCACCAACTCAAAACACCAAAGCCAAAGTGTATAAATTTGTGACTTTTAAGTAAACTTTTTGCTCCTCCAGCAAACTCAACATCTAGAATTAGTGGTCGTTACTTGTTTAAAAAAATGTAGATTACATGAACAGATCAGATGCTACACAAAATTGAGAACGAGTTTGACACCTGCTTAATTAGTCATACTAGATACTAACAAAAAAGGACCTAAACTCTCCAAACCAGGTTTATGCCAAGACTTAAAATAATGTTATTGAGTTCTAATGCTGCATGAAAACAAAATCAGAAGCCTAAGAAACCAAGACCATCCGAAAAACAATTTTAAATGACCTTAAACTAAGAAGAGGAAAATGAAAAAAAAAAAAAAAAAAAAAAAAACATACTAAAAGACGCTATAAAATCTAGAACATATAAAATGTAAATAAACTCTAAAAATCCTTTACAGGTGACATATTATTATGTACCCTACAATTGCAAAGAAATATGCCGCAGATGTTGAATCAATAAACTCAAGTTACATTAGACAATGAAAGATCTCAAAGATTATAAGCGAACATAGAATGTGGCTATAATGTTAGCATGTCTTGAGGTAACAGGAAAAATGTAACTAAAATATTTGCATAATGTCCGGAAAACTATACTTTAGTCCAAGAAACTGTATGAGTGAAGACTTAAGTAGGTCAAACAAGTAAAACATCACTTATGCACACGTCAAACACTCGGCTCCCTACTTATGTCCACACCCAAATGCAACTACATCTGCCCAACTTCAAAAAGAGTCAAAATCCTACTAGGACATATTTATTCTAAAGGTAATCATCAATATCTGATTGGCTTATTCTTTTATCAAGTTCCTTGAAAATTGCAGGAATCAAGATACACACAAGTAGCTCGAGTTCAAGATCCATGTTCTTTTTTTGGAAACTTCACTCGTATAGTTGCTTTAAATTGAATATGGATGGGGCTGCCAAAGGGAATCCTGGCCCTGCTGGTCGGGGTTCGGTTCGACATCACTGTGGTAAACTTGCCTTTTGGTTTTTTTTCATTTTATTGGGAAGGCAGATGAAGTATCTGCTGAGATTTTTGCATTGTTATAGGTTTAAATTTGTGTATTAATCATGGTATTCAGGAAGTTTGGTTGGAAACAGATGTTCTTTATCATCCCAATTCTGAAACAAAATCTCCAGGGAATTGCAACATTTGGTGTCTGAATTTCTTCATTGTCAAAGTCAGTTGAATGGTCAAAATTCACATACTCATCATGAAGGAATTATAAATTCTTCTTCAAGTGGGCTGATTACTTAGCAAATCAGGTGGTTTTTCTTCAAAGAAATTATAAATTTTCTAGTATAGACAGCTTTAATGTATTTAAAGCTATCCATATTGTTGATGCATTGGGTATTGCCGAACTTCAGGTTTAAGCAGATAGGTTTTTTTTTTCAGATGATTTGTGATATATTGATGTATCTTTGTAATCCTTCTTAGGCAGTTTCACAATATACAAGTTGAGGCTCAGAGCCTTAGCCCTCCCATCTAATGATGGCTTTAAAAATAAAATTAAAAAATAAAAAATTAGCTTGAGTTAGCATGCAAGACCATAAGTTCATTCAGAAAGTAATTGGTTACCTTGGAAATCCATGAGGATTCATGATTAAATCAGGACATACTCCCCGTTCAGAGAACGGGAAATCTTCCTGCTGAACAATGGTGCCACAAACTCCTTTCTGACCATGACGGCTACTAAATTTGTCACCGACCTTCACAGGAAAAAAATATTCAATGGAATATTTTGGAGCACTACAAAATTGAAAATTGTTATTTCTTAAGCCAAATCATTTTACTACCTCCGGTCTACGAGTGTGACGAATCATGAATTTGATGCATAAGTTGTTATTCTTGTCAGAGCAGAGTGTCACTCTATCCACCACAACAGGTGTCTCCCCTTCAGAGCCTTTGTATTTGATTTTATTTTGCTTATGACTGAATTACCAACACATAAAATAAGACAATTTATATTTTACTAAAGGAAAATTAAGCATACTGTCCAAAAGATAACAATCAAACCTCTTGGTCATGCTCATTGGGTTTTGGCCTGAGTTAGTAACTGTGGGGGTAAACTTGTTGGCATAAACATCTTCGACTCGGATAATTTGTCCAGGAGATGTTAGTCCATCATCATCCAAAATCTACATATAGAAACAAGTTCAAGTGCAAGTCACTAGATACAGACTTTAAAATTACTTAAAAACATAAAATACAAAAGAGATCTTACTGCTGAATTGCTATTTCAACTGAAGTGCCAGAAAAAGTAATGACTAAAGAGCTGCTATTGACAACCAAATTATTGTTCAAATACAATCCTCTCAATTCATAACCAGAACCAGGTAATGTATATGATTGGTTTTCCTTAGTGTCAGTACTACCAACCCAGTTCTTAAGAAAAATTATGATGATAAGATCACTGACCTGCTTCACAATAAATCTATGAGGTTTACCGTCATGTTAATCCTTTTCAACACACCCTCCCACACAAAAGGAAGAAAGGGAAAGGGAATAAAGAGAGCTTAGGCCCACCAATGTTATATCCTGCAATTCAGTTTACAATAAGCATCAATTAATCTACTACCTGCATATTTCCAGCTTCATGTTCTACTCCTTGTGGTCCAATAAAATGATCACATGCCCCATTCTCATACTTCTGGCCAACAACTGCTGGCATTCTGTTCACCAGGACACATTTAATACAGCTTTCAGAATTCGTCCACCACAGAAAAACACCAGAAATACATTTGTCTCAAAACTAACTAGGGAAATAGGCATGTACTTTTTCATTACAATGCAACGACCAAAACCACGATCCAAGGATGATTTATTCATTACTATAGCATCCTCTATGTCATATCCACTATAGCTCATCACCGCAACAGAAGCATTTTGTCCAGCTCCTAGTTTATCATATTTGACCTGAAAAGGAACATTACTTTTTTATAAGAAAAAGAACATTATTAAGTTGTGCTGGTTGCAGTTCCATATACCAAGAGCCACTAGGATCCACTAACCAGCTCAATTGTTCTTGTAGTTAGTAACGGTCTCTGTGGATAAACTAAAAGGAAGATCATAGAATCCATCCTATATAACTGCAAAAAACAGAAAATATTTTTAAGACATTGAAAAAGGAAAACTCTGCAATGACAAACAAACAAACAAAAAAAAATCAGAGACAGATTTACATAGTAGAAGTTAGCTTGTAACGCATAGATGGAGGATAAAACTGAAATACACTCAAAAAATATTACTGAATTTATCTGTCACGGACTCATAGTAAAATTTAAATTTAATTCATAAGGCAGCAGATTACCTAATGACATATAGGTTTTGAGTTTAACATTTCACTAAGGGAATAAACTAAAAAAGTGGAAAGCAAGAGTCCTTAAGCCCAATGAGGAGGCTTAAGGATGCATGTTTTGCAGACTGCCTTCATCTTCCTTGCAAACCACAAACTCAGAAACTCAGTTGGGTTGCCAAAGACATAACTACTCTTTGAGCACTTGGGGAGAGCATAGGTCACAAATTTCTTACCGACTATCACATGCAAAGCAATCAATGAGGCAAACAAGGACCAAAGACTAAGCAAGTATCAACATTCTTTAGACATAATTTCAACACTAAAGATGTAAACAATCATCAAAGAGAATTAAGAAAAAAGATGCTAAAACAAAAAACCAGACCCATCAACTGTGAACATACAACTGCAGAAAGGGACTAGAGTTAGAAACTCATGTGCTGTAAGTAAAGGAAACATAATCAACCATCTTCAACTTGAAATATTTCCAGTGTGCAAATTTCCATTTGTTTAGTTAGACATGAATACTTCCTTATCCACATTAAGGCTACCTGCAACAGCAGGTTTATTTGATGGTTCAAACCCATGAACCTGTTTTTTTTTTTTTTTTTTTTTTTTTTAACCAGACTACTTACACCCAATAAAATCCTAAATACACCACAATTTTTTCAGGACAAAACTATCTTATATCAAATGCCAAAACTATCCTTTTTTTCAAAAGAAGACCTAATGCTTCTTATTGTCCTTTTTTTTTTTTTTTACCTTCTTCCTTGGAACCACAGCCATCGACTACCACCACCATCACCGTTCCACCCGCAACCACCATCCTCGTCGTGCCTATATCATCTCTCTGTCTCATCCGCTTCTACCCATGCCACAACCAAAAAATATATATGCATATATAAATGTGGGGGGGGGGGGGGGGGGGGAGGAAACCATGCAAATCAGCTCACCGCTGCTATTTTCAGCCATCACATTCACTGCTGGTTGCCTCAAACATTCAACCAAGTGTGACCGAATATTTTGTTCGCTGTTTGACAAACAAGGGTCGCACATCATCAAACTATTTGGAGAACCAG
This sequence comes from Caryopteris x clandonensis, assembly GCA_028749325.2. Classification (NCBI taxonomy): domain Eukaryota; kingdom Viridiplantae; phylum Streptophyta; class Magnoliopsida; order Lamiales; family Lamiaceae; genus Caryopteris; species Caryopteris x clandonensis. The sequence goes on along the minus strand of JAPYKT020000024.1, from coordinate 410,813 downwards.
CACTTGAACTGTTCAATGATGTTCGACCTTTGTTGGTCAAATTGAGCAATTCGATCTATTGTAAACTAAGTTAGAGCCCAGAAATCCAGAACAATAATTTAATCTGTTAAGCCTGAAGAGTGAAAATGCCAAAAATGGAAGTGGGAGGAGGAGGAAACTGGTGGTCAAAATTAGAAGTGGGAGAGGGAGGAGAAATTGGCGGAGGAGGTGAAATGGAAGTGGGAGAAGAGAGGAGAAACCTGTGGATTAGGTGAAATGAAGTGGGAGAGATGTGAGGAGGAAACTGGCAGTGAATGTGGTGGTGGGAAATAGGGTTGGGGTTCAGAACTATGTTCTCTTTTTTTCTAAGACATGCAAAATTGTCTACTTAGTACATAATCTTGAATTTTGAGAATTGGGTGGTTATATAGTAAAACCAGGATTGTGAAAAACAAACCCAGGTTCTTGCAAAAAGTGAAGAAAAACGGCAGTGAGGAGCACGTTATGCTGTGGCTGAGCCGTCTGCCTCACGGACGTGTGGTGCAGGACCCACAACTCTTAGTCTTTAAACTCTTTCTTTATTTTTTTTTATTTCAAAACTAGCCGTATTGTTCCTTTTTTTTTTTTTAACTGATAAAAATTAGAAAGAAGCTGAATATATATAGATACTATTTTTTATAACAACAGTAGATATCAAGTAAAAATTATAAATAACATTGTGTATCTATATTATTAAATTAATTAAATTTTTAATAAATTACAGATACTAATTATTAAGATTATAACAACTACATTTTTATTTAAATATTGAATGTTATAAATAAAGATAATAAATGGAAAAAAAACAGATAAATGAAAAACATAGATAATGATATGTGAATTGGTAGTGAGGCTGAGGCCAATAAAAAAGGTTGTCATTTCAGTTTATTAAATGTGGAGAGATTTTAGGGGACAATAATAATTCAGGGCTATTTGATTCATTACATCCAATTTTGAGGATTCTCCGCTCTCAGTCCAGTGCCTAAAATTATTTGGAAGAATAAAAGTAGGGCTTCTATCTGCAGAACAAAGAACTAATACATGCAAGGCTCACATGTTCAACATAAAAGGACAAAATCCTTCACATGTATGTAAGAGCCAGCACTCAAATGTAAAGAAGCAATCTACAGAGTCTTAATAAGGTGATGCTGTAATGAAGACACTGTGTGATCCACTAGAAGTTCTGAAACCCATAACAGTAGGAATTCCATATTGAATGGATGAGAGGAGTTATGATATTGTGTAAAAGCAAACCAAAACAGAAGGCCTAAGACGATGATCGATGAGCATGTCGAGCTAGTGGATTAATGTATGCCAGTTCAAATTGTCATGTTGCTCAAACAGGCTTATTAATGGGGATTGATGAACACCGGCATAAGATGATGGAACATTCGGATGAGGGCTTCCTGAAACCTAGCTAAAGTATGATATGACTTATCTACTTCGAAATTTCTGGGGATCACTTCCATCCATATCTCAGTAGCTTTTCATCTGTATCTTTCCAACTCATCATTAAGATATTGAAGTAATCATTCTAGCCCTGCTTTCATATAGTTACTTGCCTCCGTGTTCCACAAGCACAAAAATCATTTATTCTGTTAGCACCTAAAAAGGGTAATGTCAATGAGAATGGTCACCAACATTCATCATATTACCTCATTATGAGCCATTATATCATCACAACAAAGAAAGCCTTCAAATCAATACTCCCTCACAAACTAGCTAGTTAGGTATATAAATAGGATAGCTTAACTTAATTGCACAAGTTATGCATGAGTATTGAAGACTTGGTAGAATCTTAATCACAAAATTGTCACAAATGTAAAACATATGAACAGTGAGATTACTAAATAACTTGCCTGATTATATGCAATGTTGCCCATAGCTTGCTTTCCCATAGCACACTTCAAATGGAAACAATAAGTTAAAAAAAAGCTTGAGGCCATCAAAACTCAATGTGTGTGTGTGTTGGTGGTGTTGGTGGGCTGGGACTATACCATACCTGATATGTATTTCTTGGTGATTGGTTATGATGAGGATAAGGGATCAATCCAGCACAGACTCCTAATATGGTAAATGGCTCTATTTCAATATGGGTTGTTCCTTCTTTAGCATTCTCTTCATACAAAGCAATCTAACAATGATAGATACCATAAGACAGGCTAAAATTGAGGTTGTAATCATAACAAGATTACTAGATGTGAGAGAGGTGCAAACCAAAGCATTGTTCTCCTCATTGACATCAAGATATTCTATCAAACCTTCTTTCAGAAAACTTTGAAAGGTGCGGACTCCATCCTTCAAGCAAATAAATATTCAGCAGGGTGATCAAAATAAAATGAGAAATAAATGATGCATCTACAGTTGTTACCCTTAACTCCTGCATATGGTGCTCCTTAATTCTTGATACACCTTTGTCAGCAATTACAAGTGGACGACAAACACGACCACCATCTGAAGCGATGTAAACACAGTGCTGCAAGAGTATTTGTTCCTTAGAATCTCTGATCATATATTAAGATCATAATAGCATTTGGAAATATTTCAAAATTCGGAACACAGTCCAAAGATGAAATGATCATCTGATCAGAATCTTCTTGCTACAGTAAGCTGCAAACATAAATAAGCCCGATGATTTATATGGATATCTATTCTAATGCTTGTGCTAAATTCTTCTGCTCTATGTCTCAATAAAGCAAATGAAACAGAGAGCTAAGTCCATTGAATTGACCTTGAGGATTCACAATAAATAATTTGAAAAAATGGCTTGGTCATCATAATATGTGCAGATGCATCTAGTAGCTCTAATAAATCCACATAGATAACATTCAAAGATAAAAACCACAAACTGTAGCCAATTTAGATTGCATTCTCATGCATTGATAGGAATGGCCAAAATAGTGTCTTACATTTCGCTAGGTCATCCACAAATACCAACATAAGACAAACGGAGATTTACCAATGGTCAATGACAGGCTAAAATGACAACTTTATCTCTGCATAAGAAAGGTTACTTGTCTTGATTATCAATTTACATGTAAAAAAAAAATAAGACTCACCTGCTTCTCGTTCACAAAAATGCTTACAAACTCGCCAATTGTACCAGCTCTTCGCAGTTTTCTCATTGTAATGGCAAATCTCTGGAAAAATACAAAATGAGAAACATTAAGCTGGGTTTAAAATATGATGAAAAAGTAGGACCAAATGCCCAAGTAAACATAAAGAAAAAGATTATGTTCTACAATCATACTTGCGGCCTCTTGTGCTTGCCAAGAATAAGCCCATTGAATATGATTAAAAAGGAGCTTGGCATGTGAAGTTCTTCTGCCGAGACAGACTCCAAGTTTTCTACTCCAAGACCGTAGCACTGTCACATGATCAATACATATAAAGTTGAATTTTTGCACCCAAAATAATATTTGGACCAGGAAGTCCAGTGATCACAATTATAAATCCAACAGCAGCAAATATAGCAGCAAAGCTAACATATTGTAGTGACAGCCAGATTTTCAAGGAGGAAGAAAACAGAGAACAACCAAGTGAAGTCAGAGGGCAGTATCTAGAAGACAGAGATAGAGGGGCAATGATATAAGTATATGCACACACACATTTAGAATAAGCTATTACTGGTTGCCTGTTAAACCTAAAAATTACTAAAAATCAATTCCACGTTTTAGTTCAATTTTATTCTTATCCAAGCAAACATCTTTCGAACTACACAAGAGAGAGGATTAAAGACAGTGCATTATTTTGGCAACATAGCAGCAATTCTAGCGTTGACATGCTTTATGCATTTAATGTACATAACTAGCTATGCTTTAGTAGGTTTCTTCCAGAAATCTTTCAGAAGTGTGAAAGTGAGTATGTATTTAATTACATGTGAAACTATCAAGCATAGTAACTTTGAAATCTCTAACAATGTAATATGTTGATTTTACAACAGCCTAGTTCTAGCATGGGTATGTAAAAGTGCCCAACTAAAAGCAAGGGCTAAAGAATTTTTAGCCTCTTTAAGGTAATATTACAAGAGTATCTTACAGGGAAAACAGGTTTTTCAAGGATCAGAAGTTTCTAAAATGCAATAATCTGTAGACAGAAATGAATACCAGAGAAATAAGAGGGCCTTCATCTTCATCAGTTGTGACATGGGTCATCAGTGCCAGATTTTTCACCAGTCCACAAGCTTCACCTTCTGGAGTATCACAGGGGCACAACATGCCCCACTGCAGATGAAGTGATTTCGTGAGATCAAACATGAAATTGGATGAGCAGCTAAGAATGGCTTAAAGAGTGTATATCAGTTCACCTGGCTAGGTTGCAAAGCTCTAGGACCGCTAACTTTTCTAGATTTTTCAAATTGTGGAGATATCTTTGTCATGTACCCTACAGTTCCTATATATGACAGTCTACTTACAACCTGTAAGGAAGAAACTTGAAATCAACCTGAGCAATTAAAAATCTTAGCAAACGAATTGAAATGAAAGAGGCAGATAGGTAGGCGATGTCTTAAACACCTGCGTCATGCCTTTCCGGTGCATCCTGAATCTTTTAACGTCAAAATTTCCAGTAGAAAGAGTTCTTTCTAAGCCAACAGTAATGCTCTCTTTTATTATATACTGGATGTATAGAAAAAAATATATATATATTAAAAAAAAAAAAAAAAAAAAGTTAAACAAATAAGTCTAACATAGATATTGTCATAGTATATATGACTAAGAAGTTAAGGATAATAATGATATTCACAATAAGGAATTGTTCTTCATAAAAAGGACCTGAAACAAAACGTATCTAATTGATGGACATTAACTTTTGAAAGAAGAAATCTAACATAAAACAGAATAGAAGTACAACAGAGCAGGAACAAAATACTACTGTGTTGGTTTCTTTTGTTTTTTTACACTTTCAAGGGGAATTTTCTGAAGAGATGGTTCCCTGGAGGAAAATCTGGCTTCCAACTGACTAAAGACAATGAGAACACAAAGTATAGCAATAATGCTGAATCTATCTAGCAGGGGAGACAAACACACACACAGAGAGAAAAGAAAAAGAGATTTCTAGGTAGTTGGCTAACATAGTACAGGTTTTCATAGTAAGTTATGAATCAATCTATTACAACCCTTGAGAGCTTATTGACCCCTAGTGTAATTAACTGGGTGGGGGTAGACATGGGCACGGTTCCGCCGGTTCCGGTTTCGGTTCCGGAACCGCCGGTTCCTGGAACCGGGAGGGGTGGAACCGAAACTGAACCAGCATATAGCCGGTTCCGGTTCCGGTTTCAGAACCGGCGGTTCCACGGTTCTGGTTCCGGTTCCCAGTTCCTTCTTTTTTTTACAAATTCACACTTGGAACCGCCGGTTTGGAACCAAAACCGGCGGTTTTGGAATCGGAACCGTGCCCATGTCTAGGTGGGGGTAACTCCAAAACATTCATTACTCTAAGAAAGACTGGACCCATGTATGTGCCTTTTGGTGCTCTTGATCAAACCTGTGACATTTTTCTCCCCTGTATTGCCTATCAAGAACGATTACATGAAATCATGCATAAATGCATCATTGAGCACCACCCATTGTGTGTAACTTAAAAAACTTCCTTTTCTCATATTAAATTATCTAGTCAAGATATGACCGCAAGGCTTAAACATTTTCATCTCCTCGCCGAATTGTATGTTCATTTCATAACCTAAGAATTCAAGACAAACCTGAGAAATATCAAATCGACTGGCACGGTGTGACTTTGCTAAGGACATATCTATACTCTTGCTTGCTTCGTCGTTCATTGTCTTGAACAAGTCCTACAATGCAAAGCACAAAAAGAGGTTCTACCAGCCAAATCATGCAAAGGAAATATCAAATAAGGAAACAACAAAATTACCTCAAACAGTAGTGATAGCAATTGGCCAGATAATTCCAGTCTTTTGTTCCCCACGTAATCCTGAATAATAAAAAATTTAAAGATCTAATAAATGGTAAACAAGCACAAAATCTTAATACGGTCTCGTAGTAAGTTGGCTGCTCTGAGTAGAGCAACATTATGGAGAAGGTCTGTAAAAATATGCGCATATTTAAAATGAATTTTGTTGGCAATTAGCATAAAAACAAACAAATCATACAACTGATCAAGGAAGTAACAGTAGTACTAACAGCCAGATCTGAATCAGATATAACTTCCAAAAGCACCAGTTGCATAGGTCTGCAAATCTAGAGAATGTGGGCAATGACTAAGTAAGAATGAACAAGGAAATGAATGCTCCTAGGATTTTCAACTTTTGTTCTTTCCAAGTTATACTATACTGAGTGTGGGATTAGGAATAGACTCAAGAATGCCCTTCAGCCCTTGCATTTCTATGCCATTCCTAGAGACTCAGGAACAAGATACATCTCTCTTTCTTCAATTACCAATTAAAATGATTGAACTTTAAATTTGCAATTCTCTGTCAAGAATTTCATAAGGTTTAGGAATTCCCAAAAGAATAAAACAAGGCCAAGTGCTAGGAAAAATCACACTATTAATAACAGAGTTCAGACGGATGACATTATGAGGGGGGGGGAGTCTTGTCAGAAACCATATATATATATATATATATATATATTGACACTTGGCATGGCCCAAGGTGGTGATGGAAGTCCACAACATTTGGGGCCTATTTGCAACAATCTTTAGGAAATAAGTCACTTCAGATTTCAAACACCAAAAATAGATTCAAGGGTGGAGCAAGCCTGATTTTAGGAATTCATGGTTTCTCATATGCAATTTAACATATGGAGAAATTTGACTTCACCACATGCTAGGTGTTATAACCAAAAAGTTCATGATTTGGCTGCAGGACAGTAAAACCTTCCAAAGAAAACTGTATTCCACTCAAATGCTTGTGTAAGGCAACATATACATTGATTTTACAAAGCATAAAATAACAAAGAAACGCACATGAAGAAAAGCCACATACAGAATCTTAGATGTGACGGGGTTCTTGAAACTAGCATGAAAGAGGTAGGTCAAATCAACTGCTGTAAGCTTCTTTTAGATAACATTAAATAAACCTTACATGAAATTGTGATGTCGAAATAAAAAAATATATAAAGAATTGGCCACGAGGTATTTCAGGAACAGATAAAACCCTCGAAGGTATACTTACTAAAAAAGAACTCTGAAGAACATAAATGAGAGAACTTTGCTCATAATCCATTTTCTAAAGAGATGAACTCGTGAATAAAGAAATGTGCATGTCTTATTGAAATGCGCTAAATACAGCCAGCCAATGTCAAAGAAAATGTGGAAAATATACAGAGCTTGTGCATCTTAGCTTGAGCCATAAAACTGCACAGATTAATGCATGTTAACAGATGAAAGACTAAGCTCAATGAAGTACCAATGACAGGTATACCTTGTCATCCATTGTATCCTTGTTTAAGATTGCTTCGATCATGCGCCTCAACATTACAGCAACATAAATGCATTTTGGACGAAAATTATTTTCACGCACCTGTGAGAGGAGATTTATTGATTTTTCTTACAGTAACATAAACTGATAAAAGTTTATAGAAACATAACCTAGAACTGAACTTACAGGAATGTTGGCAAGGAATATGTCCCTAAGAATAATAAGAGCACGCCCTTCCTGAATGCCAGAAGAAGATGGGCAACAAAAATTAAACAAAAACAAAACCAAAAGAAAATACTCTCAAAGTTATACTAAGACCAAAACATAAAAAATAAAAAAAGCAAGCCAACCTGCTTTAATGTGGTAGAATATGGGAGCGGCTTAACCTATAAACCAAAACAGAAGTGAGGAGCAGAAATCAAAAGTACATCATAAGAAAATGGGATACTTATTATTATGGATCATTTATTTGCCATGTATATACGTAATACAAATGATATTCCACATCAAACGCTCTGTCACGACTGCAATATATGCCTTACTATCCATATACATGCATACAGGCACGTATGGAGCTGTGTCAGCGCGTACATAATATGGCATCATTGATTAACAATAAGATCAATATAAATCTCCAACTCCAGAATGAACAACACAGCTCGATGGCCACTAAGAATAGAACAAGTGAGGGTGTTAAGGCAATTTTCACATTCATTTTTTTCTTGTTATATTGCAACACCAGTAAGTATCATTAAGTCTACATAAAAGAAGTGATTTATCAGGATGGCCTCCGCATCTGCATCTCTGAGAGCCAATTAGGTTGCAAAGATAAAATTAATGAAATCATCGGTGGAAGCGTCGATCAATTCGAAGTTTCATACACTAACTCATTTTTATATTATGTTACCTCAATTTGTTTATAGGATATAGCCATTAATAAGAACGAAAACAAAAACATCTTTTTATGATCAAAACCTTCTTTTCCAGGTACTCCAGCGCCTGATGTTTTGTATGTACACCTTCCTTTACACAGTCCTGAAATCACAACCACATACCACATAAGTAAAATTTTGCAGGTCACAACCAACAGTAAAACATAGATCATAGCTCAGGCTCGCCCAGCCCCACTTTCCATCACATCCAAGAATACGGGTTTGGGGTTAAGAGGCTAATCAGAATTACATTGAGCTATGAAGAACAAAATGCCCGAAAATATAAGGGACTTTCTTTGGAACAGAATAAGTAGTTTCTCCAAGAAAAAGAAACGACGCCAGATTGTGTACCTCAATTGAAGGCAATAGCAGTTCACTGTACCGAGTGTCTCTACCAATCATCTGGACAACCTCTTGATCACTTTTCATTCCCATAGCTTTCAGCGCTATCATGATAGGAACCTAGAGAAAGTAATGATATCAGCAAGTAAATACACCAATAGAAGCAGGAAAGCATATAGGATGCAAGGAGGTAAAAAAGTAACCATATTAACCTTGGTTTTAAACTGGTTCAGGTATAGATTTATCTTCTCTTTCTCCATTTTTATAACAGTTTTGCTTTTTGTTGTCTCTGTGCTGCTTGTAACCGATGCTTGCACGCTGAGAAAGTAAAAGAAGATTAAACTATTCAGTAAGAGAAAGTAACAACTTTGGAGATGAGTAAATATAATATCATCATTTAAAGGGAAATAGAAGTTAACAGTTACCAGAAAGCTCTATTGCTGCCCCCCCCCCCAACCCAAAACCCGCAGGCCCATGTAGATCCCATTTAACCATATTTCAGAACATCTAAGCCCAACTTCTCCACAATTACTCAACCATGCTAACTTCAAAATTCTAGCATGAGGACTAAATAATATGAGATTGGTCGATGTCATTGGACAAGTACAGAGATGAACACATGATGGCTTCTCTACTGCCAGCTTAGAGAAGTCACTTGCCAATTTTATGTTCATTTGGTAACTTGGATATTCTCATTTCCGCTACCATACAGGTACTAGAAAAAGAACATCAAGAGGAAGTGATTTGAATTCATCGAGCATCATATCTTGGTAAGTCTTATTCTCTATTTAATTCAGAGGAATAAATTTCTCCTGTTCATCTAATGTGATTGAACATCAAGAACCTTCAAACAAGATTTTTGTTCACCAACAAAGCAACCAGTGATTATTCACTCTTATCCTTACAGTGACTTGTTAGGGAATCTAATACTCAATGCTTTAATCACTTCAAACTACTACATGTGTATTTGTTTAATGGTAAGCATAAAAAATGCACAACGGATATGCTTTAAGCAGCAGAAGATTGTTAATTTTACTTAAATGAAAAAACAAAATTTACTCACCAGCCTTTGTTATCAGTATCGATGATTATTCTGTTCTTTGAAAGTTGTTCTTGCATCAAAAGCACCTGGAAGAAGACGAGGAAAATAAGCACCACCACAAACTAATAGTCTGTGGAGCACAGTACATTGCAGTTTATGAACAATGAGTTGTGAAGAAATACAGACACAGATTATGAAAAATGAAAATTACCAGACAAGGAACAATTTGAAAGTGTCAACATGAGATACTCAAACTCTAAACATAAAACAAACATCCATATGCCTAAAGCTGCAATAAAGATCATCCACCTAACCACAACCTAAATGAGTGCCTAAGAAGCTGCTTTTTGGAGAACTCAGAATTGAAAACCATTGTGTGATTTATCTTCCAGTGTCCAACCAGAGTAGGAAAGCAGCTGCAGCAACCTTATCCAACATTCCACCTTTGTTTTGCCACTATAAGAGCGGTTATCAAATACTTTACATCAATACTTTTTGCCAGCAGCCAGTATTCAAATGTAAAAACATGAACACCAATAGCCCCCCCCCCCCAACACAGCCATAGACAACAAGATAGGTCATCTGAGGTATAATGATATCTCACTCACTTGCCCTAAAAAGAACCATCGCATTGTCGTACCACCTGGGTAATATATGGAATTTTCTCACTTTCAAATTGCATTTTCTTAAAAAAGTTGGTAATGCATAAACTTTTCGTATATCCAAAAAGTTTCCTAATTTTCAGAAGCACACCAACAGAAGGAAATCTGCAATTGACCCAAAACCCGCCACTTGTATATATATATATCTATATATCAGAGGAACCAAGAAGAAAAACCGACTTCCCAAACTCACACACCATTTTCCAATCTTTTCAGGCGAATGATGCGCAAAACATTCAATTTCAGCAAGTATAATTTTCCAGACAATCATAATCTCAACCTTTTCATCATAAATTTGATCAATGTGCACTCATACTGGCAGGAGACATCTTTAGACAGTTTTCCGTGTAAGTTCCATGAAGACCAGTCAAAAAAATCTTATTAAGCAACTATGTCAGTCGTTTGTTAGTACTACAGTTCTTTTGTGTCGAGAGAATTCTTCTCTTGCTTGGATGACAGTTCTATGGTGGCTGGTCAAGATTCTCCATATATTCTGTAGCATGTCCGGCCTGAAAATGAACATGGACAGGAGCTCCTTATTAGGCATCAATATTGAGCAACAAAGGATCAAAAGCCTAGCAAATTCAATCGGATGCCTGACAGAGGAGTGGCCCATAAAATATTTGGGGGGTCCCTTTAGGAGGTAACCCACTGAAAGTATCCTTTTGGAAGCCAGTAATTTCAAAGATTTCCAAATAACTGGCATGATGGAAGTGGAGCTTTATTTCGAAAGGAGGATGACTAACTCTGATCCAATCTGTCCTAGATGCCATACCATCATACTACCTATCCCTTTTTCGCATTCCTAAAGGAGTAGCAAGTCTATTGGAGAAGAAAGTGAAACACTTTCTCTGAGAAGGATGCGAACAGAACAATTCAGTGAATCCAGTCTCCTGGGAAGTGATAACAAAAGCCAGAGGAGGTTGAAGGTGTGTGTATTGGAAGTATGGCACTAAGAAACAAGGCGCTACTAGGAAAGTGGTGCTGGAGATTTCAAAAGGAAAAAAAAATCCCCTTGGGGCAGAATATAACTAGCTAATATGGAATTTAGGAGAATGGATGGGATGCTGACCTAGCTTTGAGAACCACCTTTAGATGTCCTTGGAAATTGTTTCTAGGGTGCAGTTAGTAAATGTCCAGAAGATTGGGAGATGAAATATTGTGAGCTTTTGGGAAGACTTATGGGTAGGGGAACAAACTTTGAGTAAAAACTTTCCTCTTTGTTTCGCATATCACACTTACATAATAAACCCATATCCTCATTTATTTCAATGAATCCCAACTCATTTGATACATCTTCTATAGCCTGGGATTTAGATCTTTTTCGAAAGCTTAGAGAAACTGAAATTCCAGATTTCAGCTATATTTTAGAACTCCTACCAAACGCCAGGTTAACCAACCCATTAAGGAATGCTTTTTGTTAAAATATGGGGTAGCCTTATGAGTAAAAAAGCAATGACGGTGTGGGGAATCATTGTAAAATTAGTATGCTTGTCTATTTTGGCTGGAAATAATTTCGAGAATGTAGAAGAGTTCCTAGATGAAGTATGGGAAAAGCTCAAAATCAAGGCTGCATGGTCGATTGCAGGACATAAGAATGTTAGGGGATTTCACATTTCTGATGCATTTTGAAACTTGAATGTCTTTCTATAGCATTGCTCATACTCTACAGTGGGGATTCCTCATCCCTATGTAATTCTCCCTATCTTCAATAAAATTTATGCTTTGTATAAAATAAAAAAATAAAATAAATAAAAATTAAAAATTAAAAAACATAACAGGACGCACAGTCGAAATTGCAGTTACTTGTATGCTTATCATAAAGAAGATAAAAGAAATATTATGTGATGAAACTTTCACCTTCTCTGTCCCTTTAATTACAAAATACCCTCCAGGGTCAAGTGGACATTCACCTATGAAAACATGTAAAGCACTTATCAAAAATGAGGGAAACACAAAGAACCGTGGATATAGGGCTTGATCTGTGACAAAAGCGGGGGTGTGTTTCTATTGCAAAATCATCAATATTTACCGTATTTGGCAAGCTCTTCTTCATCCCTCCCGTACAATATACAACAACAACTTCGTACCATGATAGGCATTCTCCCAATAACAACAGCTTTCTGAAAAAAATTGACTCAGATAATACGTATGCGCATCACATATAGGAATGTTTATACATAACATTTATCCACACTCGTGATACTTTTCATGAATAAGACGCTCTCTTTCAGAATCACCTTCATTTTGGTTTCTTTTGTAGCATGGCTTCCTGTAATGTATTCTATATCCACGTATATCGGAGCCGCATAGCTGAAAAATAAGTGCATATAAGGACAGGTTAATGTGATCTTCAGTTCCAGGAAAAACCAAATCAAAAGAAAGTCAAATTAGCTCAGTTCAACATTGAATAACCGGTAATACAGCCTGCTCATTTATATTGCAGCAAACAAGACATCAATAAAGTGCCTAATCTCAAAGCATATATTCTCACGTAATTGAACAGGTACATGCATTACAATGAGTATATTATACAGTGAAAAATGATGCCTACTAATTTCATATTAACTGCAGAAATTCTTTTGTTAGGATGAGCTACATGCTGATAGAAGAAAGACTATGATCCCTAGCTTTCTTAAACAAATAATAAATCTATCACTCTCATAATACCTTACAAGCTCAGGTGGGACTAGAAGAACTTTATTCTCATTTTACATTATACTGCAGGAAAGGACTAACAAAAGACATTGATAATAACTAAGGAAGATACAATTTGATTGACGCCTAAGTAAGCATTTGATGCCTCTTGTTTTCCCAATCACCTTTTTATGAGCATAAATAAATCCTCACATGATTATGTTTTATCCTGGGGACAAGGGACATTGTTTGGGTTAATATATCTACCTAAATGCCATGTCAAAAGATCACTTCAGATCGATACTTAAAAACATATGCATCAAATACTCACGTCGTGTCAGAGAGTCGGCAGTTCTGGGGAGTTAATTTTCTGGTGATAAAATCTGATACCACTGATGGTTCACCAATATAAACATCTTTGTATCTGTAACAAAGTTCGTGAAATATACATATATAGAGAGGGGGGGGGGGGGCAAGAGGAGAATAAAGTCTAGTCAACAGAAGCACAAGCACAGAACACCTTATAACGTAATACAGATGAAATTACAGGATATCAAACTTTTTTTTACCTCAAATAAATACTTGGGTCAATCTTAGAGGTGATAAGATTATTGGCTTGAACAATCTTTTTTATCTGTGTCCGCACAAAGTAATTAAAGGAGTCCAAATGTTGTTTCACAAGACCTCTCACCTACATTAGACGATAAAGTCCACATATTCAGTGAGCTAATAAAACACCCTCTCCGGGAAAGACGTCAGATCAAAGATACTAACCAGTATTTTTACCACATAATAGACAAGCCTAATGCTTAGCTAGTACTAGGGCTATTTTCACCATGCACCCTTTCAAAGCAAAAAGAAGGAAAGGAAAATATAATCTTAACTCAAGTGATTATCTATAAAAATAGAATACAAATCACCACCGGAGTATGGGTCCTGGTTTAGAATTGCTTCCTCGAAACCCATAATGAAACTAGCATTTACTAGACTATGTACGTTGAAAGAATGCTGAACTAGTTTATTTGGATTGAAGTTGTAAAGTCATACATAACTGGTTAGTCAAAATAGGAATTCATATAGACCGAACCATCATCTTTCCCTTGATTATTATGGGGCATATCTCCTTTCTACCTATTCTTTCCTATAATAGTTAGGTGTGTGTGTGTGTGTAAGTTACAGTGCTGCAAAAAGATACCCTTCAATTGAAAACCACAAACAGAAAGTTACAAGTGCGAAAAAATAAACAGGAACACCGACCCAAATTAAATAAATAAATAAGAAAATCATACCTTTAAGAATTCGGGGACTAGTTGAAACTTGTCAATGGAATTCTTCACCGGAGCGGCAAGAGCTTGCTTGTCAATTTCCAATCTAAGTAAACATTGGTAATGTGATCAAATGTCCAATGGACCATAATACTTGATTTTGGTTACGAATACAGAAGTACTGCAACGGACTAGCAGTGGAGGCAGAAATCATAAATCTATATATATATAAGATATATAACTTAATTAAGCATACCCTTTGTCCTGTAAATCATTGAAGAAAGCAGGGTCGTCTTCTCTCGCCACCATTCTCAATTTTTTTATGTTGAGGAAGGAAGAGAGCGAATGGAAAGCTTAAACCCAAAACCCTTTCTTATATATTTTAAATGGGTTCCGACTGCTCCATCAAAATAAAAAATTTAAAAAAAAAATAATAATAATAATAATAATTATTATTATAATTATTATAAAAATAAAAATAAAAAACGGCCTCTGATCCGTCCATTGTTTAAGGGTAGGTTTTAAACCGAATATAGGTGGTACGGGTAGGGTCGAGTAGCCTTCCCACGTGCCTTGACCCCTGCCATATTTCGCGCAGGTATGAATTGGGATAAGGTCATTCAAAAATATCACATCCATGTATTTAAATCATATTTCTTTGGCAAATAAAAATTTATTCATTTGATATTTACTATTCAACAAAACATATTTCACATCTATAATTTTCATTTTATCATATTTTATCTATATATATATATATATAAACAAAATAACTTTTTTTCAATTTTATTTTCCCGCCTAAACTTCATTACTTAATGTACAATAACTATATTATTATTAAATTAAAATAAGACATTTTTATTCCAGAAATTTTGATTCGATTTTGAAATCTAAATTATTCCATAGATTTAGACCATGAGATGATATCAAGATGAATATACTGCTGCATTTAATACTAGTACATGACCCGTGCGATGCACGAAAGATATTATATATAATATTTTATATATTTAGTATTTTGTTTAGTTTAGTGTTATATGTTTATTTTGTTATATTATATTATTTTGGATAATCTAAATATATGAATTAGTATAACATTTTTATTATGAATAATTTATGTAAGTGAAGTAAATTTCTATATTTCTTAATATTTTGTTAAGCTTATTATAAAATACACATAAAATTTAATAAACTATATGAAGAACTATTATTAATTGAAAAAAATATGAACATATATATCAATAAAGCAATCAACATGAAATAAATTTAAAATATTACAAAATGAGAAATGTAAAACAAAAAAATTGTGTTACTTCAAAAAAATTGTTTACAAATTTTGAAACACTTCTTTATAAACTACATTTGTAGTAGTTCTCCTATCAAGATCCTCATCATAAAAAATCAAAATCTTCAATTCTTTACGATTTGTAACTCTGGAAACAGCAACATATAATTGACTATGACTGAAGACAGGTTTCTTCAATAATAGTCCAACATGATTTAATGATTGTATTTGACTCTTGTTTTCCGTCGTTGCATAAGAAACAATAAAAGGAAATTGTCTTCGTTGAAACTTAAAAGGCATCCTACGACCAGATGGAGTAATAGAAAGCCGAGGAATCAAAGCCTTTTGACCAGCATTACTTTTCGGAAATAATATTCGCTTCAACATGTTCACCAAGCTTGGTAATTACCACCCGAGTTCCATTGCATAAACCAAGAGAATAATCTAAATTTCGCAACAGCATAACTGGTGTACCAATTTTCAAAATAAGATCATGATTCGATACACCAGAACATTTAATTGCATTTAGAAATTATGGAGTGTGCAGGTCACTCAATAAATCAACATTTGAATCCGATTGGCAAGGAGTATCATAGCTCAAATATGTTATACCAACACCTGCATTCTCTTTAGTCATGTACTTATTTATGGACTCTACAACATCAAGAGTTTGTGTTAATATAGCCCTACCATGCAGATATGAATTATCATCACCAATTGTTCCAAAATTAGGATATGCGCTTCGAACTATAGTTGCAATAGCATCGTCATTATTTTGGAGCAATATGTCATCTGGTATTTCAATATCCACTTCTCCATTATTAGGATCTCCAATATTACCATCTCCAATACTAGCAATCCATTCTGCAAACTTTTTAAGTTCATTAGAGTTCAGATCTGAACCAAGATTCAGCAGCCTCATATTTCAAGTTAACACCATGATATCAGAGACAATATATAGTTTTTCCTCATATAATAGTTTTTAAAACTATGGATGTGTGAACTTCTTACTTGACCAAAAATAGTATCACCCTGCAAAAATAATGAAATTAAATATGTTAAATACTGCATATTTCATACAACCCATTTTATCATGTTTATTATGAAACTTATTTTTTTACCATACATGTTAATCCTTAAAACACACTCAAAACTGAAGATCTGATTTTTGTCTGCAAATGTAGGTACATCATAAGCGCGAATCAGATGAAATCTAAGACTCTGATCCCATCTCTTCGGATGAACATCTTTTACAAAATTGAAAATAGTCGACATTACAAATCAATAAAGCAAGATTAAAAAAGTATATGAATAGTGAGTATATGAATAGTGAGAGTGCATAATGTAGATCATACTACACTATTTATAATAAAATTAAGTTCAATATATAGTTAGGTATTGTTGAAAAGTCTAGGAATCAGTTATCCGTATTTATCAGCATTCTATGGTGCAGATTATTTAGATATGAGATATATTTTTTCAAATCTTGTAATATTACTAAATCAAATATTATGGTTACTGACATTCAGTTTAATAAATAGGTATATCCGTATTCTAAATATATTATAAATATATCAAAATAAATGCTTAATGGTTAGCAAATTATTAAATTAAATATAAAAATTTATTTACAGTTCTAAATTTTGTTGATATATATAAAGCTCTTATATTTCTTAAAAGAGAAATCATATGTTATTAAAATGTAATGCAAAGAAAATATAGTAGCAAATTTAATAATGTGTCAAATTGATATCAGGTAGATCTATTTAGTAATTGAATAATTGTAATGATGTGTATTTTGTAGTATTATAGTAAATTAATTTAAATTTGTTTGTTGTATTATATTAAATTAGTTTTTTATACTCTAAAATATAATAGAGTTCCTTTATTTAAGGAAATTAAAAAGGTTAGTAAATCATTAAAAAAAAATTAATGAGGTGTAATATGATGTAGAGATAAACTATAACATATATACATTCAATTTAACAGATAAGTATAAGATATATTTTTTCAAATCTTGTAATATTACTAAATCAAATATTGCAGTTACGAACATTCAGTTTAATAGATAGGTATTGCTGAAAAATTTAGGAATCAGTTCAACAGGTTGGTACATATACGTATTCTAAATATATTATAAATATATTAAAATGAATATTTATTGATTAATAATATAACAACATTCCTAAAATCCGCCTTTCCATTTGTGGAAAGAAAAATGGCCGGAAAAAATGATAATAACAAATATAAAAACCATCAGTTTGTTATTATATATATGTATTGATATGATTCGAATTAGATATTTTATCGAATATTAATTAAATTACTGAATTCTGAAATTAAAAAAATATATGAAATCTAATAAATATATGATTCGAGTTTCTAGAATCATTTTATCAAACCAACTAAAATGGCATGATGTTATCAAATTTGTGAAACAATTAACTATATATATATAAATTAAGTAAAATTATTTTTTTATTTTTGTTTTCCCGCCTAAATTTCGACCCTATTAATGTAAAATAATATTTATTTATGAAACTCTTTTAAGATAAATTACTAAAATTTAATTGAATATATTAATATCAACAATCTTTGGGATTATTGCTTAATTTCTGTTATTCAATATAAATAAATTCAAATTTTAAAGAATTTTTGTTAATTTATAATATATTCAAAATAAGAAATAATCATTGGAATATTGTTAGGAACCGTACATCATTGTAGTTTCATTATATTGTGGAAAGTTATTAACAATTTTCCTAAAATTAAGCTATCAGTTATTTAAAATCACTCAACGTGAATAGAATCTAATTTTGTCAAATATGAAATTAAATCTTCACCGATCTTACCGTAATTCAAAATTATTTTTCATTTTTGTTTCTCTCTTCTTTCTATATATATTAAGATTATCGCTAAATATTGTGAGGTCTCTCTTTTTTTGTTTCTCCCTTCCCTTTAAGTCTCTTGTGTGTTCTTTATTGAGAAAATAAATGGTACGACAAGTATGCACTATTTTAGTTGTCGCCAAGCCTACATTCTTCAAAAACTTTATTTTCAGATTTTTTTTATTTTTAGATTTTTTATTCATATGTTGCTTTCAATTTATCATAAACATATTTTATTTTCTTAACTATTTTTCTTTCTTATTTTTAAATGAAAAAGTTTGTCCATCTCTTTTATATTTTTTTATTGTCTTTGCGATTTTCTATTGAGATCTGCTAATTCTTTCGATGTACAATCACTATGCCATTTTTCATTAGCTTTCAAAATATTTGTTTCTATCTAATTTCAAATAGTGATATTATTATATTTAATTGGCAATTTGCTTAATATTTTTTCTCTAATTTGACTATGTAATTTGTAATTTTTACAAGATCTGTAATAATTTTTTTTCTTTAATGTGCTAATATCTCTATTTAAAAAAATTGATTCAACCTTCTATAAATTGTGAATATCATGCTTATGAATTTGTGAATGGGAACAATTCTAATAGAAGAAAAGACAGAAAATTAAAATTACAACAAATTTTTACTGAATATACAAAAATAATCACTGAATTACAAATTCACACTTTATACAATATATCATATAACTTGAATACATGGTTATATTGCAAACTATAATGAAAAAAATATCTTCTGTGAATCGCACATGTCTCCCACTAGTTTCAATAAAAACATAATATTTTATATAAGTATTTTTCCATCCTCCATTCAGATATATCATGGATTTCTACATTCGAATACATACTTACCCTTAATTTATATTTGAATCGAATGATATTTTTTGGAGATCAATTTGTGTGTAGTTCATAAACTAATACAAAAGTTTAGATTTAGGATTTTTAGTCCATTCAAACAACATGAGCTGAAAACAAATAGTATATGATATTTAAATTATATATTTTTTGTTAAAAAAAATCCATAATTAATTTTCTTAATATATATGGTGTAAATTAATTTTCTTAAATATTTGTATTTTTTGTCATTTTTAAATTTTTAAATTTTTTTATATACACATTTATAATAACGTTAAATACTATTGAATTCTTAATTATGAGTAGTAAAAAGGGACAAGAGATTTAGTAAAGTTGATTAAAAAAAGATAAAAAAAATACACTAGAGCAACAAAAGGCAGGACATTAGAACAGATCGTTGCAACATTAAAACTGATAGTGCACTACAGCTGAAGTCTGGAATGACAACAAGAGGCACTTCCTTTGGATTAGTAGCACTTGTGGTTGGTTTTTAGGCCATGGATTGCAAAGCTTCAAGGAAAATGTCATAGACCATAAGAAATGGTTCTCGTTCGAGGATTATGTTCCTCAATTTGTCATCATCGCAAACTTTGACCAGCCTACTTAGCAGTTCCGTCAACTCTTTCTTCATTTGATCGTGTTGATTCATTGTGTTCAAATATAGAGTCTCGAGGCTTCTTGGAGATGGTGGAACGCTCTAATCTTTGGAGATTTGAGATTTTGTTAGTGTATAAGACATTTTGATCAACAAGAAATTATGAAGTGCCTCTATTGAAATTGTGACCTATTTGAATATGATGTTCACAATTTATAATGAAGATCCCACAACCTTAACCATTCTTGTGCACGCTTATTCAAGTAATCTGCAACTCATGCATGGTTTATGAGTTAAGTTTGCATCTAGTAATAATTAAAGCACTTTTGTAGATTTAGTGAACCAAGAAAAAAAAGTTAGATGTTTGATGGCATGTACAGCTTCATGATACTACTTATTATCAGATGACACTACATTCTATTATATGATATGATACAATATTATATTATATGATACGATAGTATATTATATGATATGATATGACACTGCATTATATTATATGATATGATACTACTTATTATAAATAAGACTTAATTAATTATATGATATTACATATTATGATGAACATTGTAAACTATATGGTAATATTATATTCTACGATAAGACTATATTCTATGAGAATCTATATTGTATGACTATATTATATGATAATCTATATTGTATAACTATTATATGATAATATAATGATTAATGAGCACATTATTATTGTTCAATTTTCTTCAAGCTTTGTAAACTACACTTCAACCATTATTATTAATGATTTACAAATCATCATTTATGAGCATATATGTTCAGTCATCTTTTCCCATAAAATCAATACTTATCCACAAAAATGTCTTTCATTTTAATAGAGGATATGTCTGATTTAAGGAATTGGATGACTGAAGAAACTCAACATTTAGTTTTCCTCATTCATCAACGTAGCATGCGGAATAACATTTCTGATCCATGCTACATGCGAAGGATCATCCCCTAAGTTGCCCAAAAACTTTATATTGTTCGTGGTACCTACGTACACCCTCAAAGATGTGGTAAAAAATTTACAAGTCATCATCCATAGGTTTGTTGACTTTCTCTGGTTCATCGCACGATCCAATGTCCACCATAACGTGCACACCAACAGCGTCAACACCACTCATTTGTACCATCAGAGCATGTCTACGGTAAAATCCCTAGTTCATATGTTGAATCTTTTTAATTTTAATATTCTTTTGTGTTCACTATTTTATTTCACTTAAAATATGATGTGCAAGTGCACGAAGTAAATTATGGTGAAAACAGGTATCGTATTCACAGGGACTGTATATGGTAAAATTAAATTTGTACTAGTTTATGATATTTTCTTTTATCTAAAGATTTCAATAAATAGAATGAGTTTTATAAAATAAACTAAAATAAATAAAAAGTACAAATAAATAACAAAGCAAATTCACGTAACTAAGGATATTCAAAGATTATATGGCTCATATGAGTTCATTTTAATGTATCAAACCATATCTAATTCATATATTTGTATGAGTATCACTAAGATATTTGGATCCTCTCTCTCAAGTTAGATCCAGCAGTAGAATAAACTCCACTGATCATCTCTCGATATCACAATGTTATCTAATTTCCAATCGTGCCTAGGATTTATTTTCATCATAATACTCACCGATCTCTCGATCAAGTAAATTTATGTTATGCATTCCTAATATGTTAACCAATTACTTTCTCTCGGGTAATAATAGATTAACTACACACATGCAATTAGTCATCACATAATTTCATATGACATTCAAATAAAGGAAGCATAAACAAATATATGAACACAAATAATATCATTAAAGAAAACATATGAATCCAAAATCATGCGCTCCCTGGAATCACTAGATGTTTGGCCACACATATTTAATACATAATCCATGAAAAATGTATTGATAATCATTGCTAACACAAAAAGAACAAAAGAAAAGAAAACTATCTGAAGCTAAATGATATTCGTTTCTCTCTCTCTTTCTCTCTCTCTCTCTGATGACTTGGTTGGTTAATCCTCCTTTGTATCTTTGTTCTTAACCATAAAATCTATTGTATATTGTGTTGTGTATTCTCCCTTTTATAGACAATTAATGGGGTTTTGATAGCCGACGTATCTCTATTTAGGAATGGGAAGATATGCACGAATCATCCCAAATCGCGACAGAAGATTTAGCATCTCGAGATGAAGCGCGGTCCATGTTTGGGACCACGCACGGTCCGTGCAAGGTCACGCATGGGTCATGCTTCATAAAGCTCAAATATGGGTTAGTCTGATCTGCAGCACGAGCCGGTGCTCTAGTCGTGCCTTCGAGGTCCTTCCTCAATTTGTGTGCACAGTTTGTGTTACTTGAGACGTGGTCTATATACCCTTAATTGCCTGTTTTTCTATCAAAATTTCAACAAACACGTGACGTAACAAAATATTACAAAATCATTATAAACTTGTCACTTAAGTACGTGTAATTGCCTAAAGCTATACATAATAACCCTGAATTGCACGTAAATAGTGTGTTTATCATTTTGTCTAATGTAAATCTCTATATGATATGTTAAATTTAGTTATTTTTTTTCCTTCATAGAAAAGTGAGTACGAACAACAATTTTAGTTGTTTGGAGAGCCCCTTTTCTTTCCTCACGATTCTCTCATTCGATTTCAGTAGATGGACTCGCTTGACATGCACTGGCTTTACTTTTCCTTCTGTGGTTACGATCGTAGGTGGCTTAGTGAGCTGACGATGGAACGAAGTAACAGGTCATGGCTGAGATGGTGATGGCTAAGTGTAGCATTTTTTTCAATTGTTTTTGTTTAAAAATTGTGTATTAAAATGTATTATAACAATTGGATGTAGATATATAAATTTTTGGTCTATTATTCTTCTAATTTAGTGATATATTAGTTTAGTATCATATAATATATGTATATAATTGAATAATTGTAAAATATTAAATATAAAGTTTTAACTATTGTTAAAATGTATAAGGACATTAATATTGCACACATATATTGTGATACCTCAAGCCTCTCACAATTCACTGACCAATATAGTTCATGCATTACATTCATTTTATAATCTTATGTTCTATTGAAATTGCATTTTTATTTATTTTGCAGCTCATGTTTGATTATTTTTTGCATATAGCTAAGGAATTTTTTAGGGTTTACATTATAGGTTGGAACCCCTAGACCAAATGATGAGGAAGAGATTAGGTATCAACTATTAACAAACTAGGATTACACGTTGCGAGTTTATAATAATAATAATAATAATAATAATAATAATAATAATAATAATAACAATAAAATTCTAGAAAATATATAATTGGGTAAAGTAAGGTGGCAGATATGTTATAATCTTGACTTTCCCATCAAAAAGTAAAACATACAGAAGAGAAAAAAAAATACGGTGGGATGATGTACGAAGGAGGCGGGTGGATATAAGATTGAAGAAAACCTAAGTGGTAAACTTTCTTGTCTTTCTTCTCTACTAAATTAAGTTCTATAAATGTTATGATATTAATTCAAACAGGTAGTTTAAGATTAGTACAATAACAAACAGGTAAGATGGAGGAATTATGGAGAATTTATATTAATACGTATGCTTCCAAAACTTTTACATTTGTGGTCATTAATTGGTTATTTTATTATTTATTATGATTAGTTTGGTTGATTGGGTGCATGGGTAATTAAGCGTAATTATTGAGTATTTGATTAATAAATCTTAAACTTTTAATTTTATGTTCATTTTTGTGTGTGGCAACCTTGTTATAATTTCACATTAATAATTGAATTGGATTCTTTAAATTAATTAAAAGAAAAGCAGATTATGTCATTAATTAGCTTAATCTTAATTACTTATAGAATGTGCTCTACACCAATGCTTTCATAGTTAATTATCTAACCTTTATAGTAATTGTGCAATTTAAGAGTGAGGTTTACAAATGGTGATAATTTTGGAAATTTTGAGATTTACTTTTTTTTTTAATTAAGTAATAAATAAATAATATATAAATAAACTACTATGGTTTTCCTAGTAAAATATTTTATATGTTATTATAGATTGACTATCTTGGCGAGCAAGAGATAACAAGTTCAACTAATCGTACACGGTAAATAGAAATCCATTTGCACTTACAATGCATAGACATAGTACTCGTTTATATTATTTGCCTATGAGATATTTGTGACTTGTGCTTCTTGATATTGATGGATATGAATTATGTGGTGTGAATGGCTGATTTGATATTGTATAAACATAACATTCACAAGCATTGGCATGTGCATGCATAAGTTGTATATAGTCTGCTTTGCATGCACTATATGATGAAAAGAAACAAAAAAAGTAATGTTGACCACTACTAGTGTACCGAAGCCGGTGGCATATGAGACATGGATAGGTTTGATTCGTCAGGCCGGTGGCATGTGAGACATGGATAGGCTTTATGATATATTGAGCCGGTGGCATGTGAGACATGGATAGACTTGATTCATCAGGCCGGTGGCATGTGAGACATCGATAGGCTCTATGATATATTGAGTCGGTGTCATGTGAGACATGGATAAGCTCGATTTATCGGGCCAGTGGCATGTGAGACATGGATAGACTCTATGATTATGATTATTTATTGAGCTAGCTCTTTCCGGTGCACAGTAGGTGGGTCATGGGCCCTATAAAGATAAAAAAAAATTCTAAAACATGTGTTAGGGTTTCATTATTATGCATTTTATGTCTCTTTTAAAGTTTCTGCAAACATTTAATTTACTGTACATGCATGATTTCTGCTTACTGAGCTTTAGCTCACCTAATTTGTACATTGTAGGTGAGCGCGATGGTGATGTGTAAGCTCACGACTTACCAGCCATGTTGTTAGTGTTTCAACAAGCTTTTGGGGATCGGTGTACATGGATGACGACCTTTGGGGCTAAACCATGGGCTTACTATGCTTTTGGGGTTTTATTTTGTTGTTCAGTTTAGACTTGTATAATATTACATAATTTTTGGCATGTAAATATTGATGTGGTTGTGGTGGATACTTTTGCATCTATTGTGGATTTTGTTTGGGTGTGAATGAGCCTTTGTTTGGGAGATGAATTGTACCTCGTAAATATGTTACAGGTGTTCATAGGTGAATAAAAAAATGCACAGATTTAACCAGGTTAAAAGTAATATATGTTGTGGGTTATAAATATGGGGTGTCACATATATACCCTCATTTATATGACTTTTGAAACCAGAAAAACAAAGTTGTTATTAACGTTTATTTATGCATTGAAATATGAATGATAGTTTCACATTTTTATAGATAAATAAATAACATTTAATTAAATTCATTAATTCAAGAATTTTAGTTTATTTTTGAAATAAATCAATTATGAATGTTCAACAAGATGTTATGGCCTGTGGGAGGTTACAACCCTTCATTTACTGTGCACACATAGTGATTGCTCGCGAATCATTACAACCCTTTGTTTACTGTGCCAAGCCGAAAGTAGGTCGCATGGTAAGGTGAAACATCACACCAAATTTAATTACGTATCTTCCAAGATTTATCAAATATTTTCCTTCACAATCCAGCCGATTTAAAGCCATCTCTTCAAAACTTCCTCCTCGTAGCACACATTCACATTCTTCTTTTTCAGTAAATTATCTCTTTCCACAATATCTTTACATAAAGCAAAAAATGGCTGACATGGAGTTCTTCGACATGGCTAAACAAAGGCAATGATCGGATTATGAGGATAAAATGTTGTTGCATATGTTGGTTCGTTACAGCAGGAGATTGGATGTTTCCAATCCTTTCGTCGTGCGAAGGATCACCGTCGCCGTCTCTCAAGTACTTTTCCCAAGGTTTGGGAACAACATACATCCAATGGATATTGTCAAAAAAAATCCAAGCATGGAAAGATATGTACATCTCTGTCTGCAAGGAACTTTCAAGGGGTGGGGGTCATGTGGTTCATCGCGAGCATCGAGGTCGTATGGTTGACCAGATAATAACAAACTCCATAAGATAAAATGTTAGTGTTTTATATTTTTTGTCCTTACAGATCAGTGAATTTCCTTTTGCTGCTTTTGATCTCCTATTTCGGACTAAGAAATGGACACCGTCAACTATTGGTGAAAATTTCATAGTCTTTATGATGGCTAAGTTGGTTGGGCTGCCTCGAGGACAGATCAGAGGAGTATGGTTGTTTTGGTAGATTAGGGTTCTTATTTCAAATTTTTTGTTTTATGATAATTTTTATTTTTATTTTATTTTATTTTGTGGATGAAATTATGTATATATTGTTAAATAGTTTTTTTGTCATTTCATTGTGAACCCAATTTTTGTTTTCAGATTTATACTATATTATGGTAATGATTTCTCTACCACTCGATTTTTGTTAAAATTGATACAAATCCATTATGTTCAAACAAAACCCTAGACTCCTCATTATGTGAAGGATCATTTTTGTGCAAAAAATGTACGAAAATAAAAAAAATCAAAATATTTTATATATTGTTTAACCAATATGTTGTTCTAGAAGAAATTATGTACATATTGTTAAATAGCTTTTTTTGCTATTTTATTGTGAATCCAATTTTAGTTTTTTCGTATATCATGGTAATGATTTCTCTACCACTTGAGTTTTGTTAAAATTGGTTCTAATCCATGATGCTCAAACAAAACCCTAAACTCGTCATTATGCAAAGGATCATTTTTGTGAAAAAAAGGTACGAAAATATCAAAAAAGGAATAAAAATGTCTTATATATTGTTCTAGAAGAAATTATGTGTATATTGTTAAGTAGTTTTTTTTTTTTTTTTTTTTTGCCATTTCATTGTTAGTCCAGTTTTTTTTTTTTTTTTTCTGATTTATACTATATTATGGTAATGATTTATCTACCACTAGATTTTTGTTAAAATTTGTACAAATCCATTATGCTCAAACAAAACCCTATACTCCTCATTATTAGAAGGATCATTTTTATGAAAAAAAGGTACAAAAATATCAAAAAAGGATCAAAAATATTTTATATATTGTTCAAACAATATATTGTTTTGGAAGAAATTATGTATATATTTGTTAAATAGTTTTTTTTTGCCATTTCATTGTGAGTCCAGTTTATGTGTTTTGATATTTTTTTAAATTGGTACAAATCCATTATGCTCAAACAAACCCAAGTTTTTTGTTCAAACAAAGTACGAGAATATCAAATTTGGTATTGAAATATGCTAATGATCATTTTTATCATATCCTTTGATTTACCTAAATGTTTGGCAATGCAACTTAATCTGTTTTATTCGAATTAAAAGTTGCCTAAGGTAATAAAGTAATAAAAAAACTATTTCAAGTAACAAATAAATTATAAAATAAAGTGAGGCAACAAAGTGACAACAAATCTATTTCAAGTAACAAAATGACTAATAAACTATGAAATAAAATATTGGAATTAATTAGACTTCACTGTGTAGGGTTATTCAAATCTATGTTAATGCTTCATCCACCGGAATTCATAGGTATTGAACTCGTCCTTCCTCAACCAGAATTACCCCTACCACGTCTTCCTCTTATACCTCTTCGACCTCGATTTGTTTAAGTAACTGAAACATAACGATTGATCATGGACCTTCCACGAGGGCGCCAACTTCTAGATTCAATATTTTTGTATCTTCAATTTATTGCTCCTCATTTATCCTTGCCGATACACTAATAGTGCCTCCCATGTTAAGCAGACCACTCTTTTAGTTCAAACAATCTTTTTTTCATAAAATCCATATTCCCGACAATATCCATGGCAGCATCAGTACACTCTTGGAAAATTCATTCAACTTCATGGAACTTCATGTACTCATATGTCATGTGTGGATAACCTCCAAGAAAAAAAAATATTAGAATGACGTCTATACACGTCCTCCTTCATCTACCCAGGAGATACCTTTTATTAATAGACTGGATATCTTTCTTGCACATTGCTTTAAAAATATGACAACACATGATACGCCTAAATTCAAATTTCTTGCAATTGCAAAAAACAAATATTCTCTAGTAGGCCTATACTCCACAATATACGTGAGCTCCTTCATAAAGAAGTTATTCAATATGTTCCTCTCAAACATCTTTTATTTTTCAACTGCAGAATCTTTTTCAGTTTCTTTGTCCACAATATGCAATATAACATACGCGTGATTTTATCTTGAACTTTCCTGAATATATTATTTGTGTATGCCTTTCGGAACTGCCTCTCTCAATGAAATTGTGTCAAACACTTCACCACTTTGCCTTTTGATTCATAATCAACAATGAACTCCTTATGAATCATATCCGCCGTTGCTACCTCATAATATTCCACAAATTGCTTCAATGCATACCTCGAGTGGATGTATTCATCAAAATAA
Source organism: Caryopteris x clandonensis (assembly GCA_028749325.2). Taxonomy (NCBI): domain Eukaryota; kingdom Viridiplantae; phylum Streptophyta; class Magnoliopsida; order Lamiales; family Lamiaceae; genus Caryopteris; species Caryopteris x clandonensis. Next base: position 382,501 of record JAPYKT020000024.1, on the reverse strand, counting down.
GCATGCTCCCCTCACTTCTTTGAGTGAATACCATACCAACCCAGAAAATGTGATTCAAATAAAGAGGGAACCAACTTTCTTTTTCCTTGAACATCTCGAAGCCAATCATTACTTTCAAGTCGATAATTTTCCAAGAATCCAACCCATTTCAACTCAAACATCTCAATCGTAATACTATCATAAACTATCCCTTTGAATGCAATAATGATTCTGTTGAATTTTGGAAGCCCCTTGAACTTTTGAGGTAGCTTAGACAAGATGTGCCACAAGCAATATCGATGGATCATGTTAGGCATCAACGGTCTAATGGCTATCTTTATGCTCTCACATTGATATGTAATTATACATGCAAGATGAACGCCACCCATTACTTCCAGCCAATTCGAAAAAAATACTTGAAAGATTTAGTGTCTTCATGTGTAAGCAACACATATCTTAACAAGGTTGATTAGCCATGATGATTTACACCAACAATTGTCGCAAAAGGCAACTTATATCTATTCACGAGGTACGGTGTATCGAAGCTCAAGACATCATGAAACTCTTCATATGTTGTTTTGCTTCAAGGATGAATCTACAACACATTACGTAACATGCCATCGTCATCAATATTCATCAGGTGGAAGAAGTTTCGTCCTTTTGTTGCACCCTGAAGAACAACTTATGAATAGCCTTCACATCCAAGTCTCAATCTTATTCTATGCTCTATGTCATTCCTACGGTCTTTAGGAAGACACCCTAAATTACGAGCGCCACCAACTTGAACTTCAGCTAATCTTACATTTTTACATGGCCTTATTCCTGCAATGTCATTTGCTTCTAATTGTCGTTTCATGTTCACATACTTCTGTGAGCTGACATTAAAATTAACATATCAGGACAAAGTTTAGGGTTGTGTTCTACTACTGTTTTTTAAACAATCCAAGTTTCTGTTGGATATTTTTTACGTTTTTGTTTGTCGGGCCCTATCACATACCATAAATGAGTATTTGTAATCTAAATCATCAACTTTGCAATTTGTTCCCTTTGTAACACTATAACCTTTATGCTTAGCATGTACTTAGTAAGCTTTGAACAACCCTTCAATGTCTGAATAAATCATACCTTGTTGAGGCTCAAACTCTATATTGTTCATCGATTGAGTGTTGTTGATTTCAGAATTCGCTATGTTCGTTTCACCTCTCGACATACTTTGTGTATGGTTCGACGAATCAGCATGGTTGGATATACTTTGGTCACTATTGGAACACAAAATTTCATGCATAAATGATGATCTAATTATATTTATATTTGGACTCTCCATTTAATTAAGTTCCAAATGAGGCTTGGAATAAATTGTTGAGTTTACAGTTATGTATTCTTCATATAAATGCAGTTATTTGAAATAGGAACATTTGAATCTTCTTTCCATTGCTGATACATACATAATAATTACATCTTGAAATACATAGGTGTGTTGCTCAAGAAACCTAGGGGGAAACTTAGAAATAAAAAGGAGGAAAATGTTATGACGCCAATGTAAGGAGAATTGAGCTAAATTTACTTAAGGATATAAGAGTTATTAACTTGATATAATTATTACTTAATAAAATAAAATATAGATTCTGACCATCCAGAATTTGGCCATTTGGGGGGGTCCATTATTAAAATGGTGAGGTGAGTTTAAAAAATGTGATGTGTTAAGTCACGGCCTAAAATAAATGGATTGATCATAATTTTTTTGTAAGAAAATTTATTTAAGTAATTTTAATTTGCAACTCAAACCCAATACAAATAATTCAATTCACAACAGATATATCTAATTAAAAGAATTGACCAACAAACAATTAACTTTTCTAATATAATATTTTATTTTAATAAATACAATATAGATGTCAAATTAAAGTTCGTGAAAAAAATAATTAATGAAAATTAGAAAAAAATTAAAAAAGACAAAAAGAATTCCTAAAATAAAATTTAGGGAGAAAATGAATTTCACAATCATACCATCCTTATAGCTTAGTATACATAAAATATAGATATAGATGTGAGGCGATTAGTCTAATGGCTGGATTAATTAATTGGCTCCTTATCGAATTACTGGGTCACAGATTGTCCAAATGGGAGGACCTTATCCAATTGGTAGTTGAATAAAGGTGGAGGAACTTCCCGACTAACCCACTTACATATATACTCTCTTCCTCTCTTCTCTAACGGGTGTGTTGCAGAATGATGAAGTTCTGCAGAGGGGACAAACACAAAACCTGTAAAACACAATACATGAATTTTCGACTACCAAAGTATACACTTGGATTGTGATTAGCAGTGGATTTCCACCTGTGATTTCACCCGAACAAAGTACACAAGCATCAATACTGGGGCACAACAACGTTTCACAAACACCACTTGTGTCAAAGACACTCATAAACCAATACAACCGCTGATGAAGTTGAACCCTTTCTCATGATGATTGCCAGATGATATGTCCATATACATTATGCTGATACAAACGTACCAAATACGAGTAAGATGTGTACGCGAAAATTGGGAAAAGGAAGTTCAAGAAAAACTGACAGGATCCTAAGATACATCTGATGGTGATGTTTCTTGCTGAGGTTCGACCTGGACCTGAGCCTCGAGCTGAGGGACTTCTTGGGTCGAGGCTTCCGTTTGCAGAGGTGCAGAGGGTAGTTCAGCCACGGGGGGAGCAGAGACTGTGGTAGCTTCTGGGGGCGTAAACTTATTGATATAGTAGCTAAGAGAGGGACCTGAGTACTCTGCAGTTTGGATCACAGGTGGATTCTTGCCCACTTGGAGAAGTACAGAGGAAGCAGCAGCAACGGAGATTAAAGCAAGGCCGGCAACAATGGCTGCTGTGTTCTCCGATCCATCTGCAGAAGAACCTGCAGTTCCGGAACTGATTGCGCTTTCTGCAATGTAGACTGCAGGCTAAGAAGAGGTCAAGAGTATTCAGTTCAGTATTCTTCAGCTCATCACATTTTTGTATTTCATACAGAAATACAAACAGCCAACACATAATGCTGTGTTTATCTCAAAGACAGATAGTTTGAGCTCATAGTGACTGAATGAATGACTTTCAAAATAAATTCAAACCAAAATGCTTCACATGATGTACTAAGGCATTGAGCTAGTAATCTGATACAAAACAACAACCTACAATATGCAAGTGTTAGTAGTTAACTGATAAAAATTTCTCCCAAAAACAAGAAAACAAAGGGAAAAAAAGGATTGAGAGAGTGATAACAACAATATTAACTTCTTTTCCAAGTTCCACAATGGAAATTTCAATACAGGATACGTAATGTGTCAAGTGAGATAGAATCGGATTGTGCAATATTCTCATAGCAATTTATTGGCTTACCTCAACAGAATATATGTTGGTCTGTCCAGCTGTGTCCTTCTCTATGTATCCAGTCCAGCCCTTTTTTCGTGGTGGGAATGTACCTACCACTTTAGTGTTGTCCCCAGCTACCCATTCCATGCTCACTTTCCCAACCTATTTCAGTTTTTCAACAATCTATAAGATTTTACTTTAATGAAGAAGAGATCAACTTTTTGAAATGCTGGCAAATTTGTAAACTGATACACATTCATCTAATTAAACTGATTTTATTACCAACAATCATCCAACCATAGGATCCACTGCAACTGATCACATTCATGGACCTCCATAAATTGTGCTTGTCGGAGGAACCAAGAAATGACACGACCATTGTAGATACACAAATTTTTATGCCCTTAAATTGTGCCACGTAAAAAACTATATATTAAATATCCATTTTATATATTCTATTTTAATTTTAGGAATTAAATACATATGAAATACTAAATTAGATAGTCAATCTAATTGACATTATAGTATATATTTTTGGTCAATCAGAATACTCCATGTGTCAAGATCTTGTAGATATTATCAAATAAAATATAATTAATTTGATATTTATTACAAAGATGTTCGATAGAAATCAAATTGATTTATTCTACTTCTATATGCATCAGGACTCTCCATCTTACAATAATAAATAGAGGTAAGGCATTCAAGGACTTCTTCGTGGAAGTAAACCAGAAACTACATTCAATGTGAGATCAATGTGCTAAGCTTTCATATCAGTTTATAGTCACAAATACCCAAATATGATTCAATAGAATACCATATTTTTCGTGATTTTCACAAAAGTTGTTATTACAACCATAGATGCACTCAGTTAGAAGAAGAAGATAAAGATTTTTTTTTTTTTTTTTTTTTTTTTTTTTTGTGTTTTGATGAAATCTGTTATTACAATCATATATATGCACTCATTTATAAGAAGAAGATGAAGAAAGAACGGCCATTTCTTAGTTAAATTTCTACAAACTTTTCATTCGGATATGTCATGATGCACCTAATAAGGTTCATAAGGCATGTTCACTATAAACTCTGCACTGGGTGTGCTTTTGAAGAAGCGATTAAATATATAAATCAAGACTTTGTTGCTTCAAGATTCTACTGTTTTTGCCTTTATCTGATAAATGGAAATATCCAAACAGCTGAATACAAGGAAAATACACAAACTCACACTTTAAAGTTTCTGCAAACACTACCATACACACAATCTGCATATCTACGGTATATTATGTACCTGGTGTGGTTCTACAAGATCTCCCCCCTTCATAACAAGATACTTACTCAAACAACAAATCAAGGAAATTTCACTTCTACAGCTCTAATGCAAGTAGTAGGAATCAAAACATGGTGACTGTAACAATCTTCAATAAAAATCAGCTCAATTCCCTCATTTCAGCATCATCCAACATCCTTGAATGCAACTTTTCCAACACTCCCAACCCAAGAAATCATATCATATCAAAGAAAAGCTAAAATTCAATCTCTCAGTCAAAATCCCACTTTCTCTCACAAATAAAAGAGAAAAAAAAAACTAAAATCAATTGAATACAGGTTATTTGAAGAAAGATGCTGGATTCAGACAAAACTCATCCTTTAATTACCCATACAAGAACTGTAAAAACGTTCCATTTTCATGGTTTCAAGAAACGTAATAGGAGAAAAGGGAGGTTTCAAGGAATGACCTCTTTATCAGGGGCACATTCCTCAGTGTTGCAGTCCTCAGCATCTTCAGAAGAAGCTCTCAACCTGAGACCATACTTCAAATTTCGCCTCTTCTTGAGCTGGAATCTGCTGACCCACAATCTGCTGGTGCTCGCTGAAGCAGAAATGGCGCAGCCGCTTCCTGAGAGTGCACATGCCATTTTCTTGAACCTGGAGACGATCAATTGTCAGACAGCAGTTTCAGTTTGTGTTTGGAACGAAAAATCTTTGTGCGTGTGTGTGTGCGCATAGTTGGTTATATGTGGTTGGATTTGAATGGAGATTGCGTTGGTTAAAGTACTTTGGCCGATGTCCAATAAAAAAACCAAACATATCGTGTGTGTGTGTGTGTGTATTTATATATATATATATATATATATATATTCCTTTTAAATTCATGAATGGGCTTTGTGTTGGCTCATTTATATCTATATATATATATATTTAATACCAAAAAATTGTGTGAAACCTTTGCAAGGATCTGTCGTGGGTCATTGGTTGGAGAAAGATTTATAACAAGACTTGAAACTATATTATATTTTAATATTCTATATGTACAGGCTATACAATTGATTATATGATTTGAAGATAGATTTTAATCCATTCCTAAAAATTATGCCTCTTCATCAATATCTTTTAACGCTAAAACAAATAATTTTTTAATTAAATTTTAAAATTATATTATATTGTAATATAATAATTGGGTAGATTTAAAAATAAAATATTAAAATATCACTCAATTATATCATTTTTTGAATTGTTTACAATTACTATACAATATAGATAAATTATAATCGTAATCACTAATAGAAATAAAATTCAATATATTTAAAAATATAATTATTTACATAAAAAAATATATTTACTAGTTTGTGAATTTATTTATATATTTTGTTGATAGGTATAAAAATTTATTCCTATAAATTATTATCTCATAAAATTTTAAACTTCACATGTTGTGATAAAAAAAATTAATTAATTAATAAGTAATATTATTACATTTGAATAATTTTACTTTATCTTTTAACAATATTACTCATTTTCTTAAAATATATTAATTTAAAAGTAATATTATTTTTTGATTAAATTTAAAAATTATATTATATTTTAATATACAAATTGGGTAGATTTCAAAATAAAATATTATTAAATCCTAATAAATTAATTTGTGAAATTAATTTCAAATTAAGTTTGATATGTCTCCATAAAAAATCTATTAGAATATTTATTATATTAATAGATAAATTATTTTTAAATAGGAATGAAATCCTAATTAATTAATTTACTTTTTTCTTTGTTTGAAAAATCACGTATTTATATATGTGTTTAGAAATTGAAGCAAAAATATTGTTCAATGTTACTACTTATTTTTTAAAAGAAACAAACACATGACTGTTTTTTAAATTCTTGAAAATATTTTATAGTGGGGGGAATGATGTTTATTTGTTCATCTGAAGATGTATATGATAATCGTTTTTTCGAATATTAACAGTATTATTTTTTTATTTAAAATATATTACTTTATGATTTAAAATTTATTACTACTTATTTAAAAATCAAGTACACGACTTCTTGTTAAATTTTATGATATATTTTATAATCGGAGAATAATGTGTATTTGTTAATCTAAAAATGTGTAGAATTCTCGCTTTTGTCGAATATTAACAGTATTACTTTCTTATTGAAAAAGTATTATTTTCTTATTCAAAAGGTATTACTTTCTGATTCAAAAGGTATTACTACTTAAAAAAAACATATATACGACTGCTTTTTAAATTTAGAAAATATTTTATAGTGAGGGAAATGATGTTTATTTGTTCATCTGAAGATTATCATTATTTTCAAATATTAACAGTATTACGTTTTTGTTTAAAAATGTATTACTTTATGAGTTAAAAGGTATTACTACTTACTTAAAACTAAAATAAAAAAATATACGGCTGCTTGTTAAATTCTATGATATATTTTATAGTGGGGGAATGATGTGTATTTGTTAATCTAAAAATGTGTAGGATTCTCGCTTTTGTCGAATATTAATAGTATTAATTTCTTAGTGAAAAAATATTACTTTCTTATTTAATGGGTATTACTTTCTGATTCAAAATATATTACTACTTGTTTAAAAAATAATACACGACTGCTTGTTAAATTATAGGATATATTTTATAGTGGGGGGAATGATATGTATTTGTTAATCTAAAAATGTATAGGATTCTTGCTTTTGTCGAATATTAACAATATTACGCTCTTATTGAAAATGTATTACTTTCTTATGTATTTGTTAATTGAAAATGTGTAGAATATAGTTTTTTTATGGATTACTTTTTTTGATATATGTGTCTCAATTATTTATTGACATGTGTCATTTCACTTCTATTTTTTATTTTTCACTCAAATTTAATTCAAATAAATTTTTGTTTTAAATTAGTTTATAATGTATCATATATCAAATTAATCTTCTTTTTTGAATCTTTAATTTGACTCCGATATTGCATATTTTAAAATAAATAATTATATAAAATATGATATTTAATTTTTTATGAATGGAATATAGTTTTTTATGGATTAATTTTTTTTAAATATGTGTTGGATTTGAATAAATAATATATGATTTTGATTTAAAAATATAAATATATATTTTTTAAATACTATTAATTTATATTATAGTTTAATTTATCCCTCAACCTTAATATGTTTTATTGAGTTGAAAATTTTGTATTCAATATTTTATTGAGTTGAAAATTTTGTATTCAGTTGGGAATACTTTAAAATTCAGTTCGAAAAAGTGTGCAATTTAATTTATAATAAAGATACAGTTGAAGCGAATACGAATCTAACATACATAATAAAAAAAATCAAATCACATAATATTTATATAAATATAATTTGCCATAAATAGTTATTTTGTAATTTTTATGATAATAAAAATAATATAATTTTATCGTATCTTATTAATATAAAAAATATTTTGTCCTGTGCATTGCACGGGCGACCATCTAGCAACTATACAAAAGCAGGATAGTTTGAAGAAATTATTGAAATGTCATTTTTCTGCCCAAATCAACTTTTTATTTTTAGAAATCATGTTATATAATCATATATTATTTCTCTTTTTTTTTGTTTTTCACTTTAATTTTTAGAAGGCTTATAATTTTTTCATCTCAACTTCGTTTTTTATGAAAAATATATCTTTTTGTGATCTTCAATTTGATACCCATATTGCATATATAAAAATAAATATTTCTTTATACATTAATTGTGGTATATTTTAATATTTCATACATTTTATATTGTGAGGTATTTTATTTTAATTTTTTTAATAAAAATATATTTTATATAATTATGTATTTTGTTTAAAAAGAGTGAGTCTTATGTGAAACAGTTGCACGTATGACACATTTTAAGGTACTACTTGTGTAACTATAAATTATCATTATTTTTTAAGGTAACTAATCAGTAGTAATACACTTCAAAAAATAGAGATCTTTGCTTTGACCATGGGGACACCCGGGTTGAGCGGAAAGAGATCACAGCCACCTATCCATTAGACTCGCCCTTCCAAAGCGTAGACCTATATATAAAAGCTTCCTTGCCTGTCGATCTACTGCATTGAAGCCTAAGTCAAAGAGGTGATTGATCTCTATTTACTTAAATAATCTAGTTTAGAAAAGGGTTCCTGCACCTAGGGAATTGGCACTGCCCCTAAGGGGCTTTCTTTAGATTTATATACTGCTCCTACGGATAGGATAGATAGTTTTCTCTTGCGTTTAGAGAAAGATTAGACTATACATGGGGTTCCCCAGTCTTTCTAGAGGAAATTCATTAGACATCTATTTTCCCGAAGCCAAAAGGAAGGCTATGCACACGAAGCTAAAGTGGGTGACGGAATTCGCCAGCGATGATAGGGAAAATCCTTCTTCAACATATAGATTTCTATCAGTGCCATGTCCTGCCCTTGTCTAGTAAGGCCTGGTCCTTCACTAATGAATATGTCCAACCGGTATCAGATATGGCCTGATCTGGGAATCGGTGTCGTGTCAAGCAATCCATCCGAATTTAGCCTTTACAGCCTTTTCAAATCGAATCTCTTATTCCTCTTCAATCGGGTGACTTCACTACCTTGATAGGGGTCTTATAAGTTTCCAAATAAATGGGTTCATGAGCGAGGTTCTATTGAATCCGGTCTTCGTCGGCCTGGGATAAACGGTGCAATAGCTAAAGTTAGAGCAAAGCGGTGAAACTAGGAAGAAAGAAGAAAGATAGGATAGAAGTAAACCTGAAGTGTCGCGAAAGACTGAAATGGGACAGAAATTTCTATATGCACATATATTCTATATAAGTATATACAGCCCGTTTCCAATACTCAGCGGCTTGATCAAACCAAGCTTCCGTAATTTCAGAATCTCCTCGGCGAATGACCTGTTCTCCCCGGTCGGAATAGGCGGGTTAATTCCTTTCCTTAGAACTGCACGGGCCGGGGGTATAAATTTTCGGATTTTCATCAATTAAATAATATTTCAATTTAAATACTTTATAGTTAAATAAATAGTACTTTATAGTTAAATAAGTAATACTTAAATCGTGTCATACGTGCAACCGTTTCATAGAAGTTTTTTTAATTTAAAAAATATATATTATAATTTTTTCAATAACTTATTATGTTATCCAGTGCAAGGGAGAAATTCTAGTTTATCTTGAAAGCCTAATAGCTGAAAAAGATTTAAAGTTGTAATTTTTTTTCACAACCTCTTTTAAAGTTGTCAATTAATTATACTTAGTAATTTTGATCAGTTCATTAATATGAAAAAAAATTTGGGCGGTATGCTGTAAATTCAAAGAATAAAAATTCATATAAGTTTGAATTTAAGGTTCGTGAAAGGTTGTATCTTTATTTAATTATTAAAATAAAAAGTAGTACTTTTGAGAAAATAACTTCTTTTTAGAACAAAAAAAAGTCATATTTGAATACTGTGCAATTTTTTTTTTGTCAATTAAAAAAGTACAATTTGATATGAACAATTAATTTTTAATTATATGCCTTGATTTTTTTTAAATAACTTTTTATCAATTTTAACTTTTTCAATTATATTTACCTCAAAAATATTATTCTTCACATATTATTGAATTCCACCTAATAAATAATTTAAAAATTTTAAATTTGAATTTATTTTTGAGACTAAAAAGTATAAAATTACAGAGAAAGTGATACTTTATATATTTGAGAATTAGGTTTAAATTTTAATTTCTACAAATGTGTGAATTTAGTGTGCACACATGATTTTTGGAGCAAAAAAACATAGAGAAAAAAAGAGAGAAGGCGTGGTCACAAGCCCAATCTATATGTTATTGGGTTGGGCTTACTGCTCATTTATTTTTTGAATTTTAAATTAAAAGAAAAGGATAAATATCCCACGGTATTGCCATATGCATAAATTTCCGGGTAAACTCAGTTTTGGCGCCAAGAATCGGCCACTCGAACCCTCTCGCCACCGCCTGCCGGAAAAACACTGGAATGGGCAGTTTATCTGGATTCCGCCCGCCTCAATTTTCGGAGGTAAGGAACTCTTCGGTTCTTCTATTTGATTTCTCGAAACCCGTTATGTATGCGATTGATTTTGCTATCAAAATCGTCCTTCATCACCATAGTTGTTACTATCAATGTATTTTTATTGTGCGGTCTACTTTTCATTTCTCCCTTTGAGAAATAGTTTAGGTTAGGAATGTGGTATCAATTTTCTCTTCACCATGTAGAGCTATAACAATTTTGTATCATCAGCTTCGATGCTTGTACTTAAGCCACGGAGTTGAGGCGTGTACTTGCCATTACCTACTGATTATTCGACTAGAACTTTATTCTGAGCTTGTGGCAGGATGATGCATGGCTGCCTGCATGGCTTCAGCAATTCAATGCCAAACACTTGGATGTGGAGGGAATTAATGAAGATCATGTCACATTCGAGCAGCGGGTAGAGGTTGGGCGGACTGTAAAGCTTGTTTTACATGTTCAACGTTACATTTCATCCATCAATTCTGCATTTACTAGGTGTTTGCAAGTTTTCAGTTCGCTGTTTTTTTTAAGGCAAATGCTGGTTAGAAGTTTAAGTAAGCTGCAGAACATTTAAAATGAAGATGTTATGCTTTTGAGTAGTGAAGCGAATACTATTTGTTGAACTGAGTGGAAATTTTGCCCTATAGAAGTTTGATCAATGAAGGAGTATTAACAATAAAAGTGTGGAATGAAATGTAACAAACACAATTTTACTGAAAAAGCATGAGGGAAGTGAGAAAGTTTTGGTGCTTTATCTTTACTTGGAACTTCCATAAATATTGTCCTTAATCAGATCTATGTAATTCAAAGTGAAAGTCTTGTTTTTGCTACAGAAAATGGTGTATCTCTTTACTTACAAAGATCAGATTAGTCATTTCGATTCTACTTGAAGATTCATCTCTTACAAGACTAAATTTCTCCATTGTGTTCTGACAGGAATTGCTATGTCTTCCCAAGGGCACCAGCAATGATGAATCATTGAGGGAAGAAGTTGGGTGTAACATTGGTCAATTATTCATATCCGGGACTGACAGCACACCCTTTAGTTGGGCTCAATCTGCTGACAATGTAAGTTACTTCATGTAAAACCAATAAAGCCTTCACCACTACGCTACTAATATGGTACACAGTTTGTAATACCTGTGTCCATAAGTGGCAAAGAGGTAGACCTTGCATACATCTGTTGGTGAACTATGATCTTTCATTGGAATATGTGGTCTTTCACTTTCTTCTAATTCTCAGTTATGCCATTTATCAGAAATGATGTTTGTCCAGCACTGATTAATGTCTACGCATATATTTTATGGTAGACTGTTTGTGTTGATGAGATAATATAGGTCCCTAGCTCTTCTTCTTCTCTGTTTAATGATATCTAGAGCCTTTCTTTATGGTTGTGAAGGTTCCAAAACTGTGACCAAAATTGTTACACATCTAGCATTATTTATTCATTCATACTGCTCAAAATTGATGTGCACTCTCTTAAGATTATTTTAATGGAATTTAAATAATAAATTTAAGAACTTTTTTTCTACTATGTTATAATGTATTCTTCCATCATCAGTTTTAGTTTGAAATATTAGCCTCACTGAAACCATCAAACCAAAGCCACATAATAAAATTATGCATGGCAGCAGATGTGGCTATGTTCCTGATACAGTGTCATATGTTGTTGAATGGTGTTAATCCTGTATTCTAGGACATTGTTCCTGCTCATCATGTGGAAATCTATGCTTTGTTGTCTGTTTTACTTTGAAAACTACGATTACCTACAGAAATCTGAGCCATATTATGTTTTCTCTTTGAAAGGTGGTCAAATTTCATCTTTGTCTGTCGTCAGATGGCAATTCCTGTCTTTCCTCAGATGATAATTCAGAGAGCGCAACTCTAACTACATCTTCTCGTGAAACAGATCCCAAATACCATACTATCATTCATTCTTTCGAAACTTTAAAAAACTTGGGCCAGAAGGATGCTGACTTAAGTATGTTTCTTCACACTGGTGCAATGAATTGCTTGCAAACAGTGGAGTTAGAGAGACATGTTAACAAGAATGAGTTGTTGGCGCATGATGGAAACATGAATTCCTCCGAGGCGGCTGCTGATGCAGTAGAACTTTGTATAGCAGCATCTGAAGCATTGGTAATTAATGAAGTGATTGAGAGTGACTCACTTGAAAAGTATTTTTCTGCTTCAGCTACACTTGAAGCTTCTCTTCAGCTGAAAAAAGCACGGATGGAAGTCTGGAGTACCTTTGTTGGCTCGGTTTCTGCAATATGTGATACAGATAATTTATCTGACTTGGATGATATTACTATGGGAAGTGCATATGAAGATGCTGGGGTTCACTTCTTTGAATTGCCTGGAAATGAGTTCAGCGTATCACAAGTCAAGGATACTTTGGAATTTGAATCTGATGAAGAACTAGAACATAAGAAAACAGTTTCTTCTGCCACAATTTCTGATAAATCTTGGAATTTTAATTATTTACAAAAAATGAAAAATGTTAAAGACAATAACCTACAATCAAGAAATGATTTGGTGGCAGATTGTGGTGGTGATAAACAAAAGAAGGTAATTTGTAATGCAGTATGTGATCTGGGCAATGATGTTGGGTTCCATAATGATTGTTTGGGGACAGTTGATGCTCAGGCAAAGCTGCATCTTTCAGTTTCAGCAGAGGTTGGCATTTTTTTACTTGATTCAAAGTTTTTATTGACAATTTGTCATTTATTTTTTATGAAACCATATGGGTTAGGCTTAGGCAGGCCTGTCAGTTTTAAGTAGTTAAGTACAAGTAGGGAAAATATGTAACGAATCTAATAGAGGCCTGTCAGAGAAGCCATGAATACCATCTTGGATGCGCCTACATCCTTTGCTCTCAATTCTTCAGCAAGATGGATATTGAACTTCCCATTGCAGTGTACATCAGTAATGATTGGATGACTAGTTACTTCCCTGAGAATGTGTGTAATACAGCCCTCAACATGCCTCACAAGATCCACTGGAGAATAACTTCTGGTTCTGCCCATATATCTGTGCCAACGTTGAAGAACTAGTAATTACTCATACAACCTTATCTTCTGAATCTCTAAGTAATCCAACTGTAGCTGCTAACCTGGATTTGACACCAAGAATCAAGTTGAATTTGGAAGTCCTTTTATTGGTTTCATTTAACTCTTGTCAGTGAGTGGGGACCCGATCTTCTTTCCAAAGTCCTTGTAATTCTGTGTAATTTTATGTTAGATTTTGGTTGCACATAGAAATTTCCCTAACTTTATATTCGTGTTCCCGATCACTTATCAATGTTAATTGGTAATCCAAAAATTCACATTTTCTTAGTTTTGTACATCTTACTGATCAATGTTCCCTCCAACATGCAGAAAGCCAATAAACCTACCGCTGAAAAGAATCCTCATGAAGCTAAAGTGAGCTCTTCCGCATTTATGAACAGTCGCGATGGGGGTAAATTTCTATTTAATATTTCATAGTCCTTTTTTTGTTGCTGTGAGAAAATTCTGAAAGGATTACAACAAGTTAATCTTTCTTCTCTTGGCAGAAAAAGGCTACAGTATACCAAATACAGTTGAAGAGCGGTTCCAAAGCCGCTGGTTTGGTGGTTGGACAAGCAAGGTAAAGGCTTCTTGATGCTGCATCCTTGTCTTATTCACTAATCTAATTCATGAATTGTCTCCCGATAGATGTTTTCCTCATCTTTGTGATTACAATTGAAAGGTGAAGGAGAATTATCATGAAACCTCTTCCGATCTTCTTCTATAATCAAACGTTTCTGGATTTCTAATTTTCCCCTTAGAACAGTCTCTAATTTGAGGTTCAGAAGCAAGTAATAACAATATCCTTTTTGTAAAACTGGGTAGATTTTAAATTTCATCCTGACAATAGTAAAGTTACCCTTGAACTAAATTAGTTTCAACTAGAAGTAAATTTGGCATGTGAGTGCTATGTAAATTTCTCTTTTGGTGTTCACCTGGTACCCTATCTTGTTTTCATTGGTGAAATGCACTTTGTAAATTTCTATTTCGATGTTCGCTTGATACCCTGTTGAACTGAATAAACTAGAAACACATGTGCATGGCCGGAAAAGAACGTTTTAATTATGTAGTTTTAACTAAAACTAATTTAGTGAGGATTGCACTTTCTGACTTTCTTTTCAGTTTTCACTTAGTACCTTTTGATGTGTTTCACCTGTAAAATGTGATTTTTGACTATTTTTATTTTTATTTTTGTAAAAAAAACTGCCCTGTTATATGATTTGCTAGTAAAACAGTAGAGTTAGAATTACATGCTCATGACACTAAAATGTATGCTTAAACTAAAGTAGTTTCAGTTGGAAGCAATTGGTAGTTTCAGAATTAACTTAGGCACGTGTTTTCCCTGTGTTATTGTTAATTCACTTATTACCTTGTAATGTGTTTTAGTGTTGAAGCAGGGTGTGAGATTTCTTATGTTTTTCATAAAGTTGGAATGATATTTGGGCATCTAACTTTTAATTAATCTTTTTGACTAGAATAATCTTTGAGGACATATTGAGGTTTATACATTCACAAAACATATATTGAGGTTTTTGAGAACTAGGGAATCTTGGTGGTTATCCTGCAATTGAAACAAGGTTGTCTTCTTGATAACTGTGGTGACTGTTTCTTTACAACACTGACAGTTTCAAAAAAATAAGCGGCATATTTCTCTGATGCTACTAAAGGAGAGCAATTAATTGTTTCTTATTTTGTTTCATGTATAAAGAAAATTTCTTTCTCAATGATCTGTGTTTCTGTAGTTTGTCTCTCTAACTTACTCATGTGAATTCCATTATTTTATATGTACTCATATTTTAACAGAATGAAGTGAGTTATGCTGCTGCAAGACGCAGCATCCCAGAACCTTTTGTTGGCGAGACAAGCTTTTTTTCAGAGTCTGCAGATGCTGCTCCAGATGAAAGCTCCTTTGTGCAGAATAATGATAAAGGGGCCATAATAGCTTCTCAATTAAGCATACCCAGTCAAAATTTCTCTAACAGAGCAAAGGATGGGGTGCTGCTTTCTCAAGATGTAGGATCCTCGAGTGCATCTTTGGTAGACCCTCTTTGCTCTGTTGTGCCATGTAGTATTTCTGAGAATATATGTTCCACACCAGCCACGAACCATGACGATCCAGTCTTTCCCAGACATCCAGTTTTTTTTGAGCATAAGAAAGACCATGTGCCAGAGACCTATTGCTCAGACAATATGCCAGCTGAAGGGGAAATAACAACCAGGCAAACAGCTGATATCAATGACTCGTCAAAAGAAGTTTCTAGGCGATTCACTTCCCTTAAAAATTATAGCACAATTTTGCCTAGCAATACTAAGTTTTTTGAAGAAGATAATTGTCAGAAAAGATCATTCTTTACGCAGAGGAATGTTGAGTCGACTTTCCAGGACACAAATTATGGTAGTAAGGAAGAAACTGTGAAGACAGGGGCTGAACTGCCTGTTGCAAATAATGAAAATAACCCTTCTCTCTCAGTTGTAGCGAATCGTAAGACACAACACCATCTCCAGGCTTCTACTAGTTCCATGCACTATTTCTCTGAAGGAAATCCAATTCGGACAGTACAAACAGAAACATCAGTAAAATGTCTGCCCTGTCAGAACCCACAGTGGAAGCTGTCACAATGCAAAAATCAAAGTGCTCAAAAGTTATCAGCCCCAAAACGCGTTCACTTTTCTGAAAAGGAAACTAACATTGCAGAAAACAAAAAAATTCGAAAGGCGCAAACTGCAATAAAGCCTTGTAAGAGAAATCCTGAATATTCATATGACATAAATTGGAATTATCTGATTTTTATACAATTAGGCTTTGCACAATCTTTGCAGGTTGTACTACTAGAGCTTCTAAAAGATCAATAAGATCTGGTGGTCACTTTGAACCTGGAGGTCGCCACCTGGACAAATATATAAGAACTAACTTGGATAAGGAGAAGAAAAGGTTGATATTTCAAAGCATGGAATTTTTGCTTACTGGGGTTTCTCAACAAAAGGAAAAGGAAATTGAGGGTCTCATTCGAAAATATGGGGGCATAGTCCTTACTCAATCTCCATCTACAAACTTGAAGGGAAAGAGAAGTTCTAGGTTGAAGTCTCAAGTCCTTCCTGTTGTTTTATGTTTGAAGAAGGTCAGTGCCCATTTGTATGTATTTTTTCTGAAATATTATGTTTAAAGTGCTTTTTTATTTATCTGCATAAATTTATGTCATGTAGTTCCAATCATTTGGCTGCCAGTCAGATACTGGAAAAAGAAGATAAAATTTAGAGAACAGTCTCTGGATTCTTTAATTTTATAATCTTTCCTCAGAAAATTTATTAGGTCAAATTCTTTGTTATCACTGAATAAAAGTTGTAATATGTATTATAGAATATCATGACCAATGAAGAGGCTTTTGCTATTGTAAACTGTCTCGACTACAATTTCTGATGAAAGCATACCTTGTATTTCTCTTCATTGCAATAAAGTACGAGTCAGTGAAGGTTGAGTTTGCAGGCTTTAGCTCGATCCTTACCTGCTTCTGTGTCTTTTGATTAATTTTCGGTATTCTTGACTGTAAGGATTTATCAATCTCTTCTAGATTGCAACCAAAAAGCACCAATGTGAGAATTCTAGCTATGTTGTTTCTGGCATCTACGACATAGATTCAGATTGTGTTCCATACATTGCTAGCTGTTAAATCTCACAATATTGCACTTTTGTCTTAAGAATATTGCAGTATTTTTAAATAAAAGGGGTTATAAAGCTGTGACCGTCTTGGCATTTTTCCACCTTGATGTTTTCTATTTCCTAATTATGTCTGTTGCCTGGTGGAAATGACTAATTCCTGTTCTGTTGTTATCTCAGATACAATCATTCAAGTTCTTGTATGGATGTGCAGTGAATGCTTATGTGCTCAGACTTGACTGGCTTATGGATTCAATTGCTGCAGGTTTTGTCTTGCCACCGAAGAGGTATGCTTCAGCCATGCTTGCATCTGTGCTTTGTTTATATCTTGTCTAGCCTGATATTGCTGTTTTTTGTTTCTTGATAACTGTTTATTACAATACAAATCCAATGTGTTTTCCTCACCTAATATCTCTTGGCTTATGAAATGCTCCGCTCCCTTATCACCTGTCAATGAATAAAAGAGGACAATATTATACTTGGCTGTCCTTTTAAGCAACAAGCTGTCATTTATTTCCCACCTCTCTCTCTTTATACTTCTAAAGCGTCTTGCTTTTATCATCTTCAGTCTTTTAGGGTCTGGCCCCTATGGTGCATAGGTTGATTGAAAATGGTATAGATGCGTCTAGATTTGAAATCCAGCTTTTTATGCGGAGCTAGTTGCTCTTTGGTTTGTGGCTATCAAGTTTTCACCATATCTTTCAATGGTCACTTACATGCCTCATATTCTGTGAGTTACAAGATTCTATTTATTGCATTGTGCTGTAGATTTGACCCTTCGTTTTCATTTTATCACATTGTGATGTAATCTTTGATTACTTGTTAGGTATATGATCCTATCCAGGAATATCAGCAGAAGGCACGACAAAGTTTATACAGCTGCGAAGTACAACATTCATTCTCTTCTTTTTAACAACCTGGGCATCATGCTTCATGGAAAAAGCAAACATTTTACAAATATTACAACCATTATCAAGGTATACTGTATACACTTGCTGGTAACGTAAAAAATGACGTGCATGCCAATGATTGGGATTATCCTAATATTGCTGTCACTTTGTTACTGATGGTATTTTGTTTCTTGAAGAAGAAGAGGTTAGTTGGCCCCTATATTGACCAGAGAAATAGGTCCAAATACACAACAGAGGCCTAAAATGATATATTTTGTTTACCAAAAAAAAATAAAAAACGATATATTTCGTAGTTTGGAATTACATTTCTACTTTTGTAAATCAGAGTATGTCTGTGAGGTTGGAACAACAGAAAATTTCAACATCGTAATTTTGAATGAAATTGCTTCCTTACATCTTGATTACAAGAAACATGAATTTGTTGTTGTTATTATCTCATTCATATGATAAAAAACTAATGGTCTTCCTTTATTTTATCTTTGTCTTGCTCAGCATGGTGGTGGTCAGGTTTTCAAAACACTGCAAAGATTAATCCAAACTCTTGAAACTGGCAAAATTTCAATGGGTGTTGTTGTGGCTGATGAGGAGACTGTTGCTTCTCGTCACCTGAAGCACTGTGCTCTGGAGCAGAATATACCCATGACGGTCAGTTTTTACTGCAAAAAGTAGAAAATATCTCAACTGTCAATGTAATCTGACTCAAGGCTACTGATACTGTTGCAGTCAATTTACTGGATCATAAAGTGCTTGTATGCTGGACAGCTTATTCCCTTGGAGGAGAAAAAAAATTCCTGGTGTCTGCCTGCTCTTAAGCTTCAAAGACACCAAGATTCCTTGGAATTAAGTCAAGAAATATGAATCTGACCATCATTGGCTGTAAGTACTTGATG
The DNA here is from genome assembly GCA_028749325.2 of Caryopteris x clandonensis. Classification (NCBI taxonomy): domain Eukaryota; kingdom Viridiplantae; phylum Streptophyta; class Magnoliopsida; order Lamiales; family Lamiaceae; genus Caryopteris; species Caryopteris x clandonensis. Next base: position 363,361 of record JAPYKT020000024.1, on the reverse strand, counting down.
ATGTTCAGCTACACAATTAATAAAATATTTTTGTCATAGTTGAAGGCTTGAAGCCATAAATGTAGTTTGTGGTTCTCACCGTAAAATCAGAAATTTTTTTCTCAAGCTGATTACATCATATTACAGATTATGATTATCACTGGCGAGTCTCTTGAAAAGCCAATGCTTGTCCACATTACTGAAATCACCCCCCCCCCCCCAAAAAAAGTATGATATCTGTGTTTATCTAAATTTGGACTACGGACATTTTATTTGCATGTTCTTAAGTTTCAAGGTTGTCAACCGATTTTTTATGCTCGATAAGATCACAAGATGTAATGATCTAGTGTGTGTTTTTGTCACAGGGGCCAAATTCCCACCAACACTTACAGTTTCTTGATGAGCTTTAATTGGAGGATTATTCACTCCTTGAAGACTTCTTGGTCTGGTTTTTCTCCTGCAGTTCGAAGATGAACTTCAACGAGAAATCTTGGAGTAAGAAAAGCTGGTAAAGGTCTGCAAAAACTTCCAATGAGATTGGCCTTCTTGTTAAAACAGAAAAACTACATTTGATGGTTGGAAAAAAGAGAATTCCTTTGCACTAAGGAAAAAACAGCCAATCTCGAGCACCTGTGCCTACAGTGCCGATCACTGGTCAGTTTGATATAAATCTGTTGTGTTCTGCCTGCAAGATGTATCCCTGAAATGGACATGGGATTTGATTTGTTTGTGATAAATGGCATATATTTATATGTTTGTAGTCAAGCTTTTTAGTCCTCTTGTAGTCAACAAGTTTCATACTGACAGATTGGATGTCCAAATTCATGTAAATTTCTAATGGTGTGCAGATTATAGTTGGGTTGCCTTCAGGCAGATTTGCATGGCAGGATTTTGATGGAAGGCTAAAACAATACCATATATAATATTTAGAAGGGTCTTGGAAATAATTATTCTGTAAGCCATCTTCTTTGCTTTACACCTTTTTGTCCTTTATAGACCACTTTTGGACCAATTTTGGAACTGGATAGAAGAGGAAATAGAAATGGGTCCGTATTATAATACCACCAAAATTTCAGCCGTTATTTTACCGTACCCTTAATTTAACGCTGTAAATTTTTATTCAATGAATTAATTGAACATGTTAGTGCAACGGTCTCACTTTACCCTCCTCATCCACCATCCTATGCGAATCTTAATCGCTTTTTCAGAGGCTTAGTAAATAGCTGTTGCTCTGCTGAGCATATCTTATTTGCGCGCCAGTCTGATCTCAAACACTTTTTCTTTTTATTTTATTTTTTCTATTTGAGTTTGATGTATTTAATAGAAACTATAGATAAGATTGACTTTGCTTGTGGAAATTTATCGTGTTGCAATATATTTTTTTCTTAGATCTGCAAAAACAACGATTGTATTCGATGAGGATATACGATAATTGACAATGTTGAGGTAATTTTTTCCTTAAATATACAGAACAACTATTGTATTCCTCGTTTTAGATTGTTGATCTTAGAAAATTGTGAGATATTGTAGAATTATCTGAGTTCTACATTTGAGATGGGGAAAGAAATATTGATTTCATTTCTTGTTTTTGTCATTCTCACATAGTTCAGGGGGTGTTTGGGTTGGGCTGCCTCTATCCGGATGAAGATGTAGGAAACAAGGGAACCAACCCACCTCCCCCAAAAAGGATGGGTGCGTAGAAAGCGGAGTTGATGTGGCCTTTTTAGTTCAATATTTGTGTGTGTGAGAGAGAAGATAGAAAGAGGAGAGAGAGATGAATGAATATAAATTATCAGTTATAATCTAATATTAATATTTTGTTCCACATACAGTAAAAATATTAATTCCCGTGCAATGCATAAGATATAATATATTTTATTATACTAAGAATTTATAGTAAAATTATATTTATTATTATTATTATTATAAAAATGTATATAAATTATTATTTATATTAATTATATAAATATTATCAATTTATAATATAGTTTATTATATTATATTATATTTTATTTCTTTAAAATTAGTTTTATTAAATAATAAATTGTATGATATTTTGAAGTGAATTTTGAATTGTTCTTGAAATGAAAATAAATATTTTAATATACTAAAAACTAATGAGGTTAAACAATAAATTATAATATTTTATAAATTCAATATTATAATATTTTATTTTTATAAAAAATAATATATATTTTTAGCTTAAATCCATTTCAAAATTTGATATATTATTTTTTAAATCCATCATATATATTAAATTTAAGAAATAATATTCAATTCATAAAAAACTAAACTTCATACTTTAAATATAATTATTTATTTCAATATATACAATATTGATGTTAAATTAAAGATCATAAAATGAAGATTAATTTGATATATCATATGTTAAAAATAAATTTAAAACGGAAAAAATATTTTAATTTTTCCATTTTCAAGAAAAATACAAATAAAAAAGAGAGATAAAAAAGTATATAGAAGGCACATGTCAATTGTTTGTGAAGACACGTGTCAGAGAAGAGACACATTCCTAGATGTTCGCCCTTACGATGCGCGTGATATAATATATTTATTGTATTAATAATTTATAATAAAATTATGTTATTGTAAATAAAAATGTACATAATCAATTATCTATATCAATTATATTTATTTAAATATTATTCAATTTGAAATATAATTTTATATATTCAATATAAATATTTTAATTTACTAAAAACTATTGAAGTTAAATAATAAAGTAATAGTTTACTATTTTTATTTTTATGAGAAAATTATTTGCATTTTTAGGTTAAATTAATATAAAAGTTTGATATACTATTTATTCAAATTCATCACATATATCAAAATTTTAAAATTAATAATTGAATGCATAAATTTTATATTTCATCCAAAAAATTGTATTTCATAATTTTAAATACAATTATTTATTTCAATATATACAATATTGGTGGCATATGAAAGATCACAAAAAGAAGATTAATTTGATATATCATATATTAAAAACGAACTTAAAACGAAAAATTTACTTCAAATTTTAAATTTTGGTAAAATAGGAGAGAGAGAAAAAGAGAGAGATTGATACATGTCAATAAATTATAAAGAGATGTAATGAGAAGAGAACAAATTTAATGTATAGATTTTAAAATTAATAATTTAATGTATAAAATTTTATATTTCATCCATAAAAATTAAATTCTATAATTTTAAATATTAATTTATTTCAATATATACAATATTGGTATCAAATTAAAGATCACAAAAAAAATAATAATTTGATATATCATATTTTAAAAACGGACTTAAAACAAAATGATTATTTGAATTTTTAAATTTTAGTAAAAAATTAAAATAGGAAAGAGAGAAAGTGGCAGTTAAAATGACAAAAAATATATATTTGAAATAAAAAGAATAAAAAAGTCTCCAATGGACACATTGCAGAAAATACTAACAATTGTTACTGAACTGACACATGGCAAAAACAACTTTTAAGACTCCATTATTTTATATAGAGAATGATATATATATATATATAGATTGGTACATGTCTTTTATATATTATATATTATATATATTGTATGCCAAATTTACTATAAAACAAATCACAAAATTTTCTAAAAAACTGAACAACAACTACTCTAGCAAATCACGGTATTCTCTAAAAAATAACAACAATAATCATTCTTAATATTATAATAAATATAAAAATTAATAAAAAAATTTAATATTACTATTTTTGTGAATGAAAAATACGGGAAAACATGTGTTACTGTAAATAGATGGACTTCTACTATTATATATATATATATATAGATTTCCCAAAATTATATTGTATAAAACTAAATCCAACATATAATTTTTATTTTAATAAAATATGTTTCATTCTAGATTAGATCATGATGAGGTAAAAATATTGTCATATATTTGAAAATCTAATTATGTGGTGATTGCTTGCAGGATCGCACGGATAAGATATGCAAATCAAAATCAAAGAAAGTCAAAGAGTTAACAAAAAAGAAGATCTTTAAGGAAGGAAAATTTCATGGATTAGAAAAGAGAAGCTGATTGGAGGCGACACCTAAATAGAGACGCGATTGAGCAAATCATGGATGGAGATTTGTAGCGATTTGATGCAAAAGTCAAAGCTCTATAAAAGGCTGATGACGTGAGAGAGCTGTGAGGTTTTTATGTAGAAGCTGTTTGATTCGGGAGAATGCAATAGCACAAGAGTTATTTGAAGGCGAACAGTCAGATAACAACACAGAGATAGTTTAATTTGAACTAATGTACCACTTGTTGGACTCGGGAGAGAACAACTTCCTATAGACGGGAGTTTACAAAAAAATTCATCTAGGGGACTAGACGGTCAAGTAAGGTATTAGAATATGTCTTTATAGATTAGACAAATATTTAGAGGGAGTCTAAATATGTGTGAGGTCTATCTGTAAGTTTATGGAAACAAACAGTTCGTCTAATTAATATACTTCATAGGAAGAAGGGATTCTTTCTCGTAATTGTTGAAATTCCAGTTTTAGCTTTTGCAATTTCAATTACAATTCAAATATCTATTGAACTGAAGCACACACACACATGAATTCTGATCTAACAATTGGCACCAGAGCAAGTTCCATTTTTTGTGTATAAACAGGTTGATCTAGGGACAAAAATATAGGATCGTATGAAAGAGCTTCACTACGACTGCTGTGTCTTGATGGACCAAACTCTCTATTCTGAAAATCCATGGTGATGATCTACCTCAGGTCCAAAAGATGCGAAGACGCTATCCTGATGAAGTGGACCTGGCAAAAAATGATGGATGGAAAAGATTTATCTAAAGTCGTTGACAAACCCAAAACCCTGTGAACCGAAGATGAAAAATGTACAAAAGATGCAAATTACACAACATTATATTCGATACTTGCATCCGTGGGTCTAATGAGACACAAACTAATCATTCACTGCAAAAGGTTAAAGATGCTTGGGACGCACTTCAAAAACAGTTCGAAGGAAATGAATCAGTAAGGACATCAAACTACAAAGACTAGCCACACAATTTGATGAAATCCAAATGAATGAGGAAGAAAACATTGAGATTTACTATGCAAGGTTCAGTGACATTGTGAACCAATGTTACACTCTCGGAGAAGCCATTGATGAGAAGGTACAAATCATGAAAATTATGAGAACCATCACCCCGAGATTTAGGGAGAAAATCATCTTTTTGGAATCCTTCATGAAAGTTACCCCGATGTCTTTGGATAATTTTATGGGAGAACTAGTACCTTTAAGATGAACAACAGACTTGACATTGTAAAAAACAAAGGAATGGCACTCACTACTGAGTCGTCCGCGGAGTTCATTGTAAAAGAAATGACCGAGCTTGCTAACAAGATGGCATTACTGACAAGAAACTATGGCAAGCTCATGAAAAAATACAACAACATGTTGACGTTCACCAAGAGTTTGAACTCAAGTGAAACTACAAAAAAAGGGAGGTAACTAAACTCAAAACTTCAAATAGGGAAATTGAAAATAGTCAGATCAATGTAGGGAATGCAAATGATTTGGACACTATCAAGCTGAATGTCCCAACTTTCTCAGGAAAAACAAAGCACTAAAAGTCACGTGGAGTGAATCTGAATCTGAAGGAGATGAAGAACTAGATAACGAAGAGACGATATACTTTAGCAACCTTGCTACGTACACTTCCTCAAAAGACCTGATGTATCTCACTTGTGTTGTCCAAACTGAAGGAGAACTAAAGTCTTTAGAAGAACCCAACTTTGATGATCCAACACTTGAAGACTTGGAAAGAATGTACAAACAAGTAACAACCAGATGTACACAAGCAACTGAAGTTATCAGAAGACTGGAGAACAAAGTAAGGGAATATAAAAGTGCTGGGACTATTGCCACATAACACAAGGACCTGGATTGGTTAAAGTATGAATTCAAAATCTTAAGAGAAATCAATGAAAGATTGAATGATAAACTAATTTCCTCATAAAGAAAATTAAGGGAACTTGAGCATCAGATCCAAATTAAAAAAATGAAAATTTCAACACTCGAGTTCGATCTCAAAAGAGTACCAGATTCCATATACGAAAGCCTCCAAGTAATCTCTACTTTAATTGATAAACTAACTGACACTGTGTCTAAATTGAAGGATAAGGAATACGAAGTATTACCCCTCCGAACTGAGTTAGACAAAGCAGTGCGAACTATACTGGGACTGAACAGTGGCAAGGGCAAATTTGATGAAATACTTGCATATGGAAGACCACAAGGTAACAAGACTAGAATTGGTTACACTGAAGAGAGACCACCTGGAATAACCACATTTGTGGTAGCTAGTACTTTGACCATTCATACAAACAACTTGGCAGTACTGTGTGAAAGAGGTAATGAAAAAACTAAAGGTACGAACAAATTCATACCTACTTGTCATCACTGTGGAGCACCTGGACATATTCAACCTAATTGCTACAGGATGAAACATGATCTACAATTAGGTAACATCTCTAATTGAAATGTGTATGGAGTGCCCTTAAGAAATTATACTGAATCAAATATAGTTCACAGTGACAAAAATAATCTAAAAAACTAGTCTTAGAAAAAGAAATGGGTAATAAAGAGAAGTAACGTGTGTCTCACTTCTTCAATAGTCTATTTTGGTGCGAAGAACACTGGAACGTGGTACTTCGACAGTGGCTGCTCCCACCACCTGACGGGCAATGCTACCTATTTATCCAACATCACTTAGATAGAGGGAGAGTCAGTTACGTTTGGTGACGGTAAGAGTGAATGTGTCATAGGTTAAGGTACTCTTAACGTGGATGGTTTACCTAAACTGTCAAATGTTTTCTTAGTTGAAAATCTTAAGGCAAACCTGTTAAGCATTAGCCAAATATGTGACCAAGGAATGCGTGTTAACTTCACTAATGACAAATACATGGTTCTTGACAGTAGTGAATGTTACATTCTTACAGGAACTAGATCAATTAACAATTGCTATCTTCTTGATAGGAACTTAATGTGGTACAAGGCTGGCTCTGGAAGTACATAAGTCTGGCATCAGAAACTTGGACATATTGGAGACACACATCTCATTGCTCTGTTAAAGTCACAATGTGTAAGAGGATTACCAAAATTACCAAACAAAGAACAAGGAATATGTGGTCCTTGCCAGTTCGGCAAACAAGTGAAAAGCTCTCACAAAGGAACCCAAGAGGTTTTTACACATCAAATTTTAGCCCTACTTCACATGGATTTGATAATATCTATTCAGACTGAAAATGCTGAAGGTAAAAAGTATATTTTTGTGTGTGTAAGATGAATTTTCAAGATATACTTGGGTAAGACTCCTTTGAGAAAATAAGACACCTTTGATGAATTCGAAAAACTTATCAAATTACTTGAAACTGAAAAAAATAGCTTTGTTGTTCGAATACGAAGTGACCATGGAAGGGAATTTGAAAATAATGCATTCTTTGATTTTTGCACCTCACATGGTATTTCTCATAAGTTTTCAGCTCCAAAAACACCGGAACTAAATGGAGTTGTTGAGAGAAAGAATCGCAAACTACAGAAAATGGTCAGGGCCATGATGCTAGGCAAGAATGTGACACACAAATAGTGGGTTGAAGCGGTAAGTTCTGCATGCTATGTCACAAATCGAGTATACCTGAGAAAAGGAATAGGTATGACTTCATACCAAATCTGGAAGGGCAAAACATCAAACCTCAGTTATCTTCATGTGTTTGGCTGTAAGTGCTACATTTACAATGACTAGGAACAACTGGGTAAGTTTGACGGGAAAAGTGATACTAGTATGTTCCTTGATTATTCTACAAACAGTCGATCATTTTGTGTATTAAATCTAGGAATTCAAACACTTGTTGAAAGTACTGATGTTGTTTTTTGAAGACTCCTTGGGAAGTTAGGATACTGACCTAGATGAAACATGATTGTCCTCAGTTCGAACTACCAGTGAAATCAGAGACAAGACAACAGAAGAAGCTGATCAAACTTTAAGCATTCAAGAACTTGAAAATCATGAACCCTTCACTAGAGTTCAAAAGGAACACCCCAAAGAACTTATTATAGGAAATCTAAATGAAGGAATAAAAATTAGAGGAAATCCAAAACCTGATTACCGAAAATGGAAGGATTAGTGAATCACTCATGCTAGACATCAATGATAAACCCAAGAACATTAAGGAGGACCTCAAAGATGAAAACTGGATATTAGCCATGAAAGATAAACTAGAACAATTTGCCATAAATGATGTTTGGACGCTTGTCCCTCATCCTGATAGTGCGAACATCATTGGGACTAAATGGATCTTCAAGAACAAAACCAATGAACAGGGCAACATTACAAAGAATAAGGCTAAACTGGTTGCTCAAGATTATACTCAAGTGGAAGGAATTGACTTTGAAGAAACCTTTTCCCTAGTCGCCCGGATGGAGTCTGTAAGAATTCTTTTTTCATTTGCATGAATAAAAAATTCATTCTCTATCAAATGGATGTAAAAAGTGCTTTTCTAAATGGTTTTTTAAAAGATGAAACCTATGTAGAGCAACCTAAAGGTTTTGAGGGTCCATATTACCCAACACATGTGTACAAACTAAAAAAGATGTTGTATGGACTAAAGCAAGCCCCGAGAGCTTGGTATGAATGGCTTACAAAGTTTCTGCTTGCTCAGGGATACAAGCAAGGGGTAGTGGATCAGACCTTGTTCATCAATTGGTCGAACAATGATATAATTATTGCAAAGATATATGTAGATAACATTGTGTTTAGGTTAACCTCAAAAGACAAAGTGAACAGCTTTGTCAAGGTAATGTCACGAGAATTTGAAATGAGCATGGTTGGTGAATTGTCTTACTTTCTTGGATTGCAGGTTAAATAAAGCAAGAATGGAATAATGATACATCAAGGAAAATTTGCCAACAATCTAGTGAAGAAATTCAGTCTTGAAGGTTGCAAAATTGACTTACACCCATGGGAATTAATACCAAGATGTCCAAAGATGAAAGTGGAACAAATGTTGACCCAAAATTATATAGAAGCATGATAGGAAGTCTACTATACCTTACTGCACGGATATAAGTTTCAGTGTGGGACTTTGTGCAAGATATCGATCTAACACGAATGAATCACACCTTAAGGCTGTGAAGCAAATAATTCGCTATATGGCAGGTACTACTAATTATGGCCTAAAATACTCCTTTGACACTAAACCCATCCTTGCAGGATACTATGATGCGGATTGGGCCGGTGATGTGGACGATAGGAAAAGTAATTCTGGGGGATGCTCTTTATAGGAAACAACTTGGTCTGATGGCTCAGTAAAAAATAGAATAATATATCCTTGTCCACAGCTGAAGCCAAATGCATTTCTGCCGGGAGCTCATGCTCTCAATTAGTATGGATGATGAACATGTTATGCGACTATGGTATGAACTTGAACCCTATGACTTTATTTTGTGACAATATGAGTGCGATAAATATGTTCGAAAACCCTGTATAACATTCTCGAACCAAGCACATTGACATTAGACATCACTACATTAGAGAATTGGTTGAAAAAAATATCATTGTACTAGAACATGTTCCTACCATTAGTCAACTTGCGTATATATTCACCCAGTCCTTAGATTCTCAAAGATTTATATCTATGAGGAAATCATTGGGAGTCTGTTGTTCTCAGTAAAACTATATTACAAAAAATGGGGAGAGGGGGGAGAAATAGGGGTTCGGATTATTATAGATGTCATATGTAGGTTTAAATTTTGGTTTGTTTTGAACTTCGAATCCTATGTGTCTTCTCTCAAGAATTTGGAAAGAGCTACAACCTTGAAATGATGCAATGTTAAGCTATCATCTGTATGATTGAGCATCATGCACAGAAAATGATAGGTCAGTGAAAGCTACCAATCTTTGTTCTTATCTGGTTCGCACAAAAAGGGGTTATAAAGGTATTTTGAGCTCATCACACTGGGTTTTTCTAGTGTGGTAATTGATTGTGTGGTTTGCGAGCTACTACACAATGTTTGAGCAGAATGAGTGATAAGGATAATTAAGTTTCTAACTTGTCGACGAATGAATCATGATTACAAACTCGAACAGAGACAGAGGAATTTTCCTAGTGTATCTTCAAAACTAATTTCCTGCTGAATGATATCTACTGTATATCTTCAAAATCATTATTTCTCACTATAGTAACCCGAATATTTCTATATGCGTAATCATGTTATGGGGAATGATTTATTTTATTTCAATGCAAGCCTATGTGATTTAATTATTTATGGATGATTAATTATGATTCTATGATTTGAATGCAAAATATATATATAATTAATTGAATTATTATGTGCTTAAGGTAATTAGCTTGGAATTTATTATGCTCACATTTTATTAAAGCTTAAATGAGCTTAATAAAAATACCCATGGATTTTGAAGTCCATTAACTACGGCCCGAAGCCCAATAAGATGACAAACCCGTATATATACATATATATATATATATGGAATATGAGGATTAATTATAGATTAATAATCATTTACTAGGGTTTATCAGTTTGGGATTCTCCAGTGAGCTGCCAGTCCATTCAATATCCTTCTTCCTTATTTCTTCATTCCTTCTAATTTTCAGGTACTCTTATGGTAAATAATTTGAAAGTCTTATTTATACATTTCTGAATTCAATGAAATTTTAATATGTTGTTCCCTATTATGAGGTTGAACTACAGTTACACTTTCATGCAGATTGGATATGTTAGAATATTCTACCACTTGCTATCCAGGTTTACAAATTCCAACATTTATGATTGTTAAATTCAAAATATATGCTTATACATATCCAAATCCCTTAAATTTTGAATATGTCATTCAATCCTATGATTTCAATTCACTTTAAAATTTTAGGTCAATTGGTTATCTATTTTATTTCATATGAATTTTCTTTAATCTAGATCCAAATTTATAAACTGCTACAATTCTGATTTGAGAATTCGAAATATAGGTTCATATTTATCCAAATCTCTTTAATATTTAATATGTCATTCTTATAGGTGTTATGCATCTCTAAAAAAAATTTCAAGTCAATCTAGTTTATAGTTCATATGTTATAATATTTTTCCTACGGTTGTGCAGGATTTACATCTTCAGCTATTTCAATTTAAAAAATCTAAAATCAATAGTAAATCTTCTAAAAGAGACAAGAAATTTTTATAACACACTTTCACATGATTCTAGTTTCTACGGTTCAAAATTCAGCTCGTTCCTCTACATAGTATGTAAATTATAAAAAAATCATTCCCTATTGCGCAGTAGGAATATAAATCGAATAGTCATAAAATCTTTGTTTTAAATCCGATTAGACTCAAATCAGTGGAAAAATATTATAAATTTCATTATCTATAATTGTTTTGAGAAAAATGAAGTTTTGAATTTATTTACTATGCACGAACTTCGAGATCAGAATGTGGTTAAGTTTAAAAGAAGTTCGTTTTCACAGCTTTTATAAATGTTAGTCCCCGTTTCCACTTCCTAAAATATTTTAAGTCAATTTATATAGTTTCTAGTCAGTAGCATCTTAGAGTTTCATAGATTAAGATTTTATTTAGTTAAGGGGTTAATAGTCTATAGTTCATCCCTATTGTAGGAGCTCCAGAAACCTCAGGTTTAGCACCAGACATAATTGAAGATACCATCCCTGCTACTTTAAGAGATGGGTGATACTCTCACACTAATTGTGTGTTATGGTTTGTTTAATTACCCTCTGGCAAAATATGCATGATTATATGACAATTATTTATGATATACGTTGGTATTGTGAATGTTAAATGTGACATTATGATGGTTCGATGACATAATTTTATGAAGAGAATGTTTGACATTCATATGCGATGTTTTATTTGCAAGATTCATGGTAAAGTCGCACAATTTGTAAGGTATACGGATAATATCGTACATAGATACAACTAATATTTGCAGGATGACCCGTACAAGATTTTGATCGAAAGATCACTTCGGGTAAATCCCCAACTCATGATGCTCGAGCGGGATAAAGTGGTCCCAAGCAAGATTGATGTGCTCTTATGTGTACTATAATAAGTAAATAGTATACATCTTACATGATTCATAGTTTATGGTTATATGTGAAGTGCTTCAGTGTACAATGTGCCTCTATGCGATGTAAATTATTATATTTTCATGTGTATATACTCTTGTGGGTAAAAGAGTTATCCAACGAAGTGTTATCCAACACTTACCCCCTCACCTTTTCAGGTAAGGAAGTCAAGGAGGAGTGAGCTACGCTGTGGAGCCGGCCTGTGGACTGTGCTTTTGCCACATTTAAAAGTTTGAAGTTTCTTGTTTATCCCATAAATTTAAAACAACTCTATTTTGCTTTTGAATTGCTTTATTATTGATTCTCCTGCGATTTGATGAACAAGTGTAGTATATTTCTGTTTTGGTTTTTAACAATGATTCATAATTTTTCTTGTGATTAGTTGTGAAAACTTAAATCGTGGTTTTAGAAAAAGAAGTAGTTGTAATATTCTGAAAGTAATTTTGGGATGTTACACTCACTTACTAAGAATAGTGATGATACTGCAAGTTTGACCTAGTAAAAATTGGGCAACAGGTATTCGTTAATTTTTTGCCTTATAATATTGATCTTTGACAAAGTAAAAGGGTCTAGGGATTATATGTGAACGTGGAAAAAATGGTCAAGGACGTGGGGTGGTTATTCAATGGGCCTGCATTCACTATATCCAATGAATGTGGTCACGTGTCTAAAAGCTGGGTCAAGAGTGCTTTGAGGTGGGACTATTTAAATGTTTATCTGCATGCTTTAATTATCACTTGCACACAGAAACGAAAGGTCACCTGACTATCCACACATCAATAGTCTCAGTCTGTTGTTCACTCTCTATTCATCCACCCTACTAATAAATTAATTCTTCAAGTTTCAAAGGAAGAATAGTTCATATTTTTTGCAGGAAGAACATAGCGAATGAGGGCAATGAATCAAACGGTAGGCGACCAAGCTAGGCATTGGTGCCTTTCCTTGACCTTGAACAACTTGAGATCCTACCTCCATTGAATGCTCATGTCGAACAAAATCCTACTTCTCCCATGGTTCCTGATGACCAAAACCCGCTTCCCCCGCTGAAACCCTGGTGGCCACCCCTTCCATCATTCCACCATTTCCCTCACGGGAGACCCCACCTTCGACTACAGTTCAACCATCCGAACCTCTCAGTAGTAAGAGGAAACACAGTGCTAAACCCCCTGTCAAAACGAGCAAACACCCAACAAAATTTGTACCGCCACCAAAATCGAAGAACGTATTGGTTGATTTCTCCACTGACAAGGAAATTCCAAACTCTCCACCATGTCGATCGCACAGAAAAAGAACCTCCTCACCAGTTACATCAACCACATCTGCTCGAGGTTGAACAAAAGGTGAAAATGACTCTATGATATGAGGTCATGCTTTTTTGAAATCTTTCTACTCTGAGGCAACTTATGACCACTTCAAATTGTTTCAATCAATGGATTTCTAGCCTGAGAGAAATTTAGATTTAAAATGGTTTGACAAAACCCTAATTATGGTATGTATTAGGAATTGTGGTTTAGAAGGAATTGTGACTAATTTGGGTCATTTTTATGAATTCAATGTACATGAGTTCTATCCTAATTTGGTAGCAGGCATTCAAAATTCAGAATCGCCCCGTTTGGAAATATTTTTGTTCGTAACAAAATCATTAAATTATGTGTTAATGCGATTAATGAATTTCTTGAGTTGAATGGGGTCGATGAAGAAGATTTGGATTTAGGTGAAGTTGTAAACTACTTTTGTAATGGTAAACTATCTAAATGGACTAAACCAGGCATTTCACCCTTGGTTCTTACACTCAATGGAAACCTTCTTCACAAAATTGGGCGTCACAACTGGACCCCTACGTCAAATAAGTCCCATCTGAATGCAACCCATGGTGTGTTCATCTACAAAGTCCTAAACACTAAACCAATTGATTTTGGGAAAGTGGTATTGGATGCTGTCATGGGCTTTGTTGAACGCCCTGATCCCTGAAAGAAACTTCCTTCCCCAGCCTCATTTAGGGTTTTTTATCCTATCAAGGCATTTAGGTTGGGGCCTCAGATGTCCTCAAAGCTGCACCCCCATTGAAGATGGCTACGCAAGAAGCAAATGTTTATTCAAAACCACGAGCAGTGGAACCAACCCTTAACCGTCTGAAGTTGCTGACAATCTACCCCTATTTTTACATCAATAAATAGAGATATTGGACACCCTTGCCACAGAGGCTGCAGCTCAAAAGTTGCACCTTTCTAACATACTTAAATCTCTTGACATTCCCTTAATGCAGGTCCCTCGAAGACTGCCAATCCTTTGGCAAGTGGTTCGAAAAAGGGGGAGACGTCTGGAGCAGGAGCAGAGAAGGGAAAGAAGAAAAAGATTGAAGGGAAAAAAGGAAAGTCCCGTCTGGTGGACGAAGAGTTCAACTACCGAGTTGAATCAGAGGTGAACGACAATTGGGCTAGTGAGGCCAGCTCGAATTAAGGGGGAGTTGAAAGAAAAAAATGGCCGTATGTTAATTATAGTTTTCTTGTCATTGGGATGTTTAAAAACAATTGTTAACTAGTTGTTGATCTGTTTTGATTTTGATCATGGTGTTGAAACATTGGATTATATGTTCACGTTTGTCTTTTTAATGCTAGGGATTGGTTGATTCCAACTATTATGCATGACATAATTTTTGACTTGTTTCTATCCAACATTAGTGTAAAAAATTGCAGGCTTGCAGATTTTTGAATCAAATGTCAAAGGGGGAGATTGATGAGGTAAAAGTATTGTCATATATTCGAAAATCTAAATCATGTGGTAATTGCCTACAGAATCGCATGGACAGGATATACAAATAAAAAAAAGGTTAAAGAGTTAAGAAACAAGGAGATCTTTAAGGAAGAAAGATTTCGTGGATTAGGAAAGAGAAGTAGATTGGAGGTTGCACATAAATAGGCACGCAGTTGAGCAAATCATGGATGAAGATTTGTAGCGATTTGATGCAAAAGTCAAAGCTCAATAGAAGGCTGAAGATGTGAGAGAATAAGACATCTCTGTTACATTTGATTAAAGAAGTTATATGCAAAGAGTTGTGAGGTTTTTATGTAGAAGCTATTTGATTTAGGAGAATACAATAGCACAAGAGTTATTTGAAGGTGAACAGTTAAAGATCAACACAGAGATAGTTTAATTTGTACTAGTGTACCACTTGCTGGACTTGAGAGAGAACAACTTCTTGGAGTTTACAAAACAATCCATCTAGGGGATTAGATGGTCAAGTAAGGTATTAGAAGATGTGTTTATAAATTATGCAAGTATTTAGAGGGGGTCTAAATATGTGTGAGGTCTATCTGTAAGTTTGGGGGAACAAACGGTTCTTCTAATTAATATATTTGAGAGGAAGAAGGGATTCTTCTTCGTAATTGT
This sequence comes from Caryopteris x clandonensis, assembly GCA_028749325.2. Classification (NCBI taxonomy): domain Eukaryota; kingdom Viridiplantae; phylum Streptophyta; class Magnoliopsida; order Lamiales; family Lamiaceae; genus Caryopteris; species Caryopteris x clandonensis. The sequence continues at coordinate 347,852 of JAPYKT020000024.1, read as the reverse complement.
TGAAATTCCTGTTTTAGCTTCCGAAATTTTAATTACAATTATTATAATATCATAACCATAGATAATTATTTTGGTTAAAAGTTATTGTAACTTTAGATACATGCAGGTTCTAGTAGGAGGAAGTGAAAGTACGGTGCTGAATGGAAATAGACGAGAGTAACCCGAAATAAAATATTCACAAGTCAAGAATGACTTGTGAAGCCAACAGGGCGAAAATTATCCACTAATATAAAGTGAGTTACAAAAAGGAATCGTGTATCTCTTCAAACGATTCTTAACGTACTTGTAATCCAATATGAATTTCAAGTCGGCTAAACTAACTAAGAAAGTAAACTTAAAGAAATAGTGTATCATTCGAACTCTCTGTTGAAAAATCGATAGCAACAAGATTAAAGTAATTTGTCGCTAAACAGTGCAGGATGTTGGAGTCAGAGTGACGACAACTTTCTTAGTAACATACGTCTGTTATACAGACAGATGTAATCTCGTTCAGTGCGTGTTCTGCTTTCTTCCTTGGTTGTATTTATAGAACGCTTCAGTTTGATTTCTCTCCTTCTTCCACTGCCCCACGTTCATGTATTGCCTTTCTCCACTTCTCCTTTATTTTCTCAACTCTCTTCTCATAGGATAGAGTTTTGACCCGGTCTTCAACTGCTTTCCTATTTTGTGGGAATATTGCTTGATGCCCAATCTTGTGAATCTTATCTGTATCTTTCAACACGGAAGAAACCGGCAAAATATATCTTCTAAATCAATTTGACATGTTCAAATCTCAACAATCTCCCCCTTTTTGGCTTTCTTCCCAATTCTCAAATTTTCAACTTGAAGACAACAATTATTCAAAAGATCAAATTTTCCACATGTAGTTATCTCCTCCTGTATCCAAGAGTCCAATATTTTTATCCCCCTAACTTCAAACTTCCCCTTTCTTCAAGACTCCCCCTTCCAGTACAGCAGCAGCATAGCAGCATGGCAACAAATTCAGCACAACAGCAGCAACAACAAATCAGCAGCTACTCATGTTTGATTCAGCAACCAAGACTAGATGAGCAACAAAACAGCTTATCACAACAACGCGGTAGCAAACAGCTGTAGCACAGTACAACAGCAGCACAACCTCAGCATCAACATCTACAGCAGCACAGCTTCAACATCAACAGCAACACAGCACAGCAACAACATCAACAAATCAGCAGCTATTCATGTTCTTCGGGAGCATCATGAGCATCATCTCTACCTTCATCATCTCCACCTTTTGGATTTTCTTCACAATTCCTCAATACTTGAGAATCAAAATTGGAACACAGGACACAATATAAAAAAAGTTTTACCTAGCAAATATATTAGCATTGTTAATCCTGCAAAACTCTCCCTTAATGAAAACTCCCCCTACGTACTTGACATTAAATACCTACTAATATCCAGAATTATCCAAAAAAAATCATAGCCACACCAGAAATCAACACCGAGTTAACCAGTACACAACTATCCCAAGATTATCTCCAAAATAAATTTTCAGGACAAATCAAAGTAGTACATATAATCATGTCCTTCTTCTAAATACAGTGACATGTTCTCCCCCTAAATTTAAAATCCCCCTTAACATATGTCCAATATAGGACAAGCATAAAAATGCACAAGAAGACATATCTACTTCAGATTCCACGCATAATTTTGCATCAGCATTGTAAGCAAAAATCTCAACATGTCTACATCAATGTCAAGCTAGCCTTTCAATTCAAATCAGCATGCCACGCATAAACATCAAAGCATCAATCAGTCTAGCATAATTATTTCCATAAGCACAATTGAAGAGGCATAAGCATTGGCAGCTTGCTCATTGGCAGCAGCAAGCAAATATCAAGCATCATATATCAACATAACTATTTTCATAAGCACAATCAAAGAGGCATAATCATTGGCAGCAACAAACAAATATCAAGCATCATATATCAACATAAGTTCCTTAAAGAAGCTGCAAAGCATAGCAGGATAAACAAAATCAAAAGTCAAACACCGATGTACCCAACAAAAACAAATGTACCCATACTATCATATAGTCCCTTCAACTGCGTCCATTATCGTCACTTGCGGTTTTATCAGCAGCATCAGCATTATCAGCATCATCAACAGCAGCAGCAACATTTCTCCCCCTAATTGGGAAGAAAGGGCATCTCGTATGGCAAGAAGGTGTTTAATCTGGTCATCCAGAGCCCGGACCTGTTGTGCGATAAATTTACGAAAAATAAAGATGGGGTTTGCTGCTGGCGGGACTACATTAGTTGAACCGGAGGGAACGTCAGACAGCTAGGGTAGGTCACAACGTCAATCTCCTTGGAGGAATCCTGGATGGATTGTCAAAATTCTGGGAGATTTGGAGAACACATCTGTGGAGGTGAGCTGAAATCCCTTGTGACGGACAGAGAACAAGGAGGACAGACGGGAAGCTGGGAATGGAATTTTCCATTTCGTGACCATCTATCGGGAGGTACTCTAGCGGCGGTGACCTGGGCGAGGAGCTCCAGAATTTGGGCGAGAAGCCTCGTCCGCCATTGAAGCCAAGTTGAACAGGGAATAGAGATTGGTGAGAAAAGTGATGAAGTCAAAAATGAAGAAGGAAGCATTTATTCAGTGCACGATGACTGTGTGTCTAAAGGAGGCATGAGCTTTCTTTTCTTGTGTAGTGTTGTGACAGTTAAGGAAGACGTGAAGTAGGGGATGCCTGGTGATAATCCAGGGTGCGAAAAGCTCAACTGTCACCAATTTGACTTACACCCACTAACACAAAAGCACACGAGCACTTATCCAAAAAAATTTAAAGAAGCAGAATCTTTTTCAAAAAAAATACACCTATACCGATTTTAAACAACAGAATAGGATTTCTTTCAGAGGGTATATTTGGGAGAATATTATTCATGGGATCAGATCAGGCTTTGAGTTACGACTCCCAACTTTGGCAATTTTTTTTGCGAATAGTAGGTAAGAATTCCAGGTTCTCATCATATTTTTCAAGGTAGCATCGTCGCAGCGAACGCCATGCCCCCCTAGGTACTTTATGATGTGAGGTTGGAAGAATAATTCAGAAACACTCTTTTGACGTAGAGAACATCGTCGCAGCGAACGCCGTGCCCCTAGTTACTTAAGTATTTCATGAATTATTCAACTCATCAGTATTTTACAAGGTAGCATCGTCGTAGCAAGCGCCGTGCCCCCAAGTTACTCTAGTTGATGAGTATTCTTAGCCTAAGATCCTTTTTTTTTTCAATGGAGTCATAGAGGTAGAATGTATTTACAGATTTATGTACAGATTGGATGGAGTATTTCTCACATAATACATGGGCCAAGAGACTTCCTAAGATTGGAAAATCTCTCAAAATCAAGAGCTTTGGTAAATATATCTGCTATTTGACTCTCAGTATTAACGTATTCTAATCGAATAAGATCTTTTTCTACCAAATCTTGAATAAAGTGATGACGAATGTCTATCTGTTTAGTGCGTGAGTGTTGAACATGATTTTTTGAGATATTAATTGCACTAGAGTTGTCATAGAAAACAACAAGAGTATCACTAGGATAACCGTAGTCTTCTAGCATTTGTTTGAGCCACAATAATTGTGTGCAACACCCTCCTACTGCTACATATTCAGATTCAGTAGTAGAGAGGGAGACACAGTTCTGTTTTCGGCTGTGCCAGGAGACTAGGTTATTTCCTAGAAAGAAACATCCCCCACTAGTACTCTTCGGGTCATCAATATCCCCTGCCCAGTCAGAGTCACCAAATCCTACCAAGTTCGTGTTTGTGTGCTTAGAATACCAGATTCCTAAGTTAGAAGTTCCAGCAACATACTTGATTATTCTTTTAACAGCTTTTAGATGACCTTCTTTAGGGCACGCCTGGTAGCGAGCACAAACGCAGGTGTTGTACATGATATCTGGACGGCTTGCTGTCAAATACAGCAGACTGCCTATCATCGATCTGTATAATGTTGGATCAACATTTTGTCCAACATCGTCGGTGCAGAGCTTCTGAGTCGATCCCATTGGCGTTTTCATGTGCTTGGCATATTCCAGATCAAATCTTTGAACAAGGTTGCGAGCATATTTACTTTGAGATATGAAAATACCGTCAGAGCTCTGTTTCACCATATCTCTGTAGTTGACAGGTTCCTTCCGTCGAGCTGTAATTCCTTCATGTACATCTCTGATTACTTGTGTGATTGGGTGGTTTTTCCTTATCCTTCCTGGTGGATCTCTTCTTTCAATCTGCTGAGTGGTGGTGTCTTTTGATATTAGTGGCTCGATTTCTATTTCTGGATCTGAAGGTAATGTTGGTTCCGAGTGTGGTTCAACATTTTGTTCAACATCCAGAATCGACTTCTGTTCAGTTTGTGCGACTTGTCTGGGTTCCAGATAAGTGTCAGTATTGTCTTCTTCTGTTTTTCCTGCCAGATCAGAAAAATTATCAAATACAACATTTACAGATTCCTGAATGATTTTCGTTCTAAGATTAAACACTCGATAAGTGTGACTATTAAGACCATATCCGAGAAATAATCCTTTGTCTCTTTTAGAATCAAATTTTGTGAGTTTATCACGATCATTCAGAACATAGCAAAGACATCAAAAAACATGCAAATATTTCAAATTTGGCTTACGCCCATTTAAAATTTCATATGGATTCATGTGTGTGCCAGGTCTTAAATAAACACAATTAGAGATGTAACAAGCTGTATTCAAGGCTTCAGCCCAAAATCTTTTAGAAAGGTTTTTTGAGCTAATCATTACACAAGCCATCTCTTGCAAAGTTCTGTTTTTTCTTTCAGCTACACCATTCTGTTGAGGCGTCTTAGGTGCAGAAAATTCATGTATAATGCCTAGTTTTTCACAAAAATCAAAAAATAATGAGTTCTCGAATTCTCTACCATGATCTGATCTTATGTGTGATATGCAAGAACCATTCACATTTTTGAACATAGCATGCAATTTTCTAAACACCTCGAACGTTTCAGATTTTTCTCTAAGAAAGTTTATCCAAGTATATCGGGAAAAATCATCAACTAAAACATATAAATACCTTTTACCACCTAAACTTTCAATTTCGATTGGACCCATGAGGTCCATATGGATCAGTTCAAAGTTTCGAGTAGTACCTATAAACTTCATGTGTTCATGAGAGGCTCGAGTTTGTTTACCTTTTTGATATTCTCCACACATAATCTGCTTACCTTTCTCAAGTTTGGGCAAACCTTTTACAATATTTAGTCTTATCAATCTATCAATGTTTCTAAGGTTTGCGTGTCCCAGCTTTTGATTCCAAAGGGTTGTCTCGTCAGTCTGGGCAATATTGCATGTCGAGCTTCTTCCAGCCAAATAGCAGTTATCACTAGATCTTTTACCTGTCATTACACAAACATTTGCCGAGTCAAATACTTCACATTTGTCTTTGTTGAATTTTACCTGAAGATCATCGTCACATAATTGACTTATACTGATCAAGGTGGCCATCAGTCCGTCCACATATAGAACATTTCGAAGGTTAGGGAAACCATCAACAGAGAGGGTTCATTTTCCTATGATTTTTCCTTGAGCTCCTCCTCCATACCTTACTGTTCCTCCTTGGAATGATTCTTAGTTGGTAAGATATCTTTTTGAACCTGTCATGTGTCTTGAACAGCCACTATCGAAATACTAAGACTCTGAATGGCTAGTCTTAAGAGCAGTGAAGACTACATTACATGAAAAACTTGGTTTACAGACCCATTTTAGATTTTGACAGACGGCAGTATTTTTTTGTTTTACGATGTTGTGACAAATGTTGTGCAACACTCGTGGCAACATGTGATTCAACGACAGATCAGTTTTCAATTTTTGACAGTAGGGTTGTATATGCCCTGGTTTGAAGCAGTAATGACATACATATTTCCTTTTTCTTTTGACTAATTTCACATTTCCTACCAATTTTTGAACATTGCTACTTTTTTTAACAAAAACAATGGGATTTTTATTAGAGGTTCGAATACATGCATTAACAATAGCAGGGTTTTCAAGATATCCAATCCTAGAATGACCTATATTACCTACAGTCAGTATTTCATCAAGTCTAGAGTTACCTGTATTCAGTTTCTTGAATGTTTCATTTGCAATTTCGAGATCAATTTCGAACTTGCTTAGTTGGACATCCTTCTTCGTGAGCGTAGCTTCCAATTTGGAGATGATCTTTTTCAGTTCTTCATTTTCTTTGATCAGGTTTTCTGTTTCTTGTTGTCGTAATTCCAGTTTCTTGAGAAGTTCATCCTGAACAGCTTGAATTTCTTTGAGTATTCGATCATCTTCTTCTCCCTCAATTAATTCTGCATCACTTATGCAAACATTAAAATAGTTAGAATCAGAATTAGAAAAAAAATTGTACCTGTCGGATGTAGTCGAACTTGAGGGAGTAAGTATCTCCTCATCATCAGAAAATTCGTGGATTGATGTCAGCAGCGCAGCGGTTTTGACTTCTTCTTCTATTGGATGCATTTCATCAATTTCTTCTTCACTGAGAGATATCCACATTGACTTTCTCCATGTCTCCGAAGTATGTTAGCACATTCATTTGCATAGTGGCCGAATCTCTGCAGGCTCGGCATTGAACATTATCAAAATTTTCTTTAGAAAGAACCGGAGAACATGGAAGACTCATAATTTCCATTGTAGCACCAAAACTCCAGAACCACACTTAGTGTATCAAGTGATGGCTCTGATACCACTTGAAAGTACGGTGCTGAATGGAAATAGACGAGAGTAACCCGAAATAAAATATTCACAAGTCAAGAATGACTTGTGAAGCCAACAGGGCGAAAATTATCCACTAATATAAAGTGAGTTACAAAAAGGAATCGTGTATCTCTTCAAACGATTCTTAACGTACTTGAAATCCAATATGAATTTCAAGTCGGCTAAACTAACTAAGAAAGTAAACTTAAAGAAACAGTGTATCACTCGAACTCTCTGTTGAAAAATCGACAGCAACAAGATTAAAGTAATCTGTCGCTGAACAATGCAGGATGTTGGAGTCAGAGTGACGACAACTTTCTTAGTAACATACATCTCTGTTATACAGACATATGTAATCTCGTTCAGTGCATGTTCTGCTTTCTTCCTTCGTTGTATTTATAGAACGCTTCAGTTTCCTTTCTCTCCTTCTTCCACTGCCCCACGTTCATGTATTGCCTTTCTCCACTTCTCCTTTATTTTCTCAACTCTCTTCTCATAGGATAGAGTTTTGACCCGGTCTTCAACTACTTTCCTATTTTGTGGGGATATTGCTTGATGTCCAATCTTGTGAATCTTATCTGTATCTTTCAACATGGAAGAAACCAGCAAAACATATCTTCTAAATCAATTTGACATGTTCAAATCTCAACAGGAAGATTTACATCATTTTATTTAATGACTGAAGATAAAACTTACTACCTCTTCCTCCAAAGTGAAAGGACACCCTAAGAATTTCGCAATTTTCTTCAAATGAAAGTTTGTCTTGTCCTTCATATCTTCATATTTCAAGATCAAGACTTTGGGATGATTCAAATTCTTTGCTAATATTCTAGAATATGCTCCCAATACGGGGCTGAACATAGGGGTGGTACGATACGATATACTGAAAATTTCATGTCGTACCGTATACCATAACAAAGTTTTGGTATATCGAAAATTCATACCGATATCATACTGAAATGTTCGGTATACCGAAATATCGTTATGCTGAAATTTCGGTATAACACTCCACTTATACCGTGCCGTACCGCAATTTTGGTATACCGATATTTCGGCATACCGTTTCATACCAAAATTTTTGGTATACCGTTTCACACCGAAATTTCGGCATACTGTTTCTTACCGAAATTTTTGGTGTACCTTTTCATACCGAAATTTTGGGATACTAAAATTATCAAAATGTATACTCGATCGGTAAATACTGATTCATACCGAAACTACCATCATAGTAAAAAAATGTATGTTTCGATATTTTGGTATTTACCGAAATACCGGTACCGAAATATTTATTTTTCCATACCGTTACCGTACCGAAAAATTTCGGTACTGTAACATATCGTACCAAAAATTTTGTTATACCAAAAATTTCAATATTTTCAATATTTTTCATTGCAATAAGTGTGATATACCGGTATTTTTGATATTTTTCCCACCCCTAGCCGAACACTACAACCAACTCCCCTATAGAACACATTAAATGTTAGGGCCCTAGATATTGAGACCTTATTTTTTGCTCAAGAAATGTCATAGGCCGCCTATGGGCATGTGCCTGGCAAGACGCCTATCAAGTATGTCCACATTTTAGGCTATGTAATAGTACTTAAATTAAAATACGAGATATAGTCATGTACTCCCTCTGTTCTAAAAAAGATGTTTCAAATATAGTTTTGTTTCAAAAAAATATTTTTATTTTAAAAGTTAAGTTCTTGGTTTATTAACCAAAATAAAAATATATATTTTTTTAATGAACAAACAAATTATATATAATTAAGTAAGTCAAATAAAGAAATCGTAGAAGTGGTAATTTATGATTTTAGAAAATTGTACATATCATTATCAAATTGACAAAAGAATCAATAAAAAAAAATTGTGCTCGTACAAAATATAATTCTTTCTTTTAGAACAAAGGAAGTATTTGAATAGCATCCTCAATTAAGCTTTTTGTAACCATTTTGTCGTTGGCCCTAACAACTTGTTCACATTGCAAATAAAACAACTAATCGAGATGAATCATAGTATAAATGGCAAGAGTTTTCATTCCTCACATTATTGTAATTTCACGTGCCTAGTTAATTACTAAGAGGGATTCAAGAGAGAGAGGGGAAGAGAGACAGAGAGAGTCTAATGGTGGTGATGGTGGTGGTGAGAAGTCATTTGACGGCGGCTATGGTGTAAGGAATGGTGGTTATGGTTGTTGTCACGATCAACACCATCGGAGTCTTCTGTTTCTGCCGCTCTGGGCCACATTCTTGATGGATTTCTCGTCAGCTCAAGTAGTGATTCCTTCACATCATCAGCTTCCACAGTTTCATCGTTCTTTCGCTGGAACAACAAAATAAACGTAGCAACTTATTGTTGAATAACAAATATATATATATATATATATATGTATGTATTAGTCATTTCATAGAACTACATATTTTAGCCACTTCTTAAATGCAAAAACATATTGGAAGCTCCTATTATTATTATTGTTGGTTTAATAAGTCTGAAGTGAACAAAATATCTTCAAATATGTTGCATTTAAGTTTTGAGATAACTATCAACTTTGAAAAGTGACAAAAAAAACATTCATTTTTATTGAGAAAATTGCAGAACTCATTTTGTAATTAATAGACGGTTTCAAAACTAGTCATTTATCTTTTTACTTTTATAAATTCAGTTTTTTTATCTTTTTAATTGCTCAAATTTGATATTTTTAGCTAGAAATCAAAATTCTCGTTGAAGAATTGCACATATACCGCATCATATTTGATCATGTGTGGTGCAGTACAATTATCCGACGTGGATTTCAAATTCCAACTAGAAAAATGATCAAATTCAAGCAATTAAAAAGATAAAAAAAAATTATAAAAGTGAAAAAAAATATTTGATTTTGAGACCATTCATAAGTTACATCACAAATTTTGCAATTTTCCTATTTTTATCAAGTTGCTAAAAACTATTTTCCCTTTGTATTAATTCAAAGAGTATATAGAAATGCTGGAGATAGTTTGGATAACAAAGATAAAGGTATAACTTTTTTTTTTTGTGTGGCAAATTTCAAACTTTACTTCCCTCTCATTAACCTCCATATATAGCTAATTTATAATATTTAGGGTGAATTAAATTTGGTAAAAATGATTACCTCAACTTTGAAGATAGTTGATACCAAGCATGTGTGTCTAGTTGTATTTACATTGGCTACTTCTAAGCCCAAGGAATTGAGTGCCTCCATCACCCTCACAAATCCACCTGATTTGTGCTCACAGAATACCTTCACAAAGAACTCATTTCCATCCAGTTGGAAGACTTCTACTTGAGGCTGAAATTCCCATTACCGTTTATTTTATCAAAAAACTAATATACACGTAGCATGCATTGATAAAGTTCAATATATTTATTCTACAGTACCTCCATTAGCTGCACCTTCTGATCACTTATGTTATCTACCTCATGCTTCTTCTTGGAGGTGTTTGCACTGTTGTTGTGAAAACCGTTTGGACCATTTTCTTGTTCGCGTTTAGGACCTCGTTTGGCTCCGTTTTGGTGCACCATACTTTGCGGGACATGGTTTTCATTCTCGTCTTGTGATACTTTTCTGGCGATGCCCTCATCGTCTGAGTGTTCTTCAAGCTCAAGTTTTAGGTCATCGGCTTGTTTCTGCAGCTCTTTGACGTACTGGATCGCATCCCCAAGGATCGAAGCTCTATCCAGCTGCATTTAGAACAATAGAATTCAGTCATCTTATCCGGGACTTCTTATTTTTCTGTTGTAGTAAATGACAAAATATGACATTACAAAATCGACCTTAGGGACCATATATTTACGAGAAAGGTAAAATCCCTAATTTGACGTGGTTATATGCAATGTACACGCAATTATCAAATGATAATTTTGAATTCAGAATTAAAAAAGTAAATGTTGAAATTATAAAAGTAAAAGATGATGAAACTAATTTTGAAATCGGCTAAGTTAGGGGAGAAGTTTTGCAATTTTTCCTTCTAAATTCATACCTTAGAAATGTTTGGAACCAAAGCTCGAAGGGTGTAGAGCCTGTCGTTAAGCTTCTTCCTCCTCTTCCTCTCAGCCTCAAGATTCTTAGACTGAGGCCCTTTTCCAGTTCTTCTTCTATACTTAGTATCATCATCGTCTTCATTAGGATCAGAATCATCTGACCTGTTATTTTCACAGATAAACGAGTCATCATTCATATGATCCTCCACCGTCCCACCTCTGGATGAACTGCTCATCATGTTGTTCTGCGCTGCCTCGACTTCTTGGAACGCGTTTTCGAGAGATGGGGTGAAGATATTCGACTCGTAGGATGTTCCCTCCATAAAGACACCATTGGGGCTGAGTGCTGGAGAATTGGAGAGATGGATTCTGTCAATGGAGATGTAGTTAGGCAAATCCTGGATGTCCTTCGAAGGGTCTGATGAAATTTGTTGCTGATAAAGGCAGATAGGGTCCTTTGGATCGGAGGAAAATGAGGTTGTTGGGGCTGAGTTGCTCATTGTTTGCTGTTCCAGGAAGAAGCTGCATTGAGCCCTGATGAAGTCTATCACCTGTTCATCTTCAGGAACCTGGAAATTGTACAAGATTTGGAATCGTTTTAAATCCAGGTAAAGAAGTGACATTACGAAGAAATGAATGGCCTACTTGTTTAGTGACGAACAACTCGAGTAATCCAAGAGATAGCGGAATCAAAACCCGAGTACCAATTGTTTCCTACATTTGGAAGTAAGTAGATGTAAGGGACGAAATGGGTTGAACTTAAGTGGTAAGAACGCGCACAACCTAAAATTTAACAGAAAATTATGTACGTACTTGTGATAAATTTGAATCGGAGATGTGTGAGTAGTTGAGCCAAGCAGGTTGGTTTGATAACAAGGTTTGTGCATGAACTCTGCAAATGTACAACATCAAAGTGAATCAATCCTATGTTAAAAGCGAGAATTTGTACTATTCTTTTTTTTTTTTTTTTTCAAATATTTTATGTATGAACATATTGCTTTTTTTCTGTATATCCATGTACATTTTTTAATTTTTTTTTGTATAGTGGACCTATAATGATTTATATTATTATGCAAAAAATAATATATATATATATATATATGTATATTATATTAAGAAGTCATTTGGGTTGTGACTAAAATAAATGTTTAGAAAACATTAATGAGATTATACTCTTAAGAATAATCTTCATACAATATAAAAATGATATCATAAAGTAATAATTTGCTAAAATAATAATTACGATCAATTGTGGTATTTTGTTATGATTTTCATCTCTCCAAGTAGAGGTTGAATCATATTATGTTGGTATTGGATCGCCAAATTAGAATCCCATAAGTTAGTGATTACATAGCAGTAAATGATAATTAAGCGCTTACATCTAAGGCACCACAGTGTTTTTAACTGCAAATTTACACACATTCATATAAATGTATTTATATATGTGTGAATGAATGGTTAAAAACAACAGGTGACGACGAGAAGTAGGGCTTACCCTGTATCCAATCCAATGGAAGAAGGAAGCAGGTCTAGTAATTCACATGATTTGATCCTTTGATGTGGGAAAGTGACATCTCTGCAAGGAAGACTAGCAGCAGCTTCTTCAAACCTAATAAGCTCTTCTCCACCATTATCACTCCCACCACAGCAGCAATTCATCCACTCAATGCATCTATATATAGACGTACACATACATACATATATATATATATTATATTAGCCTATATACATAGAGTCAAAATCTCATCTCTCTCTCTCTCTCTCTCTCTCATGAATATATATGACATATAAAAGAAGAAAGTGTTACCTGTGATCATTGCTCAACTTCCACAAGACTATGTAGTCCCAGCTCTTGATCCCTACCAATGGTCTAAGCCTCTCCGTGAAGCTTTGCACCAGCATTTTTCCTGTCAAACAAAATACGTCTGTGATCCACTTCTTGTCTGTAACACACCACCTGATGCTACCTAATTGTCTGGAAAAGATAAAAGGAGAATTGATTATAAATGATGAAGGCATAGAATTAATCATTGGCTAATGGCTTCAGTACTGTCATCATTCCAAGATTTTCATGTCGCTAAATTTTGAAAAGGATACTTTCTAACTTAAGTTTCTGAAATTGTGATCAAAATTGTACCTTTCTGTTTCTGATCACACTGCTCTCTCTCTCTCTCTCTCTCTCTTGATGTTAATATTAGTAGGTGAGCAACAAATCATGCATGAAAAAAGAAAGAGAATGGTATAATATTTCTCTCAAATTTATACTGTTAGAATTAATTAATTGAAAATTTATTTTATTGCTCTTTCTTTTTTTTTTTTTTTTTTTTTTAAACTCAAACTTTGGACTGTATCTATCTAAAACTTTTTTCTACGTTAGACACATTATGAACAGACATACGTGATACCAAAAAAGTATGTCTTTTTTTTTTTTTTTTAATGTGTTTTTCATTTGAAATCTGCAGATATATTTGCAAGAATGAGAATAATGAGCAGTTAAAGATACAGGAAATTTTAAATTAAAATTTTTTATTTGATTTATTTTCTAAAAAAATCCATATAATACACAAACCGACCCATATTAATATGTATTTGTAATTAATTAATTAATTAAAATTTTTTTATTTTTTTTTATTTTTTTGTATTTCAGAAGTTTTATATCAATCTTTAAACAATTTATATGTTTTTCTTCATTTAATACAATTTTGTCCTAAGTAGTTGAAGAGCGTATTAAATTATCTCTCCTAAAACTAGGCAAACACGTTTTGCATGAAGAGAACATCACAAGAATTGGTCCGTTAGAGTTTCATTCTTTCTTATGTCTCAACTACTCACTACAAATTTAGAATCAAACTCAATTTGTGTATATATAATCATTTTCTTTGAATTGTTGGATCATATTCTACCTCATCTACCACCCCTAACTTCAAACATTTAAAATTGGATAATCAAGTTATGGGTAATTATACGCTACCCATTCTGATAGCGTCTACATTTCACAAATATGTTGCATGTAGTACGTTTATAATAATTTATGATCAATCTTTTATTAATTTTTTCAAGTTGTGTTATATGTCATACATTATGTGGAATGCAGATACTATTACTGCTATGAGCGTGAAAAACATATCGAATTTATTGCTTCAAATTAAAGTTGTAATGTCATCTATCACATAAAAGAAAAGATAAAATAAAGCCAATTGTTGTGGGTCGCACGCAATAATCATGTTGATACATTTGCAGTTTTTGGACGAACCCCATAATTTATGAAGTTGATCATCACCCCAATTGAAATATATGAATAAGGGGTAGGGTGCGTACCGGCTGTGTTCATAGGGAAGGAATTTGTTTGTGGGCCGGAAGAGATTATGAACCTCAATTTAAAGTTGTTGCTCGTCAAGGCTACTGTTACATGAATGTTTGTGTGTGTGTGTAGATGGAGAAGTTCGACTTGACTTGTGCTCAATAGCAATAAGTCTCATGCATCTTAATTTGTTTTTTATATAGTTCTCTAATTAATTATGAGTTATATTTTTTTGGAGGATTATTTTGTAATTTTTAGTAATTTAAGTTTCTTATTAGTATAAATAAGACTTGTAAGTTTAGTTAGTGAATCAGACTTGTAGGGTTTTTTCCCTTTTCTCTTATTGTCTTTGCATTTGTTGAATCAATGGACTTCGCTAATGGTGTTCTTTGTTTAATCTACACATCCGCTATATTATATATATATATATATATATATGTTACTTTTGTATATTTTTCATATTTCCTCTCATAATCTATATGAATGTGTTACAATTTTTTTATCTATACTATGTTCAGAAAGGGTGAAAATAGAATAAATAATTCGAAGAGACTTAAAAGTAGACTTGAGAGGTGTTGGGAAGGGAGGTGAACTCATGTATGACTTTTTATAAGATAATGATATTATTTAGTATGCGTAATATCTTATTTTATTTGAATACAAATATTCACTTTTATTATTTATTTAATTGTATGAATTCTAAAGGTGTCTAATTAAATTTGCTCAAAACACTTATATCATTATCTAAATATTCTCTGACAAAATTTCTGTTCTTTTTCATCATTTTATTACAGAGTATTTATTTACAGTTTGTGAGGTCACATTTATAAAGTCAAACTTCCTAGAAACCAATCACACCTGATCTATAATTTTCAATTTAATGTGTATGTTCAAAGAATATAGATATCAAATCATATAAAATTTATTGTTAATCCAATCAATCAAATTCTAAAGTAAAATATGGAAGCCTAATTCCTAAAAGAAAATTGGAATAACAAATGGTTTGAATTTTTTAATTCAATTAATTAATTAAAATTTTATTTGAATTAATTAAATTTGTATAATCTTGGGTTTGACATTGAGCAAAGCAGACACATACTATTCTATAATTGAGTTAAAAATGATTAGATTTTTTAGAATATTCTCTTAGGACACCTTCTTGGTCTTACTTAAAAATATACTATTCAATTTTCTCAAGAAAATAATATTTTTGAATATAATAATATTTTAATAAATTAATGTGTCCCAAAGCAGCTTAACAATACTTAACATCCTCCCTCACTGCGAGCCCTCACGTCTTACTCGTGCGTGATGGCTTGGCAGTGTTGGCTCGGGAAGAGCGAGACATCGAGTTAAGGAAGGCTGAGCATCAAGGCCTAACTCAACACTTAAAACCCAGGTTATAAGTGAGAGGATTGCCCATGCTTATAAGCCTTACCTAAGACACTTACCTTAACCGATGTGGGATACTTAACAGGAATAAACTTATGGTCCCATAATCTAGTTACTTTGGAAGCTTATAAGCTTCTCTCTTTCAACTTATCAAATATTTTCCTATATTTTATACTTTCTTAGTCAATAAATAAGTATTGCCTTAAAAATTCAAGAGATAATTTACATTAATTTCATAATTTACAATTTTATGAATGAACCCTGAAAAAAAAAATTGTTAACAATTATATGAAGGAAACACGACTTTTAACCAAGATAATTAAAATTAAATAAGGACATAAAATACTCTTTTATTTGTGTAAAATTTTAAACAACACGTATTTTGAGACAAAAGGAGTAACACATAAGTATTTTAGAAAATATTTTCGAGAACTTAACTAGGAACAAGCACACGTTTAATACTCTTAACGGTCATTTAAAAATGATTAATAATGTTGCATTTCTTTTCTACTTTCCTTTTTGCTTCCCCTACGTCCTTGTATAATTCGCAGTTAATTTTTTTTATTTAAAAATTATTTATTTTAGTTATAAAACAATGAATAATATTCTAAATAATGCTTCATCTTCTATTTCAACTTTACTAATATGATCATGTGTTCTTTTTTTATGTCATTATCATATTATTATAAAAAAAACATATAAGTTGAATAAACGCACATCCCATCAATGTGAAATGTTCAAACTAAAGCTTTGTATTAAATTTAGGTAGGATAATAGTAGTGACTGAGTTAATATCCAACCATATAAAATTCAACAAGTTGTCAGTATCCCATAAAAATGAAATATTCAAACGAAAGTTGTAATAACTTATATACTGCTTCATTTAAGACAACTGGGATTTCTTGGTTAGATCAAATACCCATTTTTTCCTCCATCTTCTCTCATCTAACCTTTTCATGTTCTATCTTTAGCTATGGATATGATGAAGGTCTTCAAGCACTCAATCTTTATTTCCTACCTTTTGTTTCTTGATAGTGCTGTTTCTGAAGTCTACAGAGTCGGTGATGACAGTGGATGGAACTCTGGTACCGGAACAAATTATCTTAGCTGGTCGGAAAAATACAATTTCACGACTGACGATATACTTGGTTTGAATCTTTTATTTTTTCACATATTTCTTTTTAGCAAATTTCCAAGTATCGTGATCTCTGATGATAAATAGCAAATTTTGTGGTTTGAAAGGAAGAGAGAGAGATAGAGAGTGTTAAATAAAAACATCCATAATTTGGTTGATAAAATATACCTGCACATGATCTTTATTTGAAGTTTCTTAAATTTTAAATATTAAGATTATTATAATTATTCACGTAATATTCTTAATATTTGTTATTATTGTCATGGTGCAGTGTTTAAGTACTCGAAAACACAACATAATGTGAAAGAGGTGACGGATGCAACATATCGATCGTGCGATGCTCGCAGTGGAGTAATTGCGACTTATAAGAGTGGGAATGATGAGATTAAACTTGGTGAAGTAAAGAAATACAATTTTATATGCGACAAGGATAACCATTGTATTGGGGGTATGAGATTTTCTATTAATGTTTCTGGTGGGTCTAATAGTAATAACACAACACCAACGGAGCCACCTCCGAGTCATGGCGAGAATTCTGCCTCCACACTGAGACAGAAGGTGACTCGCATTGTTGGAACGGTGCTCCTTCTCATATTCACGCTTTGATGGAAATGGAGTTTGTGTGATGCATTCTGAGTGGTTGATTTATTTGTTCACGATTCTTGTATATATATTTAATTTTATTTTTGAGGAAATCGAATGATATAAAATTACAGAGAAATAATTTAATTTTGGTATTAATTTTTTCGCAACTAAAACATTAATAATTACATTAATTAGACCAACCGACTATTCGAAAAGACGAGTCCCATACAAGTGTACTTTCCTACCGTCAACAGTCACGAACTCATTAGCCTAATACTTTACAGCAGTATTACAAAACCAGGGCTCCTTTCTTACAAACAATACTAAGGAAAGATATAACCTATTCATACAAAAGGCATAGTTGTCCAAGTCCTATCCCCCCACTCATTTTTTTTTTTTTGTGGGTGCGCGCGCGCACTTAAGTCCACATCAGAGGAGTTTGATTTGTCAAACCGAATGTTGGGACCTCTGCGTCACCTTCTTGAACGTTGCACAAAGATGAAACAGAGGAATCCGGTTGGTACGAACTGGCGTTGGCCTGATATTCTCTTTGAAAACTCTCTGCAAAATCGAGGCCTGATGTTGAACCTGAAGTGGGGCAGGATAACTTCATGGTATCGAACAAGAGAGTAGCCACCGTTCTGTCAATGGCATTTGTGTCTGAATTTTCAGCTTTTGATTCTGGGAACCTGGAAACATAGATCGATATTTTGCTCAATATTGTGTACCTACATACTGATTGCAAAATATAACAAACAAGATGTCTGAAGAAATTGAGTAAATGCACGTTCCACCAAGTAACATAGTGACTGCTAAATAATAGATATGACATTTTCTCTTCGTTCCTGAGAAGCTTCTTGAGAGCATAGAATTTTGTACCATTTTCAGATACTAATTAACTGAGTAAAAAATGCTTCTCTATATAATTTCATAACAAACAGCAATTTAACCATTCATCAGTATTTAACAGTCACAAGATTTCAAAGTCAAGATTTCCACACACCCACTTAAGCCTTATCCAAACACAGCCTAAAATTCTGGTGTGAAGGAAGTCGCAATGAGCGAAGATATACCACAAAATTTACTTTTCAAGAAAGATGCACAAATTCAAATGTCTTCTCCTTTTCAATATTTTTTTAGCAAACAATGCTATGAATGAAACTGGTGAAAATGGAAAAAATAATTAAAAACATACCTGGAAGGTACATCTCTAGTGCTTGGTTTGCAGTTTTCAAGTCCTTCTCCGGGGCAACTACATTCAGTCCGATACCTGGAATTTTCTGCCAGACGGTACAAAGAATCTCTGAAGCCAAGTCTTGTTTCCTTTGCCATCTATATATTTCCACATAATAATGGAAATGATAAGCAACTTTAGGCAGAAAGAAAATTCTGTATACTGCTGTTTTAGGTATGTAGATCAGTACCTGGACAGTCAATCTCTGTAGCTCCAATAAGACAGATTCTTCCTTGGATATGTACTCCTCGCTCATATCTGCATGCGCATTAGACTGTTCTTCCAACTCACAGAATTCAGGTTCCAGTTCCTGGAATATTAATGGCCAAGATTAGTTTCTCCAATCAATCAGTAACACCACTTATATTACTTTTATTATTGATGCTGATTTTAAAACCTTATTACGTTTCTAGATAGTAAAATTTAACTTAAAACTGATATAAGGATTAAAATCCAGACAGGAGTCAGCGTTTTTTCCAGCTCTTAGTAGTAAATTACAGGAGATAAATGAATAGTAGTTTATGGCAGAAGAAAAAACTTCAAAATGTGTTCCAACAAAAAAAAAGAATATGAAATTTGTTTGAATACCGAAGCAATATTAACAAAATTTTGTGTTTATTAGTTTTGTAAACGATGCCTCCTCAAGAAATGTTACTAGATATCAGTATTCGATTCAAGGAAAATAAATAAGCACTATAGGGTAGTTTCTGAATAGATAGATACTCACTGTATATTAAGAGAATGTTCACCTTTTCTGGTAGAAACTGATAGACATTTTCGACATCATATATGCTGTCTCCAATATGATTCTTCTGTCCTCGAAGATCAGCAGTTTCGATCACATCATCCTCTCTTGAAGTTTGTCTACAATTAGCTGAACATTCAGCTTCATTCAATGCTCTGGCATCTACATCGAACAGTGAATCACTGCACAGTATATTTCAGATTAATTTAACTATGGGAAACAGTTTACATGTTAGATGTTTTGTGAAATCAGAAAGTCATAAAACTAACAGAAAATTGTACTTTCTATTTATGAAGCCAGATACTTGTCATGTCAAGGAATTGATGATCAATGTTAATAGCAATATATAGAAAATAATGATTCAAACCAAAAGTCCTTTCATTTGCTCCACGTAAGTTTGAAATCTATTTGCTAGTTTAAGTTCTATGGCTACGTCTTCCATAATTTTCTTCATCCAGTCAAAGGGATCCAAAATATTTGGAGTACAAAATATTATGAACACAAATTAAAGAGATAAACATTCAAACTATATGGATGCACATGCATGAAAGCAAGTACTTTGAGATCAGAAGTTACGCTGTACAAGAAAATGTCATCCGCATCATCCATTATGGGGAGGTCATCAAGTTCAATATCCATTTCATGAGGACAATCACTACGTTGGCGAGAAGTATGCCTCGAATCCTGGGAAATACTTGGGGGACTATGTTGCTCGACTGCACTAGAGAACATAGTCCCACTCAAGGGAAGTTCTTCAACCCCAAATGCATTGCGTTTCTCTTGGGAGTTGAATTTTCCAATCATGTTACCCCATGAAGACCAACTATGAGGTGATGGAAGCCTGTCGAATATCTCTTCATCTCTTGGCACAGTAACATCTTCCATATCACTCTCAAAGTACCAATCCATGAGATTTGACCTAATTATGTTACAAAGAGATGTTACAGAAGAGCATATAAAGGGAACAATTTATGGTTTGCCGTGACATAAGTTATGTCGGCCAAATTCGATATCATCTTTAAGAACAGCACATCAGGATAATTGTTTGAAAACCATTTACCACTTAGTTCATCATATACTCAAAAAATAAAAAAATAATAAAACCATAAAAATGTATAGCTGTGCTTTAAATTCACCACAAAATTAGGGCCGACAATCATTTTATGGTATCAATAACATATGTTACGAAACAATTGTCAAACAGAAAAGCAGATTCAAGTCAATGATTAAATCGTTAAAACAAACAGAGCATCAAAGAGTCTAATCGAAGTAAAGCTTCTTCTCTTTGGAGAAATGCTTACGACAACGATGACTATATCATGATCCAGAAATAAAAAAAATAAAGTCATAATTCAACAGACATGTGAATAAATAATCAGAGATTACACAGTTCATCACAAAAATAAAAAATAAAAAAACCAAAGCACACCAATTAAAACTTCGAGAAACCACAGGCAACTAAGTAGCATCAGATCAAGATGAATTACCGTTGGTATAATTTCTTGATTTTGAGGATTGAAGGAAACCCAGCAAGTGTGAATCGTAGAAAAACCGTAGCTAGCAACGTTTGGGGTTATAAAGAAACAAACGCAGCTTTTATGGGTTTCTGTTTTGCCTCGACGGACGTAATTGCCCTTCCTTTCTACTTCTCTTACCGCAGTAATATTAATTTTAAAAATATATTTCTTCCCTTAAAAAAAGGAAAAAGCATTTATATAAAGTTTTAAAAACATTTTACGGAGGGCAATTTGGGGAGGTGAGTCAGCTGAGGAACAGTGTGGATTTTACGTTTGTGGCTGAGAAGTGGAGAAGGGATATGAGAAGTAGCGGTCCACAGCTCTCCATCTAAAACTGATCGCTTATTGGCCCACGTGGTATCTTGTCAATATTGATAACATATTCCTTCTGGCTGCAAAGCAACGCACGCTTTCATAAAAACGCAGCCAACACTCCACTTTATTAAGGAAAGCGGGTGAGGCCCATTTCTAGTAACAACACGTTTTTGTAATGGCGCAACTAAATGGCCCAACTCACATGAGACTTCCCCTTCCCTTAAAAAAAGAAAACAACTCACATGAAAGTTGGTACTCGGCCTAACAATGGAGAGAGAGAGAGAGAGAGAGAGAGAGAGGATTTCAAAGAATTGCACCATGTTTTTTTTATGCATCTTCTTACAAAAAAAAAAGAACATGATTTTAAGAAATTTATATTAGGTATATGTTTTTCCAAAAGAAATTTTAATTTTGTTGAGTTCGGTATAAGATTAAAGTTGAATTATATTACTTGATATGTGGTTCAAATTACTTGAATTATTAGTTTTTCTTAGATTAATAGGGGTATGTTGTGTCGGGATGTAATCTTTTGTAGCATATTTAAATGGTCGATAAAAAAAATATTTACATTTTAATGAATAATAATAAAATAAATTTAAAATAAAATAGGATAGATTGAGAAGTGTACATGTCAAATCAGTAAGTTTTTATTTGTTAGAAGAGCATGCTTTTATTAAGCTTAAGAAGAAAACCTAAATAGATTTCGGTCCTCATATTAAGATATGGGCACAGCTCTAGTTTTGAATGGAACCAGCGATTAACGGTTCGATTTAATCGTTGATCCAATTTTGGTTAGGAACCCAAACGGGCCAAACCTAGTCTGTTCTGTTCCGGTTTCAGAATATCCGGTTCCTGGAGTCGACGGTTCCAAGTCTGAATTTGTAAAAAAAAAAAACCGGAACCGGCTATATGTCGGATGGGTTATGGTTCCACCCCTACCTGTTCCAGAAACCAACGATTTCGGAACCGAAATCGGAACCAGCGAAACCGTGCCCATGTATATTTCTCATATTAATTTATTTTAATTATTATAAATCATTTAAATAGGGCACGCCTAATATAAGAACTTTAGTTAATTTCATATTTAATCAGGATATTTTAAAAGAAATAATACATACAAAGAGTATATTTTTTCCTCGACACAATATATACACAAAATAGTTTATTTCCCACAACACAACACACACCTGTGGTGTAAGTGTAATATAACAAAGCCATGACAATTTAGTTAAGATTTGAAATGACATTTATGACACACAAATATGTAATGCAAGTGATGTGAGAATTAAAAAAAAAACAATACATATATATATATATATATTAAATACCATGAATGTGGTACCACACTCTCCAAAATTTTTAATTAAAAAAATAAATGATAAAATAATTAAATATGTCCTCCGTATAAAATGTATTGACTATAAAATATTTATGTTAAAAAAACTCACGTATAAAAAACAAAATCAGTTATTAGATCAAATTAGAATAATATCCTTCTGAAAATTATGTTTTTGAAGTTAAATATAATTGAAAACATCAAAATGAAGGAGAAGTGAAAATTGAGATTTTATAAAAAATATCTTTTTATTTAGTTACAAAAATATTGTACATTACTAAATATAACCTTTATATATATATATATGTATATATATTTAGAAACAACTTATCATTGCATCCACAATTGAAATTTGGGGTTTTAAAGTCTAGTGACTAGTAGGAGATGCCTAAGAGGGCAATTGAAATTTTGACTGTAAAATGGTTGCCTGTATTCACTGTGTATTGAATTTAAATTTTGGAAATTATGATAAATGTCCTCAAGTTTGTGAAAAAAATATCACATCTCTTAGATTTCTTGTCCTTTTTAGAAATTTAATTTTCATTTAAAAAGTCGAATATATTAGTACTTTTTATAGAGGGTATTTTGTTGAACATTTTAGTGAGCATATTGATGAATATGGTGGTGGACCTGATGGTGGTTATGGTGGTGGACGAGGTAGACATATACTTAACAAAAGTATAATAGATATACGAATAAACATATACTTAGGAGAACTTAATATATACGATTCTACTAAAAAATATTGTGCAGCAGTGAACATAACATATATGTACAAACAAACAAGCAAAATTGAAAGTGATTTGTGTTTTCATTTGTCCACTAACAAATTACATATGATTCATTCAGAAGGTATACACATTAGAGCATCCATGTCCACTAATAAATTACAAATTTATTATTGTATCGAGGTTTATGTCATTAACATCCTCAAGAAATGAAGTTCATTAAAAGATTCTTCAATAGACCCTTATATTATTTGACGGACATCCATAAAAAAACATATCACCACATCTACCATTATGCCCACTCCAAACCTATTATGATCAAAATCAAAATGCCCACAAGTAGGACTGTTTGTTGAACTGTTAATTGGCTGATTCACACAAAAATTAAAATTCAAGTAGGACCGAAAATCAAACACAAAATATTTAGTTCGACTTTCACATATTTCATTTTTTATTTCTTTATTTTTTGGTTTGGTTTCGACTTTTGGACCTGGTAACTGCTTGAATTGAAAACCATTTGTTTAATATTAGATTCCTATGATTATTCTTACCATATATATATATAACTAGTTCATAGTTTACTTATTAATATTCTAGAGAAGCAAAACTCTTAAGGAATAAAACAGATGGTCTAACTACATCAATTTTTCTTTTTAATTACTTCCATGGTTGTGCCTCATGGCACGGCAGCACCCGTACTATTAAAATGGTTCGTAGTAGAGATGTTCCCACATATGCCCCTTTTTCTAATAAATTTTAGAGTTTAATGAATATTTATAATTTATTTCTTAATTTCAGGAAAATTAAAGTGTTCACCAGATTGCTTGGTAGCATGATGACCAAATGTCCTGTAGATTGCCAACTGTAATGTCCCCTAGATTTTGGATTTGTAAAAGGGACAATCCTAATAATTTTCTTTTAGATTTGGGGCCCACTAAATACTTTTCGTATTTGGAATGAGCTTAAATCCAACTAAATGTGGCCGACGTTGGGACTAATAGATGAGTCAGAGCTGTTTGATTTTTTCAATCTTTGAGACTTGTCTCTTTATATTTAAGTTCTGTTAAATTGATGAGGGGTACCAAAGTTATTTTTTAACAAGAAATTTAGTTTTAATAGAAAAATTATTAAAATTATTATATTAGTAAGATATTTATTTTATAACATAAAATATATAGAATAATGTACTTAATATCAACATAGAAATAATATGACAATTTCATTAATTTTATTTTTTTTGTAATATTTATATCTTTCTCAGAAAGAATAATCAACGTTCATTATTTATTTTTAATAATTTAAGAGAATATAATTTTCAATTAGTTGGTGAATTTAGGAAGTATGGTGTTTTTTCCAAAATTAGGACTTGCAGCCCACAAAGTTTTGATGGACGCTGACTAAGAGCTTACTGAACTAAGCAGAACTATTTATAATTAAAAAAGTATTTAAAATATATCCTTAAAATAAGATTTTTCCATTTTTAAGGTTTGAAATATTTATCATTGTTTATAATTTTTATTGTATATCTTTAAGTATCTACAATAATTATCTAAAAAATTATATTATATTTGATTGCAAAAATTTTTATGCATCAATTACAAAATCGGTGGTTAGTTCACTATTATTATTATTATTTTAATTTTTTGCAATAGTTGAGGATAAAAATGTACTAAAATTGAACATAGCAATCATGTTGCACGAATGGTTTTATGGTAAAACAATAAATATATTTTCATAAAACAAGCAATAATGTTATGTTTTAAGTAATCAAATAATATTTCAAGGTTTAAACAATAACATCTCCATGGTCAAGTCGTAAGACCCTTCAACACAAAAATAATAAGTTTATGTTTAAAACATCTATACATTTACGATTGATCACTAATAAATCTCAACATAAAGAGTAATAGATATACGATTAAATAATAATACATTTCAACACAAAGAGCAACACATTTATAGTTAAAGATTAATACTTTTATGATTAAAGAACAATACTTTTACGATTAAACATTAATATTTTTCAACAATTTTCCAACACAAAAAGTAATAGATTCACGGTTAATAGGTAATAATTTTCAATACAAAGAGTAATACAATTACAGTTAACCAATAATATCATTATAGTTAAAGTAATAATATGTTTACTGTCACATCAGTAATACATTTCAACACAAATAATAATACATTTACAGTTAAACGATAATATATTTAAATAAAAAGAGTAATACAATTTCAACACAAAAAGTAATATATTAATGGGTTAAACAATAACATGTGTTAACACAAAAAGTAATAGATCTACATACAGGTAAATCGAAATACTTTTACAATTAAACACTAATATTTTTTTACATGAAGATCAATGCATTTACGGTTAAAGAGTAATATATTAACACAAGGAGTATTAACTCTATAATTAAGTAATAATACTTTTCATCGTAAAATATTATTGGTATACTTAAAATTATTAATATATTTAACTAAAAATATGTTGTTATTTTACCTAAAGTACGTATATTTTTAAAGTAACTTATTTTAAATTATTTTTAAAGTAACTTATATTTTTAAAATTTGATAATATTTTGAAGCAAACGTGTGTGTTTATTTTTTTTAAGTGCTCAAGTTCGAATTAAGTTCAAGTGCACTACAAATTTTATCAAATCTAATATGTTTGTTCGATGTTACTATTGAATTGACTACAAACAAACTTTTGAAAAATCTTATGAAACCAAATATATTTTTCTAGAATGGAAGAATTTGTGGAAGCGGTGATTAAACTTCTTAACCTTCATGTCCTCACTAAATGATGAATTGATAAAAGGGTTATGACTAATGAATTGATATGTTATAAATATTTATATGGTTAGGTCTTATATTATATAAGCTTCTTTAAAATGATCCCTTTACCCCCAAAATCCACTTATAAGCTAAGGCTGATCCGATTCCACACTTTTTTTCTTTTTTTATCCTCTTTCCTCTTATCAAAATCATGATTTATAATATTTTAGATTAATTTTTATTATAAATACTTAGTTGTCTTTTATAGAAAAATAGAATTTAATTTTAATTACTAGAAGATTTTAAATAAGTGCATGAAGTACTATTTCTTGAATATTTAAATTTATTGAAGGTTATAAAATATAGAAATTTTAGTGTCATCTAAACTAGTGTGAGATCCGTGCGATGCACGAAAGTTATATTTGTTTATATTGTAAAATGTAAAATTATATTTATTTTATATGGTGTATTTGGAATTTAATGATCTTGTTTCTTATCGTTGGACATTTAAGTAATATTGATTTAATTTTTATTACTTTAAAAGAATATAAAAGAACAAATAGAAAACTTTAAAAGACATCATAAAATCACAAAATAACAATAAGTTGTATCTGCATGTTTTGAAACACTTCCTTATACACTACATTGGTAGTAGTATTACTATCTTTATTATCATCATTAAAAATCAAAATTTTCAGCCATTTTTTATCAGTAACTCTAGAAATAGCAATATATAACTGACTATGGCTAAACACATGTTTCTTCAAAATCAAACTCACATGAGATAGAGACTACCCTTAACTGTAGTTTATTGTCATAGCATAAGAGACAATATAGGGAAATTGTCTGCGTTGTAATTTGAGAGGAATCCTCTTATGAGATGGAGTCACAGGCAACTTAGGAATTATTGTCCCACATTACTTCCTGCAAGAATCTTTGCTTCCATAACATGATCACCAAGTTTGGTAACAACCATCCGAGTTCCATTGCATAATCCAAGTGAGGGATCAATGTTACGCAATAACATAACTGGAGTGACAACTTTCAATATAAGCTCGTGGTTTGGTACCCTAGAACATTTAATTGAATTCAAAAGCTCAGGAGTATGGAGATCATTCAATAGATCAATATTTGTATTCGATTTGCAGGAGCTATCTGAACTGTAAAGCCTTGTTTTCCCCTTTATTCAATTGAGTCATGTACTCATTTAGTGATTCAACAACATCAAGAGCCGGTTGTCACGAAATTGGGCCTCTTGGGCCATTTTTGCACTTGGACTTGAGAGGTTTGCACCTTCCCAAGCCCAATTCTTAAGCCCAATTTTCAAGCCCAAGCACTTAGCCCGCATTCCCAACCTTTGTACATAGAATTCTCTAGAAAAGTATGGTAGGATAGGAGTATTCTAGAGAGTGTGTAGAACTCTCCAAATGTATAGTAAATTGTAGAGAATTCTGGAGACTTAATCTCCTCCGTAGGATCAAATCGATCACCACCGTCCGTTGAGGAGGTGGAGTAATATAAATAGGGGCATTCATTTCATTTGCAACCATCAAGTTCTCTTTAAGTGAGTTTGAGTGAATAAAGTTTTCCTCCAAATACCTGCACTCTTCACTTTCTTGCCAACACTTTTGCACACACTTCACTTTCGAGAGAGGCTGACTTAGCAACCGCGAGGGGCGGAAATAAGCTAAGGCCGCACGGGTCGTTGTTGAGGGAACAAGTTCGTGACAAGTGGTATCAGAGCCAGGTTTGAGCTAAGAGTTGTGCACGAGGAACGTGATGGCTGGAAATGAATCCAACGTATCCGAGGAACGAGGCCGAGAGACCGTTCAAGTCCAACCCAAGAAAAGGCGCGATCAAAGCAAGACTCGTGAGGGTCCCTCATGGGAACCTGCTGCCGCCGAACTTGGGGAGAAACTTGAAAAGGTCCAACATGATTTTAAAACATTGGAGGATCATGTTTTGGAGGAACTTGACACGTTCAAGGGGGACGTGGAAGAAATTAGTGATGATATGGAGGCTCGCTTTGCCAACATTGAGGATGCCATCCAAGCCCTACGTAAGAGCATCAAGGGGATGCGAGAGGATTTGGCTTTGTGCAAGAGGGTCGCCGCTAGCGGGGAGGCTAGCATCACCGTTGCCACACCAAGGGTGGAATGCCCCAAGCCAACGGGGTTCAATGGAGCAAGGGATGCCAAGGAAGTGGAGAACTACCTGTGGCGGATGGAGCAATACTTCGAGGGACTTAACCCTACGGACGAAGCATCCAAGGTAAAAACCGCTTCTCTTTACCTTTCCGATACTGTCATGCTATGGTGGCGCAGGAAGCATGCCGACATAGAACACGGTTCGTGTCGGATAGATAATTGGAACGATTTTAAAAGGGAACTCAAGCGCCACTTCTATCCCGAGAATGTGGTCTATGAAGCTCGGAGGAAGTTAAGGGCGTTGAAGCAAAGGGGGCACCATTCGAGAATATGTGAAAGAGTTCACCACCCTCATGCTTCAAATCCCTGGCCTAACGGATGACGACCTCCTCTTCTACTTCATTGACGGTCTGCAAGGTTGGGCCAAACAAGAGATACACCGTCGAGATGTCAAATCTGTAGATGAGGCCATTGCTGTTGCCGAATCTATAGCCGACTTCCAACCACATTCACGCACTGAGGCTCCCCCGAGGAAAGAAAAGTATCAAGCCAAAGGTGGGGGAGAAAGGCGGGACGGGAAGAATAGGGACGATCGGGGCAAGGACAACCGAAGGTACAACTTCGGAGGGAAGGACAAGCAACCAACCCGATCCAATTATGAGGAGAGGAAGAAGGCCTTCATTCCCAAGGATGGATGCTTCGTATGTAAAAGGCCCCATGCCATGAAGAATTGCCCAAAACTTGGGTCATTGTCCGCAATGGTGGAGAGGCACGAATCGGAGAGTCGCACGAAAGAGGAGTCGAGTCACATGGGCTCACTCCAAATCCTCAATGCACTAAAGGCAAAGCCAATGCCCACGACATCAAGCAAGGGGCTGATGTACGTGGAAGCCCACATAAATGGGGTGCCAACTAAAGCATTAGTGGACACAGGGGCTACCCACAATTTTGTGACAGAAGATGAAGCTAAGCGGTTAAAGCTTCGATGGACAAAGGGCGAGGATTGGCTGAAGACGGTGAACGCCAAAGCTCAACCACTAAACGGAGTAGCCCGAGGCGTGGAGCTACAATTGGGCACTTGGAAAGGCCAAGTGAATCTTTCAGTGGCACCTATGGACGACTTCAAAGTCGTGCTTGGCATGAAATTCTTGCGACAGGTAACTGCTATTCCCATGCCTTCTTTTAGTACTGTGTGTATCCTTGAAAAAGGATCACCTTGTATGATTCCCACCATCGAGTCACTTGATGGCCAAACTCGGGAAAGCAAGCAACTATCGACCATGCAAATCACCAAGGGGGTGAAACGTGGGGAACCAACATATTTGGCCGTAGTTAAAGAGGAGCAACAAGTCGCCGAGAAGATGGAGGAAGCACCATCTATCATCAAAAAGGTCCTTGAGGAGAACAAGGATGTCATGCCGGCATTATTGCCCAACAAACTCCCACCAAGGCGAGAGGTGGACCATAAAATCGAATTAGAGCCGGGTGCTAAACCACCCTCTATGGCTCCCTATCGGATGGCTCCACCCGAATTGGAAGAACTTCGAAGGCAACTTAAGGAACTATTGTACACGGGCAAGATCCGACCTTCGAAGGCACCCTACGACGCTCCGGTACTCTTCCAAAAGAAGCACGATGGATCATTGAGGATGTGCGTGGACTACCGGGCACTAAATAAGGTAACTATTAAAAATCATTACCCCATCCCATTAATTGCCGATTTGTTCGATAGACTTGAAGGAGCCAAGGTATACACCAAGATGGATTTACAAAAAGGCTACTACCAAGTCCGAATAGCAGAAGGGGACGAGCCGAAGGCAACATGCATCACACGATACGAGTCATTTGAATAGTTAGTCATGCCCTTTGGACTAACTAATGCCCCAGCAACCTTCTGCACACTAATGAACAACATCTTCCACCCATATTTGGACCGGTTCGTGGTGGTCTACTTGGACGACATTGTCGTCTATAGTAATTCTCTGGAGGAGCATGTCGACCATCTACAAACCGTCTTCCAAGTATTAAGGGAGAACAAGTTTTATGTTAAGAAGGAGAAATGCACATTCGCCACACAGGAAGTGCAATTTCTCGGACATGTTATCGGCCATGGGAGAATACAAATGGACGGATCCAAGGTGCGAGCCATCATGGAGTGGGAGGCCCCGACCAAGGTAACCGAACTAAGATCTTTCCTTGGTCTTGTTAATTATTATCGGCGTTTCATATAGGGGTGCTCGGCGCGAGCTGCTCCCTTGACGGACCTACTCAAGAAAGGTAGGACATGGGAGTGGTCCGAAGAATGTGAGGAAGCCTTCAAAGAGTTGAAGGCCGCTGTTAGCCAAGAACCTGTCTTGGCCTTACCCGACTTCACCAAGGTGTTTGAAGTACACACCGATGCTTCCGACTTTGCTATCGGAGGAGTGTTAATGCAGGAGGGATATCCGATAGCATTTGAAATCCGCAAACTCAATGATACTGAGCGGCGTTATACAGTGCAAGAAAAGGAGATGACCGCGGTGGTCCATTGCTTGCGAGTGTGGCGACACTACTTGTTGGGGGCACATTTCACTATCAAAACGGACAATGTCGCCACAAGCTACTTCTAGACTCAAAAGAAGCTTTCGCCCAAGCAAGCTCGATGTCAAGACTTCCTTGCTGAATTTGACTACACGTTGGAATACAAACCCGGAAAAGCCAACGTGGTAGCCGATGCCCTTAGCCGAAAAGCAGAGTTTACAGCCATTAGCCTAGCTAAATGGGACGTCATTGATCGCATCAAGGAGGGCCTTGAGCACGACCCAATGGCTAGAGAACTTAAGAAGCTAGCAGAGGAAGGTAAGACGCAACGCTTCTGGGTAGAGGATGGCCTACTCTACACCAAGGGACGGCGGTTATTTATCCCAAAATGGGGTAATTTGAGGCGGGACCTTATCAAGGAATGCCATGACACAAAGTGGGCGGGACCTCCGGGCCAAAAGCGCACGATGGCACTATTGGAGACAACATACTTTTGGCCCCAAATGAAGGATAGTGTCAAACTTTACGTAAGGACTTATCTTGTATGTCAACAAGACAAGGTGGAAAATAGGCAACCCGCGGGACTGCTCGAGCCACTACCCATTCCCAAAAGGCCGTGGCATTCTATTAGCTTGGACTTCATTAGCGCCCTACCAAAGTCGGAAGGCTATGGGTCTATCATGGTGGTGATAGATCGATTCTCCAAGTATGGTACCTTTATTCCATGTACCAAAGATTGCACCGCCGAGGAGGCAGCTAGGGGATTTTTCAAACACGTTGTGAAGTACTGGGGGTTGCCAAGGAGCATCGTGAGCGATAGAGACCCCCGCTTTACAGGACGTTTATGGACGGAATTATTCAAACTCCTTGGCACCGAGCTTAACTTCTCCACAAGTTTTCACCCGCAAACGGATGGGCAGACCGAGCGGGCAAATGCCTTGTTGGAGTGCTATCTATGGCACTTTGTGAGTGCCAATCAACGAGATTGGGCCAAATTACTTGACATTGCCCAATTTTCGTACAACTTGCAAAGGAGTGAAGCCACAGGGAGGAGCCCATTCGAGTTAGCCACGGGACAACAACCTCTGACTCCCCACACACTGGCAACACCCCTCGTTGATGGGAAGAGCCCAAGGGCAACCAAGATGGAGAGGTCATGGGAAGAACAAGCCAACATCGCCCGAGCATGCTTAGAGAAAGCCCGCAAGCGCATGAAGAAATGGGCGGATGAAAAGAGGCGGCCCCGGGAGTTCACTGTTGGAGACCAAGTCCTTGTGAAGCTCTTGCCACAACAATTCAAAGCCTTACGGAGTTTGCACAAAGGCTTGGTACGAAGGTACGAAGGCCCCTTTCCCATCATTGCTAAGGTAGGCAAAGTGTCTTATTGTGTTGACCTACCTAGCACTTTAAAAATCCATCCGGTCTTCCACGTAAGTATATTGAAGTCATACAATGGAGACACGGAAGACCAAAGCCGAGGGTATTCTCAACGAGCACCTCCGATCGTCACCAAGTCATTCGATAAAGATTTTCAAGAGGTGCTATCGAAGAGAGTTATCCGGAGGAGAGGCGTTCCACCCCGCACCGAATACTTAATTAAATGGAAGGGACTGCCAGAGTCTGAGGCAACATGGAAACCCGAAGATGACTTATGGCAGTTCAAGGATCAACTCCAACAATACGAAGCGACGAGGACGCCGCCAGAATAGGTGAGGGAGAATGTCACGAAATTGGGCCTCTTGGGCCATTTTTGCACTTGGACTTGAGAAGTTTGCACCTTCCCAAGCCCAATCTTCAAGGCCAAGCACTTAGCCCGCATTCCCAACCTTTGTACATAGAATTCTCTAGAAAAGTATGGTAGGATAGGAGTATTCTAGAGAGTGTGTAGAACTCTCCAAAGGTATAGTAAATTGTAGAGAATTTTGAAGACTTAATCTCCACCGTAGGATCAAATCGATCACCACCGTCCGTTGAGGAGGTGGAGTAGTATAAATAGGGGCATTCATTTCATTTGTAACCATCAAGTTCTCTTTAAGTGAGTTTGAGTGAATAAAGCTTTCCTCCAAATACTTGCACTCTTCACTTTCTTGCCAACACTTTTGCACACACTTCACTTTCGAGAGAGGCTGACTTAGCAACCGCGAGGGGCGGAAATAAGTTAAAGCCGCATAGGTCGTTGTTGAGGGAACAAGTCTGTGACAAGTGCTAACATAGCCCTTCCTTGCAAATAGTTGAAATAAGATTATTATTACTTTTCAGCAATATGTCAACGGGAATATCAATATCTACAACACCATCATTCATGTATTTTATAAATCATATTATAAATAAATTTTAGAAAATTAATGAATATTTATTAATATTATGTATTTTATTATAGGTATTTATTGAATGTAATTTAGTATAATATTTGTAAAAATTTATAAATGAATTAATATATAATATAATTAAAAATCGAAAATGTTATAAATATATTGTTTTATATTTTGAATTTATATTATATATATATAATTATATCATATAATGATCAAACATAGAATATGCTCCAGTGGTTAAAGGCCTGCTACTGCGTTTTCAATTAAATGTCAGTGGGCCTGACGTTTATTGGGCTATGTATATATATGTATATATGTATGTATGTATATATATATATATTAACTAAATTATATATATTTATATATTCCAAATATTTTTGTAAATTTTTAATTATGTTTATTTATATGAAATTATTTATTTAAAATTTAAAAGAAAATAGAATTATTCCTATATATAAATATTAATTATATATAAATGTATACTTGTATAGAGATATTTAGAGAATTTAATATTAAGATATATTGATTATTTTTATTTAAAAAAATTATTTGTTGTATTAATACATTTATTTGTTGTATTAAAAAAATTAATTTATTTATAATATCTTAATAAATTTAATTTTAATATAGCATACCCCTTTTATAATATTTATATATATTTATTTAAATTATTCAAATAATACTCAATATAAAATTTATAATTATTAATAAATATTTTATATAATTTAATTAGGTTGAATATAAATATTTATTTTTTATTGTTTTATAATATATTATTAATTTATATATTATTGAAATAAATATATATTTATATAATATAAATTATTTTAATATATTTAATATTATATTTTATTTATATAATTAAAAATACAAATTTTTATTGATTTCTAATAATATAAATATCATTTATTAAATAATATAAAAAATTAAAAAATACAAATTATAAATATATATATATATATACGTGTATATATATAAACAAAAATATATAATATATATAATTATATATCTTTATATATATATATATACTTGCATATATATATATACACACACACACACGGCCATATATATATATATATCATATGACATGCAAATATATATATCATTGTATAGCATGTAGCATATATATATATATATATATATTTGGAAAATATAAACGTCAGGTCTGATGACATTTTTACCAAATATCGTTACGGGACGTAACGTTTTACCCTATTTTGGAAAGGATTTTTTAATCCACCCTATTTTACAAAATATTTTTTTTCCGCATTATATTGGTAAATAACCCATATATTTCACTGATTTTTTGCTTTATTTATTATATAAGTTTTGAATATCCTAAATTTGTGAAATAAAATGAACGAAATCTTTCCAAAATATTAGGAACTAAATTTCAATTATGAACAAAAATTTCTTCTAAATTAGTTTGCCATATTTAGTACAAAAGTTTGGGCGGAAAAACAAATTTATATATATATATATTATATTTTAAACAAAATATTACATGCATTTAATTATAATTATAAATTTAAATATGTTATTTAATTATTCCGGGCTCATAGTTTGATAATGATTTGTTTAATTATTAAACTGACAATATTATT
The DNA here is from genome assembly GCA_028749325.2 of Caryopteris x clandonensis. Taxonomy (NCBI): domain Eukaryota; kingdom Viridiplantae; phylum Streptophyta; class Magnoliopsida; order Lamiales; family Lamiaceae; genus Caryopteris; species Caryopteris x clandonensis. The sequence continues at coordinate 313,445 of JAPYKT020000024.1, read as the reverse complement.
AGTTTGTTTAAAATAATTTAAGTAACTCGAAGTTGGATTATTTCGAAACTCGTCCAAGGCTTGTCTGAAACCGTGAGGGTAGTCCGGGTAACATAAACAAGTGAGACGATAAGCATTGATGTGTCTTTCACATTCAGTGTCCTCATCCTAGTAAGGCTAAGCGATGTTCCCGTTCTCTTATAAAAGAATCTCATCTTGATTTGTCCCCACCTTCAACATCAGTGCTGCCAAAATAACAAAAATCACTGCTCTTAAAAAAAAAAACAACAAAAAAAACATTTATTTGGTAGCATTTTTTAAATAAAATGTTATATATTTAATGACCTTTTTTTAAATGGACGCTCGGAAAAAAACAAGACTTCTTCGAAGATACTTCCACGTAGGTAGACATGGCACGGTTTCGGTTTCGGTTTCGGAACCGCCGATTTTTAGAACCGTAAAAAGCGGAACCGAAATCGAACCGCCATATATACGGTTCCGGAACCGGCAGTTCCTCCGGTTCCGGTTCCACGGTTCTTTTTTTTTTTTTTGTTAACAACTTTCAAAAATAATTTTGGTCTTTTGAATTTGATTATCACAAGAGATTGAATTGAATATATAGTTAACTTAACTAAAACAATTACATTTTACAAAAAAAATTACAGCAATCAAAACTTAACTTTACAACTTATAATAAAATTACAAAAAAAAATATAGAAAAGTTACAACAAAAAATTAACTTACCTAAAAATATTTACTTCTTTTAACAAGAGATTACAACATTATAAGTTTTCAATTACAACATATTAAAAAAAATAGAAGAGAGAAAAAAAAAAGGACTTGAGCTTAACTATAAATTAGAAATTAAAATTTAATTTCTAATTTAGAATTAAGTTGCCTACGTATCCTCATAGTTGAGGAATCAAAGTCGACGTAGTTCTCTTACCTTCTTGTAAGAAGTGGCGTGACTCAATCACTCCCGGATGTGGTCGAATACTCGTTTTCATCTTCATCCTCATCCTATTCATCAAAATTTACTTCTTGTATTCTTACCTCGGCGTTCGACCAATCATGAAGTAAAGCTTGCTTTTCTAGATTTTTCACCTTTAAATTGGATCTTCGAAGATCCAAAATGTAACCGCCGGTGCTAAATGCTTGTTCAACCGAGACGGTGGATGCCGGGCACGCAAATATTTCCTTTGCCATTAGTGATAAAATAGAAAAGTTTTTTGCTCTTCGAGACCACCATCTCAACAGCTCGCTAGGTGTATCAAATCCAAGTTCTTCAAAAGTAGTAGATAGATAATTACCTAATTCTTGATAAAAACTATTAATCCTAGGTTTTTTTAATTTTCTAATATCATAAAACCTATAATATTGATTAAGGTGTTCAATGTTCGGATCTTGATGATGATCGGGTTGATCCGAAACCAAACTACCTCCACCAATATCTTCATTTTCGTGACCGCTTGCACTATTTAAATTATCACCATAATAAATTTTATATTCTTTAAAACAATTATAAAGTAATTGTTTTATGTTACCTACAATTATATGCGGATTGGGAGTGTCATCATCTTTAACCGGAAATAATGCATCATAATACATTCTTAGTAATTCTTCTAAACCATCTTCTCTAATTTTAGGATCTAAAAGTTTTGCAACTAAAAATAAATCGAGAATTTCTTGATAATTTTTTAACCATTTACTTCTCATGCTTGCAATGCAATTTTGTAAAGTGTCATGCGAATAATATGATTGTAAAATAAGTGCAATTTTAACACAATGATCTATAATTAAAGGAGAACTGGGATAGTAACATCCGGATAATTCTTCCGTTGCATCTTTAAAAACTTTCATAAGAGACATTAATTCAACACATGTATCCCATGAACTTGGAAATAAAGGAATGCCTAATTGTTCTTGTGAAAAAAATGTACATAATTCATTTCTAACCTCATAAGAAGAATTCAACATTTTATATGTTGAATTCCAACGATTAGGCACATCTTTAGTGATTTTTTTGGGTGCACTCATACCAAATGCTTTACAAAATCTTCTCCATTTTTTGCATAAAGTTGCATGTCTAGCTAAATGTCTAATTGCTAATCTAATAGGACCTGTATGTGCTTTAAAATGTTCCATGACATCTTATACACACAAATTTAAAACATGACACATGCATCTAATGTGAAAAAATCTACCCTTAAATGATAGTTGACAAATTTGAATTAATAAGGGCAAACTAGCAGTATTAGCACTATCATTGTCAAATGAAATTGAAAAATTTTTTGTAACTAAATTATATTCTTGCAAAATAGTATGAATTTTATGAGAAATATTTGCGGCCGTGTGTGTTTGATCAAATTCTCTATATGCAAGTAATCTTTTTTGCATTGTCCATGAATTATATATCCAATGACAAGTAAGTCCTAAAAAACTATGTTCTCTCCAATGATCCGTCCATATATCCGCACAAATTGAAACTTTTTGTTGTAAAGAATTAAGCATATCAATTAAAGATAACTTAAATTCACCTACAATTTTTTCAATCACGAACTAATGTTCTATGTGAAACACCGGACGCTTGAAGGTTTAGTGATAGTGACACATAATTTTTAAACAAATCATTTTCAGGAGTATTAAAAGGAAAAGACATGCCACAAACAATTTTTGATAAATATTTTCTCACTGTTGGTTCGGAATATTTAAATAAAGAAGCCGTACCTTGTAATTCATCGGTGAATCCGGAAATCCTCCACGAGGTATTTGTGTTTGACGCCGATCGTTTTCGACTTTGTCCGGATGGTGACGTTGCAAATGTTTTTTGAGCGTGCCATAACCTCCTCCTTTTTAAAAAACATATTCCACCCCGCAATAGTTGGAAATTGCTTTATTATTTTGCATCTCTTTTGAAGTGAACGACAAAGATATCGGATCTTAGTGCCTCATCTCGTCCACTTTGAGTTTGTCGCATACTTTGACTTTGACTCTCTTGAGTTGGAAGACGTTCTTCTTCAGTAGATTCGTTTTGTGCACCTAAATTGATAATCATAATAAATTATTAACCATAGATAGTTGAGAGAGATATTTAAAATAAAAAAGTATAAAATAATATTTAAGAGAGATATTTTATAAAATAAACACAAACCTAATTGAGCTTCAAAATCTTCTTGCCACTCGATCTGAATTTCAATATCTTCACCGTCAAGATTGAGATACCTTGGAACTAAAGGAGATGGTGGTGGTAATCCGGTTCCGGCACTTGTACTCGTCGGCATAGCTTTTGCTTGTCGAGATAAAGAAGATGATCATCTACCTCCACGTCCTCTTTGGCTTGAGCTCGACATTTTGAGAGAGATTGAGAAAAATGATAAGATAAAGATAATTGAGAGAGATTGAGGGAGATCGAGAAAAACGACAAGATAATCGGGAGAGATTGAGGGAGATCGAGAAAAACGACAAGATAATCGGGAGAGATTGAGGGAGATTGAGAAGGATAACAAGATAATCGGGAGAGATTGAGGGAGATCACAAGATAATTGAAAGAGATTGAGAAAGATGTCGGGAGAGATTTAGAGAGATTGAGAGAGATCACAAGATAATTGAGAGAGATTATATATTGTGAAATAAAATGAGTAGGAAGGGGTATTTATAGGAAAAAAAACAAAAGATCCATTGGAAACCGCCGGTTCCCGGTTCCGAACCGGAACCGCCGATTCCCAACGGTTCTTCAATCTCGACCGTTGAAGATCAACGGCTATTTAATCTCAGCCGTTGGATTACAACGGCTATAATTTTCAAATTTGAACCGGAACCGGAACCGTCGGTTCGGAACTTACGGTTCTGGTTCCAAAAAATTAAGAACCGAAACCGAACCGTTACTCCGACGGTTTCGGTTCCGATTTGGAACCAGAACCGGGTCAACGGTTGAACCGAACCGTTGACCGGCGGTTCTGGTTTGGAACCGAAACTGTGCCCATGTCTACACATAGGTACGGATATTCTAAATATACCTTATTTTTTAAATTACATTTTCATATAATTTTTTTAAAAATTATATTTACTAAATACACACATTATAATAAGGGTGCGGTTATTCGCACTTCTAAATTATCTAACACATCTTATTTAATAAATATATTTTATTTATGACAATTATATCATTTAAATTAAAAAATAAAATATAAAATATAAAACATAAAAAAAGAAGAGAACTAGAATATTCGTATTTTGACTGTTTTTCGGGCATGTTGTTTTGAATCCGTCGCGCGTCTACTCGTATGTGGTCGAACCTAATTTGTTGAATACATTTTCTTGTCGAACACATATGTTCATGTTGAAAACTTATTTGTCGAACAAAGACAAACATGTTGTCATAAAACTCGTTTGAAACATCCTATCGTTCAACTGAAGTAGAGTTCGACAACAAATATTATTCTTTTTTTATGTTTTATTTTTTATTTTAAGTAAAAAGGTATAATATCATAAATACAATATATTTATTACGAGATGTATTTAAGAATTTAGCAGTATGAATAGGCGTATTCTTCAAATAAATATATCTTTACACTTGAAAAATATGAACATCTATTTGTCTAACAATCCATATTATTCATGGATGAATAAATTTGTCTTTAAATTTTTATGGTTTGTATATAATTAAATATGTTTTATTTATTTATTTTTATATGTTTTTAAAAATGTTTTGGCATACAGAAATAATGGGATAATAATTATGGATAAAATAATCAAATAATAGAATTTTGGGTAATATAACAATTTTTTTTTTTTTTTTTTGGGTTATGTTCGATGTTGTTTGGAATTAGTTGGGTCAATATATTCTGTAATATTCCAGCAACTAGGTCGAACAATTTATTTAATTTTTTTTTTTCTATTTGTGCATAATTGTTGTTCGACCAATGTCATCAAACTGCTACAATTGTGTTTGGTGATATGTGTTGGACATTGTCATATCATTCAATGTAACTAGTCCAACATGCTTTGGTGTTTTAATTTAAGATTGTTCTGTCATATATCATTAAACATTTAGATTTTGTTCAATAGTTACATGTCGAATACTTGTTTGAAATGCTGCAATAATGAACAATATAACAATAAATAATGTTTGATTTTAACTTTAAAAATATTGAAAACACTTATATTATTCTTTCCACAGAAGTTTAATTTAATTATTTCCTTTGTTTAAATATTATCTTTGAGAATTGTGATAAAAAAGGTTAGTATTATTATTATTTTTATGTTCTTTACATTTATTCCTATATTAGAAAAAAACTAAAGAAAAATATTGAAAGACATCAGAGCAGAACTTCCCTCTCCTGCTATGAGGAACAATTACAAGAAGAAAATGTTAAAACAAATTTGATGAAAGACAAAAGAAAAAAAATCAGTTCATCGCGTTCAGCTAGATCTGGTAGTCGAACGCAAAGCACAATATTCGTTTTGTGAAAGTCAAAAACTTTGTAAGGTGTTTGATTTTACCAATCGAACATATTCTAGTGCATTCGATTTCTTGATACCGAATGCTGAGAAACTGAAATTAATTTTTCAATATTCAATTTTGATGATTTGCTGGGGCGGCATGAGAGGCTCTCAATTTTTGGATGGAGATAACTTGGTTTTGTAGATTTGCTGCGGGGAAGGAAGAAAGAAGACTGAAGAAAAAACTTTGAATGGAGATGGGTTTGTTCAACGTGGCAGACGAAAAAAGGGAGTATAAAGGCTGTCATAGATAAAATAGGGTGCTGTTATTCAGAAGCATACCTTAAATCTAATTATACCCCATTATAAATTAGCAATTCTCTTTTTATTACTAAATATACCTCATATTTACTCATTAACACTTCTCACTAAATTTTTTTTATTACTAAATATATCCCATATTTACTCCTTAACACTTCTCACTAAAAAATAAAAAATCAAGAAATAAATCAGTATCCCAACCTGATTGTCTAAACCTCCATAATTTTCTGCTTTCTCAAAAAAAATTTCTCTCTGTAATTTTTCTATTTACCATAAATTTCTGCATCTCCCATCTTCTCTATCCAGAAAAAAAAAATTATAAGAAGGGAGGAAAAATTCTAGTTGAAATTGAAAAATGGCACAAATTTAGGTTCAACAGCGCAAATGGTGCAACCACAGCCCAATTACAGACAATTTCAATGTATGTGGGTGACTTAAATTTCAATGTGACGAACTCCATGAAGTTGCTGATTAAGACCATCAGACGTGCCCACATACAGCGAGCATATATATATATATGAACTCTTGTATACAAAATTCTTAACAAAATCAAGTTTGAGAAAAAAATCATTTAAATGATAGTGTTAAGTGTGTGCTATTTATCAAGTATGGCCTTCACGGTGAAAGGTTTTAGATTTGGAGCCAAATATCAAGAAAGTCGTAAATATGTAATTCCAAAAGATGGAGAAGAAGAAGACAAGACGGATTTCTACGAGAATAAAAAAATTAGGGTGTTTCTATACACACCACAAAAATTACTTTTCACACCACTTTAATTTTTGAATAAATTTAAGTATAATGTAAATGACAAATATACCCTTATATATATATTTTAACCAAAATCATAATATTGTTATTATTATTGTTCTTCATTCTTGATTCTCAACACACACACTAATCCTATATTCAAATGAATAAAAATAAAATATAAAATATTTTATAAGTAATCAGTAATATACCATACAATATAAATTATATAGAAGATATAATTATTATAAGAATTACACAATTAAACACTATATTTTTCGACGAATAATACAGTATTTAATTATGTAATTTTGATAATAATTATATTTTCTATATCATTTGTCTTGCAATTTTTATTATCAATTATTTACAAATATTTCAACATTTATTTTGATTCGTTTGAATATAGGGTTAATGTGTGAGTGTTTGAGCAAAGAAAAAAGAATATCAATAATGAAAATATTAATGTTTATCTTTTTAAAGAAAATTATATAAGGATATATATGTCATTTACATTTTATTTAATTTTATTCACTAAATTAAAGTGGTGTGAAAATTAATTTTTGTGGTGTGTTTAGCAACAACCAAAAAATTATATATATATATATAAATATATAAGGATATTTTAATTAATTTATTTATTTTTAATTCTATCTAATTATTATAAAGTATATTTATGTTTAATTTTATCATAATTATTATGAAGTAAAAAGAATATAATTTATGTTTATTATTATAAATATTTTTGTAATTTAATTTATGTTTTTGTAATTTAATTTATGTTTATTTTTATAAATATATATTTTGTGGGGTGAAAAGTAAAAAATGTGGTGCTAAATACAAATATCTTATATAAAATACTTATTTTAGTAAGGCATATTCTAAACACACCACCAAAATTTCTAAACACACCACATTTACTAAATACACCACACAAAATTACATTTAAAAATTAAAAATTACTAAACACACCACAAAAATACCTATAATACCCTTTAACCCTTAAAAAAAATTTAAAAAAAAATAAAAAAAGACAAAGGAAGGCACGCAGAACCCTACCTCTTCCCTGCGCCGAACGCGACGAACGCGACCTTCCCTGCCACCTGCGCCGAACACGACCTTCCCAAAGTGCTGAAGAACCTTCCACCATCGAACATAATGGACGCCGAACGCGAAACTCCAGGTACGGTCGCAAATCCGAACTTCAAATTTATGTATTTTCTGTCGTGAGTCTGTATTCGTTCGGCCAGTGTTGGCCGAACAGCTTGCGAGGCGTTCGGCCAGTGTGGGCCGAACAACCTGCTGTTTTTTTTTTTGTAACGTATGTATGTTAACATTTTAATTTTCTTATGTTATAGTTTACGAAAGAAGAAGAAAACGGCCTACAGCATCACATAGACGATTTCGGGCTGCACAGCAAGAGGCGGGTCCTTCTGAGGTGCCGGAAGAACAGGAGGAGGAATATGCTGAAATGCCTCAAGAATAAGAGAGGCAAGCCGAGCAGAACGAGATACTGATGGGCCCATTTCCTGGCGGCCCTTACGATCCATCATTATTGCGAAGCTTCAAAACACACGTAGCCGCCGACGTGTGGAATGGCAATGAGAGAGGCGTTTTAAAATGCCTCTGCCACACTTCGAAGCTTCTACGATGGGCGTATTCGGAGGATGAGACGACCCGAGTCTGGAGGTCGTATGTGAAGCGGTCCGGGCTTCACAAATTGAGCAAAATATCATACAGAGCTCCCAACCGAAACCTGATTTCTGCATTCGTCGAACGTTGGCAGCCGGAGACCAACACTTTTCACTTACCATTTGGTGAGATGACGATCACATTAGATGATGTGTCGTCTTTACTTGGTCCTCCAGTGGTTGGGCAGCCAGTGCAGGTGGAAGACGATCCTTCAGAATTCTCGCCTGCACTGATACATCGATTGTTGGGTGTGTCAGTTGAGGATGCCATATTGGCCCTCAATGACAAGAGAGGGCAGTCAGTGAAGCTAGAGTGGCTTCGTAGCACATTCTCGGACAGCGTTCAGATTTCGCAGAGACGAGCTGCAGAAAAGGCAGCTCGAGCATATATACTATATATTCTTGGGTGTACCATATTTTCCGACAAAAGTGGTACTCGGATCTCAGCTGGCTATCTGAAGCTACTGGAAGACACAAGTGTCGTCCGGGAATTTGCATGGGTGCTGCTGCCCTTGCCTATCTTTATAGGCAGTTAGGATCCGCATCAAGGGCGGGAGTAAAGCAAATTGCTGGGTATCTTACATTACTGGAGGTACGTCATTCTTTGAAAATTATTTACTTTTACGTTATGTTACAATTTTTAATATGTTGTACCCTTACATTTGTATATATGTAGGCATGGATTTACGAACACTTCCCGACGAGCCCACGACCTCAATTCAATGTGGAGTACGATCCCAGATTTCCACTAGCTATGAGATGGGCACAGCATGGGCAAGGTGGACCCAACACTTTGGGCTTGCAGGCGTGCAGGGAGTGGTTGGATTCACTTCAACCACACGAAGTAAGGGTCTTTTTAATTCTTTTTTCACAAATATATGTATTTTTCAAATATATAACTTGAACAATTCAATACGTAGGTCAACTGGGATCCTTATCAGCAAGTACGTGATCGATTTGAACGTCCCGAAGTGACGTTTTATCATGGCTGCATAAGGGCTCTGGACATTGTCGAACCATACCACCCCGATCGTGTGTTGAGGCAGTTCGGCCATGTCCAGCATATACCGTTGCCTCCATTGGATCCAGACTATGCAAGAAGAGGAAAAAATCCCGGTCGGTATGTACTTGCATGGGGGGTGCTTGGATCCATGTTTCTGTCCTGGGATAGCCACGTTTTGTCCATCCAACGACGAGGGAGACTTGCACAGCCAGTATGGGAGACTGTACCAGAGTATATGGATTGGTACCGTACATTCTCCCATCCACAAGTCCAAAACCCCGATCGTATATCTGCAGCACGGCATTTTCCGACTGATGCGAACCCTAGTCAATTGTGGGCTCGAAACGTTGACGCCCGGAACATTCTCGACCCACTGGTTCGCATGTGGACAACCCAGGATCCGCAGTTATCGCTTGACTACGTGATGCCTAGAGTTGAGCAAGCTACAAGACTACTCCACGGTCTCACGTTGGATGAGGGGAATGATTCCGATGAGTAGAGTAGTGATTATATATGTATGACATTAAAATTTTCTAGATTTGAATGTTAAACATTACCTTTTGTAATGATCGACTTTATTCGGTGTCCAATATATTTTTAAATTATTATTTTAATGTTTGCTCGATATTCTGTTGTCCAACACTAAACATGATTTTTGCATTCGTTGAAAAAAAACAGAACGTACAAAATACATAACCCGAAAAAATAGAAACCCGAAAAAACAGAATGTACAAAATAATGTTTCAGGGCGTTCGGCCAGTGCTGGCCGAACATAATACAACACGTTCGGCCATCACTGGCCGAACACATAGCACTGTGTTCGGCTATGACAGGCCGAACATATAGTGCCATGTTCGGCCAGCAGTGGCCGAACGCCCTGACACTTCATTTTTTATGGATTTTGTACATTCTGTCCGAAAAAAACAGAATGTACAAAATCCATAAAAAATGAAGTATCAGGGCGTTCGGCCGGTGTTGGCCGAACATGGCACAACACGTTCGGCCACCACAGACCGAACACATAATACCCTGTTCGGCCAGGGAAGGCCGAACGTGTTGTGTTATGTTCGGCCAGCACTGGCCGAACGCCCTGAAACTTCATTTTTTTGGATTTTGTACATTCTGTTTTTTTCGGACATAATAACAATATTTAAGTTTGCGATTTCAATAATTTCATGTGCGTATGAATTGCGAATAACTTTGCAAATAATATTCAACACTTTAAACAAAAAGTACATATCAGTCATTTCGTAAACAAATGGCATTATACATTTGAAATCGGCTTTTGTAGAATATCTCCCATCCAGCAGCACATGCACTACGATGTTCATGCCATGCTTGCAGAACAGGAGGCAACGGGCATCCAGTGCTTAATGAGACCTGCCACAATGCACGTATAAGAAAAATTACTTTGAAAAATTGTAAATCATAAGAAAATGTAATAATTAGAAAATAATTTTACCGCGCAAAAATGCGTGCTTCGATCTACCAAAGCTATGCAAATAAGTTTCGGATCTTCTGGGTTTGCAGTCCTCAGGGGAAGGAAAGTATAGTTTGCAATGGGTGTTAGCACGACAAGTGCTATGTTGTAGACAGTTGCAATCATGTGTCCCATGTCAGGGATATCTAGCCAGTGTCGTCTATGAGCTCTCTCCTCAAAACAGTGTAATGCATCTTCAACTTCCCCAACACGTCCATGTTCTTTGAATATGGGTGCATACATTTCTCCAAAATGTTGTAATTCATGGATCAAGTCACAACGAACTCTAGACCACGAATCTTCCCCATAGTTCATTAACTCAGCAATTGCACGAAATCCACAATGTCCGTCCTCCTCTAACATTCTTAGTCCCACAAACATATGGCCGAAAGATAGGTGGAATATCTTCAAAAAATTCAATATCCTTGCCTGTGGTAAGAACATTACATGCACGTCGAACCACCTAGATATCATACAGTTATCATTGATTAGGAGGGCAAAGAAAAGGAAAAAAAGACAAATTTTTTTAATACTTCAAAATTACCTTTTGTTTTTCTCGTCGAGTGAAACTAAACATAGCACTGGATGCATTTTCTCCGCTTATGAAAATCGGATCTTCCCCTGGCGAACAACTGTCGTTGATGGATTGAACATACTCAAAAGCACTTGGATCTCTTTTTGTGGAGTTGTTCTTTTTTGCTTTTGTTTTGGCAGGACGTCCACGTGTACGTAGTTGGACTTGTGGTTCAATAAGGGATGATGTAGTTGGGTGTGTAAACTCTCTTAACCTCTTCAACATTAACAACTTCTGTGATTCATCATGTGCACCTTCAAATTGATTGACAATTTCATCAAGTGTCTTCTTGAAAGAATTTTTTATGTCATCCGAAATGTTTTTATTGACTTCATCCACAGGTTCCATATCAAGCTTTCTCCAAAATCTGTCAACTCTATCTAGTGGGATAGGCATATTCCCCCGAACATATTCAGATAGCTCATGCGCACATGGAAGACCACAAGTTTTTCGCAAAATACACCCACATAATAAAGGATCGATGCCATTTTCTCCAATACCAACCATTTCATCCAAAATCATATCCAAAGCAGAGATAGAAACCATACCCCTTAACATTTTGAATACAGGAGATGAGTACCTATGTTGGACTATGTTGATGCTCTTCTCGAACGAACTTCTGATTGCATTATGTGATGTTTCGAGAAGGATAAAAAAATTTTCCCAACATGTTTCAAAATTGCTTGTACTCGATTGAAGTTGTTTTTTCAACTTTGCATGATGGCCCTCCGCCCTATATGGAGAAAAAAAATATTAATGATCATATAACAGATATAACAATATACAGAAATAAAAAAACAATATAGCATATAAATGATGAATGATTATTTAATACCTATTTGTTGTGGTATTTTCAAAATGCATCAACTTGTTTACCCAACAAGAAACAAATCGCTCCTTATATCCACTTATCCAATTGTCCAAAACATATTTCACAGCCTCTTTTTTATAGGAAAAATCATTCTGAAACCGCTGCAGCAACTCTTCGAACATGTGCTCTGACTCGGCAAAAATCAACGAATTCCAGTTGCAATAAAACGAATTTCATTGTTCCTTTGTACTAAAGTATTTCTTGCATTTATGCATTACTTTTCTGTTGATGTGCCACCGACATAGCAAATGATGAGAACTATGAAAAGTTATCTTGATTGCATTAATCAGTGTAAGTTCTCGGTCGGTTACAAATATTTTGGGTAGGCTGGATTGGTCCATCAAATCTTTAAGGACATTGCATGTCCATAAGTAATTATTCTCCTTCTCGCATTCTAGATAGGCACATGCAACTGAAAATGTCATGTTTGTGGAAGTCACCCCGACAATTTCTAAAAACTGTAGTTTGTACCGGTTTATTTTGTATGTACAATCCATTAACAAGACATTTGGAAAGGCCCGCAACAACTTCACACTTGTCGGATGGGCCCAAAACATATCTCTCACAGCATCTGTTTGCTCACACCGCCTAGTATGGAAGAAAAAATCTTTCTCCTTAAGTTTACCCATGAGATATTGCAGTTGTGACCTGCCACAGTGTTCGACTAATTTGTTCTTCTGTCGAATATTGTAGATAGTCTTTATCGTGGATTTATTTTCTGTATACCTCTTCTACAACGTAAACAATATGTCCCTAGGACGGCTATTACCCGTAGATAGATCAGACACCAATTTCACCTCATCCATAGTTAAACGACCAGCATAAGAGTGACCTTCTAAATATCTTGCCATCTCATGATTATGCGAACCACAAATAACCTCCAAGGCCCATGCATCAGTCTCTTTATAATATGTTCCTTTTAGACGAAATGGACAATCGCATTTCTTGGTTCCGCGACAACGATTCTCAATTGTTTTATTCTCTATCTCTTCCAATTCTCTTCCACATTCATTTGTTTCTTGATTTTCATTTTTCTCTTTGCTCTGTTTTTTTTCGGTGGACGATATTTACCCCCTCGTTCGCAACCTAACCACAATCGAGGTCGTCTGCATTCATCTCCAATTTCTGACCTCATCACAACCACTACCATGCCTAATGGGATAGCCTTTTCACGGACCCAAGAAATCAAATTTTCTCGTGATTCGAACAAATCCATTGTATTAAACACATCTTGATAATCAACAACCACCTCGTTGTTATCTGAAATAAAAGCACTTGTTCTTGATGTCTCCTGAAAATAAAATTAAATGAATCAGAAAACAACCGAACATGCGTTCGGCCTGTATCAGCTGAACACAACACGAAGTGTTCGGCCTTCAGACGCCGAACACAACACGAAGTGTTCGGCCTTCAGACGCCGAACGTTACATTAAGTGTTCGGCCAGTATTGGCCGAACGTTTCGCTTACGTTCGGCTGATACAGGCCGAACACACCCAAAATTTCTGCTACGCGATGCAGATTTCGGTTGATAGAAAATTAATGTATAATGCACAATATAGTACAATAAAATATTTGAAAAACTTACCGATTTTACATATAATTGTTGATTGTCCATGAATATAAGAAAAAAATATGGTGATTAAATCAATTTTTTTATTTGAAATTTTTAGGGTTTGAGAGAGGAGAAGGGTTTGAAGGGGGAAGAGAAGGGGGAAACGGAGGGTGCCAAAATTTGTTTTTTAATTTTGAGGGTTATTTTGGTAATTTTGTTAATGTTCTTTTTTGTAAAATTAAATGGTGTGGTGTGTTTAGAAATTTTGGTGGTGTGGATAGCACCACCCTTTTAGTAATTATAATTATACGTATTTTAGTCCATTATAATTAGGCTTTTACATTTTTTCACTTGCACTTCTGATGAATCATGATGGCGGGTGATGGAGAAAAAAATGGAAATGGTCATTTTTGTTGGTAGTAGACTGTGATTTTCAAACAAAAAAGTGAATGTGTAGTTACTGAGAACGGTGGGAAAAAAATTTGGTGGTCTAGTCAGGTTAATTCAATTTTCTTGTCTCAGTTGTAGTTTAATAATCATTGGCAACTGTGCCTTCGATTAAAATAATATTTGACTATTTCATGGCTTTATCAATTAATTATTATTCACATATTCAGTAGATTTTGACAACCAGTTTTAATCAAGATAATCAGGGTTTCTTTGGTACTGAGTCGAAAATGGCGGAGAGAATAGAAGAAGTAGAGGTGATACACTTGTGGTCTTCGCCCAGGTCCGTGAGTACAAGCCTCATGTATTCTTTTGCCCAGGTTTGTCATTGTTACTGCGTAAAATATGTTAATAATTTGTGTAGTGTTGTAGTGTCATTACATTCACTCACCTCAAGTGTGTGTGTGTATGTGTGTGTGGGTTGAATATGTTAATTTTTAATCTTCCCATTTGTTTGGTAATGACAAATCTGTGATGGAATTTCTTCAACCCTCTTTGCCCCCAAGAATCTTGCTTGCAGTAAGATGAAGTTGTCTGTCTTCTGTATTGAATCATTGAACTGATATTATAAACTGGATCATATTTGTGGCATTAGTACAATTGTCTGGGAAAGTTTTTATTGATCAAAGAATTGTTTACTTAACTAACCAGTTGATTACAAGTTCTCCTATATGACCTTATAGAGATGAAGGAATGAAATGTTTAAAAGTCGATTTGGTGACATCAGTTATAAATATGATTGGGCTGATAATGGAAAATTTTATTTTTCCACTAGTAAGAATTATTTTTTTCACTGATTTCAAAAATCTAAAGCTGGAGAAATTTCCCAATTAAAATCTCTGTAACATTAGATGAGTAGAATTAAGTTAATATCGATGAAGATCATCATAAAAAGCTTGAGATTGTTTGTATATTGTACTTTGGATTGTAACCTTTTCCCTTAAGGATTCCTCATCCCTTTGTAAATCCATTCTTTTATTATTAGACATCTCTTTTTCTCATTTAATATATATATATATATATATAAAGAAAAAAAAAAGCTTAAGATTTTTGTAGGAGATACCTGCCACCATACAAAAAAACATGGAGTTTCTGTTTGAATAAGGATTACATTAGAGCAAGTTTGGGAGATATGGCACTTGTTATGGATCATTATTTCACTTGGATGTATTATTGTCCCACCCATCCATTTTCCTTTCCATTTTGATAACTGTTAATAATTAATGCCATGAATGTTGCCTCGCTGATTATTTAAGTCAAATATATACTATTGTACAAGTAGGTCTATTGAATTTGATTTTTTTTGGACTTCCAGAGATATGATACGGAAGTGCTTGATGAACCCCTATATCCAAATTATTTGCGTGTGACAGGAGCTGAAAGGCCATACAAAGAAGAACTCCTGTCAAACATGGTGAGTTGAATTTTTATTGTCTGTTCAATTATATTAGAGTTATCTGCCTCCACTGTTCTAGTGGTAAGTTAGTCAGAAGTACTTTCTGAATTCCTGGCATTGGACTTTTTCCTGAGCATTAAATTTGTTGCCACCAATCATAGCTACAAGTTCAAGTCCACTAAGTGATAAATTGGCTGTATAAACAAATTTCGTGCTGTTCATTTCTTTATTTGAATCCAAGCAAGCAAATTAAATTCATGCACTCTATTTCTACTGTTATTCTGATTTATAGATGTCTTTGTGTACTCTTTCAACCATCCCCTTAAGTTCTATTTTCAATGAATGGTCCAAGCTTTGGAAAATGGAAGTGTCACAACTGGTGCTTGTTTCAGATGCACCTTTTACTTTTTGTCTTTTTATCAGTTGGAAACTTGAGTGAGATTGCGAGTGGATTTTGCTGCTACTGCATATAAGATTTTGGTAAAAGGTTTCATTCTTTTGTGTGAAAATCGCATTACCTATATCACTTGACCTTTATAAAGCTACTTTCTTTGGTGAATAGGAATCAGATGGAAACAAGGTTATACGAGAGATCATTTTTGGTCCTGGAAAAAAGAAGTATAGGTTCTGTAAGGTAACTGTTCATCACTCCAATATCTTCTGTTGCAAGGAGTGCCCTTAATTATATATTTCTCTTTCATTACTTGGGTTAAAGGGAATTTTGCAGTTTTAGTTTTGATCTCTAAGCAGGTCAAATGGCACTTAACCTTTTGTAGTTTACTTCCATTTGGATTACTGAAGGAACATATTTTGATTAAATGAACCAATTTAAAATGTATTCATAGTACAATTTTGTCTAACAATACATGATTGAACTCTGAATATGGATGTTCAATATCCGTAAAGACTAATCACTAATGTATATAATGAGCTTAGGCTGCAGTTCGAGGAATTCTGTGGTATCTGTGTTTCAAAGATTGTCCGCAATATTGGATCATAGATCAGAAATTATTATAGGGTTAAGCTAAAATTTTCTGTTTTAATTTCTCATTTTTGTTCTACAGCATATAGCTAGTCAACGCCTGCCTGGTCTAACTGAGGAGCTAATGAAGAAAGGAAAGCACTGCATTCTGATGAGAAATCCCCTCGATGTATTGGTAAATAAGCTCGCTATATACCTTCACTCTAGCTTATATGCTTCAACCTTCCTGCTTTACTACAATGTCTGGCATCAGTTTACAATTTTTATTCTTTCCTGTATGTCACGATAATTTCCCCATTGGTTGATTCTTTTGAGAAAAAACATATCTCCATAGGGAGACCCAAGATTAATACTGTTTAAGTAGCTATACAATTTTATGAATGAAATTTCTTCACAAATGTCTGAGAAATTCTTTTATCCATTTAAACGATCTCTCACTGTACTTATTTTACATTCGATCTGTTCTTGTGTCAGACATCCTACGACAAGGTTGTTCCCCCATCATTCGTTGATCTGGGGTATGCTAACTTGGTCTCCATTTACAGCGAGCTGCGTGATGATAGAAAATCCCCTCCTGTCATTGACTCGGATTTGCTGCGAGAAGATCCTGAGGTGTAGAACAGTTCTTAAATTAAGAATTATACGTAAAGTTTCCTCATCCAAAGTGCAGTTTGTGATTGTTATTCTTCTCATACAAATGAATAGAAATTATTTCCAGGATTAAAAACTTTTCTTCACTTTGTTGAATGAAAGTCCAACTAAACTGCAATGCTATGATATTTTCGAATTTACTATCCTGATTTGTGTATTACTTCCTAATTTGGTGATAGTTTGTGTTCTTGGCTGTGTGTCATGGGAAAGTAATCAAGTTGGGGTTTGTAGATAATTGATCTCATAGAACATAATGTAGCTAGACTGCTCTAACGACATTTATGGTGCATTTTTTGAAGTAATTTATGATTCCACTTTTGCAAGGCCTTTATGTCTGAACAACGTATATCTTTGTGTCAACATTATTTTTGTTTTAAGGGTGGTTCACATGCTCAGACATTAAGCTGTTGAAGATACTATAATATGGCCTCAAAAGTCACATCTTTTGTTAGTGTGACAGATTGTCCTTTTCTATACCAGATGTGATTTGCTTTCAATGCACATGTTGCTTTGTCAAAAATATTGAATAGTCAACATTTGTGCTGAGCTTCGTTGTTGGTGCCTGTTTTTTCTGGTTCTTGCATTTTGACTTTATTTAAGTAACCCATTTGATGAACATCGAAATTTTTACGAGTTTTCCTTTGTTCCCCATATTCAACAAGCAAGGCCATTAAGTGATGACTTAGATAATTGCTGCTGAGGGTTACGGTCTTGAAGGGCAATCATTATACACTTAGGAACATTTATACCAGGACATTTCATGGATGTCAAGAATATTATTCTAATTTGTATAATATCCAGCACAAATATTGTTGGTGTTTCATTGCTTCAAATTATGATGGAATGCAACCCTATTTTTATTATTTGAATAACTTGTTTCTTGTCTTCTTCTAGGCTACCCTACGCGGTCTGTGTGAGGATCTTGGTATTCCATTTCAGGCTGCAATGCTCAAGTAAGTCACTATGATATTTGAGAATGTATTTACTGTGAGTCTGTAACTGAGCCTGCATGAAACTCTTCTGTGAATTCTGCTGAAGAAGATTCTGTTGATCTGGGAAAGTCCTGTCTACTTCCTAGCTTTATATTCTTATAAATCTTGTAGACTGTGAAACCCGACGGGGGGGGGGGGGGATTCAAAAAGTTTGTGTGAACTCATGCAAGGGCAGTCAAGTGCTAGTAACAATATTAAATCCATAACTATGTCAGAAATGCTAATGCAGTGAAAAGAACATTAAGTTTCAAACAAAAATAACCTTGATTACTTTTCACAGGATGTTACGTCAGGCTTAATTACTTTTTATAAATCAAGACTGTCAATTCAGTTTCTTAATTTTGGTTTTTGATTAAGAACTTAATGGTATTAGTCAAATACTATCCGCCCATCTGGCCTTTTAAACCACCGACCTGTTCTTTCCAGCACTTGCATAGTGTGGGCCATGATTAGTAAAAGTAATAAAATCTTATATTACATATATATTTAACTCATGATTGTAGCTGTTTGGTAATTGGTACATGGGAAGGCAACCTATTACAACATTGAGTGGCTATCGAAGATTATGGTAATTATTTAGTATACCTTCCAAGCACTGCAGCTGAATTGACCACTTGAGCAATTTAAAGGATTAAATCACACTCACTGAACAAGAGAATTAAAAGCTCACATTTATCGTTCACATTTTGGTCATGGAATATACCTTAAAAAGGCATCTAATGTTGGCCTACTGAGATCCTGTAGCATATATACCAGAAGAAAATGAGTGAAAAAGGTCAATATCATCTTACGGGTGGAAACTGTTCTAAGAAAACCAAATTCTTTCATGTTTATTGTCAATTTCATCAAGAGCGTATCTTGGGCATCTTTAATATGGAACTGTGGTTGAGGTGTGAGAAATGATGTTGATATGAGAAAAAAAATAAAATAATAATAATAATAATTAAAGCTTCAAATGTCTATGGAAATATGCAAGAACACCACTCTCCAAAGAGGTCATCCGGAATCTGCTCTATCATGACAAGAATTTTCTAAACCAGGGAAGGATGTGACCAGGATTCATAGACCTTCTATTGTATCTACAGTAATTTTAATGCAATGTTTTGAGGCATCTAGAATCAGATAAAATTAGGCGACAAAGTGAAATAATGATGAATATAATGCATTTAATATGATATATTAGTAGTAAGCTGGTGATTCCATTTACTGTAAAATTGCTAAACATACTAAACTTGCAATCATAATGGTGCATGATAATCTGAACTTTCTTTCCAGATGGGAACCTGGGCCAAAATCATTTGATGGCATGTGGGCCCCCTATTGGTATAAGAATACACATAAATCAACAGGTTTTCAGCTGCCAAAGAAGTATCCCTCAGTAAGTAATAGAGAACCTGTCCATCCTTTAATTCTTGAGGCGTAACAGACATTAGCATTACCAAGTTGATTGCCATATATTGCTTAGAATTGGATTTAGAATGTTTATACTCTTTCAGTCTTTCTTAATCTTAAACATGTATGATGTTATTTGTCAAAACTATATGATTAGTAACAGTAAATTCAGTAATTGCGATTTTGGGGGGAACTTCTCAAAGCATGACCAAGTGTACTGAACTCATGTCAAACTTTATTTTTTGTGTTTTGCAGTCAAAATTTTAAATATACACTATTTCTCCATAGTATATATTGGTTATATACTTCTTTTACCTGGATAAAGTCGTTTCTGTTTTTGCTCAATTATTCTATTGTTATCTCTTTATGCTTTCGTAGGCATTTTATTTTTCTATATTTTTCAAAATGTTAAATGCAAGGACTTGAAAAAATATAGAAAGCTTGATATGCTACAGATGCTGCAAAAATGCTACACTAGCAATATGATGATTGAATACTTGAGATTATCAGTTTCGTATGAGGGACCTCGCATAATTCTTGGCCACTCAATCTAATTTTCAGCCATTTCCATTGTCTTTGTACAACTTGCTGGAGCAATGTGTACCTTTCTACAACTTTCTTAGGCGTTGTGCAAGGCGGACTACAGAATCCTCCCATCCTAATCTTCCTGTTCCTGCCAATGAGAAGTTGCTTGCTTGGGTTGGTGATCAGATTGTGCCTCGTGAAAGTGCAAAGGTAGATATCAATTAATATCAAGAGATAACGCTCTAAAGGTTTTGTAGAATTTGAGATTTCGTGTTAGTTCTCCTTAATTGAAGGAGTTGGCATTCATGTTGTGAAGTCACCCTTCGTTTTTATATGTTTAATTCCTAAAGAATTTTCTCTCGCACGTGTCTTGCACTTCTCCTAAAATAATTATTGTGGAATGTTTTAGGTTTCAGTGTTTGACTCAATTGTTCAAGGTGGCGATGGAGTTTGGGAGGGTCTTCGAGTTTATAATGGGAAGATATTTAAACTGGAGGAGCATTTAGACAGGTGAGTGAAAAGAAATAAAAAATAGTTATACTATTTGCATGCCTACTATTGTTGTTGATCGCTCTTTACTTTTAAGATTAAGAAACCGCATAAAGTTTTCTCGAACAAGGAGCATATTTGGGGTTCGAGACTAATATACTTAGAAACTATACAAGTTTATGGAGAAATAGTCTGTTTATTTGAAACTACAGTTATGTTTTCATATTCTCATGTATATAAGAGATATCTTTTATGGGATTTCCTTTGTGTGTTGTAAATACTTGTCTTATACTGCAAGCTATAATCTAAACAAGATGGACATGGAGCGGAGTGCAAAAGACCTTTTTCCCCCCTTCTGAAAAGTTTAAACTGTGTAAATTATTGATCTCCTCTAATTAGATCTAACAGGCGGTAATTTCCATATATGTCAACAATCACTAAGTTCTACCTGAGTCCCAACAATTGGTAGGTTTTTAGTCTGCCAGACAAAATTGATGTCTCAAAAATGAGGGTTCTATGAGGGCAGCTTATTGAAAATCTTAATGGATCTAGAATATTTTAACTGCTTGAAATTGTGGGAAGGGATACAGAAAGCACAGGTTTATAGGCTAACAAGTGGGTTTATTCATATTTCATTATAACCATCTTGAAAATTGTCCTATATTCGAGCAGACTTATTGACTTGATCATCCTCTTAGCATATCTCAGCTTCCGGTGGTTTGACTTTGGAGATGGTTCTTTATATCTACAGGCATGAACTATCGATTAGTTTGATCACAAGTCACAAGCATTAATCCTCAAATTTCAAGATAATTTCGCATACTTCTCTCATTTCCCTTACCTTCCCCTCATTAGGGTTTGGAATATCTTCATGAAAGAGTCATAAAATCGTGTTTGAATAATAAGTCTCTGTTGTATGCTATATTGGGGATATAAGTTTCTGTAATTCTATATCCAGGTTGTTTGACTCTGCAAAAGCTCTAGCTTTCACCAATTTACCAACTCGTGAACAGGTGATTTTAACCAATTTCTTTCACTCAGTTATTTAAACATGCAAACTTAATGCGGCCGGAAATCCTTGTATAGGGTTGCGTCTGTTTGTCCTACAGGTTCTTGGTACAATGTAGTCCTTCAATTCACCTATTAATGCTTGTTCTGTGTGCAACACATTGCAGGTGAAGGAAGCAATTTTCGAAACTCTGATAAGGAATGGAATGTTCAATGACGTACATGTCAGACTAACTCTGACTCGTGGAAAGAAGGTATGCTCCTCTCCACTTTTATTGTGGTTTGTTTCTTGTGAATAGTGAGGCTTTATGATCTGAACGCTTAATATTTCTATTTCAAGAGTGCAACTTATGTGCATGTGAAAATGTTGACCTGAATCAAGATGCCGATTAATGTTGACAAATTTAGCTTTAGAATGTAATGAACTCTTGCCATCTGGGAGATCAGTCCTCTTCTTGTTACAATGTCATTTTTTTGTTTTTCACTTCTCCTATTTTTCCTTTGGGCGACTATGCAATTTCAAATCAAGGGAAAGTGAACAAACATTTTGCAGTGCTTGGAATAGGACCTCAATCACTAGAAACATGGAAGAAATACATTTCCAATTGGAATTTCATGACACTTGCATATTTCAGTAGTTCAGTCAGAAGTTGGTTTGAGCCATCAAGAATGATGGCTTATTAAATACTAACACGGAATATGAGAAGTTATTACCTTATGTAGTGGGGCATGAGTATTTACAGGTAATTTATGGTCATGGGGTGGCCAATATCAAATGAGATTGGCCGGTTAGTCATGTAGTGGGGCATGAGTATTTAGATAAGTAAGCTTTAGCATATAACTCCATCCATCCCAAAGTAATAGGTTGAGTCGGAGTTTTGAACCAGTGTAAGTTTTTTGGTGTTATGTTATTATCCTTGCTTGCTTTCTTCACATAATTATTTTGACTGAGATGAAAAACTTGGCAAAGAATTTCATATTAGGAAATTGAATCTTCTCATGGGACATCCTAAAATAGAAATGGGAGTGATTCTTGGGACAGAGCAAGCATAAAGTAAGGGATGCTACATCCAACTCATCATTTGTCGAAAGCATTACATGTACTTCTAAAGAGGAGTTTGTTAGTTCAAAAATCCCTGTTAATTCTGCAGTTAAAACCAGTAAGAACATGGGTGCAGGATTCGTTGGTTTCCTCACATATAAGTGAAAGTTCTTTCCAAGGAAACACATGTTAACATTGTAAATTTGTTGATTTGGAGGATCCCCGATCAATAAATATGCATCGTAACTTGGAGTCTTATATGAGATCTGCACTAATTTTCTATCAATAGGTTTTCTTGGATTTCTTTTCTAAGTTTGAAGACTTTCCATTGACTCATGCTTTTAGTCATTCCATTATCTATTTTGTAGGTGACTTCTGGGATGAGCCCAGCACTCAACCAGTATGGATGTACATTAATTGGTAAGATGAAGTCTCTGTTAAATGTGCTGGGTTATGTCTAGCTCTTTGGAGCTTTGTTAGGTTTTGTATGGCACTAAGCACATGTCTTATCAACTAACTGCAAATATCTATTTAAATCAATATAATGTTTTGTTAAAAAAATATATATATATCTGGGTAACGTGGAAAACATGAGCATGGCTGCTATATTTTACTGCAGCTAGTTAATCTTTTGGATCATGGAGTGGTGTTGTGTCAGCGTGTTTTGCATTGATAAAATAATTTCCAACTGCTTCAATTTGGTCAAGCTATTTTTATTGTGATTCTTCAGCTGCATGAGATGATTTTTTTCCTGTCAAACCTCTGATTGCGTAATTGCTCATTTTGCTTTGCCTTTTCAAAACTTTAGCTGTGTATATGTAGCTTTCCCTTCTTTGAAAATACCGCACGTCAGGGTAAATTACACTATTTTGCATCTTCTTTCTGTAGTGCTTGCTGAATGGAAATCTCCTGTATATGACAATGCAAGAGGTATAACTTTGGTGACAGCTACGACACGCCGTAATTCACCCAATGTAAGACCTTGAATTAAACATTATAACCTATTCAATTGGTTCCTTTGATTGTCTTTTCTTTGATTCATGAATCATTCAAACAGTTTGTTGCCCCGTTACTGAAATAATTTCATAATCAGTTTTGCTGCATGCTACATCATCCCAATAACATGATCAAGTACTTCAGTTATTGGAATCTAACATAGATGCTCCCAAAACTCTTAAATGAAATGATGTAAAAAGACTACCGCAGTTTGTTGATTAGCTATAATGGCTCACCTGAGTTGGTGCATTAGCTAAGCTAATTCAGCAAAAGTATAATTCCTGGCTGATTTATCTGAGAAATTTTTTGTGTGAACTCAAAAATCTAAATATAGCACTTTAGCATCAATGGTCGATCCACTGTGCAGTATTCTCATTGTGGTTTCATGTGTTCCATTGAATGGTTGATGTTCCTAATGATTTCTCAGGTACAATTTAATACTTGTCAGTGACAAATATAATGCCACACTTTCAATAACTGATTCATTGTATTTTGCAGAATTTGGATTCAAAAATTCACCACAACAATCTCCTTAACAATATTCTTGCAAAGGTATAATGTATTGGATCTCAATCAACTTTTATCACACCAATTACTGAAAATTATAATCATTACTTTGCCGCAAAACTCTCTTTTTTCAGTCCTTGCAACTTATATCTTATCCTAGTCTAATAAATACTGTGTATTTTTTAATAAAATGTCATATTTTCTGTTCTGTTCAGTCCTGACTGGGAATGTTCTGGAGTGGTGCAGATAGAAGGGAATAATGCAAATGCTGATGATGCAATCATGCTTGACAAAGATGGCTATGTGGCAGAAACAAATGCAACAAACATTGTAAGCTCATGGACTAGACCAGAAATGTACTATCTCATGCATCTGTATGCTACATCTCCTAGAGATCAGCTAGGACTTAGTGAACTTTCACATATAGGATAAAATTGATGCTATAAGATACAAATTTGTTATACAGAAACTTGTCCTCATGAAATGCCAGTTAGAAGAGTCTGACTGACGAATTATTTGCTCTTCATTTCTCTTCTGATATTGCAGTTTTTGGTGAAGAAAGGCCATGTAGCAACTCCCCATGCTGATTACTGCCTTCCTGGTATAACACGGGCTACTGTAAGATTCAGAATATTCTGTTCCCAATTTCTCTTGGTGTCTAAAGTTGCATTATGTTTGTGAACTACTTAAGAATTTTTCCTTATCTTTTTCTTTGTCCTGAAGGTATATTTCTACTTTTCACTAATATAACATGAGATTCCTAGTTGCATTGTGCTTTTAAATATTTAATACAGATCATATTACCTAATGAGTTCTCTATTGTACTTACTGTGATGATCTTATCTCCAGTTCGTTTTGTTAGCAACATTAGGCTGGTTTAGAACATAATAAGTAGCATTTTACAAGTAATACTGTAAAAATGTCAAAGCATGTCTCTCTACTATTGTACTTTCTGTGATGATCTTGACTCCAGCTCATTTTGTTTGCAACATTAGGCTGGTTTAGAACATGATGAGTAGCGGATTACAAGTAATACTGTAAAAATATCTAAGTATGTCTCTTTTTTACATGAAAAACTCTCTTGCAAATTAGCACACAAATTTGGTATGTAGGCAAAATGTTACACATTATAATGTAGGGATAGATCTTCAGATTCTCCTATAGTTTTTTAAGAATATTGGAGTGCAACATGCACTTCTCCTTTTTGGGTAATAACCATATCGAAAATTTATTAAAGATGTACGAAATTTTCAGTTCAATTTTCATTTTTACCTTCATGTCCATTTAACTTAGATACAATGATGCTTATTCCCAAAAAACTAAGATATTTTGTCCCTGTAATGTGATATGCTTTATGACATCTTTTAATCCATATTCTGCAGGTAATGGACCTTGTGGTTAAGGAAAACGTGGTCTTAGTGGAACGACGTATCAGTGTCTCAGAGTTCCATACAGCAGATGAGGTGAATTTTTTAATGTACTCCAATATACAGTAGACCCTACACTTTCAGAATTTCAAAAAAAAATTATCCATCGACAAATATATACTTAATATAAAAGTAGGAACACTAAAAATAAGGATTCTATCAGATGTCATTACCACAAATTTTGTCTATATTTAATATAAAAGAAAAAACCCTAAAAATATGCTAAAATGGCACATGTCACATCAATAAATATTCTGCATCTGATACTTAAAAAATATCTTTTAAAAAAGTACATGTAAGAAAAAAGGTAGTTTTTTTTCTAACTAAAATTTTGTAATTCAAATAACTTTTTTGTTACAAATTTGTTTTTGAAATATCATATATTGTATTTATCCTCTTTTTACAATTTTTAATTTGATACCAATATTGTATATATTAAAATAAAGTATTATATTTAAAATATTAAATAAAGTTTTTACAATTTTATTTAAGATATATGTTAGATTTGAATAAAAAATTGGATTAAATTCCTATATGAATTTGATACAATATAAAAAAATAAAAAATAAAATATTTTTATAAAATAAAATTATTATACCATTCAAATATATAATTAGTTGTTTCATTTTAATATTTTTAACTGATTTTAAATATTTGTATTGATTTTGAGAAATTATAGTGGCTTGGATTGAGTTTAAATTTTAAAATTCACTTCGTCGTATAATTTATTATTTACTAGATAAAACTTTTGAAAGAATGCGGCAATAGACATATGAAATTATACTTTAAATTGATTTGAGCGAAACTCTAAGATTTTTTTAATCTTATATCTACTACATATTAAAAATGTTATTTGATATTTGATTTTATGAGTAGAAAAAGTATATATGTAAAGAAAAGCAAACACAAACAAAATGTAATTAGAAAATGACAAATAATTGGTATGTGTTTTCTATACCTTTTTTTCTCTTTTCTATTTGTAATTTCACTAAAATTTAAAAAATCAAATATATTTTTTTTGTTTTATTTTCATTTTTAACATATGACATATCAAATTAATTTTTGTTTTGTAATCTTTGCTTTAACATCAATATTGTATATATTGAAATAAATAATTATATTTTAACTATGAAAAATAATTTTTTATGAATTGAATATTATCTCTTAAACTTTATATATATGATGAATTTGAATAAATAGTATATCAAATCTTAAAATAAATTTAAGCTAAATATATATATATATATTATTTTTTTATAAAAATAAAAATATTATAATATTAAATTTATATGATATTATATTTATTGTTTAATCTCATTAGTTTTTAGTAAATTAAATTATTTATTTTCATTTACTTTATATAATATATATAGTTTGAATATTCAAACTAATAAATTGATCAATTTTTAAATTGAATTATTTTAAATTTATATTTACAAATATATTGACTTATTAACTTTGTGAATATTTTTACTAATATATATGTTTTAAGTTAAGTTCACTATATTTTTTATTTATTTATTTGACCTTGAAGCTTTGAAATATTTATTTACTTACACTTTATTTTAATTTATTATGTTCATAATGATTTTTTTAATATTTTTGTATATTTTTATTTTATATATTATTTTTTATGAGTAACAAACATACACAAAAAATTTTAACTGCAATAAAATATTTTATTGTTTTAAATTATAAGTTGATTCTAAAAGTTGATATTCTGGTTAGATTATTGAGAAACAATGATCCAAGTTTAAAATTATGTAACAGAATAAGGTTAAGTCTTACCAAACTTAGACGTCTTGTATTCGAAGCAAATATAATGTCCGGAATTAATGCAAGGTATAGGGTATTGATCCTGAGGTTGTCGTTTATACCATCATATCAAAAATATCTTTCAATTTTTAATATATACACATTCCACTTATAGTTAAAATCAATCATTATCTAATGTTGGTCTCTTTCTTTGTAAAACTGTTTTTAGTTACAAACAATTATGTTGCATTATAAAGAGGTACGAATTGACATGTTGTGACGATTTTCATTTATAACGAAGAATAAATGTATAGTAATTTAACAATCAATATTGTATATACAATGGTTTTTCATAATTTATAGTTTGTAGTTTATTAAAAAATTGAGTTCTAAGTATTTTTTACCTCTTTTATTTATATCACGATCTATTTTTTTTATTCTTATCATTTAAATATTTTTAATCATATATCATTTAATTAATGTATTTGTATAAATAATAATAATAATTATAGAATATAATTTATTGTGATATTAAAGCTTAATATATTCTAACCCGTGTATCGTACGGGCGAACATCTAGTAATATGAATAAATGTTCTTTCTCTAGAGAGAATCTTTATTTCAAAGATGCTTCTTCGAGAAAATAATCGTTTCTACTTGCTCTGGATGTTCTTTGAGGAGTTTCTTCAATGTCATGACGGCGACTCTCATTTTTTTCCTTAACACAATAACCATTAATGTTTGTCTGCTTCCATGTCTGAGGTTGTTCGCTTTCCTCCATGCACCAATGTAAAAAAATTATCGATTTATCTGCGGGAGACAACATGCATTTCTCTTTTTCTTCACTCCTTTCCACTTGTGAAAAATCCTTTGTCGGCCCTTATTTTCTACCATTTCTAATGCAAATAGAATAAGCTTTCTTGCAGGTGTTCACTACAGGAACCATGGGAGAACTCACTCCAGTAAGTCATCTATACTAAGCATTATAGCCCAAAACATTGTGATTGCAAGCATGGTGATGTTAATATTATGCTTGAATCATATTAGGTTCTTAAAATTGATGGACGCACAATTGGCGACGGCAGAGTGGGACCTGTAACTTGCAGACTGCAAGCCACTTACAGAAAACTGAGCTCAGAATCAGGGGTGCCTATACCCACTTATCAGCATACTTGAGAGATGATTTTTCCAAAGGTACTACTCCCTCCATTCCAAAAAAAAGTCTTGTTTCAAAATTATTTTTATCCCAAAAAAGGTCTTGTTTTGAAAGTGAAGATCTCGTTTTATTAGTCAAAATAAAAAACTGATTTTATTTTCTTTCAGAAACAAGTCATATATGATTGAATAAGTCAAATGACGAATAAAATAAGTCATATAAGTGCGAATTTATGGTTTTAAGGAGGTTGTACCTTCATCAAATTAATCCCAAAAAGATTGTACTCTTTCGAAACACAACTCTTTTTTTAGGATGGAGGGAGGATTACATTTGTACAGTCTAGGTTTTATTTATGGGGAAAGTAGTACATGCGTTCATGTACCTGCATTTTCTATGATTCTCATGTCAGTTGCAGCATTACTAAAGATTAATGTTTTTCGTTATCATTGTGTTTTGCAGGAGTTGAAGAGAGTTTAAGCTGGTTAGCATAGTAATAATAATGTGAAACTGGGTCTGTGCATGGATACAATCTTCTGTTGTCTCTCATGTTCAGTATGATTGTATTTCTACATATTCACGTGGGTGTGTGCTAATAATGGGTATTTTAATTTATGTATTTCACTGGGACTATTACCAGAAGGTGTTCTAAATTGGCTGCTTTTCTTTGTAAAATGTGCTGTTTTAGAAACCAAAGTATATTTCTCTGTGATAAAGATTTGAATTTATAAAATATTTAGAAAAATGAAAAGTGGAAAGATGTTTATGATTCAAACAAAACAAATTTACATTTCAAATTTACCATTTAAAAAAAAAAGTGTTGTTTTCTAGATTACTCTTTTTCTTTTATTAATCAATTAGACTTAGGTACAAATACACAACTTTTTTAAAAGTTATAAATTTGTACTTAAATGATTTTTTTATTTGGTGATATAATATATTTAATTATACATAACTTA
Source organism: Caryopteris x clandonensis (assembly GCA_028749325.2). NCBI lineage: Eukaryota > Viridiplantae > Streptophyta > Magnoliopsida > Lamiales > Lamiaceae > Caryopteris > Caryopteris x clandonensis. The sequence continues at coordinate 284,063 of JAPYKT020000024.1, read as the reverse complement.
TTTGTAAAATAAATTTTTTAACTAATATAATAAATATTGAGTTTTGAAATATTTGAACAAATTTATTTTTAAAACATGATTTTTTATTTTTTATTTTTAAAGATGGAGTGAAGTAATAATAAAAAAAGGTAACATTTGGATGTGCAATCAAATACGACATCTAATAATCCTTTCTTTTTTAAAGGTTGTGAGGAACCTTGGTCATAAACCTTGTTTAAGCGAAAATTCATGTTGTCAAGTTGGATTTTGATCATTTATTGCATTTAAAAGCACAACAACCTATGTTGTGCACCAAATAACATTGTCTTAGCTACACAATTGAAAAGTTGGTGAAAATATATAGAAAAATATAGGTGAGATATTTTGTCAGTTGAGAATTTTCAGCAAATATTTATGTGAGACTTTCCCGTATGAAACTAGCAAGCATAGTGGCTCTTGAGACACCTTCATAGAATTCCAACAATTTCTCCCGCTCCTCAAAAGCCCACAGGAACGGAGTTGATGCTCCCACATCCATAGCATGAGTAGTTAAAATAAGAGGTGTTTAAAAAGTGAGCGTGTTCTTAAGCCATCATAGAAATATAGATAGGGTCAACGACGAAACGAACAATAAAACTTTACGACATCCTTTTTGTACACGTTCACTTGCATCACATACACAAGTGCACTCTAAAAGCGAGCAAGAAAGTCACCCATAACACGGCTCTCCCATTTTAGTTATCTTAGCCCCAATCCATGCAATAATATTGGAAAAATGGTTGTGAGGAGTTGAAAGCTGGTTGCCTTTGGAATATGAGTAGGGCTCCTAGGTGGCGCGTTCGCAGAGGCAAACTGAAGGAAGGGCAAAAGGAAGGTTAGGTGTTTGTGGGAGAAGGCCACCCAACCTAGATATTTCTATTTAAAAACTTTTTCGATTAAAATTTTAATTTAATTCAAATAACTCTAAACACTTTGATAGTCAGAGATATTGTTTGAGAACTCAAAATTTGATTTGATAAAATAATGAAGAGTAAGTTTCTTGTGCATGAGGTTCATCCGATGCACAAAAGTTTTTGCAAATTATAAATAAATAAAAAATTGAACAATTTATAGATAAAAAATCAAATTTTAAAATAAAATAAAGAATAAGAAAATATTAAAACTCTAAAAATTGAAAAAAATGAGAAAACAAAAGGTTGAAAACTAAAAAGAAAAAAAAACTGAAAATCCTTGAAGATTTAAAAGTTGAGAAAACTCTTAATATAACAGTAGTAAAATAACAGGAAAAATAATAAAAATTAAATAAATTTAAGCCTAATATTTGAGGGCTCGCCAGACGCCAGTTGCCTCATACAAATAAGTAACTCGCAAATTAGAAACTTGGCGAAGAAGCGGAATATAAGGTTGTCTAATCAAGTGGAATGTATATTTGCCTCTTTGATCTTCTGGTCTAGAGTTCTCTCTTCCTCGCTTCGCCTATACCTTTCAAGGTCTGTTTCTGTGTGATGTTTATCTATAATTGTGTGCACGTGTGGTATAATTCATGGAAGATGCTAGGGTTTTTTCCCAAAAATTTAAAGAGTAAATTGAGCTTCCAAAAACAGCGGTATTGACATAGGATAATATTACGGGAGCAAGGATGAATTAACCGACTGTTATTTTATTTTGATTTTTCCATAAAATTTGGGGGGCTGAAGCCTGGCCTTCCTGTTAGATACTTTGTTTCGCAATCATAACATCTAACCGAATTTATTATGCTTTCAGGTTGCTCTTTTCTTAAAATTCTGAAGCAGAAGAAGAGATGTTTAAGAACACGTTCCAGTCTGGATTTCTGTCTATCCTTTATAGCCTTGGGTATGTTGACATTTTTCTCCTGGGGGTGGGGGTGGGATTTGTTGTAATGCGGCGCCATTGATTTATGGTACAGCTCGATTTGGGTTTATTTTTTGTTTATTGATTTTAATAATTGTTTGCGTTGTTGGATTATTTTCATTCTTCAGGAGTAAGCCTTTGCAGATATGGGATAAGGAAGGTAGGTCCTTTATTTTTTTAGATTGTCATTTTTGAATGGCATGCTTTTGTTTAGTATGTGACCTGAATAGATTCAAGTATGTCAACTTTTTTATGCTAGGGCCTTCCATGATACCTGCAGTTTATGCTGCTACCGGTTAACGCTGTTATTTTTCTATGTTGAATATGATTTGTATGCTCTTTGCAAAATGTTGGCTGCAAGATAATTTTTGGTTTTGAGTTCTTTTGATCTTGTTAACTACTTACTAATTGATTTGAGGTTATATAACTTGGGAGGAACATTTTACATTTTTTAAGCCCTTATTTTTCTTAAAGGGTGGTTGTATGACAAAAACTGGAGAAGGCAAGTTTTGCCATTATCTGACTCACAGGCTTCTTCAGCACACCTCTTTGTTTACGTTTGATTGTGTGTAAAGAAAGAATTTTAGACTCTGGTTTTTTGTCTAAACAGTTGATGTATGTTCTTGTGAGCAATTTTTGAACTGGCACTTCTCTTCTAGTCTTATGGTTTTCCTGAAAACTTTTGCAGTTGTCAATGGCCAGGTCAAGCGGCTGCAAGATGATGACATACAATCTAATGTTCTAGAGATAGTTGGGTCAAATGTCCAGTCTACTTATATCACCTGTCCAGCTGATCCAACTGCAACACTTGGAATCAAGCTACCGTTCTTAGTTATGATTGTGAAAAATATGAAGAAGTACTTCACATTTGAAATTCAGGTGCTGGATGATAAAAATGTCCGCCGAAGATTTCGAGCTTCTAATTTTCAAGTCTGTAAGTTTTCCTATAAGCGGTATTGTATTAATAAGTTACGGACCGCTGTTGCTTACACCCATGTCATTGATGATAATTATTGCTCTTGCTTGTTTTCTTGATTTGGATTTCTTATTATCATACTGAGACACAATGCTGATTTAATCAGACCAATATATCATTATCCAGTTTAATCCAAATGAAATAATTTATTATGTTACTTTACATGTTATTCTTTCATGGAACTATAACTGCAGAAGTACAAGCTATTTGTCATTTTGAGCACCAAACAATAGCATTTTGTTTTGTACATTTCTGTTTGTTTGCACCTTGATTTTTCTTCGGGTTTGTAAAGTTATGTGTTTGTTAAGATGTTTTATATGGTCTGTTATCCGTGGATTTTTCTGTTGAACTTCAATCATATGATATTGTTTGAAGTGATAAAGCGTATGTTGATTCAGTTACCTTAATGAATACGATGCTATATCTGTAAATGTATGTTTCCACATATTAGTGCGCCGTCGAAATGAAATCAAGAAATACCAAACTAAAAAAAAAAAAAAAAAAACTAACTGTATTTTTACACTGCAGTCCCTTCTTTTCATGCTGTTATATTGACTGATGGGAGTGTATGGTTGCTTTAGTATCATAGAGAAGGACACAGAATTAGATCATCTTGCCCAAACAAATGTAATCACCCTTTTGACCAGCTTACAAATTTCTTGATGGCCGTGAAGCCAGTCCTTAATAAACTTGATATGTGGCAAGTCAGGAACTTGTTTGATTGTAGAGGTTGTTTGTATTATTTATTTTGATTGTCCTATGTTACAATGATGACTTTCTATTTTAGGCCATCACACGAGTTAAACCTTTCATTTGCACGATGCCCTTGAAGTTGGACGAGGGGTGGAATCAAATCCAGCTGAACCTTCCTGATCTTACACGACGTGCCTATGGAACCAACTATGTTGAGACTCTGAGAGTTCAGGTTCATGCCAACTGCCGCCTGCGAAGGATATATTTTTCTGATCGCCTCTACTCAGAGGAGGAACTCCCACCGGAATTCAAACTATATCTCCCCATGCAGGTAAAAAGCTTTCTGGTGTGGTCAATGTTTATAGTGTTATTGGAATTTCTTTAAACATGGTTGGCCATCAAACTTAGTACTTGCTTTCGCATTTGCAGAAAGTCTGAAAGAGAGATGAGGGAAGTTGCCATATCAATGGCGTTGGCGGTTGCTGGTTGAAAACAATTTTATCAGTCATATCTAGAGACTAGTGGTTTATCTGCTGTAACTTATGAATCTTTAAGCTTGCGGATGTGCTTGACTACGCTCATGTGGTTGTGCCTAGAGACCAATTTTTAGGGCTTGCTATATGTCGTTATGATAGTTTTTGATGGAGGATTGTAGTAAACATGGTTGCAGACCTACCCTGATTGTGGATAGGTGTCTATGCATATGTGGGGAGTTGACGGGGGCTCACTCTTTATTTAGTTTTTTGCTTTGTTTGGGGTTTACACATTAAAGACATTGGAGTTGTTTGGTCGCATTTTTCCTGTCGTTTCCTACTTAAGTACATTACACTTGATGTGGTTTTGAACATACAGTTTACACACCTATATTGGGGTTGGTGGAGGTGGTCAAAAGTGAAATCCACATCATGTGCAATGCACTTGGTGTAGTGCAGAGGAACCTATTATTTTCAGGGTCATGAAATGTTACAAAGCCCAGCCCGTAAAAGTCACAGTGGACCTTCTACCTGAGTTGTTAGCTTGGTATTATAGACCTGTTATGCTGACTTAATTGGCTGATGGGCTTATTCAGCGTGCGGATCTAGGGCAGATAAGCCCTGGTAGCAGATACAGTGAATTTCAAGAGGGTAATAGAACAGATACATCATTCAGTAGAGGCATCCCAAAAATTCACGGTGATTGAAATCTAATGAGATATTTTAAGAAAGATCATTGGTAAAATATAATCTTTTGCCTATATCCCATTGATTTCACTTACGAGTCAAACATATCTGCAAGTAAAACATGTTAGATTCTTACAACAGGGGGCCATTTTTTTTAGGGGTAAATATTAAACTGGGCAATATAAGTTAAGATTCTATGCAGCCACTCTCCAGGGGATGACCCAGTCCCCAAATTAACTAAATTCCTAAATGCATTTGGTTCATACTTGGTTATACAGAAAAAAAAAAAAAAAAAAAAAAAAAAAGGGTGGGGGGAAGGAAATATTTTGTATCATGCAACATCTAGATCGATGTCAGCATCTGTCTCTCCATCAACCATTCCCATCTCTGCTTCAGTATCCGCTTCTATTTGCCCCGCTTCCAGACCAACATCGGTGTCAGAGCTCTGCTTTTGATGTTCGTCAGGAGTTGGGGTTCCACCCTGAGAAAAGCTACCTGATGTTGCTATAACAGCTTCAGCATCTGTTGGGGCTGTCGAGGCTTCAGCATCATTTCTACCTCCATCAAGATCAGTCTCACTTGCAGGTGTTGCAGTCTGCTATAAACAGCAAGTTAGGATATGATGGAAAAACTAGAAACGGATCAAGAAGAGGTTCTTAAGTGTGTCTACGTCCTGGAAAATAAAATTATCTCACAAAACAAATATCTGCAGAATTTCATTTGTGAACGGACGCTCATGCATGGATTTCAATCTGTGTCGACCTTTTATATAAATTTTTGCACCCCAATTCCATTATATAATGTGTAAATTTTTAAACAAGCAGTGGCAACTTCTTATTATTCAATTCTCCTTCTTAACGGAGATTTTGACCAGTAAAAATTTTGGATTTTCTAAATCATGATTGGTGCAGTCCATTTTGACAAACAAGTGTTTACTGAACAACCAATACAGCCACTTCACAGCAATGCAGAATTTTCAACAGAAGGATTATCACACCTGAGATTCTTCGGCTTGGTGTGCAGAACCTTTTACTTCTTCCTTCTTGGTCCGCTTGACTCGATCAACAGATTTGGTTTGATATTTGGACCGTAGCTCAGGTGGCATAAGTTCCAAAGGAACAACACCTTCAATGCCATGTTCTGTGAACTGCAAAAAATGATGATCATCATTGTTTAAAATGCTATTCTCCCCAGAGCTTTGTATGTCCATATCATATTCTCAGCTGTAACAAGACGTACTCTAGAAAATCCCTCCAAGTCTTGCCGAGCTGAAAACCGTAAACCTTTCCAGCAGTAGACCTGTACCAGCATTTATAACAATCGGGTAATGTTGATAAAAGCAAAAGATGTTGCAACACAGGCAAGAAAAATTCTTTAAAGCATCAGAGATGAAAGGCTCTCTCGAACACGTTGTGGCTAGAGAAGCAGATAAATGCACCCAACATTGTGAAGCAAAACCACCAAGACACGCATGAACACAATTTATCTTATTTTAAATATATACATACATATATATATATATAAAGATATTTGAAAGAAGAAAGCATACAAGGACAGCTTAAATGGTATTCTCAAGTGGATAACATGATTTTTTAGGCACAATGAAATATATCAAGCACTAATTGCTTCTCATAAAAAGCATTAATATTATTTATACAAACATATATCAGAAAATTGTTGGTATTGCAGATCTTATTCTTTCAGTATCATTTGATTATTTCTTATATTTATAATTTCATACATCAAACTGAGCTTTTAGAGATCCGGCCTTTTGTCAAAGCTGATTCAATTTTCTCATGCACAAAAGGCAGCAATGATGACACAGAAAGTACCGTCCTATGTACTGGACTCTAGGATCTTCTGATTGCAGTTTTCTACAGGAGTTGTTATTCCCATATCTTTGACAGGTTTCCCTCATTACATGTTATTCCTAAGCGAATAAGATCATATGTATACCATAAACTATGCCCATAGCTTGGTCTTTTTGGCTGGATAAGAATTGCAGGTACCTTGTACACTGGGACATGTTACTACACAATTGCAAGATGAATGTCTGTAGCAGGATCTCAGGATCTTTATGTGGGCACACGTTAATGGAATCACAGCATGATTGGAGTGATTCCCCTTCAAAAAATTTATCATACTTACTGATTTAGCAGTTGAGCTTGTCATCTCTTCTACAATATATATCCTTTAGTTCCCATCACATATCCTTTGATTGGTATACAAGATGTGACACAGATATTAGCATTTACTCAGCGCTCAGATAAATCTTTTATTAGTATGGACTATTGGTGCTACACAATTAAATTTTAGCACCGATATTGGCTACTAGTTTTTGAAGATTCGACTCTTCCACTGTAATCAGAGCGCCATGATAACATAAAAAAACTTGGGCTTTTAGTTTCAGCTTCATCTCCCATTTTCAATCCACCAAAACAAAATCGAACGTTTGACATAATCTTCCATCAAGAACACATGTTCTTTCACCAACAAAAATCATAATTAATCATTACATTTCAATTAACATTCAGAAAATAAACCAAACACACACCGCACTCCCCAATATATGACCCCGAAACATGCTTCCCAAACACCCAAAGTAAGATACAACATTTCCGTAGATATTATGACATAGGAAATGAGCATTCACAAGGAAGACCCGTAAGTTATTACGGCAAAGATAAATACTAAACTCATGCAAAAGAAAATCAAATCCTGAAAAGATCAAATTGAAGGGGAAAAAAAGGTAAAGCTCACTCGATTATTTTTGTGATGATATTCTTCTTCTATTCCTGCCGCTACGTCCATCTGTTGTACAAAAAGTCAAAGTATTTGCTATAGATCACAGATTGCCAAGGAATCTTTGCAAATTGTTTTTCTAACATGGAATCATAATGCAAACAAATGAAAGAGGTTATGAGCTCACATCTTCAGCCAATGGCTTCCAGTAATCCATGATGGAGGGAGTACGAACACGTTGAGGATCTGTTAAAGCATTCTGAAGAAACAATCATTGCATAACAATAGTGATTGTGAGCATAGTATGCAACAAAGTTCAGCAGTAGAAATCAATCGCTAATTATTGTCTTTTCAAAATTATATAAACTCCAATCACTATTTATGATAGCATAAAGATTAGGCACAAAGCAGTTGGTGTCTGAAGAAGGGAAATTAGTATTGATGGCTGCGGAATTTCTTCAACTTAACTGGATAACAATTCCAATCACTACTAAAGTATGTATCCTTGCTGATCGTAAATAAAAGAACTGAGAAAATCAACAAATTTCAGAAAGAAGCACAGAAGCATTAAGGGTATGATATGTACCGGATTCTGATCAGCCCATTTCCACAACTGAGACAGCTCTTTGTTTCCCAGTCTCCATCGAGGCCGACTACAAGATTATGCCCCCACCAAAAAAGAAAAAAGAAAAACTCAGTAACATACAAGTGAAAAAGGGGCATGCACTCTGCGACATTGATATGCAGCAGATCGTGAAAAGTATCAGAAATTTACTAATGCCAGTGCCCCAATTATGCTTTAGAAGCGCACATTGTTCAACAATATCAGCACCTCGTCCACTTCAAGTATAATTAGTAACAACCTCTTTTCGTAATTCATACAACTGCATGTATCCATTCTAAACCCATTATATTTGCCCATCAATTCCCTTAAATCAATTGTTCTACAGAGAGTTTTCTATTGACCAAGCATGAAAAATATAAGCTATTAATGAAGCATCATGATTGTATATATGGCCAGCTATGCAAAAGTGGAATCCCAAAGCATGGATGTTCAAAGATAATTACCAACCTCACATTACCTACTACTAGACATGGGCACGGTTCTCCGGTCCCCGGTTACTTTTTTTTTTTTTTTCATATTTCTGGCCTAGTACCGACCAAAACAAAAATATTCAGACCTGGAACCGCCGGAACTGGAACCGGCCATCCCCCGAACCGGCTTCCCTGGAACCGAAACCGAACCAGCCAGTTTTCGGTTTCGGTTCCGGTTCGGAAACCATTGACCGTGAAACCATAACCGTGCCCATGTCTACCTACTACCTACCAAAGCTTATTCCAATCAATAAACAGAAGTTTGAGGTAATGTCATTCATTTGTAAGATATAGTAATCAACCAACATGCATCATTGTGATTTTGTATATAAGATTAGTTGATTACCGCTTTCTGCCACCATCTTGAGCTAGCTTTTTTTCTATTGGTGGTTTTTCAAATGCGGGGCAACCATCACGCTTCCACCAAACCTGGAAAGGGGAAAAGATCAATATGAATATGAAAATAACTTAAATTACAGTAAAACCTATCCAAATTAATAACCTTGGGACCTGGAAAAATCTATTAATTAAAGGGAGCTTTATTAATCAAGAAATTAATCATTATCAATTTATAGAATGAATGCATAAATCTATAATATGTTACCTAAATTCAAAGAGTTTTATCAATTCAAATATAACATTGATGGAAATATATTTTAATTTTAGTGTTAATTTGGCAAAATAGATAAGATATATATTGTAATCATAATACTAGTATTGTAAATAAGGTTTTTCATAAATCATAGAAGTCAAGAAATTTTTTTTGTCAAGAAAATTATTGAGATTTCAAGTTTAGAGTAACCGTAGCTACTGTTGCTAGATATCCTGCTGATGATGAAGTTGAGGATACAACAGTAACTATAGATTTTATTTCACGGAATGGTATACTCAAAGCATAGCAATACTTCATAATTTACTGTTGCAAATTTGAGATATCGATTCCAAATTTCTAGATGCAAAGAAGATTTCGAGGTGGGATTAAATTAAGACTTAAATTTCAAGAAAAAAAAAATTATAACAGACATATTTTAATAGAATATCGTAGTATTTAAATTTTATTGCTCATTTTGCTTTGCCTTTACAAAACTTTAGCTGTGTATATGTAGCTTTCCCTTATTTGAAATACCGCACGTCAGGGTAAATTACACTATTTTGCATCTTCTTTCTGTAGTCCTTGTTGAATGGAAATCTCCTGTATATCGTAGTATTTAAATTTTATTTGTAATTTTATTAGATTATTAATTTATGTTATAAATAGGACCATAAGGATTGCCAAAAAGTATTCATATTATTGTATCTAAATTATTAATTTAGCATATTAGCCCCAAGTTGGGACAGGAGAAAATTATAATATTTAAGAAGTTATTAAGTAATCAGAGTATTAATTTAGAAAGGTTTTACTGTATCAAGTAAAGGAATATATAAGAAACAATTCTTATGCACAAATCCGCAGTGCACTCACACAGAAGAAAGATGCAACGTTCTAATGCTTACCCAATTCTTCTCACGCTCCAAAATATGCTCAATGCTGTGAAGAAATTCTTTTCCTCTAGGAGGTGTCATCTCTAGAAGTTTCTTGACCCGTTCTTCACAAGTTTTTACCTCTTCCTTCTGGATTCACAAACAGTAAAGAAATTATATTTCTAATGGCAAGGCCCAAATTAAAAAGCATTTTTATAGATTTGCAAGAGGACAAGCGAGAAAGACCAGACATACTGCGGTACTGCAAGCACATAACTCTATGGTGTGACGTCTTTAACAAAAAAAGTGCAGATTGAACATCTGAGGCATTATTTGGTTTCATTATTAGCTTACTATTTTTGGAATTGCCAAAGATAAACGTATTTCCCCCTTAGTCATTGGGGGTGAAATGAAAAATGCGTCTGGGTTAGTGATGTAGACTGTTGAAAACATAATGAAGTGGTTGGTCTTTGATTTCCAGAGGCATCTTCCCTTCATTTACTATTTGAATCTCCAGAAATGATTTTTTTTATCCAACAAACAACTTATATACATTTTCAAAATTGTTTTTCTATTTGTTAATCTCCCTCCTTCAGTTGCTCTCTCTCCTCTGCAGCCCCACTCCTTTGTCTCTCTGCCTTTAGTTGTAGCTACTCCATAACTCGCATCTTCCTCATTGACAATGACACACTCAAGAAGACTATCTATCTATCCATCTACCTATATACATACACACACACACACACGGAATTATAACTACAGTCCCTTTCGGTTTCATACATACCAAGTATTTAGGTTCAGCAATGGACAGTCGGGTCAAGGTCACAATAGGAAGTTGACTAATTCTTTTTACCAGCATCGTCATTTTTGGGCACAAAACCAAACAGGGAATCTGGTATGTAGATAGAGGTTCTTGTAATTATGAATGGAAGGCACAGTTTGTAATCAAGTTATTTCAAAAGGGAAAAAAGTATGATTAACCCTCAGAAATACCAAAACAATGATGATCAGTCTCCAAGCAAAAATTAGAAGTTCTTGTAATTATGAATGGAAAGCAAGACAATTTAGAAGGGAAAATAAGTGTGATTAACCCTCAGAAATATCAAAATAATGATGGGTAAGTCTCCAAGCAAAAACTAGAAGTTATTGTATTATGAATGGAAGGATCACTCAGTTTGAAAGGGAAAATAAGTATGATTAACCCTCAGAAATACCAAAACAAAGATTATCAGAGTCTCCGAGCAAAATTTAGCCAAAATGATACATGATAAATGACGAGCGGATGATCATGACTAATATATGAGCACTAACTAAGCATTTGTCAATCACATCTTAATATAATAGCAGGTGAGACTCACACTTGTACATCAATGGTGGTTTTGCAATGCATTGATCTTTTATGTCCTTCAAACACCTTAAATACATATCTTATCCTTTACCTAAAAGGTAACATCATGTAACTCATCCCAATCAGGTAGTAAGAATCCCCAACCCACCCCACCCCCCAAAAAGAATAATAAGAGTAGAATCTTCCATCTAAAAGTTCCTAGCAACTTAACGACATATAGTAATCTCAAATACTCCCAGCCCAATACTGGATCAACTCGAAGATATGTACAATGAAATTTAAGCCCAAACCCCAGTGATAATCAGGACAAGAACCATAAGGTCTAAGCATTATGGATTCCCATAGTTCCTGAGCTACACAATCCCTTAAAAGAATCAATGCACACCTCCTCCCGAATGCTCGTGGTAATTTTAGGATGAAAGAAATTAACAGCCGTATGTGTGGATTTGCACTCAAGAGATGCTCTCAAGAGAGAAAGTTAACAGAAAAAGTTAATGGAATCAATAAATCATGTCCAAAGGTTAACGAAAGTACCTTACATTTCTAGAGTAGATCTGTATTATTGTACCGGAAGTAACCAAATATTTGCTACTATTCCAGGCCAAGTAAATTCACAATTTTCATGTACTTGGGGGTCTAAATTCCAAGATATACTTGTCCAACTCTTCTCTAAACCACATACTGAATATTATAACAGTCTAGATTTTCGGACATTTAAATGTGTCAGTACCAAGTCAAGAACAAAAAATCAAGCCATATGCATTATATCTCTGAACATCACTCACTCTCCATATAATTGTATATCTCAAACTAGAATATAACGTCTGGCCTTTCCCTTTCTTGTCTAGTATTAAACAATGATATATATGCTGAACTTCAAAAGTTTTTATTATTAATTTTTTTTTTAAAAGGAAATCTAGATATAAGCAAGAAAAGAACAAAAGATGGATGGAGAATAGAAAACACCAAGGATAATATGAAAAGGATAACAAGATTCAAAATACAAAACTAACCAGCGTATCTGATGCCAAGTCTTTGTCATTTTTCCCAGGGGCCTGAGGTAAGATATTAGCCAAGCATTTTACGAATCAGAGTACTACATGGGGCTAAAAACAAAAATGATGCTATGACCTCTTACAATTACTGAATTTGTAAAATTTAATAGCAGCAATTCAAATAATTCAATTACAGAAATCTGTGACTTGATAAGATTGAATACAATTATGTCACGTCTGATTGTCACAAATTATACATTCTCTGAATTAAAAGCAAACCTAGAATACATAGAGTTTAATGCTTAGTACCAGATTAAGAAAGACAGAAACACATAAAGTAGACAATGACCGCTTGAGAGGCATACTACTTGAAAAAATATTGATACTTCCAACAATGACATAAATCAAACCTTAATTATTCACAACAGACTAAATAATACCAAAAGCAGCATTTGCAATCCGAAGTAGTTCAAAATATCAAAGAAAAAAACTTACTGAATGTAACCTAATACAAAAGGGAAGACAAAAGTACCTTTAGATAATTAAACAAAATAAGGCACTGAACAAGAATGTGTCGCCGAAAACTTGGATCTTTCAACTGTGACAAGTCAAGAATGAGAATCAAGATAAAATGTTTAAAGCAGTTTGCTATAATTAAAAGGAGTCCCAAACATTCTTGCAACACTCTGTACCTCCAGACCCATTAGATTACTGCTTGTAAGATACTTTATACTGAAGTTGGACGCCTCGTCCTCAAGGTTAATAGCATTGCCCTCTTCATCACTCAAAGGCTGAGCCTCAAACGTATTCAAAACAACCTAAAAATAAAATTTCAGAAAAAGGATGATGAAGCGTATCTAGCAAGATGCCCATAAAGTTCAAGTGGAGAAATTTTACCGTCAAACTAGATGTAAATTTATGCCACTTCGTAAGAGCAGAAGTAAGAGAAGCAGGATTGGAAAAGTGTTCCTGGATCAGACAAAAGTGAGATATCGACAGACCTCTTTTTCTGAGGTAGGAAGGTGAAAAGGATAGTGCTGAGTAAAATGTTGAAAATATCAAACTATTGTCAAGTATCCTAAAGAACCTCTTTTTTCAGTAATTTTATATTCAGTGGGTTATAAGCGTTAAGTTTGTATAAACATGTTCTTTCCTAGGCAAGTGCCATGATAGGTCTATTATTATCCATTAAAGATATTGTTAATTTTCAGGATCAACATGCACAAAGAGACTGATTTTGTCAGAGATGACTGTACTCACTGTACATATAACTTTCTTAACCAATTTGGATCTTATTCTAAAGATTACATGTTTTAGAGCGCCCGTGAAGCCCAGGTTGCATTTTTCACTTTAGTCCGTTCCATCTCCAACCTACGATGTGGTTAAGAAATCTACAACTTTGAAACAGCTACTGATACTGGGGAATACTTGGCTACAGAGAATCTGCCGTCAACCATGTATACAAGGAACAACTTAATTTACTAGCAAAGAGTAGGAGAGACAGCACAAGACGAAAGTAACAATAGCCAAAAACAAGACAAACTATCTTGGAAAGTAAAATTACAGGAACATGTCAAAGAGAATTGCAGGTCGAAGTAGAGTGGTTCCAAGAGAACTAGCCACCCTTCAATTCGTAATGCAAACCTTTCAATTGCAAAAAGTCCACTATCCCACTTTTGTACTAACTTTACTTCATCCACATATCTCACCAAATAATCTCATGGTGATCAATAGCCATGATACCCTAAATGAATTGCAACAATATAGAAATTTCAAGAAGATAGAAAATCATGTTATCTGTTCATCGTTGTCCAAAAGCTTGAAGGAAGATGTCCAAATGGAAATGGCAACAAACCTTACAAAGCTAATGGATTACCACCACAGGAAAAATCCAGGATAAGTAATTTCATGACTGGTTTTTGAAGATATAAGATAAACCAAGTACTGTACATCCCAGCTATCACAATTGAGTGGAAGTAACAACCGCCCACCACCCGAAACCAATCCCCAGACCACCACAAGAAAAAGTGATTTTACTGCTAACTGTTAGCGTCAAGCTAAAGCTTCTAGTTTTTTTGTTTTTTTTTCTTTTTGGGTACTTGTAAATATTCCAACCCCTTCTTATCAGTTGTTTCCACGTTTCCTCTGAAATAGATATAACACAATTAGAACCTGCATTTATGTAAAGTCATTGCCAGGGGGTAAGCAATTCTTTTTTACATCTTACTTTTGAACAAGCATCTCTGCTTCATAGCAAAGACATATCATACAAAACTAATATAAATCGCAAGATTAGATAGAGATTAAAAAAACATGCTGTAAAGTAAATTTTGTGCCAGGCAAGTTATAAATATTTAAAAAGATTGTTGGGAAAAACAGATTCCTTCCCTGCTACCAACCTGTAAATTCCAAAAGGTTTTGTAAAAGTTGAAATCAATAGAAGTGCCTGAAAGTAAACAAGCCAATCATACAAAGTTGAAAATTAGAACGAACTTGGTAATAGCACAGACGAAAAAAGAGAAATTGAGAGTCCAATATAGAAAATTTACTTTCGGGAGCCTCTTTCTCATATTTTGTCTCATTTGATGTATTAAAAACTCCTTTGATATTTACAGCTGTTGGAGTGGTACAGAAGACATAGTAAATATTGGAAAAGATGAAAGAAAGCCAATGGGATCACTTTCTATTGACACTTGATAGCGACAAAGATTACCTGAACGTTCTGATAATGGAAAGAAATGAGCAAGAAACATAATAATTCTTCCACAGAACACAACATCATTTGCCTGCAATACCATATTATATGCACAAATAAGCATTTGATTTTAATTGTCATGATATAGAAAGTTGCCTTGTTGAATGACACGTGGCACTGGAGTTTTGCAAGCAATGAATTTATTTGATTTCAATAGATTAAGATTTTACAGAACTTATTATAAATGTTTGATATCAATACAGTGTAGAAGACCTTGGAAAAACTATCATTGAAAAAGGCAGGAGAAGTTGATTTCATCGAAAGGTACATTGACCCATTTCGGGAAGAAAAAGACAAAAGAAAAGAAAAAAAAAAACATTTATGAGAAAAAAGAGTAAAAAAGAATTTCTGATTCCTTAAAATGCCTACTAAATTCCGAACATGAAAATCCTAAATCCTAAATGAAATTCCAATTCCTGCCAAATCCAAATTCAACTCCCACTTTTATTGATTGACAACAGAATGTAAAGTACATAACAACCCAACCAGAAGCCACACCAAGTACTCAACTGCCAAAGAGTAAAATCAGCATGAAAATGTAAAAGTAATATTGAACAAGCAAGCAGTATTTTCCATCTATACTGAGGAACCTTTTTATTGGAAAGACGTCATTAGCCATATGGAGCTGGAGAAGATCCAAGATAGTATTGTTCAATCGGAAAATATGACAAAGCAAAGTTTCTTTCTTGTATCTATGGCTAATAGAAGTAGGCAAAATCATATCAAAACCAATAAAGACAGATTCAAGAGTGTCAGTGCCTCATGCTTCTCAATGGGATCCCAAACTGTAGAACAAGCTAATCAAGCTTTCGGATTAAGAAAAGATCAATTAGGCTCGTCTAAATTATGAAGGTTAATGACCAAAAAAGGAAGCACAAGAATATGATCAAGTTGTACAAAAGTAGAGTTAAGAAAGATGATGAAAATCAATTATTAGCATTCTGGATAATCAAACCTTTGATAGACGACGTAGCAGTTGGTTGCACGTTCTCAGCATCACAAGCTTCCCTCTGGCAAAAAGCTCTGGCTATGTAAATATGAACAAACACTTAAATTGTGATGTAGAACAGTTGATATAAATCCAGCAACAGATGTAAATGTGTGAAATTCAAATATAGGAGATAGAAAACAAATAAGCAGTACTACAAGAATAATAATAGCTACCTTGCCAAGAATGTCTTGTTTACTCTCAATATATCCAAAAACATCTTTACAGTTTCTCATTGTAGACATCTCTGTCAAATCTTCCAAAAGCTGGAAAATCATGCCACCTTCAATATGTTCTTTCTCACAGAGGTACAAAACAATGTCTGCCAGAAAGTTTAACAGTAGCATGAGAGAGAGTAAGGGGGCAACAGTCAAATTTGTAGATTATCATCTATCTTTAATGTATAATTCAGTTCTTAGGAGCAGTAGCTGCACCATTGAGCATGTCAAATCCAGTTATCATCTTGACACAAGATTAAAAAATATGCAATTATTGATCACAAGCCATGCATTTACTAGATTTACCCAGTCAAAAGTATTTCATTTTCTTCCGTAACTTTGCACGTGTTACTTTTTTTCATGTTTGAAACAACTTCGTAAGATTCCTAATAGCCAAAGAAAATAAGATACCAAGCAAAGAAAATTAAGATACCAAGCAAAGAAAATTAAATGATGTATGTCCACAAAGCAAGATAAGCAATATTGGAGCAACTCAAATAAAAAAACGTAGAAGAGTATACAACATCAATGAAGTTCCTACTTATCTGATAACAAAATGTTCCTGCAATTGAATGAGATTTCCAAATATGCTAGCATGTCTTCAGTATGAGAGCAGAACATAGATTTTTGTGAACACCCTTCAAGAAACATCTGAACTTAATACTCTGGGAATGCAAAAGAAAATATCAAAGTTCTTTACACAGAAGGCTTTCCCACTGAGTATTTCATTCTCCTGTTCTTTCACTATTATCGCTTTTTAAGCCACACCTAGTCCATCCCCATTACTAATTAACAATGCATGCCTAATTTGGCATGATTATCCTTGATCTCGACTCGACAACAGACTCTATGCTCTCTATCCAGATACTCTCATTGGCCAACTTTTTTAACCACTCAAAAATGATAATCAGACAAAATAGGAATCCACGTCTCCAACTCCACTTTTCTAAAAAGCCTAAGCTAAATGAATACTCAAGTAGCACATTAGCTGAAAGACCAGGGAGCTACATACTCAGAAAGTAGAAAGAGAATAGATCATCCATTCCCAAAATTTGCGCAAAACGCCTTCAAAAGTCACTGGATGGTGCATATGGTTTTGCTTCTTAGATGCAAATTACCTTAGTAAGGCTAATGTCCGCTCTGTTGTGTTCTCTCTGTCCCTACATCTTCACTCCTTTCCTACATGATAGCATATATAAACTAAGGCTTATCTATCCCCTGAGCTCGCGCAAGGAACCTCTTATTTATCCTACGCTTTGTTTTTTTTCTATACTTTGTTACAGATGTTAAAACTTAAAGCAGATTGTTAAAACATATTCCTCAATTGTGACAATTCAAAAGGCTGGGACCTCACCATTCAGTGTAATCAGGCAGCCAGTCTTTTGATAATTATTGCTCTCTTAGACAAAAGTCACCTCTAACATCAAACCTGCAGGAGACACTTACTTGTGTTCGGAACATGAACTGTTTTGAGCTGTGGAAAGTTCATTGTTACAATTATCAAACGATATAGGCCCTTAACTTCAGGCTACCTAAGTTTTACTAGAACCCAAATTAAGCCAGTAGCATGATTGGTCCAATTCATCGATTAGTTACTTAGAGTCAGAGCCTTTTTTTTTTTTAACACACATATTTCAAAAGGAAAGAGTGGGTGCAGGTTAGTTCGAAAAGAGCACAAGTTAGTAACATACTAACATCTAACAGAAAAACTGGTCAGTTGACATAAATAACTAAAAATATTATCCATGATGAAAAGAGAAATGCGTCGAAGAAATAGATGGTCCTCATTTAGCTGTTCTGCTTAGACAGTGGACTCCTTCATCTACCACCACTGTTTCTAGTTTCTTGACTGAGATAGCCTGGGTCTAATCCCACTAATTTTATACTATTACATAAGATCCAAGACCATGTAGCATAAAGAAAATTAAGTTTGCACCATCCTCGCAGAAAAAAAAAATAAAGAATAGTATATAATATAGGTGCATGAGTTTATCACTTGCAATATGCACTCACCAAGAAGACGAGGAATTTGACCAGGACGTAAATCTCCGTCAGCTATCGATTGACCATATTGCATAATTTCCTCTCCTGACTGAACTGCAGCTGACTGCAACAGGATGATGGGGCATATCAATATTCAATTTCACTAAGGAATGGAAATAAGTAATATCTCAGAGTCTCAACTACTATATGCAGATAGTCCTGAGTAAGGAGTAAACCTAAAAACTGTTACATTAATAAAAACAACGAAATATCCTCATATCTGTTAAGTTTACAGCATTAGTTTGACATTTGACAATACATACCTGCATAACAATGAAATTAAAAGTGAAGCTTTTCAAATATAGTAATGAAAAATGTAATATATATATATATAAGTGTTAGAGACTGTAAGACCAGCCAAGAGCTATTGTCCTAGACAAGCTTTTATCAAGAATTGACGCATTTGTTGACCTAAATGCATAATTGTACCAAATAGCAACCCAAGACATCATAATTTATAGCACTACTCCCAATCCTCCTTCTTCAATAATATTTACTCTTGAGAATGTATAGAAACCTAAGTATAATATAGAAAGTAACACAGCTTTACCACCAGCTCCTGAAGCAAGGTCCGCAGTATATTTTCCAACAGCTGATTTTCATCTTGGACGAGTTTCACCTGCTTCTGCAAGGAATAAGGAATACACTCGTAAACAAGCCAAAAGAGTCTACCAACAAACCTAGCTTAACCAAAAGATATATATATCAAACAAACAAACTGAAATGTGTATGTGTTTGTGTTCATAATATATGTACATATCAAACCTGGGGTTTTATGGCTTGTTGCACGGTCTGAAGAGCAAAATCTTGAGGTGGGCCCGGATGCAGAATAGCTTCCCTGAATAAATCCTGGTGGCGAAACAAATAATTTAAATTGAGAGTTCCCACCCCTAAATTTCAGAACAAACAATCGCTAACAAATAAATGCACAAATAAATGAAAATTTTGGATATCACCATCTTCTCCTGAAGTTCACAGATTTTGGAGGAAAAAAAAAAAAAAGACGTTCACGAAAGAGAGAATGCACACCATTCTAAAGAGAAGTATTTTCTGCGCACTTGGTTGTCCTCGCGAGCGGTAGGGAAGCCGGAAATCCCTGTATTAAATTTTCTTTTATATTTAAAAGGAGAAGTGCTATAAAAATATAAATTAATGAATGTATAATTTTTCTGGGTTTTTACTATATTTATATTCAGATTTCAATTATTCAAAAAATTGACCCAAAACTGATGCTGCCATAACCATTCTTCTTTTATTTTTGGGAAAATGCATTTTTGTCCCTCTTCATATTCTTTTCTAACTATTTTTTATCTGCACTATATTACGGCTATTTGGAAACTCTTTTTTATACTTAAAACTATTTTATTTTTAAATAAAAGTAATTTTAAAGTATTTCTATATTCTAAAAGGGTGTGTTTAGTACCTAAATATACTTCAAAATAATTATGATAAAATTAAATAAAATATCTTTATATATTTTATTATTTTCCCTTTTTTTGGATTTAAGTGGGTAATGATGTTCTTTAAATTTGTCAGATGGTATATCCATGTTGCTTTAGTCTTAAATTTTTTAAATAAATTCCTTCACACAAGTATATATGTATCGATTATTTGATTAATGAATTGGATGCTCTAGAACTGTTGTGCCATAATACTTTCATTATTTGCTAAGTAGTGTAAATCTAATCTCCATGTCTACAACCTATTGAGAGAAAATCATATGATTTATGCATGATATATGAGATAATTATGAATCTCCGTCTCATAACTTACAATACAATATCCGTTTTCTTTTTTCTTCGGTCATCTAGATTTAAAATTTCATCTAAAAGCTAGCTTTAAAAGGTGCACAATTTACAATAAAGTATCTTTTTTTTTCTTCGACCATGTCTGAATTCAAGCTTCACCTAAAAGTTGGCTTCAAAAGAATACACATATTTCACCTGTTCAGGTGCACATAAAAATAATTCACCAAAATATTGTTTTCTGTTTCTAGCTCTAACAAATTATCATACTTATTGTACTAATAATAAGGAGTTATGGAAATGTTGTGAATCTAAGGTTGTAGTCCTCGTTTTGACAAATTATATAGTTATAAGCCCCAAAAACACAAAACAAAAGTAGAAAAGAAAGAAAGTGAGGGAAGTAATAGTATCAAGAAAGAAAATGCAGGGGTGACTTAGTATTATATGAAAAAGGTGGTATTGTCTTACAAATTAATCTTTGTATTTTATAACTTTATAATAATTATTTCAGACCAACTTTATAGTCTTATTCTTATGCCATAAATTTTGATAAGGTGTGACATTTGTTATTTATACTAAAAGTGGTTAATTTAGGGTAAGAAAGCCCATTCTTTTTTGTTTGTGGTTGTAAAATAAGTAATAAAATCATACCCTAATACCACTACATACTACTGTGAATTTGCTATTATTTTTGTAACCCTGTGCATTGCAAATGTTTTTGTAGAAATATGTTTACAACTCAATTAAATGTTTTTGTATCGTTTACCAAAAAAATAATATTTATACTTAATATTATTTTTCCTTACTATTAAATTTAATTTAATTATATAACTTTCACATATCCCATAACTAAGGGAATTTGCTATTTTTTATATTTTTTGAAATATTAATCAAATCAATGGTATTGATTATTCACACGCTTTTACCGATTAAATATAATAAAGTAAATTATAATTATAATATTAAAGTTAATCTTAAAAATGAACAATTTAATCAGTAAAAAAATATATTTAATTCTTTTAAATTTAATAAAATGACTATTTTCTATATATGATTTACAGTTTTTAAGTTTTGATGTCTCAAACGTTTTTGTTTTCTAGTTAATAGGTGTTCCTTTTGATTCACATAGATATCTATTATATACCCTATGTTTCTATCTCTCTTTCTTTATTTTTACTCTCTCCCTAGCCTCTCTCCTATCCTAATATACAAATATATGTATATATATATATTACATGTATATTATATATATAATATACAAAGTATAATACGTATGTATTTTGTATATACTTTGTATATATTATAATGTAAAGAATATATAATTTTATAATATATTAATAATTTACTAAAACATATACAGAATTACCAAAAATTCAGACCCTACAAAAGTCAAAAAGTTTAAGCATAGCCGTACAGGTTGACATCTCAATTGAACCACTAATATCATAAATATCCGAGGCCAATTTAACTAAATATAGTGAAGGAAAAAAAAATTAATAAAATATAGTATAGTTATAAAATTTTAAAAATATAAGTAAAGTCGTCTCGGCTGGAGGTGACTTTAATCAAAGTCGCCCCTGTCAGGGGCGACAACTAAATAATTTTTTTTTTAAAGTCGCTCATGCAATGAGTGACAATTTTTTTTATTTTTTAGAAAATAGAGGAAGAAGCAGCCACTCGGTCGAGTCACCACTCAGGCAGCCGAGTGGTACCTGTAACTCGGCCCAGCCACTCAGCCTGAACAATACTCGGACGACCGAGTTCGAGGAATGAACTCGGCCAGGGCACTTGGTCTGCCACTTAACTCGGTCGGCCGAGTCACGTAAATTTTTTGGATTACTAAGTCCGGCAGTTTTTTAATTTTTTTTATTTTTCAAATATATCCACACTACACATTCATCTCTTTATCATATCTATCACCCACCCACACCACACACTTCTCTCTTCCTCATTTCTTTCTTCACTTCTTCTTCAATTCTTCTTCAATTCTCCTTCAATTCTCTTTCAATTTTTCTTCAATATTCATGGTTCTTTCTTCTCCGTTTCTCCAAAATTTGTTTAGATATTTTTTTTCATAGTTCTTTTTGTGTGTGTGTGGTGTTTTGTGTGTGTGTGTGGTGTGTGTGTGTGTAGTGTTTTGTGTGTGTGTATGGTGTGTGTGTGTGTGGTGTTTTGTGTGTTTGTATTGTATGTTGTGTGTGTAGTGTATGAAATGCATGTGTGTGATGTGTGTTGTGGTGTGTGTGGTGTGTGTGTGTTGTGTGTGCTTGTGTGTGTGTGTTGTGTGTGTGCTGGTGTGTGTGATGTGTGTGCTGGTGTGTGTGTTGTGTGTGATGTGTGCGTGTGTGTGCTTGTGTGTGTGGTTGTGTGATGTGTGCGTGTGTGCTGTGTTTTGGGTATGTGTATGTCGGTCGGTTTAAATCGTATAATTTTTAATAGATTTTGTTGGATTTTCTGCTATTATATATAAATTGTTATAGATTTGTCGTTAATATTTTTTTTATACATTATTTGATGTAGGAACTCTGGGAATTGTTGATGTTGTTGTGCATTTATCGTGGCCCTCAAATTGTTGCCGTTGCATTGAGATATTGCTTCATTTCAATATCAGGTTTGAATTTTACTAATTTATTAGTTGAATTTAATTTCATTATACTTTGTAATCATATAGCTTAATAATACCTCTTGCATGCAAAAAAATAGTTAACTCGTCAGACAAGATCATACTGGTGGAACCTCAAGGTTCAATAATGACAGTATTCCAACTGAAATAGAAAATGCTCACACAGAGGATCAACCACATGATCCATTGATGGACAATTTTGGTATGAATGAACTAAAAGACTATGAACCTGACGAAGACGAGTTGTCTAGTGAATCAGATGAAGATGGGGTGGATATTGGTGATATTCAAACTATATATTGCTCAAATCAAGAGAGACCACCATCCAATCAACAACCACAATTTCCATCAAGTGCTCAGAGATATTCCATGCATCTGAATATCCCGTTCTTCAATGCATCGTCACATGAAATGCTTGTGGACTCATTTGATCTTCCGAATTTTTTTAGATATTATGATGCTACTGAAGGAGTGCTCACAAAAGGCATGGTATTCAAAGATAAGAAAAATTTGGAGTCTGCAGTGAAAGACTTTTTAATTCGTATATCAAGGCGTGAATATCGAGTAGAGGAAAGCACACCTCGTATATGGAAAATCAAATGCAAAAATAATTGTGAGACTACACATTGCAACTGGTGGTTGCGCTCAGGTTACAAACAGAAGATTGATATGTGGGAAATCACTAAGTATGGAGGCCCTCATACGTGCTTAATGAACACGGTGTCTGTTGACCATCAAAACTTGTGCAAAAACATGATTGATGCGTTACTAACTGGAATGGTTCAGACAGATCCCGGATATGAGATTAAGTGTGTTGAACAACAAGTGTATGATAAATTTCAATATTCAATCTCATATCATAAGGCATGGCATGGTTTGAAACGAGCAAGAGAAAATGTGTATGGTACATGGGAGAGCTCAGTTTCAAAACGACCCAAATTTTTGGGAGCTCCACAAAAATGAAATCCAGGCACTGTTGTCGAGTGGCGCCACATACCCGAAGAGACAAATGGTGTAAAAATATTGAAATATGTGTTTTGGGCGTTAAAGCCATGTATAGATGGGTTCCAACATTGCCGTAAAATTATTAGTGTTGATAGAACTCATCTTTACACTAGATACAAGCACAAGATGTTAATTGTTGTTTCCATGGATGCAAATCAACATCTTTTACCTTTGGCTTATGCACTTGTGGATGAAGAAAGTTTTGCTTCTTGGACATGGTTTCTTCGTATGATATCGAAACATATTGTTCGCGGTAGAGAAGGAATGTATCTGATTTCAGATAGACACGCCGGTCTTTTGAAAGCAGTGGAAAGAATTTCAGATTTTCAGTCACCTCATTGGAGTCCATCGTTTCTGTTTGAGGCATGTCTGTTCGAATTTCAATAGCAAGGTGAAGAATGTGAAGTTAAAGGACATATGTTGGCAAGCCGGATCAGCTTTCACAATAAGAGAGTTTGAAAATGTGATGGATCAAATAAAGGTGTTGAATGAGAGGGCATATGATTACCTATCGAAAATCGAAAAGGATCAATGGACTCTTGCACATGACGGAGGCTGGAGAAATGAAATTTTGACAACAAATTTGTCTGAGTGCATGAATGGCGTGTTGAAAGGTGCACGACGGCTCCCAATTTATGCGATTGTGCAGGCTACATTTTATCGATCGATAAAATATTTTCTTGACCGATTGACACTGGGCCGTGAAATGCAACAAAAGAACCAACCATGGCATGATGAGGTGTACAAGAAGTATGATCAACGACAACGGAAGACAATGAAACATCAAGTATATAAGGTTGATTTTACTGATCAAACAGCTTCAGTGAAAACATTTGTGGCAGGAACAACGAGATGCTACACACACATTGTAAAGTTGATGCTCAGAGAGCGTAGTTGTGGAGACTGAAAGCAAAACGACATACCATGTTCACATGCAATGCAAACTTGTTGATATTTTGGAGTCAATCTGATGATTTACATTTTTACAATGCAAGTACGTATGTGGACACCTATAGTGATAAGTTTGAGCCATTGCCTGATGAATATTATTGGGATGAGGCTTCCTTTCAACTGTGTCATAATCCAGCATTGCCGAGAAGAGACATAAAGAAAGAGGCAAAACTACGAGAATTGAAAATGAAATAGATTGGGCACAAACACGCGCTAGGCAACAATATCGTGCACAAGATCAAGCTGCTACCTAGACAGGAACTTCATATGACCATAGATGATGATTGTTGTGTATAGAATAATGTAATGTTGTTTGTTTTAGTTGTAATCATTTGTTGGTTTGTTTAATATAATGTGTATTCAAGTTTGAATTAACACTTATTGGTTTTCACTGTTTTTATACAAACACGCGCTAGGCAATAATATCAATTTATACAATTTGAAATTTTTATTAGTTTTTCCATTTTATATTGAAGTTGTGCAATGTTTGAGCTTTTATTTTGAGTTCTTCTAATATATTTAATCTTATTGCAGTATGGACCATTTCGGAGAATATGGACCTATTAGTGGTGAGATTTTAAGGGAACAACATCTACACCGATCTAAGGATGTATTTGCAGGAGAAGTTGACGAAAAATTGAAGTGCAGACACGGAAGTGGTATCTTTTGGAGACTTGATGACCATGATCCTTATGGGGAAGACCCAGACGATGATGGCAGGGATACTCTCAGACGTACATAGAGGTTGCATTACCGAGTCATATCCATGTTGTATTGTATGAGATTCTATGGTGTTTACAGATGTGGTGATTATACAATTAATAAATCATTAATCACTGCACTGGTTGAGAGGTGGCGGCCCGAAACTCATACATTTCATTTTAGAGTTGGAGAGGCGACCGTGACATTACAAGATGTCGCATTTATTTGGGGCCTACCAATTTAAGGTGAGGCCGTTATAAGTTCATATAATTCAACCGGAAGGTCATATTGGACTACACGTTGTCAGGTGCTTCTCGAATGAGACCCTAATGCAGAAGACTTAAAAGGGTCGAGATTTTCAATGTTAGCATTAGGTAGACACCTAAGCATGAACCTTGTTACTGATAACAGCCCACAACAACATGTTGTGCAATAAGCACGTGGATTTTTGAACCTCTTGACTTTGTTGTTTATTGATGATTTTGAGTAGTATAAAATTTGATTTGAAAATTTTCCTTATAAAACATAATTCTTGTTATTTGTTGGAGTTCAATAAATTAAGCAATTTATCAACACATTTGATCTTTTTAACAATCTCATGGACTTTTTACCAAACTCAATAAATTAATAAATTCGACTACCACACGAGAAAATAAAAATAAAAAAGAACAAACAATTGTTGTGATATATACAAACTCATGGATCAAAATGGTGAAACAAAATAATGTACGAAAATGGGAGAACGAACGAAAAACCGAGAAGATGAAGAAATGAGAAACTCCACTCGGCCAGCCGAGTGGATTTCAGACCGAGTGATTCGGCCGAGTGGAGAGATTTGCACATTCTAGAAACTTTCCCTTTGCAGCCGGCCGAGTTAAGTGGCCGACCGAGTGCCCTGGCCGAGTTCATTCCTTGAACTCGGTCGGCCGAGTATTGTTCAGGCCGAGTGGCTGGGCCGAGTTATAGGTACCACTCGGCTGCCCGAGTGGTGACTCGACTGAGTGACACAACCGAGTGACTGCTTCTTCCTTTATTTTCTGAATAAAAAAAAAAACATAGTCGCCTATTGCATGGGCTACTTCACAAAAAAAAAAAAAAAAAATTAGTTGTCGCCCCTGTCAGGGGCGACTTTACATATATTTTTAAAATTTTTAAAATATATTATATTTTATTAAAAAAAAATTTATTCACTATATTTTGTTAAATACCCCAATATCCGAAGGGGTGCTTCTTTTCTCATTTTCCCATTTTCTTTATTGGAAGTGTAACTGCAAGACTCTTTGACTTCATCTGCAGACTTTTTGGTTTTAAAACTTTGACTCATTTATTTTTTAAAGAACAATCTTTAATTATTCACAGTTGTATAATTTCACAATTGGATCAAACACTAATCCATTTTATATAAATAACTATTTATGTTCAAGAAAATTTTTACTTTAATCAATATAAAATATAAAGTACCATTTTTGAAAAAAAAAAAAAGGTCAGATTCTAGTAATTTTTTTCCTTTTTTGACCTTTGAAGTGGAAGATGAAGATCGAACATATTATATTTTATATTTTATAACTATATTATTGTAAGATAATATTAACTATCAAGTAATCAAATTAATTATATTTGACTTCTTCCCCCAAAAACAAAAAAAGAATTTGGTGGGCATTCGACGCACATTATAAAATCTAACAAGTAAAATTTTTATTTTATAAATAAATAAATAATACTTTAAAATTAATAATAATATTTTTTAAAGTGATAAATAATATTTTTTTAAAGTTAAAATAATTAATTTTAATAATAGTATTTTTAATAAAATGTATAATATTGAAAATTAACTTTAGTTGTACCAGAGAGCAAAAAATATTGTGGGAAAAAATTATAGTGGAGTTATATAAAAACGAAACAATTGGTTATATATACGAGAAAATAAGTAAGCAATACAAATGAACTCATTTTACGCCAATTTGAAATTAATTAATAATCAAGAAATTCGAAAACTAATTAATAATCAAGAAACGTTATATTAATAAATTAATTAATTGATGTCAGCCAAACCTAACCTTCTTTTACCTCGCAACAAAAGACGCTCTCTTCACAGTTTCACTCCCTCTCCAACCCGAAGGTAACCCCTCATCCCCTTTACACGTAAAATATCTGTATGTATTAGGTGTAATTAAGCAGTTTCCGTATGTATTGACGGTTGAATGTGTATATGAACTGTAATTGTAGAGAGGAAATCGAAGAGGGAGATCTGATGTACTTGCTCGCGGATCTTAATTTTGTACCGAACGATGATGATAGCTTTAGAGCATAAAGGTATTTTCTTTCTCTTGTATTTCGATCGACAATGTGCATAGAACTATTGTTTGTTTAATGGTGAGTTATTTGCTTCTCTGCGTTTTGTTATTTTCCACAAAGTGAGAAAGGGGGGTCTTAGTAAAGATCAGTAATCTTTAATAAATGAGTATTTTGGTTATTTGGTTGTTGTGGGAGTGGAATTTGGTAGTCATGTAGGTTTTTGAAAGTAGTGCATCTGTTTAAGGACTAGGAATTCTGCGTTTTTGTTCTGGATTTTTGTTATGTAATTCGTTATTACTAATGAGAAAGTGTTTAGATCATATTTAATTCGGGATCATGTCAAAACGCAGTACCCATGGAAGGTTGCTGACCTTTTAAACTCCATAAAGTCGCGCTGAACGATATTGCTCAACAGTATTTTATAGTTTAAAAATGTTTTGTGTATGGATTGTTAATGTTTTGGTTTGTTCTCATAGCATGTGTATCCACTCAAATTGTGTCCGCTTATGTGATGCAGTGTCAAGCATGTCAAATGCTTCTCGCCAGTCACCTTTGACTGTAGGAATTAATCTGAAACTTGTAATTAGCTTGTCATGAATAGGATGCAAAGCTTTTTCTGAGAGAATAATTTGAGAAAAATGCCTTATTAACCATGGATTTTTTGTTTTTATGTGCCACCTGTATATGTCCTTGTTTATAATTTTGTGTAGAATGACTTATGGGTCTATGTCTGTTTTTTCAATGTCATTTGATGTCTGACATTAGAAGACTTCTGATAAGAACAGATACATTGTAGCCACAAAGCCGAGAACTTCACTTGTTCTTTTGTCGTCCGGCTAGTGGAGAGAAGCTGCAAGCTACCTATCTATCAAGATTTCTGCTTTTGTTTGTCTATGTGGAACCACCTCATAAAAAGATGAGCCAAATAAATAAAGTGTCTGCTTGCTTGCAATATAAAATTTTATTACCTCACTCACTTTACAATTATGATTTATAATTTTTTTTATGAAAATCTGAAGGTAGATTAAATTTGAATTACTACTAATTGCTCTGGAGAATTATTTCTATAATTGCTTTTTAGCTGCTAGGTTTGAGACCCTATGTTGCATATTGAAGTGATGAATTAATGTTTGTTCCTCAACCTTTTTGAGATACAGATGCTACGCAAAGGAATTATGAGGCATCCGTTAAATGCCTCCAAAATAAGAGTCAACCCTTGACTCTGCAGTATAATACTACTTACTTTGAAGGCTTTCAGGAGCTTCAAGATGGGCTCTGTGGTCAACCGGGTGTTAATGTCATAGATTGCTTGTCAAGCAGCGAGCATCAAGAACCTTCAAAAGAAGGCACACAACGCCCCATTTTTCATCATGACTTTGGCTCGTGGTCCGCCAATCCTAACTATAACGGTGTTTCA